>CAMPQE020000003.1:2499821-3749732 GCA_946902985.2 Meconema thalassinum | reverse complement strand
CGTGCAGTTGCACCTTATATAAAGGGAGGTGGCGCGCAGTTCGTCACTCCTGTGGGGGTCCGGGCGGGGACTCCAAGAGCCCGCCGATGAGCCTAGCTTGGTGTCCTAGGCGAAACCCCACACAAGACACGGCACAAACCTAGAAGAATTGCTGAGTTTTAGTTCACCGGTCGTGAAAAGCCAATATACCTCTTTTTGGAAGCCTTCATAGGGAGGTTAAGGCTGCTTGAGCTTTTAGTTCTCGTAGTCAAGTGGTGCAGTTGCACCTTATATAAAGGGAGGTGGCGCGCAGTTCGTCACTCCTGTGGGGGATCCGGGCGGGGACACCAAGAGCCCGCCGATGAGCCTAGCTTGGTGTCCTAGGCGAAACCCCACACAAGACACGGCACAAACCTAGAAGAATTGCTGAGACTTCTACACAAAAAGGGAGCCAAGGACGATATAAACAACTACAGACCGATCAACCTAATTGTAAACCTCTACAAGCTATTTATGAAGATCCTAACCAATAGAATGACAAAGGCACTGGACGAACAGCAACCGATAGAGCAAGCAGGATTCAGAAAGAGTTTCAGTACATCAGACCACTTGCAAACAATAAATCAACTCATGGAGAAAGTTCAGGAATTTAATCTAGAGGTGTATATTGCATTTGTGGATTACAACAAAGCATTTGACTCCGTAGAACAGGGAAGCGTCTTAGAAGCACTGGAAAAACAAGGCATCCCAAACAAATTCGTTAGACTCCTTGGCAAACTCTACGACGGTAACCAAGCCAGAATAAAGACAGAAAGAGAAGGATGTAACATCATGATAGAAAGGGGAGTAAAACAGGGAGACCCCCTCTCACCAAAATTATTCACCTGTTTGCTGGAAAATCAGTTTAGAAAACTAGACTGGGAAGAAAAATATGGCATCAGAATCGATGGGACAAGACTAACCCATTTACGGTTCGCAGACGACATTGTTTTGGTGGCTGAATCAGCGAAAGAGCTGGAACAAATGATAAAAGAATTAGACAAAACAAGTAAAGAAGTGGGCCTTACAATGAACCCGAAGAAAACGAAGCTGATGACCAATGCGTTAGAAGCCCCAATTAATGTGAACGGAGAAACGCTGGAATATGTTGAAGAATATGTATATCTCGGTCAGAACATGTCATTTTCAAGTCGTTCAGAGAAAGAGGTCAAACGAAGAATAGGACAAGCATGGAAGAGCTTTTGGTCCCTAAAGTTTATACTGGCTGACAAGACCCAAAAACACACTTTAAAGGCTGAAGTTCTGGAAAAATGCGTTATACCGGTGTTACTATATGGTTGCCAAACTTGGGCATTAACATCGAAACAAAGACAAATGATCCAGAGATGTCAACGGAAAATGGAAAGGAAGATACTTCATGTCTCATTGAGAGATAGAATACGGAACGAAGATTTAAGAAGGAGAACCGGCATGAAAGACGCTATGACATCAGCAGACCAGCTCAAATGGAGATGGGGTGGACATGTAGCGAGATTAGATCCTAACCGATGGACGTACAAAATGACGATGTGGGACCCAAGAACAGGAAGACGAAACGTTGGGAGACAAAGAATCAGATGGGCAGACTGGTTCGTAAAATGGGGAGGAAATCAATGGACAAGAACAGCGAAGATGAGGCAGGAGTGGAAAGACCTAGGGAGACTCGCATGCAGTGACCAATAAAACAATGCATCAACTAGAAAGACACCGTTCACTGGGCATGCAGCAAAGCGGTACATATCTCTGGTGTGCAATAAAGGCTTCTCACAGAGCGGTGACTTCAAGAAGCACACTGTTGTTCATACTGGAGTGAAGTAATACACTTGTAGCACATGTGAGAAGTCATTTGCATGGCGGACAGAACTAATGGAACATTGTCTCGCACTCTAATTTGAGGAAACATCATCGTGTTCACTAGGGATTATAACCTTACTGCATCACAAGGAATTCAAAAGGTTCAACTATCTTGCGAAACACTTGTTAATTCGTTCCGGGACCACATGTGCACAACATAGTGAATGATTTGTGGGATGTTAAAGAACGTGTATAGTTATCTACATCCAAACTAGATGTTAAAACTCCACCGGTAAGGTTTTGTATTGCATTTTAAAAAGACCTATTTGAAACGGTTCAATATACGTAGATTTTACTGAAGAGTGAAGACTTGGCAGTTTCTGTCATTGTTCAAGTGCTTAGACAGGGTAAGCTTTGTGCTTAGTGGCAATGGGAAGCTCCCAGATATTGGTTGATGGCTATTATGATTTCCGTAATACTAATGGATATTTGAGGCCTTGATATCGCCAGACTCAGAAATGAAGATTGTTGTAGCGAATGTTATGCCATCGTAATATAATTTACTTAATCTTTAATCAGCTGCACATCTATATAGAAGGCCCAATCAGAAAGAATAACCCCGAATGCTCCTCAGGACTTGCTCACCTGATGAGTTAAAACTGAGCAATTCCCTGCAAAGCAGGAGGCCATAGCCCTTATGGGATTTGTAAGGCTATTTATTTATTTTATTTTATTTTAATTCACCGGCCGTGAAAGCCAATATACCATCTTTTTGGAAGCCCTCATAGGGAGGTTAAGGCTGCTTGAGCTTTTAGTTCTCGTAGTCAAGTGGTGCAGTTGCACCTTATATAAAGGGAGGTGGCGCGCAGTTCGTCACTCCTGTGGGGGTCCGGGCGGGGACACCAAGAGCCCGCCGATGAGCCTAGCTTGGTGTCCTAAGCGAAACCCCACACAAGACACGGCACAAACCTAGAAGAATTGCTGAGTTTTAATTCACCGGCCGTGAAAGCCAATATACCATCTTTTTGGAAGCCTTCATAGGGAGGTTAAGGCTGCTTGAGCTTTTAGTTCTCGTAGTCAAGTGGTGCAGTTGCACCTTATATAAAGGGATGTGGTGCGCAGTTCGTTACTCCTGTGGGGGTCCGGGCGGGGACACCAAGAGCCCGCCGATGAGCCTAGCTTGGTGTCCTAGGCGAAACCCCACACAAGACACGGCACAAACCTAGAAGAATTGCTGAGTTTTAGTCCTAATTACATTTTCTCTTAGGATACTGACAGTAAAATGATTAACCAATAGTCCTAATTACATTTTCTCTTAGGATACTGACAGTAAAATTATTAACCAATAGTCCTAATTATATTTTCTCTTAGGGTACTGAGAGTAAAATGATTAACCAATAGCCATTATTACATTTTCTCTTAGGATACCGGTAGTAACAGTTAGATGATTAACCAATAGTCCTAATTACATTTTCTTCTAGGATACTGACAGTAAAATATTTAACCAATAGTCCTAATTACATTTTCTCTTAGGATACTGACAGTAAAATGATTAACCAATTGTCCTAATTACATTTTCTCTTAGGATACTGACAGTAAAATGATTAACCAATTGTCCTAATTACATTTTCTCTTAGATACTGACAGTACAATGATTAACCAATAGTCCTAATTACATTTTCTCTTAGGGTACTGACATTAAAATGATTAACCAATAGTCCTAATTACATTTTCTCTTAGGATACTGACGGTAAAATGATTAACCAATAGTCCTAATTACATTTTCTCTTAGATACTGACAGTAAAATGATTAACCATTAGTGCTAATTACATTATTTTAGGATACTGACCGTAAAATTATTAACCAGTAGTCCTAATTATATTTTCTCTTAGGATACTGACAGTAAAATGATTAACCAATAGCCCTAATTACTTTTTCTCTTAGGAAACTGACAGTAAAATGATTAACCAATGGTCCTAATTATAAGGTGCGTTCAAAAAGTAACGAGCCGGAGGCTGTAATGCGCAAACCATTGGCGACATCGGCTAATCGTGGCGTGTGTAACGAGGTGTGTTGTTCCGACTAGAGCGTGGAAGGTCTCAGCCCATCGCCAGAGGGCACGCGTGTACGTCACGTGCCAATAAAAAGCTCAACAACTCACCACAGTTTCATCGCAATGAAATGAATGGCATATGAACGCATACGGGACTTGTTTGAAACGATTCGAGCGCCGTCACCCATTTGTTGAATATACTAGTACGCTACCTATTGTAAAATGGATTTACTAATTCGAAAACCTTCCCTGGCGTGTACACAACAACTCATCAAAGTTTCATCACAATCGAATGAATGGCATATGAACGCATACGGGATTTTTTATAAACGATTCGCGCGCTGTTACTCATTTGTTGAATATACTTGTGCGCCACCCATTGAAAAACGGATTTACTAATTCATACACCTTCGCAGGACTGTACTCAACTAACCAAAGTTTTATCACTATCGGATAAATGGTTTATGAACGCATACGGGACTTGGTTGAAACGATTCACGTGCTGTCGCTCTTTAGTTGAATCTACTCGTATGCTACCATATTGCTAAATGGATTTACAAAATCAGAAATCTTTGCGGGAGTGGAAAAAACATTTCACCAAATTTCATTGCAATCGCATGAATGGTAAATGAACGCATACGGACCTTTTTTAAAAAGATACGCGCGCCGTTACTCATTTGTTGAATCTACTCGTGCGTTACCTATTGTAAAAAGGATTTACTAAGTCAGAAACCTTTCCTGGAGGGTGCATAACAATTCACCAAAGTTTCATAGCCATCGGATGAATGGTATATGAACGCATACGGGACTTTGTATAAACGATTCACGTGCCGTCGGTCATTTGTTGAATCTACATGTGCGATACCTATTGTAAAATTGATTTAGTAAGCCAGAAACCTTCCCTGAAGTGTACACAACATTTCACCCAAGTTTCATCGCTATCAGACGAATAGTATATGATCGCATACGGGACTTTGTTGAAACGCTTCGCGCGTCGTCGCTCATTTGTTGAATATACTTCTGCGCTACCTATTATAACATGGATTTACTAAGCCAGGAACCTTGCCTGTAGTGTGCACAACCTCTCACCCAAGTTTCATCGCTATCGGACGAATGGTATGTGAACGCATACAGGACTTTGTTGAAACGCTTCGCCCGTCGTCGCTCATTTGTTGAATCTACTCGTGCGCTACCAATTGTTAAGTGGATTTACTCAGCCAGAAAACGTACCTGAAGTGTCCACAACATCTCACCCAAATTTCATCACAATGGGATGAATGGTATATGAACCCATGTAGGACTTTCTTGAAACAAACGCACGCCATTTTGTTGAAGCTACTCCCGCCATCGATTGTTAATTGGATTTACTACCCCTATACAAATTACGTTGAATAACTAACGGGATTTCATGTTAAGGGCCTCATTTTCTATACCGGTAGTGGAGAGCGCTACTCGCATCCAGTCGGCCGTGTCTCGTCAAGAGCTACTGTTGCCTGGAAACGACTTGCCATAGCTGTCATTTGCGTTACGTTTTATAGTGACTTGTATTCTCTTTGACGTTTTATGTCACGTCACGGGATGAAAAAGTATCCTATGTCCGTCTCCTGGTTCTAAGCTACCTCCACACCAATTTTCAGCCAAATCGGTTCAGCCGTTCTTGAGTTATTAAATAGTGTAACTAACACGACTTTCTTATATATATATATATATATATAGATTTAGCGTATGGAGTTTAGTGCCGGGAGTGTCCGAAGACATGTTCGGCTCGCCAGAGGCTGTAGCTGCTTCAATGCGGACACCCATGAGGTGAGCTACAATTTCGTTCAATTTCAAGTAGTTCCAACTTTCACCACCTGATGTCACTGACACTTAGTGATGAACGCTAGAACGTCGATAGAGCGTTTTAATGATATATAACCTGCACACTTATCTTCACTATCTTGACACAAGTTTAATTAGAGGAAGGTTCTTTTACATGCCATAAATCTATGACATGGGACCGCCGGCTTTCTTTCCCCTCCGAAGGAAGGCATACTGAAGTATTTTTAACGCTCTTAAAAATCACTCAAATCTTCATAACTCCCTTCGAATACACACAACGGTCTCCATGTTTCCCTAGCTTCTGCAGAGAGGGGTCCCACGCACAAGCAGATGTTCTTAGGTGCTGGAGACAAATGGTTGACTTTTAAACTAACATGCAACAACTTGCCCCTGTTAACAACATGCCCCCTTCTCCCCTACTGAAGGATTTTAACGCTCTTAAAAATCGAAGACTTTGGTCGGGTTTGAACCCGCGATCTTGGGCATAGAAGCACAGCATGCTTCCGACTACGCCACCGAAGGAAGATCTTAGGATTTTCTATATAAATAATGTAGAATTTTAATGTTTAAATGGTACATGTTGGCTAACCATAAGACTAATATTCGTAATGTTGAATTTTGGGCTTATGCTGTGTTTTATTATATTAAAATTCGACGCGTTTAGAATGAAACCTTGTCTTTGTTCGTCAGGAATAAACTGAAATACGACAAATGATTGCTAACAGAAAAAACAAAGAACATATAAAAGGTGCCCAAAGATGGACGGCATTTAGACACAACGAAAAGCAGCAGTGAATTACTTTTTCAGGGTTCTGATAATAAGTAGCCAGGATTCACTGAGATTGTAGCCGGTGTCGCGGTTGAAATTATCTGGATCTTGACGTATTTCAACCGCCTCCCTGATGATTCTGGGACGATATTGCTTTATACGGGCAAGAACATCCACTCCTTGGAACATGACATCATGGCCAGGTGTTAAAGCATGATCAGCAACAGCTGATTTATCCGGTTGAATGAGCCTGATACATCTATTATGTACCTTAATGCAAGTGCATATTGTTCTCGAAGTCTGCCCGATGTAAACCTTGCCACAAGTAGAGGGAACTCTGTAGATACCCGGTTGTTGCAATTTAGGCAAACTGTCCTTAGTTGGTCGCAGGAGTTGCCTAATCTTAACAGAAGTTCCAAATACATTCCGTATGTTATACCGACGTAGGATTTTAGCAATACGATCCGTCGTGTTTTGTATGTACGGTAGGTAAGCAGTTCCTCTTACATCTTTTTTCTCAACTGACGTTCTATTATTATTTGTTGGTTTCAGAACCGTAGAAATCAAAGCCTTGCTCTAACCGCTGCTCTCAAAGGTGGTTCTCAAGGTATTAATTTCTTCTTGTAAAGAAGACACTTCACAAATCCTCCTAGCCATGGTAGTTAGAGTTGTAAGGATACCATGTTTCTGGGCAGGGTGATGGTGAGAATGTGCCTGGAGATATCTATTGGTGTGTGTTGGCTTACGAAAAACGCTGTGTCCTAAAGATCCATCCTCTTTCTTGTTGACGAGAACTTCTAAAAAAGGTATTTTTCAGTCAGATTCCTTTTCTATGGTGAAACAAATAGAAGGTGAGGAAAATCTTAGCCATTTCCTTGATCACCTTAATCTCCAGCACAGTTATTTATGCAGTGAACAGTGCAATATTTACCACGCGATGAACTTCAAGAAAATAAGAGTATCACTAGCTGAATTTTGCTCTTCTTGACTGACGTATCATGTAATGTACAGATTTTGCTCATTGAGCGCAATCCATTTGTTATTATATGTTATTCGCAAAAGTGTAGGAAATCAAATATGGGAAGTGTTGTCGTTTGATAGTAACTTGCAGTTGATTCGCATTATGGTGGGAAACTTGCTTAAAATAAAGTTGAAAACACGCCGGACACTGAAATTAAAAGAATGAAATTTAATTCGGATGTATTAGGTAGGCTATTTATTTCATAGGTATACCCTCATAACAAATCCATTTGTTTAAATTGCTGCTGGGATTTCGACTAGAACAAGAAAAGCAATTCGATTGGTTGTTGTACTCAATATTCCATGAACATTGCTGGCAAAATTGCACCTGTTCAATTCCGTAAGTTGCATGAAAGTTATCATGAAAGGCAGAACCTAGCCTAGAAGGTACAATTCACACGGGAATAAGGGCGTCTTTACCAGCGTATATTCAGTACTGGCAGAAGCTTCCAAGCCCACGAGTGTCGTGCGATACTGGCTTTAGGACCAAAGCCTAGCATGCTAACCAATTAGCGCCGGTGCCATAAGAACATTCGACAAAAGTGCCACATTGAGTTACGCAGTCGGTAATAGGTCGAGTAAGTACCGTAATGAATGGGAATAAGGAAAATCATTATCTTAGTATAACGTACAATACACCGAGTTGCATTTCAACAAGCTACTAAAACGATCGTTCAAATATAGTCTACTCCTTGATAAGGGCAAAGAGGTATAGGCCTAACTAGGGCTAGGATTTTTAAGTAAATAAATATTTTTCTAAGTAACCTAAATACATATTTTATGCATTTTTTCTATAAATTACATAAATTCATGTTTTTCACTTCTTAGCACATACAAAGACATAATAGGCTTATTTACATTTTTTAAAATCAGTAAAATCAGACTTTTCAGTTTATTGCATTTTAGTTCTGTGTTACTTCAACGGGGAAGAACCTGTCAGCTATCTAATCTTCATGCAAAGCGTATAACAGCTTGCAACTGTGTTACTCTTAACTTGTCGCCCCGTGCCACTCACTGTGGAAGCCGGGGATTTCCTTGTCCATAGCCATATTGCACCACGTACTAGACCTCCCCCTTCCCCAGCTACCTGGAACCAGTGTCACTCCCATCCAGTTCATTTCTGGCACTGCGAAGTGTAAGGCAGTTCTACGATGCCTAAATTAAAAACAACTACAAGTTATCGTATGTTGCAGAATTTAAAGATAATTTTATTTTGATGGGGGCGTTCTGTTCTTCCAACCATGTGGGAAAGCAATATATGCTGAACAGTTATCTCAAGTTACACAACACCTCAAGGGCAAGAAACATATTGCCGCAGTTTCGCGCCTTCTAAGTGTTTCGTGATAATAGTCGGTCATTTGTGATGGGCAACCTGAAAATGTTTCTCCTTGTGTATTGTAATGCTTCAGCAGTCAGTGAGACATGGAATAAATTGCATTCGTGAGTGCTGTATATTGTTTATATTCACATTAATATAAATTATAATTAAATAGTTTCCTTTTTTGTCACATATTTCAGGTTTTTCTTTAACATTCGAATTGAGCCACTATGGACTACGGAATAACAATCAAAATCAATGTTTCGTTCTAGATCGTCTGCCAGCTTTGATGTCCTGCCAGTATCTCTTGAGCCATCACTCAGCGCCTTCTTCCGATCTTCTGAAAGAGGTCCCCTGCGTCTTTTGGGTTCTGCCCCTACCTTAAATCCCTGGTAAATTGTTGATTAGGTGTCTGAATTCACACCTGTTCATAATTTTGCAGTCCGGAACACCAATTTCTAGAAGGTCTTTGTTACATTCTTCAAACCATGCCAATTTTTTCTTCTTTGGTTTCACGAAATTCCAAATTTTCTTTGTTAGACGATCGTTTTACATTCTGAAAATGTGTCCATAGAACAACAATCTTTTCCTTTTTATTGTTGATGTGACTGGTTCTATCTTTCTATATAACTCTTCGTTCGACTTCAAACGTATGTGCCCGTCAACCCATCTGTTGCCTAAATTTTTTCTCAATACCCTGCGTTCTCTTTTGACCAACTGGTCGACTAGTCCCCGCCTGTTCATAGTCAAAGTCTCCGAAGCATATAATGCTTCAGGTTTGACAACCGTGCTGTAGTGTCTTAATTTGGCTCCAATGCTCAGCGACTTCTTATTATAGAGATTTTTCGTCAGGTGATAGGCTCGGTCTAATTTCCAGATTCTAAGATTAATTGCTTCCTGTTCTAGGCCATTTTGTTGGATTACCTCACCCAGGTATTTAAATTTCTTTACACGTTTAATCTTTCCTTGGTTTGTTTCCATCCATTCTGGTCCATCACTGATGTTTGTCATGTACTTTGTCTTCTCAAAGGAAATCTGTAAACCTACTTTCTCAGCCATCTCTGACAACAGATTAATCTTTACAATGGCTGATTTATTATTGTTGGCAAAAATAGCTAGGTCATCTGAAAAAGCCAAACAATCAACGTGCACCCCTTTCAGTTTGGGCCCTAGCCTGAATCGTTCTTTATTCCCTTCTTCCCGACTCAGTGTCTTCCTCCATTCACGAATGACCTTTTCGAATACACAGTTGAAAAGGATTGGAGATAATCCATCACCTTGTCTGACACCAGTTTTGATTACAAAGGGATCTGAGATCTCGCCAATGAATTTTACTTTTGACACTGTCGGTCAAAGTCTGTTTAATCAGATTTTGAGACGTGTCATCCACTCCAAATTCTTCCAGAATATTCAGTAGCGACTCGCGGTCAATTGAGTCATACGCTTTCTTAAAATCAATGAATACGACCACATAGTCATACCTGCCTATCGTCTTATACCTAATGATGTTTTTCAGGTTAAAAATCTGTTCCGGACAAGAACGTCCCTTTCTGAAACCGGCCTGGTACTCACCAATCTGATTATCAAGATGTTCTTCAATTCTGTTCAGGAGTGCTTTGGATAGGATCTTGTAGGGAACAGATACAATTGATATACCCCTGTAATTATTAACGTCCTTCTTATCCCCCTTTTTGTGGAGAGGGTGAATTAATGCAGACTGCCACTCTGTGGGTATCCTACCAGTTCTCCATATCTCCACAAAGAGCTCAGCTAATATATTCAGAGTATCTTCATTTGCCAGTTTTAGAAGTTCTGCCACAATGGAATCCTCTCCCGCTGCTTTATTATTCTTTAGAGTTAGACCATCGATAATAATTTTAATTTCTGTCTTAGAAGGTGGATGCGAGTTGGCCATTACTTGAGTAGGACGGCCTATGAGTAGCCTATGTTTTGGTTCATCACAATTGAGTAATTTCTTAAAGTACTCAGCCAAGATACTACAGTTCTCCTTGTTGTTCAGACCTAACTTTCCATTTTCATCTCTGAAGCACAAGCTCGGTGCTTGATACCCTTTCAGATTACACTTGAAAGTTTGATAGAAGTCCCTGACATTATTCTTCCTGAAATCCTGATCAATCTGTTCCATCTGTTGTTTTTCATATGATCGCCTTGCAATTCGGAAAACCCGGGATACATCTTTCCGACTGTCACAAAACGAGTTATAATCTTCTTGTCTCTTCGTTGAGTTCCATTTCTTCCAGGCATCTGTTCTTTGTACACATGCACTATCACAGGTCTCGTTCCACCATCTGTGTTTACGCTTCTGTGCTGTCAAGATTGAAACATTGGCTGCTTGTTGGATTTTGGAGGCAATGTCAGTCCAATTCTTGGATTTAAATGTTAATTGCTGGTGGTATTGCTCCAATACTTCTTGATCAACCTTAAGTTTTGTCAGATCATATCTGTGAAGTTTATTTCCAGCTTTCGGAGCCTTTCTAAAAGGAATGAAATTCATTTTAATCTTGGAGAGATAATGATCTGAATCAAATTTGGCCCCTCTCTGTACTTTAACATTCATAATCTCCTTCATTGCTGTCCTGGATATTGCCACGTGATCAATTTGTTTCTCTCCGTTCAAATTGCCAGGTGAACGCCATGTCTTCTGTTTATTTGGTTTGTGTTTATAGAAAGTTAACATTATCTGAAGATCAAACGCTCTACATAGTTCGACAAACCTTGTTCCATTTTTGTTGGACATTCTGTGAGCAGGATATTTTTCTACTGTCGATCTATATCTTGCTTCTATTCCCAGTTGAGCGTTGAAGTCGCCCAATAAAACCTTGATGTTCTTTATAGGTATTTTCTCCATCTCCTCCTCTATAAGGTCCCAGAATTGTTCAACTTTCTCGGGATTACGCCTGTTGTCTTCATTAATTGGCGCATGTGCATTGATCAGGGTATAGCCTTTGTTACCACAGCGTAGAGTTAGGAGTGATAGTCTTTCTGATGGGATAGATAAGTCCACAACTGCACTGATTACCTTCTTATTTACAGCAAAAGCTGTTCCAAACATTGCCATATTCTTGCCTATCTTCACTGCTCTCTGTCCTTTATAGACCCTATAGCCCTCCATGTCCATGACATCTTCGTCCTGATACCGTGTTTCCTGCAAGGCCAGGATTGAGATGTTATGTTCGTCCATCATATTTGTCAATTCCTTGTGTTTACCAACTTTGAGTAAAGAGTTGACATTTAACGTTCCAAAATAATATTTCTGTTTCGTCTTCAATTTAGTATTCTTTAAGCATCTACTTGCAAGCTCCCCAGAATCCAAAGGCTTGCGTGCACTCCTAGGAGCGGTGGATTCCCTTAAACAGTTACAACCTGGGGTAGTGTCTTCCTTTTGACGACTTTCCATGATGCTTGATTGTTAAGAAATATGTGGGTCGGATTGCTCCTTCCCGTTAGTAGAACCAAGGTTGTAAGCCCCAGAGCTTGAAGATAGTTCCTCCGCTTTATCCGCAGTTGGGACGCGAGGTCCTCTTCCGCCTTCTAAACCCTTGTCTATCTTCCCCTGTAACCCCGGCAGGGACCCATACAAGGTACTACCAGCCGGGCCAGCTGGACCAAGGTTTTTTAAAGAGGTGTTACTCCTCTATCACTCACCCTTAGTCCTGGCTTGTGACAGGCAGAGCCTGGCTTCCCAAAGGTTGGGCCCAAGTTGACGGTTTTTTTAATACATAAAAATTAAATATTTTCCCGATTTTTTGCACCTAAAAATCCGAGCCCTAGTTATAACAATACCCATGCATTTAGAAGAAAGTAGGGTATATGTTCTTTGCTGAATATCGTGTTTAATTTTTCAATGTATAAGGAAGATCGTATGATTGTTATACAGTACCAGCTATTCCCGGCATGTGTTGCAATGCCAAAGACAGAAAGCAAGATAATAATATTGAACCCCCGGCCAAAAGCCGCGGCGTGAACTGAATTGGAATAGACAGCGATACCCGATAACACGGCGGGCTGCTGACAGTCTCCTCATTTCACCTCGCGATGAATCAGCAAGCCATTCTCACACCTGGCATTGCGGTGTGATAAGTATACAGATTGTGCAATTGGGTTACTGTGGGATTTATGGGTTCCTGTTGAGTCCCTCACCCTTTTGTGTTACATAAATAGTTTGTAGCCAGAAACCTTCCCTGGAGTGCACACAACTCACCCAAATTTCATCGCAATCGGATGGATGGTATATGAACGCATAGGGGACAAGACAGACAGACAAACTATCCCGTAAGATTGATTTTTAGCCTACTTTTCACATTTTGCAAAAATGAGGAAAAAGTAGAATTATGAGATCAATTCGGGCAAATGTCTGTCTGTCTGTCTGTCTGTCTATCCTTCCGTCTGTCTGTCCTTCTGTCTGTCTGTCTGTCTGGCTGTGTGTGTGTTTCCCCCTATCAACTCCTAAATGGCTGCAGCAATCGAAACAAAATTTGGTAGGAGTAAAGATCTATACCTGAATATCTCAATGCCGTATTTGAAAATGATGTCAGTGCTACCAACTGCTGAAAAATCGCAAAAGAAATTTGAGCTCCATGCTGGATATCATGGAAGGTATGAATAGGAGCTATTTCAAAATTGCCACACGTATAGATACGAATACTGTATTTCAGTTTAATTTCCAGGAGGCCATACATGACAGTGTTGCCAAAATGATTATAAGCCTGATGATAGGTCCAATTTTTAAATGCATATAACTTCTCCACTATCAATTGGAATTCAACCAAATTTCGTATGTGGTATGTATCCATAAACAGATATAACTGATCGTATTCTTAAGAGCCACCAGGGCAGCCAACTGTTAATAAATGCTCTCAATTTATTTTATCCAACTACCAATATATCAGAAAGGATGCAAGCAGACAGCTTTTAATTATGCATACGTATAGTACCTGACATTCTATATTCATTTTGAGTAACTTATATACGTCAGTGCTACAAACATGATACTAAGCCTGCTGAAAGGTCCAACTTTAAATACATGTAACTCCTATACTATCATTTGGATTTCAACCACAGTTCGTATGTGCTATGTGTACAATAACAGATATGGCTATGCGTGTTCTTGAGAGCAACTGTTAATAAATGCTGTCCCTATTTATGATACCCTAATATCAATATATCAGAAAGTATGCAAGCCAATAGCTCTAAACTTTGCACACGTATAGTACCTGGCATTCTAGATTAATTTGGAGCAACGTATATACCTCAATGCTGCCAACATGATTCTAAGCCTGCTGATAAGTCCAATTTTGAAATGCATGTAACATCTATACTAACTAAAAGATTTCATTCAAAATTGGTACAACAATAGACTATATTATTTCAGATTATTTCTGACCAATACATGCATGACATTGTTGCCAACATGATTTTACGCGAGCTGTTAGATCCAATGTTTAACTGCATGTAATGTCCCTGATATCCAATAGACTTCAGCTAAATGTTGTATTCTGTACCTTAAGGGATGGAACTAAGAATATATTCAGTCACCAGGGCTGCCAACTGTGGTGCTCTATCAGGTTACATTATGCCAGCTAAACAGTATTTCGAACTAATTAGAAATTTCGACAGTACCAAATTAATTTCGGCATTATTTTAGATAGATCCATATAGATTAAACATTGGCATGAATCTTAAATTTTATGAAAATTAGGCTCTTTAGTTCGTCACGGAATTTCTTGTTGTATATAGTTATATAATTTAGAATTCTACGTTTTGATGATACATTGCTGAAAATGAGTAAAAGAGCAAGCTTGATACGTGTCCAGAGAATAAGGAGAATTATATTAAACAGACGGGTAGAATTGTTAATATAGGGAGTATCAAAAAGTTGTTGTGTTTCGACCTGTGTTGGGCTACTGCGCAAACCTTTGAGTCACCCTGTATGGGCCTAATACGCTTGATCAAGGGTGGGCGAGGCAAGAATAGATATATTTTGCTCATGTTAGTAAATATTTCCCTTAGCAATCGCGTTTGAGTCCAGCAGAACGTGAGGGACGTACGTTAGTTGATTTAGCGCCGTGACGGTTGGGTAGTTTATTAACTGAGGAATAACCCACCCACCAAGGGAAGATGATTAAGAAAAGGAAGTAGATTTGGGATTGGAGAAAAAGGATAGAAAAATAGGAGGAGAGTCCCACAAAATTAATAAGTTTAGTTTTAAACACACTTAAAGGTGGTTGCCACCGGAAATCCGCTTTCGGATACCTAAAATGAGTAAGGACTTGGTCTAAGCTGACGAGAAACACAGATAGAACCTGGGCTGTTTGCAAGAGAGTGGCATTCGTATAATCCCTCTCAAGCATATATAAAACTACTATGGGGAAGAGTACTGGTCTGGCAAGACTGAGAGGAACAAATTTACTGTATGTCTTCTCAAAGAAATTAGGTTTTACAAAGTAATTCAAAGAATGCCAATGATTTAACTCAGGTTTGGTATTTTCAATTTCCAAAATTATGGAGTTCCCGTAAGGGCGACCAAGTGTCTCTAAGAAGGAATATGATAAAAGATTATGCCTTATTGGGTAATCTTGGTAAATGAACCAATGGTTGCATTGGACAATGGCTAAGCTTTTACTCAGCGAGGAGCCGGCTAAAAGTTTAGACAAAAGGAAACACTTATCTTTTAGAAAACTGACCATAAGTTTTCGGAGAGGGTCTCCACAAGCAGGTAGTTGGCTTAGCGAACTTTACTTGCCTTACTGGCCAATTAGAATTAGCTATTAAAGCTAAAAAGAACTTTAGTAAGGTGAAAATTAAGAGTTCTTGCTCAAATGCAACAAATGGTGAAGGCCCTATTAAAGATTTTAATGTCATTGAGTGAGGAGAGTCAAGGAAGACAGGATTTTGCCTAAACTTTGTATTCGCAAATGAAAAAGCGAAAAGATACGCTTCATTTATTTTACAATTAGAAGAAGTTTGAGAAAATTAACAAACATGCAATGATTTTGACAAACATAGTTCATTTGAACTTTTTAACAAATAGGGTCGCAGACCTCTCAACATTAAACAGTTGCTCCAGGCAATTGACAATTTACAAGGTTTCAAACCTTACATGTTTCTAAAATCTTTATAAGATTTAAACCAATAAACAATGAAATAATTAAAGCTTGAACGTGAATTGGAGTACAAAAAGTGTACCTTAAGAAATTCTTAAGAGAATGTTCTAGAGAAAATGACAATTTTGAAAATGACAATAATAACAACATGAAAAATAAGATAGAAGTTCCTACAACTTCTTATATTTATACAGAATTATTATGTGAGAATTATACAAAGGAGGACAGGTCACTTACTGTGAAACCTGAAGAAAGTGAAAAGGAAGTTTCTAGACTTCCTAGGTTTAATTAGGAATCACGAGCAAAATGGGGCAGTTTCCATTTCGTGAAACCTGAACATGACTCTCTCAAGAGTTTAAGGAATTGTTTTTCCTGGTTATAGGAAAGGAACAATGTGATTTAAAACTTGTATCACACAAGCAATTATGCAGAATTTAATTAATGTTAAACTAGCAAAGTTGGAAGGGCACTTCGTGAGTAACACCTTATAGAAAGTTACAATTTTATAAATAATGGTTGTTAGTAGAAGGTTTAGGAAAGATCATCGGGATATAGGATCAATGTTCATGGCCGTATTTAATATAACCGGACGATCGCGACGCGGTAGAAACGTGGAGCAAGCACTGATTATCACTATAGTCTGTAAAGATTGATGCAAAGTTCACTATAGAAACACTAAAGTTCACAAAAAAGAAAGTTATTGCAATTATGGAAGGAACTGATTGCACTATATAGGTGAGAGTCTATTTCTTGAAAAAGTTGTGATTTACAATTAAATGCGCCATAGAATGTTCCAGAGGTTCCAGCGGTGGAAGAAAGTTAGCTATTACAAAAATTTGTAAGGAAGATTCCTCATTTTAAATATCATTGTCCCAAGTGAGCGAAAAACACTTGACGGCAAGACTCGCAGATAGAGTACAAGATCTCGAAGGTTCCAGAACGACCTTAGCAGAAAAATGGGGTTGAGAAAATCCAACGGAGGAACTAGCTTTATAATTATAGACAGCGGGTATTAGATAATATCCCACGTAGCGAGAATATTTCTCTTTGAATAGCTTAAGAAAAGCTCTTTTTTAGTAAGGTTGGCTCATACAAGCAAAAGCTCAACATGGCAAATCCCACGAGGAATGATAATTGCCCCAAAGTAAATAATTTCACACTGTCTATAAATTATAATTAAAAGCACGTGGAAGTTAAAACCATGAAGATGAGGTTAAAACTTTTAAAAAGGTACTTATCTTGATTTCATGTTGAAGTCGAAGTTTTCGATGATGATTACTTAGCCAACATGGCGTAGAAGAGGGTGTGCCTCTTGGTTTGAGGAGGCTAGCTCGAGCAGAGCTTTGACTGATCGAGTCAACTGCAGACTGAGAAGTGAGAGCTGCTCAACGGAGCACGGAGGGACCAAGAAAGGGTGAAGGAGTGGGGGGTAGGAGACAAAAGGAGAACATATAAACATTGCCAACTTTGATACAAAAAATTAATCTCTTGCTGAGCTGATCTTCTAAGAGTTGATAACAAATGATACTAGCGCAGCATGGTGAGTAAAGAAGTAGACGTAGTCCTCTTGCTCAAGGAGAAAATAGCTGGCGATGGTAACAGGATCTGGTGGCCAAATGGATAAGTAAGTCCTCTAGCACCAGGAAGAGTTGAGGAGCTTCAGAGATTCGCTGCGAGGTGACGCTAGGTGGGTCACAGAAGTTATATATCTAGAACAGACTTATGAAGACATAAGATATATGCCCAACAAGGAGAAAACCGATGATCACTGTTGGTGTTTGACAAAGAGGAAGGAAAAAATGAACAGGCAAAGAGCAATAAAAATTATATCTCAGGTACCGTGTATTCCAAGAATGCACCATACTGGGAGGGGCAGACACCAACAGCGAGCAAGAAAAACAAGTACAGTAATGAACAATTGCCGAGAAGTAGTCTTGTGATCTGACCATTATTGGTCAAGACTCTGAATACCCTGACTCTCCTATCTCTTCCAGGGTAACACTCGGTCACTTTTCCAAAAGGCCAGACTAAGGGGAGTGAAACATCCCTAACTAAGACCAAGTCTCCCAATTTAATGTCGGGACTGGAAAGAAACCACTTCTGTCTCCCTTGCAAGGAATTTAAATATTCCAAGTTCCACCTCTTCCAAAAGGAATTGCGGAGGGCTTCAAGTTTACACCAAACAATAGGTAAATCAGAATCCCTGAAAGAATTAGGAAGGGGAGGATGGGCAGAGAGAGAAGTGCGTGTAAGACAGTGACCAGGTGTGAGTGGAAGGAGGTCATCAGGGTCATTGGAAAGAGGAGTTAAAAGGTGAGAATTAACGACACTTTCAATCACGAAATAACTAGAAGCTGAGGGAAATAAAGCACTAGTAAAGATTGCGATACGATGAGAAAGAAGAATTGGCAAGTTTAAACAAAGCGTATAGAAACAAGTACATCTATTCAGGACAAGAATATACCAAATAAACAAAGGAACTATGCGAGTAGAAAGCAAGAACGCCATAGGTAACAAACGAGTAGCCATAAACAATGACCTCAAGTTATAATGAGTATCAAAGGGGTTACTCAGAAAAATACTTAAGTCAGCGAGAAACGTGACATGACAAGTATGAATACAAAAACACATCGAATGTGACGACGAGAAAAAACAAGTTTGTTCATCAATGAACATTAAGATCGCAAAATATGCAAGCAAAGTGAAATACATGAGCGCGTGAGAAATACGCAACGAAGTTTTGAAACAGGGATCGAAGCAGTTATAGAATACGAGCATGAGTAAGCGGAAGACACAGGCAAGCGCGGCCTTGACCCACAGAGTACAGCGAGATAACGAATATAAATATCTGAAAGAGTCCTTAAGCGGAACAAGTTTATTTTGGGAAGTAGGTGAGCGACTTCTGTACTTGTAGTAGCGATTCGCCAGACAATGCTTGGCAATCAGCCAAAGTTGAGATAAGAGAAACTTGCTTTGACCTTTGGCAATCATACAGGAAATAAACAACAACTTGGCGTTCCTCAGACTTGTATACCAACAAGTTTGAAAAACAAGCAATTCAAAGTACACACACACTAGTTGAATCAGCTGTAACTTAAAGCAGATATTCAGTTTGGACGGCATGCAGTCAATCGTAACTTGGACGTGAAAAAGCAATTTAAAGCTATATGAAATAGAGTAGGAAATCAATTTCGCATAATTGAGAGGATCACGAAATCGGACAATTTTCAACAAAAAGAAGCTTAATTCTTCCGAGTAAAGAAGACTAGCTGATACATTGAGAAGAAGGTCATGCATAAGAATAGTTATTCTAGATGCTATAGAATTCAGAGTTTCAAGCGGTTTCAAAAGCGACTTCCAATTGTGAGGAAGGAGGGAGGAGCCGGCCGTGGCCATCCTTCTACATAGCGAAAGAAGTGAAACATAGCGTACAGCAAAGTGATGGTGACTGATAGCCATGGTTTTACACAAGGGGAAGATAGTTTTCGAGGAAAAGTTTAAGCAATTAACTGCTATAAAAAATGACATAAGAAGATAAACGAAGTAACACAAAGCAAGGCGAACTTGAATGGCCATCTTGTGCGGGAAGAAGGAAAAACCATTTAAACAACTTACAGAGGTAGCGCAGTTGTTCACGATAAGACATCGTTTCGACAAGTGGTTTTCAAAAATATTGAGATCTGAAACATGAGCGTTCTCTTTTTCAGAAATGGGATTTATGTCAGCTGTAACGAAATGACATTGCGCTTTGGTTTGAACACTGGGATGCTGAATTTCACCAGTAATAACCCAACCAAAATCGGTGTCTCTGGCGACCACGGTTGAAGATAACTTGCGTGTTTGTTTGCGAAGGCACTTCCAAAAAACATTGGCACTGAAAAGTACATCAATGGGACCTTGAGCATTAAACTGAGGATCGGCTAACCTTAAGTGCGAAGGAATCTTTAATCCGGAGGTATTAATAGAGTGACTTGGAGTGTCCTTGCCAATACTGGTAAGAATGAGACAGTTTAAATTAAGATTGGTGTTTCTTTGGC
Source organism: Meconema thalassinum (assembly GCA_946902985.2). Taxonomy (NCBI): domain Eukaryota; kingdom Metazoa; phylum Arthropoda; class Insecta; order Orthoptera; family Tettigoniidae; genus Meconema; species Meconema thalassinum. Next base: position 3,729,777 of record CAMPQE020000003.1, on the reverse strand, counting down.
AAACGTCTCTGATTTTCAATTTTGAAGACTGCAAAACTTGAGTTTTCAAATTGTCAATGCCGGTCACATTGATAGAAGTAGGCGATGACGACAGACCTAGTTTTTTAATCAACGATTGCGAAAGAAAGTTGTGCGTTGAAGCGGAATCGAGAAGACCACGGGTTCTAAACCAATTTCCAAATTTATCTTGGATTTCGAATTGTACAGTGGTCAAAAGGGTTTGCGCACTGTAAGAAGTGTCGGCGTTGGAAATGCAGGAAGAAGCATTAGTTTGTTCGGAGCTGCTCTGCATGGAGCTTGAAGAGGCAGGTACTGATGACCTCGATTTATCGTGAACGTGCAATAAGGAATGATGCGGTTTTTTACAATGGAAACAGAGATTTGATGACGTACAGTTCGAAGAAGAATGCTTAGGTGATAAGCAGTTGAAACAATGTTTGCTATTCAAGACAAACTTTCTTCGATCTTCGACAGACAATTCTTTAAAGGATTTGCACGAATACAAGGTGTGAAGCTTTTTACAGAGCGTGCATTTTAAAGATTTATTAAGCGGCCTGATATCTTCTCTTGCATGATTGAAAGAAGAACGGGTTTGCTTGTACTCGACAGATGGGGGCTGATGTCCCTTTGAAGAAGCAAGTTTTTTTTCAAAAATTTGACACTGAGGATTCGTTTCGACTTTTTCGCACTGAAATGCGAGTGCTGTAAGGAATTGACATCGACTGTTGAGAAACGAGATAAGGTGTTCGAACGAATGTTCCTTGTTGCAGGCGAGTTCGATCTCCCAGGCCTTCAGTGTCGAAAAATCGAATCTTGATGTAGCTAGGTGAATAAGTATGGTGTCCCATGTTTGGACAGGCTGTTTTAGTTGGTATAACGCTCTGACATTTAACTGCATAGAATCTAAGAGGTCTCTTAAAGATGTGACGTCATTAGGTTTGACGGCTGGTAAGTTGAACAAACAACGGATGTGTCGAGCGACACTCAAACGTAAATTGCCATATCTCTCTTTAAGGAGATTAAAGGCGATGTGGTAGTTGTCTGCGCTTAAAGGCAGTGACTCCACTAAGGCTAAGGCCTCACATTCCAAAGAAGTGCGGAGGAAGTAAAATTTATGTATGTCTGGAATCTCGATATTTTCATGAATTAGGGAGCAGTAAAGTTCGTAAAAAGAATACCATTCACCTTCCTTGCCTGAGAAGTGCGGTAGGCTTATCTTGGGAAGTAACGGTTTCGGTTTGTTCTTGTGAACTGAAGCGGGTGCGAACTGCGCCGGATTGATGACCCTAGTGTCCGGTTCTGAGATATTGCGGATCAGTTGGTGGGCCTTTGCAATCCCTTCAAAGTACAAGGGTTCGACCTCGTCCCGATCCGATTGAAGGTCTGGGCAAGCGGATTCAATCTCGGTTTGAATTTGGTCATAATAATCATAAGACCGTTCGTACAACTTAAGGCGTTGTGTTAAGATATATAAATCACACTCGGCGGGATTTAACTTGTTGATAAAATTTCGGAATCTAGTGAGTTGCCCTTTATAAGAAGAATGTCTAGCAATGAGAGTTTCATCTTTTTCAGTAGGAGCCATGATAAAGAGAATAAATTTAAATACAACTCACGAAACTGTAGAACCTTGGAGATGCTGTCAAGCTTGTAGCAGCAAATGGGTAAAATAACAGGACACACCAAAGGAGACAGGAGCGGCCTCTTTCCCGTTCACAGGCTTTACACGACGTAGATATAGCTGAAATATCCAAAGCAGAGATTAATAATTTGCCAAGTATTGTCAAATGACACTTGACAAACAATGGACATAGCAAATGGACTCTCCCGGGTTTCTGGTACCAATTTTTGCGTAGTTTATTAACTGAGGAATAACCCACCCACCAAGGGAAGATGATTAAGAAAAGGAAGTAGATTTGGGATTGGAGAAAAAGGATAGAAAAATAGGAGGAGAGTCCCACAAAATTAATAAGTTTAGTTTTAAACACACTTAAAGGTGGTTGCCACCGGAAATCCGCTTTCGGATACCTAAAATGAGTAAGGACTTGGTCTAAGCTGACGAGAAACACAGATAGAACCTGGGCTGTTTGCAAGAGAGTGGCTTTCGTATAATCCCTCTCAAGCATATATAAAACTACTATGGGGAAGAGTACTGGTCTGGCAAGACTGAGAGGAACAAATTTACTGTATGTCTTCTCAAAGAAATTAGGTTTTACAAAGTAATTCAAAGAATGCCAATGATTTAACTCAGGTTTGGTATTTTCAATTTCCAAAATTATGGAGTTCCCGTAAGGGCGACCAAGTGTCTCTAAGAAGGAATATGATAAAAGATTATGCCTTATTGGGTAATCTTGGTAAATGAACCAATGGTTGCATTGGACAATGGCTAAGCTTTTACTCAGCGAGGAGCCGGCTAAAAGTTTAGACAAAAGGAAACACTTATCTTTTAGAAAACTGACCATAAGTTTTCGGAGAGGGTCTCCACAAGCAGGTAGTTGGCTTAGCGAACTTGACTTGCCTTACTGGCCAATTAGAATTAGCTATTAAAGCTAAAAAGAACTTTAGTAAGGTGAAAATTAAGAGTTCTTGCTCAAATGCAACAAATGGTGAAGGCCCTATTAAAGATTTTAATGTCATTGAGTGAGGAGAGTCAAGGAAGACAGGATTTTGCCTAAACTTTGTATTCGCAAATGAAAAAGCGAAAAGATACGCTTCATTTATTTTACAATTAGAAGAAGTTTGAGAAAATTAACAAACATGCAATGATTTTGACAAACATAGTTCATTTGAACTTTTTAACAAATAGGGTCGCAGACCTCTCAACATTAAACAGTTGCTCCAGGCAATTGACAATTTACAAGGTTTCAAACCTTACATGTTTCTAAAATCTTTATAAGATTTAAACCAATAAACAATGAAATAATTAAAGCTTGAACGTGAATTGGAGTACAAAAAGTGTACCTTAAGAAATTCTTAAGAGAATGTTCTAGAGAAAATGACAATTTTGAAAATGACAATAATAACAACATGAAAAATAAGATAGAAGTTCCTACAACTTCTTATATTTATACAGAATTATTATGTGAGAATTATACAAAGGAGGACAGGTCACTTACTGTGAAACCTGAAGAAAGTGAAAAGGAAGTTTCTAGACTTCCTAGGTTTAATTAGGAATCACGAGCAAAATGGGGCAGTTTCCATTTCGTGAAACCTGAACATGACTCTCTCAAGAGTTTAAGGAATTGTTTTTCCTGGTTATAGGAAAGGAACAATGTGATTTAAAACTTGTATCACACAAGCAATTATGCAGAATTTAATTAATGTTAAACTAGCAAAGTTGGAAGGGCACTTCGTGAGTAACACCTTATAGAAAGTTACAATTTTATAAATAATGGTTGTTAGTAGAAGGTTAAGGAAAGATCATCGGGATATAGGATCAATGTTCATGGCCGTATTTAATATAACCGGACGATCGCGACGCGGTAGAAACGTGGAGCAAGCACTGATTATCACTATAGTCTGTAAAGATTGATGTAAAGTTCACTATAGAAACACTAAAGTTCACAAAAAAGAAAGTTATTGCAATTATGGAAGGAACTGATTGCACTATATAGGTGAGAGTCTATTTCTTGAAAAAGTTATGATTTACAATTAAATGCGCCATAGAATGTTCCAGAGGTTCCAGCGGTGGAAGAAAGTTAGCTATTACAAAAATTTGTAAGGAAGATTCCTCATTTTAAATATCATTGTCCCAAGTGAGGGAAAAACACTTGACGGCAAGACTCGCAGATAGAGTACAAGATCTCGAAGGTTCCAGAACGACCTTAGCAGAAAAATGGGGTTGAGAAAATCCAACGGAGGAACTAGCTTTATAATTATAGACAGCGGGTATTAGATAATATCCCACGTAGCGAGAATATTTCTCTTTGAATAGCTTAAGAAAAGCTCTTTTTTTAGTAAGGTTGGCTCATACAAGCAAAAGCTCAACATGGCAAATCCCACGAGGAATGATAATTGCCCCAATGTAAATAATTTCACACTGTCTATAAATTATAATTAAAAGCACGTGGAAGTTAAAACCATGAAGATGAGGTTAAAACTTTTAAAAAGGTACTTATCTTGATTTCATGTTGAAGTCGAAGTTTTCGATGATGATTACTTAGCCAACATGGCGTAGAAGAGGGTGTGCCTCTTGGTTTGAGGAGGCTAGCTCGAGCAGAGCTTTGACTGATCGAGTCAACTGCAGACTGAGAAGTGAGAGCTGCTCAACGGAGCACGGAGGGACCAAGAAAGGGTGAAGGAGTGGGGGGTAGGAGACAAAAGGAGAACATATAAACATTGCCAACTTTGATACAAAAAATTAATCTCTTGCTGAGCTGATCTTCTAAGAGTTGATAACAAATGATACTAGCGCAGCATGGTGAGTAAAGAAGTAGACGTAGTCCTCTTGCTCAAGGAGAAAATAGCTGGCGATGGTAACAGGATCTGGTGGCCAAATGGATAAGTAAGTCCTCTAGCACCAGGAAGAGTTGAGGAGCTTCAGAGATTCGCTGCGAGGTGACGCTAGGTGGGTCACAGAAGTTATATATCTAGAACAGACTTATGAAGACATAAGAGATATGCCCAACAAGGAGAAAACCGATGATCACTGTTGGTGTTTGACAAAGAGGAAGGAAAAAATGAACAGGCAAAGAGCAATAAAAATTATATCTCAGGTACCGTGTATTCCAAGAATGCACCAATGGTTGTTAATTAGGTGAAACAGAATTAGGTGCGGAAGTGCATGTTTTATCCCAGTGTGGCTGAGTTGAATTATCGTGACTCGTTGGTAACAGAGACCCTCCCGCCGCCACAGCAATGTTTATCCGCTCTCTCCATCTCTGTTTTATTTCGTTATATTTCTATCCTCTCCCCCTCTTCTCTCGCTGTTTGACGACAATTGAATGATTGTCTTGCCAAACCCAACTGCTGGAAAGGTATTGAGTTTCTCGTATGTTAGCAATTAATCGTATGAGCAGTACTGGAATGTTTTAGAGGGGGAATCCCCTGCGTATATATACACAGACAGGTTCTATCCATTGAGGTAAAGAACAAAATGGAGATAAATACATCACAGGATACGTGATTTCCTCCTTTTCATTCTTTTATTTCTCGAAATAACCCAATACGAATAGGTCGTGTTATTCCATCTCCTTCTGTAGAATTTTATTGTTTTCTCTCTGTTGTTTCAAATAATTTATTTTGGCAAAGAATGTGCAGTGTTAATGCCGAGGTTTATATATCTCCCATGCCTCTGTTTCACCTTTTGAGTTTAGGTTATTCTGTTTGATACCTTGTAATAAGTACTCGACATCGAGGGTAACTTAATCAAATTGAACTTCTATGGCAATACGTGCTGGCTAGGAATTCAACAATTAATACTTCTTTAGTAAATACAAGTAAAGATAAACGTCAGCACAATGTGATAAATACTATTGATAAAATAAGTCATTCATATAAATGAAATTAATTATTCCATTAGGATTGGTTCCATATTGACAACACTAATCATCAAGCCCCGGATTTTTTGGTTCACGAAGATTAAAATTAGGTTCTATCAGTATATCAGGATTTTAAAGGATCACAAGCTATTGTACCCGGCGTTGCCCGGGAGGTGTATTTACATGTTATAGAAAGATACATGCCAATATACTTCGCAAAGTATAATCTATTCACTTTGCCCCTAAGTGAGTTTAAAACATAGTTCTCCACAGTAGTTCAGAGGGCTCTGAAGTTAATCAAGTGCAATATTAACTCACTGTAAGTCGAGGCGAAAGGTACTTTGGAGTAGTTGAGAATGCATCAATAACAAAACAAGTAGTTCCGTGAAGAACTACAGCCTATTTTCATATATCCTACTTATGTTAATTGCCACTATTAACATACAAAATTTCAGTTTGATTGCTGTAATAGATTCGTAGATATTGAGAACCGACTAAATATTTCAGATGGTCGCCATGTTGGACTTGATATAGTTATGTAGGTCCTAGAGTTGTGTACTGTTACCTGAAGATTATTTTGTACATGTAGCATTCAAACTTCAATAGCATGATTAGGACACAAGAAGTAACAACGAGATTTTAAAATTTCGCACAGCTGCCATCTTGTGGTTATGGAAACAATTAAAATAAATTAGATGCCAGTTGATTAACATTCGTATAAGGATTTACTGTACCAAGTTTCACTGCACTCGGATGGTTAAATTGGGAGAAACGTCCATGTGAATATTTATACTTCGCGTCGCCATGTTGGATTTGTGATCACCAGGTTATTGGAAGTCCTATAGGTGAACTTATGTTCATAGCCCCTATGAATATAAAAATATTCAGTTTGATTGCTATAATAGAATCGTAGATATTCAGAGCCGTCTAAATATTTCAGATGATCGCCATGTTGGATTGTTAAATGCATAGGCCATAGAGGCATGTCCCATTAAAGGAAAACTATTGCGTAGGTTCATTATTCAAACTTTCACTTCGATCGCATGATTACGACACAAGAAATAACAACTTAATTATAAATTTGCACAGCCGCAATATTGATTTTTTGTAAACAATTGAAATAAATTAGATACCAGTGCATTACAATGTGTATAAACATTTCCTGTACCAAGTTTCATTGCGTTTGGAATATTAATTCGCGAGAAAGGTCTATTTAAATTTACAAATTCGCTTGGCCGCAATGTTCGTTTTGTAAATAACCGTTTTTTGAAAATCTTATAGATGAACATCCAGTAGTGCCCTCTACCTCCGAGACAAAATTTCAGGGTGATACCGCTAATAGTTTCAGAGATATAGAATGCCAGTAAAATATTTCGCACAGCCGCCATCTTGTGGTTATGTACACAATTGAACGAAGTTAGATGTCGGTGCATTACAATGTGTATAAACATATACTGTACCAAGTTTTATTGCGTTTGGTTGGTTAAATCGCGAGAAACGTCTATTTAAACGTCGCAACTTCGCTTGGCCGTCATGTTGGTTTTGTAGTTACCAGTATTAATTCAAGAGTCACATAGGTGAACTTCTAATAGTTCCCTTTATTACCGTAAAAATTCCAGGGTGATATCGGTAGTAGTTTCGGAGATATTGAATGCTGGTGTAATATTTCGCATAGCCGCCATGTTGGATTCGTGAGACGTAACCAAATTTGTAGGGCACGGTCGGGGTCGCCCGGAATAGTGCTATAAACTTACTGAGTTTCATTGAAATCGCTCCAGCCGTTTATAATTTATTAGGGGGGGGGGGGAATACACACACACCTCTCTCTCTCACACACACACACGCGCGCACACACACACGGACAAAAGGTGATCTCATAAGCCTATTTTTTTTTTCAAAATTGAAAATAGGCAAAAAAATGGGCTGTATATGCACATTTCTCAAGGACCTAGTCTCACAATTACAGTACTTATTATTTTTGTTCTAATGGGTGTAATTTAAACATTTTGTTCTCATATTTCTCTTTCATTTTTAAATTGTTACATCTACCTTTTTGAAGGGAAACAATTTTTAAATTATTCTATGTTTGGACTATAAAGTCATTATTCTGGAGTAAAATATACTTACGATTTTTAACCCCGCACAAATGGTGTGATTAATAAGAAATGGCTTATACATGTACATAAGGCAGAGTGTGGGCTACTATAGCTGCATATTAGGGAATAGTATTGCTGTATGTCCATGCCTATTGTCTCATATTGGGCGGCTTTGGTGGCGCATTTGGTAGCATGCTGAGCTTCTATGCCCAAGGTCACGGGTTCAAACCCGACCAAAGTCATCCGATTTTTGAAGTGCGTTAACATCCCTCAGTATGCCTTCCTTCAGAGGGGAAGTAAAGCCGGTGGGCCCATGTCATAGATTTATGTGATGTAAAAGAGCCTTTCATTAACTACACTCGTGTGAAGGTAAAATTTGTAGGTTAAATTTGATTAACGCTATTAAGTTCAAACGTTCACCGTCAGGTTCTGGTTGCTGCGGTATCTATTAGCCAAGTTTGCAGCTAGGTGTCGTTGAAGGTAGCATTTGGTAGCTAAAGTAGGAACTACTTAAAACTGTCTGTCTGTAGTCCTTCCCTGAATTACATATAACACACAATAATGCTGCCATCACAATTAACACCGGTTATCAGACAGATTCTATACACATACAAAGTACACGGGGCTGCATGACCGCATAGTCGCAGCCCCTAAATAGAGGAACCAACCATACTATCTCACCTAGTTAAAGTAAATGCAGCAACGTATAATCCCAGTTTAATGTCAAATAAGAGGCATTGATTGAGAACATATTGGGCTTCTTTAGCCCCTAAAGTATTTTGTAAGATAAGAAATATATTATCTAAACCCATAACGTAATGATCCCTAAAATGCTATAGCGGAGTTCAGGGTGTTTAGAATTCGTGATAACTACACCATTATACAATATCATTCGTCAATTAGCACTAAAATGGCTACTACATAGGAAATCAGAAAAATGTGGGATGAACACACTATTTATTTGAAGAAATAGATCAGATATATGTACAAAGAACAGCACTCGTTTCTCAATAACCAAACTGTAGTCATGGCTACCGTTAGCCTTAGTCAACAATTTCTTTATATCCTCTTTGGTCAACACGAATGTCTTTGGATTGACTCTGTCCGTTGCGCTACCTGGGGCCATTCTGTGTTACTACCACCACATCGGTCCTGGTGGCAAATTGTGTTACTACCGCCGTAGCTACTGTTTCATCCTTTTCATCTGAAATCTAATCACAAAGAAAATAATGCTACTTTAAGAACAATCTGCAATAGTATGTCGAATACAGGGTTTGCCAATATATTTTTTTATTTCATTTCCCTATGACGAACCCTGTTAATAAAAGAGATACAGTTTCAGATTTTTATTGCGTTCAGATTTCTAATGTTTTTTATCGTGCTTTAGATAGTAAATGGTGTGGCCACTGCCTGCTGGATCGCATTCCTCCTGGCTGCTTTAAACGGCCAGCCCATTAAACGATTACAGTATTGGTTTATGCGTACAACCTCGTTTCCAAATATAGACGCTAAGAGCAGCACCAACCCACTGAGATCCCCGGTTTTTCAAGTCACTGTTACAGACGTTTGTTTTGTATTGATGTTAATGGTGAAAATGTGTTTTGTATTTTATGATGGCGTATTGATGTGTGTGCTTTTGTAAATCAGGACAGGGCAAGTTTGAATGCCGAGGAATCTCATTTCATGAGTTACCATCGGACAATTTACTTGACTTATAAATACACACACTAATACAGCCATCACAATAAGACGGGTTATCAGACAAATTCAACACACCGCCAAGTACACATGAGCACGATGATCCAAAGACCCTAAATTCATCAACATCCCTTTCTTAGGCGGCCGGGGATATTTCTTTTCCCTGTCTTTTATTGTCCTTATTCGTTTCTTTTCATCTCGTCTAGTATGTAAGTTAGATTTAAATTAGTTGGAAGTAGTTGTATTTTTGTTATCATCCGTACCATATAATTATGGGCAAATGAGCTAGACATTTCGCCCCTTGAAAACAATCACCTCCACCACCATGTATGTTTCGCTTTCCTTTAAATTGAAAGTTTGCCCGTAAGTATGAGTCTGAATTAATATCATATTTGCAACCGCATTGGCCACCTACAGCTGAAAGTGAACTTCTGCCAGCAAAGAGTTAAGCACAATGTCAGCCCTAAGTATCTTGGCATCAGCTTGAACCGTTCCTTAACCTTTATGAAACACTTGGAATACACAGGTCAAAAACTCAAATCGCGGCACAATATCATGAAGTAATTGGCTGGCACATCATGGGGTACTGATGCAACTTCAGTATGCACGACTGCCCTCTCCTTGGTTTATCCTGTAGCTGAGTTATGTGCCCCAGTGTGGCACCTTAGTGCACATAATAAAAAGATCGATGCTCATCTGAATGAAAGTATGAAAGTCATAACAGGTACACTGAGATCCACCCCAACTCCCTGGTTACACACTATCAGTAACATATCACATCCAGAACTAAGACGACAGGAAGCAACAGTACGTGAGTGGAGAAAGCTACATCAACAAAATCACCTACAGGATCTCCAAATTCACGAAGTTCTTAATGATCTTCCCTCCACTCGTCTTAGATCAGGGAACCCAATGTGGCATAAAATACCTAACATTAATTCCACGGAACAATGGCGCCGAAACTGGAAGTCTGCTCGTGTGAAACATCAAGGTATTCTAGACCCTACTATAAGACTTAAGGAATTTAAGGGATTTAACCTGAAGAGAAACCAGAGGATAAAGTTAAATCGCCTAAAAACAGGTCACGCCAGATGTAACGCCATGCTACATAAATGGGGACTTCATGATCCTCCTGCCTGTGACTGCGGAGCTCCTCTTCAAACCGTAGAGCATATTATACAAGAATGTCCGCTGAGGAAGTATGCTGGATCACCACAAGATGTTATTTCTGCAGCGTCTCCCTTTCTGGACTAGCACCTCCCTTTCTGGACTGGCTTCAACAACTGGACATCGCGTTGTAAATGTGAACGCAACCTATGTTCTTGTGATTTATATATTGTACATATGATTTATTTATTCTTTATATATATAATTCTTCGACACTTTTGTATGTGACTGAACTCCTCCTAAACGACTGAACCGATTTTGATGGAATTTGGTATGTACATTAGGGTGGGTCCATGTATGGTTTAGATTCACAATCTGACCCGGTAGGTGGAAAGAACACAATTTTAGAACCTCAATTTACACACAATTTTAGAACCACAATATACAGTCAAAAACAGTCGCCATGGAAACCACTAGCCTTGGCCTTCGTGAAAGCTGATGTCTTTGGACGGTTTGTCTCTGCACGTTAGAGCCATCTGGTCGCAACCTGTGCAACTACCACCATTACATACACTCCGCCCGTGGAGAAAAGTTGTGCTTTATACCAAAGGTGGCAGTGATGTCGAATTCTACTGTTTGTCCCTGCATATTAGAGCGTTTCAAAGTCCCGTATGCGTTCATGTACCATTCATCCGATTGCCATGAAACTTGGCTAATATGTTGAGTGAGCTCCAGGAAAGGTGTTTGGCTTAGTAAATCCATTTTACAATAGATAGCGCACCAATAGATTCAACAAATGAGCGACGACGCGTGAAGCGTTTCAAAAAGATCCGGTATTCGTTCAATTACCATTCGTCCGATAGCGATGAAACTTGGGTGAGATGTTGTGTACACTCCAGGGAAGGCTTATGGCTTAGTAAATGAATTTCACATTAGGTAGCGCACGACTAGATTCAACAAATGAGTGACGACGCGCGAAGCGTTTCAACAAAATCCCGTATAAGTTTATATTCCATTCATAGATTGAGCTGAAACTTCGATGAGTTGTTGTGTACACTAAAGTGAAGGCTTCTAACTTAGTAATCCATTTCACAGGAGGTTGCGCACGAGTAGATTCAACAAATGAGCGGCGACGTGTGAAGCCTTTCAAAAAAGTCCCGAATGCGTTCAAATACCATTCGTCCGATAGCGATGAAACTTGGAAGAGATGTTGTGTACACTTACTTGAGGGTTTCTAACTTAGTAAATCCATTTTACAACAGGTAGCTCACGAGTAGATTCAACAAATGAGCAACGACGCGCGAACTTTTAATCAAAGTCCCGTATGCGTTCATATACCATTCATCCGATTGCAATGAAACTTGGATGAGATGTTGTGTACACTTACTTGAGGGTTTCTAACATAGTAAATACATTTCACAGGAAGTTTCGGACGAGTAGATTCAACAAGAAGTTCCGTGAAGAACTAAAGAGCCTACTTTTCTTAAAATTTAAGATTCATGCCCATGATTAATCTATATGGATCTATCTAGAATAATGACGAAATTAAGTTGGTAATATCGACATTACTAATTAGTTCGATATACTGTATACCTGGCATAATGTAGCCTAATAGAGAACTACAGTTGCCAGCCCTGGTGACTGGATATATTCTTAGCTCCATCTCTTAAGGCAGAAAATACAACATTTGGTTGAAGTCCAAAGGATAGCATGGACGTTACATTCAGGTAAACATTGGATCTAACAGCGCGCGTGAAATCATCTTGGCAACAAGGACATACATGTATTGGACAAAAATAATCTGAAATAATATGATCTATTGATGTGCCAATTTTGAATGCAATCCATTAGTTAGTATAGAAGTTACATGCATTTTAAATTGGACCCATCATCAGGCTTACAATCAAGTTGGCAGCACTGGCGTAGGCCTACATTAGTTACGCCAAATTGATCTGGAATGCCAGGTGCTATACGTGTGCAAAGTTTAGAGCTATTGGCTTGCATACTTTCTGATATATTGATATTAGGGTAACAGAAATAGAGACAGTATGTATTAACAGTTGGCAGCCCTGGATACTCTTAAGAATCGGCAAAGTCATATCTCTTATGGTACACATAGCACACACGAAATTTGGTTGAAATCCAAATTATAGTATAGAAGGTACATGCATTTAAATTTGGACTTCTCAGCAGGCTTAGAATCATGTTGGTAGCAGTGACGTATATAAGTTACTCCAAATTAATAAAGCATGCCAGGTAATATATGTGTGCATAGTTTAAAGCTGTCGGTTTGCATACTTTCTGATATATGGGTATTTGGATTAAACAAATTGAGAGCATTTATTAACAGTTGGCAGCCATGGTGGCTCTTAAGAATACGCTCAGTCATATCTGTTTACGTACACATAGCACATACGAAATTTGGTTGAAATCCCATTGATAATGTAGAAGTTATATGCATTTAAAATTTGTACCTATCAGCAGGCTTATAATCAGTTTCGCAAAACTGCCATATATGGCCTTCTGAAAATTAAACTGCAGTATTATTGTCTATACGTGTGCCAATTTTGAAATAGCTCCCATTCATACCTTCCAAGATATCCAACATGGAGCTCAAATTTTAATTGCGATTTTTTAGCTGTTGGTAGCACTGACATCATTTTAAAATATGGCCGTGAGATATTCAGGTATAGATCTTTACTCCTGCCAAATTTTGTTTCGATTGCTGCAGCCGTTTAGGAGTTGATGGGACACACACACACACACACACACACACAGACAGACAGACAGACAGACAGACAGAAGGACAGACAGACAGACAGACAGACAGACAGAAGAACAGACAGACAGACACACATTTGTCCGATCTCATAAGTCTACTTTTTCCTCATTTTTGCAAAATGTGAAAAGTAGGCTAAAAATATCACCGCGAACAATAACAATGTGGTCGAGACTACTTGCTGAACCCATTATGGGAGAGTGGTCTCTATATTTCATAAGGACAGTTTATGCTTTCAAAGATGCTGATAGTTGAACTTTTAAGCCAAATTTCGGATAAAGTTCATGCCGAAATGCTAGTATTTCTAAAATAAAATAAAATAAAATATACCAACGTATCTTCTTCACGTAATGTGTTGAATAAAATAAAAAAATAAAATAATAAATGAAAAACATTAACAATTAAAGTGTAAAAGTAAACAAGATGTTCAGTAAAGAACATATAGTCTACTTTCTCCTAAATGCATGGGTATTGTTATAACTCTTTGTCCTTTTCAAGGAGTATGATTGAATGTTGGTTGTAGTTGCTTGTTGAAATACAACGTGCTATAGGGATATTAAACATGAATATGAGGTGCCCTTTGCTAGTGCTACCTCTGTACCAAATTTCGTTCAATTCGGTTTCACCGTGTTTGATTTGATAGGGGGAATCGATTTGCACACATACTTGGCCACCATCTGCAAACTATTGGGCTGATGTTCTTGCAGTTTGGTCAGAATATGTTTCCCACATAAAGATATGGTGTTGCAAAATTTGGTAGAGACTAGATTATTAGGTTGGTCGTAATTACATTTTAGCTTTTAACATTTGGATGGCCGCGATTACGTTTCCGTCAAGATAGCGGTGATATAAAACATGACACTGAGGTGCCCTTGCTAGTGCTACCTCTGTACCAAATTTCGTTAATTCGGTTCCACCGTGTTCGAATTAATAGGGGGAATCAATTTTGACATAAAGATGGCCGCCATCCGCAAACTATTAGGCTAATGACCTATTAGATTGGTCAAAGGATGCTCCCTCCATAAAGGTATGTTGTTGCAAAGTTTGGTAGAGATCGGATGGTTATGGTAGTCGTAATTTGATCTAAGCCTTAAACATTTGTGTGGCCGCCATTACGTTTCAGTCAAGATGGCAGCGATATAAAACATGACTATGAGGTGCCCTTTGCTAGTGCTACCTCTGTACCAAATTTCGTTCCATTCGGTTCCACCGTGTTCGAATTAATAGGGGGAATCAATTTTGACATATAGTTGGCCGCCATCCGCAAACTATTAGGCTAATGACCTATTCATTTGGTCAAAGAATGCTCCCTCCATATAGGTATGTTGTTGCAAAGTTTGGTAGAGATCGAATGATTAGGTTAATCGTATTTTGATTTAAGCTTTGAACATTTGTGTGGCCGCCATTACGTTTCCGTCAAGATGGCGGCGATATAGAACATGACACTGAGGTGCCTTTTGTTAGTACTACCTCTCTACCAAATTTCGTTCCATTCGGTTGCACCGTGTTCGAATTAATAGGGGGAATCTATTTTCACACAAAGATGGCCGCCATCCGCAAACTATTACGCTGATGATCTATAAGATTGGTCAAAGGATGCTCCCTCCATAAAGGTATGAAGTTGTAAATTTTGGTAGAGATCGGATGATTAGGTTAATCGTAATTTGATTTAAGCTTTGAACATTCGTGTGGCCGCCATTACGTTTCAGTCTAGATGGTGGCGATATAAAACATGACACTGAGGTGCCCTTTGCTAGTGCTACCTCTGTACCAAATTTCGTTCCATTCGGTTCCACCGTGTTCGAAATAATAGGGGGAATCAATTTTGACATAAAGATGGCCGCCATCCGCAAACTATTAGGCTAATAACCTATTAGATTGGTCAAAGGATGCTCCCTCCACAAAGGTATGTTGTTGCAAAGTTTGGTAGAGATCGGATGGTTATGTTAGTCGTAATTTAATTTAAGCTTCGAACATTTGTGTGGCCGCCATTACGTTTCTGTCAGTATGGCGGCGATATAAAGCATGACACTGAGATGCCCTTTGCTAGTGCTACCTCTGTACCAAATTTCGTTCCATTCGGTTTCACCGTGTTTGAATTAATAGGGGGAATTGATTTTCACACAAAGATGGCCGCCATCCGCAAACTATTAAGCTAATGACCTATTCGTTTGGTCAAAGGATGCTTCCTCTATAAGGGTATGTCGTTGCAAAATTTGGTAGAGATCGGATGATTAGGTCGATCGTAATTTGATTTAAACTTTGAACATTTGTGTGGCCGCCATTACATTTCCGTCAAGATGGTGGCGATACAAAACATGACACTGAGGTGCCTTTTGTTAGTACTACCTCTGTACCAAATTTCGTTCCATTCGGTTGCACCGTGTTCGAATTAATAGGGGGAATCGATTTTCACACAAAGATGGCCGCCATCCGCAAACTATTACGCTGATGACCTATTGGTGTGGTCAAAGGATGCTCCCCCCATAATGGTATGTTGTTGCAAAATTTGGTAGAGATCGGATGATTAGGTTAGTCGTAATTTGATATAAACTTTGAACATTTGTGTGGCCGCCATTTCGTTTCCGTCAAGATGGCGGCGATATAAAGCATGACACTGAGGTGTCCTTTGCTGGTGCTACCTTTGTACCAAATTTCGTTCAATTCGCATTCACCGTGTTCGAATTGATAGGGGGGGACAGACATTCAGAGTACACACACTCACACACACACAGACACACACACACACACACATACACACACACAGACTCACACACACACATACACACACACAGACAGACACACTTTTTTCGCCCTGTGTTGATCTCATAAGTCTACTTTCATTTTTTGCAAATATCGAAAGTAGGCTAACAAATGAGCGACGACGCACCAAGCGTTTCAACGAGGTCCCGTGTGCGTTCAAATACCATTCGACCGATTACGAGGAAACTTGTGTGAGATGTTGTGAACACCCTACGGAAGGTTTCTGGCTTAAAAAAAAATCCATTTTACAATAGGTAGCGCACGAGAAGATTTAACAAATGTGTGACGGCACGCCAATCATTTCAACAAAGTACCGTATGCGGCCATATACCATTTATCAGATTGCGATGAAACTTTGGTGAATTGTTGTGTACACTCCACGAAATGTTTCTGTCTTAGTAAATCCAGTTTTTAATAAGTAGCGCACGTTTCCACAGTGTCCCGTATGCGGTCATATATCATTCATCCTATTGCGATCAAACCTTGGTGAATCATTGAGTACACGCCAGAGAAGGTTTCAGGCTTAGTAAATCTATTTACAAAGGTAGTGCATGAGTAAATTCAACAAATGAGTGACGGCACGCGAATCGCTTAAAGAAAATCACTTATGCGTTCGTATGTCATTCATCCGATTCCGATGAAACTTAGATGAGTTGTTGTGTACACGCCAGGGAAGGTGTTCAACTTGGTAAATCCATTTTACAATATTGGTAGCGCACGAGTAGATGTAGCAAATGAGTGACGACGCGCGAAGCGTTCCAACAAAATCCTGTATGCGTTCATATACTATTCATCGATTGCAATGAAACTTTGATGAGTTGTTGTGTACACTTACGTGAAGCTTTCTAACTTAGTAAATCCATTTCACAGTTGGTAGAGTACTAGTAGATTCAACAAATGAGTGACAGCGCACGAATCATTTAAACCAAATCCCGTTTGCGGTAAATGCCATTTATCCATTTGCGATGAAACTTTGGAGAGTTGTTGTGCACGCTCCAACGAATGTTTCTAAATTAGTTAATTCAATTCACGATAGTTTAGAGGCAGTTAACCGAAATTTAAAAAATATTGTGTATCCAAAAGCACTTCAAGAAACAAAGTTACAACACTTTCTTTGATAGGCAGGTTAACGTCTGCCGGGTCAGCTTGTTTATATTAGTACATTATGCAACGAGCCTATAATGGCTATAATTAAGACACGAGTATTTTTTATAAAACGAGCGTATGCGAGTTTTATAATTTCCATACGAGTGTCTTAATTACCATTATAGGCGAGTTGCATACGACTGTTTATGTTCGACTATAATTATTATAACTATTTTATGTTCGAAGATAAATAATCATAAATATCTGTCGAGATTTCGCCAGTTTTATGTGCTAAACAGAGCGCATGAGACGCAGGGAATGCCTTGTATTTGACCATGGCCACCTCGATTACTCTACTATTACACTAGGCAAGGCAGTGTGATTTACATTAGAAGGCCGTGGTACTCAGCGCATCTAATTATCTAATTGGTCAAACGACTGTTTCTTGAGTTCTGATTGGTGGGAGAAACTGTATCATAATGAAAAATAATGTTATAATGAGTCTCATTATGATACAGTTTTCAGATACATAATAGTCAGGGTCGAACATAAATACATTTATTATATTGTTATTCATCTAGTTCTAGCCATACGATAAATCTTATATACACACATCAAAAAAAGTTTTGCATCACCTCGGTTCCAAGAGTTCCGGAACCTTTAAATACAAAGGGAATAGAGATCAACACAAACAACATTTCAGTTCGTTTTATTGCTCATGAGACCCACACATTGCATGTTGTACCATCATACAGCTAGACTTTCAGCATTTGTGGTCCAGATTGCAGTACACACCACTACCTCTAATACCCAGTAGCACGTCCTCTTGCATTGATGCATGCCTGTATTCGTCGTGGCATACTATCCACAAGTTCATCAAGAAAAAAAGGAAGGAAAGGAAGCTTGTAGTTTAACGTGACCGTTAATCTTGAGATCATGAGCCACGGGACCTCCTTTTTACGTGGAATCCGAACCACAGGACATGGCATTTCACTTCGAAAATCTCACATGCATTAGAGTTCATCAAGACACTGTTGGTCCAAATTGTCTCACTCCTCAACGACAATTCGGCGTAAATCTCTCAGAGTGGTTGGTGGGTCAAGACGTCCATAAACAGCCCTTTTCAACATATCCCAGGCATGTTCGATAGGGTTCATGTCTGGCGAACATGCTGGCCACTGTAGTCGAGCGATGTCGTTATCTTGAAGGAACGCATTCACAAGATGTGCACGATGAGGTCGAGAATTGTCGTCCATGAAGACAAATGCCTCTCCAATATTCTGCCGATATGGTTGCACTATGGGTCGGAGGATGTCATTCAGGTATCGTAAAGCCGTTTCGGAGCCTTCCATGACACCAGTGGCGTACGTCGGCCCCACATAATGCCACCCCAAAACATCAGGGAACCACCACCTTGCTGCACTCGCTGGACAGTGTGTCTAAGACGTTCAGCCTGACCAGGGTGCCTCCAAACACGTCTCCGACGATTGTCTGGTTGAAGGCATATGCGACACTCATCGGTGAAGAGAACGTGATGCCAATTCCGTGGGGTCCATTCAGCATGTTGTTGGGCCCATCTGTACTGCGCTGCATGGTGTCGGGGTTGCAAAGCTGGACCTCGCCATGGACGTCGGGAGTGAAGTTGCGCATCATGCAGCCTATTGCGCACAGTTTGAGTTGAAACACGACGTCCTGTGGCTGAACGAAACGCATTATTCAACATGGTGGCATTGCTGTCAGGGTTCCTCCGAGCGGCAATCCGTAAGTAGCGGTCATCCACTACAGTAGTAGCCCTTGGGCGGCCTGAGCGAGGCCTGTCATCGACAGTTCCTGTATCTCTGTACCTCCTCCATGTCCGAACAACATCGCTTTGGTTCACTCTGAGACGCCTGAAATCTTCCCTTGTTGAGAGCCCTTCTTGACACAAAGTAACAATGCGGACGCGATCGAACTGCGGTATTGACCTTCTAGGCATGGTAGAACTACAGACAACATGAGCAGCGTACCTTCGTCCTGGTGGAATGACTGGAACTGATCGGCTGTCGTACCCCCTCCGTCTAATAGGCCCTGCTCATGCATGGTTGTTTACATCTTTGAGCAGTTTTAGTGACATCTATGAACAGTCAAAGGGACTGTATCTTGGATACAATATACACAGTCAACGTCTATATGCCGAAGATCTGGGAACCGAGGTGATGCAAAACTTTTTTTGATGTGTGTATATAACTCAATGTTGGTTTGTCTGTTATTTATAAAAATCTACACCGTTTCAACGATCTGAACCAAAATTTGTATACCTATCCTTTGGAACCCAGCGGGTAACACTGTCTACTTTGAATTTCGGAAAGACCACTCCATTCAGGCCCCTTGACAACATAACTGAAAAGTCGCCAAAAATATTCAACTGGGACAAAATATCAAAGTTGTCGCTAAGTACCGGACATAGACAAAATATCAAAGTTATCGCATAAGGACCGGACATAGCTCAATTTACGCCCCTCGATGCGAGAAACAATACTCGGTATGTCCCTACGGGACACCGAAAACCACATTTTAAGGCCCTAAAACCAACAATTTCAAAGATATTCGCAGAAAACTATCTTCGCTCTGATAAATTGAACTAATGGCAAGTCCGTTTCCATGGCAACACTATCTCAAGATATGACATCCGATTTTCTATATATTCCTGTTGGAGGCAATGCCAATCCATGTATTATCTTTTTCAAGATATATACAGTATAACCACAATAAGAACAGAGTAGCACGCCTGCTTCTCATCCGGAGGCCCCGGGTTCGATTCCCGGCTCCGTCAGAGATTTTAGACACTGACGTGAGGGCTGCAACGGGGTGCACTCAGCTTCGTAAGGACAATTAAGTAGCTGTCTGATAGTGAGGCAGCGTCCGGGTCACGAAGAACAAGATTAATGGCCGAGGGGACACGATGCACTGACCACGCAGGCCAAATGGCTGGGAAGCGGTCACATGATAGGCCTCAGCCATTCATAGGCTGTAGTGCCAGGGGTAAAAACAAGCAGTTCCGTGCAGAACTATAAAGCCTAATTTCATATAACCTACTTATGTTAATTGCCACTATCAACATACAAAATTTCAGTTTGATTGCTGTAATAGATTCGTAGATATTGAGAACCAACTAAATATTTTGGATGGTCGCCATGTTGGATTTTTATATATGTAGGTCCTAGTTTTATGTACCGTTACATGAAGATTATTGTGTACGTGTAGCATTCAAACTTCAATCGCATGATTAGGACACAAGAAGTATAAAAACGAAATTTCAAAATTACGCTCAGCTGCCATCTTGAGGTTATGTAAACAATTGAACTAAATTGGATACCAGTGTATTACAATGTGTCTACACATTTCCTGTACCAGATTTAATTGCGGTTGGAACATTAAATCGCGAGAAATCTATTTAAAATTTTCAAATTCACTTGGCCGCAATGTTCGTTTTGAAGTTAACCTGTTTTTGAATGTCTTATAGATGAACTTCTAGTAGTGCCCTTTATCTCCGTACAAAATTTCAGGGTGATACCGCTAATAGTTTCAGGGATAGAGAATGCCGGTGAAATATTTC
This sequence comes from Meconema thalassinum, assembly GCA_946902985.2. NCBI lineage: Eukaryota > Metazoa > Arthropoda > Insecta > Orthoptera > Tettigoniidae > Meconema > Meconema thalassinum. The sequence goes on along the minus strand of CAMPQE020000003.1, from coordinate 3,709,173 downwards.
TCACAGATGCCATCTTGAGGTTTAGTAAACAATTGAACGAAGTTAGATGTCGGTGCATTACAATGTGTATAAACAAATGCTGTACCAAGTTTTATGGCGTTTGGTTGGTTAAATCGCGAGAAACGTCTATATAAAAGCCTATTTTGTACTTACCAGGTTTTCAAAAGTCACATAGGTGAACTTCTAGTAGTTGCCTTTATCACCGTAAGAAATTCCATGGTGATATCGGTAATGCATTCGGAGATATTAAATGCTGGTGAAATATTACGCACAGCCGCCATGTTGGATTGGTGAGACATAACAAAATTTGAAGGGCTCGTCGGGGTCGTCCGGAATAGTGCTATGAATTTACCGAGTTTTATTGTAATTGTTCCAGCCGTTTAGAAGTTATTAGGGGACACACACACACACACACGGACAAAAGGTGATCTCATAAGCCTCAAATTTTTTTTCGTAAAAGAAAATAGGCTAAAAATATGTGCTGTTGAAGTTAAGTGGTCTAGTATCAACATTTTAGTGATTTTTAGCCTATTTTGAATTTTGAAAAAATAGGCTTATGAGATCACCCTTTGTCCGTGTGTGTGTGCGTGTGTGATTCGTGTGTGTGTGCGTGTGTGATTCGTGTGTGGGTCCCCACCTAATAAAATCTAAACGGCTGGAGCGATTTCAATGAAACTCAGCAAGTCCATAGCACTATTCCGGGCGACCCTGACCGTGCCCTTCAAATTTTGTTACAACTCACTAATCCAACATGGCGTCTGTGCGAAGTATTTCACCAGCATTCAATATATCCGAAACTATCACCGATATTACCCTGAAATTTTGTATGGTGATAAAGGGAACTCCTATAAGTTCACTTATGTGACCTTTGAAGACCTGGTAACTACAAAACGAACATGGCGGCCAAGCAAAGTTGCGACTTTTAATAGACGTTTCTCGCGATTTAACCAACCAAACGCAATGAAATTTGGTACAGTATATGTCTTTATACATTGTAATGCACCGACATCTAACTTCGTTCAATTGTTTACATAACCACAAGATGGCGGTGGTGCGAAATATTTCACCGGCATTCTATATCTCTGAAACTATTAGCGGTATCTCCCTGAAATTTTGTATGGAGATAAAGGGCTCTACTGGAAATCCATGTATAAGACATTCAAAAATCGGTAAACTACAAAACGAACATGGCGCCCAAGCGAATTTGAAAATTTTAAATAGTTCTTTCTCGCGATTTAATGTTCCAAACGCACTGACATCTGGTACAGGAAATATATATACACATTGTAATGCACTGGTATCTAATTTAGTTCAATTGTCTACATAAACTCAAGATGGCGGCTGTGCGAATTTTAAATTGAAGTTTTTATTTCTTCTGATGTAGTCATGCGATCGAAGTGAAAGTTTGAATAATGAACCTACGAAAGAATTTTCCTTTAATGGTACAAGACTCTATGGCCTATACATTTAACAATCCAACATGGCGACCATCCGAAATATTTAGACGGCTCTGAATATCTACGAATCTATTATAGCAATCAAACTGAATTTTTTATTGTTCATAGGGGCTATGAACTTAAGTTCACCTATAGGACTTTAAATAATCTGGTGATCACAAATCCAACATGGCGGCGACGCAAAGTATAAATATTCACATGGACGTTTCTCGCAATTTAACCATCCGAGTGCAGTGAAACTTGGTGCAGTAAATCCTTATACGAATGGTAATCCACTGGCATCTAATTAATTTCAATTGTTTCCATAACTTCAAGATGGCAGCTGTGCGAAATTTTAAAATCTCGTTGTTACTTCTTGTGTCCTAATTATGCGATTGAAGGTTGAATACTACACGTACACAATAATCTGCATGTACGAGTATACTGTATAACTTTGGGTCCTACATATATAAAATCCAACATGGCGACCATCCGAATTATTTAGTCAGTTCTCAATATAAACGGGAGAGTGCAATTAATAATTATTTGATTGAATGTTTGCTTTCAGTGTTACGCAACCGTGCGGCCACTGCCGCAGCTATCAAATTAAGGGAAGGGACATTGCGGCGAATAGATTTGCGATTGTTCTGCATCAACTAGCGGCGCCCGTGGATATTTATATGAAAAAATTTATTTTGAAACTACCAGTGTGAAGAACGTTTAAAATCTCTAAAAGCTAAGAAAGGACATGTATAATCAAGTATTTATTTTATTTGGATTTACAATATTTTTTTACATCTAAATATATACAGTATTTTGACAATAATGATAGCAGAATTTTCTTAGGCGAATAATTCTTGCATATAATTGGCAGTCTGAGCCTTCAGGGAAGAACGCCAACATGATTCCAAAACTCTCCGCATGGCGCTGCGTGTCTGCCATTTCACAGTTCACGTAGCGCTATCTATGAATACGATAGTTTACCTCAGAGCTCGGGCGGGCGCGAGCTCGTGAGGTAAAACTGAAAGAAGACGTGGGTTCGATTCTTAGCTCAGCCACGCTGGAAGTGGTTATCTGTGGTTTACCACTTCTACTCTAGGCAAATGCCGGAATGGTTCCTAACTTACGGCTACGGCCGGCTCCTTCCAAAGCCTCGCCTGTATTACAAATGCAAACACTAATACAGGCCAATAACACAGGTTATCAGACAAAGTTACACACACACCCAAGTACATGGGGCTAAATTACCACAAAAAGTTGTTAAAATGGTATTGTGTAATATACTGTAGTTGATTAGTCTGGTTTACATTTGTCTGTTAGGTAGTCAGCCCGAAGGTTGGTTGGATCCTCAAAAAGTACCACTGGTAGGTTATGTGGGTAGATACCCATATAAAACCCAAGGCAGCGCTATATTGAGGTGAACTAGGCAAGACGAGGAATGTGGTAGTTTGCCATTGCTTTCCTCACTAAGTCAGAACAGCAGTACTAACCCTATGAGTAGTTCTTCAGTGTATAAATATGTGCAGTGTGGAGGCTGTCTTTTCTACAATACCTACCATACAATACATAAGTAAATAAGCGGTATTACGCGTAGGTTAACTTTAGAGAGGATTAAATTACTTGTTTGTGGCTCTAAGGAAATAGGCTATTCTGCATTTATATTGTGGCATTAAAAGAATGATGTGTGATTATTTCTATGTTGGCTATGGAATTGTTACCGGTAAGTAAGAACTCCCTTTCACTTCTAGTAATTTAATTAAGTATTGCTCTATTGCTTCACTTACATATAGGTAATGTGCCCTATACCAATATCGGGGAACATTTACTCAGGCACATTTTGCATTAAATGAGATATGCAACATTGGAAATAATGGCTGCACGCCGCAACCACCATTTCGAAACACAGTAAAAATTAATAACTTTGAACAATTGCATGTTGCCGAGTGTCACTTAGTGCAAACTGACGTGTGCAAAAATACGTCGGTTGAGGAGAAGTTCGTTTTTCATCTGTTGGTATGACTAAACTCCGCGGGTAATGGTTTACACTGCTTTGTACGCCACCTAGAAGCGACTACTTTCAGTCGAATACATGAAACGGCACGCTTAGGACCTAAGAGAATTCAGGTAAGCATTCGACAGAAAGTAGTCGATAGTTTCTTCCAACGAATGAATAGTCAGTCGATGGTTAAAAGTAGTTGATAGTCCCATCTCTAGACGTAACAATTACCTTGTAGATTTGCGAACTCCACATCACATGTATCCATCACCGTCCATCACGTTGCGTTAATTTTCCTAAGGACAAAAAGTAAACGGAAAGTCATAAATTTAATGACAATACAAGATTTGTAACAAAAGTTACCAAGTACGGGCCCAAACACAAGAATAGTAATTATTTAACGAACGGAACCGGTGCATTGGTGTTTCTAAGGCCTGATCCCTACAACTAACCCGCCCTTGGACCTAACTTTATCGGCAGACCAGAATCCTCGAAGTTGGGCGACTCTTCTGATTGGTTAATCCCCTGTGTTTGCGCAGTGGTGAAAATTGGGACTTGATTTTATTTCTACCCCTCAGACCACAGACTGAAAGTGAAGGATGTAAACGGAAGATTCAAGAAGAGTATAAAGGAAGGACTAATCAAAACCCCTAAACAAACTTCAATTGCAGACGAATGGGCACTTTTGAAGAATGAAATAACAAAATCCGCAGAAGAAAATATTGGTAGGAAAGAAAGAATAGGTAGAAAACCGTGGATCACTCAGGATATACTAGAATTGATTGGTGAAAGGCAGAAACACAAGAATGTAAGAGATGAAAAGGGGAAAGCAGAATACAGACGTCTGAGAAATGAGGTTAACAAGAAGTGCAAGGAAGCGAAAGAAGAATGGTTGAAAGAGAAATGTGCAGGTATAGAAAATTGTCTGAAATTAGGAAAAGTAGACACAGCTTATCGAAGGATTAAGAATACTTTTGGGGAAAAGAAGACTAAGTGCTGTAATATTAAGGACACAAATGGAAAGCCTCTAACAGATAGGAAAGAAAAGGTTGAGAGATGGAAAGCTTACATAGAGTGCTTGTATAAGGGAAAGGAGATTGAGAATCATGTAATGGAAAGGGAGGAGGAAATTGTTGAGGATGCAAAAGGAGATTTAATATTGAGATCAGAATTTGACAGAGCATTAGAAGACTTAGGCAGGAACAAAGCACCAAGCATAGATGATATACCGATTGAGTTGATACGCTGCATAGGAGATGAAGGTCTGATCAGGTTATTTCACTTGGTGTGTAGGATTTATGAGACAGGTGAGGTACCCCCTGATTTCAAGAAGAATGTTATCATCCCTATACCAAAGAAAGTGGGAGCTGACAGATGTGAAGAATACCGTACAATCAGCTTGATTACTCATGCTACAAAGATCCTGTCTAGAATAATTTACAAGAGGATTGAAAGCCAGATAGAAACGGAGTTGGGTGAAGACCAGTTTGGTTTCAGGAGAAATGTAGGAACAAGGGAAGCTGTACTAAGTCTTAGGCTGATTTTGGAAGGTAGAATAAGGAAAGATAAGAGAACGTTCATGGCATTTGTAGACTTAGAAAAGGCTTTTGATAACGTTGATTGGACTAAATTGTTTGACATTTTGAAATCTATTGGAATAAAGTACAGGCATAGGAGGGTGATATACAATCTATACAGAAACCAGACAGCAGTCATTCAAGCTGAAGGACATGAGAGAGAAGCTGGTATTCAGAAAGGTGTAAGGCAAGGCTGCAACTTATCACCCATACTTTTCAATCTTTACATTGAACAAGCAATGAAGGAAATTGGAGAAAAATTTAAAGTGGGAGTGAAGATTCAAGGAGAAATAATTTCAACTCTGAGATTTGCTGATGACATCGTCATCTTGGCCGACAAGCCTGAGGATTTAAATGAGTTTTTGAATGGTATGGACTCCGTCTTACGGAAGGAATTCATGATGAAAATTAATAAATGTAAAACAAAAATACTGGAATGCAGCCGAAATAAATCAGAAACCTCTATGGAGATCAAATTGGCAGGTGAAAAGCTGAAGGAAGTAGGAGACTTCTGTTACTTAGGAAGCAGAATAACCAGTTATGGACGAAGCAAAGAGGATATAAAAAGTAGGTTGGCTCAGGCAAGGAAAGCCTTTCTACAAAAAAGGAAACTGTTGACATCGAATATAGATTTAGGTATTAGGAAGTCATTTTTGAAAGCCTTTGTCTGGAGCGTAGCGCTCTATGGAAGTGAAACTTGGACTTTTGGTGCAGCAGAAAAGAGGAGAATTGAAGCATTTGAAATGTGGTGTTATAGGAGAATGATGAAGATCAGATGGGTAGATAGGGTTACAAACGAAGAGGTATTAAGGCGAGTGGGAGAGGAGAGATGTTTCTGGCGACTGCTAATGAAGAGAAGAGATAGGTTGGTAGGACACATACTAAGACACCCAGGAATAGCAAGCTTAGTTATGGAAGGAAGGGTCGAGGACAAGAACTGTAGGGGTAGACCAAGGTTAGAATATGTTAAACAGATAGCCTCGGATGTAGGGTGTGGTAGCTATGTAGAGATGAAAAGATTGGCTCTGGACAGGGAGGCATGGAGGCTGCATCAAACCAGTCAAAAGACTGAAGACTCAAACAACGACCACATCAGGAATAGTGAATAGTGCACTTCATGAATCATTTTTAAGCGAACATATTTATCATATATTGTTGGTCTTGAGGTCAGAGTGATGGACTCTTAATCGTGTGGTCGATGGTTCGATTCTAGGTTGTGTAGAGAAGTTTTACTATGATGTAAAGAAATAGACAGAATACCGGATGGCGTGAGGTGCAATGCCAAAGAAGGAAGCATGGCGGATACTGACATCCGAGGGCTTGAAGGAATTACCAACTATAATAACGGCAAGAGGCCACCAAGAAGGAGAATAAATAAGCAAGGATATGAGGGAGAAGCCCAATGTATAGTTCGTCTACGGTAAGTTTGCACTTTTTGACAGCTAGGGTTGCCAACTTTGATAAGGAAAGACTCAATTTACACCCTGTAGTCCATTTCGATTCTCTTATATAAAACAAAGTGTCCTGACTGACTGACTGACTCACTCACTGACTCATCATCACCCAGCCAAAAGTATTAAGTTAGAAACATGAAACGTTTGGGATATGTTCGTTGTAAGCCAAAAACGCCCACTATGGAGGGATTTTTGGATATTCAGGTTCTAAAGGGGTCTTAAGATTGATTAACAATATGTCCCGATTGGTTTCTTTGGGGGATGTGATACACGGCATATAAACTCACCATTAAAAATAAGAAGACACGTGTCTGAGGGTTTTTCGGTATGGTGTATATTATGAGGTTAAAGGGGTGAAAAGTGGGGGTTGAAGGATTCCTAACGGAGCGTGTATTTCTTAAACGACATACGCGAGGTGTTTGAAATTCAGCGCAAAAAAATCAGCTTAAAAATAAGTCAATAGGTGTTCAACCGTTTTTTCATAAATCCAATTTAAGGGGCCCATGGGGAGGGGTGACATTCTGGGGGGAAAGAACAAGAAAGAAAGTGTCGTAACTAATTGACTGACTCACTCACTCATCGAACTCAGGGGGAAAAACTGCTTAAAAATAAGGAAATAAGTGTTCGACAGTTTTTTTTCATAAATCCAATTTAAGGGGCCATGGGGAGGGGTGAAGTTCTGAAAAAAAAAATGAAAGAAAATGTCTTGACTCACTCACTCATCATCGCCCAGCCAAAATTATTGAAGTTAGAAACATGATATTTTGGGGATATGTTCGTTGTATGTCAAAACCGTCCTCTAAGGAAGGATTTTCGAATATTCAGGTTCTAAAGGGGTCTCAAGGGGGTTAAACCTGCATTTCATTGAATGACAATACCTCACAAGTGGTTTCATTAGTGGATGTGATACTCGGCATATAAACTTATCATTAACAATACGCAGACATATGTCTAAGAGTTTTTCGATATGATGTACTGTATATATATATGGTGATAGGGGTGAAAAGTGGGGGTTGAAGGAAACTTAACGCAGCGTGTATCTCTTAAACGTCATAGGCGAGAAGTTTGAAACACAGCGAAGAAAAAACAGCTTAAAAATAAGTAAATAGGTGTTCGACCGTTTTTTCATAAATTCAATTTAAGGGGCCAATGGTGTGGGGTGAAATTCTGGAGACTTCCACTCTCCACATCTACCAAATTAACAGCCACAATTGCCGGCCTATTCTCGTTGTATTCGTTTGAAATGCTTCATATAACATTTTAAATCTTTAAAGAAGGTATACCGGTATTGGTTTTCACGGCCAGTGAGTTAAAACTCAGAATTCACGGCACAAACCTATAAAATTGGCTGAGTTTTAATTCACTGGCCGTGAAAGCCGATATACCATCTTTTTGGGAGCCTTCATAGGGACGTTATGGCTGCTTGAGCTTTAAGATCTCGCAGTAAAGAGGCGCAGGTGCGCTTCTCCCGTGGGGATCAGGGCGGGAACACCAAGAGCCCGCTGATGAGCCAGCTTGGTGTCCTAGGCGAAGCCCCACACAAGACACGGCACAAACCTAGAAAAATGTCTGTGTTTTAATTTTAAATCTTTGTTTATATTATTATCATTATTTGTTTATATTGTTATTAATATTCAATTTAATTTCAATTCTGGTGATTGAGATGCTCGTCAACTAGCACTGTCTATCACAGTTGCATTTCCGGGTAGACGAAGTTGTTCCACGAACGAAAGAGAGACAGGGATAGAGAATAATAGAAAAGCCTACTGTGCAGCGATTACTTCAAGACCTAGCAGATGTTGCGCTAAATAATTACTTTAGTGGAACAAAAATAAAAAGTACAAGCAATTGTGGCTGTGAAATTGTCTTTCATTTTCATCAAAGTCCGATACTTTGTGTACGCAGTTGTTGTTCTATAAGAGGACAACTTGCGGAAGATCAGCAGCCAGATTGAACTGCAAGGCTCCGAAATCTTTCCCGACGGCTGGAGGAGCTGGGCATCTCTGTGTCACTCGGAGTAGTAGCGAGGCGGAGCATGTATGCGGACTGGAGCGTGCGGCTCCTTCCCACCGGCCTTGAGTGCTTCGGCCGTCAGGGCTGCCCATTCTAACATGCACGTAACTCGCTACTTCCCATTGATTTATATGAGAGATTCGCCATATGATTTCGGAGCCTTGCAGTTCAATCTGGCACGTTGACCTCTTATAGTAGCCTACAGCTATTGCGCCCACAAAGTTTCAAGATAGGTTTCGACTGTCTTATCTGATACTTCCCTCGTGAGATGGTGATAATCGTTGTTCTAAATGGTGGAACATCGATGTCATCTGATGATTAGAAGACTAATCGAGTGACATGTATATTCTGGTAGAAGGTGAATACTCGGTGTATTCACACCTCGCAACATGGCGATGTGAATCACATAAGTTAACTGACAACTTGAATCGGACATTTCCGTTATCCAGGGATTCGGCACGTTACTGTGCTTGTCATCGTGCTAACATGGCTTGCGAGGGATCCGGGATTCAAGCCTAGACGAGACGTCCACTTTAAGCTGTATATAAAACACTTAAACTACCGACACATCGCTTTATAATCTGAATTCTAAAACATTGGCGGACATAATTTTGGGACACATTTCGCATTAGTTACCTTCAGTCTTTTTCAATTTCCTATCTTTGGCCTGAAGACAGTCTAAGGGGTCGAAGGAACAAAACGACTGTTGAACACATTAAATTTCATGTGATGTCATGTTGAATAATTAGTCCTATTGACAACAATGAAAGTTGTACATTGGCTTTCACGGCCAGTGAATTAAAACTCACTAATTTTTCTAAGTTTATGCCGTGTCTTGTGTGGGTTTTCACCTAGGAAATCTTAGCTGGCTCATCAGATGGCTCTTGGTGACAGTGCCAGGACCCCCACAGGAGTAGCGAACTGCGCGCTACCTCCCTTCTTATGTTCCTAGGTGAAACCCCGCATAAGACACGAAATAATCCTAGAAAAATTGCTGAGTTTTAATGAAAGTTGTGTTCGCGCGCAATTTTATTATCAATAGTTCTTATGAATGCTAAATAGAGAGTGAATCCCAATGAATTTATTCAATAAAAGTTATTATATTTACAGTTATTTTGATTCAAGCCGAGTGTTTGTTTTGGATGAATGCTGCACTCTATAAATAGACAGTCATCACTGTTGGTTGGTTGGTTCCTTAGCTTAGGGGCTGCGACAATGTGGTCATTTAGCCCCGTGTACTTTGGGTGTGAGTAGAATCTGTCTGATAACTGGTGTAAATTGTGATTACTGCATAATGTGTGTTATCTGTTTTCAATTCAAGTAAGGACTGCAGACGTTAATTTCAAGTAGTTCCTGCTTTTGCTACCAAATGCTACCGTCCACGACACCTAGCTGTGAACTTGGCTACTACTTGATTCCATCGCAACCAGCGCCTGGTTACGAACGTTGGAGCTTCAGAGCATAAATAAAACCTAACCTATAAATTTTGCTTAACAAAACATTAGTTAGTGGACGGTTCTTTTACATGCCATAAATCTATGACATGGGCCCGCCGGCTTTATTTCCCCTACGAAGGAAGCCTTACTGAGGGATTTTTAACACTCTTAAAAAACCGATGTCTTCGGCTGGGTTTGAACCCACGACCTTGGGCATAGAAGCTCAGCTTGCTACCAACTACGCCACACAAGCCGCCAGATAAACTGTAAAAGTGTTAAAAACAGCACGCCACTGATATTTTGGCTCTGTCCCAAGTTAGCATCGTACTTACGAAACACCCAGTTGGCTGACATACAATAAACGAACACATCATGCTGACAGTGGATTTGTAATTACGTCGATCCTTAAGTCAGGTTGTCCACACAAAGACCGTGCGGCACGAAAGAGGTGACTGGAAGCTGATATACTTGTTTTCACGAACAAATAATGTCACTTAGATTGACATCAATAGCTTGTCTGCTCGGTAGCTGATTATACTGTATGCATACAAAGGAAATATTTCTGTGATGTTGGAAACAGCAAATTCCTGGCGTTGATTAGGGTCAATACCAAGATAATTCCCAACTGAAATGTTCATAACACAGTAACTTGTAACCTGCGTCATATGTTCCTCTCTGCTTATCAGTATTTCTACGGAGTGTTCGAACTTAAACCACCATTCTCCCTCTGTGTTTGAGTCTTTAGTCTCTACACTAGTTTGATACAGCCCTCCATGCCTCCCTGTCCGGAGCTAATCGAGTCATCTCTACATTGTTACCACGACCTTACTTCCGAGACAATCTGCTTAACATACTATAATCTTGGTCTACCCTTACAGTTCTTGTCCTCGACCCTTCCTTCCATTATTAAGTTTGCTATTACTGGGTGTATTAGTAGTCTATGTGTAATACCAACCTATCTCTTCTCTTCATTTGCAGTCGCCAGAAACATCTCTCCTCTCCCAAGCGTCTTAATACCACTTAATTTGTTACTCTATCTACCCACCTGATCATCATCATCTTCCTGTAACACCACATTTCAAATGCTTCTATTCTGCTCTTTTCTGCTGCGCCAAAAGTCTAAGTTTCACTTCCATAGAGCGCCACGCTCCAGAAAAAGGCTTTCAAAACTGACTTCCTAATACCTAAATCTATATTCGATGTCAGCAGATTCTTTGTATTGTAGAATTGCTTTCCTTGCATGACAATGAGCCAACCTACTTTTCATACCCTCATTGCTTCGTCCATCACTGTTTATTTTGCTTCATAATGGATTTAAAAAGCATGACGAAACCACCGCCAAGCGAGTTGAGAATTCTCAAACTCACCAGCGTAGCCGACTGTTCTAAGTCACGCTCCACGTCTGGACTGATTTGCTGTCCCGGCCCGCGTTCGATTGCCGACTCTGTCGTAGAGGATTTAAATCCTGGTATGGGGGTTGGAATGAAGTGCACTCAGCCTCATGAGGGAAGCTGGCAAGAAATGAACGTTCAAATTCCACTTTCGGTCATTCTATAGAGCTGTATACATGACTAGTTTTGCTAGTCAAAGATTGAGGGGAGGGGAAAGCAAAGCGCTAACCAACAACCTATAGAAGTCCAAATTAAGCGGAGGATTGGGCATACTCTGCGGAAACAGAATGATGCAGTAGAAAGGGGAGCTCTGGACTGGAATCCTCATGGTGCTCGGAGACGGGGAAGACCAAGGAAGACCTGGAAACGCACCATTGAAGGGGAGACCAGGAAAGCTGGAAAGACCTGGAGGGAAGTGAAGAACGTGGCAGCTAACAGAGCCCGATGGACATCATTCTTTGATGCCCTATGCTCCGCACGGAGCGAAAGGAAATAAGTCAAAGTAAGAAAGCTTACCAATATTCTAACGCTTCATTTTAACGTATCATGTCCGCGTTGATTGTGAATAAGAGCATCATGTTTAAAGTTCAGTCATCTCTTGAACATGGATCGATCCAAGTCAGAAAGGTCGATTTGGTGAGTGTTCCTTCTGAACCAGGATTTGGTATAATGCATCTCCAGTCGGTGCCATTTCATCCCCAAAAATTTTGCAACTCAGTCCCACCCAATTACGAGGATTTCGTGTCGGTTTCCTTTCTCGGAACGCCAGATGTATTAACAATTCTCTACTGGTTTAAAGGGACTGTGGACACTACCAACAGCATAGTTGTCACGTTTTGCATCGATTATTTAAATGCGTTAGCGTTTTTTTTATAGACAAAATATGAAAGAAACCATCACAACCGATATTTGTCTTCGTGTATTACTGGCAAATTAATTCGACAAAGACCTTTAAAATAGCCGCCGAAAGATTGACGTCTGAGGATGATGATGACGATGATCAGGTGCCATCAAGTCGGCGTCGACTCCTAGCGACTGCATGGATGGACTGTCTCCATATGATTCGGTCTTCAGCCATATACTTCAGATCCTTCACTGACATATTCATGTTGGATTTGATGGAGTCGATCCATCTCAATGCTGGCCGCCCTCGTCTCCGAGACCCTTCCACCTTTCCAAGCATAATTGTCTTTTCCAACGAACCAGAACATCTCATAATGTGTCCAAAATATGATATCTGTAATCTTGTTATCAATGCTTCAAGATAAAGATCTGGTTTGTTGTTTTGAATTACCAATAAATTTGTCTTCTTGGCTGTCCAAGGAATACGCAGTATCCTTCTCCAACACCAGAGCACAAAAGCATCAATATACTTCCTATCTCGTTTCCTTATGGTCCAGCTTTCGCAACCATATTTAGCTATGGGAAAGAATAGTGCCTTAACCATTCCAATTTTAGTAGGCAAAGATACATCTGAACACTTGAAGATCTTATCCAGGCCTTTAAAAGATGCTCTACATTAATAATAAGAGGTTTCTTGGCAACATAGCTCCTAGAATTTGGCATGAAGCTACACACCCTTGACTGGTTCTTATAGTTTTAGAGGGTAGTATATTCCTAATGCTATAGATAATAAATGATAATTATAAATTGAAACATGTTAATATTTATTAGTTACAAGTAAGAAAAAACACTTTGAATAATGAATAAAACTTGGACAATATTTACATGTACTTTTCATTGGCCAGGACTTTCTTTAGAAAGTCTTTTTTGGTTTTAATTTTGTTGTAAAAATCTTCACAATCTAATCCAATGTTAATTTTACAAATCATCAAGCCTTTAACTGTAGATTCCTTCATCAAACCTCTATCATCAGTCCATGCGTTGTTCATCAAAGAAAATACTCTCTCAACTGGTGCTGATGTCCCAGGTAAGCAGAAGGCATACTCAACAATCTTGATCAGATTGGGGGCTGCTATGCGATTCTCGTTGAAGTGACCAAACAGCCTTAGCCATTTTTCTTCGCTTGAAATAATCACGTCTCTGGTAGTCTCTTCTTTCTTCCACTGTTCCCGATTTGACTGCAAATACTCCTTAGCAAGCACAACTTCGTCAAACAGCTGATCATAGTTTATTTCCATATTTTCATCAAGAAGATTGCTATTGATGATTTCAGCAGAAGTTTCGACTTTTTCCCAATCAACAGCATCTGTTTTCGTCAGATTGACCCATGAAAACTTTTCAGCATTTCCAAAGCTGTTCTCCCAGAGTTCTAAGTATGCAATGCATCTGTCATAAAAACCATCAAATTCTTCTTTCACACTGTTACGTACTTTCTCATCTAGACTCTTGTAGATGTTCTTTGCACCCGTAGGGATAAAGTTTGAGGCCTTTCTTTCTGTCAGGTTTCTTTTGAGAGCTTTGTGAGCTTCAGCAACCTCAAAAGCTGTCGTGTTATTTTTTTTTCATAACCAGGATGGCCTTGTTAAATAGTGCAAGCCGTCCGTGGACAAACCACAAGTAGAGCTCACCCTTTGAATTAGTAAATAAGTTTTTATTATTGATGGGCATATTTCTTGGTCTAAAAAAACGCTTTCAGACCTTCAAAAATCTGTAGAATTCTTTCCAGTGCCGGCATCATTGATAGAAACCGAGTGTTTCCGTGTTGAATAAGTTTACGGTACTCTATCTCTGCATATTCACAAAATGATTTTAGTTTAGTTACACGGACTGTGTATATGTGGAAGTATTTATAAATCTTCACCACTAAGACCTCAATATCGATTGGGAGACTATGTACAGCAGTTTGCACACAGTTGTGCACAATGTGTGCTCCACATCCGATTCTTTTGATTTCCCGTCCTAGGCTATTCTTGAGTCGATGGAAAACATTGTTTTTCCCTGCTCTTTACACACCACCGAAGTTAGTGTTGCAGTTATCGCCACAAAAGCCAACCTCTTTGTTGTTCAAATCGTTTTGAAACAGGACAGAGCATAAGTGATTTGTAAGAATTCCAGATGTTTCACCCTCCACAGATTTGAAATCTAACAGCATTACTTGCACACCTGTATTAGGATTAAAGTAGCGCACAAAAATTGACACAAGTTTTATATCTTTTCTGTTTGATGCATCCATACTTACAGATACGTAGTTTGACTTGGTCAAGTCTTATTTAAGCTCTTCCTGAGCTAATGGAGCTATGACATTTAAAACTATTGCTTCACACTTTGTTTTTCCGAGTGAGAATTTAGGTTCAAAAAACTTAGAAATTAGTTTTGATGAACAAGAATTGGAATTGAAACTTAAGCTATGGTTTGCTGTGTGGTAAGCAAAGGTCGCCTCTTTTGCTGCTAAATCTAAGATTTTGTCATTAGAACTCGCAGTCTTAAAAAAACTGGTCAGTTTTGATGAGCTAGCAGCACATGCTAAACTCTTTTTGTGTTTACTCGATTGCAAATGATCTTTTATATCAGATCGACCACCATGAGCAACCGAAAACTCAGAATTACAATGTGAACATTTAACTCTATCGTCTTGATCTTGATTACCGGTACATACCTTCTTCAAAAAATGGAATTCATTCTGTAAATCATCGTTAAATTTACACGACCGTTTTGGCATTTTAACAGAGAAAGAATAAACTTTTAACTTAAAACATAAATAAAACAGCGCTAGCTCGCTAACACAACATGCACCGCTGACAAAGACTGACAACTGACTGAGTTTCATCTTCATCTCTATCGCAAGCCTACTGTCGACCAAAGCATTATGTGTACTCGAGTTTGAAGGTTGTTTGTGAAGTAACCAATAGACCTACATAAAATCCAATACCATCAACATATTCGTCGATCTATTTTACGTTAGTTCATGTAGGTTTGGATTTTTTAATTTATATTTTAATATTTTTTATCGCAGTTGGAACACAAAAAGTGCACTTTTTAAGCGTGTTTCAACCATGCGTCACATTTAAGAATTATTATCTCAAAAGCCAATCATCAGATCAAATCCAAATTTTAATACAATATACATTGGAATGTTGTATAACTGGTTTATTAATTTCACAATTTTGTGTGTCCAAGAAACAAAGTTGTTATCATTGTCGTAAGGTAACCTTTTCTCGGCTCGGGGTGGTTGGAAAATGAAGTTCTTGGTTGCGTTGTAATCGTTATACATCAAAACGTTATGCTGTATGACTGTGGAATACGTAAATTAATTCACTTATTTTATATCGGTTTGTATTTGTACGATGAAATAACACATGGTTCACCAGCTAGCCGCTCCGGGAAAAGTTGTACAGCCTTGCTGAGATGGAGCCCATCACTTCCGGGCGAGACGCGCCATGATGCGTGTGGGCATTTCGAACATCCTTAATAATCCTACACAATTAATTACTTTAGACTTTTTTGGTAATCTAAAAAATCGAATTTAATTTTTTCCGGGACGTGAAGGAAACCGGCCGGGACACCGGAACGTCGTCTGGAAACCGGGACTGTCCCGGTCAAACCGGGACGTCTGGCAAGCCTAGTCATAAATAAATTGAAATGTGAAGGTGACAGTTAAAACAGGGGATAGGCGAGTTGCTGCGCGGAGGGAGATTAAGGATGGACCTTTTTGTCCTGCTACACCGCTTGGCATTGACCTTGTTTTATAGGACACAACAGTTGGAGATACACGTTAAGTGATAAGGACCATTCTGATAGAAATTTAAATTATAAACCTAGAATATGCCATCAAAAGTTTGCTATTTCTTAGCGTTCTCTTTTTATTTGAAATTTTAATATGAATGTTTGAAACAAACGGGTGTACTGACGTCACTTTAATAGTCGCCATCTTAAAATAGTGCAAAGTATTGAAATCAAAAGTAGCCTATATATTAACCAGGCAAATTAGCTACTTCCATGTAAAATTTCATGTAAATCGCACCAGTGCACAGTGGGTCAAAATCGAAATCTATGAGGACAAAATTATTTATTTTCATAATTAAAAAATCAAAATTAATAACTTCTACATCATTCTCATATAATTGCCGCTCACTATTCTGGGATATAAACACATCATAGTGTAATTCTGTCACCACTGTTCGAGCAGTTTGAATTGGAGGCTGAATGTAAGTGGCTGTGGTTTCGTTGTCTTTGTGGTTAGTGTGATGCTTTAAGATGGAACATGCAGCTGAATGTATGATCTTTGTAACGTGTTTCAGTTATTAAAGGGCGTAATAGTTACGTAATTTTAGCTATATATGCATTATATAATATTTAACTATTATTTTTAAAAATATATTTTAACTTAGATTTTTAGTATGTCGCGTCACTCTGCGTCACTTTCTACTTAATGTTAAAATGTAGATAAAGTCTTGTAGTTTACGCCTGTTATAAGATTTTTTGCATCTTTTTGCAACTTACTTAGTTATTTTACGTTTTAGAAGAAATCGCGCATCCAGTTCTCACACGTTTACAACTGTTTGAGGCACTGGGTTCGACGTTTATGTCAAAAGTGGAACATTGTGACTTTATTAAAAGTAAATTAGGGGTAGAAAATTGTTCTGAAGAGATAACTGAATGCTCTATCCAACTCCTAGTGATAGACAATTTCTTGCATGTGTAGACGTAGCTTACAAAGGTCTTAACTGATGTTTATTATGAAGTAAACCAATTATATACGTTGCTTTCACTCTAAATTCATGATTAAAACGTAAAAATAATTTTGTCCCCCTAGATTTCGATTTTGACCCACTGTGCAGTGGTTCTTTGGTGATCCAGTAATACACAGACACACAGACACAAATATCACACTTTTATACGAGTATATTAGTATGGATGTAGTTTTTTGATGTACGAAAAAATTAATTTGAAAGCACGCTTGTTTAAGTACAAAAGGTGCCTGGTCATGGCTTCTAATGATTACTATGATAATTATTGGTGACGTCAGTAGTTCCGTGAAGAACTATACAGCCTATTTTCATATATCCTACTTATGTTAATTGCCACTATCAACATACACAATTTCAGTTTGATTGCTGTAATAGATTCGTAGATATTGAGAACTGACTAAATATTTCGGATGGTCGCCATGTTGGTTTTAATATATGTAGGTCCTAGAGTTATGTACTGTTACATGCAGATTATTGTGTACGTGTAGTATTCAACCTTCAATCTCATAATTAGGTCAGAAGAAGTAACAAGGAGATTTTAAAATTTCGCACAGCTGCCATCTTGAGGTTATGGAAACAATTGAAATTAATTAGCTGCCAGTGGATTACCATTTGTATAAGGATTTACTGTACCAAGTTTCACTGCACTCGGATGGTTAAATTGCGAGAAACGTCCATGTGAATATTTATACTTCGCGTCGCCGCCATGTTGGATTTGTGATCACCAGGTTATTTAAAGTCCTATAGTCCTATAGCTCATAGCCCCTATGAACATTAAAAAATTCAGTTTGATTGCTATAATAGATTCGTAGATATTCAGAGCCGTCTAAATATTTCGGATGGTCGCCATGTTGGATTGTTAAATATATAGGCCATAGAGTCATGTACCATTAAAGGAAAATTATTTCGTAGGTTCATTATTCAAACTTTCACTTCGATCGCATGACTACATCACAAGAATTAAAAACTTAATTTTAAAATTCGCACAGCCGCCATCTTTAGGTTATGTAAACAATTGAACTAAATTAGATACCAGTGCATTACAATGTGTATATTTATTTCCTGTACCAGATTTCAGTGGGTTTGGATCATTAAATCGCGAGAAAGGTCTATGTAAAATTTTCAAATTCGCTTGGCCGCCATGTTCGTTTTGTAGTTTACCGATTTTTGAAAGTCTTATAGATGGACTTCCAGTAGTGCCCTTTATCTCCGTACATAATTTCAGGGAGATACCGCTAATAGTTTCAGAGATATAGAATGCCGGTGAAATATTTCGCACATCCGCCATCTTGTGGTTATGTAAACAATTGAACGAAGTTAGATGTTGGTGCATTACAATGTATAGAGACATATACTGTACCAAGTTTCATTGCGTTTGGTTGGTTAAATCGCGAGAAACGTCTATTTAAAGTCGCAAATTCGCTTGGCCGCCATGTTCGTTTTGTAGTTACCAGGTTTTCAAAGGTCACACAAGTGAACTGATAGGAGTTCCCTTTATCACCATACAAAATGTCAGGGTAATATCGGTAATAGTTTCGGAGATATTGAATGCTGGTGAAAAATTTCGCACAGCTGCCATGTTGGATTGGTGAGACGTAACAACATTTGAAGGCCACGGTCAGGGTCGCCCGGAATAGTGCTATGGACTTACTGGATTTCATTGAAAACGCTCCAGCCGTTTAGATTTTATTAGTGGGGGGGGGGACACACACGG
Source organism: Meconema thalassinum (assembly GCA_946902985.2). Lineage (NCBI taxonomy): Eukaryota > Metazoa > Arthropoda > Insecta > Orthoptera > Tettigoniidae > Meconema > Meconema thalassinum. Next base: position 3,690,505 of record CAMPQE020000003.1, on the reverse strand, counting down.
ACAAAAGGTGATCTCATATACACTAAACAGTTACTGGTAACAATGGAGTGCAATTGACAGTGAGATGTTTGCATTCAGTGTTGAGCAACCTTTCGGCCATTGCCACAGCTATTGAGGATAGGGTGATTGCATCAGTTCAATTCATTCTCCGCAGTTCTGCATCAACTACCGGCGGCGGTGAATATTTATATCAAGAAATTTATTCTGAAACTACCAGTGTGAAAAAAGTTTAAAATCACTAAAAGCTAACAAAGGACATGTATAATCAGGTATTTATTTTATTTGGATTTAAAATATTTTTTTACATCTAAATATATACAGTATTTTGACAATAATGATAGTAGAATTTTCTTAGGCGAATAATTCTTGCATATAATTGGCAGTCGGAGCCTTCTGGGAAGAACGCCAACATGATTCCAAAACTCTCCGCATGGCGCTGCGTGTCTGTCATGTATTTCACAGTTCACGTAAAGCTATCTATGAATACGATAGTGTACCTCAGATCTATGGCGGGCGGGAGCTCGTGAGGTAAAACTGAAAGAAGACGTGGGTTCGATTCTTAGCTCAGCCATGCTGGAAGTGGTTATCAGTGGTTTCCCACTTCTACTCTAGGAAAATGCCGGAATGTTTCCTAACTTACGGCTACGGCCGGCTCCTTCCAAAGCCTCGCCTGTATTACAAATGCAAACACTAATACAACCCAATAACACAGGTTATCAGACAAAATTACACACACACCCAAGTATGCGGGGCTAAATTTCCACTAAAAGTTTTTAAAATGGTATTGTGTAATATACTGTAGTTGATTAGTCTGGTTTACATTTGTCTGTTAGGTAGTCAGCCCGAAGGTTGGTTGGATCCTCAAAAAGAACCTCTGGTAGGTTATGTGGGTAGATACCCATATAAAACCCAAGGCAGCGCTATATTGAGGCGAACTAGGCAAGCCGAGGAATGTGGTAGTTTGCCATTGCTTTCCTCACTAAGTCAGAACAGCAGTACTAACCCTATGAGTAGTTCGTCAGTGTATAAATATGTGCAGTGTGGATGCTGTCTTTTCTACAATACCTACCATACTATACATACGTAAATAAGCGGTATTACGCGTAGGTTAACTGCGTTACTTTAGAGAGGTTTAAATTACTTGTTTATGGCTCTATGGAAATAGGCTATTCTGCATTTATTTTGTGGCATTAAAAGAATGAAGTGTGATTATTTCTATGTTGGCTATGGAATTGTTACCGGTAAGTAAGAACTCCCTTTCACTTCTAGTAATTTAATAAAGTATTGCTCTATTGCTTCACTTACATATAGGTAATGTGCCCTATACCAAAATCGGGGAACATTTACTCACACACATTTTGCATTAAATGAAATGTGCAACATTGGAAATAATGGCTGCACTCTTCACGACGCCACAACCACCATTTCGAAACACAGTAAAAATAAATAACTTTGGCCAATTGCGTGTTGCCAAGTGTCGCTTAGTGCAAACTGACGTGTGCAAAAATACGTCGGTTGAGGAGAAGTTCGTTTTACATCTGTTGGTATGACTGAACTCCGAGGGTAATGGCTTACATTGCTTTACGCCACCTAGAAGCGACAACTTTCAGTCGAATACATGAAACGTCACGGTTAGGACCTAAGAGAATTCAGGTAAGCATTCGACAGAAAGTAGTCGATAGTTTCTTCCAACGAATGAATAGTCAGTCGATGGTTAAAAGTAGTTGATAGTCCCATCTCTAGACATAACAATTACCTTGTAGATTTGCGAACTCCACATCACATGTATCCATCACCGTCCATCACGTTGCGTTAATTTTCCTAAGGACCAAAAAGTAAACGGAAAGTCCTTAAATTTAATGGCAACACAAGAATGGTAACAAAAGTTACCAAGTACGGGCCCAAACACAAGAATAGTAATTATTTAACGAACGGAACCGGTGCATTGGTGTTTCTAAGGCCTGATCCCAACAACTCACCCGCCCTTGGACCTAACTTTATCGGTAGACCAGAATCCTCGAAGTTGGGCGACTCTTCTGATTGGTTAATCACCTGTGCTTGCGCAGTGGTGAGAATTGGGACTTGATTTTATTTCTACCCCTCAGACCACATCAGGAATAGTGAACAGTGCACTTCATGAATCATTTTTAAGCGAACATATTTATCATAAATTGTTGGTCTTGAGGTCAGAGTGATGGACTCTTAATCATGTGGTCGATGGTTCGATTCTAGGTTGTGTAGAGAAGTTTTACTATGATGTAAAGAAATAGACAGAATACCGGATGGCGTGAGGTGCAATGCCAAAGAAGGAAGCATGGCGGATACTGACATCCGAGGGCTTGAAGGAATTACCAACTATAATAACGGCAAGAGGCCACCAAGAAGGAGAATAAATAAGCAAGGATATGAGGGAGAAGCCCAATGTATAGTTCGTCTACGGTAAGTTTGCACTTTTTTGGCAGCTAGGGTTGGCAACTTTCATAAGGAAAGACTCAATTTATACCCTGTAGTCCATTTCGATTCTCTTATATAAAACAACGTGTCCTGACTGACTGACTCACTCACTCACTGACTCTTCATCACCCAGCCAAAAGTATTAAGTTAGAAACATGAAACGTTTGGGATATGTTCGTTGTAAGCCAAAAACGCCCACTATGGAGGGATTTTTGGATATTCAGGTTCTAAAGGGGTCTTAAGGGGGTAGACCTGCATTCCATTGAATAGCAATATCTCCCGATTGGTTTCATTGGGGGATGTGATACTCGGCATATAAACTCACCATAAAAAATAAGAAGACATGTGTCTGAGGGTTTTTCGGTATGGTGTATATTATGAGGTTAAAGGGGTGAAAAGTGGGGGTTGATGGATTCCTAACGGAGCGTGTATCTCTTAAACGACATACGCGAGGTGTTTGAAACTCAGCGCAAAAAAATCAGCTTAAAAATAAGTAAATAGGTGTTCAACGTTTTTTGTTCATAAATCCAATTTAAGGGGCCCATGGGGAGGGGTGACATTCCGGGGGAAAATACAGGAAAGAAAGTGTCCTAACTGATTGACTGACTCACTCACTCATCGAACTCAGGGGAAAAAACTGCTTAAAATAAGGAAAAAGTGTTCGACAGTTTTTTTTTCATAAATCCAATTTAAGGGGTCATGGGGAGGGGTGAAGTTCTGAAAAAAAAATGAAGGAAAATGTCTTGACTCACTCATCATCGCCCAGCCAAAATTATTGAAGTTAGAAACATGACATTTAGGGGATATGTTCGTTGTATGTCAAAACCGTCCTCTAAGGAAGGATTTTCGAATATTCAGGTTCTAAAGGGGTCTTAAGGGGGTTAAACCTGCATTTAATTGAATAACAATATCTGAAAAGTGGTTTCATTATTGGATGTGATATTCGGCTCATAAACTAATTATTAACAATAAGCAGACATATGTCTAACAGTTTTTCGATGTGATGTACTGTATATTATAAGGTGAAAGGGGTGAAAAGTGGGGGTTGAAGGAATTTTAACGGAGCGTGTATCTCTTAAACGACATAGGCGAGAATTTTGAAAATCAGCGAAAAAAAACAGCTTAAAAAATAAGTAAATAGGTGTTCGACCGTTTTTTTTAAATTCAATTTAAGGGGCCAATGGGGTGGGGTGAAATTCTGGAGAAAAAAGGAGAGAAAGTGTCCTAACTGACTGACTGACTGACTCACTCATCAAACTAAGGGGGAAAATACTGCTAAAAAATAAGTTAATAACAGTTCGAGCGTTTTTTATAAATCCAATTCAAGAGGCCCATGGGGAGGGGAGAAATTCTGGTAAAAAAAGTAAAGAAAATGTCCTGACTGACTCGCTCACTTATCATCACCCAGCCAAAATTATTGAAGTTAGACATGAAATTCTGGGGTTATGTTCGCTGTATGTCGAAAACGTCCACTAAGGAAGGCTTTTTGGATATTCAGGTTCTAAAGGGGTGTTAAGGGGGTAGACCTGAATTTAATTGAATAACAATATCTCCCGATTGGTTTATTTGGGGAATGTGATACTCGGCATATTAACTCATCAATAAGAATAAGAAGACATGTGTCTGAGGGATTTTGGATGTGGTGTATATTATGAGGTGAATGGGTGAAAAGTGGGGGTTGAAGGATTCCTAACGGAGCAAGTATCTCTTAAACGACAAAGGCAAAAGTATCAAACTAGGGGGGGGGGGGGAGATAATCAGCTAGAAAAATAAGTCAATAGGTGTTCGACCGTTTTTTCATAAATCCAATTTAACGGGTCCGTGGGGCTCTGGGGAATGAACTCCACTAAGGAAGGATTTTTGGTTATTCAATCATCATCCTTCAGCTTAACCTGTTGCAGTTCGAAATATGAGATTTTGGGGATATGTTCGTTGTATTGTAACCGTACATACTTCTTTCTGGGTTATCTGGGCGTGGTTGTTATTTCACAATTAGGGAGTTTTCTTTTAAAAATAACATCTTTCTCCATTTTATTCTTCTAGTATTTAACACTAAGCATCAATCACTAACACTTCACTTCTCGGGATCTTTTCACACAAAACCTTATCTACTTCCAAGACCAAAAACACAATAAACATTTCAACAGATACTAACATGGAACAATACCCTATCTCCAAAGATAAAACGGACAGATACTCTAATACAAAATATAGCAGTATGGCTTTAACAAGAATAGACATTGATATATCTAAAAACAAAACAGCATCAAAAAAGGAACATATAAAAGAAACTTCATTGGCAAGGCCACCTGCCATGCCACACATAGATGCAAACTGCCCTCCCAGCAAGCGCCATATTCCCAACCTAAAAGAGTTGAGCCTTGCAACCAGAATGGTTGAAGTATGTCGAAAATGTCCACTAAGGATGGATTTTTGGATATTCAAGTTCTAAAGGGATGTTAAGGGGGTTAAACTTGCATTTCATTGAATAACAATTTCTCACGAGTGTTTCATTTGGGGATGTGATATTCGGCATATAAACTAATCATTAAAATAAGCAGTTGTGTGTCTAAGGGATTATTGATGTGGTGTATATCATGAGGTGGAAGGGGTGAAAGTTGGGGATTGAAGGATTCCTAACGGAGCGTGTATCTCTTAAACAACATAGGCGAAGAGATTGAAACTCGGAGGAGAACAATCAGCTAATAATAAATAAATAAATAGGTAGATAGGCGTTCGACCGTTTTTTCATAAATCCAATTTAAGCGGCCCATGGAGAGGGGTGAAATTCGGGAAGAAAAACGTCCACTAAGGAAGGATATTTGGATATTCACTCTCATCGACCAAACAAAACTTTTAAAGTTAGAAGAATGAAATTTGGGGATATGTTTGTTGTGTGTCGAGAACTTCTACTAAGGAGGGATTTTTGGATATTCAGGATCTAAAGAGGTGTTAATGGGGTTAAACCTGCATTTCATTGAATAACAATATGACACGACTATGACGCGAGCGAAGCCGCGGGTACCTGCTAGTAATTAAATAATATAATAACCCCTGGCACTTCAGCCCATGAAGGGCCTAGGCCTACCAAGCGACCGCTGCTCAACCATTTGGCCTGCAGATATTGGGGTAACGCGTGATCAGCGCATCGGATCCCCTGGGCCGTTAATCTTGATTGTCGTGATCGGGGCGCTGCCTCACTGTCAGACAGTTACTCAATTGTCCTCACGAGGCTGAGTGCACCCCGTTCCAGCCCTCGCGTCAGATTCTAAAATCCCTGACGGAGCTGGGAATCGAACCCGGGGCCTCCGGGCGAGAGGCAGGTGCGCTACCCCAACACCACAGGGCCAGCAATATGATAATAGTACAGTAATTAATTAGAATGCTCTGCTAATCAATACTACGGTAATTCTAATTTTAGAACATGTTTCGACCTACGATGATATCTTCATCAGCGTTTATACAATATTAAAATAAAATAAAACGGATATCCTTACAAATAATTTGATTACATAAATGTTCTACATATTTAAATATAATTTATGATGACCCTGACTGTTATATGTCATAAAACTGTGTCATAATGATGGTCATTATAACACTATTTTTCATTATGAAACAGTTTCTCCCACCAATCACAGTTCAAGAAACAGTTGTTTGACCAATTAGGTGAGGATAGCAACGCACATGTGCGGAGTTCCAAGGCCTTCTAATTTAAATTTCACTGTGTGGCCTAGTGTCATAGTGGGGTAATCAAGGAGGCCATGGCCAACTACAAGGTATTCTCTGCGTCTCATGCGCTCTCTTCAGTACATAAAACTGGCGAAATCTCGACAGATATTTAGGAATAAAAATCATCGCCACAAAGACTTCCATCGCATCTCATCCCCGACCCCGTTGGAAAACGGGAATAATAAGGTGTAGATTTATATTATATATATGTTCGAACATAAAATGAACTTACTCGAGTCTTAATTATTGCCATTATAGGCTCGTTGCATAATGTACTATTTCAAAAGCACTCTCGAGATGCTTTTTACAAACTTGTCAATGGAACCGTGATGGATGGTTGTGAAGTTGAAAAAACATTCAGATGGAATGGAGACTTCCACTCTCCACATCTACCAAATTAACAGCCACAATTGCCGGCCTATTCTCGTTGTATTCGTTTGAAATGCTTCATAAAACAATTTAAATCTTTAAAGAAGGTATATTGGCTTTCACGGCCAGTGAGTTAAAACTCAGAAGACACAGCACAAACCTGGAAAATTGGCTGAGTTTTAATTCACTGACCGTGAAAGCCAATATACCATCTTTTTGAAAGCCTTCATAGGGACGTTATGGCTGCTTGAGCTTTATGTTCTCGCAGTAAAGAGGCGCAGGTGCGCTTCTCCCGTGGGGATCAGGGCGGGAACACCAAGAGCCCGCTGATGAGCCAGCTTTGTGTCCTAGGCGAAGCCCCACACAAGACATGGCACAAACCTAGAAAAAATTTCTGTGTTTTAATTTTAAATCTTTGTTTATATTATTATCATTGTTACGTGCAAAGTGCACGTCCCAAGAGTTTTCAAACATGTATTTACCCCGGGTTGGAATTCTGAATTTTGAAATGACCGCTTCGTCGCTCAGTTCCGCCTGTGACCACGAGATGGTAGCGGCAGTCGGACTTTGTAAGGCTGCTCGTGGTTCCTGTTTCTCTCCGATAGGTGGTGTGGGCTGCGCCTTATAAAACTCCTTATATGCATGACATAATTGAAAGAAAATTACATTCTTCGTCATGAAACAAATGCCAGTGTATTCAGGATACCGCCAAATTAATTTCCTATTTATGACATTGTTGTTTGATGTGTCAGTCTCTGATTGGACAATAAATTTTACATGAAGGCAGTTATGCACTTGACACGCAATAATTCTCCGCCATTTTGTGGAGTCCATTAGCCATCGTGAAGTAAACAAGACAACAAGCCGGCTGCTGGTCCAAGAGTATCTATCCGTTGCGCTAGGGGCCTTGCCCCTAGCTTTTTCAAAATGTGAATACTTATTCAAGAAAAAGGGAACGCCTGTGCTACATAAGGTTTAATTTCATCGTTCCGCCGTGAAGAGGAAATATGCAAATTTAATCGCAACTGGATGCGAACGAGTGCTGTCATCTACACGAGGCATGTGCCGTGTGGGCATTTTCAAGGCAATATAGTGCCGCACTTTTATTGTATTTAAAATGTGTTAGTTTTTTTTAAATTTTTTATTGTGTCTCCACTGAGAAGGATGTAAGGTACGTTACATTATTTTTCTTGATGTTTATTATTGTTATGGAGCTCCGATATCATCTTATAGTAATATTTTAATTCTGTTCCTCATTTGTTTTATAGGCCTAATTTTATTTCTGTTTTAATTACGTTTCATGATTTATTTTAATTTTATTATCTTTCTTCGTACCTTATGGAGACACATTTCTAGTTTATTTTACGTTTAAATTATTACTTATTGTCTTCTGCCAATCTTAGGATTGATATAGTATTCAATTTAATTTATTCTTGATCCGGTGCATTTCACTGTTGTAATAGTATTTAGACGTAATGCTTTCCTCTGTCCATTTCCTTCTGCTGATGTTTAAATTTAATTTTATTAATTGTTTGCCGTAGTTTCGATCAGGCATGCGGTCTCCCGTTTTAGTGGCCATGCTTTTGTTTTATTATGAAGAGATGCATTCTGGTCTCAAGTCAGTCTCTAAGCGTCCACCGCGAAACTCAAACGTGTTGTGTTAACTTAAGTTTTTTTTTAAATTTTACCTTGTCGGTTCAACCTTGTGTTTTTAGTAATTGTTCCTGTGTTTGTCTCCATCATGCAAATTAATGAATGGTTTTCTGCTACTATTTAATTTGATTAATTTAATTTTTTTTATTTCTCGTTTCATCGTGGCCGGGATCTACGCATGCCGGATCGCTATTGCATTCTCTTGCAAATTATCAAGCCCTTTCTCATTGTGTTATGCATGTAATTTTTATTTTAACTTTTGGGCTTTAATATTTTTATTTTTATTTGAGTTTTTTTTTTGGCCTTGCAAGCAAGCATGTTTGGCGGTCTCTTGCATTCATTGTAAATTATGCTGGCTGATGCATGTTCTTTCTCTGGTGGAGGTGTTCTTTAAATTTTTAATATTAAAACTTTTATTTATAAATTTTAATCTTGTGTTGTGGCATTATTTCGCCGACGGCAGTTCCGTTGGTTTTTGGGGGGTGTCTGTACGATAGCCTGTGTGTGTTGTCCCCTTCTCCATCTTCTTTCCACTCCTTTGGAGCTCTTCTGTTGGGACACGTCAGCTGGAGGTGATGTTGCTGCAGGGGTGACCCGGACCTCTCAAACAAAGGTAAGTTGGGCCCCGCCCGTTCCCGGTGTCGCAAGGTTCTTTGCAGGTGTCGCAGTGGTGAAGCAGAGCGTTGGTTATCGAGTTACCGACGTGCTGCTGGCCAAGCGGCCGTGGTGTCCTTGCAGGGTGGCAGTTTGGTAGCAGACCGCACTCGAGTTCACTTCCGTAACTATCCCCTCCCCAGTACCCACAGGCTGTTTTATGGACCCCTCTGGGACTGATGGGGCGGTTGTTGGTGGGATTTTGTCAGGCCAGTGCACTTAATGTTATGTTTTGCTAATCCTTGTCGTTTGTTGTGTTTCATGTTTGCCTCTGGATATCCATGTGGTATGCTGTATGTGACCTGTTCTAAGCGAGGCGTTTACTCCTGTATTTTACCCTGTTGGTGTGCAACATCCCCGATGAAAATGAAGCCCGGTGAGTGACTGACATGTGTTCTTGGCATGGGAAATGGGATTTCTTAATGTTCTGATAGCCTATATGCTGCGTGTGAAGGCATCCTGGAGCCCCGTCGGAAGCTGGTAGCCTGATGTTTTGTGCCAATTTTTGTAATTTAGCTCCCTGTTCTCGAGACAAGCAGGTGGTAACGTGTGCAGTTCTGGACAGCATTGTGCATGATTTGGTGTAGTAGGGTGGCTGTGTTCGAGTGTCAGCCTAATCTTTGGTGATGGTAATTGGTGGTTGTGGTACTGTTGTGAAAGTGTAAACTGTCCTTGTAATTCCTGAAATTTGTTTCCTTCTATATTGGCTGTCTGCATTCGGTGTTTTCCAAAATGGCCGACAACAATAGTGTTTTCAATTTAATTGACTTAAGCGATAACCTTGTGAATTTAGAGAGTTCTTCTGTGGTTGAACGTGAATCACCTCTGTTTACTAGGTCTGAGGTTTTGGGATCGATTACCAGTAGTAGTTTGCCTGCCCCTCTGTTGCCTGGCGCTGGCTCGTCCATACCTCTTAATCCTGCATACGGTCATTCTGCTCATGTTAGGTCACCTAATGATTTCCTGGGTCCTGCCGACCCATTGCATTCCAGTTCTTTCTCTAGTAATATAAATGTTTTGTCGCCTGTAGAGGGTGTGCGAGCGGGTTACCCTGGTAACAATGTCTCTATTCCTAATGCTACGTTCTCACCTACCGTTAATTATGGGTCGATTCCTCATCCTATTTCTGGTTTCTTAACTAAATTAAAGCATTTCAACCTTGATGACGTTACCCAAGTGGTACAATTTTTAAAGCAAGTGGTCGAGTTGGGTAACCATGCCTCGATTTTTGGGATGTCGGAAGTTCAGATTTTCCAACTTTTGTATCCAGTTGCATCCGGTATGCTGCGCGATAAGCTTGTTGAAGCTATCCACCTCCGCATGTCCTTAGCCATGTTTATTAGGGAAGTGTTGTGGTTTTTTGTCCCTGCGAGCGCCCTAAGTGCTCTCGAGCATAAGTTCCTTTATCGTGTCCAAAGGCTGGACGAGTCCCTTAGCGACTATGTCAGCGACATTAAGGTGTATGCCCAGGTATTTGCATCCCCTTTAACAGAGCGACAGTTGGTGTCATCGATTGTGAATGGGTTTTCGCCTCAATATAGGTCATACATGACTATGTGTACCAGGCCTTCGTCATTTGTCGAGCTGAAACAGGTCGTTATTGAGGCTATGGCTGTGAAGCATGCAGATTCCCTTCGTGTAGCTAATGTTCCACCTCCTTCCTTGATGTCTTGTCCCCCTCCTTCCTTGATGTCTCGTCCCCCGCCTAAGATTATGTTTCATCCTCGACCCAACATGAAGTGCCACACGTGCGGTGGCGTGGGACATGTCAAAAAGGTGTGTCCGAGTAACCAGGCTGTGTATCGCCAATGACGGAACGTTGTGGAGACCAATTCGGGTGTTACTTCCAAGGATATTTCTGTGCGTAATAATTTGGGAAAACCCTGTAAAGTTTCTGGTCGCCCTACCAATGATAGTCTTGAGAACTCTATGAAAGCTAATTCATCATGTGCTAATTCTGCTTATGTCGCTGGCCTACCTAACCTGTCGGTGAGCAATGGCGTGGCAAGTCAGCCTAATTCTAATCGTTGTGTGAAACCTGTGGTGCGGATGTCCTCGTCACCTACTTGTAATCGTGTTAGAGTGAGTAATGATTTTTGAATTTCTCCTGTGGCTAAAGGAATATCCCCGTTTATTGAAATTTGTGTTAATGACGAGCCCGTTTTTGCATTGCTTGATACTGGTAGTGTCGCATCCGTTATAAGCGAGGACTGGTTTTTATCTATGAAGAGTGTTTGCAAATTTCCTGAGTTAGAGCCTAACAATGAATCTTTTATTTCGGCAAATTGTTCAAACTTAAATATTTTGGGTAGTATGACAGTCAAAATTCATATTCTAAATTTTTCTTGGAAATTTAAATTTTTGGTTGACAGAAATCTTTCTTGTGCTGTGGTCATTGGAGCTAATTTCATGTCACACGTTGGTATGCTTCTTGATTTTGGTGCTCGCAACTTATGGTTTAAGTTTAATCCACAGAGTAAATTATCTTTTAACCCGGTTTTATCTTCTCCTGCTGTCAATTCTGTTAGTGAACCTATGACTATTGAGGATCTCGATCTGGAAAATTTAACGAGTCTTCAAAAGGATGCCATTAAGAGGTTATGTCAGGAGTATGGCGATGTATTTACTGACAATTTGGGTGTAACCCATTTGATGGAGTACAAGATTGAGCTAACCGATTCTGTGCCGGTGCGTTCCAGCCCGTATCGCCTTGCCCCGCCCAAGATGGCTGAACTTCGTAAGATTATCGATAGGATGTTAGAAGAAGGTGTAATCCAACCCTCTATCTCTGCCTACTCATCCCCTGTATTTCTTGTGCCAAAACCTAACGGTGGTTTTCGGCCGGTGGTCGACTATAGGGCTCTTAATCAAAAAGTTGTTTTGCAGTCCATTCCTTTGCCGGACCTTCACACATGTTTTAGTTGGTTTCGCAACGCGAAGGTGTTCACGATCCTCGATTTAAATTCTTCCTACTTCCAAATTCCCCTCTCTCCTGAATCCAGGCATGTTACTGCTTTTTCCACTGACTGGAACCTGTTTGAGTATGCCCGTGTCCCGTTTGGCCTATCCACCGGAGCCGCTGTGTTGAGCAGACTTCTGGACAAGGTATTTTCAGAAATTAAATTCAAGTTTGTGTACCACTACCTTGACGATGTGGTGATCTATTCCGAGTCCTTCGAGGAACACGTTGATCATCTGAAAATTGTTCTTGATCGGTTGCGTGACGCTGGACTTACCGTCAAATTGTCCAAGGTTTCCTTTGCCAAGCCCAAAATTTCCTTCTTGGGTCATATTGTTTCTGAATCTGGTATCTCAGTGGACCAGTCTCGCACGCAGGCCATCAGAGATTTTAAACCACCCAAGAACGCCAAGGGTGTTGCTCGCTACATTGGTATGGTGAACTTCTTCCGTAAGTTTATCAGTAACTTTGCCGACCGTGCTGCTCCTCTAAACCAATTACGCAAAAAGGCTGTGAAGTTTGAGTGGGGTCCCTCTCAGCAGGCAGCCTTCGAAGATCTTAAGCTTGCGCTCTCTAACGCCCCTGTGTTAGCCATTCCGGATTTTGGGAAGCAGTTCATTGTGCAGACTGATGCGTCTGGTCGTGGTGTTGGTTGTGTTCTACTGCAGGAATCTGATCTGGGTAGGCAACCCATTGCATACGCTTCTCGTACCTTAACGGACGCAGAGAGGAAGTATTCCATTTACGAACTTGAGGGTTTAGCTGTGTTGTTCGCTCTAGAAAAATTCCGTATGTATCTTGAGCACACTAAGTTTCTCCTTGAGACCGATAACCAAGCCTTGAGCTGGGTCTTAGGGAAACCCCGTAAAACTGGTAGAATTGCTAGGTGGGCAACTAGGATTCTGTCGTTCCAGTTCACTGTCCAACATATTCGTGGGTCCGAAAATGCGGTAGCTGATTCTTTAAGCCGCATGTACGAGGAAACAGCTGAAGAGGATGTTCAGGAATGTGAACCCGTAAACCTTGTATCTGCTGTAAATTGTGTCAATGCCGTTCTTAACAATTCCCCTGTGCTTTTTGAGGATGTGAGACGATTCCAGAAAGAAGACCCCTCCTTATCTAGTCTTATTGACCGAATCAATTCTGGTGAAGTGATCAAGCCCTACTCTCTGAAGGACGGTGTATTGTGTTGTTCGTCTCGGCATGACCGCCTACCTAAAATTGTGCTCCCGTCGATCCTCATTCCGGAAATCTTTCGTTACTATCATGAATCTCCTATTGGTGGCCACCTAGGAGTATTCTAGACCCGAGCTAAAATCAGACAGTTTTTTATTTGGCAAGGTATGGATGGCGACATCAGGAGGCTCATTAGGAATTGTGCTGCATGCAGTATTAGCAAACCTCCGGTTTCTACTAAGGTTGGCCTGTTGTCATCTGAACCAGCATCTAGACCCATGGAGAGGCTTTTTATCTACCACGTTGGACCGTTCCCTCGCTCTGGTCGGGGAAACCAATTTGCGCTTGTTTGCACTGACGGTTTCACCCGGTTTAGTTGGATTTTCCCCACCAGACAGGCTACGACCAGTTCCGTCATAAAGTGCCTCAATTCCATCTTTTCGTCTTTTGGGCCATATCAGTGTCTGGTGTCAGATAATGCCAAGTGCTTTGTATCTCATCAGTTCCGTCAGTTCTTATTTGATTATGCTATTTCGCATGTAACCACCACTCCCTATTTTCCTAACCCGTCTCTCGCTGAGCGAGTCAATCGTAATCTCCGTTCTGCTCTGATTGCTTTCCCCCACGACGACCATTCCAAGTGGGATTCTAATTTGCATTGGCTCAATTTTGCTTTCAACACCGCCGTGCATGAGAGCACGCAAGCTACCCCTTTTTCGCTAATGTTTTCCTTTATGGCTAATTCTCCGTTGTCCAACCTGTGGAACCTGCACGATCTCCTTCCAGACAGTTTCACGCCCGAGGATATGAGGGCGAAATTCGACAAGGCTAGAGAGAATATTAAGGTATCCCATGACCAACTTGCCAGGCGACACAATGCCTGTCGCAAGCCAACGGATTTGGAAATTGGTGATGTTGTGTACGTCCGCAATTTCGAGCCCAAGGGCGTCAGTAATCTAGTTTCAAGCAAGTTAACCCCTCGTTTTAAAGGCCCATGTTATGTAGAGGCATTCTTGACTCCTGTTACTCTTCTTGTTCGAAACCCTAAGGCCAACACAATTTCTAGAGTGCATCTATCACACATTAAGCGAGGTGGAGAGGTGTCTAATGAGGAAATGCTACCGAGAATTTTGTAAAACAAATTTTGTATAATGTAGAGTATCCCTAACCTTCATTGAGACCTTCAGGTATCTGTTCCTTCTGGAATTTTGAACTGGGTATGAAAACTCTGGTGGGATACAAAATGTAAATGTTGGGAAGTTCCCATTGTAATGGCAAATTGTAAAAGTGTACCTAGTTTTGATGTTTCATAGGAGATGCTAATATGTAAGTTGGGCTCGGTGGGAGACCTAACTCATGGTAACCTTGTATTCCTGTTCCCTTTGGGAATTGTAGTGGTCATTCCTCTACCGTAGTTCCTTCTAAATGTATAGTCGTCTAACTCATATAATCTTGAAATGTACTTCGAATCTGTAAAAAGGTAAACTTGTTAATGAAATTTTGTAAGCACGGATCTAGGGCATGGTCAGAAATATTTTCTTCATTTAAATTCAACTTTGTTTCTCTTTTGTAAAATGTAGTAAGAATTAATAATTCTGTAAACCTTTTTTTTTGAAATTAGATTAACTTCTATTTTTGTTAATGGCTGCCCACGCGTCGAATCATATCTTGCACATTGCTTCCACCTACTTCGTCTAAAGCGACCTACATTGGACTTATTGAAAATGTATCTAACGTGTCTCGGACTATGAAAGCACTGCTGGTGCTGGTGTTCTGCATTTCTGAAGATTTTGGACACAGTGAAGCTGTTAACTAAGTGGTTTGCGAGGTGATCAATTATCCCTTCACTGATAATCTGACCCTGCAATCTTCCTAACCAAAACGATGCGGTTTCATCCATCAATGGGAGTTAACTGGTGAACTTTATCTTCGGGAAACATGCTTGGTGAATCGACAAGTTAAGGAGTACTGCCTATTCCTAGGCATATTCGTGAACCGTGTTCACGCTTAAGGGAGGGAGACTGTTACGTGCAAAGTGCACGTCCCAAGAGTTTTCAAACATGTATTTACCCCGGGTTGGAATTCTGGACAAATTTTGAAATGACCGCTTCGTCGCTCAGTTCCGCCTGTGACCACGAGATGGTAGCGGCAGTCGGACTTTGTAAGGCTGCTCGTGGTTCCTGTTTCTCTCCGATAGGTGGTGTGGGCTGCGCCTTATAAAACTCCTTATATGCATGACATAATTGAAAGAAAATTACATTCTTCGTCATGAAACAAATGCCAGTGTATTCAGGATACCGCCAAATTAATTTCCTATTTATGACATTGTTGTTTGATGTGTCAGTCTCTGATTGGACAATAAATTTTACATGAAGGCAGTTATGCACTTGACACGCAATAATTCTCCGCCATTTTGTGGAGTCCATTAGCCATCGTGAAGTAAACAAGACAACAAGCCGGCTGCTGGTCCAAGAGTATCTATCCGTTGCGCTAGGGGCCTTGCCCCTAGCTTTTTCAAAATGTGAATACTTATTCAAGAAAAAGGGAACGCCTGTGCTACATAAGGTTTAATTTCATCGTTCCGCCGTGAAGAGGAAATATGCAAATTTAATCGCAACTGGATGCGAACGAGTGCTGTCATCTACACGAGGCATGTGCCGTGTGGGCATTTTCAAGGCAATATAGTGCCGCACTTTTATTGTATTTAAAATGTGTTAGTTTTTTTTTAAATTTTTTATTGTGTCTCCACTGAGAAGGATGTAAGGTACGTTACATTATTTTTCTTGATGTTTATTATTGTTATGGAGCTCCGATATCATCTTATAGTAATATTTTAATTCTGTTCCTCATTTGTTTTATAGGCCTAATTTTATTTCTGTTTTAATTACGTTTCATGATTTATTTTAATTTTATTATCTTTCTTCGTACCTTATGGAGACACATTTCTAGTTTATTTTACGTTTAAATTATTACTTATTGTCTTCTGCCAATCTTAGGATTGATATAGTATTCAATTTAATTTATTCTTGATCCGGTGCATTTCACTGTTGTAATAGTATTTAGACGTAATGCTTTCCTCCGTCCATTTCCTTCTGCTGATGTTTAAATTTAATTGTATTAATTGTTTGCCGTAGTTTCGATCAGGCATGCGGTCTCCCGTTTTAGTGGCCATGCTTTTGTTTTATTATGAAGAGATGCATTCTGGTCTCAAGTCAGTCTCTAAGCGTCCACCGCGAAACTCAAACGTGTTGTGTTAACTTAAGTTTTTTTTTAAATTTTACCTTGTCGGTTCAACCTTGTGTTTTTAGTAATTGTTCCTGTGTTTGTCTCCATCATGCAAATTAATGAATGGTTTTCTGCTACTATTTAATTTGATTAATTTTTTTTTTTTTATTTCTCGTTTCATCGTGGCCGGGATCTACGCATGCCGGATCGCTATTGCATTCTCTTGCAAATTATCAAGCCCTTTCTCATTGTGTTATGCATGTAATTTTTATTTTAACTTTTGGGCTTTAACATTTTTATTTTTATTTGAGTTTTTTTTTGGCCTTGCAAGCAAGCATGTTTGGCGGTCTCTTGCATTCATTGTAAATTATGCTGGCTGATGCATGTTCTTTCTCTGGTGGAGGTGTTCTTTAAATTTTTAATATTAAACCTTTTATTTATAAATTTTAATCTTGTGTTGTGGCATTATTTCGCCGACGGCAGTTCCGTTGGTTTTTGGGGGGTGTCTGTACGATAGCCTGTGTGTGTTGTCCCCTTCTCCATCTTCTTTCCACTCTTTGGAGCTCTTCTGTTGGGACACGTCAGCTGGAGGTGATGTTGCTGCGGGGGTGACCCGGACCTCTCAAACAAAGGTAAGTTGGGCCCCGCCCGTTCCCGGTGTCGCAAGGTTCTTTGCAGGTGTCGCAGTGGTGAAGCAGAGCGTTGGTTATCGAGTTACCGACGTGCTGCTGGCCAAGCGGCCGGGGTGTCCTTGCAGGGTGGCAATCATTATTTGTTTATATTGTTATTAATATTCAATTTAATTTCAATTCTGGTGATTGAGATGCTCGTCAACTAGCACTGTCTATCATAGTTGCATTTCCGGGTAGACGAAGTTGTTCCACGAAAGAAAGAGAGAGGGGTATAGAGAATTATAAAAACCTACTGTGCAGCAATTTCTTCAAGACCTAGCAGATGTTGCGCTAAATAATTACTTTAGTGGAACAAAAATAAAAAGTGCAAGTAATTGTGGCTGTGAAATTGTCTTTCATTTCCATCAAAGTCCGATACTTTGTGTAGGCAGTTGTTGTTCTATAAGAGTACAACATGCGGAAGATCAGCAGCCAGATTGAACTGCAAGGCTCCGAAATCTTTCCCGATGGCTGGAGGAGCTGGGCATCCCTGTGTCACTCGGAGTAGTAGCGAGGCGGAGCATGTATGCAGACTGGAGCGTGCGGCTCCTTCCCACCGGCCTTGAGTGCTTCGGCAGTCAGGGCTGCCCCTTCCAGCATGCACGTAACTCGCTACTTCCCATTGATTTATATGAGAGATTCGCCATATGATTTCGGAGCCTTGCAGTTCAATCTGGCACGTTGACCTCTTATAGTAGCCTACAACAAAGTTTCAAGATAGGTTTCGACTGACTTATCTGATACTTCCCTCGTGAGATGGTGATGATCGTTGTTCTAAATGGTGGAACATCAATGTCATCTGATGATTAGAAGACTATTCGAGTGACGTGTATATTCTGGTAGAAGGTGAATACTCGGTGTGTTCACACCTCGCAACATGGCGATGTGAATCACATAAGTTAACTGACAATTTGAATCGGACATTTCCGTTATCCAGGGATTCGGCTCGTTACTGTACTTGTCATCGTGCTAACATGGCTTGCGAGGGATCCGGGATTCAAGCCTAGACGAGACGTCCACTTTAAGCTGTATATAAAACACTTAAACTACCGGCACATCGCTTTATAATCTGAATTCTAAAACATTGACGGACATAATTTTGGGACACATTTCGCGGTAGTTACCTTCAGCCTTTTTCAATTTTCCACCTTTGGCCTGAAGACAGTCTAAGGCGAAGGAACAAAACGACTGTTGCACACATAAAATTTCATGTGACGTCATGTTGAATAATTAGTCCTATTGACAACAATGAAAGTTGTACATTGGCTTTCACGGCCAGTGAATTAAAACTCACTAATTTTTCTAAGTTTATGCCGTGTCTTGTGTGGGTTTTCACCTAGGAAATCTAAGCTGGCTCATCAGATGGCTCTTGGTGACAGTGCCAGGACCCCCACAGGAGTAGCGAACTGCACGCTACCTCCCTTCTTATGTTCCTAGGCGAAACCCCGCATAAGAAACGGCATAAATCTAGAAAATTGCTGAGTTTTAATGTAAGTTGTGTTCGCGCGCAATTTTATTATCAATAGTTCTTATGAATGCTAAATAGAGAGTGAATTCCAATGAATTTATTCAATACAAGTTATTATATTTACAGTTATGTTGATTCTAGCCGAGTGTTTGTTTTGGATGAATGCTGCACTCTATAAATAGACAGTCATCACTGTTGAAAACTATAAAAACTGTTGGTTGGTTGATTCCTTAGCTTAGGGGCGGCGACAACGTGGTCATTTAGCCCCGTGTACTTTGGGTGTGAGTAGAATATGTCTGATAACCGGTGTTAATTGTGAGACTGCATTAGTGTGTGTTATTTGTTTTTAATTCAAGTAAGGACTGCAGACGATAATTTCAAGTAGTTCCTGCTTTTGCTACCAAATGCTACCGTCCACGACACCTAGCTGTGAACTTGGTACTACTAGATTGCATCGCAACCAGCGCCTGGTAACGAACGTTGGAGCTTCAGAGCATTAATAAAACCTAACTTACAAACTTTGATTCACAAAACATTAGTTAGTGGATGGTTCTTTTACATGCCATAAATCTATGACATGGGCCCGCCGGCTTTATTTCCCCTCCGAAGGAAGCCATACAGAGGGATTTTTAAAACTCTTAAAAATCCGATGTCTTCGACGGGGTTTGAACCCACGACCTTGGGCATGGAAGCTCAGCATGCTACCAACTACGCCACCCAAGCCGCCAAATAAACTGTAAAAGTGTTTAAAGCAGCTGACGCCACTGATATTTTGGCTCTGTCCCGTTAGCATCGTACTTACCTAGATGGCTGACATACAATAAACGAACACATCATGCTGACAGTGAATTTGTAATTACGTCGATCATTAAGTCAGGTTGTCCACACAAAGACCATGTGACACGAAAGAGGCGACTGGAAGCTGATATACTTGTTTTCACGAACAAATAATGTCACTTAGATGGACATCAATAGGTTGTCTGCTCGGTAGCTGATTATACTGTATGCATACAAATGAAATATTTATGTGATGTTGGAAACAGCAAATTCCTGGCGTTGATTAGGGTCAATACCAAGATAATTCCCAACTGAAATGTTCATAACACAGTAACTTGTAACCTGCGTCATATGTTCCTCTCTCCTTATCAGTATTTTTACAGAGTGTTCGAACTTAAACCACCCTTCTCCCTGTGTGTTTCAGTCTTCAGCCTCTACACTGGTTTGTTACAGCACTCCATGACTCCCTGACGGAGCTAAGCGTTTCATCTCTACATACTGTGGCTACCACGACCTTACATCCGAGACAATCTGCTTAACTTATTATAACCTTGGTGTACCCCTACAGTTCTTGTCCTCGACTCTTCCTCGCATTATTAAGTTTGCTATTCCTGGGTTTATTAATAGGTGTCCTACCAACCTATCTCTTCTCTTCATCAGCAGTCGCCAGAAACATCTCTTCTCTCCCACTCGTCTTAATACCTCTTCATTTTTACTCTATCTACCCACCTGATCATCATCTTTCTGTAACACCTCATTTCAAATGATTCTATGCTTGCGGTCCGGGTTCGATTCACGGTCAATGCATGTGAGATTTTTGATGTGAAATGCCATGTCCTGTGGTTCGGATTCCACGTAAAAAGGAGGACCCGTGGCTAATAATCACAAGATTCACGGTCACGTAAAACTAAAATCTTCCTTCCTTCCCTTCCGATTCTATGCTGCTCTTTTTTGCTGCACCAAAAGTCATAGTTTCACTTCCATAGAGCGCCACGCTCCAGAAAAAGGCATTCAAAACTGTCTTTCTAATATCTAAATCTATATTCGATGTCAACAGATTCTTTTTCTTGTAGAAATGCTTTCCTTGCCTGAGCCAACCTACTTGTTATACCCTCTTTGCTTCGTCCATCACTGGTTATTTTGCTTCATAATGCAATTAAAAAAGCATGACGACACCACCGTGAAGCGAGCTGAATATTCTCAAATTCACCAGCGTAGCCGAGCGTTCTGTACTGATTTGCTGTCCCGGCCCGCCTTCGATTGCCGACTCTGTCGTAGAGGATTTCAATCCTGGTATGGGGGTTGGAATGAAGTGCACTCAACCTCATGAGGGCAGCTGGCAAGAAATGAACTTTCAAATTCCACTTTCGGTCATCCTATAGCGCTGTATACATGACCGGTTTTGCTAGTCATAGTTCGAGGGGAGGGGAAGGCAAAGAGCTAACCAACAACCTATAGAAGTCCAAATCATATGGAGGATTGGGCATACTCTGCGGAAACAGAATGATGCATTAGAAATGAGAGCTCTGGACTGGAATCCTCATGGTGCTCGGAGACGGGGAAGACCAAGGAAGACCTGGAAACTCACCATTGAAGGGGAGACCAGGAAAGCTCGAAAGACCTGGAGGGAAGTGAAGAACTTGGCAGCTAACAGAGCCCGATGGACATCATTCTTTGATGCCCTATGCTCCGCACGGAGCGAAAGGATATAAGTCAAAGTAAGAAAGCTTACCAACATTAGAACGCTTCATTTTAACGTATCATGTCCGCGTTGATTGTGAATAAGAGCATCATGTTTAAAGTTCAGTCATCTCTTGAACATGGATCGATCAAAGTCAGAAAGGTCAATTTGGTAAGTGTTCCTTCTGAATCAGGATTTGGTATAATCTTCTCCTGGTTTAAAGGGACTGTGGACACTGCCAATAGTATAGTTGTCACGTTCACCGACTATTTAAAAGCGCTAGCGTTTTCTTTTATAGATAAAAATAATATGAAAGACCACATCACAACCGATATTTACCTTCGTGTATTACTGGCAAACTAATTCGACAAAAACCCTTGGAAATAGCCGCCGAATGATTGACGTCTACATCTCTAGTTAGTTTAAAACAAAGTCCCCGATTGTTGGATGTTACGGGTAAACTCGAGAACCACTGGATGGATTTTGATGCGGTTTTCACCATTCTGTAAAGGATATCTCGAGGATGATTTTTGTAGAAGAAAATTTATTAATGGTCAAAGGAAGCCGCGCAGTAACGATTTAAGTGGAAAAGTCGAAGAAAAACCTGGCGTCCGTGCGCTTTGTGAGCTTACGCTGGGCAAACCGTTCAAAATCTCTAAATACTATGAATGTAAGAATTGTTCAGCATGAAAAGTTCTACAAAAAGTCCGCGAGAGCATATGTCTATCTTCAATGCATCGCCAACTATAAGTGCTTTTACGTTTAAATTTCTTCCAACCATGTCCATTCAACTACTGAGGCGACAGTTCAGGAGCAAGCTAAGGGCGAGTCTATCATCCCTGTTACAGCCTAGCTGGCGGGCGAACCTATTGCCCCAGATACAGCCAGCAGCAAGCCGTTGAGTCGTGTTGATTTAAGACTTCTGAGAAGGGTGGTTGTGTTTGGAGTTTCCTTGGAAATGCAACTCGGATTTTCTTCATTTCGCCTGTGAAACACAGTCAAGTTAAGATTGGACGGAAAGGGGATTTGAGTTTTATTTACTTCGCAATTCCCTGGAAGTGCAACTCTCATTTAGCCTGTGAACTTTTCGTTCCTCAAAATTCACAGTCAATTTAAGATTGGACGGAAGGGGGATTATATTGTATTGAATTATACGTATTGGCGTATAATCTCTTCTTAATATAAAACAAAGTCCCCGATTCTTGGATGTCACGGGTAATCTCGAGAACCACTGAATGGATTTTGATGCAGTTTTCACCATTCTGTAAAGAATATCTCGAGGAAGGTTTCTGTAGAAAATAATTTATTTATGACCAAAGGAAGTCAAGCACTAACGATTTCAGTGAAAAAGTCGAAAAAAATCTGGCGTCCCTGCGCATTTTAAGCTACCCTGGGCAAACCGTTAAAAATATCTATATACTATGAGTGTAAGAATTGTTCAGCATGAAAAGTTCTACAAAAAAGCCCTGGAGATCATATCTCTATCTTCAATACATCACCCACTAAGTGTCTTCATTTCTTCCAACAATCTCCATTCAGTTAATGAGGCGACGAGCTTATTGCCCCAATACAGCCAGCAGCAAACTGTCGAGTCGTGTTGAGTTAAAAACTTTAGAGAAGAGTGGTTGTGTTCGGAGTTTCCCTTGAAGTGCAACTCGGCTTTACTTCATTTCGCCTGCGAACTTTTTGTTCCGCACAATTAACAGTCAAGTTAAGATTGGACGGAAGGGGGATTTGTGTTTCATGCACCCGGCCATTATTAAATTACATCTGACAAGAATTTGTTGCACATGCATCTCCATGATAATATAATTAATAGTCCAGTCAATGATTTTAACCTATCATGCCGAGACGTAAATAGGATATTGGTCGTTGTTCATTGACATTGGAAAAGAAAGCGCTTATCACGTAATTCATTCATAACTGTTCCCGGGCGAAGCTGTGTCGGGTTGCTAGTTAATAATAAGAGGTGTATTGGCAACATAGCTCTTGGGATTTGTCTTGGAGCCTGGAAAACCTCGACACAACTTCCGTTTAAACCCCATTACTCTGGTTGGTTGGTTCCTTTGTTTAGGGGCTGCCACAACGTGGTCATGTAGCCCCGTGTACTTTGGGTGTGTGTCGAATTTGTCTGATAACTGGTGTTAATTGTGATGGCTGTGTTTGTGATTCTGTTATCTGTTATCTGTGATTCAGGTGGAAGGACTGCAGACGATTATTTTTTTCAAGTAGTTCCTACTTTTGCTACCAAATGCTACCGTCCACGACACCTAGTTGTGGACGTGGCTACTAAATGCCATCGCAGTCAGGACCTGATGGCGAACGTTGGAACTAATATAGCGTTATTAAACTAACCTACGAATTTTAGCTTCCACAAGTGTAGTTAGTGGAAGGATTTTTTCATGCTATAAATGTATGACATGGGCCCGCCGGCTATACTTCCCCTCCGAAGGAAAGCATACTGAGGGATTGTAACGCTCTTAAAAAATCCGATGACTTCATCCGGGTTTGAACCGCCGATTTCGGGCACCCATTACTCTCAAAAAGATTCAATTCCTGCCCCCTCCCCTCCTCCTGCCGGGCAAGAAACAGTTGTAAGGGGATGGAAGATCAGTCGCATGCCGCTCGTTCTACAAGCCGGTGGGACTCAGTTGACTGTCGGGATTATACAAACAGTGCCACTCAGGACGAATGTGTTTTATTATACATTGGCTCTCCATACCGTGCCGTCATTAAGTGTTCGCCCTGTACGAGCGTAAGTAATATCTCCGGACAGTCTCCTTTTGTCACACTTTGCCTCGCCAGGCAGGACAGGCTGCCTATGATTGGTCCACACACACTCTCCCGAACAGGCCACTCGTTCGCTCTCAGTCGGGGCCAGAGGGCAGTTGAGCTGGACAGCCATGATGATTATGATAGTTGTTGTTAGGGGCCTGACAGCTAAGTAGGTTATTGGCCCCTTATAGTTCGGGTGTTCATGAAAAATGAAAATGAAACCTATAATTAAATCTAACTACAAACTTACAACTGAGACTAACTGGTTCCAGTCGACCAACCGGGTCAGGGAATGGAATGAATGAAGCCCCCATCTAGCGGCGAGGATATGCATTATGCCGGCTGCCGAAGCCTGTCACACTCCCCTGGGGCAATGATTTAATGAATGACAGATGAAATGAAACGATAGTGAAGATTGGTGCTGGAATGAAATTGTGACAGGGAAAACCGGAGTACCCGGAGAAACACCTGTCTGCCCCCGTTTTGTCCAGCACAGATCTCACATGGAAGGACCGGGATTTGAACCACGGGCCCAGCGGAGAGAGGCCGGCGTGCTGCCGCCTAAGCCACGGAGGCTCTACTAAGACTAACTACAGCTTACAAACTAGGATAAGAAAAAGAAAAACAAAACAAGATTATGGGAAATAAAAGAAAGGGGAAATAAATGCCCTCAAAACTCTAAGAATGAGGATTGAGGGACTTAGAAAGAAGGAGAGTCATGAAAGTACGATAGGAAAGGGAAAGATGAGAGGGCCCGCCCCAGAAGCAATGGAAAAAGTCCTCTCGGCACGCCGGAAGGCGGAGGTAGATTTCACCGGACAAACTTGGGGATAGGCGAAAATAGGCAGAATATGCAGGTTTTCGTAGAAGGATCAGACCTCACTTATTGCGAGAAGGTATTTTATAATTGGAGCTTAATTAACTTTGTTTTTCGTCATTTTATGCTTATTTTAAACATTTTATTGTCTTATGGGAACGGTAACCTTCTTGTCATTTGGGGTCCATTTTTATACTTGAGGTCACACTGTCCTTATGCAAGGTTTCGACACTGATGTGTAACTATGTAACGGTCTGTTACTTCTTCACGCAAAATTATATCTCCCGTAGAGATTTTGGTTGGTTCCTCAGTTTAGGGGCTGCGACAACGCGGTCATGTAACCCCGTGTACTTAGGGATGGCTGTATTAGTCTGTAATTCTGGTAAGGAATGCAGACGGTCAATTTCAAGCAGTAGTTCCTAATGTTGCTTCCAGGTACTACCGTCAACGACACCTACCTGTGAACTTGGCTACTAGATGCCACCGCAGCCAGCAACTCGCAACGAACGTTGGAATTTCCCCTCCAATGGAAAGCATACTGAGGGATTTTTAGCGCTCTTAGAAAATCCGACGACTTCGGCCGGCTTTGAACTCGCGACCTTGGGCATAGACATTCAGCATGCTTGCTACCAGTTACGTCACCGAAGCCGCTTCACACTTAGTCAGATGGAATTCTGAATATGATCTCGTGCAAGTGCGTTTTCTTGGCAACGTCTGATGGCTCATCCCTCATCAATTTAGTAGAGTTGCCATGGCAAGCACTGATAGCTCTTGGCATTTTCTTTTAATTCCGAAATCATTTTTCTCATCCCTTGGCATAAAGGTGGGTCATATCAAAAATTCTTTAAGACAAAATTTTAGGTAATTATTAGGGGAATATTGTCCATTTTGTACGGTTTTGAGATTGTGCCTATTAAGAGAGATATGATTAATGTTTCCCGAAAACCCCACTTTTTCCCACCCCTTTGGTCAATGGTTGGTGCTATAAAAAAACTCTTCAAACATACATTTTTGGGCTTCATCCGACACATAGTATGAACGTTGAACGGATTCGATATTTCACATATTAAGAGAGTTATAGCAATATTTCACTTTTTCGAAAAAAGCCCCCCATTTTCACCCCCTTCGACCGATTTAGCCCATTAACGAACTCGAACGAGATTTTATAGGTATACATATTCGGTAAAATATTCAAAGTGATTGGTGCAAAATTACGGCAGTTATCGTGTCCACAAGAAACTGATATGCACATATATATATATATATATATACATATACATACATAAATTATATATAAACTTTTGAACTGACGGTGGTTTTGGGGTCTGGGGGATGTGAAACGCGAAGATATGTCGAAATTTTCTGGAAGTCGAAACATGGTACCCATTGCAATAGTTAGCTTTCTAATGAAATCTACCTCTGGTTGGTTCCTCAGTTTAGGGGCTGCGACAACGCGGTCATCTAACACCGTGTACTTTGGGTGAGTGTAGAATCTGTCTGATAAACGGTGTGAATTGAAATGGCTGTAGTAGTCTTAATTCAGGTAAGGACTGCAGACGGTCAATTTCAAGCAGTAGTTCCTAATGTTGCTACCATGTACTACCATCAACGACACCTAGCTGTGAACATGGCTACTAGATGCCACCCTAACCAGCAACTCGCAACGAACGTTGGAACTTCCCCTCCAAAGGAAAGCATACTGAGGGATTTTAGCTCTCTTAGAAAATCCGACGACTTCGGCCGGCTTTGAAACCGCGACCTTGGGCATAGACATTCTGCATGCTACCAGTTACGTCACCGAAGCCGCTTCCCACTTAGATGAAAATACTGAATCTGATCTCGTGCAAGTGCGTTGTAATGGCAACGTCTGATGGCTCATCCCTCATCAATTTAGTAGTGTTGCCATGGCAACCTCTGATAGCTCTTGGCATTTTCTTATAATTCCGAAATCATTTTTCTCATCCCTTGTCATAATGGTGGGTCATATCAAAAATTCTTTCAGACAAAAGTTTTAGGTAATTATTAGGGGAATATTGTCCATTTCGTACGGTTTTGATATTGTGCCTATTAAGAGAGATATGATTAAAGTTTCCCGAAAAAACCACTTTTTTCCACCCCTTTTGTCAATGGTTGGTGATATAAAAAAACTCTTCAAACATAAATTTTTGGGCTTAATCCGACACATAGTATGAACGTTGAACCGATTCGATATTTCATATATTAAGAGAGTTATAGCAATATTTCACTTTTTCGAAAAAAAAGCCCCCCATTTTCACCCCCTTCTACCGATTTAGCCCAGTAACGAACTCGACCGAGATTTTATAGGTATACATATTCGGTAAAAAGTGATTGGTGAAAAATTACGGCAGTTATCGTGTCCACAAGAAACTGATATATATATACTTTTCAACTGACGGTGGTTTTGGGGTCTGGGGGATGTGAAACGCGAAGATATGTCGAAATTTTCCGGAAGTCGAAACATGGTAGCCTACCCATTGCAATAGTTAGCTTTCTAATGAAATCAACCTCTGGTTGGTTCCTCAGTTTAGGGGCTGCGACAACGTGGTCATCTAACCCCGTGTACTTTGGGTGAGTGTAGAATCTGTCTGATAAACTGTGTGAATTGTAATGGATGTATTAGTCTGTAATTCAGGTAAGGACTGCAGACGGTCAATTTCAAGCAGTAGTTCCTAATGTTGCTACCAGGTACTACCGTCAATGACACCTAGCTGTGAACTTGGCTACTAGATGCCACCCCAACAAGCAACTCGTAACGAACGTTGGAACTTCCCCTCCAAAGGAAAGCATACTGAGGGATTTTAGCGCTCTTAGAAAATCCGACGACTTCGGCCGGCTTTGAAACCGCGACCTTGGGCGTAGACATTCTGCATGCTACCAGTTACGTCACCGAAGCCGCTTCCCACTTAGTCAGATGTCAAAGTCAACCCCTGGCACCATCCAGCCCATGACGGGCTAAGGCCGACCAAGCGACCGCTGCCCAGCCATTTGGCCTGCAGATATTGGGGTGACGCGTGATCAGTGCGTCGGGTCCCCTCGGCCGTTAATATTGGTATTCGTGATCGGGGTGCTGTCTCACTGTCAGACAGCTCCTCAATTGTCCTCACGAGGCTGAGTGCACCCCGTTCCAACCCTCACGTCAGTTTTAAAATCCCTGACGGAGCCGGGGATCGAACCCGGGGACTCCGGGTGAGAGGCAGGCGGGCTACCCCAACACCACGGGGCCGGCTTAGTCAGATGGAAATACTGAATCTGATCTCGTGCAAGTGCGTTGTCATGGCAACGGCTCATCCCTCATCAATTTAGTAGTGTTGCCATGGCAACCTCTGATAGCTCTTGGCATTCTCTTATAATTCCGAAATCATTAGCCTATTTTCAATTTTGAAAAGAAATAGGCTTATGAGATCACCTTTTGTCCGTGTGTGTGTGCGTGTGTGTGTGTGTGTGTGATTCGTGTGTGTGTCCCCCCCTAATAAAATCGAAACGGCTGGAGCGATTTCAATGAAACTCGGGAAGTTCATAGCACTATTCCCGGCGACCTCGACCGTGCCCTTCAAATTTTGTTACGTCTCTCCAATCCAACATGGCGGCTGTGCGAAATATTTCACTAGCATTCAATATCTCCGAAACTATTACCGATATCGCACTGAAATTGTGTACGGAGATAAAGGGCACTACTAGAAGTTCACCTATGAGACTTTCAAAAACCTGGTGACTACAAAACCGACATGGCGGCCAAGCTAAGTTGAGACATTTAAATAGACTTTTCTCGCGATTTAACTATCTAAATGTAATGAAACTTGGTACAGCAAATGTTTATACACATTGTAATGCACTGGAGTCTAATTTAGTTCAATTGTTTACATAACCTCAAAATGGCGGCTGTGCGAAATATTTCACTGACATTCTATATCTCCGAAACTATTACAGATATTACCCTGCAATTTTGTACGGTGATAAAGGGTACTGATACAGGTATACCTATGTATATTTCATAAACCTGTAAAGTACGAAACGAACATGGCGACCAAGCGAATTTAAAATATTTTAATAGACTTTTCTCGTGATTTAACTCTCTGAGCGCAGTGAAATGTGGTACGGTAATTGATTTTGCAGATTGTAATGCACTGCCATCTAATTTAATTCTATTGCTTACATAACCTCAAGATGGCGGCTGTGCGAAATTTTAAAATTAAGTTTTAATTTCTTGTGTCGTAATCATGCGATCGAAGTGAAAGTTTGAATAATGAACCTAGGCAATAATTGTCCTTGAATGGTACATAACTCTATGGCCTATACACATAACACTCCTAAATGGTGAGCTCCCGAAATATTTAGACGGTTCTCAATATCTATGAATCTTTTACAGCAACCAAACTGAATTTTTTTAATGTTCATAGAGACTATGAACATATGTTCACCTATAGGACTTTCAGGAACCTGGTGAGCACAAATCCAACATGGCGGCGACGCGAAGTATAAATATTTAAATGGTCGTTTCTCGCGAATTAACTATCCGAGTGCCGTGAAACGTTGCACGTTAAATGCTTATACAAATGTTGATCCACTGGCATCTAATTTATTTCAATGGTTTGCATTATCACAAGATGGCTGCTGTGCGTAATTTCAAAATCTCGTTTTTACTTCTTATTGTCTAATCATGCGATTGAAGTTTGAATACCACACGTACACAATAATCTTAATGTAATAGTACAAAAATAAAAATCCTACTTGGCGACCATCTGAAATATTTAGACGGTTCTCAATATCTACGAATCTGTTACAGCAATTAAACTGAAATTTTGTATGTTGATTGTGGCAGTTATCATAAGTAGGATATATGAAAATAGGCTGTATAGTTCTTCACGGAACTACTTGTTTTTCTCATCCCTTGGCGTAATGGTGGGTCATATCAAAAATTCTTTCAGACAAAAGTTTTAGGTAATTATTAGGGGAATATTGTTCATTTTGTACGGTTTTGATATTGTGCCTATTAAGAGAGATATGATTAATGTTTCCCGAAAAACCCACTTTTTTCCACCCCTTTGGTCAATGGTTGGTGCTATCAAAAAACTTATTTGACATAAATTGTTGGCACTTATCCGACACATACTATGAACTTTGAATGGATTCGATATTTCACGTATTAAGAGAGTTATAGCGAAATTTCAATTTTTCGAAAATAGCCCCCCATATTCACCCCCTTTGACCGATTTTGCCCATTAACGAACTCGACTGAGATTTTATAGGGATACATATTATGTAAAAAATTCAAAGAGATTGGTGCAAAATTACGGCAGTTATCGTGTCCACAAGAAACTGATATACATATATACATATATATACATACATAAATTATATATAAACTTTTGAACTGACGGTGGTTTTGGGGTCTGGGGAATGTGAAACGCGAAGATATGTCGAAATTTTCCGGAAGTCGAAACATGGGACCCATTGCAATAGTTAGCTTTCTAATGAAATCTACCTAAAAGGGGGAAACCCGGACCCAGCTCAGGAATCCCTCGGGGACGCCGACTCCTGATCTCAGCAGATGTGAACCCTTGAGGGTGTAGCACTATCCAGGGTGCACCATAAGTGGTGGGGCGACACACACCATGCCTCCTTGAGGGCCTTGAGCAGAAGGCAGGAGATCTGAAAGAAAAACAAGAGATCTGCCCCCTCGAAAAATGAGGGATCAGAAAAGGTGAGAGAAGGGCCAATTAAGGCTTCGGATACCCTAATACCATCGTGGTTGGAAGAGAACAAGAGTTGACCAAGAGAGGTAGACAGGAAAGAAGACGAAGAGGAGCCCGGCACAAGTAAGTGGAAGCAATGTCGGACTCAGCTGGGGTCCCGTGGTCACCAAACCCCGTCCCACTATATGTCAGGCCCTGGAGGGGGGGGGGTCCAGCCATGATATTTATAATAAGTGCTATGAAGGAAATTTAATTTCATCATCATTTATTGCATTTAACAAGTCATTAAGGCCCAGGGCAGAAAACAAGAGAGAAAGTAAAACTTAATTACATATGAACACAGGTATTAATTACAACAAGAGGGACCGAGACTTGTGCACAGATGTTCTTCCACCTTCCCCGGTCCTTTGCATCTTCCACTGTTGCTGAAGGTGCCACCTTTCCTAGAGCCATTATTGTCCAATCCTTCCATCTTGTTCTAGGGCCTCTCCCAGTTAGTGTTAAGTTGAAAACACAATTATAGTTGTATTTTCCGATGATGAAATCTGAAGTTTCGGCGCCACTGGGCAAAAACAGTTGACGACTAGTTCGCACGCAAGGTTTGTTGCCATGGAAACCATTCAGCGCTGTCAAGTTGAATGATGCTATTTGGCCACGCGCTTGTCGCCGACCAGTCGCTTGTTTGGTTGCCTCCAGTGTGCACACTGACCTTGTTGCGTTTCATAATCTGTTGTTTTTATGATTTATAATTGTTTTGAATTAATTAGTTAATTATAAGGTGCGTACAAAAAGTAAAGAGCCGGAGGCATAATTACTGAAACCAGTGCCTGTATGTTAGAAGTATTGGTCCTGGCTGTTGAGGCACTTGTCCCACTGTTACACGAGGCGGTGAATGACTGTCTCATAAAATTATCTGGGCTGCGATGTGAACCAGTTCCGCGCGTACAGCTGGACGTCGGCGTCCGAGGTGAATCGTTAGCCCCGCAGAGCTCTTTTCAGGGACCCAAACATGGCGTAATCACAGGGAGAGAGGTCTGGACTGTATGGAGGGTGGCCGAGAACCTCCCATTTGAATTTCTGCAGGAGTGTCGCGACTGTGTTGGCCGTATGAGGTCGTGCATTGTCGTGGAGCGACCACGGCGGCTATGGCGTTCACTGTCACCCGGCGGTCCTGGGTAATGAGTGCATCAACCAGCTGGACGTTGTCATCGGTAATGCAGGGGGGGGGGGGTGCCCCAGACCGGGCATCATCGTCTAACGACACACGTCCTTTCCTGAAGCGCTTGTACCACGCCTTGACCGTTGCAAAGGACATGCAGTGTTCGCCGTACACTTGTGACATTCGGTGATGAATGTCCGTTCCCCCTACTCCTTCCGCTATCAGAAACCAAACAACACCTCTTTGCTCTTAGGTTGACGCTTCCATGTCACTGTTTGCAATGCGACTGGCAGCGTTGGACGATTGATGCATGCTGCTGCTCGCTTTTTATCGTTACGTGACGTGCACGTGTGCCCTCCAGCGACGGGATGTGACCTTCCACGCTCTGGTCGGAACCACACCTCGTTACACACGTCACGATTAGCCGATGTAGTCACCGGTTTGTGCATTCTAGCTTCCGGCTCGTTACTTTTTGAAAGCACCTTATAATTTTCCGTGTACGATTCATACTTATTATTAATGATGATATGGATGGGAAAGAGCTTCCTCCCAGTGATTAGCTTCTGTCTTCTGAAGGGAGAGTTAATAGCCTACACATTGAGCGTATAGTTTGTAATAGCCTACATTTGTGTGTTTCTTGTGCCTTGAAACTTATTCTAATGGAAATATAAATCACTTGTTGTCGTCTCGCTATGTACATTCTTGAGCATAGTTTTCATAATATTGCTATTCGTTGCAAGATTTTAGGCCTTTCATAAATTTGACCGGCTGTTATTATATTTTACAGTGTGCACCGAACAGTTCTAAGCATTGCATTGTTTAAGTTTTTTGAAAACCCTCTGAGTAAGAATGTAATAAATGTAATAACGGTGCTAATAATATTATGCGCATGAGGAAATGAGTGGGAGGGTGGAAGTACACACGTGGAGGCCAGCAGCATTCATGGCAACGCTGCCTTCAGTTCAACAGTTCTCCGCCGAACTGGCAGATTCCTACTCTCGATAATACACCTATAGATATGGAATCCTCCACTCTAAACACAAGACCCAACCATTATAACCTCCTCCTCTCTAGAATTCGGTTGTTTCTACAGTAACATAGTTTATTAGGTCTATAAGTATTTCATACACTCTCAATAACTTGGGCGTAACGGCCAAACTTCCCTTCACCCCAACTGAATCAGCAGCAACAACAACGCGATGCATTTTGTTTAAATCTGAAAATAAAAATCGCACGATGGTCGAAAGTCAATGATTTTAATTTGTTTGACGAATGAATATTTTATGTAGTTGATATCAAAATCACTGCTGCAGCTCTTTTTTGGAAGGCTATATTGGGATCTGAAGCCTTATGTTTGATGGTGCAATGCATCAATTTTCAGTAATTAATTGCTCTGACAGTACAGGGTAATTATATAATGAGCGTATTTAATACCCAGAATGATAATACAATTGAGGGGATATCACGTGCTACACAGCATATGAGGAATATCCCACGACACAGAGGGTAGGAATTTGCCCTAAAATAAGCTATAGTGTATCGTTTTATTATGTGGGACCTAACGCAAGGAAGAATGAAGCAAATTATTACAGGGACGACTAAGAGCTTAAGGGGACTCAACATCATAGAAAATGCTCAATGTTACTCCTGCTACTTGTGTTTAGAACGTGCAAGTTTATATTAATATGATAGTTCCACTGTACCCTTAGTAATAATAATAATAATAATAATAATAATAATAATAATAATAATAATAATAATAATAATAATAATAATAATAATAATAATAATATTTCTATGAACACAAAAATTCGTCACTACAACACTCTCATCAAACCGGTACCGCTATATGCTTCAGAATGCCTTATCCTATCCGAGAAATATTTGCTCGCGAATTTAGAGAGA
The DNA here is from genome assembly GCA_946902985.2 of Meconema thalassinum. Taxonomy (NCBI): domain Eukaryota; kingdom Metazoa; phylum Arthropoda; class Insecta; order Orthoptera; family Tettigoniidae; genus Meconema; species Meconema thalassinum. Next base: position 3,657,316 of record CAMPQE020000003.1, on the reverse strand, counting down.
AAAGAAAGAAAGAAAGAAAGAAAGAAAGATCCTACACATCATACTTGGCCCAGACTACAAAAATGGCATCTACATCAGAAAATCCAGGCAAGAAATATACTCGAGGATAGAGAAGATCACAGACACAATGCGAAAACGCAGAGTTTGCTTCTACGGTCATATACGACTGATGATCGACTCCCGATGGACGAAACGTATATTCAGTATATTCGACTCCAAACCAAAAACTAGAATGCCATGGTTTGTTAACGTCCAGAAAGATCTGAAAGAAATGAGGATACGAGCAGAAGATGCACAGGACCGAAATCTTTATAGAGCAGCTATCAAGACGTTTGGGACTTTCCGGGACGAAAAACGGACAACTCGTGCGATATGGACAGTAGAACGTCCTGCTAAACACAGTGAGCTCATGAAGACAATGTGGATCAAGCGAAAAATGTACATATTCCAGAATGTAAAATGAGGCTTACCGTGGTTCCTAGTTGGCCGATTAGCGAAATTGAATGAATGAATAATAATAATAATAATAATATTAATAATAATAATAATAGTAGAATTTCAAGTGGATAGAAAAACAAGAGAATTAATCAGACAAACATTAACTGGCACTACTTCAAAAGTTAAATTCCTCGGCGAAATATCTGAGCCTTTTACAATTAACACTGGGGTCCGCCAAGGAGACGGATTATCTCCGTTACTGTTCAACCTCGTACTTGAGAAGATAATCAGGACGTGGGAAAAGGAAACCCTTGGCAGACTACTCAAAGATAGAATTCATGTACATTGTTTGGCCTTTGCTGATGACATAGCAATCCTTTCTAATAACAGGCAAGAAGCAATTCATTCCATTGAGAAATTACATGAAATTGACATCAAAACGGGACTTCAAATTTCTTATGAGAAAACTCAGTACATGGAAGGAGCCTCACGATACTTAGACGGACAACCTATGAGAACTAAATTCGGCAAAATCTTTCAAGTGAACGAATTCAAATATCTGGGAGAAATTATTCAGCCCTCTGGTTTAAACCGTGAAGCAAATAAAGAGAGAATTTCCAAATTACAGAAAGCTTACAATCACTTGGAATAGGTATAACAAAAAATCAATATCTCGGAAAGCAAAACTTAAGACATTATAATACAGTAATCAAACCGGAGGCGTTATATACATCAGAAACGTTAATCATTGGTGGCAAATCTTTAACCAAAGAGATTGAAAAACAAGAAAGGAAAATTTTACGAAAAATTTTTGGCCCAGTTTTTATAGAGGGAATCTGGAGGAAAAAGTCATCCCAGGAAATATATCGCCAATGTGAAAAAATGTCGCATACTTTTCGGAAAAGTCGATTGAAATTTTACGGGCACATTATCAGAATGAACAATGGCAGATTGACTAAAAGAATTCTCAACTTGTCCCTCTCCCTAAAAACCAAGAACAGCTGGCTACGTGAAATTGAAACAGATCTCCAGGAAATCAACATTTCAGACAATATTATACAGGACAGATGCAAATTCAGAACCCTAATCGACAATCACCAATTTGAAGACAAACCTAACACCAGGGCCACCATAACTTGGGCAGAAGACCGAAGAAAGGCGCTCAGCGAGATGATGAAGAGATTTTGGAAGGAAAGGAAGGCCAACACATCAGCTAAACAGGTTCAACCGTGCTCCTGATTCGGGCATAACGATGCAAGAATAATAATAATAATAATAATAATAATAATAATAATAATAATAATAAGAAGAAGAAGAAGAAGAAGAAGAATGTTATTGGTTTTACGTGCCTTTTAACAACTAAGGCTTTAAGGGAACCGGGTAGTGTAGATTAGCCAACAATGCAACTGATTAATAAAACCATTGTTATTAGATAACCATGACAACTAGAAACTTGAGATTCTTAGAAGTTATCAGCAACATACATGGCAGTGTTTTGTTAGTGAACTATAGAAATTGAAAATATATTTGAAAAATATTGAACATTTGAAAATTATGAAAATTTTAGAAGAGTACTTGTATTTTGGTACCTTCTTCTCTGATGTTAAAATATATAATTGGGTGAAATCTATAATTCTTAATCTAATGTTATTGATACAGATTGTGAAGCAAAGTTATTGTTGTCAGGCATTTGGTTTCGATTTCGTGAATTTTTGATTTCGACAATATCTATTAGCTTTTATTTGAGATTTTTTAATTTTAATTTGTTTAATCTCTTTTTTTGTCGATTACTTCCATTTATTTCGCAGCTTTTGGTTTATAAGCATCTATAACTTTAGAAAATTTCAACTTGATCAGGCATGTGGTTCCTGAGAAAAAGTTCCAAAATATCAAAAATTTTAATCTTGAGAAAATTAAGGTTAAAGATTCAGCCGTTTCATGTAATTGACGTAGGCATGATTACATTGAAATAACAATAATGACCTCAAATATGGTTTCTATACCAATGTGTTATATATTGGTGTAATCGGGAGAGAATGGAGAGTTTTTTGAGCATAAAAACAAAAACAAAAAATACAATTTTTTGTCATTCCACACTAACTGGTTCCCTTAAGAGACGCCGGGGTGACGGAATTTTACCTTGAAGGGGATCTTTAGCGTCCCAGTAAATCTACTGACACGATTCCCTCGCATTTGCGTACCCTCAAATGCCAACTGACAGCACTAGGATTTGATCCTGCAACCTTGGGAACAGCAAGCAAGAACGTTACCGCTGAGCCACGCAGCCAGCCCATATCAGTTAGATTAGGCTATTGATAAAATGTTCTCCTTTTGCATATTAATTACGTGTTTTATTGTTTGGTCGCGGGTCCCGGATTGTAGATTCTATATGATGATGTGGTATTGGGTTATTATTATGATTATTATTATTATTATTATTATTATAATTGAAGCCTCCGTGGCTTAGGCGGCAGCACGCCTGCCTCTCACCGCTGGGTCCGTGGTTCAAATCCCGATCACTCCATGTGAGATCTGTGCTGGACAAAACGGAGGCAGACAGGTTTTTCTCCGGGTACTCCGGTTTTCCCTGTCAAAAAATTATTTCCAGCAACACTCTCCACTATCATTTCATTTCATGAGTCATTCATTTAATCATTGCCCCAGATGAGTGCGTCAGGCCTCGGCAGCCGGCACAGTCCATATCCTCGCCGCTAGATGGGGGCCTCATTCATTCCATTCCTGACCCGGTCGGAGACTGGAAGCTGGCCGTGGATTTTCATTTCATTATTATTATTTCATTAGGTTACATGCCTCCGTGGCTTAGGCGGCAGCATGCCGGACTCTCACCGCTGGGTCCGTGGTTCACTTCATGTGAGATTTGTGCTGGCCAAAGCGGAGGCAGACTGGTTTTTATCCGGGTACTTTATAAGTTATCATAAATGTATGTCACATATTAGTGAAGCTATGCTTTAATTGTTAACTGCGTGAGAAAACTCTCACTCGCGGTGTATCAGAGCCCCCTTAAAGATATGGACAAGGGATTCAGAACGATACAATGCTTCCTAAGTAGCAGAACTCACTGCACTGTTGAAACACAGAGCCACTTGTAAACCAGAGTTATAATATAGCGTAGGCAACGGTCAGAACATTGCTTTAGGAATTCCATAGCTTTCTCTAAAGACTTCTAAGATGGATCTTCTCCTCTTTCCCTTTCCTAACTGCCTTTCATTATTTACTTCTTTCCTAGCCCCTCCATTATTATTCTTCGGTTCATTTCCTAGTGTAGCGGCTAGGATACTAATTTGTCGCCCTGGAGATCCGGGTTCGATTCGCGCCTCTGCCAAGGAATTTAATTCTGATCTGTGGGCTGGAACTGGGTACACTCAGCCTCGTAAGGCAAAACTGAGAAGATGTGGGCTCGATTCCCATCTCAGCCATTTAATAACTTTAATAGCGGATTCGGAGGCGTAGTTGATAGCATGCTGAGCTGCTGTGCCCAAGATAGCGGGTTCAAACCCGGCCGAAGTCGTTGGACTTTTTAAGAGCGTTAAAATCCTTCAGTATGCCTTCCTTCGGAGGGGAAGTAATGCCGGCGGTGCCATATCATTGATTTATGACATGTAAAAGATCCTTCCAGTAACTAAACTTACGTGAAGCTAAATATCTAGGTTAGATTTTGTTGAAACGCTCTATCATAATTCCAACGTTCACCACTTGGTGTCACTGATATCTGGCAGGGAAAGTTTTAACTACTTGAAATTAAACGGAACTTGTAGCTCACCCCATAGGGGTCCGCTTGAAGCAGCTACAGCATCTGGCGAGCCAAACATGTCCTCGGACACTCCCGGCACTAAACGCCATACACTAAATAAATAAATAAATAAATAAATAAATAAATAAATAAATTTAACATAAGTCGGATAATATGCAAATAGGCTGTATAGTTATTCACGGAACAACTTGTTCATTATAAATCAGTTTCTCCCACAAATCAGTGCTCAAGAAACAGTTGTGTGACCAATTAGGTAAAGATACCTTCGCGCATGCCCTCAGAATCCCACATGTCTATATAAATTGCCGACATGGAAATTGCACCGTCCATATGTTCGCGTAAATACACTGGCGAATATGAAACAAGAAATAGCACTGTACCTTAATATCCCCAACACCAATTTCTACATAGCGCATTGCTTTCGGTGACAGTTTGAGTGAATGCTGGTGCACATATGGCATTGCCGAGCACACAGAGCGCATACATCGGTCGGTCAGAGAACTTGGAAAACAGAGATATCAATCCCAGCGCTAGCGCTCCGATCACAAAATTAAAGGACTGAATGTCAACAGATATTTATGAATATTTATGTTAAAACATATAATAAAGTTATAATTATCGTCGAACATAAACAGACGTATGCAACTCGTCTATAATGGTAATTAAGGCACTCGAATGGAAATTATAAAACTTGCTTCGTTCGTTTTATAAACATACCCGTGCCTTAATTATTGCCATTATAGGCTCGTTGCATAATGTAGCACGGTAATTCAACCTAATGCATTAAACCCTGATAATTGGAGGCAGATCACTAACTAAAATTTAGAAATACAAGAAAGGAAAATCCTGAGGGAAACCTTTACCCCAGTGTGCGTAGAGAGAGTGTGGAAGAAAAAAAATTCTCACGAGTTATAACAACATTCCGAGAAAATATCAGAGACTATTAGAAAAATACGATTGAAGTTTTATGGACATACAAGCTGTACCCGGCATGCGTTGCAATGCCAATCAAAGAAAGTGTTGGCGTTGTAATTTTGTTTCTTGAAGTACTTTACGATACACCATACTTTTTCAATTTCCATTAAGTGCCTGTTAACTATCGTAAAATGGTTTATCTAATTTAGAAACAATCGTGGGAGCGTGCACAACAGCTCACCAATGTTCCATCGCAATCCTATGAATGGCGTATGAACGCATACGGAGTTTTGATTAAACGATTCGTGCGCTGTCGCTCGTCAGAAACCTTCCCTGGAGTGTACACAACAACTCATACAAGTTTCATCGCAATCGGATGAATGGTATATGAACGAATACGGGACTTTGTTAAAACGCTTCGCGTGTCGTCACTCATTTGTTGAATCTGCTCGTGCCCTACCTATTGTAAAATGGATTTACTAACTCAAAGCCTTCCCTGGAGTGTACATAACATCTCACCCAAGTTTCAACCTTATCGAACGAATGGTATATGAACGCTTATGGGACTTTGTTGAAACGCTTCGGGCGTCGTCACTCATTTGTTGAATTTACTCGTGCGCTACTTGTTACAAAATCAATTTACTATGCCAGAACCTTCCCCTAAGTTTACACAACATCTCACCCAAGTTTCATCTCAATGGGATGAATGGTATATGAACGCATGTGGGATTTTGTTGGAACGAATCGCACGCCATATTGTTGAAGCTACTCGCGCGCTATCTATCGTAATTGGATTTACTATGCCTATAACTTTCCAGGGAGTGTAACCAACAACCCACCAAAATTTGGTCGCAATCGGATGAATTGTAGGCTATATGAACGCATCGCCAACACTCATTTGTATTAACTATTCGCGCGCTATCTATTGTAAATTGGATTAAATATGCCTATACCCATCCCGGAAGTGTGCACAACAACTCACCAAAATTTGATCGAATCGGATGTGAGCCATGCAAGCCTGTCTCTAAACATCATTATGCATCTCATCGACGTATATTTATCCCCTACCATTTAAAGCGCCCGCTAAGATGTCTTGCTTTGGGTAATGAACTCGAGATGGCAGCTCCTTCTGGCTACTGTTCTGATGATGGGGTTCAAGCTCTACCTAACAGAGCGCAGCATCGTCTATATATGAAAGTGAAATGTTCTATTAACATTCGTCATTAAAACAAAGGACTGCATGTAAAATATACCGCCAAATTGATAATATAATATTGTACATTGTCAAAGTGTGTGTCACGCGTTGATTGGACAATTTAAAAGTACCAGGCATGCAGTGCGCCCTGGCTTTCTGGTCCGCCGCCATGTCGGCTCTTGGCATTTTGTCTTGACTGATTGAACTAACTAGTCTGAAAATTCGCTTCGCCATCTGAGGGGAAGGCATATGCCTTCCCCCACAGAATGGACGTATTATTTAATATGATTGAGTGACCTAAAACATTGTGGAGGTGTCAAAATCCTAAGAAAATCCTGTGTAAATATTTTCTGCCTTTTAAAGGTAAAGTGATGTTTCATCTGCGACTAACGGCGTCTCTGCTTTGTGTAGCTATGTTGACAATTTTTTAAAAATTAATTAATGTCTATTAGTGTTTGTTATTTTGTGTCCCCATAAAAAGAATTTAAGGTATGTTATAATGTAATATATATTTTATTTGCGGGCGTCCACATCTGCCATAAATGTTTATTAATTTTTATTCATTAGGCGTCTTGGCCTAAAGGTGTTTTCTGATATGTAACAAATAATATTCTTTTGTACCTTTCGGGGACGCGTATCAACTGTAAATTTGATTTTAATTTATGTACGTTTTTATTTACTTAAGGGTTATTTTCCTTTTAATTGTGAAGTTAATTTTCTTCTCGTAGCCAGGGGTTGGCCTATATTATGGTCTTTAGTTTTTTTGATCCGTCGCTTCCTTTTTCTGTTTTTATTGTTCGTATTTTTGTTAAAAGGTAATATTTTTCTCTTTATTGTCATTTCTCTCTGGACGAATGCTAATTCTTAAATTCTTTAGGAATCTCCGTTTCGCGGGCTTATAGGTCGTGTTCCAAGGACATTTTGTACATTGGCGTGACCTTGGACAAAATGTCCTTGGAACACGACCTATAAGCCCGCGAAACGGAGATTCCTATTTCAACGCCGGTCGTGAAAGTCTACATTTTTACTTAAATTCTTTGTTTGGCGTAATTAAGCATGATATTCAGTCATCTGTTTCGCGGCCATTGTAGTTTTGTTTTTTCATGATGCATTGTGTCTTGTGTAAGAGTCTTTCGGCGTGTGGCCCGACACTCAAACGTGATGTTGTAGTTCTTGATTTTTTTTGTTCTTTTTTTTAATCATGTTGGTTTTTGGTTTAGTGCTAACTTCTGTTTTAAGTTTCCCTGCGTGTTTGAAAAAATGCCACGCAAACATTTTTACTGCATTACTGTAAGTCAGAAAAAATGAAATGTATATAGCATACGGTTTACTTCAAGGCTTGGAGGCCCCATTTATCCTGTAGCAGAGTTATGTGCCCCAGTGTGGCACCGTAGTGCACTTAATAAAAAGATCGATGTTCATCTGAATGAAAGTATGGGGGTCATAACTGGTACACTGAGATCCACCCCAACTCCCTAGTTACACTCTATCAGTAACATATCACCTCCAGAACTAAGACGACAGGAAGCAACAGTACGTGAGTGGAGAAAGCTACATCAACAAAATCACCTACAGGATCTCCCAATTCACGAAGTTCTTAATGATCTTCCCTCCACTCGTCTTGGATCAGGGAACCCAATGTGGCATAAAATACCTAACATAATTCCACGGAACAATGGCGCCGAAACATGAAGTCTGCTCCTGTGAAACATCAAGGTATTCTAGACTCTACTATAAGACCTAAGGGATTTAACCTGAAGAGAAACCAGTGGATAAAGTTAAATCGCCTAAAAACAGGTCACGCCAGATGTAACGCCATGTTACATAAATGGGGACTTCATGATTCTCCTGCCTGTGACTGCGGAGCTCCTCTTCAAACCGTAGAGCATATTATACAAGAATGTCCGCTGAGGAAGTATGCTGGATCACCACAAGATGTTATTTCTGCAGCGTGTCCCTTTCTGGACTAGCACCTCCCTTTCTGGACTGGCTTCAACAACTGGACATCACGTTGTAAATATGAACGCAACCTATGTTCTTGTGATTTATATATTGTACATATGATTTATTTATTCTTTATATATATAATTCTTCGACACGTGTGTATGTGACTGAACTCCTCCTAAACGACTGAACCGATTTTGATGGAATTTGGTATGTATCTTAGGGTGGGTCCATGTATGGTTTAGATTCACAATCCGACCCGGTAGGTGGAAAGAACACAATTTTAGAACCACAATTTTCACACAATTGTAGAACCACAATATACAGTCAAAAACAGTCGTCATGGAAACCACTAGCCTTGGCCTTCGTGAAAGCTGATGTCTTTGGACGGTTTGTCTCTGCACGTTAGAGCCACCTGGTCGCAACCTGTGCAACTACCACCATTACATACACTCCGCCCGTGGCGAAAAGTAGTGTTTTATACCAAAGTTGGCAGTGATGTCGAATTCTACTGTTTGTCTCTGCACGTTAGAGCGTTTCAAAGTCCCGTATGCGTTCATGTACCATTCATCCGATTGCCATGAAACTTGGCTAATATGTTGAGTGAGCTCCAGGAAAGGTGTTTGGCTTAGTAAATCCATTTTACAATAGATAGCGCACGAATAGATTCAACAAATGAGCGACGACGCGCGAAGCGTTTCAAAAAGATCCGGTATGCGTTCAAATACAATACGTCCGATATTGATGAAACTTGGGTGAGATGTTGTTTACACTCCAGGGAAGGCTTATGGCTTAGTAAATGAATTTCACATTAGGTAGCACACGACTAGATTCAACAAATGAGTGACGACGCGCGAAGCGTTTCAACAAAATCCCGTATAAGTTTATATTCCATTCATAGATTGAGATGAAACTTCGATGAGTTGTTGTGTACACTAAAGTGAAGGCTTCTAACTTAGTCATCCATTTCACAGGAGGTTGCGCACGAGTAGATTCAACAAATGAGCGGCGACGTGCGAAACGTTTCAAAAAAGTCCCTTATGCGTTCAAATACCATTCGTCCGATAGCGATGAAACTTGGGTGAGATGTTGTGTACACTTACGTGATGGTTTCTAACTTAGTAAATCCATTTTACAATAGGTAGCTCACGAGTAGATTCAACAAATGAGCAACGACGCGCGAACTTTTAATCAAAGTCCCGTATGCGTTCATATACCATTCATCCGATTGCAATGAAACTTGGGTGAGATGTTGTGTACACTTACTTGAGGGTTTCTAACTTAGTAAATACATTTCACAGGAGGTTTCGCACGAGTAGATTCAACAAATGAGCGACAACGCACCAAGCGTTTCAATGAGGTCCCGTATGCGTTCAAATACCATTCGTCCGATTACGATGAAACTTGGGTGAGATATTGTGTACACCCTACGGAAGGTTTCTGGCTTAAAAATCCATTTTACAATTGGTAGCGCACGAGAAGATTCAACAAATGTGTGACGGCACGCCAATCATTTCAACAAAGTACCGTATGCGGCCATATACCATTTATCAGATTGCGATGAAACTCTGGTGAATTGTTGTGTACACCCCAGGAAATGTTTCTGTCTTAGTAAATCCAGTTTTGAATAAGTAGCACACGAGTAGATTCAACAAATGATCGACGGCGCGCGAATCGTTTCCACAGTGTCCCGTATGCGGTCATATATCATTCATCCTATTGCGATCAAACCTTGGTGAATCATTGAGTACACGCCAGAGAAGGTTTCAGGCTTAGTAAATCTATTTACCAAGGTAGTACATGAGTAAATTCAACAAATGAGTGACGGCACGCGAATCGTTTAAAGAAAATCACTTATGCGTTCATATGTCATTCATCCGATTCCGATGAAACTTAGATGAGTTGTTGTGTACACGCCAGGGAAGGTGTTCAACTTGGTAAATCCATTTTACAATATTGGTAGCGCACGAGTAGACGTAACAAATGAGTGACGACGCGCAAAGCGTTCCAACAAAATCCTGTATGCGTTCATATACTATTCATCGATTGCGATGAAACTTTGATGAGTTGTTGTGTACAATTACGTGAAGCTTTCTAACTTAGTAAATCCATTTCACAGTTGGTAGAGCACGAGTAGATTCAACAAATGAGTGACAGCGCACGAATCATTTAAACCAAATCCCGTGCGTTAAATGCCATTTATCCATTTGCGATGAAACTTTGGAGAGTTGTTGTGCACGCTCCAACGAATGTTTCTAAATTAGTTAATTCAATTCACGATAGTTTAGAGGCAGTTAACAGAAATTTAAGAAAATATAGTGTATCCAAAAGCACTTCAAGAAACAAAGTTACAACACTTTCTTTGATAGGCAGGTTAACGTCTGCCGGGTCAGCTTGTTTATATATACATTTATTTTATTGTTATTCATCTAGTTGCTATCCATACGGTAAATCTTATATATATTACTCAATGTTGGTTTGTCTGTTATTAGGGGCCGATAACCTAGATGTTAGGCCCCTTAAAACAACAATTATCATCATCATCATGTCTGTTATTTATACAAATCTACACCGTTTCACCGATCTGAACCAAAATTTGTATACCTATCCTTTGGAACCCAGCGGGTAACACTGTCTACTTTGAATTTCAGACAGACCACTTCATTCAGGCCCTTTGGCAACATAACTGAAAAGTCACCAAAAATATTCAATTGGGACAAAATATCAAAGTTGTCGCATAAGTACCGGACATAGACAAAATATCAAAGTTGTCGCATAAGGACCGGACATAGCTCACTTTACGCCCCTCGATGCGAGAAACAATACTCGGGACACCGAAAACCACATTTTAAGGCCCTAAAACCAACAGTTTCAAAGATATTCGCAGAAAACTATCTTCTCTCTGATAAACTGATGAACTAATGGCAAGTCCGTTTCCATGGCAACACTATCTCAAGATATGACATCCGATTTTCTATATATTCCTGTAGGAGGCAATGCCAATCCATTTATTATCTTTTTCAAGATATATACAGTATAACCACAATAAGAACAAAGTAGCACGCCTGCTTCTCATCCGGAGGCCCCGGGTTCGATTCCCGGCTCCGTCAGAGATTTTAGACACTGACGTGAGGGCTGCAACAGGGTGCACTCAGCTTCGTGAGGACAATTAAATATCTGTCTGATAGTGAGGCGGCATCCGGGTCACGAAGAACAAGATTAACGGCCGAGGGGACACGATGCACTGACCACGCAGGCCAAATGGCTGGGAAGCGGTCACATGATAGGCCTAAGCCATACATAGGCTGTAGTGCCAGGTGTAAAAACAAGTAGTTCCGTGAAGAACTATAAAGCCTAATTTCATATAACCTATTTATGTTAATTGCCACTATCAACATACAAAATTTCAGTTTGATTGCTGTAATAGATTCGTAGATATTGAGAACCGACTAAATATTTTGGATGGTCGCCATGTTGGATTTTCATATATGTAGGTCCTAGTGTTATGTACCGTTACATGAAGATTATTGTGTACGTGTTGCATTCAAACTTCAATCGCATGATTAGGACACAAGAAGTATAAAAACGAGATTTTAAAATTACGCACAGCTGCCATCTTGAGGTTATGTAAACAATTGAACTAAATTGGATACCAGTGTATTACAATGTGTATACACATTTCCTGTACCAGATTTAATTGCGGTTGGAACATTAAATCGCGAGAAATCTATTTAAAATTTTCAAATTCACTTGGCCGCCATGTTCGTTTTGTAGTTAACCTGTTTTTGAATGTCTTATAGATGAACTTCTAGTAGTGCCCTTTATCTCCGTACAAAATTTCAGGGTGATACCGCTAATAGTTTCAGAGATAGAGAATGCCGGTGAAATATTTCTCACAGCCGCCATCTTGAGGTTTAGTAAACAATTGAACGAAGTTAGATGTCGGTGCATTACAATTTGTATAAACAAATGCTGTACCAAGTTTTATGGCGTTTGGTTGGTTAAATCGCGAGAAACGTCTATATAAAAGCCTATTTTGTACTTACCAGGTTTTCAAAAGTCACATAGGTGAACTTCTATTAGTTCCCTTTATCACCGTAAGAAATTCCATGGTGATATCGGTAATGCATTCGGAGATATTAAATGCTGGTGAAATATTTCGCACAGCCGCCATGTTGGATTGGTGAGACGTAACAAAATTTGAAGGGCACGGTCGGGGTTGTCCGGAATAGTGCTATGAACATACCGAGTTTTATTGTAATTGCTCCAGCCGTTTAGAAGTTATTAGGGGACACACACACACACACACACACGGACAAAAGGTGATCTCATAAGCCTCATGTTTTTTTTTTCATAAACGAAAATAGGCTAAAAATATGTGCTGATGAAGTTAAGCGGTCTAGTATCAACATTTTAGTGATTTTTAGCCTATTTTCAATTTTGAAAAAATAGGCTTATGAGATCACCCTTTGTCCATGTGTGTGTGCGTGTGTGATTCGTGTGTGTGTGCGTGTGTGATTCGTGTGTGGGTCCCCACCTAATAAAATCTAAACGGCTGGAGCGATTTCAATGAAACTCAGCAAGTCCATAGCACTATTCCGGGCGACCCTGACCGTGCCCTTCAAATTTTGTTACAACTCACTAATCCAACATGGCGGCTGTGCGAAATATTTCACCAGCATTCAATATCTCCGAAACTATTACCGATATTACCCTGAAATTTTGTATGGTGATAAAGGGAACTCCTATAAGTTCACTTATGTGACCTTTGAAAACCTGGTAACTACAAAACGAACATGGCGGCTAAGCAAATTTACGACTTTTAATAGACGTTTCTCGCGATTTAACCAACCAAACGCAATGAAACTTGGTACAGTATATGTCTTTATACATTGTAATGCACCGACATCTAACTTCGTTCAATTGTTTACATAACCACAAGATGGCGGATGTGCGAAATATTTCACCGGTATTCTATATCTCTGAAACTGTTAGCGGTATCTCCCTGAAATTTTGTACGGAGATAAAGGACACTACTGGAAATCCATCTATAAGACATTCAAAAATCGGTAAACTACAAAACGAACATGGCGGCCAAGCGAATTTGAAAATTTTAAATAGACCTTTCTCGCGATTTAATGTTCCAAACGCACTGAAATCTGGTACAGGAAATATATATATATATACACATTGTAATGTACTGGTATCTAATTTAGTTCAATTGTTTACATAACCTCAAGATGGCGACTGTGCGAATTTTAAAAAAATTAAGTTTTTATTTCTTGTGATGTAGTCATGCGATCGAAGTGAAACTTTGAATAATGAACCTACGAAAGAATTTTCCTTTAATGGTACAAGACTCTATGGCCTATATATTTAAAAATCCAACATGGCGACCATCCGAAATATTTAGACGGCTCTGAATATCTACGAATCTATTATAGCAATCAAACTGAATTTTTTAATGTTCATAGGGGCTATGAACTTAAGTTCACCTATAGGACTTTAAATAATCTGGTGATCACAAATCCAACATGGCGGCGACGCGAAGTATAAATATTCACATGGACGTTTCTCGCAATTTAACCATCCGAGTGCAGTGAAACTTGGTACAGGAAATCCTTATACGAATGGTAATCCACTGGCATCTAATTTATTTCAATTGTTTCCATAACCTCAAGATGGCAGCTGTGCGAAATGTTAAAAACCCCTTGTTTTTTCTTGTGTCCTAATTATGCGATTGAAGGTTGAATACTACACGTACACAATAATCTGCATGTAACAGTATATAACTCTGGGTCCTACATATATAAAAACCAACATGGCGACCATCCGAAATATTTAGTCAGTTCTCAATATCTACGAATCTATTACAGCAATCAAACTGAAATTGTGTATGTTGATAGTGGCAATTAACATAAGTAGGATATATGAAAATAGGCTGTATAGTACTTCACGGAACTACTTGTTTTAACACCAAATAGTTGTTTGTTAGCAATAAAGTGCAATCAACAATTAAATGATGGAATATTTCCTTTCAGTGTTACGCAACCTTGCGGCCATTGCCACAACTATTAAATATAGGGGGAGGAAAGCCAGGGCAAACGTATTTAGGATTGTTCTGCTTTAACTACCGTACATATACATACATACATAAATGCCCTCCCAGGAGGACTGGCCGCCTTCACAACTACGGTGATCTTCGGCCGTGGGGAACCCTTTTTATTGTGCTTTAAAAAAATGTACAAAAATATATATAAAAAATACACAATTGTTCAATATCTTGCTGTTCTTGATGTAAATATTACTTATAAATATATAAATGTAGTATCAAAATTTAATAGAAATACAGGTGATTGAAGATGTGTGAAACGTCGGTGAGATGCGTTCAGCTCGTCTGTTCGTAGAGTAAGTAGTCTTCTTTCTTGATGTTGTAAGGTGGCCCGATGCCAGGTGGTAAGTGGCTGAGTGGAATGGATGAAAAACAATGAGAAAATGTCGGAAAATCTATGTGAAGACAAACGGTTTGTGCAAACTGGATGCTTATTGGGTTAACATTTATGTGGGATATGTGTCAGGAGGAATGATGTGTGAGAGGTCGGGGAGAATATTATGATGGATTAGGGATAGTGCCAAGGCTTGGGGAAGTGGTTTGGATAGGCGACGTTGCCTCCGGGTAATTGGCGTCATAGGTAAGTGGAAGTCGTGAGTCAACTAGTGACTGCAGGGAACCTAGGCGGAGTTTGTGAAGGTGACGGTAGAGTGAGGGGAGAGTCCTGGGGTAATTTAACAGATTGCTGTCCGTGTCAAGAGGGAGGCCAAATGCAACCTTCAAAACGAAGTGTTCAATAGAATTTAAAATTTGGTATTGGGGTAAGCTAGCCCCTATCCAGGCCAATGAGCAATAAGTAAGCAATGGGCGGATGAAGACCTTGTAGGTATGGATGAGCTGAAGTGGGCTAAGACCCCAGGAAACCCCTTTCAGTCGACGGATTAGCGCCAAACGTTGGCGCGCTCTGTGGGCTTGCTGTTTGAAGTGAGGTCTCCAGGAGAGCTGGTGATCAAGTGTGACTCCCAAATACACTGCCTGGCGGGAGGGAGGTAATGGCTTCGTCGAAGATGTTGAGGCGGAATGGTCGGTAGTGGTTGATGGTAGACTTGAGGCCAAATAGAACTAACTGGGTTTTGGTGGTATTAATAGTGAGGTGCCATTTAGAGAACCAGGCAACCAGTGTATTTAGGTAGGCCTGGAGACGGTTGCTGAGGGTTGTGAGATTATTTGCGAATGATAGCAGAGCTGTATCATCCGCAAATTGAAAGAGCTGAGAGAACTGGTTGGGTTGGGGCATGTCATGGACGTAGATTAAATAGAGGAGCGGGGAAATCGGGGAGCCTTGAGGTACTCCTGAAAAGAGAGTGAAGGTGGAGGAGGACGCAGATCTAATTTGTATGAAGGCTCGCCTGTCTAGTAAAAAGTTACTGAGAAGGCGAACTATGGAGCGTGGGGAGGTGGAGGGACATTAGTTTAAAAATGAGACCACGGTGCCATACTAGATCGAAGGCTTTTTCAAGATCTAGTAGGAGGAGGGCCGCAGGATAGCCGGAGTTGATATGGGGAGTGATAAGGCTGACTAATCGAAAGAGTTGAGTTTGTGTGGAAAATTGAGGGCGAAAACCTGCTTGAGTGTGGGGGGGGGAAACGTTAATGGAATTGAGGAATGTGTAAAGTCCACGGGCTAAGATGGCTTCAAACAATTTAGTAAAAACGGATAGCAAGCTGATTGGCCGGTAGGAGGAAAGAAGAGATGGAGGTTTACCTGTTTTAAGAAACAAGATAATTTTGGCTGTCTTCCAATGGGAAGGGAAGTTACCGGTATGTAGAATTAGTGTGTAAGCTATGGCTAGAAAATGTAGGAAGATGAGAGGAGCTTGTTTTATGTGTTGGTAAACCACCCCGTCTGTCCCGGGAGCAGTATTGCGTCGTTTGCCTAGCTGGAATGAAATGTCGTCGATCGTAATGGGTTGGTTTAGTGGTGATTCGGGGTCTAAGGTCGGTATGTGGTCAAAACTGGGTGTCAGGAGGGGGGAGATGGGGGTCAGTTTGCTCGCAAACGGTCGCATGGTTTGAGTAATCATGTCGGTTATGGGGTGCGTCACTGTAGATGTCAGTAAAGTACGTAGGGCAAAGGTGTCAGCTTTGTCTTTGTCGGAGAATAAATGACCGTTGTGCCCTCGGATAGGGTACTGGCTTTCCTGGGTTTTTTGTCCAGTAAGTTGTTTGAACGTTTTCCAGAAGGGGCGAGCTTGAGTTTCCTGTGCTAGGCGGGAGCAAGAGTCAATCCACTTCTTTTTCTTTATGGCTTTAATATAGGACCGGGCATGTCTTCGGTATTGTCGGTGTCTTGTCAGTAGGTCTGGGTCAAAAGTCCTGAGGTAGGCCCTATAATAGCTTCGGGAGAGTTTCAGAAGTTGGATTGCTTTGGCCGGAATAGGTGGCTTGCTCGTGGTAATTTTGGTCTTGGGGACATGCAGTCGGTCAGCGGAGGCTATGGTGGTTTCCAGGAGTTCGGTATTCTGTGGGACTGCAGCCTGTGAAAGTGTTTCTTCAATGTATGAACGATAAGCTTCCCAATTTGTCTTTGGAAAGTTTGGTCTCAAAAATGATGGAGGTGGGGCGGAGAGGGAACGGGGGAGAGTGAGGGCGGGAAGCTTAATATAGAAAGGATCATGGTCTTTACCGGCAGGGCCAGCTAAATCTATAGAACAATTCTGGGCTATGGTGGAGGAAGCGAAGACTATCTCCGGGTGCTCTGAAATCTTACCATGGTATGGGGGGGGGGGGGGGAATAGCTATTCGTTTGCCGTGCATGGAAGTGGTGAAGGTTTCAAGTAAATCCTCCTCAGCTGAATTGAAGCAATTGATGTTAATATCTCCAGCGAACATATCGTGTTGAAATGTGTTGTCCAGAAATTCAAGGTATTCAAAGGGTGGGCGGGAACGTGGGGAACTATATGCTGTGGCGACAATGACAGGGGTAGAGGGAAAGTAAACCATGACCGTTAATATTTCATGAGTATGAACAAAACGTTGTGGTTGAAGAAGACGGGATGGGAAAAACTTATGGGCTCCAATGGCTACTCCTCCCCGAGCGGCGTTGGGCCGATCTGCACGGTAAAGGGTATATTGGGGAAAGACAGGTTTCTGAATACTGGTCAGAAAAGTTTCGTTGAGTATGAAGATTGCGGGATTGTAAATTTGAATTTGAAGATCAAGAAAGGGGCGATTTGTTTTCAGGGAGCAGATATTATGGTAAAGCGCGCCAACGGAAGGTACTTTATTTCCCATACTAGCCATAATGGTTTAAATATTGGACATTGGCTGGAGGTGAAAATGAATTTTCTGGCCTGCATATTTAGGCCGAACGTGGTACGGGCTGCAAAATGCAAAATTTCCAATACCCGGGGGCGGTCGAAGGGAAGCAGGTTCTGTAAGCATATGGCCGTAAAACGGATCATATCCTCGATGGAGGGGGGTGAAGGGGAAACAGATGATTGAGGGGGAGTGACGGGGTCGATGGTACGAACAGGGGCAGTGAATTCTGGTTTAGAAACGTCAGCAGTGGGGCGGTTAGGGCAACGGGGAGAGTAAGCTGGGTGGGTACCCTGGCACTGAGTGCATTTGGGGGGAAGTTGGAGATTGGGGCAATTGCGGATCATGTGGGGTTGACCACAGTGAGCACAAACTGGTTGGCGAGTGGGGCAATGGGCGGTTGCATGGGGAGTTATATACCTGGCATAGGTCACAGCGGAGGGGAGCAGGCATGTTGGTGCGGGAGGGCTCTACTCGGTGGCGCTGCCAGTACAAGTAGGCTCCCTCGGAAAGAAGACGGTCGATAGTGGAGCGGTCGGGGGTAAGGACGCGCACTAGGGAGGTGGGGACCACGGTCACTCTTTATGCGCAATACTTTATGAATAGTAAGGGTGTTGTACTGCAATTCTGTAAGAATGTCAGCGTCACTGTAACTGGTGTCCACTCCGCAAATGACTACGGAGAGGAGGGGGTCTCGGCGGATTATTGGGGGGAGAATGGAAGACTTGGGGGGAAGGAGTTCAAGGGAGACGTGTTCTCCTAGACGAGCCAGACCCATCTTGTGGATGAGAGTGGTTCTGGCATCACCTCGGGTTTTGAGGATGATGCCATGGGGTTGGGGAATAAGTTGAAGAATTGAAGTAGCTGGAAGAAAGGACCGGAGAATGGCGGCTACTCGCCGGATATCAGGACGTAGTTCGCTGAAGTTGGACAGTTTGTAAGTGCAGGTGGAGTCTTGATGTTGAGTGGTGGGGGTGGTTGGAGGCGGGATGGTTTGGCTCAGAAGAGGTGGAGGAGAGGGGAGGAGTGGATTGTGGGAGAGCAAATGAAGATGGCATGGGTTGGGGTCTGGATTGTCTTGCGGGTTGGAAGTAGTTGGGGATATTTGAAGGGAGATTAAATTGGAAAGGAGGAAAGGAAGAAAGGAGAAACAGAAGTCCTGTGAGGTAGGGAATTTGGGGGTGGACATTATGGGTGATTGATAAGAGGTGAAGGGAATAGTGGAGATGGGCTGGGTGGGGGCAGCAATGGTGGCATATGTGGTAGTAGGGCTGGGGTCTGCGTTAAAGGGTGACCGTGCAGGTGGTGAGAGGGGGGTTAGAGACGGAGTCAACTGGAGGTGGGTTTGGGAGCACTGATGTCGTCGGATAATTACCGCACACGATGTCAAACGATGAGGTGAGTGTCGGTGCGGTGGTCCTCTTCTTGGAGCGGCTGCGGTGAGTTGTGGCGTTGTTGGAGTCCGTGTCACTCTCGGAGTCGGACTCTCCGGCTGGGCGGATGTCCTGTCCTAGGAGTGACCCCGGCAGTGGTTGTTTCCCTGGCGGCTTTCTGTCCCGGTTCCTCTTCTTACGGTCCCGTCGTTTCCGGCTGGGAGAGCTACTAGCTCTCTTCCCGGCGCAGGTGGGAACCGGAGTTCCCGGCATGGTGTAGGTTGAAGTCTGGCGAAGTTTAGGTTGAAGCGACTGTTCGAAGGTGAAGGAAGATGTGGCGTTTCGTAAATGCAGTGAGATAGTGACTTTTTAGGGTCTTGATTAGTTACTAAAAGTCGAGTTGGTTAGTAC
Organism: Meconema thalassinum; assembly: GCA_946902985.2. Classification (NCBI taxonomy): domain Eukaryota; kingdom Metazoa; phylum Arthropoda; class Insecta; order Orthoptera; family Tettigoniidae; genus Meconema; species Meconema thalassinum. The sequence continues at coordinate 3,637,898 of CAMPQE020000003.1, read as the reverse complement.
TGTAATATGGTTTAGTCAAATGTCACGTTGTAGTATAGTTGGAAAATATGTGCTGATGAGGTAATGCGGTCTAGTAGTAATTTCTTAGTGTTTTATTTTTAACACTAGACAATTGTTGGTAACAATGAAGTATAATAACAATTAGAATCGATTGCTTTCAGCGGTAACGCACACTTGCGGCCGTTAGCACAACTCAAATCAATCAAAATTGGGTCATTTTGTCCTCCGAAGGAGGGCAAAATGCCCAACTTCGGAGGACTGGCCCGCCATCGCAACTAAGGCGATCTTCAGCCCTGGAGGTATTGAATTTATGGTTGTGAGGTTACCCCACCAACAAGACGGCCCCAAGTCGAGGCCCCGCTCCCTCCAGGGAAGACCCCGGAAGACCCTTATTTATTGAGATCAATAATTATATAAAAATACAGAGAATGACATACCATAAATTAATTTCTTGAGGCTTAAAAAGAGTAATATAAAATATATAGATTAGTAGCAAAAATTGTATGGAATAAACTGAATTCTTGAAGTCTTGAAAATGCGGTGTCTTGAAGTCTTGATGTCCTGATGTCTTGATGTCTTGTCGTACGATCGTTGCCAAAAAGGAAGGGGGAATTTAGGGTAGGATTGAATTGAAAGAAATTTACACAGAGTAAGTTGGTAGAGAGTAATTAGCTATACTTAAAGTAAGTGTCTGCCAATCTGTATCTCAATGGCTAAAAATGATTGCTTTAATAAATTTAGGGGGGATATGTATCAGGAGGAATGAGATGGAAGTTGTCGGGCCGAATATCATGGTTAAGGATCTGTTGTGCCAGGGTTTGAGGAAGAGGCTTAGAGTGCCTGGTAGGCCCTCGGGCGCTGGAAGTCATAAGAATGTCGTAAGTCAGAGGTTGTCGATTGTAAACTAATGTCTGGAGGGCTCGTAGTCTGATTTTAAAAAGATGGTGAAAAAATGATGGAAGTGTCTTGGGGTATACTAGCAGATTACTGTCGCGGTTCAACGGAAGGCCATAGGCAATTTTGATAGCAAAATGTTCTAATGATTTTAAAATACTATATTTGAGGGAAGGTCGCTCCAATCCATGCCAATGAACTATAGTCCAGAATGGGACGAATGAAGACTTTGTATGTGTTGAGAATTTGGATTGGGGAAAGGCCCCACGTTACCCCACGAAGACGTTTGAGGAGTGCTATCCGTAAGCGTGCTCTCCGTGCCATTTCTTTAATGTGGGGGCGCCAAGAGAGAATTATATCTAATGTAACCCCCAGATACACAGCCTGACGGGATGGGAGAATGGCTTCTTGGAAGATTGAAATACGGAAAGGACGAAAATGGTTGTCTCGGGCTTTAAATAATAGGAGTTTGGTTTTGTCCGTATTCACTGAGAGATGCCATTTAGAAAACCAGGCGAGAAGTGTATCGAGATAGGATTGCATTCTATTGGCAAGAGTGGTGGTGTTGTTGGCAAAGGATAAAATGGCTGTATCATCTGCGAACTGGAAGAGGTGTGAATATTTGTTCGGTTGTGGCATATCATAAGCGTAGATGATGTAGAGAAGTGGGGAGATAGGAGAACCTTGCGGAACACCTGAATAGAGGGAGAAGATGTGTGAGGAGGCAGAGCGGAGATGGATGAATGCTCGCCTGTTCAGTAAGAAATTACTGAGCAAGCGGACAATCGAGGAGGGAAGGTTAAGTTTCTGTAATTTATATATAAGCCCTCGTTGCCACACGAGATCGAAGGCCTTTTCCAGATCAAGGAGTAGTAGGGCTGCAGGATAGCCCTTGTTAAAGTGTGTGTGTGGGGGGGGGGGGGGGGGGTGAGGAGACTAGTCATACGGAAAAGCTGGGATTGTGTAGAAAATTTTGGTCTAAAACCTGCTTGAGTTGGGGGAAATATGTTTTGTGAGTTAAGGAAATTGTAGAGGCGAGAGGCGATAGCTTCACATAATTTAGAGAAAACAGAGAGGAGGCTTATCGGTCGATAGGAGGAAAGGAGGGAAGGAGGTTTGCCTACCTTGGGGAAGAGAATTATTTTAGCTGTTTTCCAATGAGAGGGGAAGCTACCAGTATAAAGAATAAAAGTGTAGGCGATGGCTAGGAAATGGATGAAGATGGGTGGCGCTTGTTTGATATGAGCGTAGGACACCTTATCTGTCCCAGGGGCCGTATTGCGTCTTTTAGCTAGCTGGAATCGTATGTCTTCAGAAGTAATGGGTTGGTTCAGTGGTGATTCGGGATCTAAAGTCGGGAGATGGTCAAAGCTGGGGTCAGATAAGGAAGTTTTGGATTAGTTTGTTTGCTCACGGTTCTGTAGTCTGAGTAATTGTGTCGAGTATTAGGTTGGTCACTGTAGACGTTAGTGAAGTAGTCGGCAAAAGTCTCAGCTTTGTCTTGGTCAGTGAATGGGAAACCGTTTGGCCCTCTGATGGGAAAAAGGCATTCCTTGGTATTTTGCCCAGTAAGATTTTTAAATGTTTTCCAGAAAGGCCGAGCTGTAGATTCCTTAGCTAGATTGGAGCAAGCGTCAATCCACTTCTTTTTCTTAATAGCTTTAAGATAGGACCGAACATGTCGTTGGTATTGTCTATGTCTCGTGAGTAAGTCTGGGTCATTAGTCTGGCAGTAGGCCCTATAATAGCTCCTTGATAGATTAAGAAGTTGGAGTGCCTTGGGTGGAATAGGCGGCTTGCTTGGAGTGACTTTAGTTATGGGAATGTGGCGTCGAGCTGAGACAGATATAGATGCCTCCAGCAAAGATATCAAATCAGACAGCTGCTCATTGTTCTGTGGGATTGTGGCAGTAGCAAGGAGTTCAGTAATACTGCAGCGGTAGGCTTCCCAGTCTGCTTTATTGAAATTACTTCTCATGAAGGAAGGAGGAGGTGAGGGTTGATGGAAATTAAGCGAGGGAATTGTAATGAGGAAGGGCTGATGGTCACTACCGTAGAGGCCGAGTAGTTTAATTGACGTGTTACGGGATAGGGAAGAGGATACTAAGGCTATTTCGGGAGTGCTCTGCGTTCTCACGATGGTGTGAGGGGGTATAGCCACACGTTCACCATTCATAGTGTCTAAGTATTCCTGTAGGAGGTCCCTGTCATGGGCATATAGAGAGTTAATATTAATATCTCCAGCCAAGATGAAGTGTTTAAATGTTGAGTCTATGAAGTTAATATAATCTATGGGAGGTTGAGAACGGGGAGGACTATAAGCAGTGGAGAGAATGACAGGGTTCGAAGGGAGATGCACCATGACAGTGAGAAATTCAGGAACATGTAGAAAGTATTGAGGTTGAAGTAGACGTGAAGGGAATAATTTGTGAACGCCAATGGCTACTCCCCCTCTGGATTCATGAGGGCGATCGGCACGATATAATGTGTAATTTGGAAAAACAGGATGGAGTCGAGGATTGAGGAAAGTTTCATTTAAGAGGAAGATAGCGGGAGTGTAGAGCTGAAGTAAAATGTCTAAGAAGAGGCGGTTGGATTTCAGGGAACAAATGTTGAAGTAGAGCACGCGTACGGAACACATTCCATTTCCTAATGTATTAGCCATAATTAAATTTCCATTGGCCTGAAATGGAAGTGTACCTTTTGGCCCGAGGTGGTGGCTTGCATATTAAGGCCAAAAGTTGTACGGGCAGCAAAATGTAGTATTTCCAGCACCCGGGGGCGGTCGAAGGGTAATAGATTTTGAAGACAGATTGCTGTGAAGCGAATCATGTCTTCAATAGAAGGTGGAGCAGGGGAGACGGATGATTGGGGGGGGGGGGGGGGTGATGGGATCTACGGTGCGGACAGGGGCGGTAAATTGAGGTTTTGATACGTCAACTGTTGGGCGGTTTGGACAATGGGGAGAGTAGGCTGGGTGGGAACCCTGGCACTGAGTGCATTTGGGTGGGAGTGAGAGGTTGGGGCAGCTACGAGTGGGATGAGCTTGACTGCAATGGGCACAGATTGGCTGACGCATGGGGCAGTGGTCTGTTGAATGAGAATTATAAGTTTGGCAACGATCACATCGGAGAGGAGCAAGAGTGGAGGTTCTGGATGGTTCCACACGGTGGTGTTGCCAGTATAGGAAGGCGCCTTCAGCTAGTAGCTTGTCTATGGAAGCACGGTCTGCTGAGAGGACACGCACCAGGGTAGTAGGGCCACGATCGCTATTAATTCGGAGTATTTTATGGATGTTTAGGAGATGGTAGGTGAGTTCCTGGTGGATTTCCTGATTTGTGTAGGAGGTATCAACTCCACGAATCACAACAGATAGAAGGGGTTCACGGCGAAGGGATGGAAGTTTTGGGGAACGTGTAGGAAGAGGTTCCATGGCCACTTGTTCGCCTAAGCGAGCTAAGCCCATCTTGTTAATTAACACCTCCCTGGCATCACCTTTGGTTTTCAAAATGATGGCATGAGGTTGGGGGATGATTTGGGTAATGGAGCTGGCCGGTAGGAAGGTGCGGAGAATGGCCGAGATGCGGCGCGGTTCAGGCCGGGGCTCCGTGAAGTTAAAAAGTCGGTATGTGAAGATGGATTCATTAGTAGGGGTAGGAGAAGAAGAAGAGGAAGTAGTTGAGGGGATGGGACGGTTGATGGCAGGAGAGGGTTGAATTGATGATCGAGATGAGAAGTTAATTGTAGGCTGAGGATAAGTTTGAGGGTGGGGCTGAGGAGATGGTTGAGGATAAGGTTGAAGATGGGATTGAGGAGAATATTGAGGATTGGACGAAGGAAGATGGTAGGTATGTCCAAGATAGTTGTACGCTACCGTTTGAGGAGTGGCCATGGAATTTGAAGAGGAAAAGGGTTGAGTTGATGGATAATGGAATTGCGATGAAGGAGTACTGAGTGGGGATACATATAAATTCGGAACAGATTGTGAGGGTTCAGGAGTGATTGGTGGAGAGACATGGTAAATTGAAGGTTGATTAGAAAGAGTAGGTTGAGGAGATGGATTTGTGTTGGCCGCTACAGTGGAGTAGGGAAAGGTATTTATAGGAGGGGAGGGGTTAGAAGATACTGTTACCGTACAGGTTGTGAGTGGTGGATAAGATGTGGAGGAAGATAGAACAAAAGGTGGAAAATCTTCGACTACTACCTGACGCTGCATTCTGCTGGATGGTTGGCAGGATTGGGGTTGGTCACTGCTGGCATCTGAAGTCTGCATTCGTCTGGCTCTGGCAGAGTGCCTTGATGGAGGTTGCTCTTCGGAGTCGATGGACTCCCTTGATTTCTTATAGTCTATGGATGTAGGAGTTGACAGGGAGTCGGATTTCGAACCCCGTGAACGTCGTTTTTTTTTGTGGTTTCTTAGGTGCAGGAAAGGTCTCTGATAGTACGGAATATTGGTTACTCAACGGGATCGGCCCGTCGCCCTCCATGGGGCTTGTCTAGATTCGAACTGATCTTGTAGTCACTGTTCCTTTGTAAATCAGTAGAAGTAGAAATATATATTTAAGTAATTGTTCGTCGTCCCTGTAAGTTTAGATTGTCACAAATTTGAAGTCTAAAGCTGGTTTTCAGTCACTTGGTTTGTTTTTGTGAAGGTTGGTAGCACTGGTTTTCGTCAAATAATAATTAAACTTCACTAAACACTTCAATTTTGGTCGAGAGTATGAAGAGAAAAAAAAATTTAGTTTTTAATTTTTGCCACTAATAATGCTGGCAACAATACTCCTCACAACACTACGATACTTCGGTATTCGCACTCGCGACCGTTTCACGAAAATCCGTCAGAATGACACGCTTCTGAGTATCTTAAGATAAATTCGGTGTTGGCACAACTCAAAAATCAAAATTGGGTCATTTTGTCCTCCGAAGGAGGGCAAAATGCCCAACTTCGGAGGACTGGCCGCCATCGCAACTAAGGCGATCTTCAGCCCTGGAGGTATTGAATTTATGGTTGTGAGGTTACCCCACCAACAAGACGGCCCCAAGTCGAGGCCCCGCTCCCTCCAGGGAAGACCCTTTTTATTGAGATCAATAATTATATAAAAATACAAAGAATGACATACCATAAATTAATTTCTTGAGGCTTAAAAAGAGTAATATAAAATATATAGATTAGTAGCAAAAATTGTATGGAATAAACTGAATTCTTGAAGTCTTGAAAAATCGGTGTCTTGATGTATTGATGTCTTGTCATTGGCACAACTATTCAGTATATTATTTATATCAAGAAAGGTATTTTGAAACTACCAGTGTGAAAAACGTTTAAAATCTCTTAAAGCTAACAAAGGACATGTATAATCAAGTATTTATTTTATTTGGATTTAAAATATTTTTTTACATCTAAATATATACAGTATTTTGACAATAATTATAGCAGAATTTTCTTAGGCGAATAATTCTTGCATATAATTAGCAGTCGGAGCCTTCTGGGAAGAACGCAAACATGATTCCAAAACTCTCCGCATGGCGCTGCGTGTCTGCCATGTAATTTACAGTTCACGTAGCGCTATCTATGAATACGATAGTTTACCTCAGAGCTGGGGCGGGCGCGAACTCGTGAGGTAAAACTGAAAGAAGACGTGGGTTCGATTCTTAGCTCAGCCATGCTGGAAGTGGTTATCTGTGGTTTCCCACTTCTACTCTAGGCAAATGCCGGAATGGTTCCTAACTTACGGCTACGGCCGGCTCCTTCCAAAGCCTTGCCTGTATTACAAATGCAAACACTAATCAGGCCCAATAACACAGGTTATCAGACAAAATTACACACACACCCAAGTATACGGGGCTAAATTTCCACTAAAAGTTTTTAAAATGGTATTGTGTAATATACTGTAGTTGATTAGTCTGGTTTACATTTGTCTGTTAGGTAGTCAGCCTGAAGGTTGGTTGGATTCTCAAAAAGTACCACTGGTAGGTTATATGGGTAGATACCCATATAAAACCCAAGGCAGCGCTATATTGAGGCGAACTAGGCAAGACGAGGAGTGTGGTAGTTTGCCATTGCTTTCCTCACTAAGTCAGAACATCAGTACTAACCCTATGAGTAGTTCTTCAGTGTATAAATATGTGCAGTGTGGAGGCTGTCTTTTCTACAATACCTACCATACAATACATAAGTAAATAAGCGGTATTACGCGTAGGTTAACTTTAGAGAGGATTAAATTACTTGCTTGTGGCTCTATGGAAATAGGCTATTCTGCATTTATTTTGTGGCATTTAAAGGATGATGTGTGATTATTTCTATGTTGGCTATGGAATTGTTACCGGTACGTAAGAACTACCTTTCAGTTCTAGTAATTTAATTAAGTATTTCTCTATTGCTTCACTTGCATACAGGTAATGTGCCCTATACCAATATCGGGGAACATTTACTCAGACACATTTTGCATTAAATGAAATATGCAACATTGGAAATAATGGCTGCACTCTTCACGACGCCGCAACCACCATTTCGAAACACAGTAATAATAAATAACTTTGACCAATTGCGTGTTGCCAAGTGTCGCTTAGTGCAAACTGACGTGTGCAAAAATACGTCGATTGAGGAGAAGTTCGTTTTTCATCTGTTGGTATGATTGAACTCCGCGGGTAATGGCTTACGCTGCTTTGTATCCCACCTAGAAGCGACTACTTTCACTCGAATACATGAAACGTCACGGTTAGGACCTAAGAGAATTCAGGTAAGCATTCGACAGAAAGTAGTCGATAGTTTCTTCCAACGAATGAATAGTCAGTCGATAGTTAAAAGTAGTTGATAGTCCCATCTCTAGACGTAACAATTACCTTGTAGATTTGCGAACTCCACATCACATGTATCCATCACCGTCCATCATGTTGCGTTATTTTTCCTAAGGACCAAAAAGTAAACGGAAAGGCCTTAAATTTAATGACAATACAAGATTGGTAACAAAAGTTACCAAGTACGGGCCCAAACACAAGAATAGTAATTATTTAACGAACGGATCCGGTGCATTGGTGTTTCTAAAGCCTGATCCCAACAACTAACCCGCCCTTGGACCTAACTTTATCGGCAGACCAGAATCCTCGAAGTTGGGCGACTCTTCTGATTGGTTAATCACCTGTGCTTCCACAGTGGTGAAAATTGAGTCTTGGTTTTATTTCTACCCCTCAGACCACATCAGGAATAGTGAATAGTGCACTTCATGAATCATTTTTAAGCGAACATATTTATCAAAAATTGTTGGTCTTGAGGTCAGAGTAATGGACTCTTAATCGTGTGGTCGATGGTTCGATTCTAGGTTGTGTAGAGAAGTTTTACTATGATGTAAAGAAATAGACAGAATACCGGATGACGTGAGGTGTAATGCCAAAGAAGGAAGCATGGCGGATACTGACATCCGAGGGCTTGAGGAAATTACCAACTATAATAACGGCAAGAGGCCATCAAGAAGGTGAATAAATAAGCAATGATATGAGGGTGAAGACCAATGTATAGTTCGTCTACTGTAAGTTTGCACTTTTTTGACAGCTAGGGTTGCCAACTTTCATAAGGAAAGACTCAATTTATACCCTGTAGTCCATAACGAATCTCTTATATAAAACAAAGTGTCCTGACTGTCTGACAGACTGACTCACTGACTCATCATCACCCAGCCAAAAGTATTAAAGTTAGAAACATGAAACATTGGGGATATGTTCGATGTAAGTCAAAAACGCCCACTATGGAGGCATTTTTGGGTATTCAGGTTCTAAAGGGGTCTTAAGGGGTTAGACCTGCATTCCATTGAATAGCAATATCTCCCGATTGGTTCCATTGGGGGATGTGATACTCGGCATATAAACTCACGATTAAAATAAGAAGACACCTGTCTGAGGGTTTTTCGGTATGGTGTATATTATGCAGTTAAAGGGGTGAAAAGTGGGGATTGAAGGATTCCTAACGGAGCGTGTATCTCTTAAACGACATATGCGAGGTGTTTGAAACTCAGCGCAAAAGTTAGCTTAAAAATAAGTAAATAGGTGTTCAACAGTTTTATCATAAATCCAATTTAAGGGGCCCATGGGGAGGGGTGACATTCTGGGGGTAAGAACAGGAATGAAAGTGTCCTAATTGATTGACTGACTCACTCACTCATCGAACTCAGGGGGAAAAACTGCTTCAAAATAAGTAAATAATTGTTCGACAGTTTTTTTTTTCATAAATCCAATTTAAGAGGTCATGGGGAGGGTGAAGTTTTGAAAAAAAAAATGAAAGAAAATGTCTTGACTCCCTCACTCATCATCGCCCAGCCAAAATTATTGAAGTTAGGAACATGACATATTGGGGATATGTTCGTTGTATGTCAAAACCGACCTCTAAGGAAGGATTTTCGAATATTCATGTTCTAAAGAGTTCTTAAGGGGGTTAAACGTGCATTTCATTGAATAACAATATCTCACAAGTGGTTTCAGTAGTGGATGTGATACTCGGCATATAAACTAATCATTAACAAGAAGTTCCGTGACGAACTAAAGAGCCTACTTTTCTTAAAATTTAAGATTCATGCCAATGATTAATATAAATGGATCTATCTAGAATAATGACGAAATTAAGTTGGTAATATCGAAATTTATAATTAGTTCGAAGTACTGTATACCTGGCATAACGTTGCCTAATAGAGAACTACAGTTGGCAGCCCTGGTGACTGAGTATATTCTTAGTTCCATCTCTTAAGGTACAGAATACAAAATTTGGTTGATGTCCAATGGATAGCATGGACGTTCCATGCAGATAAACATTGCATCTAACAGCGCGCGTAAAATCATGTTGGCATCAATGACATACATGTATTGGTCAGAAATAATCTGAAATAATATGATCTATTGTTGTGTTAATTTAGAATGAAATCCATTTGTTAGTTGAGAAGTTACATGCATTTTAAAATTGAACCTATCAGCAGGCTTAGAATTATGTTGGTAGCACTGGCGTAGGCCTATATTAGTAACTCCAAATTAATCTAGAATGCCAGTACTATACGTGCGCAAACTTTAGAGCAATTGGCTTGCATACTTTCTGATATATTGATATTAGGGTAGCAAAAATAGCGACAGTATTTATTAACAGTTGGCATCCCTGGTTGCTCCTAAATATACGCATAATCATATCTGTTGTGGTACACATAACACACATGAAATTTGGTTGAAATCCAAATGATAGTATAGAAGTTACGTGTATTTAAAGTTGGAACTCTCAGCAGGCTTAGAATCATGTTGGTAGCACTGAGGTATATAAGTTACTCCAAATTAATATAGAATGTCAGGTACTATACGTGTGCATAGTTTAAAGCTGTCTTCTTGCATACTTTCTGATATAATGGCATTTGGATAAAAACAATACGGAGTGCATTTATTAACAGTTAGCAGCCCTGGTGGCGCTTAAGAATATGCTAATTCATATCTGTGTATGTACACATTGTACATACGAAATTTGGTTGAATTCCAATTGATAGTGTACAAGTTATATGCATTTAAAAATTGGACCTATCAGCAAGCTTATAATCATTTTGGCAACACTGCCATATATGGCCTCGTGGAAATTAAACTGCAATATTATTATCTATACGTGTTCCAATTTTGAAATAGCTCCCATTCATACCTTCCCAGATATCCAACATGGAGCTCAAATTTCAATTGCGTTTTTTCAGCAGTTGGTAGCACTGACATCATTTTCAAATATGGCCGTGAGATATTCAGGTATAGATCTTTACTCCTATCAAATTTTGTATCGATTGCTCCAGCCGTTTAGGAGTTGATAGGGGGGGACACACACAGCCATACAGACAGACAGATAGACAGACAGACAGACACTCATTTGCCCCATCTCATAAGTCTACTTTTTCCTCATTTTTGCAAAATGTGAAAAGTAGGCTAAAAATAAGCAGACATGTGTCTAAGAGTTTTTCGATGTGATGTACTGTATATTATAAGGTGAAAGGGGTGAAAAGTGGGGGTTGAAGGAAACTTAACGGAGCGTGTATCTCTTAAACGACATAGGCGAGAAGTTTGAAACTCAGCGAAAAAAAAAAAACAGCTTAAAAAATAAGTAAATAGGTGTTCGGCCGTATTTTTCTAAAATTCAATTTAAGGGGCCAATGGCGTGGGGTGAAATTCTGGAGAAAAAAGGAGAGAAAGTGTCCTAAATGACTGACTCACTCACTCATCAAACTCAGGGGGAAAATACAGCTTAAAAATAAGTTAATAAGAGTTCGAGCGTTTTGTATAAATCCAATTCAAGAGGCCCATGGGGAGGGGTGAAATTCTGGTTTAAAAAAATTAAAGAAAATGTCCTGACTGACTCGCTCACTTATCATCACCCAGCCGAAATTATTGAAGTTAGACATGAAATTCTGGGGTTATGTTCGCTGTATGTCGAAAACGTCCACTAAGGAAGGCTTTTGGGATATTCAGGTTCTAAAGGGGTGTTAAGGGGGTAGACCTGAATTTAATTGAATAACAATATCTCCCGATTGGTTTCTTTGGGGAATGTGATACTCGGCATATAAACTCATCAATAAGAATAAGAAGACATGTGTCTGAGGGATTTTGGATGTGGTGTATATTATGAGGTGAATGGGTGAAAAGTGGGGGTTGAAGGATTCCTAACGGAGCAAGTATCTCTTAAACGACAGAGGCAAAAGTATCAAACTCGGGGGTGGGGGGAAGATAATCAGCTTGAAAAATAAGACAATGGGTGCTCGACAATTTTTTCATAAATCCAATTTAACGGGTCGATGGGGAGGGGTGATATTCTGGGGAATGAAATCCACTAATGAAGGATTTTTAGCCTATTTTCAATATTGAAAAAAAATAGGCTTATGAGATCACCTTTTGTCCGTGTGTGTGTGTGTCCCTAATAAAATCGAAACGGCTGGAGCGATTTCAATGGACCTCGGTAAGTTCATAGCGCTATTCCCGGCGACCTCGACCGTGCCCTTCAAATTTTGTTACGTCTCACCAATCCAATATGGCGGCTGTGCGAAATATTTCAATAGCATTCAATATCTCCGAAACTGTTACCGATATCGCCGTGAAATTGTGTACTGTAATAAAGGGCACTACTAGAAGTTCACCTATGAGACTTTCAAAAACCTGGTTACTACAAAACCAACATGGCGGCCAAGCGAAGTTCAGATTATTAAATAGACATTTCTCGCGAATTAACTATCCAAACGTAATGAAACTTGGTACATCAAATGTTTATACACGTTGTAATGCACTGGAGTCCAAGTTAATTCAATTGTTGACATAATCTCAAAATGGCTGCTGTGCGAAATATTTCACTTACATTCTATATCTCCGAAACTGTTACAGATATCACCCTGCAATTTTGTACGGTGATAAAGGGTACCGATGCAAGTTAACCTATGTATATTTCATAAACCTGTAAAGTACAAAACGAACATGGCGACCAAGCGAATTTGAAATATTTTAATAGACTTTTCTCATGATTTTACTCTATGAGCGCCGTGAAATGTGGTACAGTAAATAATTTTGCAGTTTGTAATGCACTGCCATCTAATTTAATTCAATTGTTTACATAACCTCAAGATGGCGGCTGTGCGAAATTTTAAAATTAAGTTTTTATTTCTTGTGTCGTAATCATGCGATCGATGTGAAAGTTTGAATAATGAAGCTAGGCAATAATTGTCCTTGAATGGTACATAACTCTATGGCCTATACATATAACAATCCTAAATGGCGAGCTTCCGAAATATTTAGACGGTTCTCAATATCTATGAATCTTTTACAGCAACCAAACTCAATTTTTAATGTTCATAAAGACTATGAACATATGTTGACCTATAGGACTTTCAGTAACCTGGTGAGCACAAATCCAACATGGCGGCGATGCTAAGTATAAATATTTAAATGGACGTTTCTCGCGAATTAACTATCCGAGTGCCGTGAAACGTTGCACGTTAAATGCTTATACAAATGTTGATCCACTGGCATCTAAATTATTTCAATTGTTTGCATAATCACAAGATGGCTGCTGTGCGTAATTTGAAAATCACGATTTTACTTCTTGTGTTCTGATCATGCGATTGAAGTTTGTATACCACACGTACATAATAATCTTAATGTAATAGTACTAAAATAAAAATCCTACCTGGCGACCATCTGAAATATTTAGACGGTTCTCAAGATCTACGAATCTGTTACAGCAATTAAAATGAAATTTTGTATGTAGATAGAGGCAATTAACATGAGTAGGATATATGAAAATAGGCTGTATAGTTCTTCACGGAACTACTTGTTGGTTATTGTTTTAGATCCCTTATTGGGGGGTGGTTGGATCTAAAACGGAAGAGTTATTGTGTTAATTTATAAAGAGGTGCCTAAAAGGGGGTAGCTTCCCGTAGTCGGGCAAGCTGACCAGTGTAGAGTGTTGTTTAGCGTTAGGATACTAGGGGGTGCTCCTATAAAAGATGTATGTGTATTTTAGGGGATGGAACTTAGTGTCCGGGTCAACGTGCTGGTCGTCCAGCTGGCTGACCAATTATATAACGGATGTGCACGCGTCAGCCTTATGGCGCGCGCTGTCTCTGGTAGTCGGGCCGCTGTGTAGACAGAAGTGTGTAGACAGTAATGCAAGTGTAATGTACTGACCAAGTGTTTATTGGTCAGTAATATGGAATTATGAGTCCCTTTTAGGGGATGTAATAGATGTTACAATGTGAGTGTACAAACTTGTGGGTAAAGGTTACAAAGTACAGGATTCTGAACACTGCTGACTCACCTGATGATACCAGCGATAGCCTCCGGCCGATGCACTGTAAGACTGGTAATTGAGAGAGAGGGACTGCCCTAGTTAAGGCCTCCCTTTATAGTCTCCGGCGTTGTGCTGTCAGCATTGTGCTGAATAGATGTCCTAGTTAATTGTGTGTCGCTGTTTGTGGCAGTGATGCTATTATTGGGTAAGCTTTCCAGGCTGGCTAGCTGCCCTTGCGTGTTAATAGATGTTGGTCTGGGCTTACAGGATTTGCCAGTTAGGGGTAGTTTGAATAGATGATGGGGGGATGGCCTCCAGGGGGTGCAGACACCTGGGGGTTGTACAAGCCTCTTCCCCTATTTAGTTCTCGTCCCCGCGAACGGGAACGGAACTTGGGGTTGGGGATGTTGATGCAGCAGTTAGTTCTTGAAGTTCTTGAAGCCCCCTCGTATCTTCTGTTGGTGTCGTCCGTCGCCGTCGTGTGGATGTGGTGATGTCGTGTAGATGTGTAGGTGTGAGATCAGCTCGTGTTCAGAGGGGTGGGTTATGGGATAGACATATATATATAACATTTGACATTGGCATAAACATTGCATGAAAAAAAAATTGGTATTGACATATTGAAAGTTTGCATAAAAAGAAAATATAGTTCTGACAGTTATTCGGTACATTTTTGTGCAGGGAGGAAAAAAACCCAGGGCTGAACGGATGATTGCGTCGTCCGCCCTATCTTAGGGAAAAAGTGCTCCCTGCAATGAGAAAGAGAGAAGAAATAGACAAAAATGGGTGTTCCAGGGTATAATTTAAGGGAAATATTCAAAGTGCATTTATTGATTTGGGATAAATCGGAACACCCTGAAAAATGGGGAAGTTAGAAGAAAGAAAAATGAAAGAAAAACGAATCATGGACATTGTGTACATTGGTGTTCATGATAATGATAACAGATATGACCTGATAATAATAATAATAATCATTACATTTGTAATATTCCTGACGATTTATAAGTAAACATAGTAAACATAGTAATAATGATGAACATAGAAAAAATAATGGTTGCCATGTTGGTACTTTATATGTATAGGTATGTTGGTCACCCATGTGGAACCTTTTAATTGTGTGATATGGCGAGAAAATACAAAATAATTTACAATTTACAATTATCAACTATCATATATACCTTGTAGAGCTCTTTTACGTGGCCAGTTATTGTATACCTCTTATTCTTTGTGCGCACCTTACCATCATGCCTTGACTACCGCTCTCTATTCGGCCGTTCCTGGTGCGGTTTAGTGGCTAATCCACTATTCCCTCCTTGTACTTATTGTATAACCTCGTGGTTTTCCGTCGTGGGTCGGAATTCCACCTTAGGGTCGAAGGTTCGGCACTTACAACCTCCGTGTCGCCCTTCGATCCTGAAGTAACGCTTCATTTGCGTATGCTGAATGTGTTTGCGTTCAGCGATGTTCATCATCACACGTATGCTCTCCACCGCTGACCGCTGACATTGTCATCTTTAAGGGTGCAACTAAAATCGATGAGTAGTGTGTTTGTGTGTGACATAGATGAAGGGTGTGTATTTTGGTGTGGGTAATATATTTACAACAGACATATTCATGCTCCTAGTTATCTGTAAATCAAAAAATGTATCAATGTAAAAATGTTCATCCCTTCGTTGCTCCGTGGTCTCCCTGTGTGGGTGAAAGTGGATTAATGATTAATAAGACATTACAATACATTGCAATACATTACATGTATATATAACATTTCATTGGTAGCGCTTAATTTGTAAAACTAAGTGTGGCGCCACTGAAGTCTAACTTAATCTAGGTGGGCCTAGGTTGGTCTATTTTAGCCTAGTGTTGTCGGGCTTACCCTGGTAACGGATTTTTAGCCACCAGGTGCCGAGCGGCTTAATCTTAATCTTATTTATATTAATGTGTTGCCGGGCTTACCCTATACGGTGCCGTAATGTCGTTTCTTAATGTGTTGTCGGTCTTACCCCGGTAGCGGAATTTTGGATACCGGGTGCCGATATATTCCACCTCAATTATACCTATTCTACTATATTATAATGTACTATCCTGTATTATAGTGTATTATCGGACTTACCCTGATGGCGGGTTTGGCGGTCATCAGGAGCCGAAATATTCTACCTTAGTCTAAAAAAAAATTGCCCTAATTGTAAAACTATACTGTATATACAAGCCGAGTAGACCTTATTCTAAAGCCGAAATGTGCTGTGCCCAGTTTTAGCAACAGCGCTGGTTGAATTTGCTTACATCTAAGTGACCTTAAAAATGGCACTGTAACTTAGGTACTAAAATTTAGATAGAGGCTGTCCGTTCGATTTCTCTCGCGGTGGTTCCCTTGTAGTACATTGTTGGGACCGGAACCCAACAATGCCTCGTAGTCCCCTCCTTCTTAATCCTAATGTCGACGTCTATTCTATGTCTTACTAACTAGTACTAAACTAGTCACAGGCGGCTTACGGTGCCACGAAGCAAACCGTTTCGCCCGCTATATTTATCAGCTCTTTACCTTTGCCTTTGCGTATGTAGTCGTAGTTGGGTCTGCCCACTGTAACCCCTATGAGTTGCTCGCAATGCTACTCAGTTAATGCCCTTAGGCTGCCCGATGCGTCGCCATTTATGTGGGCATTGGACATCGTCCAATGGCATAATATTATCTTCGCCTTCATTGGTAATCGTAGTCTGCTTTTCGCAGTATAAGAATCTCTTCGCCTTTATCGGCCGCAGTAGTATGCTTTTCGCATTAATATTTCACTCCATCACACAGGAGTCTTGCTTCCCGCTATAGAAGCCCTACTTACTTAATTTTAGCTAGAAGTCTAGTCATAATGGGGTCGTCTCTAGGGTCATCCACTGAGTCCGGCGCGGAGTGAGCTATTTCTCCCACCATCCTCAGAAAGACTTCCCTGCAGGTCTTGGCTTCGACGACCGTGGCACATAGTGGGTGTAACTGTCTCCGACAAGGTGGATAGGCTAGATGCACCTCTAGATCTTGACGTTTGCCCGTGCCAGATCCCGAATGCTTCAACCTTACGTGGGTCGTCTGTTCGGTCTGGTCAGTATGTTAAGTTATTGAGCCAACTGGGGTAAGGGTCACCATCACCTTCCCCAGCTCTGCTCCAGTGTGGTGCCTCTTGCCTTCGGCTTGTGCCGCTATCACCAATCAGAGTGTTTCAGATTCCTTTTCATGTAAAAAAAAAACAAATGGGCGTAACCTTTGTAAATAAGTTAATTTGTGTAAAATGTAAACTATTTCAAGTGTTGTGGGGTTGTAGAGCTTCTAAGTGCATAGACTACTTCAGGTCTACTATTGCTACGTCGGCTGTCCAGCGATAATGCTCTTTTAACCTTCATGGAGGTGTTAGTAGGGTCTATGATGTTAGGTACCCTGTTATTAGGATCTGGGGGTAGTTATTTGTAGAGTGGGCTGAAAGCATGGAAGGAAGAGGTTGCGCATCTTTGGGCTCAAATAAATGGTGGCCTTGAGCCGGTAATGCTGCTAGGATTGCTCTTACAATGCGTGGACTGGGGAGGTAATTCCCGGGATTGCAAAAATATAAAAATTCCATGCAGGCTTGATAGTAATATCCCTTGGTAAATGGATGGGATACTCATGCATGTATCTGGATATGAGGCATCTGCACTCATGTACGGATAGGTGTAGGGTGAGGCGTAATAATAATATATTCCTGTCATGCGGGAGTATTTAATTAACAAAAAATGGTTAGTATATATAAGTGTGGCTCATCTCTCATTTGGAGATGCGCATTATGCTTATTTGATGTTTGCCGACCCACCCCTAATACTCAGGTGGTAGCATCGTGATCCAAGGCGTAGTAAGCCTTCTCTTTAAACGCGTGAAGTCTATCAACCCCTATGTATGCTTTGTAATGTAGTGTAGGTGTTTTCATCGTGTTCATGTGTCTGCGTTGGTCATGTTGGACGTGGGAAGGTTATTAGAAAGGAGTAAGGTATTCAGAATGGTAGCCTTTGGGTGGGATGTCGGTAATCCCGCTGGGATTATCCCCCTATGCTTCAGTCATTCTCCCTTTGTCCATATCTGCTCTCTATCCGCTTTTTGGGATAGTAAAGCGTCGTGACGCTGTGACGTCACGACTGAATCTGGTCTGCCATCTGTAGTGTGAATGTGGCCAGTGGTCGTAGTGCGACTGGCCATGTCCTAATCGCCTGGAATGATTTCTTTTATAAATAAAATCGCGAAAGGAAGTTATTAGGGGGGAGGTCTTGTTTCCTCAGAGCCCCTGCCTGTGTTCGCTCCTGATTAGTGAGCACGTGTGTGTGTGACTATGTTCCGCTACACCATGCGGACGGTTGGTCTGTTATAGGGTAAGTCCTAATGTGTATCGCGTGTATGGGCAGGAGGTGCCCGTGGCCCGTCAACGTCTTTGAGAACGTGCTCCTATGGGCCCAAGATAAGTTCCGGTTTATCACGTCTGTCCATTGCTAAATTGTTTTTGCAGTGTAAAAAAAAATGTATGGTGTTATGATTGTTTTGCGTTTGTGATTTCACGGCCACTGCCGATACAACAATAGTGTCTGTCACCAGCAGTATTGCCGTGTGACGAAATCTGCAAGCCAGTATTTTCGTCATGTTGTGTTTACATTTGTCTGCGTACGTGATTTTTCGCCACTATGTGAGTGTTGCCATTGTTCTAGATTCCGGGCGGACCAATGTAGCAATTTGCTCTATTTAGCTAGTACTGTTGTGTGGCCACTATTCCATAAGACCTTTGTCTTACGAAACTTCTATACTTGTGTCTGGGAAATGTATTTTCCATGTCAGGTGTAATTGAAATTTTATGCCTGGCTTTTGGCCGAAGGAAATGTGGTATTATCTGGTTCTGTAGTTGTATGGGCCAATTTAGGTGTGCTTGGAAGCCTGGATAGTTGTTTCCCTGGTGTCCAATTTTTTGCTGGGATTTGGACCCGTGATCTTATGTCATTCTCTGTGTTCTATGTCTGCGTTGTGTTTCAGGGGTTGAGGTGTCCTCAGTGTGGTTTTTGCTTGTGTTTCTCGTACCAAAAATACCGTTGGCTAGTTAGTTTTTGGTACGAGTGTGGTGTGTGATCATGGGTTCGGACCCGGCTTAGTGTAAAGGCTTGCTACGACGCTATCTGTGCCGTACATATTATGGTACATGCCCCGTGTATTTGCAATGCGCAAATGAAAGTACGCATTCCTGTGAAGAGTTTGTGTGTTTTTGAATTCTCCTCGTAGTGTAATTTGGGGATTCGTATGATTCTAAACTCGGCGTGAATGAACGCGTATTTCACAGGTTCGTCTGTAGTGCTCCCAGTCAGTCTGTGCCAGCGAAGGTCGCCCACGGCGAGTGAGCTATCGCTGACGCGATAGTCTCGAGTTTCACTCACGTGTGCGTTATCTTGTTAGTTGCTTGCCAATGCTGCGTGTCTGTATGTTTGTACCTCTTAGCCCGAGTGCCAACTCTGTAATTGCGATTGCGGCCTTCCGCCATACGAAAGAACCTCTCACTAACTACCGTCGTGTCCCAAAGTTTTGTGTTAACTGTAACGTAGGTCGAATATGTCCCTATCCATTGTACAAAATGTCGTTATATACGAGTGTCTCCGGGCCGCTAGTCGCGTGTTTGGTGACTATGTGCCGGAGGCGATTTTGTTGTTTCTCATTTATGACATTGTTAGTGGAACTGTCCCAATCTATTTTAGCTTCCTACGTTTCTATCCTGCAGCTGGATAGCTACCCGACCTGCCATTCCTGGTATTCAGAAGGTTGCGGGTTTTGAGACCGTCTTTACTCAGAGTAATTGTTTCTGGTGCCATTCTAGGCTGTGCCTCCGGGACAGTTTGGTAGTGTATTACTGTTATGTGGAAATGTAAATTGACTGTATGCCTTCCAAAATATGTAGGGTTTCCCAAAGTCTGGGATTTTCACCCTATGGTGTGTTTGCGTTTTAGTTTGCGTGTTGTTATGGAGGTGAAAAAAAAGTCATGTTTTAGGCAGTGTAACGTGTCACGTATGCTTATGGATGCAATATATATAGTTCAACTTGGCCAATTTTTCCTTCCTCGGGCCTAATGACTGCGGCAGAGAGAGAGAAAAAAAATGAGCTATGCCCCGCTCCGCATTAAGAGAGCACTTTGAAAAGAGAATCTATCAAACTGTGAGACCGGATCATAGAACATTTAGTCATTTCCACCTAGAAAGACCCGCTTAAGCCCTATGCTGTGATTTGATGCTTAAGCTGTGTTCGGAATATCTCTTTCCGGCCTTAAGCCGCGTGGCTCACCTGATGGGCTTCCACTTGGCTTTGGATATTAGCAACTTTACGTTATCCAAGTTATAATATGGACCAACCATGCTCAATAACCATGGATGGCCTGTGAAGAAAAAAAATGCTAGGGGCCCAAAAAAAATCAAGAAGAATTTAGAATTATATACTGTTGGTTTAGCCATGTTGTACTGCATATACATGCAAAAAAAATGTGCCGTTTACATTAGTGAGTCTGTATGTATTTATTGGCGTATTTATCCCGTGTAAACGAGCTTATGTGTGTCCCTAATATAGGTGCAAGTGTTATTAGTTTATTTCTGTGTCCCTGGTGGAAGTCGTTATTCCCGTCCGAGCGTCCGTGCTCTGGAAGACTCTGAAGACTTCCGCCCTGTTACGAGATTATAGGCCCCTGAAATCCACTGAGGTGCTCCTTTGCTATTTTCCGGCGGAATTTCTAGCAAAGTAAGCCTGGGCCTACCTCCACCGTAGCGCGTGTCTGTAGGTTTGAGTGTGCCTGTAGCCGAGGGCCTAATTGCGCTCTGCACTACCCTAGTAGAGTTTACGGGGGTGTGTGTGTTTTTGCCTGAGTGGTTTTGTGGGGTAGGTAATAACACCTTTCCTATACCCCGTGTACCGTGTGTTAGTGCGTGGTTACAATGTGCGGGCGTGTATTGTGCATCCTGAGGGCCTGAATGCAACACCCTCTTATGCGTTCGCTCCTGGGGTACGAATGCCGGTGTTCGCCTCCGTTCTGGCAAACTTGCCCTTTGAACTGGCGGTAAAGGCCGCTTAATGGCCTGTCTCTGCCCTGGCAATGTGGTGGCGTGTAGCTTGACCGCTTTCCGGCCTGTGGCCATGGCAGACTCCTGCCATTGTGTTTGCCTATCTGTGTGGGTGTGTGTAGGCTCAATGTGCTGTAGGGCGGGCTCTATGTCCTCAGCCCATGACGTGGTTACCTCCCGTTGTCTCTCTGTCATACTATGTGAGTCTGAGGGTCCTGGCTTCAACTCCCTCTCGTTCGTCCGTTGCGAGGGGGTTGGCCTAGGGTCTGCTGCTCGGTTTGGCAAAATTGCCTTCCGAACCGGCGCTAAGGGATGTGTAGTGGTGTAAGCTTGTCCCCGCAGTGTATTGGAGTCTAACCTGGCCGTCTTCTGGACTGTGGCCATGGTGACCTCCTTCCCATGTGTGACAGTACGTGGCGAGAGGGACATCCTCGCAAATTGCCGAGTTAGCGTATCTACGCTTATGTCCTCTCTCGGCTGGGCTGGTGGCCCTACCAACTGTGTGTGGTCCTGTACGTGTACCGAGTGTGAATCTCGGTATGAGTCCACGTCTGCACTTGCACTCGTGGTCCTGGCGCTGAATTAGCCATTGCGTGCTTAGTCAGGTCCGTGTGCCTAGTGGACCTATATTCCCTATCGTGATGTTGTAGCGTGGATGTCCAAATGTTATGTTCGTATCTCTCGCTTCCGCCCCTTCGTTCGTTTCGCCGACGAACGCGGGTTTCATCCCTTATCGGAGCATGTGCTCCTGCTGTCGGTCCAGTTGGGTCTCTATAATCCCGGTAGTGTGTTTGTCTGTAGGCTCTCGCTCGCTCTTCCCTCCTGTGTCTTCCCTTGTCCCCCCTGGTTGTTTGTTTGTCTGTTGTTTGACGTGGTGTCGGGGTGGGTAGCCCCGTTCCTCCCTGTATTGGTGTGGGAGGGACATGTCCCCGGCTTCGCCAGTTCTCTGTTTTGTCAGGCTTCCGGGCCGGTTCCGGGAATTGGTGGCATGTGTGTGTGTGTCCCCGCACTGTATTGGAGGGTGGTCTGCCCGATTTCCGGCCTGTTGCCACGGTAGACTCCCGCCCTTGTGTTGCGGTACAGGCTGAGAGACACGTTTTCGCAAATTGCTGCGTTAATGCGTCTACAGAGATGTCGTTTGTGTGCTTCCTGAGTTTTTCATCTGACCGCTCCAAATGGATGTTCCTCAGCATGGCCTTTCGTGCGGGCGCATACATGTTTATGTATGTGTTGAAAAAAAATTAAAGTGATTTTGGCTGGGGTTGTTTTGCTAAGAATTTCCCCTGTGTAGATAGTGTGACGCAAAAAAAAACTACTTTCTGTCTGAGGAGAGAAAAAAAAAATCAGTCTCGCTTGGCTGCGTGCGGTTCGGACCGTTTTGACCACGAGAACTCGTTGTATGAGCTCCTATTTTACTATGCGTGGTACCCGGCCTCCACCATCTGTTTTAGATCCCTTATTGAAGGGTGGTTGGGTCTAAAACGGAAGAGTTATTGTGTTAATTTATAAAGAGGTGCCTAAAAGGGGGTAGCTTCCCGTAGTCGGACAAGCTGACCAGTGTAGAGTGTTGTTTAGTGTTAGGATACTAGGGGGTGCTCCTATAAAAGATGTAGGTGTATTTTAGGGGATGGAACTTAGTGTCCGGGTCAACGTGCTGGTCGTCCAGCTGGCTGACCAATTATATAACGGATGTGCACGCGTCAGCCTTATGGCGCGCGCTGTCTCTGGTAGTCGGGCCGCTGCGTGAACACAATGCTACCTGAGCTAGCAAGTGTCTGGCTACTGTGCGTCTCGTCTAATCGTGACGGAGGAGTCAGGAAGGGAGTTAGGGCGTGAAGAAGCGTGTAGACAGTAATGCAAGTGTAATGTACTGGCCAAGTGTTTATTGGTCAGTAATATGGAATTATGAGTCCCTTTTAGGGGATGTAATAGATGTTACAATGTGAGTGTACAAACTTGTGGGTAAAGGTTACAAAGTACAGGATTCAGAACACTGTTGACTCACCTGATGATACCAGCGATAGCCTCCGGCCGATGCACTATAAGACTGGTAATTGAGAGAGAGGGACTGCCCTAGTTAAGGCCTCCCTTTATAGTCTCCGGCGTTGTGCTGTCAGCATTGTGCTGAATAGATGTCCTAGTTAATTGTGTGTCGCTGTTTGTGGTAGTGATGCAATTATTGGGTAAGCTTTCCAGGCTGGCTAGCTGTCCTTGCGTGTTAATAGATGTTGGTCTGGGCTTACAGGATTTGCCAGTTAGGGGTAGTTTGAATAGATGATGGGGGGATGGCCTCCAGGGGGTGAAGACCCCTGGGGGTTGTACATTATTCACTTATCATCCTTCAGCCAAACCTATTGCAGTTCGAAATATGAAATTTTGGGGATATGTTCGTTTTATGTCAAAAACGTCCACTAAGGATGGATTTTTGGATATTCATGTTCTAAAGGGGTGTTAAGGGGTTAAACTTGCATTTCATTGAATAACAATTTCTCACGAGTTGTTTCATTTGGGGATGTGATATTCGGCATATAAACTAATCATTAAAAATAAGCAGACATGTGTCTAAGGGATTATTGATGTGGTGCATATATTGAGGTGAAAGGGTTGAAAGTTGGGGGTTGAAGGTTTCTTAACGGAGCGTGTATCTCTTAAACGACATAGGCGAGGAGTTTGAAACTCAGAGGAAAACAATCAGCTTATAAATAAATAAATAGGGGTTCGACCGTTTTTTTTTATAAATACAATTTAAGGGGCCCAAAGGGGAGGGGTGAAATTCGGGAAGAAAAACGTCCACTAAGGAAGGATATTTGGATATTCACTCTCACCGACCAAACAAAACTATTAAAGTTAGAAGAATGAAATTTTGGGGATATGTTTGTTGTATGTCGAGAACTTCTACTAAGGAGGGATTTTTGGATATTAAGGATCTAAAGAGGTGTTAATGGGGTTAAACCTGCATTTCATTGAAAAACAATATGACACGACTATGACGCGAGCGAAGCCGCGGGTAACTGCTAGTAATAAATAAAGTAATTACCCCTGGCACTTCAGCCCATGAGGGGGCCTAAGCCTACCAAGCGACCGCTGCTCAGCCATTTGGCCTGCAGATATTGGGGTGACACGTGATCAGCGCATCGGGTCCCCTGGCCCGTTAATCTTGATTGTTGTGATCGGGGCGCTGCCTCACTGTCAGACAGCTACTCAATTGTCCTCACGAGAATGAGTGCACCCCGTTACAGCCCTCGCGTCAGTTTCAAAAATCCCTGACGGAGCCGGGAATCGAACTCGGGGCCTCCGGGCGAGAGGCAGGTGCGCTACCCCAATAATAATACAGTAATTAATTGGAATGCCCCGCTAATCAATACTACGGTAATTCTAATGTCAGAACATGTTTCGACTTACGATGATATCTTCATCAGCGTTTATACAATATTAAAATAAAATAAAATGGATATCCTTACAAATAACTTGATTACATCAATGTTCTACATATTTAAATATAATTTATGTTCGATCCCGACTATTATATGTCATAAAACTGTATCATAATAATGGTCATTATAACACTATTTTTCATTATGAAACAGTTTCTCCCACCAATCACAGCTCAAGAAACAGTTGTTTGAACAATTAGGTGAGGATAGCAACGCCCCTGCGCGGAGTTCCAAGGCCTTCTAATTTAAATTTCACTGTGTGGCCTAGTGTCATAGTGGGGTCATCAAGGAGGCCATGGTCAAATACAAGGTATTCTCTGCATCTCATGCGCTCTCTTCAGTACATAAAACTGACCAAATCTCGACAGATATTTATGAATATTTTTGTTCGAACATAAAATAGTTATAATAACTATCGTCGAACATAAACAGTCGTATGCAACTCGCCTATAATGGTAATTAAGACACTCGTATGGAAATTATAAAACTCGCATACACTTGTTTTATAAACTTACTCGAGTCTTAATTATTGCCATTATAGGCTCGTTGCATAATGTACTATTTCAAAAGCACTCTCGAGATGCTTTTTACAAACTTGTCAATGGAGCCGTGATGGATGGTTGTGAAGTTGAAAAAACATTCAGATGGAATGGAGACTTCCACTCTCCACATCTACCAAATTAACAGCCACAATTGTCGGCCTATTCTCGTTGTATTCGTTTGAAATCCTCCATAAAACAATTTAAATGTTTAAAGAAGCTATATTGGCTTTCACGGCCAATGAGTTAAAACTCAGAAGACACGGCACAAACTTAGAAAATTGGCAGAGTTTTAATTCACTGACCGTGAAAGCCAATATACCATCTTTTTGGAAGCCTTCATAGGGAGGTTATGGCTGCTTGAGCTTTAAGTTCTCGCAGTAAAGAGGCGCAGGTGCGCTTCTCCCGTGGGGATCAGGGCGGGAACACCAAGAGCCCGCTGATGAGCCAGCTTGGTGTCCTAGGCGAAGCCCCACACAAGACATGGCACAAACCTAGAAAAATTTCTGTGTTTTAATTTTAAATCTTTGTTTATATTATTATCATTATTTGTTTATATTGTTATTAATATTCAATTTAATTTCAATTCTGGTGATTGAGATGCTCGTCAACTAGCACTGTCTATCACAGTTGCATTTCCGGGTAGACGAAGTTGTTCCACGAACGAAAGAGAGACAGGGATAGAGAATAATAGAAAAGCCTACTGTGCAGCGATTACTTCAAGACCTAGCAGATGTTGCGCTAAATAATTACTTTAGTGGAACAAAAATAAAAAGTACAAGTAATTGTGGCTGTGAAATTGTCTTTCATTTTCATCAAAGTCCGATACTTTGTGTACGCAGTTGTTGTTCTATAAGAGGACAAATTGGGGAAGATCAGCAGCCAGATTGAACTGCAAGGCTCCGAAATCGTACCCGACGGCTGGAGGAGCTGGGCATCCCTGTGTCACTCGGAGTAGTAGCGAGGCGGAGCATGTATGCAGACTGGAGCGTGCGGCTCCTTCCCACCGGCCTTGAGTGCTTCGGCCGTCAGGGCTGCCCATTCTAACATGAACGTAACTCGCTACTTCCCATTGATTTATATGAGAGATTCGCCACTGTTGGTTGGTTGGTTCGTTCCTTAGCTTAGGGGCTGCGACAACGTGGTCATTTAGCCCCGTGTACTTTGGGTGTGAGTAGAAACTGACTGATAACCGGTGTTAATTGTGATGACTGCATTAGTGTGTGTTATCTGTTTTTAATTCAAGTAAGGACTGCAGACGATAATTTCAATTAGTTCCTGCTTTTGCTACCAAATGCTACCGTCCACGACACCTAGCTGTGAACTTGGCTACTACTAGATTCCATCACAACCAGCGCCTGGTGACGAACGTTGGAGCTTCAGAGTATTAATAAAACCTAACCTACAAATTTTGCTTCGCAAAACTTAGTTAGTGGACGGTTCTTTTACATGCCATAAATCTATGACATGGACCCGCCGGCTTTATTTCCCCTCCGAAGGAAGCCATACTGAGGGACGTTTAACACTCTTAAAAATCCGGTGACTTCGGCTGGGTTTGAACCCACGACCTTGGGCATAGAAGCTCAGCATGCTACCAACTACGCCACCCATGCCGCCAGATAAACTGTAAAAGTGTTAAAAGCAGCTGACGCCACTGATATTTTGGCTCAGTCCCAAGTTAGCATCGTACTTACGAAACTCACAGTTGGCTGACATACAATAAACGAACACATCATGCTGACAGTGAATTTGTAATTACGTCGACCCTTAAGTAAGATTGTCCACACAAAGACCTTGCGACTCGAAAGAGGCGGCCGGAAGCTGATAGGCCTATAGACTACTTGTTTTCACAAACAAATAATGTCACTTACAGTAGAGTGACATTAATAGCATGTCTGCTCGGGAACTGATTTTACTGTATGCATACAAAGGAAATATTTCTGTGATGTTGGAAACAGCAAATTCCTGGCGTTGATTAGGGTCAATACCAAGATAATTCCCAACTGAAATGTTCATAACACAGTAACTTGTAACCTGCGTCATATGTTCCTCTCTCCGTATCAGTATTTCTACGGAGTGTTCGAACTTAGACCACCATTCTCCCTCTGTGTTTGAGTCTTTAGTATCTACACTAGTTTGATGCAGCCCTCCACGCCTCCCTGTCCGGAGCTAATCAAGTTATCTCTACATTGTTACCACGGCCTTACTTCCCAGACAATCTGCTTAACATACTATAACCTTGGTCTACCCTTACAGTTCTTGTCCTCGACCCTTCCTTCCATTATTAAGTTTGCTATTTCTGGGTGTATTAGTAGTCTATGTGTAATACCAACCTATCTCCTCTCTTCATTAGCAGTCGCCAGAAACATCTCTCCTCTCCCAAGCGTCTTAATACCTCTTAATTTGTTATTCTATCTACCCACCTGATCTTCATCATCTTCCTGTAACACCACATTTCATATGTTTCTATTCTGCTCTTTTCTGCTGCGCCAAAAGTCTAAGTTTCACTTCCATAGAGCGCCACGCTCCGGAAAAAGGCTTTCAAAACTGACTTCCTAATACCTAAGTCTATATTCGATGTCAGCAGATTCTTTGGTTTGTAGAATTGCTTTCCTTGCATGACAATGGGCCAACCTACTTTTCATACCCTCATTGCTTCGTCCATCACTGTTTATTTTGCTTCATAATGGATTTAAAAATCATGACGACACCACTGTGAAGCGAGTTGAAAATTCTCAAACTCACCAGCGTAGGCGAGTGTTCTAAGTCACGCTCCACGTCTGGACTGATTTGCTGTCCCGGCCCGCGTTCGATTGCCGACTCTGTCGTAGATGATTTAAATCCTGGTATGGGGGTTGGAATGAAGTGCACTCAGCCTCATGAGGGAAACTGGCAAGAAATGAACGTTCAAATTCCACTTTCGGTCATCCTATAGCGCTGTATACATGACTAGTTTTGCTAGTCAGAGATTGAGGGAAGGGGAAGGCAAAGAGCTAACCAACAACCTATAGAAGACCAAATTAAGCGGAGGATTGGGCATACTCTGCGGGAACAGAATGTTGCAGTAGAAAGGGGAGCTCTGGACTGGAATCCTCATGGTGCTCGGAGACGAGGAAGACCAAGGAAAACCTGGAAACGCACCATTGAAGGGGAGACCAGGAAAGCTGGAAAGACCTGGAGGGAAGTGCAGAACTTGGCAGCTAACAGAGCCGGTTGGACATCATTCTTTGATGCCCTATGCGCCGCATGGAGCGAAAGGAAATAAGTCACAGTAAGGAGGCTTACCAACATTCGAACGCTTCATTTTAACGTATCATGTCCACGTTGATTGTGAATAAGAGCATCATGTTTAAAGTTCAAGTCATCTCTTGAACATGGATCGATCCAAGTCAGAAAGGTCGATTTTGTGAGTGTTCCTTCTGAACCAATATTTGGTATAATCACGACGGACAATGCATCTCCAGTAGGTGCCATTTCATCCCCAAAAATTTTGCAACTCAGTCCCACTCTATTACGAGGATTTCGTGTAGGTTTCCTTTCTCAGAACGCCAGATGTATTGACAATTCTCTACTGGTTTAAAGGGAATGTGGACACTACCAACAGCATAGTTGTCACGTTTTGCATCGATTATTTAAAAGCATTAGCGTTTTCTTTTATAGACAAAATATGAAAGAAACCATCACAACCGATATTTGTCTTCGTGTATTACTGGCAAATTAATTCGACAAAGTCCTTTAAAATAGCAGCCGAAAGATTGACGTCTGAGGATGATGATGACGATGATCAGGTGCCATCAAGTCGGCATCGACTCCTAGTGACTGCATGGATTGACTGTCTCCATATGATTTGGTCTTCAGCCATATACTTCAGATCCTTCACTGACATATTCATGTTGGATTTGATGGAGTCGATCCATCTCAATGCTGGCCGCCTTCGTCTCCGAGACCCTTCCACCTTTCCAAGCATAATTGTCTTTTCCAACAAATCAGAACGTCTCATAATGTGTCCAAAATATGATATCTGTAATCTCGTTATCAATGCTTCAAGATAAAGATCTGGTTTGTTGTTTTGAATTACCAATGCATTTGTCTTTTTGGCTGTCCAAGGAATACGCAGCATCCTTCTCAAACACCAGAGCTCATAAGCATCAATATACTTCCAGAGCTCATAAGCATCAATATACTTCCTATCTGGTTTCCTTATGATCCAGCTTTCGCAACCATATTTAGCTATGGGAAAGACTAGTGCCTTAACCATTCTAATTTTAGTAGGCAAAGATAGATCTGAACACTTGAAGATCTTATCCAGGCCTTTAAAAGATGCTCTACACTAATAATAAGAGGTTTATTGGCAACATAGCTCCTAGATTTTGTCTTGGAGCCTGGAAAATCTCGACACAACTTCCGTTTAAAGCCCATTACTCTCATAAAGAATTACCCCCACCCCTCCTCCCCTTCTCCTGCCGGGCTAGAAACTGTTGTAAGAGGATGGAAGATCAGTCGCTTGCCGCTCCCTCTACAAGCCGGTGGGACTCAGTTGACTGTCGGAATTATACAAACAGTGTCACTCAGGACGAATGTGTTTTATGATACACTAGCTGAAGTACCCGTGCTTCGCTAATGGTCATAAATAAATTGAAATTTGAAGGTGACAGTTAAACCAGGGGATAGGCGAGGTGTTGCGCGGAGGGAGATTAAGGATGGAACATTTTGTCCAGCTACACCGCTTGGCATTGACCTTGTTTTAGAGGACACAACAGTTGGAGATACACGATACGTCATAAGGACCATTCTGATAGAAATTTAAATTATAAACCTAGTATATGCCATCAAACGTTTGCTATTTCTTAGCGTTCTCTTTTTATTTGAAATTGAAATATGAATGTTTGAAACAAACGGGTGTACTGACGTCACTTAAATAGTCGCCATCTTTAAATAGTGCAAAGTATTGAAATCAAAAGTAGCCTATATATTACCCAGGCAAATTAGCTACTTCCATGTAAAATTTCATGTAAATCGGACCAGTGCACAGTGGGTCAAAATCGAAATCTATGAGGACAAAATTATTTATTTTCATAATTAAAAAATCAAAATTAATAACTTCTACATCATTCTCATATAATTGCCGCTCACTATTCTGGGATATAAACACATCATAGTGTAATTCTGTCACCACTGTTCGAGCAGTTTGAATTGGAGGCTGAATGTAAGTGGCTGTGGTTTGGTTTGTCTTTGTGGTTAGTGTGATGCTTTAAGATGGAACATGCAGCTGAATGTATGATCTTTGTAACGTGTTTCAGTTATTAAAGGGCGTAATAGTTACGTAATTTTAGCTATATATGCATTATATAATATTTAACTATTATTTTTAAAAATATATTTTAACTTAGATTTTAGTATGTCGCGTCACTCTGCGTCACTTTCTACTTAATGTTAAAATGTAGATAAAGTCTTGTAGTTTACGCCTGTTATAAGATTTTTTGCATCTTTTTGCAACTTACTTAGTTATTTTACGTTTTAGAAGAAATCGCGCATCCAGTTCTCACATGTTTACAACTGTTTGATGATGATGATGATGATAATTGTTGTTTTAAGGGGCCTAACATCTAGGCTATCGGCCCTAAAAAGAAGCTTGTAGTTTAACGTGACCGTTAATCTCGCGATCATAAGCCACGGGACCTCCGTTTTACGTGGAATCCGAACCACAGGACATGGCATTTCACTGTTTGAGGCACTGGGTTCGACGTTTATGTCAAAAGTGGAACTTTGTGACTTTGTTAAAAGTAAATTAGGGGTAGAAATTGTTCTGAAGAGATAACTGAATGCTCTATCCAACTCCTAGTGATAGACTATTTCTTGCATGTGTAGACGTAGCTTACAAAGGTCTTAACTGATGTTTATTATGAAGTAAACCAATTATATACGTTGCTTTCACTCTAAATTCATGATTAAAACGTAAAAATAATTTTGTCCCCCTAGATTTCGATTTTGACCCACTGTGCAGTGGTTCTTTGGTTATCGAGTAATACACAGAAACACATACACAAATATCTCAATTTTATATATTAGTGTGGATGTAGTTTTTTGATGTACGAAAAACTTAATTTGAAAGCACGCTTGTTTAAGTGCAAAAGGTGCCAGGTCATGGCTTCTAATGATTACTATGATAATTATTGGTGACGTCAGTAGTTCCGTGAAGAACTATACAGCCTATTTTCATATATCCTACTTATGTTAATTGCCACTATCAACATACACAATTTCAGTTTGATTGCTGTAATAGATTCGTAGATATTGAGAACTGACTAAATATTTCGGATGGTCGCCATGTTGGTTTTTATATATGTAGGTCCTAGAGTTATGTACTGTTACATGCAGATTATTGTGTACGTGTAGTATTCAAACTTCAATCTCATAATTAGGTCACAAGAAGTAACAAGGAGATTTTAAAATTTCGCACAGCTGCCATCTTGAGGTTATGGAAACTATTGAAATTAATTAGATGCCATTGGATTACCATTCGTATAAGGATTTACTGTACCAAGTTTCACTGCACTCGGATGGTTAAATTGCGAGAAACGTCCATGTGAATATTTATATTTCGCGTCACCGCCATGTTGGATTTGTGATCACCAGGTTATTTAAAGTCCTATAGGTTAACTTAAGTTCATAGCCCCTATGAACATTAAAGAATTCAGTTTGATTGCTATAATATATTCGTAGATATTCAGAGCCGTCTAAATATTTCGGAAGGTCGCCATGTTGGATTGTTAAATATATAGGCCATAGAGTCATGTACCATTAAAGGAAAATTCTTTCGTAGGTTCATTATTCAAGCTTTTACTTCGATCGCATGACTACATCACAAGAATTAAAAACTTAATTTTAAAATTCGCACAGCCGCCATCTTTAGGTTATGTAAACAATTGAACTAAATTAGATACCAGTGCATTACAATGTGTATATTTATTTCCTGTACCAGATTTCAGTGGGTCTGGATCATTAAATCGCGAGAAAGGTCTATGTTAAATTTTCAAATTCGCTTGGCCGCCATGTTCGTTTTATAGTTTACCGATTTTTGAAAATCTTATAGATGGACTTCCATTAGTGCCCTTTATCTCCTTACATAATTTCAGGGAGATACCGCTAATAGTTTCAGAGATATAGAATGGCGGTGAAATATTTCGCACATCCGCCATCTTGTGGTTATGTAAACAATTGAACGAAGTTAGATGTCGGTGCATTACAATTTATATAGACATATACTGTACCAAGTTTCATTGCGTTTGGTTGGTTAAATCGCCAGAAACGTCTATTTAAACTCGCAAATTCGCTTGGCCGCCATGTTCGTTTTGTAGTTATCAGGTTTTCAAAGGTCACATAAGTAAACTGATAGGAGTTCCCTTTATCACCATACAAAATGTCAGGGTAATATCGGTAATAGTTTCGGAGATATTGAATGCTGGTGAAAAATTTCGCACAGCCGCCATGTTGGATTGGTGAGACGTAACAACATTTGAAGGGCACGGTCAGGGTCGCCCGGAATAGTGCTATGGACTTATTGGGTTTCATTGAAATCGCTCCAGCCGTTTAGATTTTATTAGGGGAGGGACACACACGGACAAAAGGTGATCTCATAAACACTAAACAGTTATTGGTAACAATGGAGTGTAATTAACAGTGAAATGTTTGCATTCAGTGTTATGCAAACTTACGGTCATTGCCACAGCTATTGAGAATAGAGTCATCAATTATATTGAGTCGATTTTCTGTAATTCTGCATCAACTACCGGCGGCCGTGGATATTTATATCAAGAAATGTTTTCTAAAACTACCAGTGTGAAAAACGTTTAAAATCACTAAAAGCTAACAAAGGACATGTATAATCAAGTATTTATTTTATTTGGATTAAATTTTTTTTTTTTACATCTAAATATATACAGTATTTTGACAATAATGATAGTAGAATTTTCATAGGCGAATAATTCTTGCATATAATTGGCAGTTGGAGCCTTCTGGGAAGAACGCCAACATGATTCCAAAACTCTCCGCATGGCGCTGCGTGTCTGTCATGTATTTCACAGTTCACGTAACGCTATTTATGAATACGATAGTTTACCTCAGAGCTGTGGCGGGCGGGAGCTCGTGAGGTAAAACTGAAAGAAGACGTGGGTTCGATTCTTAGCTCAGCCATGCTGGAAGTGGTTATCTGTGGTTTCCCACTTCTACTCTAGGCAAATGCCGGAATGTTTCCTAACTTACGGCTACGGCCGGCTCCTTCCAAAGCCTCGCCTGTATTGCAAATGCAAACACTAATACAGCCCAATAAGACAGGTTATCAGACAAAATTACACACACACCCAAGTACGCGGGGCTAAATTTCCACTAAAAGTTTTTAAAATGGTATTGTGTAATATACTGTAGTTGATTAGTCTGGTTTACATTTGTCTGTTAGGTAGTCAGCCCGAAGGTTGGTTGGATCCTCAAAAAGAACCACTGGTAGGTTATGTGGGTAGATACCCATATAAAACCCAAGGCAGCGCTATATTGAGGCGAACTAGGCAAGCCGAGGAATGTGGTAGTTTGCCATTGCTTTCCTCACTAATTCAGAACAGCAGTTTCAACCCTATGAGTAGTTCGTCAGTGTATAAATATGTGCAGTGTGGATGCTGTCTTTTCTACAATACCTACCATACAATACATAAGTAAATAAGCGGTATTACGCGTAGGTTAACTGCGTTACTTTAGAGAGGTTTAAATTACTTGTTTATGGCTCTATGGAAATAGGCTATTCTGCATTTATTTTGTGGCATTAAAAGAATGATGTGTGATTATTTCTATGTTAGCTATGGAATTGTTACCGGTACATAAGAACTCCCTTTCACTTCTAGTAATTTAATTAAGTATTGCTCTATTGCTTCACTTACATACAGGTAATGTGCCCTATACCAATATCGGGGAACATTTACTCACACACATTTTGCATTAAATGAAATGTGCAACATTGGAAATAATGGCTGCACTCTTCACGACGCCGCAACCACCATTTCGAAACACAGTAAAAATAAATAACTTTGGCCAATTGCGTGTTGCCAAGTGTCGCTTAGTGCAAACTGACGTGTGAAAAAATACGTCGGTTGAGGAGAAGTTCGTTTTACATCTGTTGGTATGACTGAAATCCGAGGGTAATGGCTTACACGGCTTTGTATGCCACCTAGAAGCGACAACTTTCAGTCGAATACATGAAACGGCACGCTTAGGACCTAAGAGAATTCAGGTAAGCATTCGACAGAAAGTAGTCGATAGTTTCTTCCAACGAATGAATAGTCAGTCGATGGTTAAAGGTAGTTGATAGTCCCATCTCTAGACATAACAATTACCTTGTAGATTTGCGAACTCCACATCACATGTATCCATCACCGTCCATCATGTTGCGTTAATTTTCCTAAGGACAAAAAGGAAACGGAAAGTCCTTAAATTTAATGGCAATACAAGATTGGTAACAAAAGTTACCAAGTACGGGCCCAAACACAAGAATAGTAATTATTTAACGAACGGAACCGGTGCATTGGTGTTTCTAAGGCCTGATCCCAACAACTCACCCGCCCTTGGACCTAACTTTATCGGTAGACCTGAATCCTCGAAGTTGGGAGACTCTTCTGATTGGTTAATCACCTGTGCTTGCGCAGTGGTGAGAATTGGGACCTGATTTTATTTCTACCCCTCAGACCACATCAGGAATAGTGAACAGTGCACTTCATGAATCATTTTTAAGCGAACATATTTATCATAAATTGTTGGTCTTGAGGTCAGAGTGATGGACTCTTAATCATGTGGTCGATGGTTCGATTCTAGGTTGTGTAGAGAAGTTTTACTATGATGTAAAGAAATAGACAGAATACCGGATGGCGTGAGGTGCAATGCCAAAGAAGGAAGCATGGCGGATACTGACATCCGAGGGCTTGAAAAAATTACCAAC
This sequence comes from Meconema thalassinum, assembly GCA_946902985.2. Taxonomy (NCBI): domain Eukaryota; kingdom Metazoa; phylum Arthropoda; class Insecta; order Orthoptera; family Tettigoniidae; genus Meconema; species Meconema thalassinum. Next base: position 3,603,199 of record CAMPQE020000003.1, on the reverse strand, counting down.
TATAATAACGGCAAGAGGCCACCAAAAGGTGAATAAATAAGCAATGATATGAGGGTGAAGACCAATGTATAGTTCGTCTACTGTATGTTTGCACTTTTTTGACAGCTAGGGTTGCCAACTTTCATAAGGAAAGACTCAATTTATACCCTGTAGTCCATAACGAATCTCTTATGTAAAACAATGTGTCCTGACTGACTGACTCACTCACTCACTGACTCATCATCACCCAGCCAAAAGTATTAAGTTAGAAACGTGAAACGTTTGGGATATGTTCGATGTAAGCCAAAAACGTCCACTATGGAGGGATTTTTGGATATTCAGGTTCTAAAGGGGTCTTAAGGGGGTAGACCTGCATTCCATTGAATAACAATATCTCCCGATTGGTTTCATTGGGGGATGTGATACTCGGCATATAAACTCACCATTAAAATAAGAAGACATGTGTCTGAGGGTTTTTCGGTATGGTGTATATTATGAGGTTAAAGGGGTGAAAAGTGGGGGTTGATGGATTCCTAACGGAGCGTGTATCTCTTAACGACATACGCGAGGTGTTTGAAACTCAGCGCAAAAAAATCAGCTTAAAAAATAAGTAAATAGGTGTTCAACGTTTTTTTTTTTCATAAATCCAATTTAGGGGGCCCATGGGGAGGGGTGACATTCCGGGGAAAAGAAACAGGAAAGAAGGTGTCCTAACTGATTGACTGACTCACTCACTCATCGAACTCAGGGGAAAAACTGCTTAAAAATAAGTAAATAAGTGTTCGACAGTTTTTTTTTTCATAAATCCAATTTAAGGGGTCATGGGGAGGGGTGAAGTTCTGAAAAAAATGAAGGAAAATGTCTTGACTCACTCATCATCGCCCAGCCAAAATTATTGAAGTTGGAAACATGACATTTAGGGGATATGTTCGTTGTATGTCAAAACCGTCCTCTAAGGAAGGATTTTCGAATATTCAGGTTCTAAAGGGGTCTTAAGGGGGTTAAACCTGCATTTCATTGAATAACAATATCTGAAAAGTGGTTTCATTAGTGGATGTGATATTCGGCATATAAACTAATCATTAACAATAAGCAGACATATGTCTAAGAGTTTTTTGATGTGATGTACTGTATATTATAAGGTGAAAGGGGTGAAAAGTGGGGGTTGAAAGAAACTTAACGGAGCGTGTATCTCTTAAACGACATAGGCGAGAAGTTTGAAACTCAGCGAGAAAAAACAGCTTAAAGTAAGTAAATAGGTGATCGACCGTTTTTTAAATTCAATTTAAGGGGCCAATGGGGTGGGGTGAAATTCTGGAGAAAAAAGGAGAGAATGTGTCCTAACTGACTGACTGACTCACTCATCAAACTAAGGGGGAAAATAGCTTAAAAATAAGTTAATAACAGTTCGAGCGTTTTTTATAAATCCAATTCAAGAGGCCCATGGGGAGGGGCGAAATTCTGGTAAAACAAGATGTTCAGTAAAGAACATATAGCCTACTTTCTCCTAAATGCATGGGTATTGTTATAATTCTTTGTCCTTGTCAAGGAGTATGATTGAATGTTGGTTGTAGTAGCTTGTTGAAATACAACGTGCTATAGGGATATTAAACATGAATATGAGGTGCCCTTTGCTCGTGCTACCTCTGTACCAAATTTCGTTCAATTCGGTTTCACCATGTTTGAATTGATAGGGTGAATCGATTTGCACACATACTTGGCCACCATCTGCAAACTATTGGGCTGATGTTCTTGCAGTTTGGTCTGAATATGTTTCCCACATAAAGATATGGTGTTGCAAAATTTGGTAGCGACTGGATTATTAGGTTGGTCGTATTTACATTTTAGCTTTTAACATTTGGGTGGCCGCGATTATGTTTCCGTCAAGATAGCGGTGATATAAAACATGACACTGAGGTGCCCTTTGCTAGTGCTACCTCTGTACCAAATTTCGTTCCATTCGGTTTCACCGTGTTCGAATTGATAAGGGGAATCGATTTTCACACAAAGATGGCCGCCATCCGCAAAATATTAGGCTGATGACCTATTAGTTTGGTCAAAAGATGCTCCTTCCATAAAGGTATGTTGTTGCTAAATTTGCTAGAGATCGGATGATTAGGCTAATCGTAATTTGATTTAAGCTTTGAACATTTGTGTGGCCGCCATTACGTTTCTGTCAATATGGCGGCGATATAAATCATGACACTGAGATGCCCTTTGCTAGTGCTATCTCTGTACCAAATTTCGTTCCATTCGGTTTCACCGTGTTTGAATTAATAGGGAGAATCGATTTTGACACAAAGATGGCCGCCATCCGCAAACTATTAGGCGAATGACCTATTAGATTGGTCAAAGGATGCTCCCTCCATAAAGGTATGTAGTTGCAAAATTTGGTAGAGATCGGATGATTAGGTTAATCGTAATTTGATTTAAGCTTTGAACATTCGTGTGGCCGCCATTACGTTTCAGTCAAGATGGTGGCAATATAAAACATGACACTGAGGTGCCCTTTGCTAGTGCTACCTCTGTACCAAATTTCGTTCCATTCGGTTCCACCGTGTTCGAATTAATAGGGGGAATCTATTTTGACATAAAGATGGCCGCCACCCGCAAACTATTAGGCTAATAACCGATTAGATTGGTCAAAGGATGCTCCCTCCATAAAGGTATGTAGTTGCAAAATTTGGTAGAGATCGGATGATTAGGTTAATCGTAATTTGATTTAAGCTTTGAACATTCGTGTGGCCGCCATTACGTTTCTGTCAAGATGGCGGCGATATAAAACATGACACTGAAGTGCTCTTTGCTAGTGCTACCTCTGTACCAAATTTCGTTCCATTTGGTTTCACCGTGTTTGAATTAATAGGGGGAATTGATTTTCACACAAAGATGGCCGCCATCCGCAAACTATTAGGCTAATGACCTAGTTATTTGGTCAGAGGATGCTCCCTTTATAAAGGAATGTTGTTGCAAAATTTGGTAGAGATCGGATGATTAGGTTAATCGTAATTTGATTTAAGCTTTGAACATTTGTGTGGCCGCCATTACGTTTCCGTCAAGATGGCGGCGATATAAAACATGACACTGAGGTGCCTTTTGTTAGTACTACCTCTGTACCAAATTTCGTTCCATTCGGTTGCACCGTGTTCGAATTAATAGGGGGAATCGATTTTCACACAAAGATGGCCGCCATCCGCAAACAATTACGCTGATGACTTATTGGTTTGGTCAAAGGATGCTCCCCATATAAATGTATGTTGTTGCAAAATTTGGTAGAGATCGGATGATTAGGTTAGTCGTAATTTGATTTAAGCTTTGAACATTTGTGTGGCCGCCATTACGTTTCCGTCAAGATGGCGGCGATATAAAACATGACACTGAGGTGTCCTTTGCTAGTGCTACCTTTGTACCAAATTTCGTTCAATTCACATTCACCGTGTTCGAATTGATAGGGGGGGACAGACATTCAGAGTACACACACTCACACACACACACACACACACAGACACACAGACACACACACACAGACTCACACACACACATACACACACACAGACAGACACACTTTCTTCGCCCTGTGTTGATCTCAATAGTCTACTTTCATTTTTTGCAAAAATCGAAAGTAGGCTAAAAAATAAAGTAAATGTCCTGACTGACTCGCTCACTTATCATCACCCAGCCAAAATTATCGAAGTTAGACATGAAATTCTGGGGTTATGTTCGCTGTATGTCGAAAATGTCCACTAAGGAAGGCTTTTTGGATATTCAGGTTCTAAAGGGGTGTTGAGGGGGTAGACCTGAATTTAATTGAATAACAATATCTCCCGATTGGTTTATTTGGGGAATGTGATACTCGGCATATTAACTCATCAATAAGAATAAGAAGACATGTGTCTGAGGGATTTTGGATGTGGTGTATATTATGAGGTGAATGGGTGAAAAGTGGGGGGTTGAAGGATTCCTAACGGAGAAAGTATCTCTTAAACCACAGAGGCAAATGTATCAATCTAGGTGGGGGGGGGGGGGGGGGGGGGGGGAGATAATCAGCTTGAAAAATAAGTCAATAGGTGTTCGACCGTTTTTTCATAAATCCAATTTAACGGGTCCGTGGGGCTCTGGGGAATGAACTCCACTAAGGAAGGATTTTTGGTTATTCAATCATCATCCTTCAGCTTAACCTGTTGCAGTTCGAAATATGAGATTTTGGGGATATGTTCGTTGTATTGTAACCGTACATACTTCTTTCTGGGTTATCTGGGCGTGGTTGTTATTTCACAATTAGGGAGTTTTCTTTTAAAAATAACATCTTTCTCCATTTTATTCTTCTAGTATTTAACACTAAGCATCAATCACTAACACTTCACTTCTCGGGATTTTTCACACAAAACCTTATCTACTTCCAAGACCAAAAACACAATAAACATTTCAACAGATACTAACATGGAACAATACCCTATCTCCAAAGATAAAACGGACAGATACTCTAATACAAAATATAGCAGTATGGCTTTAACAAGAATAGACATTGATATATCTAAAAACAAAACAGCATCAAAAAAGGAACATATAAAAGAAACTTCATTGGCAAGGCCACCTGCCATGCCACACAGAGATGCAAACTGCCCTCCCAGCAAGCGCCATATTCCCAACCTAAAAGAGCTGAGCCTTGCAATCAGAATGGTTGAAGTATGTCGAAAATGTCCACTAAGGATGGATTTTTGGATATTCAAGTTCTAAAGGGATGTTAAGGGGGTTAAACTTGCATTTCATTGAATAACAATTTCTCACGAGTGTTTCATTTGGGGATGTGATATTCGGCATATAAACTAATCATTAAAATAAGCAGTTGTGTGTCTAAGGGATTATTGATGTGGTGTATATCATGAGGTGGAAGGGGTGAAAGTTGGGGATTGAAGGATTCCTAACGGAGCGTGTATCTCTTAAACAACATAGGCGAAGAGATTGAAACTCAGAGGAGAACAATCAGCTAATAATAAATAAATAAATAGGTAGATAGGCGTTCGACCGTTTTTTCATAAATCCAATTTAAGCGGCCCATGGAGAGGGGTGAAATTCGGGAAGAAAAACGTCCACTAAGGAAGGATATTTGGATATTCACTCTCATCGACCAAACAAAACTTTTAAAGTTAGAAGAATGAAATTTGGGGATATGTTTGTTGTGTGTCGAGAACTTCTACTAAGGAGGGATTTTTGGATATTCAGGATCTAAAGAGGTGTTAATGGGGTTAAACCTGCATTTCATTGAATAACAATATGACACGACTATGACGCGAGCGAAGCCGCGGGTACCTGCTAGTAATTAAATAATATAATAACCCCTGGCACTTCAGCCCATGAAGGGCCTAGGCCTACCAAGCGACCGCTGCTCAGCCATTTGGCCTGCAGATATTGGGGTAACGCGTGATCAGCGCATCGGATCCCCTGGGCCGTTAATCTTGATTGTCGTGATCGGGGCGCTGCCTCACTGTCAGACAGCTACTCAATTGTCCTCACGAGGCTGAGTGCACCCCGTTCCAGCCCTCGCGTCAGATTCTTAAATCCCTGACGGAGCTGGGAATCGAACCCGGGGCCTCCGGGCGAGAGGCAGGTGCGCAACCCCAACACCACAGGGCCAGCAATATGATAATAATACAGTAATTAATTAGAATGCTCCGCTAATCAATACTACGGTAATTCTAATGTTAGAAACATGTTTCGACCTACGATGATATCTTCATCAGCGTTTATACAATATTAAAATAAAATAAAACGGATATCCTTACAAATAATTTGATTACATAAATGTTCTACATATTTAAATATAATTTATGATGACCCTGACTATTATATGTCATAAAACTGTGTCATAATGATGGTCATTATAACACTATTTTTCATTATGAAACAGTTTCTCCCACCAATCACAGTTCAAGAAACAGTTGTTTGACCAATTAGGTGAGGATAGCAACGCACATGTGCGGAGTTCCAAGGCCTTCTAATTTAAATTTCACTGTGTGGCCTAGTGTCATAGTGGGGTAATCAAGGAGGCCATGGCCAACTACAAGGTATTCTCTGCGTCTCATGCGCTCTCTTCAGTACATAAAACTGGCGAAATCTCGACAGATATTTAGGAATAAAAATCATCGCCACAAAGACTTCCATCGCATCTCATCCCCGACCCCGTTGGAAAACGGGAATAATAAGGGGTAGATTTATATTATATTTATATGTTCGAACATAAAATAGTTATAATAACTATCGTCGAACATAAACAGTCGTATGCAACTCGCCTATAATGGTAATTAAGACACTCGTATGGAAATTATAAAACTCGCATACACTTGTTTTATAAACTTACTCGAGTCTTAATTATTGCCATTATAGGCTCGTTGCATAATGTACTATTTCAAAAGCACTCTCGAGATGCTTTTTACAAACTTGTCAATGGAGCCGTGATGGATGGTTGTGAAGTTGAAAAAACATTCAGATGGAATGGAGACTTCCACTCTCCACATCTACCAAATTAACAGCCACAATTGCCGGCCTATTCTCGTTGTATTCGTTTGCAATGCTTCATAAAACAATTTAAATCTTTAAAGAAGGTATATTGGCTTTCACGGCCAGTGAGTTAAAACTCAGAAGACACCGCACAAACCTGGAAAATTGGCTGAGTTTTAATTCACTGACCGTGAAAGCCAATATACCATCTTTTTGGAAGCCTTCATAGGTTATGGCTGCTTGAGCTGTAAGTTCTCGCAGTAAAGAGGCGCAGGTGTGCTTCTCCTGTGGGGGTCTGGGCGGGAACACCAAGAGCCCGCTGATGAGCCAGCTTTGTGTCCTAGGCGAAGCCCCACACAAGACATGGCACAAACCTAGAAAAATTTCTGTGTTTTAATTTTAAATCTTTGTTTATATTATTATCATTATTTGTTTATATTGTTATTAATATTCAATTTAATTTCAATTCTGGTGATTGAGATGCTCGTCAACTAGCACTGTCTATCACAGTTGCATTTCCGGGTAGACGAAGTTGTTCCACGAACGAAAGAGAGAGGGGGATAGAGAATTATAAAAACCTACTGTGCAGCGATTTCTTCAAGACCTAGCAGATGTTGCGCTAAATAATTACTTTAGTGGAACAAAAATAAAAAGTACAAGAAATTGTGGCTGTGAAATTGTCTTTCATTTTCATCAAAGTCCGATACTTTGTGTACGCAGTTGTTGTTCTATAAGAGGACATCTTGCGGAAGATCAGCAGCCAGATTGAACTGCAAGGCTCCGAAATCGTACCCGACGGCTGGAGGAGCTGGGCATCCCTGTGTCACTCGGAGTAGTAGCGAGGCGGAGCATGTATGCAGACTGGAAAGTGCGGCTCCTTCCCACCGGCCTTGAGTGCTTCGGCTGCCCATTCTAACATGCACGTAACTCGCTACCTCCCATTGATTTATATGAGAGATTCGCCATATGATTTCGGAGCCTTGCAGTTCAATCTGGCACGTTGACCTCTTATAGTAGCCTACAGCTATTGCGCCCACAAAGTTTCAAGATAGGTTTCGACTGTCTTATCTGATACTTCCCTCGTGAGATGGTGATAATCGTTGTTCTAAATGGTGGAACATCGATGTCATCTGATGATTAGAAGACTAATCGAGTGACATGTATATTCTGGTAGAAGGTGAATACTCGGTGTATTCACACCTCGCAACATGGCGATGTGAATCACATAAGTTAACTGACAACTTGAATCAGACATTTCCGTTATCCAGGGATTCGGCACGTTACTGTGCTTGTCATCGTGCTAACATGGCTTGCGAGGGATCCGGGATTCAAGCCTAGACGAGACGTCCACTTTAAGCTGTATATAAAACAATTAAACTACCGGCACATCGCTTTATAATCTGAATTCTAAAACATTGGCGGACATAATTTTGGGACACATTTCGCATTAGTTACCTTCAGTCTTTTTCAATTTCCTATCTTTGGCCTGAAGACAGTCTAAGGGGTCGAAGGAACAAAACGACTGTTGAACACATTAAATTTCATGTGATGTCATGTTGAATAATTAGTCCTATTGACAACAATGAAAGTTGTACATTGGCTTTCACGGCCAGTGAATTAAAACTCACCAATTTTTCCAAGTTTATGCCGTGTCTTGTGTGGGGTTTCACCTAGGAAAACTGAGCTGGCTCATCAGCGGGCTCTTGGTGGCAGTGCCAGGACCCCCACAGGAGTAGCGAACCGGCGCTTGGTGTTCCTAGGCGAAACCCCGCATAAGAAATGGCATAAACCTAGAAAAAATGCTGTGTTTTAATGAAATTTGTGTTCGGACGCAATTTTATTGTCAATAGTTCTTATGAATGCTAAATAGTGAGAGAATTCCAATGAATTTATTAAATAAAAGTTTTTATTAATTTCAAGTAGTTCCTGCTTTTGCTACCAAATGCTCTCGTTCACGGCATCTAGCTGTGAACTTGGCTACTACTAGATTCCATCACAACCAGCGCCTGGTGACGAACGTTGGAGCTTCAGAGCATTAATAAAACCTAACCTACAAATTTTGCTTCACAAAAAATTAGTTAGTGGACGGTTCTTTTACATGCCATCATAAATCTATGACATGGGCCCGCCGGCTTTATTTCCCCTCCGAAGGAAGCCATACAGAGGGATATTTAACACTCTTAAAAATCCGAAGTCTTCGGCTGGGTTTGAACCCACGACCTTGGGCATAGAAGCTCAGCATGCTACCAACTACGCCACCCAAGCCGCCAAATAAACTGTAAAAGTGTTTAAAGCAGCTGACGCCACTGATATTTTGGCTCTGTCCCGTTAGCATCGTACTTACCCAGTTGGCTGACATACAATAAACGAACACGTCATGCTGACAGTGAATTTGTAATTACGTCGATCCTTAAGTCAGGTTGTCCACACAAAGACCGTGTGACACGAAAGAGGCGGCTGGAAGCTGATATACTTGTTTTCACGAACAAATAATGTCACTTAGAGTGACATCAATAGGTTGTCTGCTCGGTAGCTGATTATACTGTATGCATACAAATGAAATATTTCTGTGATGTTGGAAACAGCACATTCCTGGCGTTGATTAGGGTCAATACCAAGATAATTCCCAACTGAAATGTTCATAACACAGTAACTTGTAACCTGCGTCATATGTTCCTCTCTCCTTATCAGTATTTTTACAGAGTGTTCGAACTTAAACCACCCTTCTCCCTGTGTGTTTCAGTCTTCAGCCTCTACACTGGTTTTTTACAGCACTCCATGCCTCCCTGTCCGAGCTAAGCGTTTCTTCTCTACATACTGTGGCTACCACGACCTTACATCCGAGACAATCTGCTTAACTTGGTGTACCCCTACAGTTCTTGTCCTCGACTCTTCCTCGCATCATTAAGTTTGCTATTCCTGGGTTTATTAATAGGTGTCCTACCAACCTATCTCTTCTCTTCATCAGCAGTTGCCAGAAACATCTCTTCTCTCCCACTCGGCTTAATACCTCTTCATTTTTAGCCTATTTTCAATTTTGAAAAAAAAAATAGGCTTATGAGATCACCTTTTGTCCGTGTGTGTGTGCGTGTGTGTGTGATTCGTGTGTGTGTCCCCCCCTAATAAAATCTAAACGGCTGGAGCGATTTCAATGAAACTCGGAAAGTTCATAGCGCTATTCCCGGCGACCTCGACCGTGCCCTTCAAATTTTCTTACGACTCACCAATCCAACATGGCGGCTGGGCGAAATATTTCACCAGCATTCAATATCTCCGAAACTATTACCGATATTACCCTGACATTTTCTATGGTGATAGAGGGAACTACTATAAGTTCACTTATGTGACTTTTGAAAACCTGGTAGCTACAAAACCAACATGGCGGCCAAGCGAATTTGCGACATTTAAATAGACGTTTCTCGCGATTTGACCAACCAAACGCAATGAAACTTGGTACAGTATATGTTTATATACATTCTAATGCACCGACATCTAACTTCGTTCAATTGTTTACATAATCACAAGATGGCGGATGTGCGAAATATTTCACCGGCATTTTATATCTCTGAAACTATTAGCGGTATCTCCCTAAAATTTTGTACGGAGATAAAGGGCACTACTGGAATTCCATCTATAAGATTTTCAAAAACCGGTTAACCACAAAACGAACATGGCGGCCAAGCGAATTTGAACATTTTAAATAGACCTTTCTCGCGATTTAATGTTCCAAGCGCACTGAAACCTGGTACAGGAAATATTTATACACATTGTAATCCACTGGTATCTAATTTAGTTCAATTGTTTACATAACCTCAAGATGGCGGCAGTGCGAATTTTAAAATTAAGTTTTTATTTCATGTGATGTAGTCATGCGATCGAAGTGAAAGTTTGAATAATGAACCTACGCAATAATTTTCCTTTAATGGTACATGACTCTATGGCCTATACATTTAACAATCCAACATGGCGACCATCCGAAAGATTTAGATGATACTGAATATCTACGAATCTAATTTAGCAATCAAGCTGCATTTTTTAATGTTCATAGGGGCTATGAACTTAAGTTCACCTATAGGACTTTAAATAACCTGGTGATCACAAATCCAACATGGCGGTGACGCGAATTATAAATATTCACATGGACGTTTCTCGCAATTTAACCATCCGCGTGCATTGAAACTTGGTACAGTAAATCTTTATCTGAATGTTAATCCACTGGCATCTAATTTATTTCAATTTTTTCCATAACCTCAAATGGTAGCTGTGAAAATTTTTTAAATCTCCGTGTTTTTTCTTGTGTCTTAATTATGCGATTGAAGTTTGAATACTACACGTTCACAATAATCTGCATGTAACAGTAAACTCTAGGACCTACATATATAAAATCCAACATGGCGACCATCCAAAATATTTAGTCGGTTCTCAATATCTACGAATCTATTACAGCAATCAAACTGAAATTGTGTATGTTGATAGTGGCAATTAACATAAGTAGGATTTATGAAAATAGGCTGTATAGTTCTTCACGGAACTACTTGTTACTCTATCTACCCACCTGATCATCATCTTTCTGTAACACCACATTTCAAATGATTCTATGCTGCTCTTTTTTGCTGCACCAAAAGTCTTAGTTTCACTTCCATAGAGCGCCACGCTCCAGAAAAAGGCATTCAAAACTGTCTTTCTAATATCTAAATCTATATTCGATGTCAACAGATTCTTTTTCTTGTAGAAATGCTTTCCTTGCATTAACCAACCTACTTGTTATACCCTCTTTGCTTCGTCCATCACTGGTTATTTTGCTTCATAATGGAATTAAAAAAGCATGACGACACCACCGTGAAGCGAGCTGAATATTCTCAAATTCACCAGCGTAGCCGAGCGTTCTGTACTGATTTGCTGTCCCGGCCCGCCTTCGATTGCCGACTCTGTCGTAGAGGATTTCAATCCTGGTATGGGGGTTGGAATGAAGTGCACTCAGCCTCATGAGGGCAGCTGGCAAGAAATGAACGTTCAAATTCCACTTTCGGTCATCCTATAGCGCTGTATACATGACCGGTTTTGCTAGTCATAGTTCGAGGGGAGGGGAAGGCAAAGAGCTAACCAACAACCTATAGAAGTCCAAATTATATGGAGGATTGGGCATACTCTGCGGAAACAAAATGATGCAGTAGAAAGGAGAGTTCTGGACTGGACTCCTCATGGTGCTCGGAGACGAGGATGACCAAGGAAGACCTGGAAATGCACCATTGAAGAGGAGACCAGGAAAGCTGGAAAGACCTGGAGGGAAGTGAAGAACTTGGCAGCTAACAGAGCCCGATGGACATCATTCTTTGATGCCCTATGCTCCGCACGGAGCGAAAGGAAATAAGTCAAAGTAAGAAAGCTTACCAATATTCTAACGCTTCATTTTAACGTATCAGGTCCGCGTTGATTGTGAATAAGAGCATCATGTTTAATGTTCAGTCATCTCTTGAACATAGATCGATCAAAGTCAGAAAGGTCGATTTGGTAAGTGTTCCTTCTGAATCAGGATTTGGTATAATCTTCTCCTGGTTTAAAGGGACTGTGGACACTGCCAATAGTATAGTTGTCACGTTCACCGACTATTTAAAAGCGCTAGCGTTTTCATTTATAGATAAAAATAATATGAAAGACCACATCACAACCGATATTTACCTTCGTGTATTACTGGCAAATTAATTCGACAAAAACCCTTGGAAATAGCCGCCGAATGATTGACGTCTACATCTCTAGTTAGTGTAAAACAAAGTCCCCGATTGTTGGATGTTACGGTTAAACTCGAGAACCACTGGATGGATTTTGATGCGGTTTTCACCATTCTGTAAAGGATATCTCGAGGATGATTCCTGCAGAAAATAATTTATTCATCGTCAAAGGAAGCCGCGCAGTAACGATTTAAGTGGAAAAGTCGAAGAAAAACCTGGCGTCCGTGCGCTTTGTGAGCTTACGCTGGGCAAACCGTTCAAAATCTCTAAATACTATGAATGTAAGAATTGTTCAGCATGAAAAGTTCTACAAAAAAGTCCGCGAGAGCATATGTCTATCTTCAATACATCGCCAACTATAAGTGTTTTTACGTTTAAATTTCTTCCAACCATGTCCATTCAACTACTGAGGCGACAGTTTAGGAGCAAGCTAAGGATGAGTCTATCATCCCTGTTACAGCCTAGCTGGCGGGCGAACCTATTGCCCCAGATACAGCCAGCAGCAAGCCGTTGAGTCGTGTTGATTTAAGACTTCTGAGATGGGTGGTTGTGTTTGGAGTTTCCTTGGAAATGCAACTCGGATTTTCTTCATTTCGCCTGTGAAACACAGTCAAGTTAAGATTGGACGGAAAGGGGATTTGAGTTTTATTTACTTCGCAATTCCCTGGAAGTGCAACTCTCATTTCGCCTGTGAACTTTTCGTTCCTCAAAATTCACAGTCAATTTAAGATTGGACGGAAGGGGGATTATATTGTATTGAATTATACGTATTGGCGTATAATCTCTTCTTAATATAAAAAATTCCTCTCGGCACGCCGGAAGGCGGAGGTAGATTTCACCGGGCAGACTAGAGGATAGGCTAAAATAGGCGAAATATGCAGGTTTTCGTAGGAGGATCAGACCTCATTTATTGCGAGAATGTATTTTACAATTGGAGGTTAATTAACCATTTTTTCGTCTTTCTATGCATATTTTTAACATTTTCTTTTCTTATGGGGATGGTAACTTTCTTGTCTTATTTGGGGTTCATTTTAATACTTTTGATCACAATGTCCTTATGCAAGGTTTGGAACTGATGTGTACCTATCTAACAGTCTGTTACTTCTTCGCGCAAAATTTTATCTCCCGCAGAGATGTTGGTTGGTTCCTCAATTTAGGGGCTGCGACAAAGTGGTCATGTAACCCCGTGTACATTGGGTGTGTGTATAGTCTGTCTGATAAACGGTGTTAATTGTGATGACTGTATTAGTCTCTAATTCAATTAAGGTCTGCAGAAGGTCAATTTTAAGTAGTAGTACCTAATTTTGTACCAAATACTACCGTCAACGACACCTACTGTGAACTTGGCTGCTAGATTCCACCGCAACCAGCAACTTGCAATGAACGTTGGAACTTCCCCTCCGAAGGAAAGCAAGCTGAGGGATTTTTAGCGCTCTTAGAAAATCCGACGACTTTGGCCGGTTTTGAACCAGCGACCTTGGGCATAGAAGTTCAGCATGCTACCAGTTAGCCGTTTCCCACATAGTCAGATGGAACAAGAAGTTCCGTGCGGAACTAAAGAGCCTACTTTTCTTAAAATTAAGATTCATGCCAATGATTAATCTACAGTATATGAACCTATCTAGAATAGTGACGAAATTAAGTTGGTAATATCGGAATGTCTTAATTAGTTCGAAATACTGTATACTAGGCATAATGTAGCCTAATACAGCAATACAGTTGGCAGCCCTGGTGACTGAATATATTCTTAATTCCATCTCTTAAGGTACAGAATACAAAATGTGGTTGAAGTCCAAAGGATGTTACATGGAGTTATACATTGGATCTATCAGCACACGTAAAAGCACGTTGGCAACAATGTAATGCGTATGCTGGTCAGAAATAATCGGAAATATTATGATATATTTTTGTGCCAATTTTGAATGAAATCCATTTTTTAGTATAGAAGTTATATGTATTTAAAATTGGAGCTATCATCAGGCATAGAATCATGTTGGCATCACTGACTTATATTAATTACTCCAAATTAATCTAGAATGTCAGGTGCTATACGTATGCAAAGTATAGACATGTTGGCTTGCATACTTTCTGATATATTGATATTAGGGTAAAAAATATAGACACCATTTATTAACAGTTGGCCGCCCTAATTGCTCATAAGAATACTTATAGTCATATCTGATATATTACACATAGCACATACGAAATTTGGTTGAAATCCAACTGACAGTATAGAAGTTACATGTATTTAAAAATTGGTCCTATCAGCAGGCCTAGAATCATGTTGGTAGAACTGACGTATATAAGATACTCCAAATTAATGTAAAATGTCAGGTACTATACGCGTGCATAGTTTAAAGCTGTCGGCTTGCATACTTTCTGATATATTGGTATTTGGATAAAAAGTAGAGAGAACAATTATTAACAGTTGGCAGCCCTCGTGGCTCTTAATAATACGCTCAGTCATACCTGCTTATGTGCTTATATTACATACATAATTTGGTTGAAATCCAATTGATAGTGTAGAAGTTATGTGCATTTAAAAATTGGACCTATCAGAAGGCTTAAAATTATTTAGGAAACACTGTCATGTATGGCCTCCTGGAAATTAAACTGAAATAGTATTATCTACATGTGTGCCAATTTTGGAATTGCTCCCATATATGCCTTCCATGATATCCAACATGGAGCTCAAATTTCTAATGCGTTTTTAGCAGTTGGTAGCACTGACATCTTTTTAAAATATGGGCTCGAGATATTCCGGTATTCATCTTTACTCATACTAAATTTGATTTTGATTTCTGCAGCCGTTTAGGAGTTGATAAGGGGGGGGGGACACACAGCCAGCCAGACAGAAGGACAGACAGACACATTTTCCCGGATCGATCTCATAAGTCTACTTTTTCCTCATTTTTGCAAAGTGTGAAAAGTAGGCTAAAAATGAATGTGATCTCGTCAATGGCGTTGTCTTGGCAACCTCGGATAGCTCATCCCTGATCAATTTAGAAGCGTTGTCATGGTAACCTCTGATGGCACTTGGCATTTTCTTTAATTCCTAAATCGTTTTTCTCATCCCTTGGCGTAATGGTGGGTCATATCAAAATTTCTTTCAGACATAAGTTTTAGGTAATTATTAGGGGAATATTTTCCATTTTGTACGGTTTTGATATTGTGCATATTAAGAGAGATATGATTAATGTTTCCCGAAAAACCCAATTTTTCCACCCCTTTGGTCAATGGTTGGTGCTTTCAAAAAACTTATTTGGCATACATTTTTGGCACTTATCCGGCACATATTATGAACTTTGAATGGATTCGATATTTCATGTATTAAGAGAGTTATAGTGATCTTTCACTTTTTCGAAAAAAGCCCACCATTTTCACCCCCTTTGACCGATTTTAACCATTAACGAACTCGACCGAGAATATAATGGGATACTTATTATGTAAAACATTCAAAATGATTGGGGCAAAATTACGGCAGTTATCGTGTCCACAAGAAACTGATATACATCTATCTACTATATAAAGCTCAAATACCACTGACTGACCGATTCATTCTTCACGACATCTCAGAAACCACCGAACGGATTGGAATGAAATTTGGTATGCAGCTTCCTCAAGGGCCGCAAACGCCCACTAAGAAAGGATTTTTGGATATTCAGGTTCTAAAGGGGTGTTAAGGGGGTAGGCCTGCATTTTATTGAATAGCAATATCTCCCGATTGGTTTCATTGGGGGATGTGAAACTCGGCATATAAACTCATCATTAACAAGAAGTTCCGTGAAGAACTATACAGCCTACATTTCATGCCAATGATTATTCTACAGAATATGAACCTATCTAGAATAATGACGAAATTAAGTTGCTAATATCGACATTTCCAATTAGTTCGAAATACTGTATACCTGGCATAATGTATCCTAATAGAGCACTACAGTTGGCAGCCCTGATGACTGAATATATTCTTAGTTCCGTCTCTTAAGGTACAAAATACAAAATTTGGTTGAAGTCCAATGAATAGCATGGACGTTACATGCAGTTAAACATTGGATCTAACAGCGCGCGTAAAATCATGTTGGCAACAATGTCATGCATGTATTGGTCATAAATAATCTGAAATAATATGATCTATTGTTGTGCCAATTTTGAATGAAATCCATTAGTTAGTATAGAAGTTACATGCATTTTAAAATTGGACCTATCAGCAGGCTTAGAATCATGTTGGCAGCACTGACGTATATTAGTTACTCCAAATTCGTCTAGAATGCCAGGTACTATACGTGTGCAAAGTTTAGAGCTATTGGCTTGCATACTTTCTGATATATTGATATTAGGGTAACAAAAATAGGGACAGCACATATTAACAGTTGGCAGCACTGGTTGCTCCTTAGAATACGCATAGTCATATCTGTTATGGTACACATAGCACATACGAAATTTGGTTGAAATCCAAATGATAGTATGGAAGTTACATGTATTTAAAGTTGGACCTGTCAGCAGGCTTAGAATCATGTTGGTAGCACTGACGTATATAAGTTACTCCAAATTAATATAGAATGTCAGGTACTATACGTGTGCATAGTTTAAAGCTGTCGGCTTGCATACTTTCTGATATATTGGTATTTGGATAAAATGAATTAGGAGCATTTATTAACAGTTGGCAGCACTGGTAGGTCGTAAGAATACGCTCAGTCATATCTGGTTTCGTACACATACAACATACGAAATTTGGTTGAATTCCAATTGATAGTATAGAAGTTATATGCATTTAAAAATTGGACGTATCAGGAGGCTTATAATCATTTTGGCAACACTGCCATGTTTAGCCTCCTGGAAATTAAACTGAAATATTATGATCTGTACGCGTGCCAATTTTGAAATAGCTCCCATTCATACTTTCCAAGATATCCAACATGGAGCTCAAATTTCAATTGCGATTTTTTAGCAGTTGGTAGCACTGACATCATTTTCAAATATGGCTGTGAGATATTCAGGTATAGATCTTTACTCCTACCAAATTTTGTTTCGATTGCTGCAGCCGTTTAGGAGTTGATAGGGGGGGACACACACACAGCCAGACAGACAGACAGAAGGACAGACAGACAGACAGACAGACAGACATTTGCCCGATCTCGTAAGTCTACTTTTTCCTC
Source organism: Meconema thalassinum (assembly GCA_946902985.2). Classification (NCBI taxonomy): domain Eukaryota; kingdom Metazoa; phylum Arthropoda; class Insecta; order Orthoptera; family Tettigoniidae; genus Meconema; species Meconema thalassinum. The sequence goes on along the minus strand of CAMPQE020000003.1, from coordinate 3,585,837 downwards.
ATTTTTGCAAAATGTGAAAAGTAGGCTAAAAATAAAAAGACACGTGTCTGAGGGTTTTTCGATGTGGTGTATATTATGAGGTGAAAGGGGTGAAAAGTGGGGGTTGAAGGATTCCTAACGGAGCGTGTATCCCTTAAACGACATAGTCCAGGAGTTTGGAACTCAGCGGGAAATAATCAGCATAAAAATAAGTAAATAGGTGTTTGACCGTTTTTTCATAAATCCAATTTAAGGGGCCCATGGGGAGGGGTGAAATTATGGGTGGGGGGGGGGGACGTAATATATCTGAGTGTAAAATTATACATGGCCTATGTTGTAGACAATAACACATTACATCTTTTTCGCCTCTTACTATTTCATCATACGACGAATACTTACGGAGTTATTAATGATTTTGTACTTTTTGGTCGGAATTTTCCAAGTCCCAGCAATGACATAAAAATTGATTCGTATGAAATTTCAAAAAAGATTTTTTTTAATACTTTTATTATATTTTTCACGTCTTTTAGGGTCCGATGCCAACATGAAATTTTAATGGATTTTTTCGTCCCATGCATTTTTGGGTTCAGGTGATAGACCATGCTTATCTTCTTCTTCTTCTACTATATATAGCTCAAATACCACTGACTGACTGATTCATTCATCACGAAATCTCAGAAACCACCGAACGGATTGGAATGAAGTTTGGTATGCAGCTTCCTCAAGGGCCGCAAACGCCCACTAAGAAAGGATTTTTGGATATTCAGGTTCTAAAGGGGTGTTAAGGGGGTAGGCCTGCATTTCATTGAATAGCAATATCTCCCGATTGGTTTCATTGGGGGATGTGATACTCGGCATATAAACTCATCATTAAAAACAAGTAGTTCCGTGAAGAACTATACAGCCTATTTTCATATATCCTACTTATGTTAATTGCCACTATCGACATACACAATTTCAGTTTGATTGCTGTAATAGATAAGTAGGTATTGAGAACCGACTAAATATTTCGGATGGTCGCCATGTTGGATTTTATATATGTAGATCCTAGAGTTATGTACTGTTACATGCAGATTATTGTGAACGTGTAGTATTCAAACTTCAATCGCATAATTAGGACACAAGAAAAACAAGGAGATTTTAAAATTTTTCACAGCTGCCATCTTGAGGTTATGGAAACAATTGAAATAAATTAGATGCCAGTGGATTAACATTCGGATAAAGATTTACTGTACCAAGTTTCACTGCACGCGGATGGTTAAATTGCGAGAAACGTCCATGTGAATATTTATAATTCGCGTCACCGCCATGTTGGATTTGTGATCACCAGGTTATTTAAAGTCCTATAGGTGAACTTAAGTTCATAGTCTCTATGAACATTAAAAAATGCAGTTTGATTGCTAAAATGGATTCGTAGATATTCAGTATCGTCTAAATATTTCGGATGGTCGCCATGTTGGATTGTTAAATGTATAGGCCATAGAGTCATGTACCATTAAAGGAAAATTATTGCGTAGGTTCATTATTCAAACTTTCACTTCGATCGCATGACTACATCACAAGAAATAAAAACTTAATTTTAAAATTCGCACTGCCGCCATCTTGAGGTTAAGTAAACAATTGAACTAAATTAGATACCAGTGGATTACAATGTGTATAAATATTTCCTGTACCAGATTTCAGTGCGCTTGGAACATTAAATCGCGAGAAAGGTCTATTTGAAATGTTCAAATTCGCTTGGCCGCCATGTTCGTTTTGTAGTTAACCGGTGTTTGAAAATCATATAGATGGACTCCTAGTAGTGCCCTTTATCTCCGTACAAACTTTTAGGGAGATACCGCTAATAGTTTCAGAGATATAGAATGCCGGTGAAATATTTCGCACATCCGCCATCTTGTGATTATGTGAACAATTGAACGAAGTTAGATGTCGGTGCATTACAATGTATATAAACATATACTGTACCAAGTTTCATTGCGTTTGGTTGGTTAAATCGCGAGAAACGTCTATTTAAATGTCGCAAATTCGCTTGGCCGCCATGTTGGTTTGGTAGTTACCAGGTTTTCAAAAGTCACATGAGTGAACTTATAGTAGTTCCCTCTATCACCATAGAAAATGTCAGGGTAATATCGGTAATAGTTTCGGAGATATTGAATGCTGGTGAAATATTTCGCACATCCGCCATGTTGGATTGGTGAGTCGTAACAAAATTTGAAGGGCACGGTCGAGGTCACCGGGAATAGTGCTATGAACTTTCCGAGTTTCATTGAAATCGTTCCTGCCGTTTAGATTTTATTAGGGGGGGGGACACACACACGAATCACACACACACACACACACACGCACACACACACGGACAAAAGGTGATCTCATAAGCCTATTTTTTCAAAATTGAAAATCGGCTAATAAGAAGACACGTGTCTGAGGGTTTTTCGATGTGGTGTATATTATGAGGTGAAAGGGGTGAAAAGTGGGGGTTGAAGGATTCCTAACGGAGCGTGTATCCCTTAAACGACATAGGCCAAGAGTTTGAAACTCAGCGGGAAAAAATCAGCATAAAAAACAAGATGTTCAGTAAAGAACATATAGCCTACTTTCTCCTAAATGCATGGGTATTGTTATAACTCTTTGTCCTTTTCAAGGAGTATGATCGAATGTTGGTTGTAGTAGCTTGTTGAAATACAACGTGCTATAGGGATATTAAACATGAATATGAGGTGCCCTTTGCTAGTGCTACCTCTGTACCAAATTTCGTTCATTTCGGTTTCACCGTGTTTGAATTGATAGGGGGAATCGATTTGCACACATACTTGGCCACCATCTGCAAACTATTGGGCTGATGTTCTTGCAGTTTGGTCTGAATATGTTTCCCACATAAAGATATGGTGTTGCAAAATTTGGTAGAGACTAGATTATTAGGTTGGTCGTAATTACATTTTAGCTTTTAACATTTGGGTGGCCACGATTACGTTTCCGTCAAGATAGCGGTGATATAAAACATGACACTGAGGTGCCCTTTGCTAGTGCTACCTCTGTACCAAATGTCGTTCCATTCGGTTTCACCGTGTTCGAATTGATAAGGGGAATCGATTTTCACACAAAGATGGCCGCCATCCGCAAAATATCAGGCTGATGACCTATTAGATTGGTCAAAGGATGCTCCCTCCATAAAGGTATGTTGTTGCTAAATTTCCTAGAGAACGGATGATTAGGCTAATCGTAATTTGATTTAAGCTTTAAACATTTGTGTGGCCGCCATTACGTTTCTGTCAATATGGCGGCGATATAAATCATGACACTGAGATGCCCTTTGCTAGTGCTATCTCTGTACCAAATTTCGTTCCATTCTGTTTCACCGTGTTTGAATTAATAGGGGGAATCGATTTTGACACAAAGATGGCCGCCATCCGCAAAATATCAGGCTGATGACCTATTAGATTGGTCAAAGGATGCTCCCTCCATAAAGGTATGTTGTTGCTAAATTTCCTAGAGATCGGATGATTAGGCTAATCGTAATTTGATTTAAGCTTTAAACATTTGTGTGACCGCCATTACGTTTCTGTCAATATGGCGGCGATATAAATCATGACACTGAGATGCCCTTTGCTAGTGCAATCTCTGTACCAAATTTCGTTCCATTCTGTTTCACCGTGTTTGAATTAATAGGGGGAATCGATTTTGACACAAAGATGGCCGCCATCCGCAAACTATTAGGCGAATGACCTATTAGAATGGTGAAAGGATGCTCCCTCCATAAAGGTATGTAGTTGCAAAATTTGGTAGAGATGGGATGATTAGGTTAATCGTAATTTGATTTAAGCTTTGAACATTTGTGTGGCCGCCATTACGTTTCAGTCAAGATGGCGGCGATATAAAACATGACACTGAGGTGCCCTTTGCTAGTGCTGCCTCTGTACCAAATTTCGTTCCATTCGGTTCCACCGTGTTCGAATTAATAGGTGGAATCAATTTTGACATAAAGATGGCCGCCAGCCGCAAACCATTAGGCTAATAACCTATTAGATTGGTCAAAGCATGCTCCCTCCATAAAGGAATGATGTTGCAAAGTTTGGTAGAGATCGGAAGGTTATGTTAGTCGTAATTTAACTTAAACTTTGAACATTTGTGTCGCCGCCATTACGTTTCTGTCAATATGGCGGTGATATGAAACATGACACTGAGATGCCCTTTGCTAGTGCTACCTCTGTACCAAATTTCGTTCCATTCGGTTGCACCGTGTTCGAATTAATAGGGGGAATCGATTTTCACACAAAGATGGCCGCCATCCGCAAAGTATTACGCTTATGGCCTATTGGTTTGGTCAAAGGATGCTCCCCCCATAAAGGTATGTTGTTGCAAAATTTGGTAGAGATCGGATGATTAGGTTAGTCGTAATTTGATTTAAGCTTTGAACATTTGTGTGGCCGCCATTACGTTTCCGTCAAGATGGCGGCGATATTAAATATGACACTGAGGTGTCCTTTGCTAGTGCTACCTTTGTACCAAATTTCGTTCAATTCGCATTCACCGTGTTCGAATTGATAGGGGGGGACAGACATTCAGAGTACACACACTCACACACACACAGACACACACACACACAGACACACACACAGACTCACACACATACACACACACAGACAGACACACTTTTTTCGCCCTGTGTTGATCGCATAAGTCTACTTTCATTTTTTGCAAAAATCGAAAGTAGGCTAATAAGTAAATAGGTGTTTGACCGTTTTTTCATAAATCCAATTTAAGGGGCCCATGGGGAGGGGTGAAATTATGGGGGAGGGCGTAATATGTCTGAGTGTAAAATTATACATGGCCTATGTTGTAGACAATAACACATTACATCTTTTTTATCTCTTGCTATTTCATCATACGACGAATACTTAGGGAGTTATTTATGATTTTGTATTTTTTGACCGGAATTTTCAAAGTCCCAGGAATGACATAAATATATATTCGAATGAAATTTCAAAAAATAGGTTTTTTTTAATACTTTTATTATATTTCTCACGTCTTTTAGGGTCCGATGCCAACATGATATTTTGATGTTTTTTTTCGTCCCATGCATTTTTGGTTTCAGGTGATAGAATTATTTTCCACTAGGACCCATGCTTATCTATCTATTTAACTAATGTTATAACAGGATTACAAATGTTATTGCGGGCGAAGCCGCGGGTAACAGCTACCTACTATATAAAGCTCAAATACCACTGACTGACTGATTCATTCATCACGAAATCTCAGAAACCACCGAACGGATTGGAGTGAAATTTGGTATGCAGCTTCCTCAAGGGCCGCAAACGCCCACTAAGAAAGGATTTTTGGATATTCAGGTTCTAAAGGGGTGTTAAGGGGGTAGGCCTTCATTTTATTGAATAGCAATATCTCCCGATTGGTTTCATTGGGGGATGTGAAACTCGGCATATAAACTCATCATTAAAAATAAAAAGACACGTGTCTGAGGGTTTTTCGATGTGGTGTATATTATGAGGTGAAAGGGGTGAAATGTGGGGGTTGAAGGATTCCTAACGGAGCATGTATCCCTTAAACGACATAGTCCAGGAGTTTGGAACTCAGCGGGAAATAATCAGCATAAAAAATAATTAAATAGGTGTTTGACCGTTTTTTCATAAATCCAATTTAAGGGGCCCATGGGGAGGGGTGAAATTATGGGTGGGGGGGGGGGGGGACGTAATATATCTGAGTATAAAATTATACATGGCCTATTTTGTAGACAATAACACATTACATCTTTTTTGCTTCTTGCTATTTCATCATACGACGAATACTTACGGAGTTATTAATGATTTTGTATTTTTTGGCCGGAATTTTCAAAGTCCCAGGAATGACATAAAAATTGATTCGAATAAAATTTCACAAAAAAAAATTTTTAATACTTTTATTATATTTTTCACGTTTTTTAGGGTCCAAAACCAACATGATATTTTGATGTTTTTTTTCGTCCCATACATTTTTGGTTTCAGGTGATAGACCATGCTTATCTTCTTCTTCTTCTACTATGTATAGCTCAAATACCACTCACTGACTGACTGATTCATTCATCACGAAATCTCAGAAACCACCGAACGGATTGGAATGAATTTTGGTATGCAGCTTCCTCAAGGGCCGCAAACGCCCACTAAGAAAGGACTTTTGGATATTCAGGTTCTAAAGGGGTGTTAAGGGGGTAGACCTGCATTTCATGAATAGCAATATCTCCCGATTGGTTTCATTGTGGGATGTGATACTCGGCATATAAACTCATCATTAAAAATAAGAAGACACGTGTCTGAGGGTTTTTCGATGTGGTGTATATTATGAGGTGAAAGGGGTGAAAAGTGGGGGTTGAAGGATTCCTAACGGAGCGTGTATCCCTTAAATGACATAGGCCAGGAGTTTGGAACTCGGCGGAAAAAATCAGCATAAAAAATATGTAAATAGGTGTTTGACCGTTTTTTCATAAATCCAATTTAAGGTGCCCATGGGGAGGGGTGAAATTATGGGTGGGGGGGGGGGGACGTAATATGTCTGAGTGTAAAATTATACATGGCCTATGTTGTAGACAATAACACATTACATCTTTTTTCTCTTGCTATTTCATCATACGACGAATACTTACGGAGTTATTAATGATTTTGTACTTTTTGGTCGGAATTTTCTAAGTCCCAGGAATGACATAAAAATTGATTCGAATGAAATTTCAAAAAAAAAAAAAAAATTAATACCTTTATTATATTTTTCACGTCTTTTAGGGTCCGAAACCAACATGATATTTTTTTTTCGTCCCATGCATTTTTGGTTTCAGGTGATAGACCATGCTTATCTATCAATATAACTAATGTTATAACGGGATTCCAAATGTTATTGCGGACGAAGCCGCGGGTAACAGCTATATAAAGCTCAAATACCACTCACTCATTCACTGACTCATTCATTCATCACGAAATCTCAGAAACCACCGAACGGATTGGAATAAAATTTGGTATCCAGCTTCCTCAAGGGTCGCAAACGCCCGCTAAGAAAGGATTTTTGGATATTCAGGTTCTAAAGGGGTGTTAAGGGGGTAGACCTGCATTTCATTGAATAGCAATATCTCCCGATTGCTTTCATTGGGGGATGTGATACTCGGCATATAAACTCATCATTAAAAATAAGAAGACATGTGTCTGAGGGTTTTTCGATGTGGTGTATATTATGAGGTGAAAGGGGTGAAAAGTGGGGGTTGAAGGATTCCTAACGGAGCGTGTATCTCTTAAACGACATAGGCGAGGAGTTTGGAACTCAGCCGAAATAAATCATCATAAAAAATAACTAAACAGGTGTTTGACGTTTTTTCATAAATCCAATTTAAGGGGCCCATGGGGAGGGGTGAAATTATGGGGGAGGGGGGGAAACGGAATATGTCTGAGTGTAAAATTATACATGGCCTATGTTGTAGACAATAACACGTTACATCTTTTTTGTCTGTTGCTATTTCATCATACGACGAATACTTAGGGAGTTATTAATGATTTTGTACTTTTTGGCCGGAAATTTCTAAGTCCCAGGAATTACATAAAAATTGATTCGAATGAAATTTCAAAAAATAGTTTTTTTAATACTCTTATTATATATTTCACGTCTTTTAGAGTCCGAAACCAACATGATATTTTGATGTTTTTTTTTCGTCCCATGCATTTTTGGTTTCAGGTGATAGAATTATTTTCCACTAGGACCCATGCTTATCTATCTATATAACTAATGTTATAACGGGATTCCAAATGTTATTGCGCGCGAAGCCGCGGGTAACAGCTAGTCTACTATATAAAGCTCAAATACCACTGACTGACTGATTCATTCATCACGAAATCTCAGTAACCACCGAACGAATTGGAATGAAGTTTGGTATGCAGCTTCCTCAAGGGCCGCAAACGCCCACTAAGAAAATATTTTTGGATATACAGGTTCTAAAGGGGTGTTAAGGGGGTAGGCCTGCATTTCATTGAATAGCAATATCTCCCGATTGGTTTCATTGGGGGATGTGATACTCGGCATATAAACTCATCATTAAAAACAAGATGTTCAGTAAAGAACATATAGCCTACTTTCTCCTAAATGCATGGGTATTGTTATAACTCTTTGTCCTTTTCAAGGAGTATGATTGAATGTTGGTTGTAGTAGCTTGTTGAAATACAACGTGCTATAGGGATATTAAACATGAATATGAGGTGCCCTTTGCTAGTGCTACCTCTGTACCAAATTTCGTTCAATTCGGTTTCACCGTGTTTGAATTGATAGGGGGAATCGATTTGCACACATACTTGGCCACCATCTGCAAACTATTGGGCTGATGTTCTTGCAGTTTGGTCTGAATATGTTTCCCACATAAAGATATGGTGTTGCAAAATTTGGTAGAGACTAGATTATTAGGTTGGTCGTAATTACATTTTAGCTTTTAACATTTGGGTGACCGCGATTACGTTTCCGTCAAGATAGCGGTGATATAAAACATGACACGGAGGTGCCCTTTGTTAGTGCTACCTCTGTACCAAATTTCGTTCCATTCGGTATCACCGTGTTCGAATTGATAAGGGGAATCGATTTTCACACAAAGATGGCCGCCATCTGCAAAATATTAGGCTAATAACCTATTAGATTGGTCAAAGGATGCTCCTTCCATAAAGGTATGTAGTTGCAAAATTTGGTAGAGATCGGATGATTAGGTTAATCGTAATTTGATTTAAGCTTTGAACATTCGTGTGGCCGCCATTACGTTTCAGTCAAGATGGTGGCGATATAAAACATGACACTGAGGTGCCCTTTGCTAGTGCGACCTCTGTACCAAATTTCGTTCCATTCGGTTCCACCGTGTTCGAATTAATAGGGGGAATCAATTTTGACATAAAGATGGCCGCCACCCGCAAACTATTAGGCTAATAACCTATTAGATTGGTCAAAGGATGCTCCCTCCATAAAGGTATGTAGTTGCAAAATTTGGTAGAGATCGGATGATTAGTTTAATCGTAATTTGATTTAAGCTTTGAACATTCGTGTGGCCGCCATTACGTTTCTGTCAAGATGGCGGCGATATAAAACATGACACTGAGGTGCCCTTTGCTAGTGCTACCTCTGTACCAAATTTCGTTCCATTTGGTTTCACCGTGTTTGAATTAATAGGGGGAATTGATTTTCACACAAAGATGGCCGTCCGCAAACTATTAGGCTAATGACCTAGTTATTTGGTCAAAGGATGCTTCCTCTATAAAGGTATGTTGTTGCAAAATTTGGTAGAGATCGGATGATTAGGTTAGTCCTAATTTGATTTAAGCTTTGAACATTTGTGTGGCCGCCATTACGTTTCCGTCAAGATGGCGGCGATATAAAACATGACACTGAGGTGTCCTTTGCTAGTGCTACCTTTGTACCAAATTTCGTTCAATTCGCATTCACCGTGTTCGAATTGATAGGGGGGGACAGACACTCAGAGTACACACACTCACACACACACAGACACACACACGCACAGACACACACACAGACTCACACACACACATACACACACACAGACAGACACACTATTTTCGCCCTGTGTTGATCTCATAAGTCTACTTTCATTTTTTGCAAAAATCGAAAGTAGGCTAATAAGAAGACATGTGTCTGAGGGTTTTTCGATGTGGTGTATATTATGAGGTGAAAGGGGGTGAAAAGTAGGGTTTGAAGGATTGCTAACGGAGCGTGTATCCCTTAAACGACATAGGCCAGGAGTTTGGAACTCAGCGGGAAAAAATCAGCATAAAAATAAGTAAATAGGTGTTTGACCGTTTTTTCATAAATCCAATTTAAGGGGCTCATGGGGAGGGGTGAAATTATGGGGGGGACGTAATATGTCTGAGTGTAAAATTGTACATGGCCTATGTTGTAGATAATAATACACTACATCTTTTTTGTCTCTTGCTATTTCATCATACGACGAATACTTACGGAGTTATTAATGATTTTGTACTTTTTGGTCGGAATTTTCTAAGTCCCAGGAATGACATAAAAATTGATTCGAATGAAATTTCAAAAAAAAAAATTCTTAATATTTTTATTATATTTTTCACGTCTTCTAGGGTCCGAAACCAACATGATAATTTGATGTGTTTTTTTTTCGTCCCATGCATTTTTGGTTTCAGGTGATAGACCATGCTTATCTATCTATATAACTAATGTTATAACGGGATTCCAAATGTCATTGCGGGCGAAGCCGCGGGTAACAGCTAGTATGTATATATATATATATATATATATATATATATATATATATATATACATAAATTATATATAAACTTTTGAACTGACGGTGGTTTTGGGGTCTGGGGGATGTGAAACGCGAAGATATGTCGAAATTTTCCGTAAGTCGAAACATGGGACCCATTGCAATAGTTAGCTTTCTAATCAAATCTACCTAACAAAGTCCCCGATTCTTGGATGTCACGGGTAATCTCGAGAACCACTGAATGGATTTTGTTGCAGTTTTCACCATTCTGTAAAGAATATCTCGAGGAAGGTTTCTGTAGAAAATAATTTATTTATGACCAAAGGAAGTCAAGCACTAACGATTTCAGTGAAAAAGTCGAAAAAAATCTGGCGTCCGTGCGCATTTTAAGCTTACCCTGGGCAAACCGTTAAAAATATCGGTATACTATGAGTGTAAGAATTGTTCAGCATGAAAAGTTCTACAAAAAAGCCCTGGAGATCATATCTCTATCTTCAATACATCACCCACTATAAGTGTCTTCATTTCTTCCAACAATCTCCATTCAGTTAATGAGGCGACAGTTTACGAGCTAGCTAGGGGCGAGTCTATCACCCCAGTTACAGCTTAGCTAGCGGACGAGCTTATTGCCCCAGGTACAGCCAGCAGCAAACTGTCGAGTCGTGTTGAGTTAAAAACTTTAGAGAAGAGTGGTTGTGTTCGGAGTTTCCCTTGAAGTGCAACTCGGCTTTTCTTCATTTCGCCTGCGAACTTTTTGTTCCGCACAATTAACAGTCAAGTTTAGATTGGACGGAAGGGGGATTTGTGTTACATGCACCCCGCCATTATTAAATTACGTCTGACAAGAATTTGTTGCACATGCATCTCCATGATAATATAATTAATAGTCCAGTCAATGATTTTAACCTATCATGCCGAGACGTAAATAGGATATTGGTCGTTGTTCATTGACATTGGAAAAGAAAGCGCTTATCACGTAATTCATTCATAACTGTTCCCGGGCGAAGCCGGGTCGGGTTGCTAGTTAATAATAAGAGGTGTATTGGCAACATAGCTCTTGGGATTTGTCTTGGAGCCTGGAAAACCTCGACACAACTTCCGTTTAAACCCCATTACTCTGGTTGGTTGGTTCCTTTGTTTAGGGGCTGCGACAACGTGGTCATGTAGCCCCGTGTACTTTGGGTGTGTGTCGAATTTGTCTGATAACTGGTGTTAATTGTGATGGCTGTGTTTGTGATTCTGTTATCTGTTATCTGTGATTCAGGTGGAAGGACTGCAGACGATTATTTTTTTCAAGTAGTTCCTACCATTGCTACCAAATGCTACCGTCCACGACACCTAGTTGTGGACGTGGCTACTAAATGCCATTGCAGTCAGGACCTGATGGCGAACGTTGGAACTAATATAGCGTTATTAAACTAACCTACGAATTTTAGCTTCCACAAGTGTAGTTAGTGGAAGGATTTTTTCATGCCATAAATCTATGACATGGGCCCGCCGGCTATACTTCCCCTCCGAAGGAAAGCATACTGAGGGATTGTAACGCTCTTAAAAAATCCGATGACTTCATCCGGGTTTGAACCGCCGATTTCGGGCACCCATTACTCTCAAAAAGATTCACTTCCTGCCCCCTCCCCTCCTCCTGCCGGGCAAGAAACAGTTGTAAGGGGATGGAAGATCAGTCGCATGCCGCTCGTTCTACAAGCCGGTGAGACTCAGTTGACTGTCGGGATTATACAAACAGTGCCACTCAGGACGAATGTGTTTTATTATACATTGGCTCTCCATACCGTGCCGTCATAAAGTGTTCGCCCTGTACGAGCGTAAGTAATATCTCCGGACATTCTCCTTTTGTCACACTTTGCCTCGCCAGGCAGGACAGGCTGCCTATGATTGGTCCACACACACTCTCCCGAACAGGCCACTTGTTCGCTCTCAGTCGGGGCCAGAGGGCAGTTGAGCTGGACAGTCATGATGATTATGATAGTTGTTGTTAGGGGCCTGACAGCTAAGTAGGTTATAGGCCCCTTATAGTTCGGGTGTTCATGAAAAATGAAAATGAAACCTATAATTAAATCTAACTACAAACTTACAACTGAGACTAACTGAAAATGAAAATCCACAGCCTGGTTCCAGTCGACCAACCGGGTCAGGGAATGAAGCCCCCATCTAGCGGCGAGGATATGCACTATGCAGGCTGCCGAAGCCTGTCACACTCCCCTGGGGCAATGATTTAATGAATGACAGATGAAATGAAACGATAGTGAAGAATGGTGCTGGAATGAAATTGTGACAGGGAAAACCGGAGTACCCGGAGAAACACCTGTCTGCCCCCGTTTTGTCCAGCACAGATCTCACATGGAGGGACCGAGATTTTAACCACGGGCCCAGCGGTGAGACGCCGGCGTGCTGCCGCCTAAGCCACGGAGGCTCTACTAAGACTAACTACAGCTTACAAACTAGGATAAGAAAAAGAAAAACAAAACAAGAGTATGGGAAATAAAAGAAAGGGGAAATAAATGCCTTCAAAACTCTAAGAATGAGGATTGAGGGACTTAGAAAGAAGGAGAGTCATGAAAGTCCGATAGGAAAGGGAAAGATGAGAGGGCCCGTCCCAGAAGCAATGGAAAAAGGGGGAAACCCGGACCCAGCTCAGGAATCCCTCGGGGACGCCGACTCCTGATCTCAGCAGATGTGAACCCTTGAGGATGTAGCACTATCCAGGGTGCACCATAAGTGGTAGGGCTACACACTCCCTGCCTCCTTGAGGGCCTTGAGCAGAAGGCTGGAGATCTGAAAGAAAAACAAGAGATCTGCCCCCTCGAAAAATGAGGGATCAGGAAAGGTGAGAGAAGGGCCAATTAAGGCATCGGATACCCTAATACCATCGCGGTTGGAAGAGAACAACAGTTGACCAAGAGAGGTCGACAGGAAAGAAGACGAAGAGGAGCCCGGCACAAGTAAGTGGAAGCAATGTCGGACTCAGCTGGGGTCCCGTGGTCACCAAACCCCGTCCCACTATATGTCAGGCCCTAGAGGGGGGGGGGCGGGGTTCCAGCCATGATATTTATAATAAATGCTATGAAGGAAATTAAACTTCATCATCATTTATTGCATTTAACAAGTCATTAAGGCCCAGGGCAGAAAACAAGAGAGAAAGTAAAACTTAATTACATATGAACACAGGTATTAATTACAACAAGAGGGACTGAGGCTTATGCACAGATGTTCTTCCACCTTCCCCGGTCCTTTGCATCTTCCACTGTTGCTGATGGTGCCACCTTTCCTAGAGCCATTATTGTCCGATCTTTCCATCTTGTTCTAGGGCCTCTCCCCGTCAGTGATAAGTTGAAAACACAATTATAGTTGTATGTTCCAATGATGAAATCTGAAGTTTCGGCGCTACTGAGCAAAAACAGTTGACGACTAGTTCGCACGCAAGATTTGTTGCCATGGAAACCATTCAGCGCTGCCAAGTTGAATGATGCTATTTGGCCACGTGCTTGTCGCCGACCAGTCGCTTGTTTGGTTGCCTCCAGTGTGCACACTGACCTTGCTGCGTTTCATAACCTGTTGTTTTTATGATTTATAATTGTTTTGAATTAATTAGTTAATTATAAGGTGCGTACAAAAAGTAAAGAGCCGGAGGCATAATTACTGAAACCAGCAGCCTACCTGTATGTTAGAAGTATTGGCCCTGGCTGTTGAGGCACTTGTCCCACTGTGACACGATGCGGTGAATGGCTGTCTCATAAAATTCCCTGGGCTGCGATGTGAACCAGTTCCGCACGTACAGCTGGACGTCGGCGTCCGAGGTGAATCGTTGGCCCCGCAGAGCTCTTTTCAGGGGACCAAACATGGCGTAATCACAGGGAGAGAGGTCTGGACTGTATGGAGGGTGGCCGAGAACCTCCCATTTGAATTTCTGCAGGAGTGCCGCGACTGTGTTGGCCGTATGAGGTCGTGCATTGTCGCGGTAATGCAGGGGGGGGGAGGGGGGGGTGCCCCAGACCGGGCATCATTGTCTAACGACACACGTCCTTCCCTGAAGCGCTTGTGCCACGCCTTGACCCTTGCAAAGGACATGCAGTGTTCGCCGTACACTTGTGACATTCGGCGATGAATGTCCGTTCCCCCTACTCCTTCCACTGTCCGAAACCAAACAACACCTCTTTGCTCTTAGGTTGACGCCTCCATGTCACTGTTTGCAATGTGACTGGCAGCGTTGGACGATTGATGCATGCTGCTGCTCGCTTTGTATGGTTACGTGACGTGCACGCATGCCCTCCAGCGACGGGATGTGACCTTCCACGCTCTGGTTGGAACCACACCTCGTTACACACGCCACGATTAGCCGATGTATTCACGGTTTGCGCATTCTAGCTTCCGGCTCGTTACTTTTTGAAAGCACCTTATAATTTTCCGTGTAGGATTTATACTTATTATTAAAGATGATATGGATGTGAAAGAGCTTCCTCCCAGTGATTAGCTTCTGTCTTCTGAAGGGAGAGTTAATAGCCTACACATTGAGCGTATAGTTTGTAATAGCCTACATTTGTGTGTTTCTTGTGCCTTGAAACTAATTCTAATGGAAATATAAATAATTAAATATCACAGAAACAATCGCGTGTTGTCGTCTCGCTTTGAACATTCTTGAGCATAGTATTCATAATATTGCTATTCGTTGCAATATTTTAGGCCTTTCATAAATTTGACCGGCTGTTATTATATTTTACAGTGTGCACCGAACAGTTCTAAGCATTGCATTGTTTAAGTTTTTTGAAAACCGTCTGAGTAAGAATGTAATAAATGTAATAACGGTGCTAATAATATTATGCGCATGAGGAAATGAGTGGGGGGGTGGAAGTACACACGTGGAGGCCAGCAGCATTCGTGGCAACGCCGCCTTCAGATCAACAGTTCTCCGCCGAACTGGCAGATTCCAACTCTGGATAATACACCTATGGAATCCTCTGCTCAAAATACATGACCCAACCATTACAAACTCCTCCTCTCTAGAATTCAGTTGTGTCTACAGTAACATAGTTTATTAGGTCTATAAGTATTTCATACACTCTCAATAACTTGAACGTAACGGCCAAACTTCCCTTCACTCCAACTGAATCAGCAGCAACAACAATGCGATGCATTTTGTTTAAATCTGAAAATAAAAATCGCACGATGGTCGAAAGTCAATGATTTTAATTTGTTTGACGAATGAATATTTTATGTAGTTGATATCAAAATCACTGCTGCAGCTCTTTTTTGGAAGGCTATATTGGGATCTGAAGCCTTATGTTTGATGGTGCAATGCATCAATTTTCAGTAATTAATTGCTCTGACAGTAAGTTACAGGGTAATTATATAATGAGCGTATTTAATACCCAGAATGATAATACAATTGAGGGGATAACACGTGCTACACAGCATATGAGGAATATCCCACGACAGAGAGGGTAGGAATTTGCCCTAAAATAAGCTATGGTGTATCGTTTTATTATGTGGGACTTAACGTAAGGAAGAAAGAAGCAAATTATTACAGGGACGACTAAGAGCTTAAGGGGACTCAACATCATAGAAAATGCTCAATGTTACTCCTGCTACTTGTGTTTAGAACGTGAAAGGTAATATTAATATGATAGTTCCACTGTACCCTTAGTAATAATAATAATAATAATAATAATAATAATAATAATAATAATAATAATAATAATAATAATAATAATAATAATAATAATAATATTTCTATGAACACAAAAATTCGTCACTACAACACTCTCATCAAACCGGTACCGCTATATGCTTCAGAATGCCTTATCCTATCCGAGAAATATTTGCTCACGAAGTTAGAGAGAAAAGAAAGAAAGAAAGAATGCTCCTACACATCATACTTGGCCCAGACTACAAAAATGGCATCTACATCAGAAAATCCATGCAAGAAATATACACGAGGATAGAGAAGATCACAGACACAATGCGAAAACGCAGAGTTTGCTTCTACGGTCATATACGACGGATGATCGACTCCCGATGGACGAAACGTATATTCAGTATATTCGACTCCAAACCAAAAACTAGAATGCCATGGTGTGTTAACGTCCAGAAAGATCTGAAAGAAATGAGGATACGAGCAGAAGATGCACAAGACCGAAATCTTTATAGAGCAGCTATCAAGACGTTTGGGACTTTCCGGGACGAAAAACGGACAACTGGTGCGAAATGGACAGAAGAACGTCTTGCTAATCACAGTGAGCTCATGAAGACAATGTGGATCAAGCGAAAAATGTACAAATTCCAGAATGTAAAATGAGGCTTACCGTGGTCCCTACTTGGCCGATTAGCGAAAATGAATGAATAATAATAATAATAATAATAATAATAATAGAAGAATTTCAAGTGGATAGAAAAACAAGAGAATTAATCAGACTAATATTAACTGGTACTACTTCAAAAGTTAAATTCCTCGGCGAAATATCTGAGCCTTTTGCAATTAACACTGGGGTCCGCCAAGGAGACGGATTATATCCGTTACTGTTCAACCTCGTACTTGAGAAGATAATCAGGACCTGAGAAAAGGAAACTAAGGGAATAACCCTTGGCAGACTACTCAAAGATAGAATTGATGTACATTGTTTGGCCTTTGCTGATGACATAGCAATCCTTTCTAATAACAGGCAAGAAGCAATTCATTCCATTGAGAAATTACATGAAATTGCCATCAAAACGGGACTTCAAATTTCTTATGAGAAAACTCAGTACATGGGAGGAGCCTCACGATACTTAGACGGACAACCTATGAGAACTAAATTCGACAAAATCTTTCAAGTGAACGAATTCAAATATCTGGGAGAAATTATCCAGCCCTCTGGTTTAAACCTTGAAGCAAATAAAGACAGAATCTCCAAATTACAGAAAGCTTACAGAATCACTTGGAATAGGTATAACAAAAAATCAATATCTCGGAAAGCAAAACTTAGACATTATAATACAGTAATCAAACCGGAGGCGTTATATGCATCAGAAACCTTAATCATTGGTGGCAAATCTTTAACCAAAGAGATTGAAAAACAAGAAAGGAAAATTTTACGAAAAATTTTTGGCCCAGTTTTTATAGAGGGAATCTGGAGGAAAAAGTCATCCCAGGAAATATATCGCCAATGTGAAAAAATGTCTCATACTTTTCGGAAAAGACGATTGAAATTTTACGGGCACATTATCAGAATGAACAATGGCAGATTGACTAAAAGAATTCTCAACTTGGCCCTCTCACTAAAAACCACGAACAGCTGGCTACGTGAAATTGAAACAGATCTCCAGGAAATCAACATTTCAGACAATATTATACAGGACAAATGCAAATTCAGAACCCTAATCGACAATCGCCAATTTGAAGACAAACCTAACACCAGGGCCACCATAACTTGGACAGAAGACCGAAGAAAGGCGCTCAGCGAGAGGATGAAGAGATTTTGGAAGGAAAAGAAGGCCAACACATCAGCTAAACAGGTTCAACTGTGCTCCTGAGTCGGGCATAACGATCAAGAATAATAATAATAATAACAATAATAATAATGTTATTGGTTTTACGTCCCTTTTAACAACTTAGGCTTTAAGGGAATCGGGTAGTGTAGATTAGCCAACAATGCAACTGAAAATGAAAATCCACAGCCTGCTTCCAGTCTCCGACCGGATCAGGAATGGAATGAATGAAGCCCCCATCTAGCGGCGAGGATATGAACTGTGCCGGCTGCCGAGGCCTGACGCACTCCTCTGGGGCAATGATTAAATGAATGACAGATGAAATGAAATGATAGTGGAGAGTGTTGATGGAATGAAATGTTGACAGGGAAAACCGGAGTACCCGGAGAAAAACCTGTCTGCCTCCGTTTTTTCCAGCACAGATCGCACATGGCGTGACCGGGATTTGAACCACGGACCCAGCGGTGAGAGGCCGGCGTGCTGCCGCCTAAGCCACGGAGGCTTAATTCCAACAATGCAACTGATTAATAAAATCATTGTTATTAGATAACCATGGCAACTAGAAACTTGAGATACTTAGAAGTTATCAGCAACATCCATGGCAGTGTTTTGGTAGTGAACTATAGAAATTGAAAATATATTTGAAAAATATTGAACATTTGAAAATTATGAAAATTTTAGAAGCGTACTTGTATTTTGGTACCTTTTTCTCTGATGTTAAAATATATAATTGGGTGAAATCTATAATTCTTAATCTAATGTTATTGATACAGATTGTGAAGCAAAGTTATTGTTGTCAGGCATTTGGTTTCGATTTCGTGAATTTTTGATTTCGTCAATATCTATTAGCTTTTATTTGAGATTTTTTAATTTTAAATTTTTTAAATCTTTTTTTTCGATTACTTCCATTTATTTCGCAGCTTTTGGTTTATAAGCATCTATAACTTTAGAAAATTTCAACTTGATCAGGCATGTGGTTCCTGAAAAAAAGTTCCAAAATATAAAAAAAATAATAATCTTGAGAAAATTAAGGTTAAAGATTCAGCCGTTTCATGTAATTGACGTATGCATGATTACATTGAAATAACAATAATGACCTCAAATATGGTTTCTATACCAATGAGTTATATATTGGTGTAATCGGGAGAGAATGGAGAGTTTTTTGAGCATAAAACAAAAAAATACAATTTTTTGTCATTCCACACTAACTGGTTCCCTTAGAGACGCCGGGGTGACGGAATTTTACCTTGAAGGGGATCTTTAACGTCCCAGTAAATCTACTGACACGATTCCCTCGCATTTGCGTACCCTCAAATGCCAGCTGACTGCGCCAGGATTTGATCCTGCAACCTTGGGAACAGCAAGCGAGAACGTTACCGCTGAGCCACGCAGCCAGCCCATATCAGTTAGATTAGGCTATTGATAAAATGTTTTCCTTTTGCATATTAATTACGTGTTTTATTGTTTTGTCGCGGGTCCCGGATGTAGATTCTACATGATAATGTGGTATTGGGTTATTATTATTATTATTATTATTATTATTATTATTATTATTATTGAAGCCTCCGTGGCTTAGGTGGCAGCACGCCGGCCTCTCACCGCTGGGTCCGTGGTTTTTCGCCGGGTACTCCGGTTTTCCCTGTCAAAAATTTCATTCCATCAACACTCTCCACTATCCTTTCATTTCATGTGTCATTCATTTAATCATTGCCCCAGAGGAGTGCGTCAGGCCTCGGCAGCCGGCACAGTCCATATCCTCGCCACTAGATGGGGGCTTCATTCATTCCATTCCTGACCCGGTCGGAGACTGGAAGTAGGCTGTGGATTTTCATTTCACTATTATCTATATATTTAAAACAGTAAGGTGATTTTTGTTACCACGAGATTGAGAGAACGACAGATCCGATTTACTTCGTAGAGCACTCTAACGAAAGCTCTTGGCCTGTAGATTTGCAGAGTGTCTCTAAAATAAACAAATATATTACGGTATATTTTTGAATTAATATAGAAAATAGCAGAATTCTCTCCCCTCACGCATGCGCACAATCCGCCTGGGGTCATGACAAAATGGCGGTGAGAAGTCCATTAAAATGTAAGTAATTTAATAAGCTTCCATGTAATTGAAAACATACATTAACCAAGTTCTGACAATGAAATATAATAACAGTATGAACGTATACGAATGTGCAACATTGATTTCTTTGGATAATGAAATGGATTATTTCCTTCAAAGAGCGGCTTTTGAAGATAATGAATGGCTGCGTCTGCTGCCTATCAAGAGTGCGTGCGTAGCTATGCGATTAAGGCGACTGACTGTGGTTCCAAGTTACACCAGTTCGTTCCCAGCCTTCGCCAATGTTTTTTTTACCACTGAAATATTGTTTAATCAAGGAGTATTAGAAAGGTTTTATGTCTGTTAAAGATACATATTTCTACATTCCCTCTCAATACGTTTTATTTCCGTTTTACCATTGCATTACAGCATGTGATTGTTAGTGTACCTTAATATTGCAATTTCTTCCCAAAGCTTCGGTGGTCAAGTTATTAGCGTCCTAGACTGTATGTATGTCTACCCCTTATTATTCCCGTTTTCCAACGGGGTCGGGGATGAGATGTGATGGAAATCTTTGTAGGGATGGGTTTTACGGCTGGATGCCCTTCCTGATACCAACCTCATGAGAGGAGTTGATGAGAGATGAAATGAATGGTGGTGAATGAAACTGGGCAAGGATGTGGAAGGAAGCGGCCGTGGCCTGTCAGAAGGTACCGTCCCGGCATTTGCCTGGTGTTGAAAATGGGAAACCACGGAAAACCATTTCAAGGACGGCCAACGGTGGGGCTCGAACCCACGCGTCTACCGAGTCAGCAGAGAGCTTGGTCCCATGACCTAATGCTGCGCTTTAGCCAGCGTAGCCACTACTGTCGGTTATTAGCGTCCTAGACTAAAAGTTATAATTATGCATCGTCGATATACTCTTAAATTATTAAAGAAAAAAGTAGTTTTCCAGGCACTCGCGCGTGTCCACAATTGCTTTCGCCATGAGAGACACTTGGCAAACATAATTCGTTTGAAGGGCTCCGACATCGTGGTCACTCAGCCCCGTGTACTTGGGTGTGTATGTGTGAAATTTTCTCTGATAACCTGTGTTATTGTGATGGCTGCATTACTGTGTGTAATATTTTGTAATTAAGGTGGTAAATGGCAAGGAAACGGCCAAGGCCTTAAGTTAGGAACCATCCCGGTATTTGCCTTAAGTGGAAGTGGGAAACCACGGAAAACCACATCCAAGATTGTCGAGGTGGGAATTAAACCTTCCTCTTCTTAGTTATAACTCAAGAGACTGAATGTGCCCCGTTATTGCCCTCAGACCAGAATTAAATTTCTTGGCAGAGCAGGAAATGTAACCCGGGTCTCCGGGGCGATAGACAAGAATAGGTGGGCCTCCATGTGTTAATACGATTTTTGACATGCACGGGACATAGAATTCAAAAACTGCCTCCATTAGGGTGACTGCCGAAGTGAGTACCGTATTGAGTATAGGCCTATGGTCATTCCAGTAGTTGGCGAAGTGATTATATGTTCCCCTGCAAAATGTACTGCCATAACCTATAACAGGTGATGGAAATTGCTTATTTAGAGCAGTTTCGTACTGTTTATAACAAAATGAAGAACGTCATTCTGAGCTGCGTTTTCAAGCTATTGCAAAAAATTTCGTTGGCAGGAACAATTATAAGGAATTTATTTTAAGCGATCAGTCTCATCGCATTCTCCTCACCAACCAACTTGAGTATGAAAGTCTCTGGACGGTCATGTTGAACTTCATTGTATAAGACAATTGTTTAATGATTATTTGTTTAGAGTACTGAGTCTAACTACGCAGTTGATTTCGGCAATGGAAGTATTATTTGCCATTTAATATTTAGCGGCTCCGTTATTGCAGGACACTATAGTGTTATCGAATAATACGAAGCCACATTTAAAATCCAATATAAATAGCCCATTTCAAAAACAATTCCAGATATTATGCAGTACAGTGTACTGTAAGGTATTTGACGATCAAATGTAAACATTGTTCTACATTGTATTTCTCTTGCGTAAAATCTATGCGTGGTTACTTTGGTCTTGACTGTTGTGAGGGTAAAATTGATCTGCTGGAATATAAAATATTTGCCAAGCTGCAACAATGTAATGATATTAATTTAAAAGTCATTGAACTCATATCCAGTAGTTCAAACACATACATCAGCGTTAACAGATAGGATACTGAAGATGAAAGCCAGCTACTTAATTTCCCTATTATTGAATTTTTCAATTCCTTGGAATTAAGTGATTCGCCTCCACATGCTCCGAACGTTTGAGTCATAGTTATGCTCCTTAGAAATCTGAACGTTTCCCAAGGACTCATATATGGTAATATATTAATAGTAAGAAATATGTAAGAAATTGCTTGGATTCGGATATAATAGGTATAGTAATATTAGGCAGAGAGCTCAAATCCTACGACTTGATTTAACACCTTCCGATAAAACACTTGCAGGTACAGTACATTTTCTTTTAATAGGCAACAATGTCCTATTCGCTCGGCCTACTTTATCAAAATCAATCAAGCTCAAGGAGAAACTCTTGAACGTATTGGGCTATTTACTCATCACGTTTTCAGTCATGACCAGCAGGATAGTGAAGGTACAAAAAAGGTCCTGTATGGGATGGTAAAGAATAAAATGCGGAAGGATCCTACGGATTATGTTAGAATGGTGAACAAAAGGGGATAAGAGATAGAAAGTAGGGAAGAACTGAAGAAAATGTGGAAAGAATATTTTGAAGAACTCCTGAACCCAAATGGAAACCACGGCGAGGAGGAAGAAATCGGGTAAGAGGTACAGTAGATGAACTGCAAACAGAAAAAGACTTAACATGGAAAGAAGTGGAAGATGCAGTGAGGAAGATGAAAGGAGGGAAGGCACCGGGTGTGGATGAGTTGAGTGTGGAGATGGTGAGAGCAGCAGGAGAGGTGGGGATACAATGGTTGTACCGAGTGATGAAGACAGCATGGAAAGAAAGGAAGAACCCAGAGGACTGGAAAAAGGGAATAATTGTCCCGATCTTCAAGAAAGGTAGTAGAACAGAATGCAGAAACTATCGGGGAATAACACTGATGAGTCATTGTGCAAAGATCTTCGAGGAAGTTTTGGAAGAAAGAATTAGGACAAGGATAGAAGGAGGGATGAGGGAAGAACAACATGGCTTCAGAGCTGGAAGGTCCACAGTGGATTTGATTTTTGCTGTAAGGCAGTTACAAGAACAGCACTATGAGTATGGAACAGATCTACTGATGGCCTTCCTGGACATTGAGAAAGCATATGACAGTGTATGCAGAAACAAAGTATGGAAGTCCCTGGAGGATAGAGGAATAGAAAAATGGACTATAAGGAGGATAAAGGAGATGTACAAGGGAAGCGTGAGCTGTGTGAAAGTGGGAGGAGAGAGATCGGACTGGTTGGAACAGAGAAACGGCCTGAAACAAGGAAGTGCACTGTCACCGTTACTTTTCATTGTGGTGATGGATGACATAATGACCCGAGTGGCACAAGTAATTGGGGAAGGAAAGATGAAAGCAATGGTGCTTGCAGATGATTTAATGATTTGGGGAAACAAGGAGGGGGAGGTACAGGAACAGTTGGACGTGTGGGAAGGAATAATACAAGGTTTTGGGATGAAATTAAGCATAAATAAGAGTGAGATGGTGATCACAACAAGGAAGAAGGAAAGAACCACAACAGGAGTAACAATTGGTGGGGAACAGCTGAAGAATGTGGAGAGTTTCAAGTATCTGGGAAGCCTGATACAAGAGAATGGAAGAAACTATAGAGAAATACATGAGCGGGGAAGACAGGCAGAAGCATTCCGGAGGAGTGTGAGAAGCATGTTATGGAGCAAGGATGTCCCTCAGAACAGCAAAATGATCATATATCGGACGGACTATGTCCCTATCCTGACGTATGCCTCGGAGACCTGGGTTATGAAAGGAAGGGAGAAGAGCAAAATACAGGCCAGTGAGATGAGGTTCTTGAGAAGCAGTATTGGAGCTACAAAGAGGGAGAGAATAAGAAATGAGAGGACCAGAGAATTAATGAAGGAGGAACCATTACAGGATGGTATAGAGAAATCTAGACTTAGATGGTATGGACATGTAAAACGAGTGGAGGAGAAGAGGATACCCAGGAGGATACACGAGACGAAGTGGGAAGGAAAGAGACCTAGAGGGAGACAGAGAGACAGGTGGCTGAAGGGGGTGGAAGAAAGCGTGAAGAAGTGAGGAGAAGACTGGACAAGGGTGGAGGCTGAGAGATGGTGGGAAGACAGTAGTCGTTGGAGAGGCTTGTGTTCCAAACAGACCCGGCCAGTGGCTGGAAACTGTGCAAGATGATGATTACCTCATCACGTTTTCAGTCATGACCAGCAATATGTTGCAATGCTGAGAGTGCTATCTTTTGACGCCCTTAAAGTTGCAATAGTGCTAAAAAGTATTCGTACAAAGAATGTAACTTATATAAGAAGCTTCTTCAGTATTTTTTTTTTTCATTGTCCGTCATGTTTTGACGGGTTTCATCTAGTTATTATTATTTCAATAGGTTACATGCCTCCGTGGCTTAGGCGGCAGCATGCCGGACTCTCACCGCTGGGTCCGTGGTACACTTCGTGTGAGATTTGTGCTGGCCAAAGTGGAGGCAGACAGGTTTTTCTCCGGGTACTCCGGTTTTCCCTGTCACAAATTTCAATCCAGCAAGACTCCCCACTATCATTTCATTTCATCTGTCATTCATTTAATCATTGCCCCAGAGGAGTGCGTCAGGCCTCGGCAGCCGGCACAGTTCTTATCCTCGCCACTAGATGGGGGCTTCATTCATTCCATTCCTGACCCGGTCGGAGACTGGAAGCAGGCTATGGATTTTCATTTTTCGTTATTTCAATAAGTTACAAATTTTGGTTGCATGGACCCGAACCCACAAATTTTGTATATGTACAGTATATCAACTCAGTCATGTAATTCCCAATTAATGTGGCGTCCTGGTGGAGTGTATGACTAACTTCGTGCTGTAGGATGGCTGACTTTTGCCAGGGCCAGACATTTCCATCATGTGGCAGCAGAGGCCTTAGATGGGTTTTTGGAGAATTGAGGCGATAATCTCCATGACGGGGAACAACAATGCTATAACGAGAAGAAGAGAAATTATTTTGCTGACTTAAGAGAAGAGATATTACTGCCGACAGCATTGTGACTACGTCTCCGTTGTGACTACGAAATTGGCTACTCCTAGAACAATCTAACCAGAGCATTTAGTAGGATGTCGTCGTACTGAATCCCTTGTCCATATCTTTAAGGGGACTCATATACCGCAAGTGGGAGTATTTGCACACAGTTAACAATTAAATCATAGCTTACAATGTGACTTACAATTATGATAACTTACAAAGTCATAGACAATACATAGGGCTTTTATTTTATATATAAAGTATTGCGTGATTTATTCGTAGGAAAATATTTGTAATTCTTTAAACGTCATGAATCACAAAAAGCACGATTTAACACGAAATACAACTCTGAATGGAATTATTATTTTTCCTGTAAAGAAAACACATGGATACGGAGGATGAAAATCATTCATTAAATTATTTAAAAAAATAATTAACATACAGCTCACTTGGAAAATTTATCAAAAAGCTATTTTTAGCCTATTTTCATTTATGAAAAAATTAGGCTTATGAGATCACCTTTTGTCCGTGTGTCTGTCTGTGCGTGCGCGTGTGTTGGTGTGTGATGGTGTGTGTCTTCCCCTAATAACGTCTAAACGGCTGGAGCGATTTCAATGAAACTCGGTAAGTTCATAGCACTATTCCGGGCGACCTCGCCCGTGCCCTTCAAATTTTGTTACGTCTCACCAATCCAACATGGCGGCTGTGCGAAGTATTTCACCAGCATTCAATATCTCTGAAACAATTACCGATATCACCCTGGAATTTTGTACGGTGATAAAGGGGACTATCTAAGTGACTTTTAAAAACCTGGTAACTACAAAACTAACATGGCGGCCAAGCGAAGTTCCGACGTTTAATATACGTTTCTCGCGATTTAACCTACCAAACGCAATGGAACTTGGTACAGTAGTATGTCTATGCACATTGTAATGCACCGACATCTAACTTCGTTCAATTGTTCACAAAACCTCAAGATGGCGGCTGTGCGAATTATTTCACCGGCATTCTATATCTCTGAAACTATTACCGGTAGCACCATGATATTTGGTACGGAGATAAAGGGCACTACTGGACGTTCATTTATGAGACTTTCAAGTACCGGTTAAAAACAAAACGAACATGGCGGCCAAGCGAAGTTGAAAGTTTTAAATCGACTTTTCTTGCGATTTAATGATCCAAAAGCAATGAAACTTCGTACAGCAAATGATTATACACATTGTAATGCACTGGTATCTAATTTAGTTCAATTGTTTATGTAACCTCAAGATGGCGGCTGATCGAATTTCAAAAATTAAGTTTTGATTTCTTGTGTCATAATCATGCGATCGAAATCAACATTTACATAATGAACGTACACAATAATCATCATCTAAGAGTACATAACTCGATGGCCTACATATATTAATATCCATCATGGCAACCATCCGATTTATTTAGACGGTTCTCAATATCTATTAATCTACTACAGCAATCAATCTGAAATTTTGTAAGTGTATAGAGGCTATAAGCATAAGTTCAACTACGGGACGTTCAATAACCTGACGAGTACGAATCCAACATGGCGGCGACGCGAAATTTAAATATTCAAATGGACGTTTCTTGCGTTTTAACCATCCAAGCGCAGTGAAACTTGATCCGGTATATGCTTATACAAATTTTAATCGACTGGCATCTAATTTATTTAAATTATTTTCATAAACACAAGATGGCGGCTGAGCGAAATTTTTTAAATCCTGCTTTTATTTCTTGTGTCCAAATCATGCGATTGAAGTTTGAATAAATCACCTACACAATAATCTTCATTTAGTAGTACATAAATCTAAGGCCTATAATATAGAAATCCAACATGGTGACCATCCAAAGTATTTAGACGGTTCTCAATATCTACGAATCTATTACAGCAATCAAACTGACAATTTGTATGTTGATAGTAGGATATAAGAAAATAGGCTATTTAGTTCTTCACTGAACTACTTGTTTTTTATATAAAGTATTGCGTGATTTATTCGTAGGAAAATATTTGTAACTTTTTATACGTCATGAATCACAAAAAGCACGATTTAACAAGATATACCACTTTGAATGGAATTATTCTTGTAAAGAAAACACACGGATAAGGAGGATGAACCTCATTCATGAAATTATATTTAAAAAAATAATTAAGATACAGCCTACTTGGAAATTTTATCAAAAAGCTACTTTTGAAAGACAAATCAAATATTCAATATTCCTCTGTATTCATGTGTTTTCTTTAAATGAAAGAAAAAGCATTCCAATCAGACTGATATTTCTTGTTAAATCGTGTATTTTGAGATTCATGACGTTTAAAAATCACAAATATTTTCCTGCCAATAAATCACGTAGTACTTTATTTACGGTTCACCTTTTTACTTTAAATAAAAACCCTATATATTGCCTATAACTTTATAAGTTATCATAAATGTATGTCACATATTAGTGAAGCTATGCTTTAATTGTTAACTGCGTGAGAAAACTCTCACTCGCGGTGTATCAGAGCCCTCTTAAAGATATGGACAAGGGATTCAGAACGATACAATGCTTCCTAAGTAGCAGAACTGACTGCACTGTTGAAACACAGAGCCACTTGTAAACCAGAGTTATAATATAGCGTAGGCAACGGTCTGAACATTGCTTTAGGAATTCGATAGCTTTCTCTAATGACTTCTAAGCTGGATCTTCTCCTCTTTCCCTTTCCTAACTGCCTTTCATTATTTACTTCTTTCCTAACCCATCCATTATCATTCTTCTGTTCATTTCCTGGTGTAGCGGCTAGCATTCTAATCTGTCGCCCCGAAGATCCGGGTTCGATTCCCGACTCTGCCAAGAAATGTAATTCTGATCTGAGGGCTGGAACGGGGTACACTCAGCCTCGTAAGACAAAACTGAGAAGATGTGGGTTCGATTCCCATCTCAGCCATTTAATAATTTTAATAGAGGATTCGGTGGCGTAGTTGGTAGCATGCTGAACTGCTGCGCCCGAGATAGCGGGTTCAAACCCGGCCGAAGTCGTTGGATTTTTTAAGAGCGTTAAAATCCTTCAGTATGCTTTCCTTCGGAGGGGAAGTAAAGCCGGCGGTCCCATGTCATTGATTTATGGCTTGTAAAAGATCCTTCCAGTAACTAAACTTGTGTGAAGCTAAATATCTAGGTTAGATTTAGTTGAAACGCTCTATCATACTTCCATTGGTGTCAGTGACATCTGCCAGGGAAAGTTGGAACTACTTCAAATTAAACGGAACTTGTAGCTTACCCCATGGGGGTCCACTTGAAGCAGCTACAGCCTTTGGCGAGCCAAACATGTCCTCGGACACTCTCGGCACTGAGCGCCATACGCTAAGTAAATAAATAAATAAATAAATAAATAAATAAATATGATAAAGGTACATAAATACTGTAAATAACACTGCAAAGATTGCCTTTCCTACAAAATAACTTGGCAGTCCTCGAAACGCAGTCTGGCTATGGTCGTTTAGTCGTTTGCAGCTGCTCTTTTGTTAATGAAAACCGTGTAAATCTGCCCAGCCGTTTTTGATATGACAGGTGATAAAAGGGTTGACATTCCCTTTGAACGTTTCTCGTGTTAATAGTGCAATGCAGCGTGGAGTTGAGGTGCTGGCCTGTCCTATGATCAGTTTTAGCGCTGTGGCACGCCAGTATTGACCATGTCAAGCTGTGCGGACACAAATACTTGTCAACGTTTTTAGGGCAAATACCGCGTGCTTTGAGAGTGTCATGCTTGGTTAGTGACATCTCTGGCACCAGCTTACCGGACTATCTCATTATAACCTGCGACAGGTTCATTGTTCCAGCCCTGTCTCATCACCATTAATCTTCCATTCATCGTATGATTACCGCGCTCTGCTTTATAAATGATACCGAATGAATTTACAGATCTGTGCGGCAGAATCAGTTTTCAAAATCCATTTTTAATATTCTCTCGGCAAGTAAGCCCGACACCAATGGCCGCATTAAATAGCTTAGTAGGCTATATTATTTATGAAAGCATGCAATTTATGACGAATGAACTTTATGAAAAATTAATACATTGACAAATATTAGTACTTTCAACGTCAATAATCGACATATAGTCAGCCCGGAGGTTGCTAGGATTCTCAAAAACTCCACAGAGAGTTATATATTATTATTATTATTATTATTATTATTATTATTATTATTATTATTATTAGTATCATTATTATTAAGAATAATCAATATTACATCCATCAATACCAGAAAATATATAGCTACTCACATAGATTTTAAGTATTAGGACATACGTCCGTACATTGATCAAGCAATCGCGTGTGCTATTTATTTATACATTGACCTTTGCACTACAACATTGTATAATTCACTTGTTCTTTTGATCACTGGAGTCCAGTTATATTAAATATGTACAATCTTCATCATATCATAACTTTAGTCTATTTATGATTATTATCTAAGTAAACGTATTAGTCTAACAAGATGTTCAGTAAAGAACATATAGCCTACTTTCTCCTAAATGTATGAGTATAGTTATAACTCGTTGTTATTATCAAAGAGTATAATAGAACTATTCTTTGTTGAAGACCTTAGAAACGATTTACCTCTACCAAACGCCACAACCTAGATAAAAACTGCTACCATCATTGAAGAAAGAAAGATAAGAAGTATCTCAAGAATGTTATGGATCTGGAGACATAATCGACCGGACTGGCTGCGTGGCTCAGCGGTAACGTTCTCGCTTGCTGGGCCCTAGGTTGCAGGTTCGTATCCTAGCGCAGTCAGCTGGAATTTGAGGGTGCACAAATGCGAGGGAGCCGTGTCAGTACATTTACTGGCACGTTAAAGATCCCCTTCGGGCCAAAATTCCGGCACCCCGGTGTCTCTAAAAGCAGCAGTAGTTAAAAGGGATGTAAAACCAATAACATTATTATTATTATTATTATTATTATTATTATTATTATTATTATTATTATTATTACATATACGACCTGCCGTGGGCAACATCCAACTTTGAGTTGAGGCATGTCTTTACACGTCTGGTTGTGCATGGCTTTCACAACCCTAATTGAATTAACAAATCTTTCCATGACCCTACAGAGACGTGTGTATACAAACTATGTGGATATTTTCGATTGCTATTTGCCTGAAATAAAAGTAGTAATTAATAACCTGAACTAACACCAACGGCTTGAATTCAGTTACTATGTGAAATCGTTTTGTTCTTTACTTCAAATAACATTTTCAAGTAACGCAAAATAGGCTGTTACAAACCCTTTAAAATAAAAAGTAAAAATGTATCGTAGTATCATCTTGTCATTCTTCAAATTCGATGCGCATAGAATGCCAATGGTATAGTAATCAATGGATCCCCACGTAGACTAGTCGTGACATATAGTGGTGAAGTATCGAACAATATAATCCAAACAGAGCGAGTGCATTCTAGCGGCCATAAGAATAAACTTTTCAATAAAATTTGGAAGTTAATAAGTAGGTCGGCGTGCAGTTATCTTTTTGGCTGCTAGATGTCTCTAGTAAATCTGCTGGCGAATTATGTTTTAATTAAATATATATTTTACACCATAATATGCACAATATAACGCTTAATTTTAAAACGTCTGAGTCATTACAAAACAATTAACATATACAATTTCAAGCAAAAAACCTAGCTCTGATCGGGTTTGAACCATAGGAATTTGAGCGATAGGCTAACGCTCTACCACTGAGCCAATTGTGTCAACGAATATCGCTCTATATAAAATGACTTACATAGAACTTGTTAGCAAATAATGATTTATACTAAACGATTTCATCACTGGAGTATATTATTTATATATAAAGCATTTCATACAAAGTTTATTTATTTTGTATCAGTACGCTATATTGCATGCAATACTCAAATTAGTGAAATATAAGTCAGGCACAAGATATCCGCTGCCATCTTGTCTTATTACTGAGTCGACTCAGCTTTTTAAAATCACGTCTGCAATATAGTATTACAAAATAAACATTTAATTTCGAACGTGCCTCTTCCTTTAGAACAGTTAAAACGATTCTCGGCTCGATGATCGGAACTGGTGGGCCCCATGATATGAATTATAAAGTTTGCATAATTCGCACGGCCGCCATCCTGAATTGGTATGGCGGACGACCTTGTAGTTTGGTCACAAGACGCATCCTATACGAAGGTATGTTGTTACCAAATTTGGTAGAGATCGGATGATTTGGTTAGTCATTTTATTTTACGTTTTGAACGTTTGAGTGGCCGCCATTCAGTTTTAGTAAAGATGGCGGCGATATAAAACATGACACTGAGGTGCCTTTTGCTAGTGCTACCTCTGTACCAAATTTCGTTCAATTCGGTTCCACTGTGTTTGGATTGATAGGGGGAATCGATTTGCACACATACGTGGCTACCATCTGCAAACTATTGGGCTGATGATCTAGCAGTTTGGTCAGAATATGCTTCCCACATAAAGATCTGTTGTTGCAAAATTTGGTAGAGATTAGATTATTAGGTTGGTCGTAATTACATTTTAGCCTTTAACATTTGGGTGGCCGCGATTACGTTTTCGTCTAGATGGCGGTGATATAAAACATGACACTGAGGTGGCCTTTTCTAGTGCTACCTCTGTACAAAATTTCGTTCCATTCGGTTTCACCGTGTTCGAATTAATAGGGGGAATCGATTTTCACACAAAGATGGCCACCATCCGCAAAATATTAGGCTAATGACCTATTAGTTTAGTCAATGGATGCTCCCTCCATAATGGTATGTTGATGCAAAATTTGGTAGAGATCGGATGATTAGGTTAATCGTAATTTGATTTCAGCTTTGAATATATGTGTGGCCGCCATTACGTTTCCGTCAAGATGGCGGCGATATAAAACATGAAACTGAGGTGCCCTTTGCTAGTGCTACCTCTGTACCAAATATCATTCCATTCTGTTTCACCGTGTTTGAATTAATAGGGGTAATCGATTTTGAAACGAAGATGGCCGCCATCCACAAACTATTAGGCTAATGACCTATTAGATTTGTCAAAGGATGCTTCCTCCATAAAGGGATGTTGTTGCAAAATTTGGTAGAGATCGGATGATTAGGTTAGTCGTAATTTGATTTAAGCTTTGAACATTTGTGTGGCCGCCATTATGTCTCCGTCAAGATGGCGGTGATATAAAACATGACACTGAGGTGCCCTTTGCTAGTGCTACCTCTGTACCAAACTTAATTCCATTCGGTTTCACCGTGTTCGATTTAATAGGGGTAATCGATTTTGACACAAAGATGGCCGCCATCCGCAAACTATTAGGCTAATGACCTATTAGATTTGTCAAAGGATGCCCCCTTCATAAAGGTATGTTTTTCCAAAATTTGGTAGAGATCGGATGATCAGGTTAGTCGTAATTTGATTTAAGCTTTGAACATTTGGGTGGCCGCCATTACGTTTCCGTCAAGATGGCGGCGATATAAAACATGACATTGGGGTGCCCATTGCTAGTGCTACCCCTGCACCAAATTTCATTCCATTCGGTTTCACCGTGTTCGAATT
Source organism: Meconema thalassinum (assembly GCA_946902985.2). Classification (NCBI taxonomy): domain Eukaryota; kingdom Metazoa; phylum Arthropoda; class Insecta; order Orthoptera; family Tettigoniidae; genus Meconema; species Meconema thalassinum. The sequence continues at coordinate 3,553,313 of CAMPQE020000003.1, read as the reverse complement.
AATAGGGGTAATCGATTTTGACACAAAGATGGCCGCCATCCACAAACTATTAGGCTAATGACCTACTAGATTTGTCAAAGGATGCTTCCTCCATAAAGGTATGTTGTTGCAAAATTTGGTAGAGATCGGCTGATTAGGTTAGTCGTAATTTGATTTAAGCTTTGAACATTTGTGTTGCCGCCATTACGTTTCCGTCAAGATGGCGGTGATATAAAACATGACACTGAGGTGCCCTTTGCTAGTGCTACCTCTGTACCAAACTTAATTCCATTCGGTTTCACCGTGTTCGATTTAATAGGGGTAATCGATTTTGACACAAAGATGGCCGCCATCCGCAAACTATTAGGCTAATGACCTATTAGATTTGTCAAAGGATGCCCCCTTCATAAAGGTATGTTTTTCCAAAATTTGGTAGAGATCGGATGATCAGGTTAGTCGTAATTTGATTTAAGCTTTGAACATTTGGGTGGCCGCCATTACGTTTCCGTCAAGATGGCGGCGATATAAAACATGACATTGGGGTGCCCATTGCTAGTGCTACCTCTGCACCAAATTTCATTCCATTCGGTTTCACCGTGTTCGAATTAATAGGGGTAATCGATTTTGACACAAAGATGGCCGCCATCCGCAAACTATCAGGCTAATGACCTATTATAATTGTCAAAGGATGCTTCCTCCATAAAGGTATGTTGTTGCAAAATTTGGTAGAGATCGGATGATTAGGTTAGTCGTAATTTGATTTAAGCTTTGAACATTTGTGTGGCCGCCATTACGTTTCCGTCAAGATGGCGGTGATATAAAACATGACACTGAGATGCCCTTTGCCAGTGCTACCTCTGTACCAAATTTCATTCCATTCGGTTTCACCGTTCGAATTAATAGGGGTAATCGATTTTGACACAAAGATGGCCGCCATCCGCAAAACATTAGGCTAATGACCTATTAGTTTGGTCAATGGATGCTCCCTCCATAATGGTATTTTGATGCAAAATTTGGTAGAGATCAGATGATTAGGTTAATCGTAATTTGATTTAAGCTTTGAATATATGTGTGGCCGTCATTACTTTTCCGTCAAGATGGCGGCGATATAAAACATGAAACTGAGGTGCCCTTTGCTAGTGCTACCTCTGTACCGAATTTCATTCCATTCTGTTTCACCGTGTTCGAATTAATAGGGGTAATCGATTTTGACACAAAGATGGCCGCCATCCGCAAACTATTAGGCTAATGACCTATTAGGTTTTGTCAAAGGAAGCCCCCTTGATAAAGGTATGTTGTTGCAAAATTTGGTAGAGATCGGATGATTAGGTTAGTCGTAATTTGATTTAAGTTTTGAACATTTAGGTGGCCGCCATTACGTTTCCGTCAAGATGGTGGTGATATAAAACATCACACTGAGGTGCCCTTTGCTAGTGCTACCTCTGTATCAAACTTCATTCCATTCGGTTTCACCGTGTTCGAATTAATAGGGGTAATCGATTTTGACACAAAGATGGCCGCCATCCGCAAACTATTAGGCTAATGACCTATTAGATTTGTCAAAGGATGCCCCCTTCATAAAGGTATGTTGTTGCAAAATTTGGTAGAGATCGGATGATTAGGTTAGTCGTAATTAGATTTAAGCTTTGAACATTTGGGTGGCCGCCATTACGTTTCCGTCAAGATGGTGGCGATATAAAACATGACATTGGGGTGCCCATTGCTAGTGCTACTTCTGCACCAAATTTCATTCCATTCGGTTTTACCGTGTTTGAATTAATAGGGGTAATCGATTTTGACACAAAGATGGCCGCCATCTGCAAACTATTAGGCTAATGACCTATTAGATTTGTCAAAGGATGCTCCCTCCATAAAGGTATGTTGTGTTAAAATTTGGTAGAGATCGTATGATTAGGTTAGTCGTAATTAGATTTAAGCTTTGAATATTTGGGTGGCCGCCATTACGTTTCCGTCAAGATGGCGGTGATATAAAACATGACACTGGGTTGCCCTTTGCTAGTGCTACCTCTGCACCAAACTTCATTCCATTCGGTTTCACCGTGTTCGAATTAATAGGGTTAATCGATTTTGACACAAAGATGGCCGCCATCCGCAAACTATTAGGCTAATGACCTATTAAATTTGTCAAAGGATGCTCCCTCCATAAAGGTATGTTGTTGCAATATTTGGTAGAGATCGGATGATTAGGTTAGTCGTAATTTGATTTAAGCTTTGAACATTTGTGTGGCCGCCATTACGTTTCCGTCAAGATAGCGGCGATACAAAACATGACACTGGGGTGCCCTTTGCTAGTACTACCTCTGTACCAAATTTCGTTCCATTCGGTTTCACCGTGTTCGAATTAATAGGGGTAATCTCTTCTGACACAAAGATGGCCGCCATCCGCAAACTATTAGGCTAATGACCTATTAGATTTGTCAAACGATGCCCCCTTCATAAAGGTATGTTGTTGCAAAATTTGGTAGAGATCGGATGATCAGGTTAGTCGTAATTTGATTTAAGCATTGAACATTTGGGTGGCCGCCATTACATTTCCGTCAAAATGGCGGCGATATAAAACATGACACTGGGGTGCCCATTGCTCGTGCTACCTCTGCACCAAATTTCATTCCATTCGGTTTCACCGTGTTTGAATTAATAGGGTTATTCGATTTTGACTCAAAGATAGCCGCCATCCGCAAACTATTAGGCTAATGACCTATTAGATTTGTCAAAGGATGCTCCCTCCATAAAAGTATGTTGTAGCAAAATTTGGTAGAGATCGGATGATTAGGTTAGTCGTAATTTGATTTAAGCTTTGAACATTTGTGTGGCCGCCATTACGTTTCCGTCAAGACGGCGGCGATACAAAACATGACAGTGGGGTGCCTTTGCTAGTACTACCTCTGTACCAAATTTCGTTCCATTCGGTTTCACCGTGTTCGAATTAATAGAGGTAATCTATTTTGACACAAAGATGGCCGTCATCCGCAAACTGTTAGGCTAATAACCTATTAGATTTGTCAAAGGATGCTTCCTCCATAAAGGTATGTTGTTGCAAAATTTGGTAGAGATAGGATGATTAGGTTAGTCGTAATTTGATTTAAGCTTTGAACATTTGTGTGGCCGCCATTACGTTTCCGTCAAGATGGCTGTGATATAAAACATGACACTGAGGTGCCCTTTGCCAGAGCTACCTCTGTACCAAATTTCATTCCATTCGGTTTCACCGTTCGAATTAATAGGGGTAATCGATTTTGACACAAAGATGGCCGCCATCCGCAAAATATTAGGCTAATGACCTATTAGTTTGGTCAATGGATGCTCCCTCCATAATGGTATTTTGATGCAAAATTTGGTAGAGATCAGATGATTAGGTTAATCGTAATTTGATTTAACTTTGAATATATGTGTGGCCGTCATTTGGTTTCCGTCAAGATGGCGGCGATATAAAACATGAAACTGAGGTGCCCTTTGCTAGTGCTACCTCTGTACCAAATTTCATTCCCTTCTGTTTCACCGTGTTCGAATTAATAGGGGTAATCGATTTTGACATGAAGATGGCCGCCATCCACAAACTATTAGGCTAATGACCTATTAGATTTGTCAAAGGATGCCTCCTCCAAAAAGGTATGTTGTTGCAAAATTTGGTAGAGATCGGATGATTAGGTTAGTCGTAATATGATTTAAGCTTTGAACATTTGTGTGGCCGCCATTACGTCTCCGTCAAGATGGCGGTGATATAAAACATCACACTGAGGTGCCCTTTGCTAGTGCTACCTCTGTACCAAACTTCATTCCATTCGGTTTCACCGTGTTCGAATTAATAGGGGTAATCGATTTTGACATAAAGATGGCCGCCATCCACAAACTATTAGGCAAAAGACCTATTAGATTTGTCGAAGGATGCCTCCTCCAAAAAGGTATGTTGTTGCAAAATTTGGTAGAGATCGGATGATTAGGTTAGTCGTAATATGATTTAAGCTTTGAACATTTGTGTGGCCGCCATTACGTCTCCGTCAAGATGGCGGTGATATAAAACATGACACTGAGGTGCCCTTTGCTAGTGCTACCTCTGTACCAAACTTAATTCCATTCGGTTTCACCGTGTTCGATTTAATAGGGGTAATCGATTTTGACACAAAGATGGCCGCCATCCGCAAACTATTAGGCTAATGACCAATTAGATTTGTCAAAGGATGCCCCCTTCATAAAGGTATGTTTTTCCAAAATTTGGTAGAGATCAGATGATTAGGTTAGTCGTAATTTGATTTAAGCTTTGAACATTTGGGTGGCCGCCATTACGTTTCCGTCAAGATTGCGGCGATATAAAACATGACATTGGGGTGCCCATTGCTAGTGCTACCTCTGCACCAAATTTCATTCCATTCGGTTTCACCGTGTTCGAATTAATAGGGGTAATCGATTTTGACACAAAGATGGCCGCCATCCGCAAACTATTAGGCTAATGACCTATTAGATTTGTCAAAGGATGCTTCCTCCATAAAGGTATGTTGTTGCAAAATTTGGTAGAGATCGGATGATTAGTTTAGTCGTAATTTGATTTAAGCTTTGAACATTTGTGTGGCCGCCATTACGTTTCCGTCAAGATGGCGGTGATGTAAAACATGACACTGAGGTGCCCTTTGCCAGTGCTACCTCTGTACCAAATTTCATTCCATTCGGTTTCACCGTTCGAATTAATAGGGGTGATCGGTTGTGACACAAACATAGCCGCCATCCGCAAAATATAGGCTAATGACCTATTAGTTTGGTCAATGGATGCTCCCTCCATAATGGTATTTTGATGCAAAATTTGGTAGAGATCAGATGATTAGGTTAATCGTAATTTGATTTAAGCTTTGAATATATGTGTGGCCGTTATTACGTTTCCGTCAAGATGGCGGCGATATAAAACATGAAACTGAGGTGCCCTTTGCTAGTGCTACCTCTGTACCAAATTTCATTCCATTCTGTTTCACCGTGTTCGAATTAATAGGGGTAATCGATTTTGACTCAAAGATGGCCGCCATCCGCAAACTATTAGGCTAATGACCTATTAGATTTTGTCAAAGGAAGCCCCGTTGATAAAGGTATGTTGTTGCAAAATTTAGTAGAGATCGGATGATTAGGTTAGTCGTAATTTGATTTAAGCTTTGAACATTTGTGTGGCCGCCATTACGTTTCCGTCAAGATGGCGGTGATATAAAACATCACACTGAGGTGCCCTTTGCTAGTGCTACCTCTGTACCAAACTTCATTCCATTCGGTTTCACCGTGTTCGAATTAATAGGGGTAATCGATTTTGACACAAAGATGGCCGCCATCCGCAAACTATTAGGCTAATGACCTATTAGATTTGTCAAAGGATGCCCCCTTCATAAAGGTATGTTGTTGCAAAATTTGGTAGAGATCGGATGATTAGGTTAGTCGTAATTTGATTTAAGCTTTGAACATTTGGGTGGCCGCCATTACGTTTCCGTCAAGATGGCGGCGATATAAAACATGACTTTGGGGTGCCCATTGCTAGTGCTACCTTTGCACCAAATTTCATTCCATTCGGTTTTACCGTGTTTGAATTAATAGGGGTAATCGATTTTGACACAAAGATGGCCGCCATCTGCAAACTATTAGGCTAATGACCTATTAGATTTGTCAAAGGATGCTCCCTCCATAAAGGTATGTTGTGTTAAAATTTGGTAGAGATCGTATGATTAGGTTAGTCGTAATTAGATTTAAGCTTTGAATATTTGGGTGGCCGCCATTACGTTTCCGTCAAGAATGCGGTGATATAAAACATGTCACTGGGTTGCCCTTTGCTAGTGCTACCTCTGCACCAAACTTCATTCCATTCGGTTTCACCGTGTTCGAATTAATAGGGTTAATCGATTTTGACACAAAGATGGCCGCCATCCGCAAACTATTAGGCTAATGACCTATTAGATTTGTAAAAGGATGCTCCCTCCATAAAGGTATGCTGTTGCAAAATTTGGTAGAGATCGGATGATTAGGTTAGTCGTAATTTGATTTAAGCTTTGAACATTTGTGTGGCCGCCATTACGTTTCCGTCAAGATGGCGGCGATACAAAACATGACACTGGGGTGCCCTTTGCTAGTACTACCTCTGTACCAAATTTCGATCCATTCGGTTTCACAGTGTTCGAATTAATAGGGGTAATCTCTTCTGACACAAAGATGGCCGCCATCCGCAAACTATTAGGCTAATGACCTATTAGATTTGTCAAAGGATGCCCCCTTCATAAAGGTATGTTGTTGCAAAATTTGGTAGAGATCGGATGATTAGGTTAGTCGTAATTTGATTTAAGCTTTGAACATTTGTGTGGCCGCCATTACGTTTCCGTCAAGATGGCGGTGATGTAAAACATGACACTGAGGTGCCCTTTGCCAGTGCTACCTCTGTACCAAATTTCATTCCATTCGGTTTCACCGTTCGAATTAATAGGGGTAATCGATTTTGACACAAAGATAGCCGCCATCCGCAAAATATTAGGCTAATGACCTATTAGTTTGGTCAATGGATGCTCCCTCCATAATGGTATTTTGATGCAAAATTTGGTAGAGATCAGATGATTAGGTTAATCGTAATTTGATTTAAGCTTTGAATATATGTGTGGCCGTTATTACGTTTCCGTCAAGATGGCGGCGATATAAAACATGAAACTGAGGTGCCCTTTGCTAGTGCTACCTCTGTACCAAATTTCATTCCATTCTGTTTCACCGTGTTCGAATTAATAGGGGTAATCGATTTTGACACAAAGATGGCCGCCATCCGCAAACTATTAGGCTAATTACCTATTAGATTTTGTCAAAGGAAGCCCCGTTGATAAAGGTATGTTGTTGCAAAATTTAGTAGAGATCGGATGATTAGGTTAGTCGTAATTTGATTTAAGCTTTGAACATTTGTGTGGCCGCCATTACGTTTCCGTCAAGATGGCGGTGTTATAAAACATCACACTGAGGTGCCCTTTGCTAGTGCTACCTCTGTACCAAACTTCATTCCATTCGGTTTCACCGTGTTCGAATTAATAGGGGTAATCGATTTTGACACAAAGATGGCCGCCATCCGCAAACTATTAAGCTAATGACCTATTAGATTTGTCAAAGGATGCCCCCTTCATAAAGGTATGTTGTTGCAAAATTTGGTAGAGATCGGATGATTAGGTTAGTCGTAATTTGATTTAAGCTTTGAACATTTGGGTGGCCGCCATTACGTTTCCGTCAAGATGGCGGCGATATAAAACATGACTTTGGGGTGCCCATTGCTAGTGCTACCTTTGCACCAAATTTCATTCCATTCGGTTTTACCGTGTTTGAATTAATAGGGGTAATCGATTTTGACACAAAGATGGCCGCCATCTGCAAACTATTAGGCTAATGACCTATTAGATTTGTCAAAGGATGCTCCCTCCATAAAGGTATGTTGTGTTAAAATTTGGTAGAGATCGTATGATTAGGTTAGTCGTAATTAGATTTAAGCTTTGAATATTTGGGTGGCCGCCATTACGTTTCCGTCAAGAATGCGGTGATATAAAACATGTCACTGGGTTGCCCTTTGCTAGTGCTACCTCTGCACCAAACTTCATTCCATTCGGTTTCACCGTGTTCGAATTAATAGGGTTAATCGATTTTGACACAAAGATGGCCGCCATCCGCAAACTATTAGGCTAATGACCTATTAGATTTGTCAAAGGATGCTCCCTCCATAAAGGTATGTTGTTGCAAAATTTGGTAGAGATCGGATGATTAGGTTAGTCGTAATTTGATTTAAGCTTTGAACATTTGTGTGGCCGCCATTTCGTTTCCGTCAAGATGGCGGCGATACAAAACATGACACTGGGGTGCCCTTTGCTAGTACTACCTCTGTACCAAATTTCGATCCATTCGGTTTCACCGTGTTCGAATTAATAGGGGTAATCTCTTCTGACACAAAGATGGCCGCCATCCGCAAACTATTAGGCTAATGACCTATTAGATTTGTCAAAGGATGCCCCCTTCATAAAGGTATGTTGTTGCAAAATTTGGTAGAGATCGGATGATTAGGTTAGTCGTAATTTGATTTAAGCTTTGAACATTTGTGTGGCCGCCATTACGTTTCCGTCAAGATGGCGGTGATGTAAAACATGACACTGAGGTGCCCTTTGCCAGTGCTACCTCTGTACCAAATTTCATTCCATTCGGTTTCACCGTTCGAATTAATAGGGGTAATCGATTTTGACACAAAGATAGCCGCCATCCGCAAAATATTAGGCTAATGACCTATTAGTTTGGTCAATGGATGCTCCCTCCATAATGGTATTTTGATGCAAAATTTGGTAGAGATCAGATGATTAGGTTAATCGTAATTTGATTTAAGCTTTGAATATATGTGTGGCCGTTATTACGTTTCCGTCAAGATGGCGGCGATATAAAACATGAAACTGAGGTGCCCTTTGCTAGTGCTACCTCTGTACCAAATTTCATTCCATTCTGTTTCACCGTGTTCGAATTAATAGGGGTAATCGATTTTGACACAAAGATGGCCGCCATCCGCAAACTATTAGGCTAATTACCTATTAGATTTTGTGAAAGGAAGCCCCGTTGATAAAGGTATGTTGTTGCAAAATTTAGTAGAGATCGGATGATTAGGTTAGTCGTAATTTGATTTAAGCTTTGAACATTTGTGTGGCCGCCATTACGTTTCCGTCAAGATGGCGGTGTTATAAAACATCACACTGAGGTGCCCTTTGCTAGTGCTACCTCTGTACCAAACTTCATTCCATTCGGTTTCACCGTGTTCGAATTAATAGGGGTAATCGATTTTGACACAAAGATGGCCGCCATCCGCAAACTATTAAGCTAATGACCTATTAGATTTGTCAAAGGATGCCCCCTTCATAAAGGTATGTTGTTGCAAAATTTGGTAGAGATCGGATGATTAGGTTAGTCGTAATTTGATTTAAGCTTTGAACATTTGGGTGGCCGCCATTACGTTTCCGTCAAGATGGCGGCGATATAAAACATGACTTTGGGGTGCCCATTGCTAGTGCTACCTTTGCACCAAATTTCATTCCATTCGGTTTTACCGTGTTTGAATTAATAGGGGTAATCGATTTTGACACAAAGATGGCCGCCATCTGCAAACTATTAGGCTAATGACCTATTAGATTTGTCAAAGGATGCTCCCTCCATAAAGGTATGTTGTGTTAAAATTTGGTAGAGATCGTATGATTAGGTTAGTCGTAATTAGATTTAAGCTTTGAATATTTGGGTGGCCGCCATTACGTTTCCGTCAAGAATGCGGTGATATAAAACATGTCACTGGGTTGCCCTTTGCTAGTGCTACCTCTGCACCAAACTTCATTCCATTCGGTTTCACCGTGTTCGAATTAATAGGGTTAATCGATTTTGACACAAAGATGGCCGCCATCCGCAAACTATTAGGCTAATGACCTATTAGATTTGTCAAAGGATGCTCCCTCCATAAAGGTATGTTGTTGCAAAATTTGGTAGAGATCGGATGATTAGGTTAGTCGTAATTTGATTTAAGCTTTGAACATTTGTGTGGCCGCCATTTCGTTTCCGTCAAGATGGCGGCGATACAAAACATGACACTGGGGTGCCCTTTGCTAGTACTACCTCTGTACCAAATTTCGATCCATTCGGTTTCACCGTGTTCGAATTAATAGGGGTAATCTCTTCTGACACAAAGATGGCCGCCATCCGCAAACTATTAGGCTAATGACCTATTAGATTTGTCAAAGGATGCCCCCTTCATAAAGGTATGTTGTTGCAAAATTTGGTAGAGATCGGATGATTAGGTTAGTCGTAATTTGATTTAAGCTTTGAACATTTGTGTGGCCGCCATTACGTTTCCGTCAAGATGGCGGTGATGTAAAACATGACACTGAGGTGCCCTTTGCCAGTGCTACCTCTGTACCAAATTTCATTCCATTCGGTTTCACCGTTCGAATTAATAGGGGTAATCGATTTTGACACAAAGATAGCCGCCATCCGCAAAATATTAGGCTAATGACCTATTAGTTTGGTCAATGGATGCTCCCTCCATAATGGTATTTTGATGCAAAATTTGGTAGAGATCAGATGATTAGGTTAATCGTAATTTGATTTAAGCTTTGAATATATGTGTGGCCGTTATTACGTTTCCGTCAAGATGGCGGCGATATAAAACATGAAACTGAGGTGCCCTTTGCTAGTGCTACCTCTGTACCAAATTTCATTCCATTCTGTTTCACCGTGTTCGAATTAATAGGGGTAATCGATTTTGACACAAAGATGGCCGCCATCCGCAAACTATTAGGCTAATTACCTATTAGATTTTGTCAAAGGAAGCCCCCTTGATAAAGGTATGTTGTTGCAAAATTTGGTAGAGATCGGATGTTTAGGTTAGTCGTAATTTGATTTAAGCTTTGAACATTTGTGTGGCCGCCATTACGTTTCCGTCAAGATGGCGGTGATATAAAACATCACACTGAGGTGCCCTTTGCTAGTGCTACCTCTGTACCAAACTTCATTCCATTCGGTTTCACCGTGTTCGAATTAATAGGGGTAATCGATTTTGACACAAAGATGGCCGCCATCCGCAAACTATTAGGCTAATGACCTATTAGATTTGTCAAAGGATGCCCCCTTCATAAAGGTATGTTGTTGCAAAATTTGGTAGAGATCGGATGATTAGGTTAGTCGTAATTTGATTTAAGCTTTGAACATTTGGGTGGCCGCCATTACGTTTCCGTCAAGATGGCGGCGATATAAAACATGACTTTGGGGTGCCCGTTGCTAGTGCTACCTTTGCACCAAATTTCATTCCATTTGGTTTTACCGTGTTTGAATTAATAGGGGTAATCGATTTTGACACAAAGATGGCCGCCATCTGCAAACTATTAGGCTAATGACCTATTAGATTTGTCAAAGGATGCTCCCTCCATAAAGGTATGTTGTGTTAAAATTTGGTAGAGATCGTATGATTAGGTTAGTCGTAATTAGATTTAAGCTTTGAATATTTGGGTGGCCGCCATTACGTTTCCGTCAAGAATGCGGTGATATAAAACATGACACTGGGTTGCCCTTTGCTAGTGCTACCTCTGCACCAAACTTCATTCCATTCGGTTTCACCGTGTTCGAATTAATAGGGTTAATCGATTTTGACACAAAGATGGCCGCCATCCGCAAACTATTAGGCTAATGACCTATTAGATTTGTCAAAGGATGCTCCCTCCACAACGGTATGTTGTTGCAAAATTTGGTAGAGATCGGATGAATAGGTTAGTCGTAATTTGATTTAAGCTTTGAACATTTGTGTGGCCGCCATTACGTTTCCGTCAAGATGGCGGCGATACAAAACATGACACTGGGGTGCCCTTTGCTAGTACTACCTCTGTACCAAATTTCGTTCCATTCGGTTTCACCGTGTTCGAATTAATAGGGTTAATCTCTTCTGACACAAAGATGGCCGCCATCCGCAAACTATTAGGCTAATGACCTATTAGATTTGTCAAAGGATGCCCCCTTCATAAAGGTATGTTGTTGCAAAATTTGGTAGAGATCGGATGATCAGGTTAGTCGTAATTTGATTTAAGCTTTGAACATTTGGGTGGCCGCCATTACGTTTCCGTCAAGATGGCGTTGATATAAAACACGACACTGGGGTGACCATTGCTCGTGCTACCTCTGCACCAAATGTCATTCCATTCGGTTTCACCGTGTTCGAATTAATAGGGTTATTCGATTTTGACCAAAGATGGCCGCCATCCGCAAACTATTAGGCTAATGACCTATTAGATTTGTCAAAGGATGCTCCGTCCATAAAGGTATGTTGTAGCAAAATTTGGTAGAGATCGGATGATTAGGTTAGTCGTAATTTGATTTAAGCTTTGAACATTTGTGTGGCCGCCATTACGTTTCCGTCAAGACGGCGGCGATACAAAACATGACACTGGGGTGCACTTTGCTAGTACTACCTCTGTACCAAATTTCGTTCCATTCGGTTTCACCGTGTTCGAATTAATAGGGGTAATCTATTTTGACACAAAGATGGCCGCCATCCGCAAACTATTAGGCTAATGACCTATTAGATTTGTCAAAGGATGCTTCTTCCATAAAGGTATGTTGTTGCAAAATTTGGTAGAGATCGGATGATTAGGTTAGTCGTAATTTGATTTAAGCGTTGAACATATGTGTGGCCGCCATTACGTCTCCGTCAAGATGGCGGTGATACAAAACATGACACTGAGGTGCCCTTTGCTAGTGCTACCTCTGTGCCAAACTTCATTCCATTCGGTTTCACCGTGTTCGAATTAATAGGGGTAATCGATTTTGACACAAAGATGGCCGCCATCCACAAACTATTAGGCTAATGACCTACTAGATTTGTCAAAGGATGCTTCCTCCATAAAGGTATGTTGTTGCAAAATTTGGTAGAGATCGGCTGATTAGGTTAGTCGTAATTTGATTTAAGCTTTGAACATTTGTGTTGCCGCCATTACGTTTCCGTCAAGATGGCGGTGATATAAAACATGACATTGAGGTGCCCTTTGCTAGTGCTACCTCTGTACCAAACTTAATTCCATTCGGTTTCACCGTGTTCGATTTAATAGGGGTAATCGATTTTGACACAAAGATGGCCGCCATCCGCAAACTATTAGGCTAATGACCTATTAGATTTGTCAAAGGATGCCCCCTTCATAAAGGTATGTTTTTCCAAAATTTGGTAGAGATCGGATGATCAGGTTAGTCGTAATTTGATTTAAGCTTTGAACATTTGGGTGGCCGCCATTACGTTTCCGTCAAGATGGCGGCGATATAAAACATGACATTGGGGTGCCCATTGCTAGTGCTACCTCTGCACCAAATTTCATTCCATTCGGTTTCACCGTGTTCGAATTAATAGGGGTAATCGATTTTGACACAAAGATGGCCGCCATCCGCAAACTATCAGGCTAATGACCTATTATAATTGTCAAAGGATGCTTCCTCCATAAAGGTATGTTGTTGCAAAATTTGGTAGAGATCGGATGATTAGGTTAGTCGTAATTTGATTTAAGCTTTGAACATTTGTGTGGCCGCCATTACGTTTCCGTCAAGATGGCGGTGATATAATACATGACACTGAGATGCCCTTTGCCAGTGCTACCTCTGTACCAAATTTCATTCCATTCGGTTTCACCGTTCGAATTAATAGGGGTAATCGATTTTGACACAAAGATGGCCGCCATCCGCAAAACATTAGGCTAATGACCTATTAGTATGGTCAATGGATGCTCCCTCCATAATGGTATTTTGATGCAAAATTTGGTAGAGATCAGATGATTAGGTTAATCGTAATTTGATTTAAGCTTTGAATATATGTGTGGCCGTCATTACTTTTCCGTCAAGATGGCGGCGATATAAAACATGAAACTGAGGTGCCCTTTCTAGTGCTACCTCTGTACCGAATTTCATTCCATTCTGTTTCACCGTGTTCGAATTAATAGGGGTAATCGATTTTGACACAAAGATGGCCGCCATCCGCAAACTATTAGGCTAATGACCTATTAGGTTTTGTCAAAGGAAGCCCCCTTGATAAAGGTATGTTGTTGCAAAATTTGGTAGAGATCGGATGATTAGGTTAGTCGTAATTTGATTTAAGTTTTGAACATTTGGGTGGCCGCCATTACGTTTCCGTCAAGATGGTGGTGATATAAAACATCACACTGAGGTGCCCTTTGCTAGTGCTACCTCTGTATCAAACTTCATTCCATTCGGTTTCACCGTGTTCGAATTAATAGGGGTAATCGATTTTGACACAAAGATGGCCGCCATCCGCAAACTATTAGGCTAATGACCTATTAGATTTGTCAAAGGATGCCCCCTTCATAAAGGTATGTTGTTGCAAAATTTGGTAGAGATCGGATGATTAGGTTAGTCGTAATTAGATTTAAGCTTTGAACATTTGGGTGGCCGCCATTACGTTTCCGTCAAGATGGCGGCGATATAAAACATGACATTGGGGTGCCCATTGCTAGTGCTACTTCTGCACCAAATTTCATTCCATTCGGTTTTACCGTGTTTGAATTAATAGGGGTAATCGATTTTGACACAAAGATGGCCGCCATCTGCAAACTATTAGGCTAATGACCTATTAGATTTGTCAAAGGATGCTCCCTCCATAAAGGTATGTTGTGTTAAAATTTGGTAGAGATCGTATGATTAGGTTAGTCGTAATTAGATTTAAGCTTTTGAATATTTGGGTGGCCGCCATTACGTTTCCGTCAAGATGGCGGTGATATAAAACATGACACTGGGTTGCCCTTTGCTAGTGCTACCTCTGCACCAAACTTCATTCCATTCGGTTTCACCGTGTTCGAATTAATAGGGTTAATCGATTTTGACACAAAGATGGCCGCCATCCGCAAACTATTAGGCTAATGACCTATTAAATTTGTCAAAGGATGCTCCCTCCATAAAGGTATGTTGTTGCAATATTTGGTAGAGATCGGATGATTAGGTTAGTCGTAATTTGATTTAAGCTTTGAACATTTGTGTGGCCGCCATTACGTTTCCGTCAAGATAGCGGCGATACAAAACATGACACTGGGGTGCCCTTTGCTAGTACTACCTCTGTACCAAATTTCGTTCCATTCGGTTTCACCGTGTTCGAATTAATAGAGGTAATCTCTTCTGACACAAAGATGGCCGCCATCCGCAAACTATTAGGCTAATGACCTATTAGATTTGTCAAACGATGCCCCCTTCATAAAGGTATGTTGTTGCAAAATTTGGTAGAGATCGGATGATCAGGTTAGTCGTAATTTGATTTAAGCATTGAACATTTGGGTGGCCGTCATTACGTTTCCGTCAAAATGGCGGCGATATAAAACATGACACTGGGGTGCCCATTGCTCGTGCTACCTCTGCACCAAATTTCATTCCATTCGGTTTCACCGTGTTTGAATTAATAGGGTTATTCGATTTTGACTCAAAGATAGCCGCCATCCGCAAACTATTAGGCTAATGACCTATTAGATTTGTCAAAGGATGCTCCCTCCATAAAGGTATATTGTAGCAAAATTTGGTAGAGATCGGATGATTAGGTTAGTCGTAATATGATTTAAGCTTTGAACATTTGTGTGGCCGCCATTACGTCTCCGTCAAGATGGCGGTGATATAAAACATCACACTGAGGTGCCCTTTGCTAGTGCTACCTCTGTACCAAACTTCATTCCATTCGGTTTCACCGTGTTCGAATTAATAGGGGTAATCGATTTTGACATAAAGATGGCCGCCATCCACAAACTATTAGGCTAATGACCTATTAGATTTGTCAAAGGATGCCTCCTCCAAAAAGGTATGTTGTTGCAAAATTTGGTAGAGATCGGATGATTAGGTTAGTCGTAATATGATTTAAGCTTTGAACATTTGTGTGGCCGCCATTACGTCTCCGTCAAGATGGCGGTGATATAAAACATGACACTGAGGTGCCCTTTGCTAGTGCTACCTCTGTACCAAACTTAATTCCATTCGGTTTCACCGTGTTCGATTTAATAGGGGTAATCGATTTTGACACAAAGATGGCCGCCATCCGCAAACTATTAGGCTAATGACCAATTAGATTTGTCAAAGGATGCCCCCTTCATAAAGGTATGTTTTTCCAAAATTTGGTAGAGATCAGATGATTAGGTTAGTCGTAATTTGATTTAAGCTTTGAACATTTGGGTGGCCGCCATTACGTTTCCGTCAAGATTGCGGCGATATAAAACATGACATTGGGGTGCCCATTGCTAGTGCTACCTCTGCACCAAATTTCATTCCATTCGGTTTCACCGTGTTCGAATTAATAGGGGTAATCGATTTTGACACAAAGATGGCCGCCATCCGCAAACTATTAGGCTAATGACCTATTAGATTTGTCAAAGGATGCTTCCTCCATAAAGGTATGTTGTTGCAAAATTTGGTAGAGATCGGATGATTAGTTTAGTCGTAATTTGATTTAAGCTTTGAACATTTGTGTGGCCGCCATTACGTTTCCGTCAAGATGGCGGTGATGTAAAACATGACACTGAGGTGCCCTTTGCCAGTGCTACCTCTGTACCAAATTTCATTCCATTCGGTTTCACCGTTCGAATTAATAGGGGTGATCGGTTGTGACACAAACATAGCCGCCATCCGCAAAATATAGGCTAATGACCTATTAGTTTGGTCAATGGATGCTCCCTCCATAATGGTATTTTGATGCAAAATTTGGTAGAGATCAGATGATTAGGTTAATCGTAATTTGATTTAAGCTTTGAATATATGTGTGGCCGTTATTACGTTTCCGTCAAGATGGCGGCGATATAAAACATGAAACTGAGGTGCCCTTTGCTAGTGCTACCTCTGTACCAAATTTCATTCCATTCTGTTTCACCGTGTTCGAATTAATAGGGGTAATCGATTTTGACACAAAGATGGCCGCCATCCGCAAACTATTAGGCTAATGACCTATTAGATTTGTCAAAGGATGCTTCTTCCATAAAGGTATGTTGTTGCAAAATTTGGTAGAGATCGGATGATTAGGTTAGTCGTAATTTGATTTAAGCGTTGAACATATGTGTGGCCGCCATTACGTCTCCGTCAAGATGGCGGTGATACAAAACATGACACTGAGGTGCCCTTTGCTAGTGCTACCTCTGTGCCAAACTTCATTCCATTCGGTTTCACCGTGTTCGAATTAATAGGGGTAATCGATTTTGACACAAAGATGGCCGCCATCCACAAACTATTAGGCTAATGACCTACTAGATTTGTCAAAGGATGCTTCCTCCATAAAGGTATGTTGTTGCAAAATTTGGTAGAGATCGGCTGATTAGGTTAGTCGTAATTTGATTTAAGCTTTGAACATTTGGGTGGCCGCCATTACGTTTCCGTCAAGATGGCGGCGATATAAAACATGACATTGGGGTGCCCATTGCTAGTGCTACCTCTGCACCAAATTTCATTCCATTCGGTTTCACCGTGTTCGAATTAATAGGGGTAATCGATTTTGACACAAAGATGGCCGCCATCCGCAAACTATCAGGCTAATGACCTATTATAATTGTCAAAGGATGCTTCCTCCATAAAGGTATGTTGTTGCAAAATTTGGTAGAGATCGGATGATTAGGTTAGTCGTAATTTGATTTAAGCTTTGAACATTTGTGTGGCCGCCATTACGTTTCCGTCAAGATGGCGGTGATATAATACATGACACTGAGATGCCCTTTGCCAGTGCTACCTCTGTACCAAATTTCATTCCA
Organism: Meconema thalassinum; assembly: GCA_946902985.2. NCBI lineage: Eukaryota > Metazoa > Arthropoda > Insecta > Orthoptera > Tettigoniidae > Meconema > Meconema thalassinum. The sequence continues at coordinate 3,536,064 of CAMPQE020000003.1, read as the reverse complement.
TTCGGTTTCACCGTTCGAATTAATAGGGGTAATCGATTTTGACACAAAGATGGCCGCCATCCGCAAAACATTAGGCTAATGACCTATTAGTATGGTCAATGGATGCTCCCTCCATAATGGTATTTTGATGCAAAATTTGGTAGAGATCAGATGATTAGGTTAATCGTAATTTGATTTAAGCTTTGAATATATGTGTGGCCGTCATTACTTTTCCGTCAAGATGGCGGCGATATAAAACATGAAACTGAGGTGCCCTTTCTAGTGCTACCTCTGTACCGAATTTCATTCCATTCTGTTTCACCGTGTTCGAATTAATAGGGGTAATCGATTTTGACACAAAGATGGCCGCCATCCGCAAACTATTAGGCTAATGACCTATTAGGTTTTGTCAAAGGAAGCCCCCTTGATAAAGGTATGTTGTTGCAAAATTTGGTAGAGATCGGATGATTAGGTTAGTCGTAATTTGATTTAAGTTTTGAACATTTGGGTGGCCGCCATTACGTTTCCGTCAAGATGGTGGTGATATAAAACATCACACTGAGGTGCCCTTTGCTAGTGCTACCTCTGTATCAAACTTCATTCCATTCGGTTTCACCGTGTTCGAATTAATAGGGGTAATCGATTTTGACACAAAGATGGCCGCCATCCGCAAACTATTAGGCTAATGACCTATTAGATTTGTCAAAGGATGCCCCCTTCATAAAGGTATGTTGTTGCAAAATTTGGTAGAGATCGGATGATTAGGTTAGTCGTAATTAGATTTAAGCTTTGAACATTTGGGTGGCCGCCATTACGTTTCCGTCAAGATGGCGGCGATATAAAACATGACATTGGGGTGCCCATTGCTAGTGCTACTTCTGCACCAAATTTCATTCCATTCGGTTTTACCGTGTTTGAATTAATAGGGGTAATCGATTTTGACACAAAGATGGCCGCCATCTGCAAACTATTAGGCTAATGACCTATTAGATTTGTCAAAGGATGCTCCCTCCATAAAGGTATGTTGTGTTAAAATTTGGTAGAGATCGTATGATTAGGTTAGTCGTAATTAGATTTAAGCTTTTGAATATTTGGGTGGCCGCCATTACGTTTCCGTCAAGATGGCGGTGATATAAAACATGACACTGGGTTGCCCTTTGCTAGTGCTACCTCTGCACCAAACTTCATTCCATTCGGTTTCACCGTGTTCGAATTAATAGGGTTAATCGATTTTGACACAAAGATGGCCGCCATCCGCAAACTATTAGGCTAATGACCTATTAAATTTGTCAAAGGATGCTCCCTCCATAAAGGTATGTTGTTGCAATATTTGGTAGAGATCGGATGATTAGGTTAGTCGTAATTTGATTTAAGCTTTGAACATTTGTGTGGCCGCCATTACGTTTCCGTCAAGATAGCGGCGATACAAAACATGACACTGGGGTGCCCTTTGCTAGTACTACCTCTGTACCAAATTTCGTTCCATTCGGTTTCACCGTGTTCGAATTAATAGAGGTAATCTCTTCTGACACAAAGATGGCCGCCATCCGCAAACTATTAGGCTAATGACCTATTAGATTTGTCAAACGATGCCCCCTTCATAAAGGTATGTTGTTGCAAAATTTGGTAGAGATCGGATGATCAGGTTAGTCGTAATTTGATTTAAGCATTGAACATTTGGGTGGCCGTCATTACGTTTCCGTCAAAATGGCGGCGATATAAAACATGACACTGGGGTGCCCATTGCTCGTGCTACCTCTGCACCAAATTTCATTCCATTCGGTTTCACCGTGTTTGAATTAATAGGGTTATTCGATTTTGACTCAAAGATAGCCGCCATCCGCAAACTATTAGGCTAATGACCTATTAGATTTGTCAAAGGATGCTCCCTCCATAAAGGTATGTTGTAGCAAAATTTGGTAGAGATCGGATGATTAGGTTAGTCGTAATATGATTTAAGCTTTGAACATTTGTGTGGCCGCCATTACGTCTCCGTCAAGATGGCGGTGATATAAAACATCACACTGAGGTGCCCTTTGCTAGTGCTACCTCTGTACCAAACTTCATTCCATTCGGTTTCACCGTGTTCGAATTAATAGGGGTAATCGATTTTGACATAAAGATGGCCGCCATCCACAAACTATTAGGCTAATGACCTATTAGATTTGTCAAAGGATGCCTCCTCCAAAAAGGTATGTTGTTGCAAAATTTGGTAGAGATCGGATGATTAGGTTAGTCGTAATATGATTTAAGCTTTGAACATTTGTGTGGCCGCCATTACGTCTCCGTCAAGATGGCGGTGATATAAAACATGACACTGAGGTGCCCTTTGCTAGTGCTACCTCTGTACCAAACTTAATTCCATTCGGTTTCACCGTGTTCGATTTAATAGGGGTAATCGATTTTGACACAAAGATGGCCGCCATCCGCAAACTATTAGGCTAATGACCAATTAGATTTGTCAAAGGATGCCCCCTTCATAAAGGTATGTTTTTCCAAAATTTGGTAGAGATCAGATGATTAGGTTAGTCGTAATTTGATTTAAGCTTTGAACATTTGGGTGGCCGCCATTACGTTTCCGTCAAGATTGCGGCGATATAAAACATGACATTGGGGTGCCCATTGCTAGTGCTACCTCTGCACCAAATTTCATTCCATTCGGTTTCACCGTGTTCGAATTAATAGGGGTAATCGATTTTGACACAAAGATGGCCGCCATCCGCAAACTATTAGGCTAATGACCTATTAGATTTGTCAAAGGATGCTTCCTCCATAAAGGTATGTTGTTGCAAAATTTGGTAGAGATCGGATGATTAGTTTAGTCGTAATTTGATTTAAGCTTTGAACATTTGTGTGGCCGCCATTACGTTTCCGTCAAGATGGCGGTGATGTAAAACATGACACTGAGGTGCCCTTTGCCAGTGCTACCTCTGTACCAAATTTCATTCCATTCGGTTTCACCGTTCGAATTAATAGGGGTGATCGGTTGTGACACAAACATAGCCGCCATCCGCAAAATATAGGCTAATGACCTATTAGTTTGGTCAATGGATGCTCCCTCCATAATGGTATTTTGATGCAAAATTTGGTAGAGATCAGATGATTAGGTTAATCGTAATTTGATTTAAGCTTTGAATATATGTGTGGCCGTTATTACGTTTCCGTCAAGATGGCGGCGATATAAAACATGAAACTGAGGTGCCCTTTGCTAGTGCTACCTCTGTACCAAATTTCATTCCATTCTGTTTCACCGTGTTCGAATTAATAGGGGTAATCGATTTTGACACAAAGATGGCCGCCATCCGCAAACTATTAGGCTAATGACCTATTAGATTTTGTCAAAGGAAGCCCCGTTGATAAAGGTATGTTGTTGCAAAATTTAGTAGAGATCGGATGATTAGGTTAGTCGTAATTTGATTTAAGCTTTGAACATTTGTGTGGCCGCCTTTACGTTTCCGTCAAGATGGCGGTGATATAAAACATCACACTGAGGTGCCCTTTGCTAGTGCTACCTCTGTACCAAACTTCATTCCATTCGGTTTCACCGTGTTCGAATTAATAGGGGTAATCGATTTTGACACAAAGATGGCCGCCATCCGCAAACTATTAGGCTAATGACCTATTAGATTTGTCAAAGGATGCCCCCTTCATAAAGGTATGTTGTTGCAAAATTTGGTAGAGATCGGATGATTAGGTTAGTCGTAATTTGATTTAAGCTTTGAACATTTGGGTGGCCGCCATTACGTTTCCGTCAAGATGGCGGCGATATAAAACATGACTTTGGGGTGCCCATTGCTAGTGCTACCTTTGCACCAAATTTCATTCCATTCGGTTTTACCGTGTTTGAATTAATAGGGGTAATCGATTTTGACACAAAGATGGCCGCCATCTGCAAACTACTAGGCTAATGACCTATTAGATCTGTCAAAGGATGCTCCCTCCATAAAGGTATGTTGTGTTAAAATTTGGTAGAGATCGTATGATTAGGTTAGTCGTAATTAGATTTAAGCTTTGAATATTTGGGTGGCCGCCATTACGTTTCCGTCAAGAATGCGGTGATATAAAACATGTCACTGGGTTGCCCTTTGCTAGTGCTACCTCTGCACCAAACTTCATTCCATTCGGTTTCACCGTGTTCGAATTAATAGGGTTAATCGATTTTGACACAAAGATGGCCGCCATCCGCAAACTATTAGGCTAATGACCTATTAGATTTGTCAAAGGATGCTCCCTCCATAAAGGTATGTTGTGTTAAAATTTGGTAGAGATCGTATGATTAGGTTAGTCGTAATTAGATTTAAGCTTTGAATATTTGGGTGGCCGCCATTACGTTTCCGTCAAGATGGCGGCGATACAAAACATGACACTGGGGTGCTCTTTGCTAGTACTACCTCTGTACCAAATTTCGATCCATTCGGTTTCACCGTGTTCGAATTAATAGGGGTAATCTCTTCTGACACAAAGATGGCCGCCATCCGCAAACTATTAGGCTAATGACCTATTAGATTTGTCAAAGGATGCTTCCTCCATAAAGGTATGTTGTTGCAAAATTTGGTAGAGATCGGATGATTAGTTTAGTCGTAATTTGATTTAAGCTTTGAACATTTGTGTGGCCGCCATTACGTTTCCGTCAAGATGGCGGTGATGTAAAACATGACACTGAGGTGCCCTTTGCCAGTGCTACCTCTGTACCAAATTTCATTCCATTCGGTTTCACCGTTCGAATTAATAGGGGTAATCGGTTGTGACACAAACATAGCCGCCATCCGCAAACTATAGGCTAATGACCTATTAGTTTGGTCAATGGATGCTCCCTCCATAATGGTATTTTGATGCAAAATTTGGTAGAGATCAGATGATTAGGTTAATCGTAATTTGATTTAAGCTTTGAATATATGTGTGGCCGTTATTACGTTTCCGTCAAGATGGCGGCGATATAAAACATGAAACTGAGGTGCCCTTTGCTAGTGCTACCTCTGTACCAAATTTCATTCCATTCTGTTTCACCGTGTTCGAATTAATAGGGTTAATCGATTTTGACACAAAGATGGCCGCCATCCGCAAACTATTAGGCTAATGACCTATTAGATTTGTCAAAGGATGCTCCCTCCATAAAGGTATGTTGTTGCAAAATTTGGTAGAGATCGGATGATTAGGTTAGTCGTAATTTGATTTAAGCTTTGAACATTTGTGTGGCCGCCATTTCGTTTCCGTCAAGATGGCGGCGATACAAAACATGACACTGGGGTGCCCTTTGCTAGTACTACCTCTGTACCAAATTTCGATCCATTCGGTTTCACCGTGTTCGAATTAATAGGGGTAATCTCTTCTGACACAAAGATGGCCGCCATCCGCAAACTATTAGGCTAATGACCTATTAGATTTGTCAAAGGATGCCCCCTTCATAAAGGTATGTTGTTGCAAAATTTGGTAGAGATCGGATGATTAGGTTAGTCGTAATTTGATTTAAGCTTTGAACATTTGTGTGGCCGCCATTACGTTTCCGTCAAGATGGCGGTGATGTAAAACATGACACTGAGGTGCCCTTTGCCAGTGCTACCTCTGTACCAAATTTCATTCCATTCGGTTTCACCGTTCGAATTAATAGGGGTAATCGATTTTGACACAAAGATAGCCGCCATCCGCAAAATATTAGGCTAATGACCTATTAGTTTGGTCAATGGATGCTCCCTCCATAATGGTATTTTGATGCAAAATTTGGTAGAGATCAGATGATTAGGTTAATCGTAATTTGATTTAAGCTTTGAATATATGTGTGGCCGTTATTACGTTTCCGTCAAGATGGCGGCGATATAAAACATGAAACTGAGGTGCCCTTTGCTAGTGCTACCTCTGTACCAAATTTCATTCCATTCTGTTTCACCGTGTTCGAATTAATAGGGGTAATCGATTTTGACACAAAGATGGCCGCCATCCGCAAACTATTAGGCTAATGACCTATTAGATTTTGTCAAAGGAAGCCCCGTTGAAAAAGGTATGTTGTTGCAAAATTTAGTAGAGATCGGATGATTAGGTTAGTCGTAATTTGATTTAAGCTTTGAACATTTGTGTGGCCGCCATTACGTTTCCGTCAAGATGGCGGTGATATAAAACATCACACTGAGGTGCCCTTTGCTAGTGCTACCTCTGTACCAAACTTCATTCCATTCGGTTTCACCGTGTTCGAATTAATAGGTGTAATCGATTTTGACACAAAGATAGCCGCCATCCGCAAACTATTAGGCTAATGACCTATTAGATTTGTCAAAGGATGCTCCCTCCATAAATGTATGTTGTGTTAAAATTTGGTAGAGATCGTATGATTAGGTTAGTCGTAATTAGATTTATGCTTTGAATATTTGGGTGGCCGCCATTACGTTTCCGTCAAGAATGCGGTGATATAAAACATGTCACTGGGTTGCCCTTTGCTAGTGCTACCTCTGCACCAAACTTCATTCCATTCGGTTTCACCGTGTTTAAATTAATAGGGGTAATCGATTTTGACACAAAGATGGCCGCCATCTGCAAACTATTAGGCTAATGACCTATTAGATTTGTCAAAGGATGCCCCCTTCATAAAGGTATGTTTTTCCAAAATTTGGTAGAGATCGGATGATCAGGTTAGTCGTAATTTGATTTAAGCTTTGAACATTTGGGTGGCCGCCATTACGTTTCCGTCAAGATGGCGGCGATATAAAACATGACATTGGGGTGCCCATTGCTAGTGCTACCTCTGCACCAAATTTCATTCCATTCGGTTTCACCGTGTTCGAATTAATAGGGGTAATCGATTTTGACACAAAGATGGCCGCCATCCGCAAACTATCAGGCTAATGACCTATTATAATTGTCAAAGGATGCTTCCTCCATAAAGGTATGTTGTTGCAAAATTTGGTAGAGATCGGATGATTAGGTTAGTCGTAATTTGATTTAAGCTTTGAACATTTGTGTGGCCGCCATTACGTTTCCGTCAAGATGGCGGTGATATAAAACATGACACTGAGATGCCCTTTGCCAGTGCTACCTCTGTACCAAATTTCATTCCATTCGGTTTCACCGTTCGAATTAATAGGGGTAATCGATTTTGACACAAAGATGGCCGCCATCCGCAAAACATTAGGCTAATGACCTATTAGTTTGGTCAATGGATGCTCCCTCCATAATGGTATTTTGATGCAAAATTTGGTAGAGATCAGATGATTAGGTTAATCGTAATTTGATTTAAGCTTTGAATATATGTGTGGCCGTCATTACTTTTCCGTCAAGATGGCGGCGATATAAAACATGAAACTGAGGTGCCCTTTCTAGTGCTACCTCTGTACCGAATTTCATTCCATTCTGTTTCACCGTGTTCGAATTAATAGGGGTAATCGATTTTGACACAAAGATGGCCGCCATCCGCAAACTATTAGGCTAATGACCTATTAGGTTTTGTCAAAGGAAGCCCCCTTGATAAAGGTATGTTGTTGCAAAATTTGGTAAAGATCGGATGATTAGGTTAGTCGTAATTTGATTTAAGTTTTGAACATTTGGGTGGCCGCCATTACGTTTCCGTCAAGATGGTGGTGATATAAAACATCACACTGAGGTGCCCTTTGCTAGTGCTACCTCTGTATCAAACTTCATTCCATTCGGTTTCACCGTGTTCGAATTAATAGGGGTAATCGATTTTGACACAAAGATGGCCGCCATCCGCAAACTATTAGGCTAATGACCTATTAGATTTGTCAAAGGATGCCCCCTTCATAAAGGTATGTTGTTGCAAAATTTGGTAGAGATCGGATGATTAGGTTAGTCGTAATTAGATTTAAGCTTTGAACATTTGGGTGGCCGCCATTACGTTTCCGTCAAGATGGCGGCGATATAAAACATGACATTGGGGTGCCCATTGCTAGTGCTACTTCTGCACCAAATTTCATTCCATTCGGTTTTACCGTGTTTGAATTAATAGGGGTAATCGATTTTGACACAAAGATGGCCGCCATCTGCAAACTATTAGGCTAATGACCTATTAGATTTGTCAAAGGATGCTCCCTCCATAAAGGTATGTTGTGTTAAAATTTGGTAGAGATCGTATGATTAGGTTAGTCGTAATTAGATTTGAGCTTTGAATATTTGGGTGGCCGCCATTACGTTTCCGTCAAGATGGCGGTGATATAAAACATGACACTGGGTTGCCCTTTGCTAGTGCTACCTCTGCACCAAACTTCATTCCATTCGGTTTCACCGTGTTCGAATTAATAGGGTTAATCGATTTTGACACAAAGATGGCCGCCATCCGCAAACTATTAGGCTAATGACCTATTAAATTTGTCAAAGGATGCTCCCTCCATAAAGGTATGTTGTTGCAATATTTGGTAGAGATCGGATGATTAGGTTAGTCGTAATTTGATTTAAGCTTTGAACATTTGTGTGGCCGCCATTACGTTTCCGTCAAGATAGCGGCGATACAAAACATGACACTGGGGTGCCCTTTGCTAGTACTACCTCTGTACCAAATTTCGTTCCATTCGGTTTCACCGTGTTCGAATTAATAGGGGTAATCTCTTCTGACACAAAGATGGCCGCCATCCGCAAACTATTAGGCTAATGACCTATTAGATTTGTCAAACGATGCCCCCTTCATAAAGGTATGTTGTTGCAAAATTTGGTAGAGATCGGATGATCAGGTTAGTCGTAATTTGATTTAAGCATTGAACATTTGGGTGGCCGCCATTACGTTTCCGTCAAAATGGCGACGATATAAAACATGACACTGGGGTGCCCATTGCTCGTGCTACCTCTGCACCAAATTTCATTCCATTCGGTTTCACCGTGTTTGAATTAATAGGGTTATTCGATTTTGACTCAAAGATAGCCGCCATCCGCAAACTATTAGGCTAATGACCTATTAGATTTGTCAAAGGATGCTCCCTCCATAAAGGTATGTTGTAGCAAAATTTGGTAGAGATCGGATGATTAGGTTAGTCGTAATTTGATTTAAGCTTTGAACATTTGTGTGGCCGCCATTACGTTTCCGCAAGACGGCGGCGATACAAAACATGACACTGGGGTGCCTTTGCTAGTACTACCTCTGTACCAAATTTCGTTCCATTCGGTTTCACCGTGTTCGAATTAATAGAGGTAATCTATTTTGACACAAAGATGGCCGCCATCCGCAAACTATTAGGCTAATAACCTATTAGATTTGTCAAAGGATGCTTCCTCCATAAAGGTATGTTGTTGCAAAATTTGGTAGAGATAGGATGATTAGGTTAGTCGTAATTTGATTTAAGCTTTGAACATTTGTGTGGCCGCCATTACGTTTCCGTCAAGATGGCTGTGATATAAAACATGACACTGAGGTGCCCTTTGCCAGAGCTACCTCTGTACCAAATTTCATTCCATTCGGTTTCACCGTTCGAATTAATAGGGGTAATCGATTTTGACACAAAGATGGCCGCCATCCGCAAAATATTAGGCTAATGACCTATTAGTTTGGTCAATGGATGCTCCCTCCATAATGGTATTTTGATGCAAAATTTGGTAGAGATCAGATGATTAGGTTAATCGTAATTTGATTTAAGCTTTGAATATATGTGTGGCCGTCATTTGGTTTCCGTCAAGATGGCGGCGATATAAAACATGAAACTGAGGTGCCCTTTGCTAGTGCTACCTCTGTACCAAATTTCATTTCCTTCTGTTTCACCGTGTTCGAATTAATAGGGGTAATCGATTTTGACATGAAGATGGCCGCCATCCACAAACTATTAGGCTAATGACCTATTAGATTTGTCAAAGGATGCCTCCTCCAAAAAGGTATGTTGTTGCAAAATTTGGTAGAGATCGGATGATTAGGTTAGTCGTAATATGATTTAAGCTTTGAACATTTGTGTGGCCGCCATTACGTCTCCGTCAAGATGGCGGTGATATAAAACATCACACTGAGGTGCCCTTTGCTAGTGCTACCTCTGTACCAAACTTCATTCCATTCGGTTTCACCGTGTTCGAATTAATAGGGGTAATCGATTTTGACATAAAGATGGCCGCCATCCACAAACTATTAGGCTAATGACCTATTAGATTTGTCAAAGGATGCCTCCTCCAAAAAGGTATGTTGTTGCAAAATTTGGTAGAGATCGGATGATTAGGTTAGTCGTAATATGATTTAAGCTTTGAACATTTGTGTGGCCGCCATTACGTCTCCGTCAAGATGGCGGTGATATAAAACATGACACTGAGGTGCCCTTTGCTAGTGCTACCTCTGTACCAAACTTAATTCCATTCGGTTTCACCGTGTTCGATTTAATAGGGGTAATCGATTTTGACACAAAGATGGCCGCCATCCGCAAACTATTAGGCTAATGACCAATTAGATTTGTCAAAGGATGCCCCCTTCATAAAGGTATGTTTTTCCAAAATTTGGTAGAGATCAGATGATTAGGTTAGTCGTAATTTGATTTAAGCTTTGAACATTTGGGTGGCCGCCATTACGTTTCCGTCAAGATTGCGGCGATATAAAACATGACATTGGGGTGCCCATTGCTAGTGCTACCTCTGCACCAAATTTCATTCCATTCGGTTTCACCGTGTTCGAATTAATAGGGGTAATCGATTTTGACACAAAGATGGCCGCCATCCGCAAACTATTAGGCTAATGACCTATTAGATTTGTCAAAGGATGCTTCCTCCATAAAGGTATGTTGTTGCAAAATTTGGTAGAGATCGGATGATTAGTTTAGTCTTAATTTGATTTAAGCTTTGAACATTTGTGTGGCCGCCATTACGTTTCCGTCAAGATGGCGGTGATGTAAAACATGACACTGAGGTGCCCTTTGCCAGTGCTACCTCTGTACCAAATTTCATTCCATTCGGTTTCACCGTTCGAATTAATAGGGGTGATCGGTTGTGACACAAACATAGCCGCCATCCGCAAAATATAGGCTAATGACCTATTAGTTTGGTCAATGGATGCTCCCTCCATAATGGTATTTTGATGCAAAATTTGGTAGAGATCTGATGATTAGGTTAATCGTAATTTGATTTAAGCTTTGAATATATGTGTGGCCGTTATTACGTTTCCGTCAAGATGGCGGCGATATAAAACATGAAACTGAGGTGCCCTTTGCTAGTGCTACCTCTGTACCAAATTTCATTCCATTCTGTTTCACCGTGTTCGAATTAATAGGGGTAATCGATTTTGACACAAAGATGGCCGCCATCCGCAAACTATTAGGCTAATGACCTATTAGATTTTGTCAAAGGAAGCCCCGTTGATAAAGGTATGTTGTTGCAAAATTTAGTAGAGATCGGATGATTAGGTTAGTCGTAATTTGATTTAAGCTTTGAACATTTGTGTGGCCGCCATTACGTTTCCGTCAAGATGGCGGTGATATAAAACATCACACTGAGGTGCCCTTTGCTAGTGCTACCTCTGTACCAAACTTCATTCCATTCGGTTTCACCGTGTTCGAATTAATAGGGGTAATCGATTTTGACACAAAGATGGCCGCCATCCGCAAACTATTAGGCTAATGACCTATTAGATTTGTCAAAGGATGCTCCCTCCATAAAGGTATGTTGTGTTAAAATTTGGTAGAGATCGTATGATTAGGTTAGTCGTAATTAGATTTAAGCTTTGAATATTTGGGTGGCCGCCATTACGTTTCCGTCAAGAATGCGGTGATATAAAACATGTCACTGGGTTGCCCTTTGCTAGTGCTACCTCTGCACCAAACTTCATTCCATTCGGTTTCACCGTGTTCGAATTAATAGGGTTAATCGATTCTGACACAAAGATGGCCGCCATCCGCAAACTATTAGGCTAATGACCTATTAGATTTGTCAAAGGATGCCTCCTCCAAAAAGGTATGTTGTTGCAAAATTTGGTAGAGATCGGATGATTAGGTTAGTCGTAATATGATTTAAGCTTTGAACATTTGTGTGGCCGCCATTACGTCTCCGTCAAGATGGCGGTGATATAAAACATCACACTGAGGTGCCCTTTGCTAGTGCTACCTCTGTACCAAACTTCATTCCATTCGGTTTCACCGTGTTCGAATTAATAGGGGTAATCGATTTTGACATAAAGATGGCCGCCATCCACAAACTATTAGGCTAATGACCTATTAGATTTGTCAAAGGATGCCTCCTCCAAAAAGGTATGTTGTTGCAAAATTTGGTAGAGATCGGATGATTAGGTTAGTCGTAATATGATTTAAGCTTTGAACATTTGTGTGGCCGCCATTACGTCTCCGTCAAGATGGCGGTGATATAAAACATGACACTGAGGTGCCCTTTGCTAGTGCTACCTCTGTACCAAACTTAATTCCATTCGGTTTCACCGTGTTCGATTTAATAGGGGTAATCGATTTTGACACAAAGATGGCCGCCATCCGCAAACTATTAGGCTAATGACCAATTAGATTTGTCAAAGGATGCCCCCTTCATAAAGGTATGTTTTTCCAAAATTTGGTAGAGATCAGATGATTAGGTTAGTCGTAATTTGATTTAAGCTTTGAACATTTGGGTGGCCGCCATTACGTTTCCGTCAAGATTGCGGCGATATAAAACATGACATTGGGGTGCCCATTGCTAGTGCTACCTCTGCACCAAATTTCATTCCATTCGGTTTCACCGTGTTCGAATTAATAGGGGTAATCGATTTTGACACAAAGATGGCCGCCATCCGCAAACTATTAGGCTAATGACCTATTAGATTTGTCAAAGGATGCTTCCTCCATAAAGGTATGTTGTTGCAAAATTTGGTAGAGATCGGATGATTAGTTTAGTCTTAATTTGATTTAAGCTTTGAACATTTGTGTGGCCGCCATTACGTTTCCGTCAAGATGGCGGTGATGTAAAACATGACACTGAGGTGCCCTTTGCCAGTGCTACCTCTGTACCAAATTTCATTCCATTCGGTTTCACCGTTCGAATTAATAGGGGTGATCGGTTGTGACACAAACATAGCCGCCATCCGCAAAATATAGGCTAATGACCTATTAGTTTGGTCAATGGATGCTCCCTCCATAATGGTATTTTGATGCAAAATTTGGTAGAGATCTGATGATTAGGTTAATCGTAATTTGATTTAAGCTTTGAATATATGTGTGGCCGTTATTACGTTTCCGTCAAGATGGCGGCGATATAAAACATGAAACTGAGGTGCCCTTTGCTAGTGCTACCTCTGTACCAAATTTCATTCCATTCTGTTTCACCGTGTTCGAATTAATAGGGGTAATCGATTTTGACACAAAGATGGCCGCCATCCGCAAACTATTAGGCTAATGACCTATTAGATTTTGTCAAAGGAAGCCCCGTTGATAAAGGTATGTTGTTGCAAAATTTAGTAGAGATCGGATGATTAGGTTAGTCGTAATTTGATTTAAGCTTTGAACATTTGTGTGGCCGCCATTACGTTTCCGTCAAGATGGCGGTGATATAAAACATCACACTGAGGTGCCCTTTGCTAGTGCTACCTCTGTACCAAACTTCATTCCATTCGGTTTCACCGTGTTCGAATTAATAGGGGTAATCGATTTTGACACAAAGATGGCCGCCATCCGCAAACTATTAGGCTAATGACCTATTAGATTTGTCAAAGGATGCTCCCTCCATAAAGGTATGTTGTGTTAAAATTTGGTAGAGATCGTATGATTAGGTTAGTCGTAATTAGATTTAAGCTTTGAATATTTGGGTGGCCGCCATTACGTTTCCGTCAAGAATGCGGTGATATAAAACATGTCACTGGGTTGCCCTTTGCTAGTGCTACCTCTGCACCAAACTTCATTCCATTCGGTTTCACCGTGTTCGAATTAATAGGGTTAATCGATTCTGACACAAAGATGGCCGCCATCCGCAAACTATTAGGCTAATGACCTATTAGATTTGTCAAAGGATGCCCCCTTCATAAAGGTATGTTGTTGCAAAATTTGGTAGAGATCGGATGATTAGGTTAGTCGTAATTTGATTTAAGCTTTGAACATTTGTGTGGCCGCCATTACGTTTCCGTCAAGATGGCGGTGATGTAAAACATGACACTGAGGTGCCCTTTGCCAGTGCTACCTCTGTACCAAATTTCATTCCATTCGGTTTCACCGTTCGAATTAATAGGGGTAATCGATTTTGACACAAAGATAGCCGCCATCCGCAAAATATTAGGCTAATGACCTATTAGTTTGGTCAATGGATGCTCCCTCCATAATGGTATTTTGATGCAAAATTTGGTAGAGATCAGATGATTAGGTTAATCGTAATTTGATTTAAGCTTTGAATATATGTGTGGCCGTTATTACGTTTCCGTCAAGATGGCGGCGATATAAAACATGAAACTGAGGTGCCCTTTGCTAGTGCTACCTCTGTACCAAATTTCATTCCATTCTGTTTCACCGTGTTCTAATTAATATGGGTAATCGATTTTGACACAAAGATGGCCGCCATCCGCAAACTATTAGGCTAATGACCTATTAGATTTTGTCAAAGGAAGCCCCGTTGAAAAAGGTATGTTGTTGCAAAATTTAGTAGAGATCGGATGATTAGGTTAGTCGTAATTTGATTTAAGCTTTGAACATTTGTGTGGCCGCCATTACGTTTCCGTCAAGATGGCGGTGATATAAAACATCACACTGAGGTGCCCTTTGCTAGTGCTACCTCTGTACCAAACTTCATTCCATTCGGTTTCACCGTGTTCGAATTAATAGGGGTAATCGATTTTGACACAAAGATGGCCGCCATCCGCAAACTATTAGGCTAATGACCTATTAGATTTGTCAAAGGATGCTCCCTCCATAAATGTATGTTGTGTTAAAATTTGGTAGAGATCGTATGATTAGGTTAGTCGTAATTAGATTTATGCTTTGAATATTTGGGTGGCCGCCATTACGTTTCCGTCAAGAATGCGGTGATATAAAACATGTCACTGGGTTGCCCTTTGCTAGTGCTACCTCTGCACCAAACTTCATTCCATTCGGTTTCACCGTGTTTGAATTAATAGGGGTAATCGATTTTGACACAAAGATGGCCGCCATCTGCAAACTATTAGGCTAATGACCTATTAGATTTGTCAAAGGATGCCCCCTTCATAAAGGTATGTTTTTCCAAAATTTGGTAGAGATCGGATGATCAGGTTAGTCGTAATTTGATTTAAGCTTTGAACATTTGGGTGGCCGCCATTACGTTTCCGTCAAGATGGCGGCGATATAAAACATGACATTGGGGTGCCCATTGCTAGTGCTACCTCTGCACCAAATTTCATTCCATTCGGTTTCACCGTGTTCGAATTAATAGGGGTAATCGATTTTGACACAAAGATGGCCGCCATCCGCAAACTATCAGGCTAATGACCTATTAGATTTGTCAAAGGATGCCTCCTCCAAAAAGGTATGTTGTTGCAAAATTTGGTAGAGATCGGATGATTAGGTTAGTCGTAATATGATTTAAGCTTTGAACATTTGTGTGGCCGCCATTACGTCTCCGTCAAGATGGCGGTGATATAAAACATCACACTGAGGTGCCCTTTGCTAGTGCTACCTCTGTACCAAACTTCATTCCATTCGGTTTCACCGTGTTCGAATTAATAGGGGTAATCGATTTTGACATAAAGATGGCCGCCATCCACAAACTATTAGGCTAATGACCTATTAGATTTGTCAAAGGATGCCTCCTCCAAAAAGGTATGTTGTTGCAAAATTTGGTAGAGATCGGATGATTAGGTTAGTCGTAATATGATTTAAGCTTTGAACATTTGTGTGGCCGCCATTACGTCTCCGTCAAGATGGCGGTGATATAAAACATGACACTGAGGTGCGCTTTGCTAGTGCTACCTCTGTACCAAACTTAATTCCATTCGGTTTCACCGTGTTCGATTTAATAGGGGTAATCGATTTTGACACAAAGATGGCCGCCATCCGCAAACTATTAGGCTAATGACCAATTAGATTTGTCAAAGGATGCCCCCTTCATAAAGGTATGTTTTTCCAAAATTTGGTAGAGATCAGATGATTAGGTTAGTCGTAATTTGATTTAAGCTTTGAACATTTGGGTGGCCGCCATTACGTTTCCGTCAAGATTGCGGCGATATAAAACATGACATTGGGGTGCCCATTGCTAGTGCTACCTCTGCACCAAATTTCATTCCATTCGGTTTCACCGTGTTCGAATTAATAGGGGTAATCGATTTTGACACAAAGATGGCCGCCATCCGCAAACTATTAGGCTAATGACCTATTAGATTTGTCAAAGGATGCTTCCTCCATAAAGGTATGTTGTTGCAAAATTTGGTAGAGATCGGATGATTAGTTTAGTCTTAATTTGATTTAAGCTTTGAACATTTGTGTGGCCGCCATTACGTTTCCGTCAAGATGGCGGTGATGTAAAACATGACACTGAGGTGCCCTTTGCCAGTGCTACCTCTGTACCAAATTTCATTCCATTCGGTTTCACCGTTCGAATTAATAGGGGTGATCGGTTGTGACACAAACATAGCCGCCATCCGCAAAATATAGGCTAATGACCTATTAGTTTGGTCAATGGATGCTCCCTCCATAATGGTATTTTGATGCAAAATTTGGTAGAGATCTGATGATTAGGTTAATCGTAATTTGATTTAAGCTTTGAATATATGTGTGGCCGTTATTACGTTTCCGTCAAGATGGCGGCGATATAAAACATGAAACTGAGGTGCCCTTTGCTAGTGCTACCTCTGTACCAAATTTCATTCCATTCTGTTTCACCGTGTTCGAATTAATAGGGGTAATCGATTTTGACACAAAGATGGCCGCCATCCGCAAACTATTAGGCTAATGACCTATTAGATTTTGTCAAAGGAAGCCCCGTTGATAAAGGTATGTTGTTGCAAAATTTAGTAGAGATCGGATGATTAGGTTAGTCGTAATTTGATTTAAGCTTTGAACATTTGTGTGGCCGCCATTACGTTTCCGTCAAGATGGCGGTGATATAAAACATCACACTGAGGTGCCCTTTGCTAGTGCTACCTCTGTACCAAACTTCATTCCATTCGGTTTCACCGTGTTCGAATTAATAGGGGTAATCGATTTTGACACAAAGATGGCCGCCATCCGCAAACTATTAGGCTAATGACCTATTAGATTTGTCAAAGGATGCTCCCTCCATAAAGGTATGTTGTGTTAAAATTTGGTAGAGATCGTATGATTAGGTTAGTCGTAATTAGATTTAAGCTTTGAATATTTGGGTGGCCGCCATTACGTTTCCGTCAAGAATGCGGTGATATAAAACATGTCACTGGGTTGCCCTTTGCTAGTGCTACCTCTGCACCAAACTTCATTCCATTCGGTTTCACCGTGTTCGAATTAATAGGGTTAATCGATTCTGACACAAAGATGGCCGCCATCCGCAAACTATTAGGCTAATGACCTATTAGATTTGTCAAAGGATGCCTCCTCCAAAAAGGTATGTTGTTGCAAAATTTGGTAGAGATCGGATGATTAGGTTAGTCGTAATATGATTTAAGCTTTGAACATTTGTGTGGCCGCCATTACGTCTCCGTCAAGATGGCGGTGATATAAAACATCACACTGAGGTGCCCTTTGCTAGTGCTACCTCTGTACCAAACTTCATTCCATTCGGTTTCACCGTGTTCGAATTAATAGGGGTAATCGATTTTGACATAAAGATGGCCGCCATCCACAAACTATTAGGCTAATGACCTATTAGATTTGTCAAAGGATGCCTCCTCCAAAAAGGTATGTTGTTGCAAAATTTGGTAGAGATCGGATGATTAGGTTAGTCGTAATATGATTTAAGCTTTGAACATTTGTGTGGCCGCCATTACGTCTCCGTCAAGATGGCGGTGATATAAAACATGACACTGAGGTGCCCTTTGCTAGTGCTACCTCTGTACCAAACTTAATTCCATTCGGTTTCACCGTGTTCGATTTAATAGGGGTAATCGATTTTGACACAAAGATGGCCGCCATCCGCAAACTATTAGGCTAATGACCAATTAGATTTGTCAAAGGATGCCCCCTTCATAAAGGTATGTTTTTCCAAAATTTGGTAGAGATCAGATGATTAGGTTAGTCGTAATTTGATTTAAGCTTTGAACATTTGGGTGGCCGCCATTACGTTTCCGTCAAGATTGCGGCGATATAAAACATGACATTGGGGTGCCCATTGCTAGTGCTACCTCTGCACCAAATTTCATTCCATTCGGTTTCACCGTGTTCGAATTAATAGGGGTAATCGATTTTGACACAAAGATGGCCGCCATCCGCAAACTATTAGGCTAATGACCTATTAGATTTGTCAAAGGATGCTTCCTCCATAAAGGTATGTTGTTGCAAAATTTGGTAGAGATCGGATGATTAGTTTAGTCTTAATTTGATTTAAGCTTTGAACATTTGTGTGGCCGCCATTACGTTTCCGTCAAGATGGCGGTGATGTAAAACATGACACTGAGGTGCCCTTTGCCAGTGCTACCTCTGTACCAAATTTCATTCCATTCGGTTTCACCGTTCGAATTAATAGGGGTGATCGGTTGTGACACAAACATAGCCGCCATCCGCAAAATATAGGCTAATGACCTATTAGTTTGGTCAATGGATGCTCCCTCCATAATGGTATTTTGATGCAAAATTTGGTAGAGATCTGATGATTAGGTTAATCGTAATTTGATTTAAGCTTTGAATATATGTGTGGCCGTTATTACGTTTCCGTCAAGATGGCGGCGATATAAAACATGAAACTGAGGTGCCCTTTGCTAGTGCTACCTCTGTACCAAATTTCATTCCATTCTGTTTCACCGTGTTCGAATTAATAGGGGTAATCGATTTTGACACAAAGATGGCCGCCATCCGCAAACTATTAGGCTAATGACCTATTAGATTTTGTCAAAGGAAGCCCCGTTGATAAAGGTATGTTGTTGCAAAATTTAGTAGAGATCGGATGATTAGGTTAGTCGTAATTTGATTTAAGCTTTGAACATTTGTGTGGCCGCCATTACGTTTCCGTCAAGATGGCGGTGATATAAAACATCACACTGAGGTGCCCTTTGCTAGTGCTACCTCTGTACCAAACTTCATTCCATTCGGTTTCACCGTGTTCGAATTAATAGGGGTAATCGATTTTGACACAAAGATGGCCGCCATCCGCAAACTATTAGGCTAATGACCTATTAGATTTGTCAAAGGATGCTCCCTCCATAAAGGTATGTTGTGTTAAAATTTGGTAGAGATCGTATGATTAGGTTAGTCGTAATTAGATTTAAGCTTTGAATATTTGGGTGGCCGCCATTACGTTTCCGTCAAGAATGCGGTGATATAAAACATGTCACTGGGTTGCCCTTTGCTAGTGCTACCTCTGCACCAAACTTCATTCCATTCGGTTTCACCGTGTTCGAATTAATAGGGTTAATCGATTCTGACACAAAGATGGCCGCCATCCGCAAACTATTAGGCTAATGACCTATTAGATTTGTCAAAGGATGCCCCCTTCATAAAGGTATGTTGTTGCAAAATTTGGTAGAGATCGGATGATTAGGTTAGTCGTAATTTGATTTAAGCTTTGAACATTTGTGTGGCCGCCATTACGTTTCCGTCAAGATGGCGGTGATGTAAAACATGACACTGAGGTGCCCTTTGCCAGTGCTACCTCTGTACCAAATTTCATTCCATTCGGTTTCACCGTTCGAATTAATAGGGGTAATCGATTTTGACACAAAGATAGCCGCCATCCGCAAAATATTAGGCTAATGACCTATTAGTTTGGTCAATGGATGCTCCCTCCATAATGGTATTTTGATGCAAAATTTGGTAGAGATCAGATGATTAGGTTAATCGTAATTTGATTTAAGCTTTGAATATATGTGTGGCCGTTATTACGTTTCCGTCAAGATGGCGGCGATATAAAACATGAAACTGAGGTGCCCTTTGCTAGTGCTACCTCTGTACCAAATTTCATTCCATTCTGTTTCACCGTGTTCGAATTAATAGGGGTAATCGATTTTGACACAAAGATGGCCGCCATCCGCAAACTATTAGGCTAATGACCTATTAGATTTTGTCAAAGGAAGCCCCGTTGAAAAAGGTATGTTGTTGCAAAATTTAGTAGAGATCGGATGATTAGGTTAGTCGTAATTTGATTTAAGCTTTGAACATTTGTGTGGCCGCCATTACGTTTCCGTCAAGATGGCGGTGATATAAAACATCACACTGAGGTGCCCTTTGCTAGTGCTACCTCTGTACCAAACTTCATTCCATTCGGTTTCACCGTGTTCGAATTAATAGGGGTAATCGATTTTGACACAAAGATGGCCGCCATCCGCAAACTATTAGGCTAATGACCTATTAGATTTGTCAAAGGATGCTCCCTCCATAAATGTATGTTGTGTTAAAATTTGGTAGAGATCGTATGATTAGGTTAGTCGTAATTAGATTTATGCTTTGAATATTTGGGTGGCCGCCATTACGTTTCCGTCAAGAATGCGGTGATATAAAACATGTCACTGGGTTGCCCTTTGCTAGTGCTACCTCTGCACCAAACTTCATTCCATTCGGTTTCACCGTGTTTGAATTAATAGGGGTAATCGATTTTGACACAAAGATGGCCGCCATCTGCAAACTATTAGGCTAATGACCTATTAGATTTGTCAAAGGATGCCCCCTTCATAAAGGTATGTTTTTCCAAAATTTGGTAGAGATCGGATGATCAGGTTAGTCGTAATTTGATTTAAGCTTTGAACATTTGGGTGGCCGCCATTACGTTTCCGTCAAGATGGCGGCGATATAAAACATGACATTGGGGTGCCCATTGCTAGTGCTACCTCTGCACCAAATTTCATTCCATTCGGTTTCACCGTGTTCGAATTAATAGGGGTAATCGATTTTGACACAAAGATGGCCGCCATCCGCAAACTATCAGGCTAATGACCTATTATAATTGTCAAAGGATGCTTCCTCCATAAAGGTATGTTGTTGCAAAATTTGGTAGAGATCGGATGATTAGGTTAGTCGTAATTTGATTTAAGCTTTGAACATTTGTGTGGCCGCCATTACGTTTCCGTCAAGATGGCGGTGATATAAAACATGACACTGAGATGCCCTTTGCCAGTGCTACCTCTGTACCAAATTTCATTCCATTCGGTTTCACCGTTCGAATTAATAGGGGTAATCGATTTTGACACAAAGATGGCCGCCATCCGCAAAACATTAGGCTAATGACCTATTAGTTTGGTCAATGGATGCTCCCTCCATAATGGTATTTTGATGCAAAATTTGGTAGAGATCAGATGATTAGGTTAATCGTAATTTGATTTAAGCTTTGAATATATGTGTGGCCGTCATTACTTTTCCGTCAAGATGGTGGTGATATAAAACATCACACTGAGGTGCCCTTTGCTAGTGCTACCTCTGTATCAAACTTCATTCCATTCGGTTTCACCGTGTTCGAATTAATAGGGGTAATCGATTTTGACACAAAGATGGCCGCCATCCGCAAACTATTAGGCTAATGACCTATTAGATTTGTCAAAGGATGCCCCCTTCATAAAGGTATGTTGTTGCAAAATTTGGTAGAGATCGGATGATTAGGTTAGTCGTAATTAGATTTAAGCTTTGAACATTTGGGTGGCCGCCATTACGTTTCCGTCAAGATGGCGGCGATATAAAACATGACATTGGGGTGCCCATTGCTAGTGCTACTTCTGCACCAAATTTCATTCCATTCGGTTTTACCGTGTTTGAATTAATAGGGGTAATCGATTTTGACACAAAGATGGCCGCCATCTGCAAACTATTAGGCTAATGACCTATTAGATTTGTCAAAGGATGCTCCCTCCATAAAGGTATGTTGTGTTAAAATTTGGTAGAGATCGTATGATTAGGTTAGTCGTAATTAGATTTGAGCTTTGAATATTTGGGTGGCCGCCATTACGTTTCCGTCAAGATGGCGGTGATATAAAACATGACACTGGGTTGCCCTTTGCTAGTGCTACCTCTGCACCAAACTTCATTCCATTCGGTTTCACCGTGTTCGAATTAATAGGGTTAATCGATTTTGACACAAAGATGGCCGCCATCCGCAAACTATTAGGCTAATGACCTATTAAATTTGTCACAGGATGCTCCCTCCATAAAGGTATGTTGTTGCAATATTTGGTAGAGATCGGATGATTAGGTTAGTCGTAATTTGATTTAAGCTTTGAACATTTGTGTGGCCGCCATTACGTTTCCGTCAAGATAGCGGCGATACAAAACATGACACTGGGGTGCCCTTTGCTAGTACTACCTCTGTACCAAATTTCGTTCCATTCGGTTTCACCGTGTTCGAATTAATAGGGGTAATCTCTTCTGACACAAAGATGGCCGCCATCCGCAAACTATTAGGCTAATGACCTATTAGATTTGTCAAACGATGCCCCCTTCATAAAGGTATGTTGTTGCAAAATTTGGTAGAGATCGGATGATCAGGTTAGTCGTAATTTGATTTAAGCATTGAACATTTGGGTGGCCGCCATTACGTTTCCGTCAAAATGGCGGCGATATAAAACATGACACTGGGGTGCCCATTGCTCGTGCTACCTCTGCACCAAATTTCATTCCATTCGGTTTCACCGTGTTTGAATTAATAGGGTTATTCGATTTTGACTCAAAGATAGCCGCCATCCGCAAACTATTAGGCTAATGACCTATTAGATTTGTCAAAGGATGCTCCCTCCATAAAGGTATGTTGTAGCAAAATTTGGTAGAGATCGGATGATTAGGTTAGTCGTAATTTGATTTAAGCTTTGAACATTTGTGTGGCCGCCATTACGTTTCCGCAAGACGGCGGCGATACAAAACATGACACTGGGGTGCCTTTGCTAGTACTACCTCTGTACCAAATTTCGTTCCATTCGGTTTCACCGTGTTCGAATTAATAGAGGTAATCTATTTTGACACAAAGATGGCCGCCATCCGCAAACTATTAGGCTAATAACCTATTAGATTTGTCAAAGGATGCTTCCTCCATAAAGGTATGTTGTTGCAAAATTTGGTAGAGATAGGATGATTAGGTTAGTCGTAATTTGATTTAAGCTTTGAACATTTGTGTGGCCGCCATTACGTTTCCGTCAAGATGGCTGTGATATAAAACATGACACTGAGGTGCCCTTTGCCAGAGCTACCTCTGTACCAAATTTCATTCCATTCGGTTTCACCGTTCGAATTAATAGGGGTAATCGATTTTGACACAAAGATGGCCGCCATCCGCAAAATATTAGGCTAATGACCTATTAGTTTGGTCAATGGATGCTCCCTCCATAATGGTATTTTGATGCAAAATTTGGTAGAGATCAGATGATTAGGTTAATCGTAATTTGATTTAAGCTTTGAATATATGTGTGGCCGTCATTTGGTTTCCGTCAAGATGGCGGCGATATAAAACATGAAACTGAGGTGCCCTTTGCTAGTGCTACCTCTGTACCAAATTTCATTTCCTTCTGTTTCACCGTGTTCGAATTAATAGGGGTAATCGATTTTGACATGAAGATGGCCGCCATCCACAAACTATTAGGCTAATGACCTATTAGATTTGTCAAAGGATGCCTCCTCCAAAAAGGTATGTTGTTGCAAAATTTGGTAGAGATCGGATGATTAGGTTAGTCGTAATATGATTTAAGCTTTGAACATTTGTGTGGCCGCCATTACGTCTCCGTCAAGATGGCGGTGATATAAAACATCACACTGAGGTGCCCTTTGCTAGTGCTACCTCTGTACCAAACTTCATTCCATTCGGTTTCACCGTGTTCGAATTAATAGGGGTAATCGATTTTGACATAAAGATGGCCGCCATCCACAAACTATTAGGCTAATGACCTATTAGATTTGTCAAAGGATGCCTCCTCCAAAAAGGTATGTTGTTGCAAAATTTGGTAGAGATCGGATGATTAGGTTAGTCGTAATATGATTTAAGCTTTGAACATTTGTGTGGCCGCCATTACGTCTCCGTCAAGATGGCGGTGATATAAAACATGACACTGAGGTGCCCTTTGCTAGTGCTACCTCTGTACCAAACTTAATTCCATTCGGTTTCACCGTGTTCGATTTAATAGGGGTAATCGATTTTGACACAAAGATGGCCGCCATCCGCAAACTATTAGGCTAATGACCAATTAGATTTGTCCAAGGATGCCCCCTTCATAAAGGTATGTTTTTCCAAAATTTGGTAGAGATCAGATGATTAGGTTAGTCGTAATTTGATTTAAGCTTTGAACATTTGGGTGGCCGCCATTACGTTTCCGTCAAGATTGCGGCGATATAAAACATGACATTGGGGTGCCCATTGCTAGTGCTACCTCTGCACCAAATTTCATTCCATTCGGTTTCACCGTGTTCGAATTAATAGGGGTAATCGATTTTGACACAAAGATGGCCGCCATCCGCAAACTATTAGGCTAATGACCTATTAGATTTGTCAAAGGATGCTTCCTCCATAAAGGTATGTTGTTGCAAAATTTGGTAGAGATCGGATGATTAGTTTAGTCTTAATTTGATTTAAGCTTTGAACATTTGTGTGGCCGCCATTACGTTTCCGTCAAGATGGCGGTGATGTAAAACATGACACTGAGGTGCCCTTTGCCAGTGCTACCTCTGTACCAAATTTCATTCCATTCGGTTTCACCGTTCGAATTAATAGGGGTGATCGGTTGTGACACAAACATAGCCGCCATCCGCAAAATATAGGCTAATGACCTATTAGTTTGGTCAATGGATGCTCCCTCCATAATGGTATTTTGATGCAAAATTTGGTAGAGATCTGATGATTAGGTTAATCGTAATTTGATTTAAGCTTTGAATATATGTGTGGCCGTTATTACGTTTCCGTCAAGATGGCGGCGATATAAAACATGAAACTGAGGTGCCCTTTGCTAGTGCTACCTCTGTACCAAATTTCATTCCATTCTGTTTCACCGTGTTCGAATTAATAGGGGTAATCGATTTTGACACAAAGATGGCCGCCATCCGCAAACTATTAGGCTAATGACCTATTAGATTTTGTCAAAGGAAGCCCCGTTGATAAAGGTATGTTGTTGCAAAATTTAGTAGAGATCGGATGATTAGGTTAGTCGTAATTTGATTTAAGCTTTGAACATTTGTGTGGCCGCCATTACGTTTCCGTCAAGATGGCGGTGATATAAAACATCACACTGAGGTGCCCTTTGCTAGTGCTACCTCTGTACCAAACTTCATTCCATTCGGTTTCACCGTGTTCGAATTAATAGGGGTAATCGATTTTGACACAAAGATGGCCGCCATCCGCAAACTATTAGGCTAATGACCTATTAGATTTGTCAAAGGATGCTCCCTCCATAAAGGTATGTTGTGTTAAAATTTGGTAGAGATCGTATGATTAGGTTAGTCGTAATTAGATTTAAGCTTTGAATATTTGGGTGGCCGCCATTACGTTTCCGTCAAGAATGCGGTGATATAAAACATGTCACTGGGTTGCCCTTTGCTAGTGCTACCTCTGCACCAAACTTCATTCCATTCGGTTTCACCGTGTTCGAATTAATAGGGTTAATCGATTCTGACACAAAGATGGCCGCCATCCGCAAACTATTAGGCTAATGACCTATTAGATTTGTCAAAGGATGCTCCCTCCATGAAGGTATGTTGTTGCAAAATTTGGTAGAGATCGGATGATTAGGTTAGTCGTAATTTGATTTAAGCTTTGAACATTTGTGTGGCCGCCATTACGTTTCCGTCAAGATGGCGGCGATACAAAACATGACACTGGGGTGCCCTTTGCTAGTACTACCTCTGTACCAAATTTCGATCCATTCGGTTTCACCGTGTTCGAATTAATAGGGGTAATCTCTTCTGACACAAAGATGGCCGCCATCCGCAAACTATTAGGCTAATGACCTATTAGATTTGTCAAAGGATGCTTCCTCCATAAAGGTATGTTGTTGCAAAATTTGGTAGAGATCGGATGATTAGTTTAGTCGTAATTTGATTTAAGCTTTGAACATTTGTGTGGCCGCCATTACGTTTCCGTCAAGATGGCGGTGATGTAAAACATGACACTGAGGTGCCCTTTGCCAGTGCTACCTCTGTACCAAATTTCATTCCATTCGGTTTCACCGTTCGAATTAATAGGGGTAATCGGTTGTGACACAAACATAGCCGCCATCCGCAAAATATAGGCTAATGACCTATTAGTTTGGTCAGTGGATGCTCCCTCCATAATGGTATTTTGATGCAAAATTTGGTAGAGATCAGATGATTAGGTTAATCGTAATTTGATTTAAGCTTTGAATATATGTGTGGCCGTTATTACGTTTCCGTCAAGATGGCGGCGATATAAAACATGAAACTGAGGTGCCCTTTGCTAGTGCTACCTCTGTACCAAATTTCATTCCATTCTGTTTCACCGTGTTCGAATTAATAGGGGTAATCGATTTTGACACAAAGATGGCCGCCATCCGCAAACTATTAGGCTAATGACCTATTAGATTTTGTCAAAGGAAGCCCCGTTGATAAAGGTATGTTGTTGCAAAATTTAGTAGAGATCGGATGATCAGGTTAGTCGTAATTTGATTTAAGCTTTGAACATTTGTGTGGCCGCCATTACGTTTCCGTCAAGATGGCGGTGTTATAAAACATCACACTGAGGTGCCCTTTGCAAGTGCTACCTCTGTACCAAACTTCATTCCATTCGGTTTCACCGTGTTCGAATTAATAGGGGTAATCGATTTTGACACAAAGATGGCCGCCATCCGCAAACTATTAGGCTAATGACCTATTAGATTTGTCAAAGGATGCCCCCTTCATAAAGGTATGTTGTTGCAAAATTTGGTAGAGATCGGATGATTAGGTTAGTCGTAATTTGATTTAAGCTTTGAACATTTGGGTGGCCGCCATTACGTTTCCGTCAAGATGGCGGCGATATAAAACATGACTTTGGGGTGCCCATTGCTAGTGCTACCTTTGCACCAAATTTCATTCCATTCGGTTTTACCGTGTTTGAATTAATAGGGGTAATCGATTTTGACACAAAGATGGCCGCCATCTGCAAACTATTAGGCTAATGACCTATTAGATTTGTCAAAGGATGCTCCCTCCATAAAGTTATGTTGTGTTAAAATTTGGTAGAGATCGTATGATTAGGTTAGTCGTAATTAGATTTAAGCTTTGAATATTTGGGTGGCCGCCATTACGTTTCCGTCAAGAATGCGGTGATATAAAACATGTCACTGGGTTGCCCTTTGCTAGTGCTACCTCTGCACCAAACTTCATTCCATTCGGTTTCACCGTGTTCGAATTAATAGGGTTAATCGATTTTGACACAAAGATGGCCGCCATCCGCAAACTATTAGGCTAATGACCTATTAGATTTGTCAAAGGATGCTCCCTCCATAAAGGTATGTTGTTGCAAAATTTGGTAGAGATCGGATGATTAGGTTAGTCGTAATTTGATTTAAGCTTTGAACATTTGTGTGGCCGCCATTACGTTTCCGTCAAGATGGCGGCGATACAAAACATGACACTGGGGTGCCCTTTGCTAGTACTACCTCTGTACCAAATTTCGATCCATTCGGTTTCACCGTGTTCGAATTAATAGGGGTAATCTCTTCTGACACAAAGATGGCCGCCATCCGCAAACTATTAGGCTTATGACCTATTAGATTTGTCAAAGGATGCTTCCTCCATAAAGGTATGTTGTTGCAAAATTTGGTAGAGATCGGATGATTAGTTTAGTCGTAATTTGATTTAAGCTTTGAACATTTGTGTGGCCGCCATTACGTTTCCGTCAAAATGGCGGCGATATAAAACATGATACTGGGGTGCCCATTGCTCGTGCTACCTCTGCACCAAATTTCATTCCATTCGGTTTCACCGTGTTTGAATTAATAGGGTTATTCGATTTTGACTCAAAGATAGCCGCCATCCGCAAACTATTAGGCTAATGACCTATTAGATTTGTCAAAGGATGCTCCCTCCATAAAGGTATGTTGTAGCAAAATTTGGTAGAGATCGGATGATTAGGTTAGTCGTAATTTGATTTAAGCTTTGAACATTTGTGTGGCCGCCATTACGTTTCCGCAAGACGGCGGCGATACAAAACATGACACTGGGGTGCCTTTGCTAGTACTACCTCTGTACCAAATTTCGTTCCATTCGGTTTCACCGTGTTCGAATTAATAGAGGTAATCTATTTTGACACAAAGATGGCCGCCATCCGCAAACTATTAGGCTAATAACCTATTAGATTTGTCAAAGGATGCTTCCTCCATAAAGGTATGTTGTTGCAAAATTTGGTAGAGATAGGATGATTAGGTTAGTCGTAATTTGATTTAAGCTTTGAACATTTGTGTGGCCGCCATTACGTTTCCGTCAAGATGGCTGTGATATAAAACATGACACTGAGGTGCCCTTTGCCAGAGCTACCTCTGTACCAAATTTCATTCCATTCGGTTTCACCGTTCGAATTAATAGGGGTAATCGATTTTGACACAAAGATGGCCGCCATCCGCAAAATATTAGGCTAATGACCTATTAGTTTGGTCAATGGATGCTCCCTCCATAATGGTATTTTGATGCAAAATTTGGTAGAGATCAGATGATTAGGTTAATCGTAATTTGATTTAAGCTTTGAATATATGTGTGGCCGTCATTTGGTTTCCGTCAAGATGGCGGCGATATAAAACATGAAACTGAGGTGCCCTTTGCTAGTGCTACCTCTGTACCAAATTTCATTTCCTTCTGTTTCACCGTGTTCGAATTAATAGGGGTAATCGATTTTGACATGAAGATGGCCGCCATCCACAAACTATTAGGCTAATGACCTATTAGATTTGTCAAAGGATGCCTCCTCCAAAAAGGTATGTTGTTGCAAAATTTGGTAGAGATCGCATGATTAGGTTAGTCGTAATATGATTTAAGCTTTGAACATTTGTGTGGCCGCCATTACGTCTCCGTCAAGATGGCGGTGATATAAAACATCACACTGAGGTGCCCTTTGCTAGTGCTACCTCTGTACCAAACTTCATTCCATTCGGTTTCACCGTGTTCGAATTAATAGGGGTAATCGATTTTGACATAAAGATGGCCGCCATCCACAAACTATTAGGCTAATGACCTATTAGATTTGTCAAAGGATGCCTCCTCCAAAATGGTATGTTGTTGCAAAATTTGGTAGAGATCGGATGATTAGGTTAGTCGTAATATGATTTAAGCTTTGAACATTTGTGTGGCCGCCATTACGTCTCCGTCAAGATGGCGGTGATATAAAACATGACACTGAGGTGCCCTTTGCTAGTGCTACCTCTGTACCAAACTTAATTCCATTCGGTTTCACCGTGTTCGATTTAATAGGGGTAATCGATTTTGACACAAAGATGGCCGCCATCCGCAAACTATTAGGCTAATGACCAATTAGATTTGTCAAAGGATGCCCCCTTCATAAAGGTATGTTTTTCCAAAATTTGGTAGAGATCAGATGATTAGGTTAGTCGTAATTTGATTTAAGCTTTGAACATTTGGGTGGCCGCCATTACGTTTCCGTCAAGATTGCGGCGATATAAAACATGACATTGGGGTGCCCATTGCTAGTGCTACCTCTGCACCAAATTTCATTCCATTCGGTTTCACCGTGTTCGAATTAATAGGGGTAATCGATTTTGACACAAAGATGGCCGCCATCCGCAAACTATTAGGCTAATGACCTATTAGATTTGTCAAAGGATGCTTCCTCCATAAAGGTATGTTGTTTCAAAATTTGGTAGAGATCGGATGATTAGTTTAGTCGTAATTTGATTTAAGCTTTGAACATTTGTGTGGCCGCCATTACGTTTCCGTCAAGATGGCGGTGATGTAAAACATGACACTGAGGTGCCCTTTGCCAGTGCTACCTCTGTACCAAATTTCATTCCATTCGGTTTCACCGTTCGAATTAATAGGGGTGATCGGTTGTGACACAAACATAGCCGCCATCCGCAAAATATAGGCTAATGACCTATTAGTTTGGTCAATGGATGCTCCCTCCATAATGGTATTTTGATGCAAAATTTGGTAGAGATCAGATGATTAGGTTAATCGTAATTTGATTTAAGCTTTGAATATATGTGTGGCCGTTATTACGTTTCCGTCAAGATGGCGGCGATATAAAACATGAAACTGAGGTGCCCTTTGCTAGTGCTACCTCTGTACCAAATTTCATTCCATTCTGTTTCACCGTGTTCGAATTAATAGGGGTAATCGATTTTGACACAAAGATGGCCGCCATCCGCAAACTATTAGGCTAATGACCTATTAGATTTTGTCAAAGGAAGCCCCGTTGATAAAGGTATGTTGTTGCAAAATTTAGTAGAGATCGGATGATTAGGTTAGTCGTAATTTGATTTAAGCTTTGAACATTTGTGTGGCCGCCATTACGTTTCCGTCAAGATGGCGGTGATATAAAACATCACACTGAGGTGCCCTTTGCTAGTGCTACCTCTGTACCAAACTTCATTCCATTCGGTTTCACCGTGTTCGAATTAATAGGGGTAATCGATTTTGACACAAAGATGGCCGCCATCCGCAAACTATTAGGCTAATGACCTATTAGATTTGTCAAAGGATGCTCCCTCCATAAAGGTATGTTGTGTTAAAATTTGGTAGAGATCGTATGATTAGGTTAGTCGTAATTAGATTTAAGCTTTGAATATTTGGGTGGCCGCCATTACGTTTCCGTCAAGAATGCGGTGATATAAAACATGTCACTGGGTTGCCCTTTGCTAGTGCTACCTCTGCACCAAACTTCATTCCATTCGGTTTCACCGTGTTCGAATTAATAGGGTTAATCGATTCTGACACAAAGATGGCCGCCATCCGCAAACTATTAGGCTAATGACCTATTAGATTTGTCAAAGGATGCTCCCTCCATAAAGATATGTTGTTGCAAAATTTGGTAGAGATCGGATGATTAGGTTAGTCGTAATTTGATTTAAGCTTTGAACATTTGTGTGGCCGCCATTACGTTTCCGTCAAGATGGCGGCGATACAAAACATGACACTGGGGTGCCCTTTGCTAGTACTACCTCTGTACCAAATTTCGATCCATTCGGTTTCACCGTGTTCGAATTAATAGGCGTAATCTCTTCTGACACAAAGATGGCCGCCATCCGCAAACTATTAGGCTAATGACCTATTAGATTTGTCAAAGGATGCTTCCTCCATAAAGGTATGTTGTTGCAAAATTTGGTAGAGATCGGATGATTAGTTTAGTCGTAATTTGATTTAAGCTTTGAACATTTGTGTGGCCGCCATTACGTTTCCGTCAAGATGGCGGTGATGTAAAACATGACACTGAGGTGCCCTTTGCCAGTGCTACCTCTGTACCAAATTTCATTCCATTCGGTTTCACCGTTCGAATTAATAGGGGTAATCGGTTGTGACACAAACATAGCCGCCATCCGCAAAATATAGGCTAATGACCTATTAGTTTGGTCAGTGGATGCTCCCTCCATAATGGTATTTTGATGCAAAATTTGGTAGAGATCAGATGATTAGGTTAATCGTAATTTGATTTAAGCTTTGAATATATGTGTGGCCGTTATTACGTTTCCGTCAAGATGGCGGCGATATAAAACATGAAACTGAGGTGCCCTTTGCTAGTGCTACCTCTGTACCAAATTTCATTCCATTCTGTTTCACCGTGTTCGAATTAATAGGGGTAATCGATTTTGACACAAAGATGGCCGCCATCCGCAAACTATTAGGCTAATGACCTATTAGATTTTGTCAAAGGAAGCCCCGTTGATAAAGGTATGTTGTTGCAAAATTTAGTAGAGATCGGATGATCAGGTTAGTCGTAATTTGATTTAAGCTTTGAACATTTGTGTGGCCGCCATTACGTTTCCGTCAAGATGGCGGTGTTATAAAACATCACACTGAGGTGCCCTTTGCAAGTGCTACCTCTGTACCAAACTTCATTCCATTCGGTTTCACCGTGTTCGAATTAATAGGGGTAATCGATTTTGACACAAAGATGGCCGCCATCCGCAAACTATTAGGCTAATGACCTATTAGATTTGTCAAAGGATGCCCCCTTCATAAAGGTATGTTGTTGCAAAATTTGGTAGAGATCGGATGATTAGGTTAGTCGTAATTTGATTTAAGCTTTGAACATTTGGGTGGCCGCCATTACGTTTCCGTCAAGATGGCGGCGATATAAAACATGACTTTGGGTTGCCCATTGCTAGTGCTACCTTTGCACCAAATTTCATTCCATTCGGTTTTACCGTGTTTGAATTAATAGGGGTAATCGATTTTGACACAAAGATGGCCGCCATCTGCAAACTATTAGGCTAATGACCTATTAGATTTGTCAAAGGATGCTCCCTCCATAAAGTTATGTTGTGTTAAAATTTGGTAGAGATCGTATGATTAGGTTAGTCGTAATTAGATTTAAGCTTTGAATATTTGGGTGGCCGCCATTACGTTTCCGTCAAGAATGCGGTGATATAAAACATGTCACTGGGTTGCCCTTTGCTAGTGCTACCTCTGCACCAAACTTCATTCCATTCGGTTTCACCGTGTTCGAATTAATAGGGTTAATCGATTTTGACACAAAGATGGCCGCCATCCGCAAACTATTAGGCTAATGACCTATTAGATTTGTCAAAGGATGCTCCCTCCATAAAGGTATGTTGTTGCAAAATTTGGTAGAGATCGGATGATTAGGTTAGTCGTAATTTGATTTAAGCTTTGAACATTTGTGTGGCCGCCATTACGTTTCCGTCAAGATGGCGGCGATACAAAACATGACACTGGGGTGCCCTTTGCTAGTACTACCTCTGTACCAAATTTCGATCCATTCGGTTTCACCGTGTTCGAATTAATAGGGGTAATCTCTTCTGACACAAAGATGGCCGCCATCCGCAAACTATTAGGCTAATGACCTATTAGATTTGTCAAAGGATGCTTCCTCCATAAAGGTATGTTGTTGCAAAATTTGGTAGAGATCGGATGATTAGTTTAGTCGTAATTTGATTTAAGCTTTGAACATTTGTGTGGCCGCCATTACGTTTCCGTCAAGATGGCGGTGATGTAAAACATGACACTGAGGTGCCCTTTGCCAGTGCTACCTCTGTACCAAATTTCATTCCATTCGGTTTCACCGTTCGAATTAATAGGGGTAATCGGTTGTGACACAAACATAGCCGCCATCCGCAAAATATAGGCTAATGACCTATTAGTTTGGTCAATGGATGCTCCCTCCATAATGGTATTTTGATGCAAAATTTGGTAGAGATCAGATGATTAGGTAAATCGTAATTTGATTTAAGCTTTGAATATATGTGTGGCCGTTATTACGTTTCCGTCAAGATGGCGGCGATATAAAACATGAAACTGAGGTGCCCTTTGCTAGTGCTACCTCTGTACCAAATTTCATTCCATTCTGTTTCACCGTGTTCGAATTAATAGGGTTAATCGATTTTGACACAAAGATGGCCGCCATCCGCAAACTATTAGGCTAATGACCTATTAGATTTTGTCAAAGGAAGCCCCGTTGATAAAGGTATGTTGTTGCAAAATTTAGTAGAGATCGGATGATTAGGTTAGTCGTAATTTGATTTAAGCTTTGAACATTTGTGTGGCCGCCATTACGTTTCCGTCAAGATGGCGGTGTTATAAAACATCACACTGAGGTGCCCTTTGCTAGTGCTACCTCTGTACCAAACTTCATTCCATTCGGTTTCACCGTGTTCGAATTAATAGGGGTAATCGATTTTGACACAAAGATGGCCGCCATCCGCAAACTATTAGGCTAATGACCTATTAGATTTGTCAAAGGATGCCCCCTTCATAAAGGTATGTTGTTGCAAAATTTGGTAGAGATCGGATGATTAGGTTAGTCGTAATTTGATTTAAGCTTTGAACATTTGGGTGGCCGCCATTACGTTTCCGTCAAGATGGCGGCGATATAAAACATGACTTTGGGGTGCCCATTGCTAGTGCTACCTTTGCACCAAATTTCATTCCATTCGGTTTTACCGTGTTTGAATTAATAGCGGTAATCGATTTTGACACAAAGATGGCCGCCATCTGCAAACTATTAGGCTAATGACCTATTAGATTTGTCAAAGGATGCTCCCTCCATAAAGGTATGTTGTGTTAAAATTTGGTAGAGATCGTATGATTAGGTTAGTCGTAATTAGATTTAAGCTTTGAATATTTGGGTGGCCGCCATTACGTTTCCGTCAAGAATGCGGTGATATAAAACATGTCACTGGGTTGCCCTTTGCTAGTGCTACCTCTGCACCAAACTTCATTCCATTCGGTTTCACCGTGTTTGAATTAATAGGGTTAATCGATTTTGACACAAAGATGGCCGCCATCCGCAAACTATTAGGCTAATGACCTATTAGATTTGTCAAAGGATGCTCCCTCCATAAAGGTATGTTGTTGCAAAATTTGGTAGAGATCGGATGATTAGGTTAGTCGTAATTTGATTTAAGCTTTGAACATTTGTGTGGCCGCCATTACGTTTCCGTCAAGATGGCGGCGATACAAAACATGACACTGGGGTGCCCTTTGCTAGTACTACCTCTGTACCAAATTTCGATCCATTCGGTTTCACCGTGTTCGAATTAATAGGGGTAATCTCTTCTGACACAAAGATGGCCGCCATCCGCAAACTATTAGGCTAATGACCTATTAGATTTGTCAAAGGATGCCCCCTTCATAAAGGTATGTTGTTGCAAAATTTGGTAGAGATCGGATGATTAGGTTAGTCGTAATTTGATTTAAGCTTTGAACATTTGTGTGGCCGCCATTACGTTTCCGTCAAGATGGCGGTGATGTAAAACATGACACTGAGGTGCCCTTTGCCAGTGCTACCTCTGTACCAAATTTCATTCCATTCGGTTTCACCGTTCGAATTAATAGGGGTAATCGATTTTGACACAAAGATAGCCGCCATCCGCAAAATATTAGGCTAATGACCTATTAGTTTGGTCAATGGATGCTCCCTCCATAATGGTATTTTGATGCAAAATTTGGTAGAGATCAGATGATTAGGTTAATCGTAATTTGATTTAAGCTTTGAATATATGTGTGGCCGTTATTACGTTTCCGTCAAGATGGCGGCGATATAAAACATGAAACTGAGGTGCCCTTTGCTAGTGCTACCTCTGTACCAAATTTCATTCCATTCTGTTTCACCGTGTTCGAATTAATAGGGGTAATCGATTTTGACACAAAGATGGCCGCCATCCGCAAACTATTAGGCTAATTACCTATTAGATTTTGTCAAAGGAAGCCCCCTTGATAAAGGTATGTTGTTGCAAAATTTGGTAGAGATCGGATGATTAGGTTAGTCGTAATTTGATTTAAGCTTTGAACATTTGTGTGGCCGCCATTACGTTTCCGTCAAGATGGCGGTGATATAAAACATCACACTGAGGTGCCCTTTGCTAGTGCTACCTCTGTAACAAACTTCATTCCATTCGGTTTCACCGTGTTCGAATTAATAGGGGTAATCGATTTTGACACATAGATGGCCGCCATCCGCAAACTATTAGGCTAATGACCTATTAGATTTGTCAAAGGATGCTCCCTCCATAAAGGTATGTTGTTGCAAAATTTGGTAGAGATCGGATGACTAGGTTAGTCGTAATTTGATTTAAGCTTTGAACATTTGTGTGGCCGCCATTACGTTTCCGTCAAGATGGCGGCGATACAAAACATGACACTGGGGTGCCCTTTGCTAGTACTACCTCTGTACCAAATTTCGATCCATTCGGTTTCACCGTGTTCGAATTAATAGGGGTAATCTCTTCTGACACAAAGATGGCCGCCATCCGCAAACTATTAGTCTAATGACCTATTAGATTTGTCAAAGGTTGCTTCCTCCATAAAGGTATGTTGTTGCAAAATTTGGTAGAGATCGGATGATTAGTTTAGTCGTAATTTTATTTAAGCTTTGAACATTTGTGTGGCCGCCATTACGTTTCCGTCAAGATGGCGGTGATGTAAAACATGACACTGAGGTGCCCTTTGCCAGTGCTACCTCTGTACCAAATTTCATTCCATTCGGTTTCACCGTTCGAATTAATAGGGGTAATCGGTTGTGACACAAACATAGCCGCCATCCGCAAAATATAGGCTAATGACCTATTAGTTTGGTCAATGGATGCTCCCTCCATAATGGTATTTTGATGCAAAATTTGGTAGAGATCAGATGATTAGGTTAATCGTAATTTGATTTAAGCTTTGAATATATGTGTGGCCGTTATTACGTTTCCGTCAAGATGGCGGCGATATAAAACATGAAACTGAGGTGCCCTTTGATAGTGCTACCTCTGTACCAAATTTCATTCCATTCTGTTTCACCGTGTTCGAATTAATAGGGGTAATCGATTTTGACACAAAGATGGCCGCCATCCGCAAACTATTAGGCTAATGACCTATTAGATTTTGTCAAAGGAAGCCCCGTTGATAAAGGTATGTTGTTGCAAAATTTAGTAGAGATCGGATGATTAGGTTAGTCGTAATTTGATTTAAGCTTTGAACATTTGTGTGGCCGCCATTACGTTTCCGTCAAG
Organism: Meconema thalassinum; assembly: GCA_946902985.2. Taxonomy (NCBI): domain Eukaryota; kingdom Metazoa; phylum Arthropoda; class Insecta; order Orthoptera; family Tettigoniidae; genus Meconema; species Meconema thalassinum. The sequence continues at coordinate 3,499,556 of CAMPQE020000003.1, read as the reverse complement.
ATGGCGGTGTTATAAAACATCACACTGAGGTGCCCTTTGCTAGTGCTACCTCTGTACCAAACTTCATTCCATTCGGTTTCACCGTGTTCGAATTAATAGGGGTAATCGATTTTGACACAAAGATGGCCGCCATCCGCAAACTATTAGGCTAATGACCTATTAGATTTGTCAAAGGATGCTCCCTCCATAAAGGTATGTTGTTGCAAAATTTGGTAGAGATCGGATGATTAGGTTAGTCGTAATTTGATTTAAGCTTTGAACATTTGTGTGGCCGCCATTACGTTTCCGTCAAGATGGCGGCGATATAAAACATGACTTTGGGGTGCCCTTTGCTAGTGCTACCTCTGCACCAAACTTCATTCCATTCGGTTTCACCGTGTTTGAATTAATAGGGTTAATCGATTTTGACACAAAGATGGCCGCCATCCGCAAACTATTAGGCTAATGACCTATTAGATTTGTCAAAGGATGCTCCCTCCATAAAGGTATGTTGTTGCAAAATTTGGTAGAGATCGGATGATTAGGTTAGTCGTAATTTGATTTAAGCTTTGAACATTTGTGTGGCCGCCATTACGTTTCCGTCAAGATGGCGGCGATACAAAACATGACACTGGGGTGCCCTTTGCTAGTACTACCTCTGTACCAAATTTCGATCCATTCGGTTTCACCATGTTCGAATTAATAGGGGTAATCTCTTCTGACACAAAGATGGCCGCCATCCGCAAACTATTAGGCTAATGACCTATTAGATTTGTCAAAGGATGCCCCCTTCATAAAGGTATGTTGTTGCAAAATTTGGTAGAGATCGGATGATTAGGTTAGTCGTAATTTGATTTAAGCTTTGAACATTTGTGTGGCCGCCATTACGTTTCCGTCAAGATGGCGGTGATGTAAAACATGACACTGAGGTGCCCTTTGCCAGTGCTACCTCTGTACCAAATTTCATTCCATTCGGTTTCACCGTTCGAATTAATAGGGGTAATCGATTTTGACACAAAGATAGCCGCCATCCGCAAAATATTAGGCTAATGACCTATTAGTTTGGTCAATGGATGCTCCCTCCATAATGGTATTTTGATGCAAAATTTGGTAGAGATCAGATGATTAGGTTAATCGTAATTTGATTTAAGCTTTGAATATATGTGTGGCCGTTATTACGTTTCCGTCAAGATGGCGGCGATATAAAACATGAAACTGAGGTGCCCTTTGCTAGTGCTACCTCTGTACCAAATTTCATTCCATTCTGTTTCACCGTGTTCGAATTAATAGGGGTAATCGATTTTGACACAAAGATGGCCGCCATCCGCAAACTATTAGGCTAATTACCTATTAGATTTTGTCAAAGGAAGCCCCCTTGATAAAGGTATGTTGTTGCAAAATTTGGTAGAGATCGGATGATTAGGTTAGTCGTAATTTGATTTAAGCTTTGAACATTTGTGTGGCCGCCATTACGTTTCCGTCAAGATGGCGGTGATATAAAACATCACACTGAGGTGCCCTTTGCTAGTGCTACCTCTGTACCAAACTTCATTCCATTCGGTTTCACCGTGTTCGAATTAATAGGGGTAATCGATTTTGACACAAAGATGGCCGCCATCCGCAAACTATTAGGCTAATGACCTATTAGATTTGTCAAAGGATGCCCCCTTCATAAAGGTATGTTGTTGCAAAATTTGGTAGTGATCGGATGATTAGGTTAGTCGTATTTTGATTTAAGCTTTGAACATTTGGGTGGCCGCCATTACGTTTCCGTCAAGATGGCGGCGATATAAAACATGACTTTGGGGTGCCCGTTGCTAGTGCTACCTTTGCACCAAATTTCATTCCATTTGGTTTTACCGTGTTTGAATTAATAGGGGTAATCGATTTTGACACAAAGATGGCCGCCATCTGCAAACTATTAGGCTAATGACCTATTAGATTTGTCAAAGGATGCTCCCTCCATAAAGGTATGTTGTGTTAAAATTTGGTAGAGATCGTATGATTAGGTTAGTCGTAATTAGATTTAAACTTTGAATATTTGGGTGGCCGCCATTACGTTTCCGTCAAGAATGCGGTGATATAAAACATGACACTGGGTTGCCCTTTGCTAGTGCTACCTCTGCACCAAACTTCATTCCATTCGGTTTCACCGTGTTCGAATTAATAGAGTTAATCGATTTTGACACAAAGATGGCCGCCATCCGCAAACTATTAGGCTAATGACCTATTATATTTGTCAAAGGATGCTCCCTCCATAAAGGTATGTTGTTGCAAAATTTGGTAGAGATCGGATGTATAGGTTAGTCGTAATTTGATTTAAGCTTTGAACATTTGTGTGGCCGCCATTACGTTTCCGTCAAGATGGCGGCGATACAAAACATGACACTGGGGTGCCCTTTGCTAGTACTACCTCTGTACCAAATTTCGTTCCATTCGGTTTCACCGTGTTCGAATTAATAGGGGTAATCTCTTCTGACACAAAGATGGCCGCCATCCGCAAACTATTAGGCTAATGACCTATTAGATTTGTCAAAGGATGCCCCCTTCATAAAGGTATGTTGTTGCAAAATTTGGTAGAGATCGGATGATCAGGTTAGTCGTAATTTGATTAAAGCTTTGAACATTTGGGTGGCCGCCATTACGTTTCCGTCAAGATGGCGGCGATATAAAACACGACACTGGGGTGACCATTGCTCGTGCTACCTCTGCACCAAATGTCATTCCATTCGGTTTCACCGTGTTCGAATTAATAGGGTTATTCGATTTTGACCAAAGATGGCCGCCATCCGCAAACTATTAGGCTAATGACCTATTAGATTTGTCAAAGGATGCTCCGTCCATAAAGGTATGTTGTAGCAAAATTTGGTAGAGATCGGATGATTAGGTTAGTCGTAATTTGATTTAAGCTTTGAACATTTGTGTGGCCGCCATTACGTTTCCGTCAAGACGGCGGCGATACAAAACATGCCACTGGGGTGCACTTTGCTAGTACTACCTCTGTACCAAATTTCGTTCCATTCGGTTTCACCGTGTTCGAATTAATAGGGGTAATCTATTTTGACACAAAGATGGCCGCCATCCGCAAACTATTAGGCTAATGACCTATTAGATTTGTCAAAGGATGCTTCTTCCATAAAGGTATGTTGTTGCAAAATTTGGTAGAGATCGGATGATTAGGTTACTCGTAATTTGATTTAAGCGTTGAACATTTGTGTGGTCGCCATTACGTCTCCGTCAAGATGGCGGTGATACAAAACATGACACTGAGGTGCCCTTTGCTAGTGCTACCTCTGTGCCAAACTTCATTCCATTCGGTTTCACCGTGTTCGAATTAATAGGGGTAATCGATTTTGACACAAAGATCGCCGCCATTCGCAAACTATTAGGCTAATGACCTATTAGATTTGTCAAAGGATGCCCCCTTCATAAAGGTATGTTTTTACAAAATTTGGTAGAGATCGGATGATCAGGTTAGTCGTAATTTGATTTAAGCTTTGAACATTTGGGTGGCCGCCATTACGTTTCTGTCAAGATGGCGGCGATATAAAACATGACACTGGGGTGCCCATTGCTATTGCTACCTCTGCACCAAATTTCATTCCATTCGGTTTCACCGTGTTCGAATTAATAGGGGTAATCAATTTTGACACAAAGATGGCCGCCATCCGCAAACTATTAGGCTAATGACCTATTAGATTTGTCAAAGGATGCTTCCTCCATAAAGGTATGTTGTTGCAAAATTTGGGAGAGATCGGATGAGTAGGTTAGTCGTAATTTGATTTAAGCTTTGAACATTTGTGTGGCCGCCATTACGTCTCCGTCAAGATGGCGGTGATATAAAACATGACACTGAGGTGCCCTTTGCTAGTGCTACCTCTGTACCAAACTTCATTCCATTCGGTTTCACCGTGTTGGAATTAATAGGGGTAATCGATTTTGACACAAAGATGGCCGCCATCAACAAACTATTAGGCTAATGACCTATTAGATTTGTCAAAGGATGCCCCCTTCATAAAGGTATGTTGTTGCAAAATTTGGTAGAGATCGGATGATCAGGTTAGTCGTAATTTGATTTAAGCATTGAACATTTGGGTGGCCGCCATTATTTTTCCGTCAAGATGGCGGCGATATAAAACATGACACTGGGGTGCCCATTGCTCGTGCTACCTCAGCACTAAATTTCATTCCATTTGGTTTCACCGTGTTTGAATTAATAGGGGTAATCAATTTTGACACAAAGATGGCCGCCATCTGCAAACTATTAGGCTAATGACCTATTAGATTTGTCAAAGGATGCTCCCTCTATAGAGGTATGTTGTTGCAAAATTTGGTAGAGATCGGATGATTAGGTTAGTCGTAATTTGATTTAACCTTTGAATATTTGGGTGGCCGCCATTACGTTTCCGTCAAGATGGCGGTGATATAAAGCATGACACTGGGTTTCCCTTTACTAGTGCTACATCTGCACCAAATTTCATTCCATTCGGTTTCACCGTGTTCGAATTAATAGGGTTATTCGATTTTGACACAATGATGGCCGCCATCCGCAAACTATTAGGCTAATGACCTATTAGATTTGTCAAAGGATGCTCCCTCCATAAAGGTATGTTGTAGCAAAATTTGGTAGAGATCGGATGATTAGGTAAGTCGTAATTTGATTTAAGCTTTGAACATTTGTGTGGCCGCCATTACGTTTCCGTCAAGATGGCGGCGATATAAAACATGAAACTGAGGTGCCCTTTGCTAGTGCTACCTCTGTACCAAATTTCATTCCATTCTGTTTCACCGTGTTCGAATTAATAGGGGTAATCGATTTTGACACAAAGATGGCCGCCATCCGCAAACTATTAGGCTAATGACCTATTAGATTTGTCAAAGGATGCTTCCTCCATAAAGGTATGTTGTTCCAAAATTTGGTAGAGATCGGATGATTAGGTTAGTCGTAATTTGATTTAAGCTTTGAACATTTGTGTGGCCGCCATTACGTTTCCGTCAAGATGGCGGTGATATAAAACATGACACTGAGGTGCCCTTTGCCAGTGCTACCTCTGTACCAAATTTCATTCCATTCGGTTTCACCGTTCGAATTAATAGGGGTAATCGATTTTGACACAAAGATGGCCGCCATCCGCAAAATATTAGGCTAATGACCTATTAGTTTGGTCAATGGATGCTCCCTCCACAATGGTATTTTGATGCAAAATTTGGTAGAGATCAGATGATTAGGTTAATCGTAATTTGATTTAAGCTTTGAATATATGTGTGGCCGTCATTACGTTTCCGTCAAGATGGCGGCGATATAAAACATGAAACTGAGGTGCCCTTTGCCAGTGCTACCTCTGTACCGAATTTCATTCCATTCTGTTTCACCGTGTTCGTATTATTAGGGGTAATCGATTTTGACACAAAGATGGCCGCCATCCGCAAACTATTAGGCTAATGACCTATTAGATTTTGTCAAAGGAAGCCCCCTTGATAAAGGTATGTTGTTGCAAAATTTGGTAGAGATCGGATGATTAGGTTAGTCGTAATTTGATTTAAGCTTTGAACATTTGTGTGGCCGCCATTACGTTTCCGCCAGGATGGCGGTGATATAAAACATCACACTGAGGTGCCCATTGCTAGTGCTACCTCTGTACCAAACTTCATTCCATTCGGTTTCACCGTGTTCGAATTAATAGGGGTAATCGATTTTGACACAAAGATGGCCGCCATCCGCAAACTATTAGGCTAATGACCTATTAGATTTGTCAAAGGATGCCCCCTTCATAAAGGTATGTTGTTGCAAAATTTGGTAGAGATCGGATGATTAGGTTAGTCGTAATTAGATTTAAGCTTTGAACATTTGGGTGGCCGCCATTACGTTTCCGTCAAGATGGCGGCGATATAAAACATGAAATTGGGGTGCCCATTGCTAGTGCTACCTCTGCACCAAATTTCATTCCATTCGGTTTTACCGTGTTTGAATTAATAGGGGTAATCGATTTTGACACAAAGATGGCCGCCATCTGCAAACTATCAGGCTAATGACCTATTAGATTTGTCAAAGGATGCCCCCTTCATAAAGGTATGTTGTTGCAAAATTTGGTAGAGATCGGAAGATCAGGTTAGTCGTAATTTGATTTAAGCTTTGAACATTTGGGTGGCCGCCATTACGTTTCCGTCAAGACGGCGGCGATATAAAACATGACACTGGGGTGCCCATTGCTAGTGCTACCTCTGCACCAAACTTCATTCCATTCGGTTTCACCGTGTTCGAATTAATAGGGTTACTCGATTTTGACACAAAGATGGCCGCCATCCGCAAACTATTAGGCTAATGACCTATTAGATTTGTGAAAGGATGCCCCCTTCATAAAGGTATGTTGTTGCAAAATTTGGTAGAGATCGGAAGATCAGGTTAGTCGTAATTTGATTTAAGCTTTGAACATTTGGGTGGCCGCCATTACGTTTCCGTCAAGATGGCGGCGATATAAAACATGACACTGGGGTGCCCATTGCTAGTGCTACCTCTGCACCAAATTTCATTCCATTCGGTTTCACCGTGTTCGAATTAATAGGGGTAATTGATTTTGACACAAAGATGGCCGCCATCCGCAAACTATTAGGCTAATGACCTATTAGATTTGTCAAAGGATGCTTCCTGCATAAAGGTATGTTGTTGCAAAATTTGGTACAGATCGGATGATTAGGTTAGTCGTAATTTGATTTAAGCTTTGAACATTTGTGTGGCCGCCAATACGTCTCCGTCAAGATGGCGGTGATATAAAACATGACACTGAGGTGCCCTTTGCTAGTGCTACCTCTGTACCAAACTTAATTCCATTCGGTTTCACCGTGTTCGAATTAATATGGGTAATAGATTTTGACACAAAGATGGCCGCCATCAACAAACTATTAGGCTAATGACCTATTAGATTTGTCAAAGGATGCCCCCTTCATAAAGGTATGTTGTTGCAAAATTTCGTAGAGATCGGATGATTAGGTTAGTCGTAATTTGATTTAAGTTTTGAACATTTGGGTGGCCGCCATTACGTTTCCGTCAAGATGGCGGCGATACAAAACATGACACTGGGGTGCCCTTTGCTAGTACTACCTCTGTACCAAATTTCGTTCCATTCGGTTTCACCGTGTTCGAATTAATAGGGGTAATCTCTTTTGACACAAAGATGGCCGCCATCCGCAAACTATTAGGCTAATGACCTATTAGATTTGTCAAAGGATGCCCCCTGCATAATGGTATGTTGTTGCAAAATTTGGTAGAGATCGGATGATCAGGTTAGTCGTAATTTGATTTAAGCATTGAACATTTGGGTGGCCGCCATTACGTTTCCGTCAAGATGGCGGCGATATAAAACATGACACTGGGGTTCCCATTGCTCGTGCTACCTCTGCACCAAATTTCATTCCATTCGGTTTCACCGTGTTTGAATTAATAGGGGTAATCAATTTTGACACAAAGATGGCCGCCATCTGCAAACTATTAGGCTAATGACCTATTAGATTTGTCAAAGGATGCTCCCTCCATAAAGGTATGTTGTTGCAAAATTTGGTAGAGATCGGATGATTAGGTTAGTCGTAATTTGATTTAAGCTTTGAATATTTGGGTGGCCGCCATTACGTTTCCGTCAAGATGGCGGTGATATAGAGCATGACACTGGGTTTCACTTTACTAGTGCTACACCTGCACCAAATTTCATTCCATTCGGTTTCACCGTGTTCGAATTAATAGGGTTATTCGATTTTGACACAAAGATGGTTGCCATCCGCAAACTATTAGGCTAATGACCTATTAGATTTGTCAAAGGATGCTCCCTCCATAAGGGTATGTTGTAGCAAAATTTGGTAGAGATCGGATGATTAGGTTAGTCGTAATTTGATTTAAGCTTTGAACATTTGTGTGGCCGCCTTTACGTTTCCGTCAAGACGGCGGCGATACAAAACATGACACTGGGGTGCCCTTTGCTAGTACTACCTCTGTACCAAATTTCGTTCCATTCGGATTCACCGTGTTCGAATTAATAGAGGTAATCTCTTTTGACACAAAGATGGCCGCCATCCGCAAACTATTAGGCTAGTGACCTATTAGATTTGTCAAAGGATGCTTCCTCCACAAAGGTATGTTGTTGCAAAATTTGGTAGAGATCGGATGATTAGGTTAGTCGTAATTTGATTTAAGCTTTGAACATTTGTGTGGCCGCCATTACGTCTCCGTCAAGATGGCGGTGATATAAAACATGACACTGAGGTGCCCTTTGCTAGTGCTACCTCTGTACCAAACTTAATTCCATTCGGTTTCACCGTGTTCGATTTAATAGGGGTAATCTCTTCTGACACAAAGATGGCCGCCATCCGCAAACTATTAGGCTAATGACCAATTAGATTTGTCAAAGGATGCCCCCTTCATAAAGTATGTTTTTCCAAAATTTGGTAGAGATCGGATGATCAGGTTAGTCGTAATTTGATTTAAGCTTTGAACATTTGGGTGGCCGCCATTACGTTTCCGTCAAGATGGCGGCGATATAAAACATGACATTGGGGTGCCCATTGCTAGTGCTACCTCTGCACCAAATTTCATTCCATTCGGTTTCACCGTGTTCGAATTAATAGGGGTAATCGATTTTGACACAAAGATGGCCGCCATCCGCAAACTATTAGGCTAATGACCTATTAGATTTGTCAAAAGATGCTCCCTCTATAAAGGTATGTTGTTGCAAAATTTGGTAGAGATCGGATGATTAGGTTAGTCGTAATTTGATTTAAGCTTTGAACATTTGTGTGGCCGCCATTACGTTTCCGTCAAGACGGCGGCGATACAAAACATGACACTGGGGTGCACTTTGCTAGTACTACCTCTATACCAAATTTCGTTCCATTCGGTTTCACCGTGTTCGAATTAATAGGGGTAATCTATTTTGACACAAAAATGGCCGCCATCCGCAAACTATTAGGCTAATGACCTATTAGATTTGTGAAAGGATGCTTCCTCCATAAAGGTATGTTGTTGCAAAATTTGGTAGAGATCGGATGATTAGGTTAGTCGTAATTTGATTTAAGCTTTGAACATTTGTGTGGCCGCCATTACGTCTCCGTCAAGATGGCGGTGATATAAAACATGACACTGAGGTGCCCTTTGCTAGTGCTACCTCTGTACCAAACTTAATTCCATTCGGTTTCACCGTGTTCGAATTAATATGGGTAATCGATTTTGACACAAAGATGGCCGCCATCAACAAACTATTAGGCTAATGACCTATTAGATTTGTCAAAGGATGCCCCCTTCATAAAGGTATGTTGTTGCAAAATTTCGTAGAGATCGGATGATTAGGTTAGTCGTAATTTGATTTAAGTTTTGAACATTTGGGTGGCCGCCATTACGTTTCCGTCAAGACGGCGGCGATACAAAACATGACACTGGGGTGCCCTTTGCTAGTACTACCTCTGTACCAAATTTCGTTCCATTCGGTTTCACCGTGTTCGAATTAATAGGGGTAATCTCTTTTGACACAAAGATGGCCTCCATCCGCAAACTATTAGGCTAATGACCTATTAGATTTGTCAATGGATGCTCCCTCCATAATGGTATTTTGATGCAAAATTTGGTAGAGATCAGATGATTAGGTTAATCGTAATTTGATTTAAGCTTTGAATATATGTGTGGCCGTTATTACGTTTCCGTCAAGATGGCGGCGATATAAAACATGAAACTGAGGTGCCCTTTGCTAGTGCTACCTCTGTACCAAATTTCATTCCATTCTGTTTCACCGTGTTCGAATTAATAGGGGTAATCGATTTTGACACAAAGATGGCCGCCATCCGCAAACTATTAGGCTAATTACCTATTAGATTTTGTCAAAGGAAGCCCCCTTGATAAAGGTATGTTGTTGCAAAATTTGGTAGAGATCGGATGATTAGGTTAGTCGTAATTTGATTTAAGCTTTGAACATTTGTGTGGCCGCCATTACGTTTCCGTCAAGATGGCGGTGATATAAAACATCACACTGAGGTGCCCTTTGCTAGTGCTACCTCTGTACCAAACTTCATTCCATTCGGTTTCACCGTGTTCGAATTAATAGGGGTAATCGATTTTGACACAAAGATGGCCGCCATCCGCAAACTATTAGGCTAATGACCTATTAGATTTGTCAAAGGATGCCCCCTTCATAAAGGTATGTTGTTGCAAAATTTGGTAGAGATCGGATGATTAGGTTAGTCGTATTTTGATTTAAGCTTTGAACATTTGGGTGGCCGCCATTACGTTTCCGTCAAGATGGCGGCGATATAAAACATGACTTTGGGGTGCCCGTTGCTAGTGCTACCTTTGCACCAAATTTCATTCCATTTGGTTTTACCGTGTTTGAATTAATAGGGGTAATCGATTTTGACACAAAGATGGCCGCCATCTGCAAACTATTAGGCTAATGACCTATTAGATTTGTCAAAGGATGCTCCCTCCATAAAGGTATGTTGTGTTAAAATTTGGTAGAGATCGTATGATTAGGTTAGTCGTAATTAGATTTAAACTTTGAATATTTGGGTGGCCGCCATTACGTTTCCGTCAAGAATGCGGTGATATAAAACATGACACTGGGTTGCCCTTTGCTAGTGATACCTCTGCACCAAACTTCATTCCATTCGGTTTCACCGTGTTCGAATTAATAGGGTTAATCGATTTTGACACAAAGATGGCCGCCATCCGCAAACTATTAGGCTAATGACCTATTAGATTTGTCAAAGGATGCTTCTTCCATAAAGGTATGTTGTTGCAAAATTTGGTAGAGATCGGATGATTAGGTTAGTCGTATTTTGATTTAAGCTTTGAACATTTGGGTGGCCGCCATTACGTTTCCGTCAAGATGGCGGCGATATAAAACATGACTTTGGGGTGCCCGTTGCTAGTGCTACCTTTGCACCAAATTTCATTCCATTTGGTTTTACCGTGTTTGAATTAATAGGGGTAATCGATTTTGACACAAAGATGGCCGCCATCTGCAAACTATTAGGCTAATGACCTATTAGATTTGTCAAAGGATGCTCCCTCCATAAAGGTATGTTGTGTTAAAATTTGGTAGAGATCGGATGATCAGGTTAGTCGTAATTTGATTTAAGCTTTGAACATTTGGGTGGCCGCCATTACGTTTCCGTCAAGATGGCGGCGATATAAAACACGACACTGGGGTGACCATTGCTCGTGCTACCTCTGCACCAAATGTCATTCCATTCGGTTTCACCGTGTTCGAATTAATAGGGTTATTCGATTTTGACCAAAGATGGCCGCCATCCGCAAACTATTAGGCTAATGACCTATTAGATTTGTCAAAGGATGCTCCGTCCATAAAGGTATGTTGTAGCAAAATTTGGTAGAGATCGGATGATTAGGTTAGTCGTAATTTGATTTAAGCTTTGAACATTTGTGTGGCCGCCATTACGTTTCCGTCAAGACGGCGGCGATACAAAACATGACACTGGGGTGCACTTTGCTAGTACTACCTCTGTACCAAATTTCGTTCCATTCGGTTTCACCGTGTTCGAATTAATAGGGGTAATCTATTTTGACACAAAGATGGCCGCCATCCGCAAACTATTAGGCTAATGACCTATTAGATTTGTCAAAGGATGCTTCTTCCATAAAGGTATGTTGTTGCAAAATTTGGTAGAGATCGGATGATTAGGTTACTCGTAATTTGATTTAAGCGTTGAACATTTGTTTGGTCGCCATTACGTCTCCGTCAAGATGGCGGTGATACAAAACACGACACTGAGGTGCCCTTTGCTAGTGCTACCTCTGTGCCAAACTTCATTCCATTCGGTTTCACCGTGTTCGAATTAATAGGGGTAATCGATTTTGACACAAAGATCGCCGCCATTCGCAAACTATTAGGCTAATGACCTATTAGATTTGTCAAAGGATGCCCCCTTCATAAAGGTATGTTTTTACAAAATTTGGTAGAGATCGGATGATCAGGTTAGTCGTAATTTGATTTAAGCTTTGAACATTTGGGTGGCCGCCATTACGTTTCTGTCAAGATGGCGGCGATATAAAACATGACACTGGGGTGCCCATTGCTATTGCTACCTCTGCACCAAATTTCATTCCATTCGGTTTCACCGTGTTCGAATTAATAGGGGTAATCAATTTTGACACAAAGATGGCCGCCATCCGCAAACTATTAGGCTAATGACCTATTAGATTTGTCAAAGGATGCTTCCTCCATAAAGGTATGTTGTTGCAAAATTTGGGAGAGATCGGATGAGTAGGTTAGTCGTAATTTGATTTAAGCTTTGAACATTTGTGTGGCCGCCATTACGTCTCCGTCAAGATGGCGGTGATATAAAACATGACACTGAGGTGCCCTTTGCTAGTGCTACCTCTGTACCAAACTTCATTCCATTCGGTTTCACCGTGTTGGAATTAATAGGGGTAATCGATTTTGACACAAAGATGGCCGCCATCAACAAACTATTAGGCTAATGACCTATTAGATTTGTCAAAGGATGCCCCCTTCATAAAGGTATGTTGTTGCAAAATTTGGTAGAGATCGGATGATCAGGTTAGTCGTAATTTGATTTAAGCATTGAACATTTGGGTGGCCGCCATTATTTTTCCGTCAAGATGGCGGCGATATAAAACATGACACTGGGGTGCCCATTGCTCGTGCTACCTCAGCACTAAATTTCATTCCATTCGGTTTCACCGTGTTTGAATTAATATGGGTAATCAATTTTGACACAAAGATGGCCGCCATCTGCAAACTGTTAGGCTAATGACCTATTAGATTTGTCAAAGGATGCTCCCTCTATAGAGGTATGTTGTTGCAAAATTTGGTAGAGATCGGATGATTAGGTTAGTCGTAATTTGATTTAACCTTTGAATATTTGGGTGGCCGCCATTACGTTTCCGTCAAGATGGCGGTGATATAAAGCATGACACTGGGTTTCCCTTTACTAGTGCTACATCTGCACCAAATTTCATTCCATTCGGTTTCACCGTGTTCGAATTAATAGGGTTATTCGATTTTGACACAATGATGGCCGCCATCCGCAAACTATTAGGCTAATGACCTATTAGATTTGTCAAAGGATGCTCCCTCCATAAAGGTATGTTGTAGCAAAATTTGGTAGAGATCGGATGATTAGGTAAGTCGTAATTTGATTTAAGCTTTGAACATTTGTGTGGCCGCCATTACGTTTCCGTCAAGATGGCGGCGATATAAAACATGAAACTGAGGTGCCCTTTGCTAGTGCTACCTCTGTACCAAATTTCATTCCATTCTGTTTCACCGTGTTCGAATTAATAGGGGTAATCGATTTTGACACAAAGATGGCCGCCATCCGCAAACTATTAGGCTAATGACCTATTAGATTTGTCAAAGGATGCTTCCTCCATAAAGGTATGTTGTTCCAAAATTTGGTAGAGATCGGATGATTAGGTTAGTCGTAATTTGATTTAAGCTTTGAACATTTGTGTGGCCGCCATTACGTTTCCGTCAAGATGGCGGTGATATAAAACATGACACTGAGGTGCCCTTTGCCAGAGCTACCTCTGTACCAAATTTCATTCCATTCGGTTTCACCGTTCGAATTAATAGGGGTAATCGATTTTGACACAAAGATGGCCGCCATCCGCAAAATATTAGGCTAATGACCTATTAGTTTGGTCAATGGATGCTCCCTCCACAATGGTATTTTGATGCAAAATTTGGTAGAGATCAGATGATTAGGTTAATCGTAATTTGATTTAAGCTTTGAATATATGTGTGGCCGTCATTACGTTTCCGTCAAGATGGCGGCGATATAAAACATGAAACTGAGGTGCCCTTTGCCAGTGCTACCTCTGTACCGAATTTCATTCCATTCTGTTTCACCGTGTTCGTATTATTAGGGGTAATCGATTTTGACACAAAGATGGCCGCCATCCGCAAACTATTAGGCTAATGACCTATTAGATTTTGTCAAAGGAAGCCCCCTTGATAAAGGTATGTTGTTGCAAAATTTGGTAGAGATCGGATGATTAGGTTAGTCGTAATTTGATTTAAGCTTTGAACATTTGTGTGGCCGCCATTACGTTTCCGCCAGGATGGCGGTGATATAAAACATCACACTGAGGTGCCCTTTGCTAGTGCTACCTCTGTACCAAACTTCATTCCATTCGGTTTCACCGTGTTCGAATTAATAGGGGTAATCGATTTTGACACAAAGATGGCCGCCATCCGCAAACTATTAGGCTAATGACCTATTAGACTTGTCAAAGGATGCCCCCTTCATAAAGGTATGTTGTTGCAAAATTTGGTAGAGATCGGATGATTAGGTTAGTCGTTATTAGATTTAAGCTTTGAACATTTGGGTGGCCGCCATTACGTTTCCGTCAAGATGGCGGCGATATAAAACATGAAATTGGGGTGCCCATTGCTAGTGCTACCTCTGCACCAAATTTCATTCCATTCGGTTTTACCGTGTTTGAATTAATAGGGGTAATCGATTTTGACACAAAGATGGCCGCCATCTGCAAACTATCAGGCTAATGACCTATTAGATTTGTCAAAGGATGCCCCCTTCATAAAGGTATGTTGTTGCAAAATTTGGTAGAGATCGGAAGATCAGGTTAGTCGTAATTTGATTTAAGCTTTGAACATTTGGGTGGCCGCCATTACGTTTCCGTCAAGATGGCGGCGATATAAAACATGACACTGGGGTGCCCATTGCTAGTGCTACCTCTGCACCAAACTTCATTCCATTCGGTTTCACCGTGTTCGAATTAATAGGGTTACTCGATTTTGACACAAAGATGGCCGCCATCCGCAAACTATTAGGCTAATGACCTATTAGATTTGTGAAAGGATGCCCCCTTCATAAAGGTATGTTTTTGCAAAATTTGGTAGAGATCGGAAGATCAGGTTAGTCGTAATTTGATTTAAGCTTTGAACATTTGGGTGGCCGCCATTACGTTTCCGTCAAGATGGCGGCGATATAAAACATGACACTGGGGTGCCCATTGCTAGTGCTACCTCTGCACCAAATTTCATTCCATTCGGTTTCACCGTGTTCGAATTAATAGGGGTAATTGATTTTGACACAAAGATGGCCGCCATCCGCAAACTATTAGGCTAATGACCTATTCGATTTGTCAAAGGATGCTTCCTCCATAAAGGTATGTTGTTGCAAAATTTGGTAGAGATCGGATGATTAGGTTAGTCGTAATTTGATTTAAGCTTTGAACATTTGTGTGGCCGCCAATACGTCTCCGTCAAGATGGCGGTGATATAAAACATGACACTGAGGTGCCCTTTGCTAGTGCTACCTCTGTACCAAACTTAATTCCATTCGGTTTCACCGTGTTCGAATTAATATGGGTAATCGATTTTGACACAAAGATGGCCGCCATCAACAAACTATTAGGCTAATGACCTATTAGATTTGTCAAAGGATGCCCCCTTCATAAAGGTATGTTGTTGCAAAATTTCGTAGAGATCGGATGATTAGGTTAGTCGTAATTTGATTTAAGTTTTGAACATTTGGGTGGCCGCCATTACGTTTCCGTCAAGATGGCGGCGATACAAAACATGACACTGGGGTGCCCTTTGCTAGTACTACCTCTGTACCAAATTTCGTTCCATTCGGTTTCACCGTGTTCGAATTAATAGGGGTAATCTCTATTGACACAAAGATGGCCGCCATCCGCAAACTATTAGGCTAATGACCTATTAGATTTGTCAAAGGATGCCCCCTGCATAATGGTATGTTGTTGCAAAATTTGGTAGAGATCGGATGATCAGGTTAGTCGTAATTTGATTTAAGCATTGAACATTTGGGTGGCCGCCATTACGTTTCCGTCAAGATGGCGGCGATATAAAACATGACACTGGGGTTCCCATTGCTCGTGCTACCTCTGCACCAAATTTCATTCCATTCGGTTTCACCGTGTTTGAATTAATAGGGGTAATCAATTTTGACACAAAGATGGCCGCCATCTGCAAACTATTAGGCTAATGACCTATTAGATTTGTCAAAGGATGCTCCCTCCATAAAGGTATGTTGTTGCAAAATTTGGTAGAGATCGGATGATTAGGTTAGTCGTAATTTGATTTAAGCTTTGAATATTTGGGTGGCCGCCATTACGTTTCCGTCAAGATGGCGGTGATATAGAGCATGACACTGGGTTTCACTTTACTAGTGCTACACCTGCACCAAATTTCATTCCATTCGGTTTCACCGTGTTCGAATTAATAGGGTTATTCGATTTTGACACAAAGATGGTTGCCATCCGCAAACTATTAGGCTAATGACCTATTAGATTTGTCAAAGGATGCTCCCTCCATAAGGGTATGTTGTAGCAAAATTTGGTAGAGATCGGATGATTAGGTTAGTCGTAATTTGATTTAAGCTTTGAACATTTGTGTGGCCGCCTTTACGTTTCCGTCAAGACGGCGGCGATACAAAACATGACACTGGGGTGCCCTTTGCTAGTACTACCTCTGTACCAAATTTCGTTCCATTCGGATTCACCGTGTTCGAATTAATAGAGGTAATCTCTTTTGACACAAAGATGGCCGCCATCCGCAAACTATTAGGCTAGTGACCTATTAGATTTGTCAAAGGATGCTTCCTCCACAAAGGTATGTTGTTGCAAAATTTGGTAGAGATCGGATGATTAGGTTAGTCGTAATTTGATTTAAGCTTTGAACATTTGTGTGGCCGCCATTACGTCTCCGTCAAGATGGCGGTGATATAAAACATGACACTGAGGTGCCCTTTGCTAGTGCTACCTCTGTACCAAACTTAATTCCATTCGGTTTCACCGTGTTCGATTTAATAGGGGTAATCTCTTCTGACACAAAGATGGCCGCCATCCGCAAACTATTAGGCTAATGACCAATTAGATTTGTCAAAGGATGCCCCCTTCATAACGGTATGTTTTTCCAAAATTTGGTAGAGATCGGATGATCAGGTTAGTCGTAATTTGATTTAAACTTTGAACATTTGGGTGGCCGCCATTACGTTTCCGTCAAGATGGCGGCGATATTAAACATGACATTGGGGTGCCCATTGCTAGTGCTACCTCTGCACCAAATTTCATTCCATTCGGTTTCACCGTGTTCGAATTAATAGGGGTAATCGATTTTGACACAAAGATGGCCGCCATCCGCAAACTATTAGGCTAATGACCTATTAGATTTGTCAAAAGATGCTCCCTCTATAAAGGTATGTTGTTGCAAAATTTGGTAGAGATCGGATGATTAGGTTAGTCGTAATTTGATTTAAGCTTTGAACATTTGTGTGGCCGCCATTACGTTTCCGTCAAGACGGCGGCGATACAAAACATGACACTGGGGTGCACTTTGCTAGTACTACCTCTATACCAAATTTCGTTCCATTCGGTTTCACCGTGTTCGAATTAATAGGGGTAATCTATTTTGACACAAAAATGGCCGCCATCCGCAAACTATTAGGCTAATGACCTATTAGATTTGTGAAAGGATGCTTCCTCCATAAAGGTATGTTGTTGCAAAATTTGGTAGAGATCGGATGATTAGGTTAGTCGTAATTTGATTTAAGCTTTGAACATTTGTGTGGCCGCCATTACGTCTCCGTCAAGATGGCGGTGATATAAAACATGACACTGAGGTGCTCTTTGCTAGTACTACCTCTGTACCAAATTTCGTTCCATTCGGTTTCACCGTGTTCGAATTAATAGGGGTAATCTCTTTTGACACAAAGATGGCCGCCATCCGCAAACTATTAGGCTAATGACCTATTAGATTTGTCAAAGGATGCCCCCTTCATAAAGGTATGTTGTTGCAAAATTTGGTAGAGATCGGATGATCAGGTTAGTCGTAATTTGATTTAAGCATTGAACATTTGGGTGGCCGCCATTACGTTTCCGTCAAGATGGCGGCGATATAAAACATGACACTGGGGTGCCCATTGCTCGTGCTACCTCTGCACCAAATTTCATTCCATTCGGTTTCACCGTGTTTGAATTAATAGGGGTAATCAATTTTGACACAAAGATGGCCGCCATCTGCAAACTATTAGGCTAATGACCTATTAGATTTGTCAAAGGATGCTGCCTCTATAAAGGTATGTTGTTGCAAAATTTGGTAGAGATCGGATGATTAGGTTAGTCGTAATTTGATTTAAGCTTTGAATATTTGGGTGGCCGCCATTACGTTTCCGTCAAGATGGCGGTGATATAAAGCATGACACTGGGTTTCCCTTTACTAGTGCTACATCTGCACCAAATTTCATTCCATTCGGTCTCACCGTGTTCGAATTAATAGGGTTATTCGATTTTGACACAAAGATGGCCGCCATCCGCAAACTATTAGGCTAATGACCTATTAGGTTTGTCAAAGGATGCTCCCTCCATAATGGTATGTTGTAGCAAAATTTGGTAGAGATCGGATGATTAGGTTAGTCGTAATTTGATTTAAGCTTTGAACATTTGTGTGGCCGCCATTACGTTTCCGTCAAGATGGCGGCGATATAAAACATGAAACTGAGGTGCCCTTTGCTAGTGCTACCTCTGTACCAAATTTCATTCCATTCTGTTTCACCGTGTTCGAATTAATAGGGGTAATCGATCTTGACACAAAGATGGCCGCCATCCGCAAACTATTAGGCTAATGACCTATTAGATTTGTCAAAGGATGCTTCCTCCATAAAGGTATGTTGTTCCAAAATTTGGTAGAGATCGGATGATTAGGTTAGTCGTAATTTGATTTAAGCTTTGAACATTTGTGTGGCCGCCATTACGTTTCCGTCAAGATGGCGGTGATATAAAACATGACACTGAGGTGCCCTTTGCCAGTGCTACCTCTGTACCAAATTTCATTCCATTCGGTTTCACCGTTCGAATTAATAGGGGTAATCGATTTTGACACAAAGATGGCCGCCATCCGCAAAATATTAGGCTAATGACCTATTAGTTTGGTCAATGGATGCTCCCTCCACAATGGTATTTTGATGCAAAATTTGGTAGAGATCAGATGATTAGGTTAATCGTAATTTGATTTAAGCTTTGAATATATGTGTGGCCGTCATTACGTTTCCGTCAAGATGGGGGCGATATAAAACATGAAACTGAGGTGCCCTTTGCTAGTGCTACCTCTGTACCGAATTTCGTTCCATTCTGTTTCACCGTGTTCGTATTAATAGGGGTAATCGATTTTGACACAAAGATGGCCGCCATCCGCAAACTATTAGGCTAATGACCTATTAGATTTTGTCAAAGGAAGCCCCCTTGATAAAGGTATGTTGTTGCAAAATTTGGTAGAGATCGAATGATTAGGTTAGTCGTAATTTGATTTAAGCTTTGAACATTTGTGTGGCCGCTATTACGTTTCCGCCAGGATGGCGGTGATATAAAACATCACACTGAGGTGCCCTTTGCTAGTGCTACCTCTGTACCAAACTTCATTCCATTCGGTTTCACCGTGTTCGAATTAATAGGGGTAATCGATTTTGACACAAAGATGGCCGCCATCCGCAAACTATTAGGCTAATGACCTATTAGATTTGTCAAAGGATGCCCCCTTCATAAAGGTATGTTGTTGCAAAATTTGGTAGAGATCGGATGATTAGGTTAGTCGTAATTAGATTTAAGCTTTGAACATTTGGGTGGCCGCCATTACGTTTCCGTCAAGATGGCGGCGATATAAAACATGAAATTGGGGTGCCCATTGCTAGTGCTACCTCTGCACCAAATTTCATTCCATTCGGTTTTACCGTGTTTGAATTAATAGGGGTAATCGATTTTGACACAAAGAAGGCCGCCATCTGCAAACTATCAGGCTAATGACCTATTAGATTTGTCAAAGGATGCTCCCTTCATAAAGGTATGTTGTGTTAAAATTTGGTAGAGATCGTATGATTAGGTTAGTCGTAATTAGATTTAAGCTTTGAATATTTGGGTGGCTGCCATTACGTTTCCGTCAAGATGGCGGTGATATAAAACATGACACTGGGTTGCCCTTTGCTAGTGCTACCTCTGCACCAAACTTCATTCCATTCGGTTTCACCGTGTTCGAATTAATAGGGTTAATCGATTTTGACACAAAGATGGCCGCCATCCGCAAACTATTAGGCTAATGACCTATTAGATTTCTCAAAGGATGCCCCCTTCATAAAGGTATGTTGTTGCAAAATTTGGTAGAGATCGGAAGATCAGGTTAGTCGTAATTTGATTTAAGCTTTGAACATTTGGGTGGCCGCCATTACGTTTCCGTCAAGATGGCGGCGATATAAAACATGACACTGGGGTGCCCATTGCTAGTGCTACCTCTGCACCAAATTTCATTTCATTCGGTTTCACCGTGTTCGAATTAATAGGGGTAATTGATTTTGACACAAAGATGGCCGCCATCCGCAAACTATTAGGCTAATGACCTATTAGATTTGTCAAAGGATGCTTCCTCCATAAAGGTATGTTGTTGCAAAATTTGGTAGAGATCGGATGATTAGGTTAGTCGTAATTTGATTTAAGCTTTGAACATTTGTGTGGCCGCCATTACGTCTCCGTCAAGATGGCGGTGATATAAAACATGACACTGGGGTGCCCATTGCTAGTGCTACCTCTGCACCAAATTTCATTCCATTCGGTTTCACCGTGTTTGAATTAATAGGGGTAATCAATTTTGACACAAAGATGGCCGCCATCTGCAAACTATTAGGCTAATGACCTATTAGATTTGTCAAAGGATGCTCCCTCCATAAGGGTATGTTGTTGCAAAATTTGGTAGAGATCGGATGATTAGGTTAGTCGTAATTTGATTTAAGCTTTGAATATTTGGGTGGCCGCCATTACGTTTCCGTCAAGATGGCGGTGATATAAAGCATGACACTGGGTTTCCCTTTACTAGTGCTACACCTGCACCAAATTTCATTCCATTCGGTTTCACCGTGTTCGAATTAATAGGGTTATTCGATTTTGACACAAAGATGGTTGCCATCCGCAAACTATTAGGCTAATGACCAATTAGATTTGTCAAAGGATGCCCCCTTCATAAAGTATGTTTTTCCAAAATTTGGTAGAGATCGGATGATCAGGTTAGTCGTAATTTGATTTAAGCTTTGAACATTTGGGTGGCCGCCATTACGTTTCCGTCAAGACGGCGGCGTTACAAAACATGACACTGGGGTGCCCTTTGCTAGTACTACCTCTGTACCAAATTTCGTTCCATTCGGATTCACCGTGTTCGAATTAATAGAGGTAATCTATTTTGACACAAAGATGGCCGCCATCCGCAAACTATTAGGCTAATGACCAATTAGATTTGTCAAAGGATGCCCCCTTCATAACGGTATGTATTTCCAAAATTTGGTAGAGATCGGATGATCAGCTTAGTCGTAATTTGATTTAAGCTTTGAACATTTGGGTGGCCGCCATTACGTTTCCGTCAAGATGGCGGCGATATAAAACATGACATTGGGGTGCCCATTGCTAGTGCTACCTCTGCACCAAATTTCATTCCATTCGGTTTCACCGTGTTCGAATTAATAGGGGTAATCGATTTTGACACAAAGATGGCCGCCATCCGCAAACTATTAGGCTAATGACCTATTAGATTTGTCAAAGGATGCTTCCTCCATAAAGGTATGTTGTTGCAAAATTTGGTAGAGATCGGATGATTAGGTTAGTCGTAATTTGATTTAAGCTTTGAACATTTGTGTGGCCGCCATTACGTTTCCGTCAAGATGGCGGTGATATAAAACATGACACTGAGGTGCCCTTTGCCAGTGCTACCTCTGTACAAAATTTCATTCCATTCGGTTTCACCGTTCGAATTAATAGGGGTAATCGATTTTGACACAAAGATGGCCGCCATCCGCAAAATATTAGGCTAATGACCTATTAGTTTGTTCAATGGATGCTCCCTCCATAATGGTATTTTGATGCAAAATTTGGTAGAGATCAGATGATTAGGTTAATCGTAATTTGATTTAAGCTTTGAATATATGTGTGGCCTTTATTACGTTTCCGTCAAGATGGCGGCGATATAAAACATGAAACTGAGGTGCCCTTTGTTAGTGCTACCTCTGTACCATATTTCATTCCATTCTGTTTCACCGTGTTCGAATTAATAGGGGTAATCGATTTTGACACAAAGATGGCCGCCATCCGCAAACTATTAGGCTAATGACCTATTAGATTTTGTCAAAGGAAGCCCCCTTGACAAAGGTATGTTGTTGCAAAATTTGGTAGAGATCGGATGATTAGGTTAGTCGTAATTTGATTTAAGCTTTGAACATTTGGGTGGCCGCCATTACGTTTCCGTCAAGATGGCGGCGATATAAAACATGACATTGGGATGCCCATTGCTAGTGCTACCTCTGTACCAAATTTCATTCCATTCGGTTTTACCGTGTTTGAATTAATAGGGGTAATCGATTTTGACACAAAGATGGCCGCCATCTGCAAACTATTAGGCTAATGACCTATTAGATTTGTCAAAGGATGCTCCCTCCATAAAGGTATGTTGTTGCAAAATTTGGTAGAGATCGGATGATTAGGTTAGTCGTAATTTGATTTAAGCTTTGAACATTTGTGTAGCCGCCATTAAGTTTCCGGCAAGATGGCGGCGATACAAAACATGACACTGGAGTGCCCTTTGCTAGTACTACCTCTGTACCAAATTTCGTTCCATTCGGTTTCACCGTGTTCGAATTAATAGGGGTAATCTCTTCTGACACAAAGATGGCCGCCATCCGCAAACTATTAGGCTAATGACCTATTAGATTTGTCAAAGGATGCCCCCTTCACAAAGGTATGTTGTTGCAAAATTTGGTAGAGATCGGATGATCAGGTTAGTCGTAATTTGATTTAAGCTTTGAACATTTGGGTGGCCGCCATTACGTTTCCGTCAAGATGGCGGCGATATAAAACACGACACTGGGGTGCCCATTGCTCGTGCTACCTCTGCACCAAATTTCATTCCATTCGGTTTCACCGTGTTCGAATTAATAGGGGTAATCGATTTTGACACAAAGTTGGCCGCCATCAACAAACTATTAGGCTAATGACCTATTAGATTTGTCAAAGGATGCCCCCTTCATAAAGGTATGTTGTTGCAAAATTCCGTAGAGATCGGATGATTAGGTTAGTCGTAATTTGATTTAAGTTTTGAACATTTGGGTGGCCGCCATTACGTTTCCGTCAAGATGGCGGCGATACAAAACATGACACTGGGGTGCCCTTTGCTAGTACTACCCCTGTACCAAATTTCGTTCCATTCGGTTTCACCGTGTTCGAATTAATAGGGGTAATCTCTTTTGACACAAAGATGGCCGCCATACGCAAACTATTAGGCTAATGACCTATTAGATTTGTCAAAGGATGCCCCCTTCATAAAGGTATGTTGTTGCAAAATTTGGTAGAGATCGGATGATCAGGTTAGTCGTAATTTGATTTAAGCTTTGAACATTTGGGTGGCCGCCATTACGTTTCCGTCAAGATGGCGGCGATATAAAACCCGACACTGGGGTGCCCATTGCTCGTGCTACCTCTGCACCAAATTTCTTTCCATTCGGTTTCACCGTGTTTGAATTAATAGGGGTAATCAATTTTGACACAAAGATGGCCGCCATCTGCAAACTATTAGGCTAATGACCTAATAGATTTGTCAAAGGATGCTCCCTCCATAAAGGTATGTTGTTGCAAAATTTGGTAGAGATCGGATGATTAGGTTAGTCGTAATTTGATTTAAGCTTTGAATATTTGGGTGGCCGCCATTACGTTTCCGTCAAGATGGCGGTGATATAAAGCATGACACTGGGTTGCCCTTTACTAGTGCTACATCTGCACCAAATTTCATTCCATTCGGTTTCACCGTGTTCGAATTAATAGGGTTATTCGATTTTGACCCAAAGATGGCCGCCATCCGCAAACTATTAGGCTAATGACCTATTAGATTTGTCAAAGGATGCTCCCTCCATAAAGGTATGTTGTAGCAAAATTTGGTAGAGATCGGATGATTAGGTTAGTCGTAATTTGATTTAAGCTTTGAACATTTGTGTGGCCGCCATTACGTTTCCGTCAAGACGGCGGCGATACAAAACATGACACTGGGGTGCCCTTTGCTAGTACAACCTCTGTACCAAATTTCGTTCCATTCGGTTTCACCGTGTTCGAATTAATAGGGGTAATCTATTTTGACACAAAGTTGGCCGCCATCCGCAAACTATTAGGCTAATGACCTATTAGATTTGTCAAAGGAAGCTTCCTCCATAAAGGTATGTTCTTGCAAAATTTGGTAGAGATCGGATGATTAGGTTAGTCGTAATTTGATTTAAGCTTTGAACATTTGTGTGGCCGCCATTACGTCTCCGTCAAGATGGCGGCGATACAAAACATGACACTGGGGTGCCCTTTGCTAGTACTACCTCTGTACCAAATTTCGTTCCATTCGGTTTCACCGTGTTCGATTAATAGGGATAACCTCTTTTGACACAAAGATGGCCGCCATCCGCAAACTATTAGGCTAATGACCTATTAGATTTGTCAAAGGATGCCCCCTTCATAAAGGTATGTTGTTGCAAAATTTGGTAGAGATCGGATGATTAGGTTAGTCGAAATTTGATTTAAGCTTTGAACATTTGTGTGGCCGCCATTACGTCTCCGTCAAGATGGCGGTGATATGAAACATGACACTGAGGTGCCCTTTGCTAGTGCTACCTCTGTACCAAACTTCATTCCATTCGGTTTCACCGTGTTCGAATTAATAGGGGTAATCGATTTTGACACAAAGATGGCCGCCATCAACAAACTATTAGGCTAATGACCTATTAGATTTGTCAAAGGATGCCCCCTTCATAAAGGTATGTTGTTGCAAAATTTCGTAGAGATCGGATGATTACGTTAGTCGAAATTTGATTTAAGCTTTGAACATTTGTGTGGCCGCCATTACGTCTCCGTCAAGATGGCGGTGATATGAAACATGACACTGAGGTGCCCTTTGCTAGTGCTACCTCTGTACCAAACTTCATTCCATTCGGTTTCACCGTGTTCGAATTAATAGGGGTAATCGATTTTGACACAAAGATGGCCGCCATCCGCAAACTATTAGGCTAATTACCTATTAGATTTGTCAAAGGATGCCCCCTTCATAAAGGTATGTTGTTGCAAAATTTGGTAGAGATCGGATGATTAGGTTAGTCGTAATTAGATTTAAGCTTTGAACATTTGGGTGGCCGCCATTACGTTTCCGTCAAGATGGCGGCGATATAAAACATGAAATTGGGGTGCCCATTGCTAGTGCTACCTCTGCACCAAATTTCATTCCATTCGGTTTTACCGTGTTTGAATTAATAGGGGTAATCGATTTTGACACAAAGAAAACCGCCATCTGCAAACTATCAGGCTAATGACCTATTAGATTTGTCAAAGGATGCTCCCTTCATAAAGGTATGTTGTGTTAAAATTTGGTAGAGATCGTATGATTAGGTTAGTCGTAATTAGATTTAAGCTTTGAATATTTGGGTGGCCGCCATTACGTTTCCGTCAAGATGGCGGTGATATAAAACATGACACTGGGTTGCCCTTTGCTAGTGCTACCTCTGCACCAAACTTCATTCCATTCGGTATCACCGTGTTCGAATTAATAGGGTTAATCGATTTTGACACAAAGATGGCCGCCATCCGCAAACTATTAGGCTAATGACCTATTAGATTTGTCAAAGGATGCCCCCTTCATAAAGGTATGTTGTTGCTAAATTTGGTAGAGATCGGAAGATCAGGTTAGTCGTAATTTGATTTAAGCTTTGAACATTTGGGTGGCCGCCATTACGTTTCCGTCAAGATGGCGGCGATATAAAACATGACACTGGGGTGCCCATTGCTAGTGCTACCTCTGCACCAAATTTCATTTCATTCGGTTTCACCGTGTTCGAATTAATAGGGGTAATTGATTTTGACACAAAGATGGCCGCCATCCGCAAACTATTAGGCTAATGACCTATTAGATTTGTCAAAGGATGCTTCCTCCATAAAGGTATGTTGTTGCAAAATTTGGTAGAGATCGGATGATTAGGTTAGTCGTAATTTGATTTAAGCTTTGAACATTTGTGTGGCCGCCATTACGTCTCCGTCAAGATGGCGGTGATATAAAACATGACACTGGGGTGCCCATTGCTAGTGCTACCTCTGCACCAAATTTCATTCCATTCGGTTTCACCGTGTTTGAATTAATAGGGGTAATCAATTTTGACACAAAGATGGCCGCCATCTGCAAACTATTAGGCTAATGACCTATTAGATTTGTCAAAGGATGCTCCCTCCATAAGGGTATGTTGTTGCAAAATTTGGTAGAGATCGGATGATTAGGTTAGTCGTAATTTGATTTAAGCTTTGAATATTTGGGTGGCCGCCATTACGTTTCCGTCAAGATGGCGGTGATATAAAGCATGACACTGGGTTTCCCTTTACTAGTGCTACACCTGCACCAAATTTCATTCCATTCGGTTTCACCGTGTTCGAATTAATAGGGTTATTCGATTTTGACACAAAGATGGTTGCCATCCGCAAACTATTAGGCTAATGACCAATTAGATTTGTCAAAGGATGCCCCCTTCATAAAGTATGTTTTTCCAAAATTTGGTAGAGATCGGATGATCAGGTTAGTCGTAATTTGATTTAAGCTTTGAACATTTGGGTGGCCGCCATTACGTTTCCGTCAAGACGGCGGCGTTACAAAACATGACACTGGGGTGCCCTTTGCTAGTACTACCTCTGTACCAAATTTCGTTCCATTCGGATTCACCGTGTTCGAATTAATAGAGGTAATCTATTTTGACACAAAGATGGCCGCCATCCGCAAACTATTAGGCTAATGACCAATTAGATTTGTCAAAGGATGCCCCCTTCATAACGGTATGTATTTCCAAAATTTGGTAGAGATCGGATGATCAGCTTAGTCGTAATTTGATTTAAGCTTTGAACATTTGGGTGGCCGCCATTACGTTTCCGTCAAGATGGCGGCGATATAAAACATGACATTGGGGTGCCCATTGCTAGTGCTACCTCTGCACCAAATTTCATTCCATTCGGTTTCACCGTGTTCGAATTAATAGGGGTAATCGATTTTGACACAAAGATGGCCGCCATCCGCAAACTATTAGGCTAATGACCTATTAGATTTGTCAAAGGATGCTTCCTCCATAAAGGTATGTTGTTGCAAAATTTGGTAGAGATCGGATGATTAGGTTAGTCGTAATTTGATTTAAGCTTTGAACATTTGTGTGGCCGCCATTACGTTTCCGTCAAGATGGCGGTGATATAAAACATGACACTGAGGTGCCCTTTGCCAGTGCTACCTCTGTACAAAATTTCATTCCATTCGGTTTCACCGTTCGAATTAATAGGGGTAATCGATTTTGACACAAAGATGGCCGCCATCCGCAAAATATTAGGCTAATGACCTATTAGTTTGTTCAATGGATGCTCCCTCCATAATGGTATTTTGATGCAAAATTTGGTAGAGATCAGATGATTAGGTTAATCGTAATTTGATTTAAGCTTTGAATATATGTGTGGCCTTTATTACGTTTCCGTCAAGATGGCGGCGATATAAAACATGAAACTGAGGTGCCCTTTGTTAGTGCTACCTCTGTACCATATTTCATTCCATTCTGTTTCACCGTGTTCGAATTAATAGGGGTAATCGATTTTGACACAAAGATGGCCGCCATCCGCAAACTATTAGGCTAATGACCTATTAGATTTTGTCAAAGGAAGCCCCCTTGACAAAGGTATGTTGTTGCAAAATTTGGTAGAGATCGGATGATTAGGTTAGTCGTAATTTGATTTAAGCTTTGAACATTTGGGTGGCCGCCATTACGTTTCCGTCAAGATGGCGGCGATATAAAACATGACATTGGGATGCCCATTGCTAGTGCTACCTCTGTACCAAATTTCATTCCATTCGGTTTTACCGTGTTTGAATTAATAGGGGTAATCGATTTTGACACAAAGATGGCCGCCATCTGCAAACTATTAGGCTAATGACCTATTAGATTTGTCAAAGGATGCTCCCTCCATAAAGGTATGTTGTTGCAAAATTTGGTAGAGATCGGATGATTAGGTTAGTCGTAATTTGATTTAAGCTTTGAACATTTGTGTAGCCGCCATTAAGTTTCCGGCAAGATGGCGGCGATACAAAACATGACACTGGAGTGCCCTTTGCTAGTACTACCTCTGTACCAAATTTCGTTCCATTCGGTTTCACCGTGTTCGAATTAATAGGGGTAATCTCTTCTGACACAAAGATGGCCGCCATCCGCAAACTATTAGGCTAATGACCTATTAGATTTGTCAAAGGATGCCCCCTTCACAAAGGTATGTTGTTGCAAAATTTGGTAGAGATCGGATGATCAGGTTAGTCGTAATTTGATTTAAGCTTTGAACATTTGGGTGGCCGCCATTACGTTTCCGTCAAGATGGCGGCGATATAAAACACGACACTGGGGTGCCCATTGCTCGTGCTACCTCTGCACCAAATTTCATTCCATTCGGTTTCACCGTGTTCGAATTAATAGGGGTAATCGATTTTGACACAAAGTTGGCCGCCATCAACAAACTATTAGGCTAATGACCTATTAGATTTGTCAAAGGATGCCCCCTTCATAAAGGTATGTTGTTGCAAAATTCCGTAGAGATCGGATGATTAGGTTAGTCGTAATTTGATTTAAGTTTTGAACATTTGGGTGGCCGCCATTACGTTTCCGTCAAGATGGCGGCGATACAAAACATGACACTGGGGTGCCCTTTGCTAGTACTACCCCTGTACCAAATTTCGTTCCATTCGGTTTCACCGTGTTCGAATTAATAGGGGTAATCTCTTTTGACACAAAGATGGCCGCCATACGCAAACTATTAGGCTAATGACCTATTAGATTTGTCAAAGGATGCCCCCTTCATAAAGGTATGTTGTTGCAAAATTTGGTAGAGATCGGATGATCAGGTTAGTCGTAATTTGATTTAAGCTTTGAACATTTGGGTGGCCGCCATTACGTTTCCGTCAAGATGGCGGCGATATAAAACCCGACACTGGGGTGCCCATTGCTCGTGCTACCTCTGCACCAAATTTCTTTCCATTCGGTTTCACCGTGTTTGAATTAATAGGGGTAATCAATTTTGACACAAAGATGGCCGCCATCTGCAAACTATTAGGCTAATGACCTAATAGATTTGTCAAAGGATGCTCCCTCCATAAAGGTATGTTGTTGCAAAATTTGGTAGAGATCGGATGATTAGGTTAGTCGTAATTTGATTTAAGCTTTGAATATTTGGGTGGCCGCCATTACGTTTCCGTCAAGATGGCGGTGATATAAAGCATGACACTGGGTTGCCCTTTACTAGTGCTACATCTGCACCAAATTTCATTCCATTCGGTTTCACCGTGTTCGAATTAATAGGGTTATTCGATTTTGACCCAAAGATGGCCGCCATCCGCAAACTATTAGGCTAATGACCTATTAGATTTGTCAAAGGATGCTCCCTCCATAAAGGTATGTTGTAGCAAAATTTGGTAGAGATCGGATGATTAGGTTAGTCGTAATTTGATTTAAGCTTTGAACATTTGTGTGGCCGCCATTACGTTTCCGTCAAGACGGCGGCGATACAAAACATGACACTGGGGTGCCCTTTGCTAGTACAACCTCTGTACCAAATTTCGTTCCATTCGGTTTCACCGTGTTCGAATTAATAGGGGTAATCTATTTTGACACAAAGTTGGCCGCCATCCGCAAACTATTAGGCTAATGACCTATTAGATTTGTCAAAGGAAGCTTCCTCCATAAAGGTATGTTCTTGCAAAATTTGGTAGAGATCGGATGATTAGGTTAGTCGTAATTTGATTTAAGCTTTGAACATTTGTGTGGCCGCCATTACGTCTCCGTCAAGATGGCGGCGATACAAAACATGACACTGGGGTGCCCTTTGCTAGTACTACCTCTGTACCAAATTTCGTTCCATTCGGTTTCACCGTGTTCGATTAATAGGGATAACCTCTTTTGACACAAAGATGGCCGCCATCCGCAAACTATTAGGCTAATGACCTATTAGATTTGTCAAAGGATGCCCCCTTCATAAAGGTATGTTGTTGCAAAATTTGGTAGAGATCGGATGATTAGGTTAGTCGAAATTTGATTTAAGCTTTGAACATTTGTGTGGCCGCCATTACGTCTCCGTCAAGATGGCGGTGATATGAAACATGACACTGAGGTGCCCTTTGCTAGTGCTACCTCTGTACCAAACTTCATTCCATTCGGTTTCACCGTGTTCGAATTAATAGGGGTAATCGATTTTGACACAAAGATGGCCGCCATCAACAAACTATTAGGCTAATGACCTATTAGATTTGTCAAAGGATGCCCCCTTCATAAAGGTATGTTGTTGCAAAATTTCGTAGAGATCGGATGATTACGTTAGTCGAAATTTGATTTAAGCTTTGAACATTTGTGTGGCCGCCATTACGTCTCCGTCAAGATGGCGGTGATATGAAACATGACACTGAGGTGCCCTTTGCTAGTGCTACCTCTGTACCAAACTTCATTCCATTCGGTTTCACCGTGTTCGAATTAATAGGGGTAATCGATTTTGACACAAAGATGGCCGCCATCCGCAAACTATTAGGCTAATTACCTATTAGATTTGTCAAAGGATGCCCCCTTCATAAAGGTATGTTGTTGCAAAATTTGGTAGAGATCGGATGATTAGGTTAGTCGTAATTAGATTTAAGCTTTGAACATTTGGGTGGCCGCCATTACGTTTCCGTCAAGATGGCGGCGATATAAAACATGAAATTGGGGTGCCCATTGCTAGTGCTACCTCTGCACCAAATTTCATTCCATTCGGTTTTACCGTGTTTGAATTAATAGGGGTAATCGATTTTGACACAAAGAAAACCGCCATCTGCAAACTATCAGGCTAATGACCTATTAGATTTGTCAAAGGATGCTCCCTTCATAAAGGTATGTTGTGTTAAAATTTGGTAGAGATCGTATGATTAGGTTAGTCGTAATTAGATTTAAGCTTTGAATATTTGGGTGGCCGCCATTACGTTTCCGTCAAGATGGCGGTGATATAAAACATGACACTGGGTTGCCCTTTGCTAGTGCTACCTCTGCACCAAACTTCATTCCATTCGGTATCACCGTGTTCGAATTAATAGGGTTAATCGATTTTGACACAAAGATGGCCGCCATCCGCAAACTATTAGGCTAATGACCTATTAGATTTGTCAAAGGATGCCCCCTTCATAAAGGTATGTTGTTGCTAAATTTGGTAGAGATCGGAAGATCAGGTTAGTCGTAATTTGATTTAAGCTTTGAACATTTGGGTGGCCGCCATTACGTTTCCGTCAAGATGGCGGCGATATAAAACATGACACTGGGGTGCCCATTGCTAGTGCTACCTCTGCACCAAATTTCATTTCATTCGGTTTCACCGTGTTCGAATTAATAGGGGTAATTGATTTTGACACAAAGATGGCCGCCATCCGCAAACTATTAGGCTAATGACCTATTAGATTTGTCAAAGGATGCTTCCGCCATAAAGGTATGTCGTTGCAAAATTTGGTAGAGATCGGATGATTAGGTTAGTCGTAATTTGATTTAAGCTTTGAACATTTGTGTGGCCGTCATTACGTCTCCGTCAAGATGGCGGTGATATAAAACATGACACTGAGGTGCCCTTTGCTAGTGCTACCTCTGTACCAAACTTAATTCCATTCGGTTTCACCGTGTTCGAATTAATATGGGTAATCGATTTTGACACAAAGATGGCCGCCATCAACAAACTATTAGGCTAATGACCTATTAGTTTTGTCAAAGGATGCCCCCTTCATAAAGGTATGTTGTTGCAAAATTTCGTAGAGATCGGATGATCAGGTTAGTCGTAATTTGATTTAAGCATTGAACATTTGGGTGGCCGCCATTACGTTTCCGTCAAGATGGCGGCGATATAAAACATGACACTGGGGTGCCCATTGCTCTTGCTACCTCTGCACCAAATTTCATTCCATTCGGTTTCACCGTGTTTGAATTAATAGGGGTAATCAATTTTGACACAAAGATGGCCGCCATCTGCAAACTATTAGGCTAATGACCTATTAGATTTGTCAAAGGATGCTCCCTCCATAAGGGTATGTTGTTGCAAAATTTGGTAGAGATCGGATGATTAGGTTAGTCGTAATTTGATTTAAGCTTTGAATATTTGGGTGGCCGCCATTACGTTTCCGTCAAGATGGCGGTGATATAAAGCATGACACTGGGTTTCCCTTTACTAGTGCTACACCTGCACCAAATTTCATTCCATTCGGTTTCACCGTGTTCGAATTAATAGGGTTATTCGATTTTGACACAAAGATGGTTGCCATCCGCAAACTATTAGGCTAATGACCTATTAGATTTGTCAAAGGATGCTCCCTCCATAAGGGTATGTTGTAGCAAAATTTGGTAGAGATCGGATGATTAGGTTAGTCGTAATTTGATTTAAGCTTTGAACATTTGTGTGGCCGCCATTACGTTTCCGTCAAGAAGGCGGCGATACAAAACATGACACTGGGGTGCCCTTTGCTAGTACTACCTCTGTACCAAATTTCGTTCCATTCGGATTCACCGTGTTCGAATTAATAGAGGTAATCTATTTTGACACAAAGATGGCCGCCATCCGCAAACTATTAGGCTAATGACCTATTAGATTTGTCAAAGTTTGCTTCCTCCACAAAGGTATGTTGTTGCAAAATTTGGTAGAGATCGGATGATTAGGTTAGTCGTAATTTGATTTAAGCTTTGAACATTTGTGTGGCCGCCAATACGTCTCCGTCAAGATGGCGTTGATATAAAACATGACACTGAGGTGCCCTTTGCTAGTGCTACCTCTGTACCAAACTTAATTCCATTCGGTTTCACCGTGTTCGATTTAATAGGGGTAATCTCTTCTGACACAAAGATGGCCGCCATCCGCAAACTATTAGGCTAATGACCAATTAGATTTGTCAAACGATGCCCCCTTCATAACGGTATGTTTTTCCAAAATTTGGTAGAGATCGGATGATCAGCTTAGTCGTAATTTGATTTAAGCTTTGAACATTTGGGTGGCCGCCATTACGTTTCCGTCAAGATGGCGGCGATATAAAACATGACATTGGGGTGCCCATTGCTAGTGCTACCTCTGCACCAAATTTCATTCCATTCGGTTTCACCGTGTTCGAATTAATAGGGGTAATCGATTTTGACACAAAGATGGCCGCCATCCGCAAACTATTAGGCTAATGACCTATTAGATTTGTCAAAGGATGCTTCCTCCATAAAGGTATGTTGTTGCAAAATTTGGTAGAGATCGGATGATTAGGTTAGTCGTAATTTGATTTAAGCTTTGAACATTTGTGTGGCCGCCATTACGTTTCTGTCAAGATGGCGGTGATATAAAACATGACACTGAGGTGCCCTTTGCCAGTGCTACCTCTGTACAAAATTTCATTCCATTCGGTTTCACCGTTCGAATTAATAGGGGTAATCGATTTTGACACAAAGATGGCCGCCATCCGCAAAATATTAGGCTAATGACCTATTAGTTTGTTCAATGGATGCTCCCTCCATAATGGTATTTTGATGCAAAATTTGGTAGAGATCAGATGATTAGGTTAATCGTAATTTGATTTAAGCTTTGAATATATGTGTGGCCGTTATTACGTTTCCGTCAAGATGGCGGCGATATAAAACATGAAACTGAGGTGCCCTTTGCTAGTGCTACCTCTGTACCAAATTTCATTCCATTCTGTTTCACCGTGTTCGAATTAATAGGGGTAATCGATTTTGACACAAAGATGGCCGCCATCCGCAAACTATTAGGCTAATGACCTATTAGATTTTGTCAAAGGAAGCCCCCTTGACAAAGGTATGTTGTTGCAAAATTTGGTAGAGATCGGATGATTAGGTTAGTCGTAATTTGATTTAAGCTTTGAACATTTGGGTGGCCGCCGTTACGTTTCCGTCAAGATGACGGCGATATAAAACATGACATTGGGATGCCCATTGCTAGTGCTACCTCTGCACCAAATTTCATTCCATTCGGTTTTACCGTGTTTGAATTAATAGGGGTAATCGATTTTGACACAAAGATGGCCGCCATCTGCAAACTATTAGGCTAATGACCTATTAGATTTGTCAAAGGATGCTCCCTCCATAAAGGTATGTTGTTGCAAAATTTGGTAGAGATCGGATGATTAGGTTAGTCGTAATTTGATTTAAGCTTTGAACATTTGTGTGGCCGCCATTAAGTTTCCGGCAAGATGGCGGCGATACAAAACATGACACTGGAGTGCCCTTTGCTAGTACTACCTCTGTACCAAATTTCGTTCCATTCGGTTTCACCGTGTTCGAATTAATAGGGGTAATCTCTTCTGACACAAAGATGGCCGCCATCCGCAAACTATTAGGCTAATGACCTATTAGATTTGTCAAAGGATGCCCCCTTCACAAAGGTATGTTGTTGCAAAATTTGGTAGAGATCGGATGATCAGGTTAGTCGTAATTTGATTTAAGCTTTGAACATTTGGGTGGCCGCCATTACGTTTCCGTCAAGATGGCGGCGATATAAAACACGACACTGGGGTGCCCATTGCTCGTGCTACCTCTGCACCAAATTTCTTTCCATTCGGTTTCACCGTGTTTGAATTAATAGGGGTAATCAATTTTGACACAAAGATGGCTGCCATCTGCAAACTATTAGGCTAATGACCTAATAGATTTGTCAAAGGATGCTCCCTCCATAAAGGTATGTTGTTGCAAAATTTGGTAGAGATCGGAAGATTAGGTTAGTCGTAATTTGATTTAAGCTTTGAATATTTGGGTGGCCGCCATTACGTTTCCGTCAAGATGGCGGTGATATAAAGCATGACACTGGGTTGCCCTTTACTAGTGCTACATCTGCACCAAATTTCATTCCATTCGGTTTCACCGTGTTCGAATTAATAGGGTTATTCGATTTTGACCCAAAGATGGCCGCCATCCGCAAACTATTAGGCTAATGACCTATTAGATTTGTCAAAGGATGCTCCCTCCATAAAGGTATGTTGTAGCAAAATTTGGTAGAGATCGGATGATTAGGTTAGTCGTAATTTGATTTAAGCTTTGAACATTTGTGTGGCCGCCATTACGTTTCCGTCAAGACGGCGGCGATACAAAACATGACACTGGGGTGCCCTTTGCTAGTACAACCTCTGTACCAAATTTCGTTCCATTCGGTTTCACCGTGTTCGAATTAATAGGGGTAATCTATTTTGACACAAAGTTGGCCGCCATCCGCAAACTATTAGGCTAATGACCTATTAGATTTGTCAAAGGATGCTTCCTCCATAAAGGTATGTTCTTGCAAAATTTGGTAGAGATCGGATGATTAGGTTAGTCGTAATTTGATTTAAGCTTTGAACATTTGTGTGGCCGCCATTACGTCTCCGTCAAGATGGCGGTGATACAAGACATGACACTGAGGTGCCCTTTGCTAGTGCTACCTCTGTGCCAAACTTCATTCCATTCGGTTTCACCGTGTTCGAATTAATAGGGGTAATCGATTTTGACACAAAGATCGCCGCCATTCGCAAACTATTAGGCTAATGACCTATTAGATTTGTCAAAGGATGCCCCCTTCATAAAGGTATGTTTTTGCAAAATTTGGTAGAGATCGGATGATCAGGTTAGTCGTAATTTGATTTAAGCTTTTAACATTTGGGTGGCCGCCATTACGTTTCCGTCAAGATGGCGGCGATACAAAACATGACACTGGGGTGCCCTTTGCTAGTACTACCTCTGTACCAAATTTCGTTCCATTCGGTTTCACCGTGTTCGAATTAATAGGGATAATCTCTTTTGAAACAAAGATGGCCGCCATCCGCAAACTATTAGGCTAATGACCTATTAGATTTGTCAAAGGATGCCCCCTTCATAAAGGTATGTTGTTGCAAAATTTGGTAGAGATCGGATGATTAGGTTAGTCGAAATTTGATTTAAGTTTTGAACATTTGTGTGGCCGCCATTACGTCTCCGTCAAGATGGCGGTGATATGAAACATGACACTGAGGTGCCCTTTGCTAGTGCTACCTCTGTACCAAACTTCATTCCATTCGGTTTCACCGTGTTCGAATTAATAGGGGTAATCGATTTTGACACAAAGATGGCCGCCATCAACAAACTATTAGGCTAATGACCTATTAGATTTGTCAAAGGATGCCCCCTTCATAAAGGTATGTTGTTGCAAAATTTCGTAGAGATCGGATGATTAGGTTAGTCGAAATTTGATTTAAGCTTTGAACATTTGTGTGGCCGCCATTACGTCTCCGTCAAGATGGCGGTGATATGAAACATGACACTGAGGTGCCCTTTGCTAGTGCTACCTCTGTACCAAACTTCATTCCATTCGGTTTCACCGTGTTCGAATTAATAGGGGTAATCGATTTTGACACAAAGATGGCCGCCATCCGCAAACTATTAGGCTAATGACCTATTAGATTTGCCAAAGGATGCCCCCTTCATAAAGGTATGTTGTTGCAAAATTTGGTAGAGATCGGATGATCAGGTTAGTCGTAATTTGATTTAAGCTTTGAACATTTGGGTGGCCGCCATTACGTTTCCGTCAAGATGGCGGCGATATAAAACACGACACTGGGGTGCCCATTGCTCGTGCTACCTCTGCACCAAATTTCTTTCCATTCGGTTTCACCGTGTTTGAATTAATAGGGGTAATCAATTTTGACACAAAGATGGCCGCCATCCGCAAACTATTAGGCTAATGACCTATTAGATTTGCCAAAGGATGCCCCCTTCATAAAGGTATGTTGTTGCAAAATTTGGTAGAGATCGGATGATCAGGTTAGTCGTAATTTGATTTAAGCTTTGAACATTTGGGTGGCCGCCATTACGTTTCCGTCAAGATGGCGGCGATATAAAACACGACACTGGGGTGCCCATTGCTCGTGCTACCTCTGCACCAAATTTCTTTCCATTCGGTTTCACCGTGTTTGAATTAATAGGGGTAATCAATTTTGACACAAAGATGGCCGCCATCTGCAAACTATTAGGCTAATGACCTAATAGATTTGTCAAAGGATGCTCCCTCCATAAAGGTATGTTGTTGCAAAATTTGGTAGAGATCGGATGATTAGGTTAGTCGTAATTTGATTTAAGCTTTGAATATTTGGGTGGCCGCCATTACGTTTCCGTCAAGATGGCGGTGATATAAAGCATGACACTGGGTTGCCCTTTACTAGTGCTACATCTGCACCAAATTTCATTCCATTCGGTTTCACCGTGTTCGAATTAATAGGGTTATTCGATTTTGACCCAAAGATGGCCGCCATCCGCAAACTATTAGGCTAATGACCTATTAGATTTGTCAAAGGATGCTCCCTCCATAAAGGTATGTTGTAGCAAAATTTGGTAGAGATCGGATGATTAGGTTAGTCGTAATTGATTTAAGCTTTGAACATTTGTGTGGCCGCCATTACGTTTCCGTCAAGACGGCGGCGATACAAAACATGACACTGGGGTGCCCTTTGCTAGTACAACCTCTGTACCAAATTTCGTTCCATTCGGTTTCACCGTGTTCGAATTAATAGGGGTAATCTATTTTGACACAAAGTTGGCCGCCATCCGCAAACTATTAGGCTAATGACCTATTAGATTTGTCAAAGGATGCTTCCTCCATAAAGGTATGTTCTTGCAAAATTTGGTAGAGATCGGATGATTAGGTTAGTCGTAATTTGATTTAAGCTTTGAACATTTGTGTGGCCGCCATTACGTCTCCGTCAAGATGGCGGTGATACAAGACATGACACTGAGGTGCCCTTTGCTAGTGCTACCTCTGTGCCAAACTTCATTCCATTCGGTTTCACCGTGTTCGAATTAATAGGGGTAATCGATTTTGACACAAAGATCGCCGCCATTCGCAAACTATTAGGCTAATGACCTATTAGATTTGTCAAAGGATGCCCCCTTCATAAAGGTATGTTTTTGCAAAATTTGGTAGAGATCGGATGATCAGGTTAGTCGTAATTTGATTTAAGCTTTTAACATTTGGGTGGCCGCCATTACGTTTCCGTCAAGATGGCGGCGATACAAAACATGACACTGGGGTGCCCTTTGCTAGTACTACCTCTGTACCAAATTTCGTTCCATTCGGTTTCACCGTGTTCGAATTAATAGGGATAATCTCTTTTGAAACAAAGATGGCCGCCATCCGCAAACTATTAGGCTAATGACCTATTAGATTTGTCAAAGGATGCCCCCTTCATAAAGGTATGTTGTTGCAAAATTTGGTAGAGATCGGATGATTAGGTTAGTCGAAATTTGATTTAAGCTTTGAACATTTGTGTGGCCGCCATTACGTCTCCGTCAAGATGGCGGTGATATGAAACATGACACTGAGGTGCCCTTTGCTAGTGCTACCTCTGTACCAAACTTCATTCCATTCGGTTTCACCGTGTTCGAATTAATAGGGGTAATCGATTTTGACACAAAGATGGCCGCCATC
Source organism: Meconema thalassinum (assembly GCA_946902985.2). NCBI lineage: Eukaryota > Metazoa > Arthropoda > Insecta > Orthoptera > Tettigoniidae > Meconema > Meconema thalassinum. The sequence continues at coordinate 3,461,053 of CAMPQE020000003.1, read as the reverse complement.
AACAAACTATTAGGCTAATGACCTATTAGATTTGTCAAAGGATGCCCCCTTCATAAAGGTATGTTGTTGCAAAATTTCGTAGAGATCGGATGATTAGGTTAGTCGAAATTTGATTTAAGCTTTGAACATTTGTGTGGCCGCCATTACGTCTCCGTCAAGATGGCGGTGATATGAAACATGACACTGAGGTGCCCTTTGCTAGTGCTACCTCTGTACCAAACTTCATTCCATTCGGTTTCACCGTGTTCGAATTAATAGGGGTAATCGATTTTGACACAAAGATGGCCGCCATCCGCAAACTATTAGGCTAATGACCTATTAGATTTGCCAAAGGATGCCCCCTTCATAAAGGTATGTTGTTGCAAAATTTAGTAGAGATCGGATGATTAGGTTAGTCGTAATTAGATTTAAGCTTTGAACATTTGGGTGGCCGCCATTACGTTTCCGTCAAGATGGCGGCGATATAAAACATGAAATTGGGTTGCCCATTGCTAGTGCTACCTCTGCACCAAATTTCATTCCATTCGGTTTTACCGTGTTTGAATTAATAGGGGTAATCGATTTTGACACAAAGAAAACCGCCATCTACAAACTATCAGGCTAATGACCTATTAGATTTGTCAAAGGATGCTCCCTTCATAAAGGTATGTTGTGTTAAAATTTGGTAGAGATCGTATGATTAGGTTAGTCGTAATTAGATTTAAGCTTTGAATATTTGGGTGGCCGCCATTACGTTTCCGTCAAGATGGCGGTGATATAAAACATGACACTGGGTTGCCCTTTGCTAGTGCTACCTCTGCACCAAACTTCATTCCATTCGGTTTCACCGTGTTCGAATTAATAGGGTTAATCGATTTTGACACAAAGATGGCCGCCATCCGCAAACTATTAGGCTAATGACCTATTAGATTTGTCAAAGGATGCCCCCTTCATAAAGGTATGTTGTTGCAAAATTTGGTAGAGATCGGAAGATCAGGTTAGTCGTAATTTGATTTAAGCTTTGAACATTTGGGTGGCCGCCATTACGTTTCCGTCAAGATGGCGGCGATATAAAACATGACACTGGGGTGCCCATTGCTAGTGCTACCTCTGCACCAAATTTCATTTCATTCGGTTTCACCGTGTTCGAATTAATAGGGGTAATTGATTTTGACACAAAGATGGCCGCCATCCGCAAACTATTAGGCTAATGACCTATTAGATTTGTCAAAGGATGCTTCCTCCATAAAGGTATGTCGTTGCAAAATTTGGTAGAGATCGGATGATTAGGTTAGTCGTAATTTGATTTAAGCTTTGAACATTTGTGTGGCCGTCATTACGTCTCCGTCAAGATGGCGGTGATATAAAACATGACACTGAGGTGCCCTTTGCTAGTGCTACCTCTGTACCAAACTTAATTCCATTCGGTTTCACCGTGTTCGAATTAATATGGGTAATCGATTTTGACACAAAGATGGCCGCCATCAACAAACTATTAGGCTAATGACCTATTAGTTTTGTCAAAGGATGCCCCCTTCATAAAGGTATGTTGTTGCAAAATTTCGTAGAGATCGGATGATCAGGTTAGTCGTAATTTGATTTAAGCATTGAACATTTGGGTGGCCGCCATTACGTTTCCGTCAAGATGGCGGCGATATAAAACATGACACTGGGGTGCCCATTCCTCTTGCTACCTCTGCACCAAATTTCATTCCATTCGGTTTCACCGTGTTTGAATTAATAGGGGTAATCAATTTTGACACAAAGATGGCCGCCATCTGCAAACTATTAGGCTAATGACCTATTAGATTTGTCAAAGGATGCTCCCTCCATAAGGGTATGTTGTTGCAAAATTTGGTAGAGATCGGATGATTAGGTTAGTCGTAATTTGATTTAAGCTTTGAATATTTGGGTGGCCGCCATTACGTTTCCGTCAAGATGGCGGTGATATAAAGCATGACACTGGGTTTCCCTTTACTAGTGCTACACCTGCACCAAATTTCATTCCATTCGGTTTCACCGTGTTCGAATTAATAGGGTTATTCGATTTTGACACAAAGATGGTTGCCATCCGCAAACTATTAGGCTAATGACCTATTAGATTTGTCAAAGGATGCTCCCTCCATAAGGGTATGTTGTAGCAAAATTTGGTAGAGATCGGATGATTAGGTTAGTCGTAATTTGATTTAAGCTTTGAACATTTGTGTGGCCGCCATTACGTTTCCGTCAAGACGGCGGCGATACAAAACATGACACTGGGGTGCCCTTTGCTAGTACTACCTCTGTACCAAATTTCGTTCCATTCGGATTCACCGTGTTCGAATTAATAGAGGTAATCTATTTTGACACAAAGATGGCCGCCATCCGCAAACTATTAGGCTAATGACCTATTAGATTTGTCAAAGGATGCTTCCTCCACAAAGGTATGTTGTTGCAAAATTTGGTAGAGATCGGATGATTAGGTTAGTCGTAATTTGATTTAAGCTTTGAACATTTGTGTGGCCGCCAATACGTCTCCGTCAAGATGGCGTTGATATAAAACATGACACTGAGGTGCCCTTTGCTAGTGCTACCTCTGTACCAAACTTAATTCCATTCGGTTTCACCGTGTTCGATTTAATAGGGGTAATCTCCTCTGACACAAAGATGGCCGCCATCCGCAAACTATTAGGCTAATGACCAATTAGATTTGTCAAAGGATGCCCCCTTCATAACGGTATGTTTTTCCAAAATTTGGTAGAGATCGGATGATCAGCTTAGTCGTAATTTGATTTAAGCTTTGAACATTTGGGTGGCCGCCATTACGTTTCCGTCAAGATGGCGGCGATATAAAACATGACATTGGGGTGCCCATTGCTAGTGCTACCTCTGCACCAAATTTCATTCCATTCGGTTTCACCGTGTTCGAATTAATAGGGGTAATCGATTTTGACACAAAGATGGCCGCCATCCGCAAACTATTAGGCTAATGACCTATTAGATTTGTCAAAGGATGCTTCCTCCATAAAGGTATGTTGTTGCAAAATTTGGTAGAGATCGGATGATTAGGTTAGTCGTAATTTGATTTAAGCTTTGAACATTTGTGTGGCCGCCATTACGTTTCTGTCAAGATGGCGGTGATATAAAACATGACACTGAGGTGCCCTTTGCCAGTGCTACCTCTGTACAAAATTTCATTCCATTCGGTTTCACCGTTCGAATTAATAGGGGTAATCGATTTTGACACAAAGATGGCCGCCATCCGCAAAATATTAGGCTAATGACCTATTAGTTTGTTCAATGGATGCTCCCTCCATAATGGTATTTTGATGCAAAATTTGGTAGAGATCAGATGATTAGGTTAATCGTAATTTGATTTAAGCTTTGAATATATGTGTGGCCGTTATTACGTTTCCGTCAAGATGGCGGCGATATAAAACATGAAACTGAGGTGCCCTTTGCTAGTGCTACCTCTGTACCAAATTTCATTCCATTCTGTTTCACCGTGTTCGAATTAATAGGGGTAATCGATTTTGACACAAAGATGGCCGCCATCCGCAAACTATTAGGCTAATGACCTATTAGATTTTGTCAAAGGAAGCCCCCTTGACAAAGGTATGTTGTTGCAAAATTTGGTAGAGATCGGATGATTAGGTTAGTCGTAATTTGATTTAAGCTTTGAACATTTGGGTGGCCGCCATTACGTTTCCGTCAAGATGACGGCGATATAAAACATGACATTGGGATGCCCATTGCTAGTGCTACCTCTGCACCAAATTTCATTCCATTCGGTTTTACCGTGTTTGAATTAATAGGGGTAATCGATTTTGACACAAAGATGGCCGCCATCTGCAAACTATTAGGCTAATGACCTATTAGATTTATCAAAGGATGCTCCCTCCATAAAGGTATGTTGTTGCAAAATTTGGTAGAGATCGGATGATTAGGTTAGTCGTAATTTGATTTAAGCTTTGAAAATGTGTGTGGCCGCCATTAAGTTTCCGGCAAGATGGCGGCGATACAAAACATGACACTGGAGTGCCCTTTGCTAGTACTACCTCTGTACCAAATTTCGTTCCATTCGGTTTCACCGTGTTCGAATTAATAGGGGTAATCTCTTCTGACACAAAGATGGCCGCCATCCGCAAACTATTAGGCTAATGACCTATTAGATTTGTCAAAGGATGCCCCCTTCATAAAGGTATGTTGTTGCAAAATTTGGTAGAGATCGGGTGATCAGGTTAGTCGTAATTTGATTTAAGCTTTGAACATTTGGGTGGCCGCCATTACGTTTCCGTCAAGATGGCGGCGATATAAAACACGACACTGGGGTGCCCATTGCTCGTGCTACCTCTGCACCAAATTTCATTCCATTCGGTTTCACCGTGTTCGAATTAATAGGGGTAATCGATTTTGACACAAAGATGGCCGCCATCAACAAACTATTAGGCTAATGACCTATTAGATTTGTCAAAGGATGCCCCCTTCATAAAGGTATGTTGTTGCAAAATTTCGTAGAGATCGGATGATTAGGTTAGTCGTAATTTGATTTAAGTTTTGAACATTTGGGTGGCCGCCATTACGTTTCCGTCAAGATGGCGGCGATACAAAACATGACACTGGGGTGCCCTTTGCTAGTACTACCCCTGTACCAAATTTCGTTCCATTCGGTTTCACCGTGTTCGAATTAATAGGGGTAATCTCTTTTGACACAAAGATGGCCGCCATACGCAAACTATTAGGCTAATGACCTATTAGATTTGTCAAAGGATGCCCCCTTCATAAAGGTATGTTGTTGCAAAATTTGGTAGAGATCGGATGATCAGGTTAGTCGTAATTTGATTTAAGCTTTGAACATTTGGGTGGCCGCCATTACGTTTCCGTCAAGATGGCGGCGATATAAAACACGACACTGGGGTGCCCATTGCTCGTGCTACCTCTGCACCAAATTTCTTTCCATTCGGTTTCACCGTTTTTGAATTAATAGGGGTAATCAATTTTGACACAAAGATGGCCGCCATCTGCAAACTATTAGGCTAATGACCTATTAGATTTGTCAAAGGATGCCCCCTTCATAAAGGTATGTTGTTGCAAAATTTGGTAGAGATCGGATGATTAGGTTAGTCGAAATTTGATTTAAGCTTTGAACATTTGTGTGGCCGCCATTACGTCTCCGTCAAGATGGCGGTGATATGAAACATGACACTGAGGTGCCCTTTGCTAGTGCTACCTCTGTACCAAACTTCATTCCATTCGGTTTCACCGTGTTCGAATTAATAGGGGTAATCGATTTTGACACAAAGATGGCCGCCATCAACAAACTATTAGGCTAATGATCTATTAGATTTGTCAAAGGATGCCCCCTTCATAAAGGTATGTTGTTGCAAAATTTCGTAGAGATCGGATGATTAGGTTAGTCGAAATTTGATTTAAGCTTTGAACATTTGTGTGGCCGCCATTACGTCTCCGTCAAGATGGCGGTGATATGAAACATGACACTGAGGTGCCCTTTGCTAGTGCTACCTCTGTACCAAACTTCATTCCATTCGGTTTCACCGTGTTCGAATTAATAGGGGTAATCGATTTTGACACAAAGATGGCCGCCATCCGCAAACTATTAGGCTAATGACCTATTAGATTTGTCAAAGGATGCCCCCTTCATAAAGGTATGTTGTTGCAAAATTTGGTAGAGATCGGATGATTAGGTTAGTCGTAATTAGATTTAAGCTTTGAACATTTGGGTGGCCGCCATTACGTTTCCGTCAAGATGGCGGCGATATAAAACATGAAATTGGGGTGCCCATTGCTAGTGCTACCTCTGCACCAAATTTCATTCCATTCGGTTTTACCGTGTTTGAATTAATAGGGGTAATCGATTTTGACACAAAGAAAACCGCCATCTGCAAACTATCAGGCTAATGACCTATTAGATTTGTCAAAGGATGCTCCCTTCATAAAGGTATGTTGTGTTAAAATTTGGTAGAGATCGTATGATTAGGTTAGTCGTAATTAGATTTAAGCTTTGAATATTTGGGTGGCCGCCATTACGTTTCCGTCAAGATGGCGGTGATATAAAACATGACACTGGGTTGCCCTTTGCTAGTGCTACCTCTGCACCAAACTTCATTCCATTCGGTTTCACCGTGTTCGAATTAATAGGGTTAATCGATTTTGACACAAAGATGGCCGCCATCCGCAAACTATTAGGCTAATGACCTATTAGATTTGTCAAAGGATGCCCCCTTCATAAAGGTATGTTGTTGCAAAATTTCGTAGAGATCGGATTATTAGGTTAGTCGAAATTTGATTTAAGCTTTGAACATTTGTGTGGCCGCCATTACGTCTCCGTCAAGATGGCGGTGATATGAAACATGACACTGAGGTGCCCTTTGCTAGTGCTACCTCTGTACCAAACTTCATTCCATTCGGTTTCACCGTGTTCGAATTAATAGGGGTAATCGATTTTGACACAAAGATGGCCGCCATCCGCAAACTATTAGGCTAATGACCTATTAGATTTGCCAAAGGATGCCCCCTTCATAAAGGTATGTTGTTGCAAAATTTGGTAGAGATCGGATGATTAGGTTAGTCGTAATTAGATTTAAGCTTTGAACATTTGGGTGGCCGCCATTACGTTTCCGTCAAGATGGCGGCGATATAAAACATGAAATTGGGTTGCCCATTGCTAGTGCTACCTCTGCACCAAATTTCATTCCATTCGGTTTTACCGTGTTTGAATTAATAGGGGTAATCGATTTTGACACAAAGAAAACCGCCATCTGCAAACTATCAGGCTAATGACCTATTAGATTTGTCAAAGGATGCTCCCTTCATAAAGGTATGTTGTGTTAAAATTTGGTAGAGATCGTATGATTAGGTTAGTCGTAATTAGATTTAAGCTTTGAATATTTGGGTGGCCGCCATTACGTTTCCGTCAAGATGGCGGTGATATAAAACATGACACTGGGTTGCCCTTTGCTAGTGCTACCTCTGCACCAAACTTCATTCCATTCGGTTTCACCGTGTTCGAATTAATAGGGTTAATCGATTTTGACACAAAGATGGCCGCCATCCGCAAACTATTAGGCTAATGACCTATTAGATTTGTCAAAGGATGCCCCCTTCATAAAGGTATGTTGTTGCAAAATTTGGTAGAGATCGGAAGATCAGGTTAGTCGTAATTTGATTTAAGCTTTGAACATTTGGGTGGCCGCCATTACGTTTCCGTCAAGATGGCGGCGATATAAAACATGACACTGGGGTGCCCATTGCTAGTGCTACCTCTGCACCAAATTTCATTTCATTCGGTTTCACCGTGTTCGAATTAATAGGGGTAATTGATTTTGACACAAAGATGGCCGCCATCCGCAAACTATTAGGCTAATGACCTATTAGATTTGTCAAAGGATGCTTCCTCCATAAAGGTATGTCGTTGCAAAATTTGGTAGAGATCGGATGATTAGGTTAGTCGTAATTTGATTTAAGCTTTGAACATTTGTGTGGCCGCCATTACGTTTCCGTCAAGACGGCGGCGATACAAAACATGACACTGGGGTGCCCTTTGCTAGTACTACCTCTGTACCAAATTTCGTTCCATTCGGATTCACCGTGTTCGAATTAATAGAGGTAATCTATTTTGACACAAAGATGGCCGCCATCCGCAAACTATTAGGCTAATGACCTATTAGATTTGTCAAAGGATGCTTCCTCCACAAAGGTATGTTGTTGCAAAATTTGGTAGAGATCGGATGATTAGGTTAGTCGTAATTTGATTTAAGCTTTGAACATTTGTGTGGCCGCCAATACGTCTCCGTCAAGATGGCGTTGATATAAAACATGACACTGAGGTGCCCTTTGCTAGTGCTACCTCTGTACCAAACTTAATTCCATTCGGTTTCACCGTGTTCGATTTAATAGGGGTAATCTCTTCTGACACAAAGATGGCCGCCATCCGCAAACTATTAGGCTAATGACCAATTAGATTTGTCAAAGGATGCCCCCTTCATAACGGTATGTTTTTCCAAAATTTGGTAGAGATCGGATGATCAGCTTAGTCGTAATTTGATTTAAGCTTTGAACATTTGGGTGGCCGCCATTACGTTTCCGTCAAGATGGCGGCGATATAAAACATGACATTGGGGTGCCCATTGCTAGTGCTACCTCTGCACCAAATTTCATTCCATTCGGTTTCACCGTGTTCGAATTAATAGGGGTAATCGATTTTGACACAAAGATGGCCGCCATCCGCAAACTATTAGGCTAATGACCTATTAGATTTGTCAAAGGATGCTTCCTCCATAAAGGTATGTTGTTGCAAAATTTGGTAGAGATCGGATGATTAGGTTAGTCGTAATTTGATTTAAGCTTTGAACATTTGTGTGGCCGCCATTACGTTTCTGTCAAGATGGCGGTGATATAAAACATGACACTGAGGTGCCCTTTGCCAGTGCTACCTCTGTACAAAATTTCATTCCATTCGGTTTCACCGTTCGAATTAATAGGGGTAATCGATTTTGACACAAAGATGGCCGCCATCCGCAAAATATTAGGCTAATGACCTATTAGTTTGTTCAATGGATGCTCCCTCCATAATGGTATTTTGATGCAAAATTTGGTAGAGATCAGATGATTAGGTTAATCGTAATTTGATTTAAGCTTTGAATATATGTGTGGCCGTTATTACGTTTCCGTCAAGATGGCGGCGATATAAAACATGAAACTGAGGTGCCCTTTGCTAGTGCTACCTCTGTACCAAATTTCATTCCATTCTGTGTCACCGTGTTCGAATTAATAGGGGTAATCGATTTTGACACAAAGATGGCCGCCATCCGCAAACTATTAGGCTAATGACCTATTAGATTTTGTCAAAGGAAGCCCCCTTGACAATGGTATGTTGTTGCAAAATTTGGTAGAGATCGGATGATTAGGTTAGTCGTAATTTGATTTAAGCTTTGAACATTTGGGTGGCCGCCATTACGTTTCCGTCAAGATGACGGCGATATAAAACATGACATTGGGATGCACATTGCTAGTGCTACCTCTGCACCAAATTTCATTCCATTCGGTTTTACCGTGTTTGAATTAATAGGGGTAATCGATTTTGACACAAAGATGGCCGCCATCTGCAAACTATTAGGCTAATGACCTATTAGATTTATCAAAGGATGCTCCCTCCATAAAGGTATGTTGTTGCAAAATTTGGTAGAGATCGGATGATTAGGTTAGTCGTAATTTGATTTAAGCTTTGAACATTTGTGTGGCCGCCATTAAGTTTCCGGCAAGATGGCGGCGATACAAAACATGACACTGGAGTGCCCTTTGCTAGTACTACCTCTGTACCAAATTTCGTTCCATGCGGTTTCACCGTGTTCGAATTAATAGGGGTAATCTCTTCTGACACAAAGATGGCCGCCATCCGCAAACTATTAGGCTAATGACCTATTAGATTTGTCAAAGGATGCCCCCTTCATAAAGGTATGTTGTTGCAAAATTTGGTAGAGATCGGATGATCAGGTTAGTCGTAATTTGATTTAAGCTTTGAACATTTGGGTGGCCGCCATTACGTTTCCGTCAAGATGGCGGCGATATAAAACACGACACTGGGGTGCCCATTGCTCGTGCTACCTCTGCACCAAATTTCATTCCATTCGGTTTCACCGTGTTCGAATTAATAGGGGTAATCGATTTTGACACAAAGATGGCCGCCATCAACAAACTATTAGGCTAATGACCTATTAGATTTGTCAAAGGATGCCCCCTTCATAAAGGTATGTTGTTGCAAAATTTCGTAGAGATCGGATGATTAGGTTAGTCGTAATTTGATTTAAGTTTTGAACATTTGGGTGGCCGCCATTACGTTTCCGTCAAGATGGCGGCGATACAAAACATGACACTGGGGTGCCCTTTGCTAGTACTACCCCTGTACCAAATTTCGTTCCATTCGGTTTCACCGTGTTCGAATTAATAGGGGTAATCTCTTTTGACACAAAGATGGCCGCCATACGCAAACTATTAGGCTAATGACCTATTAGATTTGTCAAAGGATGCCCCCTTCATAAAGGTATGTTGTTGCAAAATTTGGTAGAGATCGGATGATCAGGTTAGTCGTAATTTGATTTAAGCTTTGAACATTTGGGTGGCCGCCATTACGTTTCCGTCAAGATGGCGGCGATATAAAACACGACACTGGGGTGCCCATTGCTCGTGCTACCTCTGCACCAAATTTCTTTCCATTCGGTTTCACCGTGTTTGAATTAATAGGGGTAATCAATTTTGACACAAAGATGGCCGCCATCTGCAAACTATTAGGCTAATGACCTAATAGATTTGTCAAAGGATGCTCCCTCCATAAAGGTATGTTGTTGCAAAATTTGGTAGAGATCGGATGATTAGGTTAGTCGTAATTTGATTTAAGCTTTGAATATTTGGGTGGCCGCCATGACGTTTCCGTCAAGATGGCGGTGATATAAAGCATGACACTGGGTTGCCCTTTACTAGTGCTACATCTCCACCAAATTTCATTCCATTCGGTTTCACCGTGTTCGAATTAATAGGGTTATTCGATTTTGACCCAAAGATGGCCGCCATCCGCAAACTATTAGGCTAATGACCTATTAGATTTGTCAAAGGATGCTCCCTCCATAAAGGTATGTTGTAGCAAAATTTGGTAGAGATCGGATGATTAGGTTAGTCGTAATTTGATTTAAGCTTTGAACATTTGTGGGGCCGCCATTACGTTTCCGTCAAGACGGCGGCGATACAAAACATGACACTGGGGTGCCCTTTGCTAGTACAACCTCTGTACCAAATTTCGTTCCATTCGGTTTCACCGTGTTCGAATTAATAGGGGTAATCTATTTTGACACAAAGTTGGCCGCCATCCGCAAACTATTAGGCTAATGACCTATTAGATTTGTCAAAGGATGCTTCCTCCATAAAGGTATGTTGTTGCAAAATTTGGTAGAGATCGGATGATTAGGTTAGTCGTAATTTGATTTAAGCTTTGAACATTTGTGTGGCCGCCATTACGTCTCCGTCAAGATGGCGGTTATACAAAACATGACACTGAGGTGCCCTTTGCTAGTGCTACCTCTGTGCCAAACTTCATTCCATTCGGTTTCACCGTGTTCGAATTAATAGGGGTAATCGATTTTGACACAAAGATCGCCGCCATTCGCAAACTATTAGGCTAATGACCTATTAGATTTGTCAAAGGATGCCCCCTTCATAAAGGTATGTTTTTGCAAAATTTGGTAGAGATCGGATGATCAGGTTAGTCGTAATTTGATTTAAGCTTTTAACATTTGGGTGGCCGCCATTACGTTTCCGTCAAGATGGCGGCGATACAAAACATGACACTGGGGTGCCCTTTGCTAGTACTACCTATGTACCAAATTTCGTTCCATTCGGTTTCACCGTGTTCGAATTAATAGGGGTAATCTCTTTTGACACAAAGATGGCCGCCATCCGCAAACTATTAGGCTAATGACCTATTAGATTTGTCAAAGGATGCCCCCTTCATAAAGGTATGTTGTTGCAAAATTTGGTAGAGATCGGATGATTAGGTTAGTCGAAATTTGATTTAAGCTTTGAACATTTGTGTGGCCGCCATTACGTCTCCGTCAAGATGGCGGTGATATGAAACATGACACTGAGGTGCCCTTTGCTAGTGCTACCTCTGTACCAAACTTCATTCCATTCGGTTTCACCGTATTCGAATTAATAGGGGTAATCGATTTTGACACAAAGATGGCCGCCATCAACAAACTATTAGGCTAATGACCTATTAGATTTGTCAAAGGATGCCCCCTTCATAAAGGTATGTTGTTGCAAAATTTCGTAGAGATCGGATGATTAGGTTAGTCGTAATTTGATTTAAGTTTTGAACATTTGGGTGGCCGCCATTACGTTTCCGTCAAGATGGCGGCGATACAAAACATGACACTGGGGTGCCCTTTGCTAGTACTACCTCTGTACCAAATTTCGTTCCATTCGGTTTCACCGTGTTCGAATTAATAGGGGTAATCTCTTTTGACACAAAGATGGCCGCCATCCGAAAACTATTAGGCTAATGACCTATTAGATTTGTCAAAGGATGCCCCCTTCATAAAGGTATGTTGTTGCAAAATTTGGTAGAGATCGGATGATCAGGTTAGTCGTAATTTGATTTAAGCATTGAACATTTGGGTGGCCGCCATTACGTTTCCGTCAAGATGGCGGCGATATAAAACATGACACTGGGGTGCCCATTGCTCGTGCTACCTCTGCACCAAATTTCATTCCATTCGGTATCACCGTGTTTGAATTAATAGGGGTAATCAATTTTGACACAAAGATGGCCGCCATCCGCAAACTATTAGGCTAATGACCTATTAGATTTGTCAAAAGATGCTCCCTCCATAAAGGTATGTTGTTGCATAATTTGGTAGAGATCGGACGATCAGGTTAGTCGTAATTTGATTTAAGCATTGAACATTTGGGTGGCCGCCATTACGTTTCCGTCAAGATGGCGGCGATATAAAACATGACACTGGGGTGCCCATTGCTCGTGCTACCTCTGCACCAAATTTCATTCCATTCGGTATCACCGTGTTTGAATTAATAGGGGTAATCAATTTTGACACAAAGATGGCCGCCATCCGCAAACTATTAGGCTAATGACCTATTAGATTTGTCAAAAGATGCTCCCTCCATAAAGGTATGTTGTTGCAAAATTTGGTAGAGATCGGATGATTAGGTTAGTCGTAATTTGATTTAAGCTTTGAATATTTGTGTGGCCGCCATTACGTTTCCGTCAAGACGGCGGTGATACAAAACATGACACTGAGGTGCCCTTTGCTAGTGCTACCTCTGTACAAAACTTCATTCCATTCGGTTTCACCGTGTTCGAATTAATAGGGGTAATTGATTTTGACACAAAGATGGCCGCCATCCGCAAACTATTAGGATAATGATCTATTAGATTTGTCAAAGGATGCTTCCTCCATAAAGGTATGTTGTTGCAAAATTTGGTAGAGATCGGATGATTAGGTTAGTCGTAATTTGTTTTAAGCTTTGAACATTTGTGTGGCCGCCATTACGTCTCCGTCAAGATGGCGGTGATACAAAACATGACACTGAGGTGCCCTTTGCTAGTGCTACCTCTGTACCAAACTTCATTCCATTCGGTTTCACCGTGTTCGAATTAATATGGGTAATCGATTTTGACACAAAGATGGCCGCCATCAACAATCTATTAGGCTAATGACCTATTAGATTTGTCAAAGGATGCCCCCTTCATAAAGGTATGTTGTTGCAAAATTTCGTAGAGATCGGATGATTAGGTTAGTCGTAATTTGATTTACGTTTTGAACATTTGGGTGGCCGCCATTACGTTTCCGTCAAGATGGCGGCGATACAAAACATGACACTGGGGTGCCCTTTGCTAGTACTACCTCTGCACCAAATTTCGTTCCATTCGGTTTCACCGTGTTCGAATTAATAGGGGTAATCTCTTTTGATACAAAGATGGCCGCCATCCGCAAACTATTAGGCTAATGACCTATTAGATTTGTCAAAGGATGCCCCCTTCATAAAGGTATGTGGTTGCAAAATTTGGTAGAGATCGGATGATCAGGTTAGTCGTAATTTGATTTAAGCATTGAACATTTGGGTGGCCGCCATTACGTTTCCGTCAAGATGGCGGCGATATAAAACATGACACAGGGGTGCACATTGCTCGTGCTACCTCTGCACCAAATTTCATTCCATTCGGTTTCACCGTGTTTGAATTAATAGGGGTAATCAATTTTGACACAAAGTTGGCCGCCATCTGCAAACTATTAGGCTAATGACCTATTAGATTCGTCAAAGGATGCTCCCTCCATAAAGGTATGTTGTTGCAAAATTTGGTAGAGATCGGATGATTAGGTTAGTCGTAATTTGATTTAAGCTTTGAATATTTGGGTGGCCGCCATTACGTTTCCGTCAAGATGGCGGCGATACAAAACATGACACTGGGGTGCCCTTTGCTAGTACTACCTCTGCACCAAATTTCGTTCCATTCGGTTTTACCGTGTTCGAATTAATAGGGTTATTCGATTTTGACACAAAGATGGCCGCCATCCGCAAACTATTAGGCTAATGACCTATTAGATATGTCAAAGGATGTTCCCTCCATAAAGGTATGTTGTAGCAAAATTTGGTAGAGATCGGATGATTAGGTTAGTCGTAATTTGATTTAAGCTTTGAACATTTGTGTGGCCGCCATTACGTTTCCGTCAAGACGGCGGCGATACAAAACATGACACTGGGGTGCCCTTTGCTAGTACTACCTCTGTACCAAATTTCGTTCCATTCGGTTTCACCGTGTTAAATTAATAGAGGTAATCTATTTTGACACAAAGATGGCCGCCATCCGCAAACTATTAGGCTAATGACCTATTAGATTTGTCAAAGGATGCTTCCTCCATAAAGGTATGTTGTTGCAAAATTTGGTAGAGATCGGATGATTAGGTTAGTCGAAATTTGATTTAAGCTTTGAACATTTGTGTGGCCGCCATTACGTCTCCGTCAAGATGGCGGTGATATGAAACATGACACTGAGGTGCCCTTTGCTAGTGCTACCTCTGTACCAAACTTCATTCCATTCGGTTTCACCGTGTTCGAATTAATAGGGGTAATCGATTTTGACACAAAGATGGCCGCCATCAACAAACTATTAGGCTAATGACCTATTAGATTTGTCAAAGGATGCCCCCTTCATAAAGGTATGTTGTTGCAAAATTTCGTAGAGATCGGATGATTAGGTTAGTCGTAATTTGATTTAAGTTTTGAACATTTGGGTGGCCGCCATTACGATTCCGTCAAGATGGCGGCGATAAAAAACATGACACTGGGGTGCCCTTTGCTAGTACTACCTCTGTACCAAATTTCGTTCCATTCGGTTTCACCGTGTTCGAATTAATAGGGGTAATCTCTTTTGACACAAAGATGGCCGCCATCCGCAAACTATTAGGCTAATGACCTATTAGATTTGTCAAAGGATGCCCCCTTCATAAAGGTATGTTGTTGCAAAATTTGGTAGAGATCGGATGATAAGGTTAGTCGTAATTTGATTTAAGCATTGAACATTTGGGTGGCCGCCATTACGTTTCCGTCAAGATGGCGGCGATATAAAACATGACACTGGGGTGCCCATTGCTCGTGCTACCTCTGCACCAAATTTCATTCCATTCGGTTTCACCGTGTTTGAATTAATAGGGGTAATCAATTTTGACACAAAGATGGCCGCCATCTGCAAACTATTAGGCTAATGACCTATTAGATTTGTCAAAAGATGCTCCCTCCATAATGGTATGTTGTTGCAAAATTTGGTAGAGATCGGATGATTAGGTTAGTCGTAATTTGATTTAAGCTTTGAATATTTGAGTGGCCGCCATTACGTTTCCGTCAAGATGGCGGTGATATAAAGCATGACCCTGGGTTGCCCTTTACTAGTGCTACATCTGCACCAAATTTCATTCCATTCGTTTTCACCGTGTTCGAATTAATAGGGTTATTCGATTTTGACACAAGGATGGCCGCCATCCGCAAACTATTAGGCTAATGACCTATTAGATTTGCCAAAGGATGCTCCCTCCATAAAGGTATGTTGTAGCAAAATCTGGTAGAGATCGGATGATTAGGTTAGTCGTAATTTGAGTTAAGCTTTGAACATTTGTGTGGCCGCCATTACGTTTCCGTCAAGACGGCGGTGATACAAAACATGACACTGAGGTGCCCTTTGCTAGTGCTACCTCTGTACCAAACTTCATTCCATTCGGTTTCACCGTGTTCGAATTAATAGGGGTAATTGATTTTAACACAAAGATGGCCGCCATCCGCAAACTATTAAGATAATGACCTATTAGATTTGTCAAAGGATGCCCCCTTCATAAAGGTATGTTGTTGCAAAATGTGGTAGAGATCGGATGATCAGGTTAGTCGTAATTTGATTTAAGCTTTGAACATTTGGGTGGCCGCCATTACGTTTCCGTCAAGATGGCGGCGATATAAAACACGACACTGGGGTGCCCATTGCTCGTGCTACCTCTGCACCAAATTTCTTTCCATTCGGTTTCACCGTGTTTGAATTAATAGGGGTAATCAATTTTGACACAAAGATGGCCGCCATCTGCAAACTATTAGGCTAATGACCTAATAGATTTGTCAAAGGATGCTCCCTCCATAAAGGTATGTTGTTGCAAAATTTGGTAGAGATCGGATGATCAGGTTAGTCGTAATTTGATTTAAGCTTTTAACATTTGGGTGGCCGCCATTACGTTTCCGTCAAGATGGCGGCGATACAAAACATGACACTGGGGTGCCCTATGCTAGTACTACCTCTGTACCAAATTTCGTTCCATTCGGTTTCACCGTGTTCGAATTAATAGGGGTAATCTCTTTTGACACAAAGATGGCCGCCATCCGCAAACTATTAGGCTAATGACCTATTAGATTTGTCAAAGGATGCCCCCTTCATAAAGGTATGTTGTTGCAAAATTTGGTAGAGATCGGATGATTAGGTTAGTCGAAATTTGATTTAAGCTTTGAACATTTGTGTGGCCGCCATTACGTCTCCGTCAAGATGGCGGTGATATGAAACATGACACTGAGGTGCCCTTTGCTAGTGCTACCTCTGTACTAAACTTCATTCCATTCGGTTTCACCGTGTTCGAATTAATAGGGGTAATCGATTTTGACACAAAGATGGCCGCCATCAACAAACTATTAGGCTAATGACCTATTAGATTTGTCAAAGGATGCCCCCTTCATAAAGGTATGTTGTTGCAAAATTTCGTAGAGATCTGATGATTAGGTTAGTCGTAATTTGATTTAAGTTTTGAACATTTGGGTGGCCGCCATTACGTTTCCGTCAAGATGGCGGCGATACAAAACATGACACTGGGGTGCCCTTTGCTAGTACTACCTCTGTACCAAATTTCGTTCCATTCGGTTTCACCGTGTTCGAATTAATAGGGGTAATCTCTTTTGACACAAAGATGGCCGCCATCCGCAAACTATTAGGCTAATGACCTATTAGATTTGTCAAAGGATGCCCCCTTCATAAAGGTATGTTGTTGCAAAATTTGGTAGAGATCGGATGATCAGGTTAGTCGTAATTTGATTTAAGCATTGAACATTTGGGTGGCCGCCATTACGTTTCCGTCAAGATGGCGGCGATATAAAACATGACACTGGGGTGCCCATTGCTCGTGCTACCTCTGCACCAAATTTCATTCCATTCGGTTTCACCGTGTTTGAATTAATAGGGGTAATCAATTTTGACACAAAGATGGCCGCCATCCGCAAACTATTAGGCTAATGACCTATTAGATTTGTGAAAGGATGCTTCCTCCATAAAGGTATGTTGTTGCAAAATTTGGTAGAGATCGGATGATTAGGTTAGTCGTAATTTGATTTAAGCTTTGAATATTTGGGTGGCCGCCATTACGTTTCCGTCAAGATGGCGGTGATATAAAGCATGACCCTGGGTTGCCCTTTACTAGTGCTACATCTGCACCAAATTTCATTCCATTCGGTTTCACCGTGTTCGAATTAATAGGGTTATTCGATTTTGACTCAAAGATGGCCGCCATCCGCAAACTATTAGGCTAATGACCTATTAGATTTGTCAAAGGATGCTCCCTCCATAAAGGTATGTTGTAGCAAAATCTGGTAGAGATCGGATGATTAGGTTAGTCGTAATTTGATTTAAGCTTTGAACATTTGTGTGGCCGCCATTACGTTTCCGTCAAGACGGCGGTGATACAAAACATGACACTGAGGTGCCCTTTGCTAGTGCTACCTCTGTACAAAACTTCATTCCATTCGGTTTCACCGTGTTCGAATTAATAGGGGTAATTGATTTTGACACAAAGATGGCCGCCATCCGCAAACTATTAGGATAATGATCTATTAGATTTGTCAAAGGATGCTTCCTCCATAAAGGTATGTTGTTGCAAAATTTGGTAGAGATCGGATGATTAGGTTAGTCGTAATTTGATTTAAGCTTTGAACATTTGTGTGGCCGCCATTACGTCTCCGTCAAGATGGCGGTGATACAAAACATGACACTGAGGTGCCCTTTGCTAGTGCTACCTCTGTACCAAACTTCATTCCATTCGGTTTCACCGTGTTCGAATTAATATGGGTAATCGATTTTGACACAAAGATGGCCGCCATCAACAATCTATTAGGCTAATGACCTATTAGATTTGTCAAAGGATGCCCCCTTCATAATGGTATGTTGTTGCAAAATTTCGTAGAGATCGGATGATTAGGTTAGTCGTAATTTGATTTACGTTTTGAACATTTGGATGGCCGCCATTACGTTTCCGTCAAGATGGCGGCGATACAAAACATGACACTGGGGTGCCCTTTGCTAGTACTACCTCTGCACCAAATTTCGTTCCATTCGGTTTCACCGTGTTCGAATTAATAGGGGTAATCTCTTTTGATACAAAGATGGCCGCCATCCGCAAACTATTAGGCTAATGACCTATTAGATTTGTCAAAGGATGCCCCCTTCATAAAGGTATGTGGTTGCAAAATTTGGTAGAGATCGGATGATCAGGTTAGTCGTAATTTGATTTAAGCATTGAACATTTGGGTGGCCGCCATTACGTTTCCGTCAAGATGGCGGCGATATAAAACATGACACAGGGGTGCACATTGCTCGTGCTACCTCTGCAACAAATTTCATTCCATTCGGTTTCACCGTGTTTGAATTAATAGGGGTAATCAATTTTGACACAAAGATGGCCGCCATCTGCAAACTATTAGGCTAATGACCTATTAGATTTGTCAAAGGATGCTCCCTCCATAAAGGTATGTTGTTGCAAAATTTGGTAGAGATCGGATGATTAGGTTAGTCGTAATTTGATTTAAGCTTTGAATATTTGGGTGGCCGCCATTACGTTTCCGTCAAGATGGCGGTGATATAAAGCATGACACTGGGTTTCCCTTTACTAGTGCTACACCTGCACCAAATTTCATTCCATTCGGTTTTACCGTGTTCGAATTAATAGGGTTATTCGATTTTGACACAAAGATGGCCGCCATCCGCAAACTATTAGGCTAATGACCTATTAGATTTGTCAAAGGATGCTCCCTCCATAAAGGTATGTTGTAGCAAAATTTGGTAGAGATCGGATGATTAGGTTAGTCGTAATTTGATTTAAGCTTTGAACATTTGTGTGGCCGCCATTACGTTTCCGTCAAGACGGCGGCGATACAAAACATGACACTGGGGTGCCCTTTGCTAGTACTACCTCTGTACCAAATTTCGTTCCATTCGGTTTCACCGTGTTAAATTAATAGAGGTAATCTATTTTGACACAAAGATGGCCGCCATCCGCAAACTATTAGGCTAATGACCTATTAGATTTGTCAAAGGATGCTTCCTCCATAAAGGTATGTTGTTGCAAAATTTGGTAGAGATCGGATGATTAGGTTAGTCGAAATTTGATTTAAGCTTTGAACATTTGTGTGGCCGCCATTACGTCTCCGTCAAGATGGCGGTGATATGAAACATGACACTGAGGTGCCCTTTGCTAGTGCTACCTCTGTACCAAACTTCATTCCATTCGGTTTCACCGTGTTCGAATTAATAGGGGTAATCGATTTTGACACAAAGATGGCCGCCATCAACAAACTATTAGGCTAATGACCTATTAGATTTGTCAAAGGATGCCCCCTTCATAAAGGTATGTTGTTGCAAAATTTCGTAGAGATCGGATGATTAGGTTAGTCGTAATTTGATTTAAGTTTTGAACATTTGGGTGGCCGCCATTACGTTTCCGTCAAGATGGCGGCGATAAAAAACATGACACTGGGGTGCCCTTTGCTAGTACTACCTCTGTACCAAATTTCGTTCCATTCGGTTTCACCGTGTTCGAATTAATAGGGGTAATCTCTTTTGACACAAAGATGGCCGCCATCCGCAAACTATTAGGCTAATGACCTATTAGATTTGTCAAAGGATGCCCCCTTCATAAAGGTATGTTGTTGCAAAATTTGGTAGAGATCGGATGATCAGGTTAGTCGTAATTTGATTTAAGCATTGAACATTTGGGTGGCCGCCATTACGTTTCCGTCAAGATGGCGGCGATATAAAACATGACACTGGGGTGCCCATTGCTCGTGCTACCTCTGCACCAAATTTCATTCCATTCGGTTTCACCGTGTTTGAATTAATAGGGGTAATCAATTTTGACACAAAGATGGCCGCCATCTGCAAACTATTAGGCTAATGACCTATTAGATTTGTCAAAAGATGCTCCCTCCATAATGGTATGTTGTTGCAAAATTTGGTAGAGATCGGATGATTAGGTTAGTCGTAATTTGACTTAAGCTTTGAATATTTGAGTGGCCGCCATTACGTTTCCGTCAAGATGGCGGTGATATAAAGCATGACCCTGGGTTGCCCGTTACTAGTGCTACATCTGCACCAAATTTCATTCCATTCGGTTTCACCGTGTTCGAATTAATAGGGTTATTCGATTTTGACTCAAGGATGGCCGCCATCCGCAAACTATTAGGCTAATGACCTATTAGATTTGTCAAAGGATGCTCCCTCCATAAAGGTATGTTGTAGCAAAATCTGGTAGAGATCGGATGATTAGGTTAGTCGTAATTTGAGTTAAGCTTTGAACATTTGTGTGGCCGCCATTACGTTTCCGTCAAGACGGCGGTGATACAAAACATGACACTGAGGTGCCCTTTGCTAGTGCTACCTCTGTACCAAACTTCATTCCATTCGGTTTCACCGTGTTCGAATTAATAGGGGTAATTGATTTTAACACAAAGATGGCCGCCATCCGCAAACTATTAAGATAATGACCTATTAGATTTGTCAAAGGATGCCCCCTTCATAAAGGTATGTTGTTGCAAAATGTGGTAGAGATCGGATGATCAGGTTAGTCGTAATTTGATTTAAGCTTTGAACATTTGGGTGGCCGCCATTACGTTTCCGTCAAGATGGCGGCGATATAAAACACGACACTGGGGTGCCCATTGCTCGTGCTACCTCTGCACCAAATTTCTTTCCATTCGGTTTCACCGTGTTTGAATTAATAGGGGTAATCAATTTTGACACAAAGATGGCCGCCATCTGCAAACTATTAGGCTAATGACCTAATAGATTTGTCAAAGGATGCTCCCTCCATAAAGGTATGTTGTTGCAAAATTTGGTAGAGATCGGATGATCAGGTTAGTCGTAATTTGATTTAAGCTTTTAACATTTGGGTGGCCGCCATTACGTTTCCGTCAAGATGGCGGCGATACAAAACATGACACTGGGGTGCCCTTTGCTAGTACTACCTCTGTACCAAATTTCGTTCCATTCGGTTTCACCGTGTTCGAATTAATAGGGGTAATCTCTTTTGACACAAAGATGGCCGCCATCCGCAAACTATTAGGCTAATGACCTATTAGATTTGTCAAAGGATGCCCCCTTCATAAAGGTATGTTGTTGCAAAATTTGGTAGAGATCGGACGATCAGGTTAGTCGTAATTTGATTTAAGCATTGAACATTTGGGTGGCCGCCATTACGTTTCCGTCAAGATGGCGGCGATATAAAACATGACACTGGGGTGCCCATTGCTCGTGCTACCTCTGCACCAAATTTCATTCCATTCGGTTTCACCGTGTTTGAATTAATAGGGGTAATCAATTTTGACACAAAGATGGCCGCCATCCGCAAACTATTAGGCTAATGACCTATTAGATTTGTCAAAAGATGCTCCCTCCATAAAGGTATGTTGTTGCAAAATTTGGTAGAGATCGGATGATTAGGTTAGTCGTAATTTGATTTAAGCTTTGAATTTTTGGGTGGCCGCCATTACGTTTCCGTCAAGATGGCGGTGATATAAAGCATGACCCTGGGTTGCCCTTTACTAGTGCTACATCTGCACCAAATTTCATTCCATTCGGTTTCACCGTGTTCGAATTAATAGGGTTATTCGATTTTGACTCAAAGATGGCCGCCATCCGCAAACTATTAGGCTAATGACCTATTAGATTTGTCAAAGGATGCTCCCTCCATAAAGGTATGTTGTAGCAAAATCTGGTAGAGATCGGATGATTAGGTTAGTCGTAATTTGATTTAAGCTTTGAACATTTGTGTGGCCGCCATTACGTTTCCGTCAAGACGGCGGTGATACAAAACATGACACTGAGGTGCCCTTTGCTAGTGCTACCTCTGTACAAAACTTCATTCCATTCGGTTTCACCGTGTTCGAATTAATAGGGGTAATTGATTTTGACACAAAGATGGCCGCCATCCGCAAACTATTAGGATAATGATCTATTAGATTTGTCAAAGGATGCTTCCTCCATAAAGGTATGTTGTTGCAAAATTTGGTAGAGATCGGATGATTAGGTTAGTCGTAATTTGATTTAAGCTTTGAACATTTGTGTGGCCGCCATTACGTCTCCGTCAAGATGGCGGTGATACAAAACATTACACTGAGGTGCCCTTTGCTAGTGCTACCTCTGTACCAAACTTCATTCCATTCGGTTTCACCGTGTTCGAATTAATATGGGTAATCGATTTTGACACAAAGATGGCCGCCATCAACAATCTATTAGGCTAATGACCTATTAGATTTGTCAAAGGATGCCCCCTTCATAATGGTATGTTGTTGCAAAATTTCGTAGAGATCGGATGATTAGGTTAGTCGTAATTTGATTTACGTTTTGAACATTTGGATGGCCGCCATTAGGTTTCCGTCAAGATGGCGGCGATACAAAACATGACACTGGGGTGCCCTTTGCTAGTACTACCTCTGCACCAAATTTCGTTCCATTCGGTTTCACCGTGTTCGAATTAATAGGGGTAATCTCTTTTGATACAAAGATGGCCGCCATCCGCAAACTATTAGGCTAATGACCTATTAGATTTGTCAAAGGATGCCCCCTTCATAAAGGTATGTGGTTGCAAAATTTGGTAGAGATCGGATGATCAGGTTAGTCGTAATTTGATTTAAGCATTGAACATTTGGGTGGCCGCCATTACGTTTCCGTCAAGATGGCGGCGATATAAAACATGACACAGGGGTGCACATTGCTCGTGCTACCTCTGCAACAAATTTCATTCCATTCGGTTTCACCGTGTTTGAATTAATAGGGGTAATCAATTTTGACACAAAGATGGCCGCCATCTGCAAACTATTAGGCTAATGACCTATTAGATTTGTCAAAGGATGCTCCCTCCATAAAGGTATGTTGTTGCAAAATTTGGTAGAGATCGGATGATTAGGTTAGTCGTAATTTGATTTAAGCTTTGAATATTTGGGTGGCCGCCATTACGTTTCCGTCAAGATGGCGGTGATATAAATCATGACACTGGGTTTCCCTTTACTAGTGCTACACCTGCACCAAATTTCATTCCATTCGGTTTTACCGTGTTCGAATTAATAGGGTTATTCGATTTTGACACAAAGATGGCCGCCATCCGCAAACTATTAGGCTAATGACCTATTAGATTTGTCAAAGGATGCTCCCTCCATAAAGGTATGTTGTAGCAAAATTTGGTAGAGATCGGATGATTAGGTTAGTCGTAATTTGATTTAAGCTTTGAACATTTGTGTGGCCGCCATTACGTTTCCGTCAAGACGGCGGCGATACAAAACATGACACTGGGGTGCCATTTGCTAGTACTACCTCTGTACCAAATTTCGTTCCATTCGGTTTCACCGTGTTCGAATTAATAGAGGTAATCTATTTTGACACAAAGATGGCCGCCATCCGCAAACTATTAGGCTAATGACCTATTAGATTTGTCAAAGGATGCTTCCTCCATAAAGGTATGTTATTGCAAAATTTGGTAGAGATCGGATGATTAGGTTAGTCGAAATTTGATTTAAGCTTTGAACATTTGTGTGGCCGCCATTACGTCTCCGTCAAGATGGCGGTGATATGAAACATGACACTGAGGTGCCCTTTGCTATTGCTACCTCTGTACCAAACTTCATTCCATTCGGTTTCACCGTGTTCGAATTAATAGGGGTAATCGATTTTGACACAAAGATGGCCGCCATCAACAAACTATTAGGCTAATGACCTATTAGATTTGTCAAAGGATGCCCCCTTCATAAAGGTATGTTGTTGCAAAATTTCGTAGAGATCGGATGATTAGGTTAGTCGTAATTTGATTTATGTTTTGAACATTTGGGTGGCCGCCATTACGTTTCCGTCAAGATGGCGGCGATAAAAAACATGACACTGGGGTGCCCTTTGCTAGTACTACCTCTGTACCAAATTTCGTTCCATTCGGTTTCACCGTGTTCGAATTAATAGGGGTAATCTCTTTTGACACAAAGATGGCCGCCATCCGCAAACTATTAGGCTAATGACCTATTAGATTTGTCAAAGGATGCCCCCTTCATAAAGGTATGTTGTTGCAAAATTTGGTAGAGATCGGATGATCAGGTTAGTCGTAATTTGATTTAAGCATTGAACATTTGGGTGGCCGCCATTACGTTTCCGTCAAGATGGCGGCGATATAAAACATGACACTGGGGTGCCCATTGCTCGTGCTACCTCTGCACCAAATTTCATTCCATTCGGTTTCACCGTGTTTGAATTAATAGGGGTAATCAATTTTGACACAAAGATGGCCGCCATCTGCAAACGATTAGGCTAATGACCTATTAGATTTGTCAAAAGATGCTCCCTCCATAATGGTATGTTGTTGCAAAATTTGGTAGAGATCGGATGATTAGGTTAGTCGTAATTTGATTTAAGCTTTGAATATTTGAGTGGCCGCCATTACGTTTCCGTCAAGATGGCGGTGATATAAAGCATGACCCTGGGTTGCCCTTTACTAGTGCTACATCTGCACCAAATTTCATTCCATTCGGTTTCACCGTGTTCGAATTAATAGGGTTATTCGATTTTGACTCAAGGATGGCCGCCATCCGCAAACTATTAGGCTAATGACCTATTAGATTTGTCAAAGGATGCTCCCTCCATAAAGGTATGTTGTAGCAAAATCTGGTAGAGATCGGATGATTAGGTTAGTCGTAATTTGATTTAAGCTTTGAACATTTGTGTGGCCGCCATTACGTTTCCGTCAAGACGGCGGTGATACAAAACATGACACTGAGGTGCCCTTTGCTAGTGCTACCTCTGTACCAAACTTCATTCCATTCGGTTTCACCGTGTTCGAATTAATAGGGGTAATTGATTTTAACACAAAGATGGCCGCCATCCGCAAACTATTAAGATAATGACCTATTAGATTTGTCAAAGGATGCTTCCTCCATAAAGGTATGTTGTTGCAAAATTTGGTAGAGATCGGATGATTAGGTTAGTCGTAATTTGATTTAAGCTTTGAACATTTGTGTGGCCGCCATTACGTCTCCGTCAAGATGGCGGTGATACAAAACATGACACTGAGGTGCCCTTTGCTAGTGCTACCTCTGTACCAAACTTCATTCCATTCGGTTTCACCGTGTTCGAATTAATATGGGTAATCGATTTTGACACAAAGATGGCCGCCATCAACAAACTATTAGGCTAATGACCTATTAGATTTGTCAAAGGATGCCCCCTTCATAAAGGTATGTTGTTGCAAAATTTGGTAGAGATCGGATGATTAGGTTAGTC
Organism: Meconema thalassinum; assembly: GCA_946902985.2. Taxonomy (NCBI): domain Eukaryota; kingdom Metazoa; phylum Arthropoda; class Insecta; order Orthoptera; family Tettigoniidae; genus Meconema; species Meconema thalassinum. The sequence goes on along the minus strand of CAMPQE020000003.1, from coordinate 3,435,462 downwards.
GTAATTTGATTTACGTTTTGAACATTTGGGTGGCCGCCATTACGTTCCCGTCAAGACGGCGGCGATACAAAACATGACACTGGGGTGCCCTTTGCTAGTACTACCTCTGTACCAAATTTCGTTCCATTCGGTTTCACCGTGTTCGAATTAATAGGGGTAATCTCTTTTGATTCAAAGATGGCCGCCATCCGCAAACTATTAGGCTAATGACCTATTAGATTTGTCAAAGGATGCTCCCTCCATAAAGGTATGTTGTAGCAAAATTTGGTAGAGATCGGATGATTATGTTAGTCGTAATTTGATTTAAGCTTTGAACATTTGTGTGGCCGCCATTACGTTTCCGTCAAGACGGCGGCGATACAAAACATGACACTGGGGTGCCCTTTGCTAGTACTACCTCTGTACCAAATTTCGTTCCATTCGGTTTCACCGTGTTCGAATTAATAGAGGTAATCTATTTTGACACAAAGATGGCCGCCATCCGCAAACTATTAGGCTAATGACCTATTAGATTTGTCAAAGGATGCTTCCTCCATAAAGGTATGTTGTTGCAAAATTTGGTAGAGATAGGATGATTAGGTTAGTCGTAATTTGATTTAAGCTTTGAACATTTGTGTGGCCGCCATTACGTTTCCGTCAAGATGGCGGTGATATAAAACATGACACTGAGGTGCCCTTTGCCAGAGCTACCTCTGTACCAAATTTCATTCCATTCGGTTTCACCGTTCGAATTAATAGGGGTAATCGATTTTGACACAAAGATGGCCGCCATCCGCAAAATATTAGGCTAATGACCTATTAGTTTGGTCAATGGATGCTCCCTCCATAATGGTATTTTGATGCAAAATTTGGTAGAGATCAGATGATTAGGTTAATCGTAATTTGATTTAAGCTTTGAATATATGTGTGGCCGTCATTACGTTTCCGTCAAGATGGCGGCGATATAAAACATGAAACTGAGGTGCCCTTTGCTAGTGCTACCTCTGTACCAAACTTCATTCCATTCGGTTTCACCGTGTTCGAATTAATAGGGGTAATCGATTTTGACACAAAGATGGCCGCCATCCACAAACTATTAGGCTGATGACCTATTAGATTTGTCAAAGGATGCTTCCTCAACAAAGGTATGTTGTTGCAAAATTTGGTAGAGATCGGATGATTAGGTTAGTCGTAATTTGATTTAAGCTTTGAACATTTGAGTGGCCGCCATTACGTCTCCGTCAAGATGGCGGTGATATAAAACATGACACTGAGGTGCCCTTTGCTAGTGCTACCTCTGTACCAAACTTAATTCCATTCGGTTCCACCGTGTTCGATTTAATAGGGGTAATCGATTTTGACACAAAGATGGCCGCCATCCGCAAACTATTAGGCTAATGACCAATTAGATTTGTCAAAGGATGCCCCCTTCATAAAGGTATGTTTTTCCAAAATTTGGTAGAGATCGGATGATCAGGTTAGTCGTAATTTGATTTAAGCTTTGAACATTTGGGTGGCCGCCATTACGTTTCCGTCAAGACGGCGGTGATACAAAACATGACACTGAGGTGCCCTTTGCTAGTGCTACCTCTGTACAAAACTTCATTCCATTCGGTTTCACCGTGTTCGAATTAATAGGGGTAATTGATTTTGACACAAAGATGGCCGCCATCCGCAAACTATTAGGATAATGACCTATTAGATTTGTCAAAGGATGCTTCCTCCATAAAGGTATGTTGTTGCAAAATTTGGTAGAGATCGGATGATTAGGTTAGTCGTAATTTGATTTAAGCTTTGAACATTTGTGTGGCCGCCATTACGTCTCCGTCAAGATGGCGGTGATACAAAACATTACACTGAGGTGCCCTTTGCTAGTGCTACCTCTGTACCAAACTTCATTCCATTCGGTTTCACCGTGTTCGAATTAATATGGGTAATCGATTTTGACACAAAGATGGCCGCCATCAACAAACTATTAGGCTAATGACCTATTAGATTTGTCAAAGGATGCCCCCTTCATAAAGGTATGTTGTTGCAAAATTTCGTAGAGATCGGATGATTAGGTTAGTCGTAATTTGATTTACGTTTTGAACATTTGGGTGGCCGCCATTACGTTTCCGTCAAGATGGCGGCGATACAAAACATGACACTGGGGTGCCCTTTGCTAGTACTACCTCTGCACCAAATTACGTTCCATTCGGTTTAACCGTGTTCGAATTAATAGGGGTAATCTCTTTTGATACAAAGATGGCCGCCATCCGCAAACTATTAGGCTAATGACCTATTAGATTTGTCAAAGGATGCCCCCTTCATAAAGGTATGTGGTTGCAAAATTTGGTAGAGATCGGATGATCAGGTTAGTCGTAATTTGATTTAAGCATTGAACATTTGGGTGGCCGCCATTACGTTTCCGTCAAGATGGCGGCGATATAAAACATGACACAGGGGTGCACATTGCTCGTGCTACCTCTGCACCAAATTTCATTCCATTCGGTTTCACCGTGTTTGAATTAATAGGGGTAATCAATTTTGACTCAAAGATGGCCGCCATCTGCAAACTATTAGGCTAATGACCTATTAGATTTGTCAAAGGATGTTCCCTCCATAAAGGTATGTTGTTGCAAAATTTGGTAGAGATCGGATGATTAGGTTAGTCGTAATTTGATTTAAGCTTTGATTATTTGGGAAGGCCGCCATTACGTTTCCGTCAAGATGGCGGTGATATAAAGCATGACACTGGGTTTCCCTTTACTAGTGCTACACCTGCACCAAATTTCATTCCATTCGGTTTTACCGTGTTCGAATTAATAGGGTTATTCGATTTTGACACAAAGATGGCCGCCATCCGCAAACTATTAGGCTAATGACCTATTAGATTTGTCAAAGGATGCTCCCTCCATAAAGGTATGTTGTAGCAAAATTTGGTAGAGATCGGATGATTAGGTTAGTCGTAATTTGATTTAAGCTTTGAACATTTGTGTGGCCGCCATTACGTTTCCGTCAAGACGGCGGCGATACAAAACATGACACTGGGGTGCCCTTTGCTAGTACTACCTCTGTACCAAATTTCGTTCCATTCGGTTTCACCGTGTTCGAATTAATAGAGGTAATCTATTTTGACACAAAGATGGCCGCCATCCGCAAACTATTAGGCTAATGACCTATTAGATTTGTCAAAGGATGCTTCCTCCATAAAGGTATGTTGTTGCAAAATTTGGTAGAGATCGGATGATTAGGTTAGTCGAAATTTGATTTAAGTTTTGAACATTTGTGTGGCCGTCATTACGTCTCCGTCAAGATGGCGGTGATATGAAACATGACACTGAGGTGCCCTTTGCTATTGCTACCTCTGTACCAAACTTCATTCCATTCGGTTTCACCGTGTTCGAATTAATAGGGGTAATCGATTTTGACACAAAGATGGCCGCCATCAACAAACTATTAGGCTAATGACCTATTAGATTTGTCAAAGGATGCCCCCTTCATAAAGGTATGTTGTTGCAAAATTTCGTAGAGATCGGATGAATAGGTTAGTCGTAATTTGATTTAAGTTTTGAACATTTGGGTGGCCGCCATTACGTTTCCGTCAAGATGGCGGCGATAAAAAACATGACACTGGGGTGCCCTTTGCTAGTACTACATCTGTACCAAATTTCGTTCCATTCGGTTTCACCGTGTTCGAATTAATAGGGGTAATCTCTTTTGACACAAAGATGGCCGCCATCCGCAAACTGTTAGGCTAATGACCTATTAGATTTGTCAAAGGATGCCCCCTTCATAAAGGTATGTTGTTGCAAAATTTGGTAGAGATCGGATGATCAGGTTAGTCGTAATTTGATTTAAGCATTGAACATTTGGGTGGCCGCCATTACGTTTCCGTCAAGATGGCGGCGATATAAAACATGACACTGGGGTGCCCATTGCTCGTGCTACCTCTGCACCAAATTTCATTCCATTCGGTTTCACCGTGTTTGAATTAATAGGGGTAATCAATTTTGACACAAAGATGGCCGCCATCTGCAAACTATTAGGCTAATGACCTATTAGATTTGTCAAAAGATGCTCCCTCCATAATGGTATGTTGTTGCAAAATTTGGTAGAGATCGGATGATTAGGTTAGTCGTAATTTGATTTAAGCTTTGAATATTTGAGTGGCCGCCATTACGTTTCCGTCAAGATGGCTGTGATATAAAGCATGACCCTGGGTTGCCCTTTACTAGTGCTACATCTGCACCAAATTTCATTCCATTCGGTTTCACCGTGTTCGAATTAATAGGGGTAATTGATTTTAACACAAAGATGGCCGCCATCCGCAAACTATTAAGATAATGGACCTATTAGATTTGTCAAAGGATGCTTCCTCCATAAAGGTATGTTGTTGCAAAATTTGGTAGAGATCGGATGATTAGGTTAGTCGTAATTTGATTTAAGCTTTGAACATTTGTGTGGCCGCCATTACGTCTCCGTCAAGATGGCGGTGATACAAAACATGACACTGAGGTGCCCTTTGCTAGTGCTACCTCTGTACCAAACTTCATTCCATTCGGTTTCACCGTGTTCGAATTAATATGGGTAATCGATTTTGACACAAAGATGGCCGCCATCAACAAACTATTAGGCTAATGACCTATTAGATTTGTCAAAGGATGCCCCCTTCATAAAGGTATGTTGTTGCAAAATTTCGTAGAGATCGGATGATTAGGTTAGTCGTAATTTGATTTACGTTTTGAACATTTGGGTGGCCGCCATTACGTTCCCGTCAAGACGGCGGCGATACAAAACATGACACTGGGGTGCCCTTTGCTAGTACTACCTCTGTACCAAATTTCGTTCCATTCGGTTTCACCGTGTTCGAATTAATAGGGGTAATCTCTTTTGATACAAAGATGGCCGCCATCCGCAAACTATTAGGCTAATGACCTATTAGATTTGTCAAAGGATGCTCCCTCCATAAAGGTATGTTGTAGCAAAATTTGGTAGAGATCGGATGATTAGGTTAGTCGTAATTTGATTTAAGCTTTGAACATTTGTGTGGCCGCCATTACGTTTCCGTCAAGACGGCGGCGATACAAAACATGACACTGGGGTGCCCTTTGCTAGTACTACCTCTGTACCAAATTTCGTTCCATTCGGTTTCACCGTGTTCGAATTAATAGAGGTAATCAATTTTGACACAAAGATGGCCGCCATCCGCAAACTATTAGGCTAATGACCTATTAGATTTGTCAAAGGATGCTTCCTCCATAAAGGTATGTTGTTGCAAAATTTGGTAGAGATAGGATGATTAGGTTAGTCGTAATTTGATTTAAGCTTTGAACATTTGTGTGGCCGCCATTACGTTTCCGTCAAGATGGCGGTGATATAAAACATGACACTGAGGTGCCCTTTGCCAGAGCTACCTCTGTACCAAATTTCATTCCATTCGGTTTCACCGTTCGAATTAATAGGGGTAATCGATTTTGACACAAAGATGGCCGCCATCCGCAAAATATTAGGCTAATGACCTATTAGTTTGGTCAATGGATGCTCCCTCCATAATGGTATTTTGATGCAAAATTTGGTAGAGATCAGATGATTAGGTTAATCGTAATTTGATTTAAGCTTTGAATATATGTGTGGCCGTCATTACGTTTCCGTCTAGATGGCGGCGATATAAAACATGAAACTGAGGTGCCCTTTGCTAGTGCTACCTCTGTACCAAACTTCATTCCATTCGGTTTCACCGTGTTCGAATTAATAGGGGTAATCGATTTTGACACAAAGATGGCCGCCATCCACAAACTATTAGGCTGATGACCTATTAGGTTTGTCAAAGGATGCTTCCTCAACAAAGGTATGTTGTTGCAAAATTTGGTAGAGATCGGATGATTAGGTTAGTCGTAATTTGATTTAAGCTTTGAACATTTGAGTGGCCGCCATTACGTCTCCGTCAAGATGGCGGTGATATAAAACATGACACTGAGGTGCCCTTTGCTAGTGCTACCTCTGTACCAAACTTAATTCCATTCGGTTTCACCGTGTTCGATTTAATAGGGGTAATCGATTTTGACACAAAGATGGCCGCCATCCGCAAACTATTAGGCTAATGACCAATTAGATTTGTCAAAGGATGCCCCCTTCATAAAGGTATGTTGTTGCAAAATTTCGTAGAGATCGGATGATTAGGTTAGTCGTAATTTGATTTACGTTTTGAACATTTGGGTGGCCGCCATTACGTCTCCGTCAAGATGGCGGTGATACAAAACATGACACTGAGGTGCCCTTTACTAGTGCTACCTCTGTACCAAACTTCATTCCATTCGGTTTCACCGTGTTCGAATTAATATGGGTAATCGATTTTGACACAAAGATGGCCGCCATCAACAAACTATTAGGCTAATGACCTATTAGATTTGTCAAAGGATGCTCCCTCCATAAAGGTATGTTGTAGCAAAATTTGGTAGAGATCGGATGATTAGGTTAGTCGTAATTTGATTTAAGCTTTGAACATTTGTGTGGCCGCCATTACATTTCCGTCAAGACGGCGGCGATACAAAACATGACACTGGGGTGCCCTTTGCTAGTACTACCTCTGTACCAAATTTCGTTCCATTCGGTTTCACCGTGTTCGAATTAATAGGGGTAATCTATTTTTACACAAAGATGGCCGCCATCCGCAAACTATTAGGCTAATGACCTATTAGATTTGTCAAAGGATGCTTCCTCCATAAAGGTATGTTGTTGCAAAATTTGGTAGAGATCGGATGATTAGGTTAGTCGTAATTTGATTTAAGCTTTGAACATTTGTGTGGCCGCCATTACGTCTCCGTCAAGATGGCGGTGATACAAAACATGAAACTGAGGTGCCCTTTGCTAGTGCTACCTCTGTGCCAAACTTCATTCCATTCGGTTTCACCGTGTTCGAATTAATAGGGGTAATCGATTTTGACACAAAGTTCGCCGCCATTCGCAAACTATTAGGCTAATGACCTATTAGATTTGTCAAAGGATGCCCCCTTCATAAAGGTATGTTTTTGCAAAATTTGGTAGAGATCGGATGATCAGGTTAGTCGTAATTTGATTTAAGCTTTGAACATTTTGGTGGCCGCCATTACGTTTCCGTCAAGATGGCGGCGATATAAAATATGACACTGGGGTGCCCATTGCTATTGCTACCTCTGCACCAAATTTCATTCCATTCGGTTTCACCGTGTTCGAATTAATAGAGGAAATCGATTTTGACACAAAGATGGCCGCCATCAGCAAACTATTAGGCTAATGACCTATTAGATTTGTCAAAGGATGCTTCCTCCATAAAGGTATGTTGTTGAAAAATTTGGTAGAGATCGGATGATTAGGTTAGTCGTAATTTGATTTAAGCTTTGAACATTTGTGTGGCCGCCATTACGTCTCCGTCAAGATGGCGGTGATATAAAACATGACACTGAGGTGCCCTTTGCTAGTGCTACCTCTGTACCAAACTTCATTCCATTCGGTTTCACCATGTTCGAATTAATAGGGGTAATCGATTTTGACACAAAGATGGCCGCCATCAACAAATTATTAGGCTAATGACCTATTATATTTGTCAAAGGATGCCCCCTTCATAAAGGTATGTTGTTGCAAAATTTCGTAGAGATCGGATGTTTAGGTTAGTCGTAATTTGATTTAAGTTTTGAACATTTGGGTGGCCGCCATTACGTTTCCGTCAAGATGGCGGCGATACAAAACATGACACTGGGGTGCCCTTTGCTAGTACTACCTCTGTACCAAATTTCGTTCCATTCGGTTTCACCGTGTTCGAATTAATAGGGGTAATCTCTTTTGACACAAAGATGGCCGCCATCCGCAAACTATTAGGCTAATGACCTATTAGATTTGTCAAAGGATGCCCCCTTCATAAGGGTATGTTGTTGCGAAATTTGGTAGAGATCGGATGATCAGGTTAGTCGTAATTTGATTTAAGCATTGAACATTTGGGTGGCCGCCATTACGTTTCCGTCAAGATGGCGGCGATATTAAACATGACACTGGGGTGCCCATTGCTCGTGCTACCTCTGCACCAAATTTCATTCCATTCGGTTTCACCGTGTTTGAATTAATAGGGGTAATCAATTTTGACACAAAGATGGCCGCCATCTGCAAACTATTAGGCTAATGACCTATTAGATTTGTCAAAGGATGCTCCCTCTATAAAGGTATGTTGTTGCAAAATTTGGTAGAGATCGGATGATTAGGTTAGTCGTAATTTGATTTAAGCTTTGAATATTTGGGTGGCCGCCATTACGTTTCCGTCAAGATGGCGGTGATATAAAGCATGACACTGGGTTTCCCGTTACTAGTGCTACATCTGCACCAAATTTCAATCCATTCGGTTTCACCGTGTTCGAATTAATAGGGTTATTCGATTTTGACACAAAGATGGCCGCCATCCGCAAACTATTAGGCTAATGACCTATTAGATTTGTCAAAGGATGCTCCCTCCATAAAGGTATGTTGTAGCAAAATTTGGTAGAGATCGGATGATTAGGTTAGTCGTAATTTGATTTAAGCTTTGAACATTTGTGTGGCCGCCATTACGTTTCAGTCAAGACGGCGGCGATACAAAACATGACACTGGGGTGGTCTTTGCTAGTTACTACCCCTGTACCAAATTTCGTTCCATTCGGTTTCACCGTGTTCTAATTAATAGGGGTAATCTATTTTGACACAAAGATGGCCGCCATCCGCAAACTATTAGGCTAATGACCAATTAGATTTGTCAAAGGATGCTTCCTCCATAAAGGTATGTTGTTGCAAAATTTGGTAGAGATCGGATGATTAGGTTAGTCGTAATTTGATTTAAGCTTTGAACATTTGTGTGGCCGCCATTACGTCTCCGTCAAGATGGCAGTGATACAAAACATGACACTGAGGTGCCCTTTGCTAGTGCTACCTCTGTACCAAACTTCATTCCATTCGGTTTCACCGTGTTCGAATTAATAGGGGTAATCGATTTTGACACAAAGATCGCCGCCATTCGCAAACTATTAGGCTTATGACCTATTAGATTTGTCAAAGGATGCCCCCTTCATAAAGGTATGTTTTTGCAAAATTTGGTAGAGATCGGATGATCAGGTTAGTCGTAATTTGATTTAAGCTTTGAATATTTGTGTGGCCGCCATTACGTTTCCGTCAAGATGGCGGCGATATAAAACATGACACTGGGGTGCCCATTGCTAGTGCTACCTCTGCACCAAATTTCATTCCATTCGGTTTCACCGTGTTCGAATTAATAGGGGTAATCGATTTTGACACAAAGATGGCCGCCATCCGCAAACTATTAGGCTAATGACCTATTAGATTTGTCAAAGGATGCTTCCTCCATAAAGGTATGTTGTTGCAAAATTTGGTAGAGATCGGATGATTAGGTTAGTCGTAATTTGATTTAAGCTTTGAACATTTGTGTGGCCGCCATTACGTCTCCGTCAAGATGGCGGTGATATAAAACATGACACTGAGGTGCCCTTTGCTAGTGCTACCTCTGTACCAAACTTCATTCCATTCGGTTTCACCGTGTTCGAATTAATAGGGGTAATCGATTTTGACACAAAGATGGCCGCCATCAACTAACTATTAGGCTAATGACCTATTAGATTTGTCAAAGGATGCCCCCTTCATAAAGGTATGTTGTTGCAAAATTTCGTAGAGATCGGATGATTAGGTTAGTCGTAATTTGATTTAAGTTTGAACATTTGGGTGGCCGCCATTACGTTTCCGTCAAGATGGCGGCGATATAAAACATGACACTGGGTTGCCCTTTTCTAGTGCTATCTCTGCACCAAATTTCATTTCATTCGGTTTCACCGTGTTTGAATTAATAGGGGTAATCGATTTTGACACAAAGATGGCCGCCATCCCCAAACTATTAGGGTAATGACCTATTAGATTTGTCAAAGGATGCTCCCTCCATAAAGATATGTTGTTGCAAAATTTGGTAGAAATTGGATGATTAGGTTAGTCGTAATTTGTTTTTAAGCTTTGAACATTTGGGAGGCCGCCATTACGTTTCCGTCAAGATGGCGGCGATATAAAACATGACACTGGTTTGCCCTTTGCTAGTGCTACCTCTGCACCAAATTTCATTCCATTCGGTTTCACCGTGTTCGAATTAATAGGGGTAATCGATTTTGACACAAAGATGGCCGCCATCCGCAAACTATTAGGCTAATGATCTATTAGATTTGTCAAAGGTGCTCCCTTCATAAAGGTATGTTGTTGCAAAATTTGGTAGAGATCGGATGATTAGGTTAGTCGTAATTTGATTTAAGCTGTGAACATTTGTGTGGCCGCCATTACGTTTCCGTCAAGATGGCGGCGATATAATACATGACACTAGGGTGCCCTTTGCTAGTACTATCTCTGTACCAAATTTCGTTCCATTCGGTTTCACCGTGTTCGAATTAATAGGGGCAATCGATTTTCACACAAAGATGGCCGCCATCCGCAAACTATTAGGCTGATGACCTATTAGTTTGGTCAAAGGATGCTCCCCCCATAAAGGTATGTTGTTGCTAAATTTGGTAGAGATCGGATGATTAGGTTAGTCGTAATTTTATTTAAGCTTTGAACATTTGTGTGGCCGCCATTACGTTTCCGTCAAGCTGGCGGCGATATAAAACATGACTCTGAGGTGTCCTTTGCTAGTGCTACCTTTGTACCAAATTTCGTTCAATTTGCGCTCACCGTGTTCGAATTGATAGGGGGGACAGACATTCAGAGTCCACACACTCACACACACACACACAGACTCACACACATACACACACACAGACAGACACACTTTTTTTCGCCCTGTAGTGATCTCATATGTCTACTTTCATTTTTTGCAAAAATCGAAAGTATGCTAATAAGCGTTGTGAAATAGCTAGGTAGCAATGGTAATGCTAATTTATAGATTAAGCTACTTTAATATATCTTTAATGACTTTTTTATTCTCTCGAACAAATAAACTTTGTATAAACTTTGTAGATTTATGTAACTGCTCTTTTATGGGTTTAGGAAGGATATTGTAAAATTTAGGAATAAAGTATTGAAATAGTACATTATGCAACGAGCCTATAATGGCTATAATTAAGACACGAGTATAAAACGAGCGTATGCGAGTTTTATAATTTCCATACGAGTGTCTTAATTACCGTTATAGGCGAGTTGCATACGACTGTTTATGTTCGACGATAATTATAACTTTGTTATATGTTTTAACATAAATATTCATAAATATCTGTTCAGTCACTACAGTAGAATGTTGTGATCGGGTGCTGCGGTGGGTAGTATATCTCTCTTGTCCAAGCTCTCTGGACAACCGACGCATGCGCTCTGTGTGCTTCAATACCATATGTTCAGATTGCGCACCAGTATTCAGTAAAACTGTCACTGAAGTCGTGTCAAAACCACGCGCTGTGCAGAAATTGGTTTTGGGGATATTAAGGTACCAGTACAGTGCTATTTCTTGTCTCATATTCGCCAGTTTATTTACGCGAACATATGGACGGTGCGTATTCCATGTCGGTAATTTATTATAGTTCGATGTTGTGTTTATGTCCGACATGTTGGATTTTGAGTGCATGCGCGAAGGTATCGTTACCTAATTGGTCAATGAACGATCTCTGATTGGCTGGAGAAACTGTATCATAATGAAAAACGGTGTTATAATTACCATCATTTTGATACAGTTTTCTAACACATAATAGTGAGGGTCGAACATAAAACGTACTGTAGGTTGTCTCAGGTAAGGAAAACATTTCTACAGGAAAGTAATCTGTTGACAACAAATACAGATTTAGGTATTAGAAAGTCATTTTTGAAAGCCTTTGTCTGGAGAGTGGCGCTCTATGGAAGTGAAACTTGGACTATTGGTGCAGTAGAAAAGAGGAGAATTGATGCATTTGGTGTTACAGGAGAATGATGAAGATCAGATGGTTAGGTAGAGTAACAAATGAAGAGGTATTAAGACGAGTGGGGAAGTGAGTTATTTCTGGTGACTCTATTGTAGAGAAGGGATAGGTTGGTAGGACAAATACTAAGACACCCATGAGTAGAAAAAATAGTTATGGAAGGAAGGTTAGAATATGTTAAACAGATTTCCTTGGTTGTAAGGTGTGGTACGGTAATATATCTATGTAGATATGAAATGATTGGCTCAGGACAGGGAGACATGTAGCCAGTCAAAGGGCTGAAGACTTAACAACAACAACAACAACAACAACAACAACAGAAATACTATTACTGTCACAACAGAAGCGCAGGATTTCATAGACGATTGTAATTTTGCGTGGCCATTAACCACACAATTAATGGCTCTGTATCCGTCTTCTTCTTCTTCATCGTTTTCTTCCAAAAACGTTTCTGCTAATGCAGGTTGTCTTCTCTCCCACATTCTGTCATTCAACACTTCCTGCCATTGTAGATCTATCCGGTTCACATCATCATTCACTTGATCTGCCCTTCTTGTCCGTGGTCTACCTGTTGGTCTTCGTCCAGATTCTGACCATTCCAAAGCTCTTTTTTTTAGTCTCTCTATACCCATTCGTTTTACATGTCCGAACCATTTGAACCTATTTCTCTGCATTAAATAAGGTCTATGTACACTTAGCAGTGGCGTGATCGTGACGTGACCATCACCAAACAGTGGCATGATCGGCATCAGGCAGTGGTTTCTATATGGCTGATTGCTCTTGTTTTGGATGAAGAGGTAAAAAACAAGAAGTTCCGTGACGAACTAAAGAGCCTACTTTTCTTAAAATTTAAGATTCATGCCATTGATTAATCGATATGGATCTATCTAGAATAATGAGGAAATTAAGTTGGTGATATCGAAATTTCAAATTAGTTCGAAATACTGTATACCTGGCATAATGTAGCCTAATAGAGCACTACAGTTGGCAGCCCTGGTGACTGAATATATTCTTAGTTCCATCTCTTAAGGTACAGAATACAAAATTTGGTTGGAGTCCAATGAATGGCATGGACGTTACATGCAGTTAAACATTGGATCTAACAGCGCGCGTAAAATCATGTTGGCAACAGTGTCATGAATGTATTGGTCAGAAATAATCTGAAATAATATGATCTATTGATGTGCCAATTTTGAATGAAATCCATTAGTTAGTATAGAAGTTACAGGCATTTTAAAATCGGACCTATCAGCAGGCTTAGAATCATGTTGGCAGCACTGACGTATATTAGTTACTCCAAAGTAATCTAGAATGTCAGGTACTATACGTGTGCAAAGTTTAGAGCTATTGGCTTGCATTCTTTCTGATATATTGATATTAGGGTAACAAAAATAGAGACTGCATTTATTAACAGTTGGCAGCCCTGGTTGCTCTTAAGAATACGCATAGTCATAGCTGTTAAGGTACACATAGCACATTCGAAATTTGGTTGAAATTCAAATGATAGTACGGAAGTTACATGTATTTAAAGTTGGACCTCTCAGCAGGCTTAGAATCATGTTGGTAGCACTGACGTATATAAGTTACTCCAAATTAATATAGAATGTCATGTACTATACGTGTGCATAGTTTAAAGCTGTCGGCTTGCATACTTTCTCATATATATTGGTATTTGGATAAAAGAAATTAAGAGCATTTCTTAACAGTTGGCAGCACTGGTGGTTCATAAGAAAACGTTCAGTCATATCTGTTTATGTACACATAGCACATACGAAATTTGGTTGAATTCCAATTGATAGTGTAGAAGTTATATGCATTTTAATATTGGACCTATCAGTAGGCTTATAATCATTTTGGCAACACTGCCATGTATGGCCTTCTGGAAATTAAACTGTAATATTATTATCTATATGTGTGCCGATTTTGAAATGGCTCCCATTCATACCTTCCTAGATATCCAACATGGAGCTCAAATTTCAATTGCAATTTTTCAGCAGTTGGTAGCACTGACATCATTTTCAAATATGGCCATGAATGTCATGTGTCATGGATAATCTCTTTACTCCTACCAAATTTTATTTCGATTGCTCCAGCCGTTTAGGAGTTGATAGGGGGACACACACACACAGCCAGACAGACAGACAGGAGGACAGACAGACAGACAGACAGACAGACAGACACACATTTTCCCGGATCGATCTCATAAGACTACTTTTTCCTCATTTTTGCAAAATGTGAAAAGTAGGCTAAAAATACATGTAGGTGGATTTAATAACTCTTTATTACGTGGAACTCATAACTTTGTATGGTATAAAAAACAATAAATATACTGTAGAATTTCTGGTATGTTACTGTAAAACCAATCTTAAAATTTATTTAAAAATGTATTTACTTAGGCTACCAGTTGTTTCCATTTCCTCTCCTATTTTACTACATATATTATTCTTAAATTCCGTGTGCATGTACTTGGGGTTGTACAGATAATTGCGCACCTGTTCAATAAGTATTTCATCATTCACCTTAAAAACTTTGAAATGAGCCAGTGGCACGGCCGTGAAATGAGAAAAATACCGGTGGGGACCAACCTGAGTGTCACGATACGGCGACGGTTAGAGCACTGACTGCACTGTCACGGCCAGGTGCCGGGCGAGTGTGGACAACACCACTCGATATCCTGGAAGAATATTTTCAGGTTCACCGGTACGGACAAGGTCACGCCACTGTCGTAAATATACCTAATATAGGGGGTTGATCTGAAGTGTGTTCCGCATCGTTTCATTCCTTAACCTGTCCCTTTTTGTCTTTCCCTGGATCCCCTTTAGATAACGCATATCTGTCACTTGCAGTCTACTCAGGTCATCATTCTGATCCATAGGTCAAAATTGGGTGATGATGTGATATGTATATCATGATGGTTGGTTCCCCAGTTTAGGGGCTGCGACAGCGTTGTATATCTACTTTGGTAGGTATTTATAATAAAATGTAAGTGACCATAAGTCAATTTATATTCTACTTCTATATCCCAGTCACATTGAGACCTTCCTCAGCATAAGACATGAAAAGGTGCAAGAACATATACTTAATATAAATTTGCCATAACAGCGGATGTTCCCAAAAATTCTAAAAATATTCTTCGTCCAAAAGCTCACACATCTTCTTTATATATATAATTCTTCGACACGTGTGTATGTGACTGAACTCCTCCTAAACGCCTGGACCGATTTTGATGAAATTTTGTGTGAATGTTAGGGTGGGCCCATGTACGGTTTAGATTCACAATTTGACCAGATAGGTGGAATTTTAGAATTTTAGAACCACAATTTACTCACAAATTTAGAACCACAATATACAGTCATAATAATTAATTAATTAATGATATTGGTTTTACGTCCCTTTTAACTACACTGGCTTTTAGAGACGCCGGGGTGCCGGAATTTTGCCCCGAAGGGGATCTTTAACGTGCCAGTAAATCTACTGACACGGCTCCCTCGCATTTGCGCACCCTCAAATGCCAGCTGACTGCGCCAGGTTTCGAACCTGCAACCTTGGGCTCAGTAAGCGAGAACGTTACCCCTGAGCCACGCAGCCAGACTAATACAGTCATAAACAGTCGTCATGTAAACCGCTAGCCTTAGTGAAAAGTGATCCTTTTGGACTGTGTGTCTCTGCACGTAGAGCCACCTGGTCGCAACCTTGCAACTACCGCCATAACATACACTCCGCCCATGGCGGAAAGTTGTGTTTTATACGAAAGGTGGCAGTGATGTCGAATTCTGTTTGTCTCTGCACGTTAGAGCGTTTCAAAGTTCCGTATGCGTTCATATACCATTCATCCGATTGCGATGAAACTTGGGTGAGATGTTGAGTGCACTCCAGGGAAGGTGTTTGGCTTAGTAAATCCATTTTACAATAGATAGCGCACGACTAGATTCAACAAATGAGCGACGACGCGCGAAGCGTTTCAAAAAGGTCCCGTATGCGTTCAAATACCATTTGTCCGATACCGATGAAACTTGGGTGAGATGTTGTGTACACTCCAGGGAAGGCTTCTGGCTTAGTAAATTCATTTTACTACAGGTAGCGCACGAGTAGATTCAACAAATGAGCGACGACGCGCGAAATGTCTCAACAAAATCCCGTATAAGTTTATGTACCATTCATCGATTGCGATGAAACTTTGAAGAGTTGTTGTGTACACTTACGTGAAGGTTTCTAACTTAGTAAATCAATTTCACAGGAGGTTGAGCACGAGTAGATTAAACAAATGAGCGCCGACGCACGAAGCGTTTCAACAAGGTCCCGTATGCGTTCAAATACCATTCGTCCGATAGCGATGAAACTTGAGTGATATGTTGTGTGCACTCCAGGGAAGGCTTCTGGCTTAGTAAATTAATTTTACAATAGGTAGCCAACGACTAGACTCAACAAATGAGTGACGACGCGCGAAGCGTTTCAACAAAATCCCGTATAAGTTTATATACCATTCATCGATTGAGATGAAACTTTGATGAGTTGATGTGTACACTTCCGTGAAGGTTTCTAACGTAGTAAATCCATTTCACAGGAGGTTGCGCACGAGTAGAGTCAACAAATGAGCGGCAACTTGCGAAGCGTTTCAACAAGGTCCCGTATGCGTCCAAATACCATTCGTCCGATAGCCATGAAACTTGGGTGAGATGTTATGTACCCTGCAGGGGAGGCTTTCGGATTAGTAAATCCAGTTTACAATAGGTAGCGCACGAGTAGATTCTACAAATGATCGACGATGTACGAACGTTTAAATTAAGTCCCGTATGCGTTCATATACCATTCATCCGATTGCAATGAAACTTGGGCGAGATGTTGTGTACACTTACGTGAAGGTTTCTAACTTAGTAAATCCATTTCACAGGAGGTTGCGCACGAGTAGATTCAACAAATGAGCGAAGACGCGCGAAGTGTTTCAATAATGTCCCGTATGCGTTCAAATACCATTCGTCCGATTTCGATGAAACTTGGGTGAGATGTTGTGTACACCCAACAGAAGGTTTCTGGATTAATAAATCCATTTTACAATTGGTAGCGCACGAGTAGATTCAACAAATGAGTGACGGCACGCGAATCATTTCAACAAAGTACCATATGCGTCCATATACCATTTATCCGATTGCGATGAAACTTTGGTAAATCATTGTGTACACTTGAATAAAGGTTTCTGGCTCAGTACATTCATTTTACAATAGGTAGCGCACGAGTAGATTCAACAAAGATGCGATGGCGCGCGAATCGTTTCAACATAGTCCTGTATGCGTTCATATACCATTTATCCGATTACGATGAAACTTTGGTGAATTGTTGTGTATAGTCCAGGAAAGGTTTTTGGATTAGTATATCCAGTTTTTAATAAGTAGCACACGAGTAGATTCAACAAATGAGCGACGGCGCGTGAATCGTTTCCACAATGTCGCGTATGCCGTCTTATATCATTCATCCAATTGCGATGAAACCTTGGTGAATGATTGAGCACACTCCAGAGAGGGTTTCAGGCATAGTAAATCTATTTTACAATAGGTAGCGCATGAGTAGATTCAACAAATGAGTGACGGCACGCGAATCGTTTAAAAAATATCCCGTATACGTTCATATGTCATTCATCCGATTCCGATGAAACTTTGATGAGTTGTTGTGTATACTTACGTGAAGCTTTCTAACTTAGTAAATCAATTTCACAGTTGGTAGAGTAGGAATAGATTCAACAAATGAGTGACAGCGCACGAATCATTTAAACAAAATCCCGTATGCGTTTTATGCCATTTATCCAATTGCGATGAAACGTGGGAGAGTTGTTGTGCACGCTCCCACGAATGTTTCTAGATTAGTTAATTCATTTCACGATAGTTTAGAGGCAGCTAGAAGAAATTGAAAAAAATATTGTGTGTCCAAAAGCACTTCAACAAACAAAGTTACAACACTTTCTTTGATTGGCAGGACAACGTCTGCCGAGTCAGCTAGTTAAAATATATTTAAAAAAACATAACAGATCTGTTACTAAATGTGTTAAATAAGAAAAACATGAAAAATATGTCTTGATAAAAGCAGCGTGGAATAGAAGAGATGTGGATGTGATACTGTATAAGTCTAAATAGCTACGTTAGAACTGATAGTTTGGTATGTAATTGCGAAGTAATGGAGAAATCATTAAATGAACACGTTGGAATAGGCTAAGTGTTACGAGGTAATGTTTTGAGTGGGCAAGAAATGTAGGTATGTTCCAAATTCCTAATTATGTCAGACACGCTATAATAAATTTTTGACGAATTTTCCATCCTGGTCGATATGTCTTCTTTGATGTAACCTTTCCTGGTTAGTTTACTTCCTAGGTAATAGTAAGCTCCTGCTTCTTTGAGAAATTTTCCATTACAACTAACATCCTTCATCATTTCATTTTCTCTGCTGAGTTTCATTACTTCATTGCTCTGTATCAAAAGGGCAATTGCAATAATCCCTCCTTCGAAGCATGTGAACTAACCTGATGATAATTGGCAACTGAGATTGTGCTACATTCAGTTTCTTCCCTGCTTTAACAATCAGTCCTACAATCCCATGGCAGAGAAACGTGTTTGCAACATAAATCCGGGTAATTCGCGAGGAGCTGATCCGTGAATTACAATGCTCGTATTGACTGGTTTTTATCGGGAATGGTAAACCGACCACTCTGTCATATATAAGCGTAATAAAACGAAAAAGGTATAATTTTCCTATCATATGTCACGTCATATCAAGTCAAAGTATGTTATGTACTGCCACGTCACGTCATTCCAATACTAACGGATAGCCATTGTGATTTAGAATGGCAAAAATGAATCGATTACACTTTGTGAAATTTTAAAAGTTAAGTCAAGGGAAATAATATTTGGCTTTCATGCAATCAGAAACCACCATAATAGATAAAGGAAAAACCGTTTTACACATTAAGGGGGGTCTGTGCGGTAAATTGTGTATCAGAACAAGAATTTCAGAGTGTGTTCGAGTCATCAGTCCATATACTGGTTTAATACAACTTCCCATGTCCCATGTGTTCTTCTTCTACCTTAATGCGTTGTCCGTGATCTTCGCAAATGGCCTCCTGAGACAAAACTGAAAAGAGGCGGGTTCAATTCATACCTCAGCCATCCTAGAGGTGGTTTTCCGTGGTTTGATCACTTCTACTCCAGGCAAATGCCGGGATGGTACCTAAATGAAGGCCAGCACCACTTCTTACCCAATTACTACCTCGATTACAAGTGCACACATTGGTACAATTATCACAGTCACACAAGTTATCAGACAACTTCTATACGAATCCAAATACACGGGGATTCGCAAAGCTACAAAGGAATCAACATCAACAAGCCATTGCAAAGTCCAGTAAACGAAACTTACAAAGCCATTTTGCAGTATCTTAGGTATCGTTGCAGCGTAAGCGGGTGATATATGATATATTGTTGTGATACTGATATTGTTGATTGACCTTGAAGTTTGCTTGCTTAGACTGATTATGTGATTGTTATTATATGGTCAGGTTATTGTGGACTGTGCACTTAGCTGTTTGAGTGATGTGTGGTCAGTTTTCGTGCAGCTGTCGTCTTCGGCTGGCTGCACAGAACTGCATAATATCTTGACTAGTTTAATCACTACTGCAAAAAAATATGCGTATGCGTATATGCGTATATATTGTATATACCATATCCCGCACACTTGTAGACATTATATTTAACAGCCTAAGCGTAAAGCCTGCAGTACACTATCGCCGAATGTAGGCGAACAGAGACGAGCGCGATAGTGTACCCGGTGTGCTCGTGTACATTTGGGGTAGTTCGCCTGCGCTTGCTATTTTGGCGGTTCACCGACACGAATCAAAGGAGACGAGCGAGGGCGAATGCCGAGCGCGGACAGGTACTAACTTGAGCCAGTACACACTCGCTTGCATTCGTGTAGCCACGCACGTACTCTGTCTACAGCGATCGTCGATTATTTATTAGTTAACTGGTGCAATTTCTTTATTTATTGATGGAGTGGTCTAATGAGGAAACGCTGTTGTTTCCCTGCCCCCCCTCCCCCCCGCCACTCCCTCTGACGTCAGAAGCCCTACCATCCCCCTACTAATTTGTTTGTCCAAGAGACTTAAACATGGTTTGTGGGTAGAGGGGGTTAAGACCATTCATTTAAGTCAAACAATCTTTTTTGTAAAATTCTTAGTTTCCAAAGTATAGGCAATTTTGAAAATTAAACTTTTTTGGATAATATGAAAAAAAATATAAAGTTTTGTTCTAATGATAAAGGGCATAGATACCATTCTTTTATGCCTATATAACACTTTTTAGAATGTTTGGTTTTCGAAATATAAAGCCTACTATACAAATATTCTTTTGGAAAAAATAGAAAAAAAACACTATTTTTCGACTGAGAGTGGGATAGAGGTAGGTGTAGGAGTTAACATATGACCTTATATGATATTTAGTATAAACATATAGCCTACTTTCCCAATTCAACTTTAAAAAAAATAAAAATACGATATTAACTTATTTTTGAATGAGTGTGGGATAGAGGTAAATGTGAGAGTTGAGAGTCAATAATTAACCTTAGAGTACTTTGGATTTTTTGGAATTTTAGAGTGTTGTTGTTGCTTACAAACATGGCGGAAAGCATTATGCTGTGATAAAACGGGCTGAGATACTTTCGCACTTTCCAAGACCAAATAAGCCAACAAGTAAGATCAAATATGAGAGAGCCAATACAAAAGCCAACATATGGGCCAAAAGGCGATACATAAACCAATACAAAAAGCCAACATAAAAAGCCAACACAAAAGCCAACATAAAAAGTCAACAAAAAAGCCAATACATAAACCCAAACCCTACTCCTCCCTACTGTTATTTCTCGTTCTAGAGACCTAAAGCTTGGTGTAAGGGTAGATGGGGTAAAGGCCATTCATTTATGTCAAAGAAACCTTTTTTTAAATTCTTAGTTTCCAACATATAGCCAATTTCAAAATTGGACATTTTTGGAAAAAAATGAAAAAAGTTTTTTCTAACGATAAAGAACATAGAGACCATTCTTTTAACCTCATATAACACTTTTTAGAAAGTTTGATTTTCGAAAAATCACCTCCTTTCAAAATTGATATTTTTTGGTTTTTGTCCTAGAGTCTTGAAACTTGGTTTGGCGCTAGAGGGGGTAAGGACCATTCATTTACGTGAAACAAACTTTTTTGTAAACTTCCTAGTTTCCAAAATATAGGAATTTAAAGAATGGACTTTTTTGGAAAAAAAATATAAAGAAAAGTTTTGTTCTAACGATAAAGGTCACAATGAGTGGCGTTTGGCGGGAATGTTTTGCAGCGAATACGTCTGATTGGGTTCGGCATGATTCGGCCGAACTTAGGCAATGGTGTACTTGGTTAGTTCGGGGTGGTTCGGGTTGCACATTCGTCTACATTCGCGGTCGCAATCCCACCCGAACTTTCGGCGAAACATTCGGGCGAATGTTCGGCGATAGTGTACTGCCCACGTAATAGTTGCAGACTCCGAAAATAGTACATTATGCAACGAGCCTAATGCCAATAATTAAGACACGAGTATGATTATAAAACTCGCTACGCTCGTTTTAAAGTTTCCATACGAGTGTCTTAATTACCATTATAGGCGAGTTGCATACGACTGTTTATTTTTGACGATAATTATAACTTTATTATATGTTTTAACATAAATATTCCTAAATATCTGTGGGATTCAGTAACTTCAGTTAGTGAACACAGCGCGCAGGTTTTGCTTACTGATCAGAGCGCATGCGTGGGTCAAAGACCTTTGGAAGCAGAGACTTTGCTTGGCAATGCTATTGTTTACAGCCTGCGTGATGTCTAGTGCCGATCAAGACCAGCATTCACTAATATTTCCACCGAAGTCGTTTGAAAGCAATGCACTGTGTATAAATTGGT
Organism: Meconema thalassinum; assembly: GCA_946902985.2. NCBI lineage: Eukaryota > Metazoa > Arthropoda > Insecta > Orthoptera > Tettigoniidae > Meconema > Meconema thalassinum. The sequence goes on along the minus strand of CAMPQE020000003.1, from coordinate 3,413,613 downwards.
GTTGGGGATATTAAGGCACAGTGCTATTTCTTGTCTCATATTCGCCAGTTTATTTACGCGAACATATGGGGCGGTGCACTTTCCATGTCGGTAATTTATATAGAAGGATGCTGTGTTGCTAACTTCTAGACGTAGATCCATACATTTCTTGCATATGTCATAGTATTTTCTTGTTACCGTAAATGTTCGTGCTGATTTTGTCTTTGTGTTTGGGATTGTAACTACAATGGTTGATACTATATCCAATTTGAACTTTCAAATCATGTAATTCGTGTCCGACATGTTAGATTTTGATCGCATGCTAGAAGGTATCCTACCTAATTGGTCAATGAATGAGCTCTGAATGGCTGGAGAAACTGTCTCATAATGAAAAACAGTACTATAATGACCATCATTATGATACAGTTTTCTGACGAATAATATTTACATTTGACATAGTTGAACATAAAGAAATAAATAAAATGCTGCTAGTCCTATCAGGCACACTTAAGCTATGGAAATAAAACGTGAACAAATGGAAAAAGAAACTAATGGAAGTTCGGAAAATTATGGAAGAAATTAAAACCAATATAACAATTGAAGACTTGAGAAATGAACGAGTGAAACAATTTTGTTACCTCAGTAGTATAATCTCAGAATACAATAGATACTTAATGGAAGTGAAGAGAAGGATGGCATTGGCAAAACAGGCATATATGACTAAGAAAGACATTTTATTTAGCAACCATGAATAGAGATGTAAGAAAATCCTTTGAAACATCATTTGTATGGGGTGCACTGTTCTATGGAATAGAAAGTTGGACTCGGGGTGAATTGGAAAAGAATCGACTTGAAGCTGATAAAATGTGGATGTGGTGGAAAATGACAAAAACGAGCTGGATGGGAAGAAAAACCAACCTGGAAGTCTTAAGGGAAGTCAAAGAAGAGAGAAGATTAATTAAGGAAATGGGAAAGAGAAAAAGAAGTTCCGTGACGAACTAAATAGCCTACTTTTCATGCCAATGATTAGTCTACAGTATATGAACCTATCTAGAATAATGACAAAATTAAGTTGGTAATATCGAAATGTCTAATTAGTTCGAAATATTCCTGGTATAATGTAGTCTAAGAGAGCACTACAGTTGGTAGCCCTGGTGACTGAATATATTCTTAGTTCCATCTCTTAAGGTACAGAATACACAATTTGGTTGAAGTCCAATGGACGTGACATGCAGTTAGACATTGGATCTATCAGCACGCGTAAAAGCATGTTGACAACAATGTCATGTGTGTGCTGGTTAGAAATAATAGGAAATATTATGATATCTTGTTGAGCCAATTTTGGATGAAATCCACTTGTTAGTATAGAAGTTACATGTATTTTAAAATTGAACCTACTGTATCTGCAAACATAGAATCATGATGGCAGCACTGACTTATATTAATTACTCCAAATTAATCTAGAGTGTCAGGTGCTATTCGAGTGCAAAGTATAGAGCTGTTGGCTTGCATACTTTCTGATATATTGATATTGGGGTAAAAAAAATATATACAGCTTTTATTAACTGTTGGCAGCCCTCATTGCTCTTAAGAATACTTTTAGTCATATCATTCTGTTATATTACACATAGTACATACGAAATTTGGTTGAAATCCAACTGACAGTATAGAAGGCACTTGTATTTAAAAATTGGTCCTTTCAGCAGGCTTAGAATCATGTTGGTAGAACTGAAGTATATAAGGTATCCAAATTAATCTAAAATGTCAGGTACTATACGTGTGCATAGTTTAAAGCTGTCGGCTTGCATACTTTCATATATATTGGTATTTGGATGAAGAAAATAGAGAGAGCAATTATTAACAGTTGGCAGCCATGGTGGCTCTTAAGAATACACTCAGTTATATCTGTTGATGTACACATATTACATACAAAATTAGGTTGAAATCCAATTAATAGTGTAGAAGTTATATGCATTTAAAAATTGGACTTATCAGAAGGCTTAAAATTATTTCGGCAACACTGTCATATATGGCCTCCTGGAAATTAAACTGAAATAGTATTATCTACATGTGTACCAATTTTGGAATAGTTCCCATGCATACCTTCCTTGATATCCAACATGGAGCTCAACATTCTAGTGCGTTTTTTCTGCAGTTGGTAGCACTGATATCGTTTTCAAATACGGGCTTGAGATATTCCGGTATATATCTTTACTCATACAAAATTTGTTTTCGACTGCTGTAGCCGTTTAGGAGCTGATAGGGGGAGGGGACACACACACACAGCCAGACAGACAGATGGACAGACAGACAAACACACATTACCCCGGATCGATCTCATAAGTCTACATTTTCCTCATTTTTGCAAAATGTGTAAAGTAGGCTAAAAATAAAATTTATTGGACATGTCATCAGACACAACACTTTCATCTTTAACATTCTTAAAGGGAAAATTCTGGGAAAGAAAGGAAGGGGACGGCCTAGGACGAAGTATTTGGAAGACATCAAGAATAGAATGGGATGTGACAATTACATGAAACTGAAACGAACCTCCAACGACTGAAGAGTGTGGTTACATCGACAAGGCATTAGCCTTAGGATATGATGAAATGTAATGGATCTGATGATGATCGCTTGACGATTGAAACTGGTCATCCAAGTGTATTTATTAATCTCATGTAATTTGTTTTCAGGAATAGGGAACCACCTATTACAATTGGTTACAGTCATGTTGAGCGGCTGAAAACATTACATTTTGATAAGAACTGCACAATATTAAGTTATTTTTTTCTTAATTTAGGTTGTAAAGATTTTAGAATCACCGTTTCAAAATGTGACAGACACTTCCTGACGCTGACTCGTTTCCATTTGGCTGCTTCTCATAATTTCATGGCTTTAGATCCAACAGTATGATGTCAAGCGCATTTTACCGAACATATTGCATGCCATCGGTTTACCTCGTAATGAGAGTTACAAAAAAGTGATGAAATTTTAGAGGTGATTGATTTCCAATGCATAAATGAGTTATGATAAACCCCATTATATGTTTTGAATAATAGATTTTGCCACGGAACAAAATTACTGGTATGTTTAAAATGAAGCTAGAGGAGAGACGTTACTTGTTGGGTATCACATATCAGAGCGACAGTCAGTTTGCCAAATATACTTTATGGGACAATGTCAAACAAATAGTTGGAATACTACGTTCGTGAAATAGTGTTACAGTGAAAGGTGATGATATCGTTTTATCTCTTTTCTGCTGCAACGCTCTCTCTCTCTCTCTCTCTCTCTCTCTCTTCTGTTGCTGCGCTTGAGGGTCTATACTGTCGTCTTTGGATGTCAAGGGCGAACCTTTGAATGGATTTTGATGCCGTTTCCACCATTCTGTAAATGATATCTCGAGGTACATTTCTTTAGGAAATAACTTATTTATGATCCAAGGAAGCCGAGCAGTAACGATTTCAGTGAAAAATTCTAAAAAAAACACATGGCGTCGGTGCGTTTTTAAGCTTACACTGGGCAAACCGTTAAACATATCTATATACTGCCCCTGATATGTCATGTGGCAAGATGTCAGAACGCACCACGTGATCTAAAGGCCGGCAGATGACGTACATGATTGCTTGAGACGTCACTGCCATGGCCACATTGATTCCAAGATGTCCGCAAACCTTGAATTATGAAAGGACATAAGGCTCATAATTTTACAATTATTATATGAGGATTTGTGACTCTCGAATGACGTAGTAACGTATAGGACCAGTAAGGGAAGAAGAAGACCACGTGATCAAGAAGGACTCTGTAGAGGGCTCCGTACGCAGAAAGCGAGTTTTGGAGGGGAGCAGATGACTTGTGGTCAGCCACTTGCTTTCTATACGCCGACTAGTCAAGACAGTTCCGCGAGCGCGCATGAGTCCTACTCAACTACAGTCTAGTTGCGAAGGACTGACCGCATCGCTGTGTCAGCATGGCAAATACGGTATTCAAAGTGATTTATACAATCAGCCAGAACAAGTTATACTACAGACAGTTTACGCAGTACAACGGGGCTTCATATTTCAAAAGTGCAGACAATACGTGGGCGGTAACAGCCTATATGTTTTCACGAGGTTACAAAACCGTAGGAAATGCTGTTAGAGCTAGGCTGGACATTGACGGTCAATGATATCAGTGAATTTGTAAGCTGCTTGTAGCGAGACTCTGTTTACTGAAAGGCGAGCTCATTGTGCCGAGCGACAGTATGCGAGCCAAGGCCAACCGCTTGTGACGTGCTCAATACACAGGTGTTTCGAGGCCACGTTTGATACTGCAATCTCACGGAATATTACGTACGAACTTTGCGTTTTGGAAGCAGCTCTATTTCGAGAACCAATAGGTTTGTCAAAGTGCGGCTTGCGCGACTGTAGCCAGAAACTTATAAACTGTCATATTTGATGGGCGGAAATTTTGTGAATTTTTGGACATGATGTCAACAGACCCGGCATCCATTCGTATCATGCGAAGAAATTCCAATATCGTAGGATGGCGCACTAACAAACACGCGACATGGGACATTTAGGAGGCGGCTGACTTTCCTGGAGGCGAGCATGGAGGCCCACAGTCAAACGCAAGTAGACCATGAGGCTTGGAGAAGGGTCAAGACCAAATGGCGAGAACGATGGGATTCGCCATTGGACCTACAAGAACTCCACACTTCTTCAAGAAGAATCCTAAGGTACAGATGACATCACCATGATTCTAAGTAGCTAGAATTTTAAGTGAAGTAGATTTTAGTGGTTTGGACAGCACTCATCAAATTATATTGCGATAATTTAAGGGGATCTATAGTCATTAATTAGGCGGTGACATTTAAATATTTTTTCTTACGTTTTCTAGAGAAACTACTGTTTCTTTCAGATATAGTGGATACATTTCTAGTTAAGTAGTAGATAATCTTAGACATGAAACATTAAATTAGTGAGATATTGAGAGGATACTGTTAATAAATTTGATCACAGTTACACCATAAAATCAGTAAAATTGTAAGGAATGTTTGATGGATAATAATCATTTAAACTAAATATTCAATAAAATTTAAATAATGCTGCACAATTTAAACATTTAAATAAGGTAATTAAATCTTTCTTTAAACACACTGATGGCTTAGAATGGCAAATCTAGACACGACATGATGTCATAACTTCTATGATTCAGTTAATGAGAATGAAAGGCAGTAACGCTGCAATGCTGTAATTAAGATGATAAAGTGTAACGCGGGTAAAATGTGGCGATTTAATGATGTGATTCAAAGATTATAAATATGCGAAGATATGAGAAATAATAGTGTGATAAAAAGGTCACTGGGATATAAATAGGCAAGTAATTAAGTGAGAATAGGCAAAATATGGTAGCTTTGGTCGAGAATAAGCCTGTAAAATGTGTAGAACGAAGCCATGAGGGCCATTTAAAATATGTGTGTGAATTTAGTGAAAGGTCACTATGTAAAAGTTGTAGCCTATAATTTTGCCTGATGAATATTTTTGTAATTCTTTATGAAATAAAATTACTCAACATCAATGAGAGTTACACCAGTCAACGATACCAGTGTGAAGTTTAATTATAACGAATCAAAATGTGAATCAAGAGAGTATTAAATAATCGGGAGAAGTTTTAGGACTTGTATAGTGACTAAACATTTGTAAAGGCAAAGACATTTTGGATCCTTTACGACTTAAGAGAAATGTTGCTATGATGTGTTGTGAACATTCACATGTGTATATAGGTTGTAAATTTGTTAATAGAATAAGCATGAATATCCACTATGCACCAGTCATGATTTAGTAAGAAGGAGATATAATAGAATAATCCCAATGATATTTTTTGTGTTTTGTTTTTAATGCAGTCAGTTTTCTAGAACATCCAAATGTAAACTCTGTATTAAGCTATGGATGAGAAATTAAAAGTGTAACTAAAACGTAATCCATAGGAGTCAATATGCGGGTTCTCCGTTAGTTTTATTATACCCAAAGGCAGGACACAAGGAGATTTTGTCCCAAATAAACATGCATTTCATTTAATTTTTTTGTTTGCACATCAAGACTTAACTTAGTCAATCTCGAGTTGCAGAGGTTAGGAATGATTATTTTTTATTGGCTGTATTAGTGCTTCGGTGAATAAAATTGTGGAAGTTTTATCTTATTTGTGCATATTCTTTCTGTGGCTTCGCAACGTTACGCGGATGGTTGGAGATGACGTTAGGTGGTAATATATGAACCCCATTCCTTGTTCACACCCCCGGGGTCTCACTTTTTCTAATCTCATCTTTATGCCGACGTATATCTAATCATCCACGATTTTCTTTTGGTAAAATTTTCTTCTACTGTTGTATCGAATTTCAACCTGGGATCGGGATGAGTCGGGCCACGCTATGCAGGGCTGGAATATCGGGCACAGCAAAATGGCGGCCAACGTGGCTGGCTCGAGTAAAACTGGGATACCAGACAGAGAACCAGCAAAATGGTGTCGAGCAACGTTTTTTGGCTGAGGTAAGAGTGGACATAAGCCAATTAGATTTCATGTATTGTTTGGATGAGCGTTCAAACATGTGGATCAGGTGAGGTTGAGGAAATAAAACCAACTGAGATCTGGTACCCAACTTAACTGTTCTACATGGCTGTGACATTATTTAAGTTGCGTATGCGAAGGCTAGGTAATCGATTAAGTTACTTCATTTAATTTCTCACTGGTATTGCAGTAGATAAAACTCACATTTATCCCGAATGCACTCTAATGAATTTGAGACCAACCACTAAATTCTACATAGCTTTAAGTCTTTAGGATAAGTCAGTGTTTCCGACAATTTCCCATGTCCATTGTGAATTATATTTTGTATAAATATGGATGATTTAGCGGAGTTTTGGAATGTGTTTACGGAACTCAGTCAGAAACTGGGGGAGTTAGCCAGTAGTGAAAGAGGTGTGGAGCGACAGCTCAAAGACTCACAGAAAATCTAATTTAACAGGACAAGAGGGTCAAATGGCAACGCAAAACGAAGGCATAAAACACGATTAGATGAGCAAAGAGACAGTCTAACTACACGCCTAAACGATAAATTAAAAGTTTTAGAAACCCAACTTAATGAGAACCTGGGAACTCAATTAAATAATAAGCTGAAAGATTTAGAAACCCAACTTAATGAAAACTTTGGAACCCAACTTAAAAACAAGCTTAAAGATATAGAAACACAGAACGAAATCTTAGCAACACAAAACGAAAGCATAGGAACACAAATCAAAGGTTTAGAAAGACAAAGCAAGACCTTAGCAACACAGAATGAAAGCTTAGGAACGCAGATGAAAGGTTTAGAAACACAAAACAAAATCTTAGAGACACGGATGAAAGGTTTAGAAACACAACTGAACGATCGTTTAGAAACACAAATGAAAGGTTTGGAAACCCAAATAAAAGGTGTAGAAGGGAACGTGAACGAAAGGCTGAAACATTTAGAAATCGATATGGGTACACGATTAAATAATAGCACAGGAGCCCAACTTAACGATAAATTCAAAGGATTATGAAAGGAGTTAGCAAGTCAAATAGAAAATCAAATGAAAATTTTGGAGAAGCAGGTAGACGATAAATCGTGAGGATTAAAACCAGAATTACTGAAAAATCAGGAAGAAGCTAAGAAACGCCTAGATGACAGGATCAAACTAGGATTGGAAAACGTCAGGAAGGAGGTAGAAGAGAGAAAGGAAATCGAGAACGCAGAAGTTACGGTACTTAAGGAAAGCATTAAAGAAGGGCAACAGAAACATGACGAAGTACAGAAAGAGAACGCCAGTTGGAAGGAAGAGTGGTCAAAGAAGATGGAGGATATAGCAGGGCAGATGAAAGGAATTACCATAGAGAACAACACGAAAGTCGAAGGCATCCGAGATCAAGTACAAGGGATGGAACAAAATATGAATCATGAGATTCAAACTGAGATAGCCATCGCTGTTTCTTCTCTGGAAGACAAAGTTAACATTATCAAGCTAGAAATAATTACGAAATTAGAAGGAAAAATTCTTAGCACTAATGATCAGAGTGAAAGTAAAGAAATTCAGAGATCAGCTCAAATCACTGAAAATAAGGAACCAACTCCTATAACTGGAATTAGAGAATCGACTTTTAGAAGCGAAACCAAGGAACATAGTCCCATTAGAGAGCAAAATGTGGAATCCTATGGGAATGTATACAAACCCATTCACGCATCATTCAACTCCGACAGTTGCTGTTATTAGGAGCCAAGACCACAAGCCAAAACCATTTTCGGGAAAGGGAGTTAATACCCCGATAGAATTTTTGCGAGATCTGAGGGAATTCCCGGATGATCAATAAATGATAAAAAAAAAGGTCCGGTTAGCTCAAACAATGCCAGCGTTTCGCCCCAGTGTGCCGTTGGGCTCGTCAGTTGGTACAGACACACCTACCAATACACGTGGCTAGCACATACTGAGAAGGCCATGCAAGACACAATATACAAGCAGTATTGACGTCACGAGCATGCCAATGTGCTACGGGAGTAAAACTCCCTTTCATAAAAACAAAAGCCTTACCTTGGCAATCCAAATAAGGTTTTGAATATTCCCGAAGGGAATATGATGTAGTTCCCATTTGAGCGGATGAATTATCAATAAATGATAAAAATGGTCCGGTTAGCTCAAACAATGCCAGCGTTTCGCCCCAGTGTGCCGTTGGGCTCGTCAGTTGGTACAGACACACCTACCAATACACGTGGCTAGCACATACTGAGAAGGCCATGCAAGACACAAAATACAAGCAGTATTGACGTCACGAGCATGCCAATGTGCTACGGGAGTAAAACTCCCTTTCATAAAAACAAAAGCCTTACCTTGGCAATCCAAATAAGGTTTTGAATATTCCCGAAGGGAATATGATGTAGTTCCCATTTGAGCGGATGAATTATCAATAAATGATAAAAATGGTCCGGTTAGCTCAAACAATGCCAGCGTTTCGCCCCAGTGTGCCGTTGGGCTCGTCAGTTGGTACAGACACACCTATCAATACACGTGGCTAGCACATACTGAGAAGGCCATGCAAGACACAAAATACAAGCAGTATTGACGTCACGAGCATGCCAATGTGCTACGGGAGTAAAACTCCCTTTCATAAAAACAAAAGCCTTACCTTGGCAATCCAAATAAGGTTTTGAATATTCCCGAAGGGAATATGATGTAGTTTCCATTTGAGCGGATGAATTATCAATAAATGATAAAAATGGTCCGGTTAGCTCAAACAATGCCAGCGTTTCGTCCCAGTGTGCCGTTGGGCTCGTCAGTTGGTACAGACACACCTACCAATACACGTGGCTAGCACATACTGAGAAGGCCATGCAAGACACAAAATACAAGCAGTATTGACGTCACGAGCATGCCAATGTGCTACGGGAGTAAAACTCCCTTTCATAAAAACAAAAGCCTTACCTTGGCAATCCAAATAAGGTTTTGAATAACTACATCATATTCCCTTCGGGAATATTCAAAACCTTATTTGGATTGCCAAGGTAAGGCTTTTGTTTTTATGAAAGGGAGTTTTACTCCCGTAGCACATTGGCATGCTCGTGACGTCAATACTGCTTGTATTTTGTGTCTTGCATGGCCTTCTCAGTATGTGCTAGCCACGTGTATTGGTAGGTGTGTCTGTACCAACTGACGAGCCCAACGGCACACTGGGGCGAAACGCTGGCATTGTTTGAGCTAACCGGACCATTTTTATCATTTATTGATAATTCATCCGCTCAAATGGAAACTACATCATATTCCCTTCGGGAATATTCAAAACCTTATTTGGATTGCCAAGGTAAGGCTTTTGTTTTTATGAAAGGGAGTTTTACTCCCGTAGCACATTGGCATGCTCGTGACGTCAATACTGCTTGTATTTTGTGTCTTGCATGGCCTTCTCAGTATGTGCTAGCCTCGTGTATTGGTAGGTGTGTCTGTACCAACTGACGAGCCCAACGGCACACTGGGGCGAAACGCTGGCATTGTTTGAGCTAACCGGACCATTTTTATCATTTATTGATAATTCATCCGCTCAAATGGAAACTACATCATATTCCCTTCGGGAATATTCAAAACCTTATTTGGATTGCCAAGGTAAGGCTTTTGTTTTTATGAAAGGGAGTTTTACTCCCGTAGCACATTGGCATGCTCGTGATGTCAATACTGCTTGTATTTTGTGTCTTGCATGGCCTTCTCAGTATGTGCTAGCCACGTGTATTGGTAGGTGTGTCTGTACCAACTGACGAGCCCAACGGCACACTGGGGCGAAACGCTGGCATTGTTTGTGCTAACTGGACCATTTTTATCATTTATTGATAATTCATCCGCTCAAATGGAAACTACATCATATTCCCTTCGGGAATATTCAAAACCTTAATTCCTGGATGAACAAAGAAACTCCGGAAGACTTTGAATTAAGGATCATTGAGCGTGCACTTGAAGGACCAGCACTTAATTGGCTGAGAGCATTCAGATGTTCATTTAAAGGGTACGAAGATTTCGCGAGAGCTTTCCTGAAGCGATTCTGGAACACATATGATCAGCAGAGTATCCGAGCGGAGCTCTACTCTATAAAATACGCTACGACCAAACCAACGCAATATGCGAGCTATTTTACGACGCAGATCGCGAAATTCCAGTTTTTGGATCCACCAATGAGGTAGGAGGACCTAGTGCAAGCGATAATCCACCAATATCCTGTTGAAGTCCTGAGAGTGTTAATTGCGTAAGGAGCCAATACACTCGAGATTTGCGACGAGATACACAGGAGACTGGACCACATCAGAGCATTGACGGAACCTCGTATCGTCAGGTCAGCCCAATGATATTTTTTGTGTTTTGTTTTTAATGCAGTCAGTTTTCTAGAACATCCAAATGTAAACTCTGTATTAAGCTATGGATGAGAAATTAAAAGTGTAACTAAAACGTAATCCATAGGAGTCAATGTGCGGGATCTCCGTTAGTTTAATTATACCCAAAGGCAGGACACAAGGAGATTTTGTCCCAACTAAACATGCATTTCATTTAATTTTTTTGTTTGCACATCAAGACTTAACTTAGTCAATCTCGAGTTGCAGGGGTTAGGAATGATTATTTTTTATTGGCTGTATTAGTTCTTCGGTGAATAAAATTGTGGAAGTTTTATCTTATTTGTGCATATTCTTTCTGTGGCTTCTCAACGTTACGCGGATGGTTGGAGATGACGTTAGGTGGTAATATATGAACCCCATTCCTTGTTCACACCCCCGGGGTCTCACTTTTTCTAATCTCATCTTTATGCCGACGTATATCTAATCATCCACGATTTTCTTTTGGTAACATTTTCTACTACTGTTGTATCGAATTTCAACCTGGGATCGCGATGAGTCGGGCCACGCAATCCAGGGCTGGAATATCGGGCACAATACTATGAGTGTAAGAATATTTTTCAGCATGAACATTTCTACAAAAAACGTCCGCGTGAGCATATCGCTATCTTCAATACATCGCCTACTACAAGCCCGACGTTTGCTTTAGACGATTGCCCTTGACCTTGAAGCTTGTGGGTGAGCTAGCGCTCTTGTTTCACATATGTCACCACCGCACCGGCCTGATGTTTCGGAATTCCAGACTTGAGCGTTCGACGACATCACCGTGCAGACAGTACAGTCGACGTCTAAGTATTGTGTGACGCGGAAGTACACATTACATAGTTGCGAACGGAACGCCATTATATTTGCCAATGTCTGTACTTCAGCAGCAGTGTGAGATAGGTTCGTCAATCATCTGACCACATGGGGCAGCTGATAACAACACAGGTGCTGAAGTAACTCACCTCCAGTCTTCCATTAAGATTTTTCACTCGTCTAAAAAAACGTCCGGCCGGTTTAAGTGATTTTTCGTTTTCATTTCTTCCAACAATGCCCATTCAAATACCGAGGCGAAAGTTTGCGTGCTGGCTAGGGGCGAGTCAATCACACCAGTTATAGCCTAGCTAGCGAGCGAACATATTACCACATACAGCTAGCAGCAAACTGTCGAATCATGCTGTGTTAAAACTTCTGAGAAGAGTGTTTGTGTTTGGAGTTTCCCTGAAAGTGCAACTCGGCTTTCCTTCATTTCGACTGTAAACTTTCCATTCCGCAGAATAAATAATAAAAACAAGATGTTCAGTAAAGAACATGTAGCCTACTTTGTCCTAAATGCAGGCGTCATAATTAAAAAATTACATGAGAAGGAATTTTATAGGAAACGAAGAAGATTGTCGGACTACTTAAACAGTCAGTTTAAAACAATGCGATCCGAAATAAAAACAGCAATTAAATCAGCATATCAAAGGCACATTTTTTTTTTTTAGCGTATGGCTTTTAGTGCCGGGAGTGTCCGAGGACATGTTCGGCTCGCCAGTTTTGTAGCTGCTTCGAGACGGACACCCAATGGGTGAGCTACAAGTACCGTTGGGGAGGGAAGGAGGGAAGTTGGATTGTAAGGACGAGGAGTTGGAAGGTAGCGGCTGTGGCCTATAGTTAGGGACCAACCCCGGCATTTGCCTGGAAGGAAGATGGGAAACCACAGAAGACCATCTTCAAGGTTGCCAGCGGGGGGATTCGAACCTCCTCGCCTCCCGGATGTGAGCGACTGCCATCAGTCATGCCGTAACCACCACGGCTAACTCACCCGGTAAAGGCACATTGAATCTATTGATCAGAATATCACTGAAAATACAAAATCTTTCTGGGCATATGTCAAAAATAAAAAGTCCTCTCGGCACGCCGGAAGGCGGAGGTAGATTTCATCGGGCAAACTTGGGGATAGGCGAAAATAGGCAGAATATGCACGTTTTCGTAGAAGGATCAGACCTCATTTATTGCGAGAAAGTAGTTTATAAATGAAGCTTAATTATCTTTGTTTTTCGTCATTTTATGCATATTTTAAACGTTTTATTGTCTTATGGGGACGGTAACCTTCTTGTCATTTGGGGTACATTTTTATAATTGTGGTCACACTGTCCTTATGCAAGGTTTCGACACTGATGTGTAACTATGTAACGGTCTGTTAATTCTTCACGCAAAATTATATCTCCCGCAGAGATTTTGGTTGGTTCCTCAGTCTAGGGACTGCGACAACGCGGTCATGTAACCCCGTGTACTTTGGGTGAGTGTAGAATATGTCTGATAAACAGTGTGAATTGTGATGGCTGTATTAGTCTGTAATTCAGGTAAGGACTGCAGACGGTCAATTTCAAGCAGTAGTTCCTAATGTTGCTACCAGATACTACCGTCAACGACACCTAGCTCTGAACTTGGCTACGAGATGCCACCGCAACCAGCAACTCGCAACGAACGTTGGATCTTCCCCTCCAAAGGCAAGCGTACTGAGGGATTTTTAGCGCTCTTAGAAAACCCGACGGCTTCGGCCGGCTTTGAACCCGCGACCTTGGGCTTAGAAGTTCAGCATACTACCAGTTACGTCACCGAGGCCGCTTCTCAGTCAGATGGAAAACTGAATGTGATCGCGTGCAAGTGCGTTGTCATGGCAACGTCTGATGGCTCATCCCTCATCAATTTAGTAGTGATGTCATGGCATTTTCTTATAATTCCGAAACCATTTTTCTCATCCCTTGGAGTAATGGTGGGTCATATCAAAAATTCTTTCAGACAAAAGTTTTAGGTAATTATTAGGGTAATATTGTCCATTTTGTACAGTTTTGATATTGTGCCTATTAAGAGAGATATGATTAATGTTTCCCGAAAAACCCACTTTTTCCCACCCCTTTGGTCAATGGTTGGTGCTATCAAAAAACTCTTCTAACATAAATTTTTGGGCCTTATTCGACACATAGTATGAACTTTCAATGGATTCGATATTTCAAATATTAAGAGAGTTATAGCGATATATCCCTTTTTCGAAAAAATGACCCCCATCTTCACCCCCGTCGACCGATTGTGCCCATTAACGAACTCGACCGAGATTTTGTAGGGATACATATTTTGTAAAAAAATAAAATTGATTGGTGCAAAATTGCGGTAGTTATCGTGTCCACAAGAAAGTGATAAATGTATATATATATACATATATATACATATATAAATAAATTATATATAAACTTTTTTACTGACGGTGGTTTTGGGGTGCAGGGGATGTGAAACGTGAAGATATGTCGAAATTTTCCGGAAGTCGAAACCTGGTACCCATTGCAATAGTTAGCTTTCTAATGAAATCTACCTAAAAGGAAGAATAATAATAGTTGTGAGACATTTTGCCACGACAGTAAAACATACGATAATGATCAATACATAGCTGAAGTTTTTGCGTCGTATTTCGAATCGGTTTACTCACCTAATAAAGCCCAATACTGCATGCCTAGCGATACATCTTTCACTACCGACACTCTGCAGATTGACAAAGTCTCCTTACATGAGGTAGAAGTAGCTATAAGAAAACTGAAGCCTAAATCCTTGCTGGACCAGATCATATCCCGCCATATGTAATTATGGGCTGTGCAGATGTTCTTAAGCACCCTCTCCTTTTCATATATAACTTAATTATTAAAACCGCCACATTTCCATCTAATTGAAAAAAAAAAGCCGAGTATGTCCAATCTTAAAATCTGGAAATCCAATGCTAATTAGTAACTATCGTCCGATATGTATATTGTCAGCGGTAGCAAAGATTTTTGAATTCATTTTGTACCAAAGAATTTCCATTTATGTCAGACCATTAATATCCGAAAAGCAGCATGGTTTCCTCGCCCGACGTTCGACAATCACAAATATGGTCAACTTTACTGAATCAGTGTCCAGATCATTAGACGCAGGAGGACAAATGGATGTTGTATTCACAGACTTTCAGAAAGCTTTCGACAAAATTAACCACGATGTCCTCCTGAAAAACCTCAAAATCTTAGGATTTTCTGATTTACTTATATGCTTATTCAGCTCTTACCTTAAAGGCTGGAAGCAATATGTGTCATTTCATAGAAAGAACTCTCGAGAATTTGAAGCTAATTCGGAAATAGTTCAGGGATCGAACCTTGGACCTTTAGTTTTTCTCATCTTCATAAACGATCTACCTCAAAGAATGAAGCATTCTAATTCTCTATTGTATGCTGATGACTTCAAGGTATATAGAAAAATATATGTATCTACCGACTGCGACTTGCTTCAAAATGACCTGAACAGTATTATGGAATGGACTACAGAAAATTAATTAGGATTAAACGTAGGAAAATGTATCTCAATGACGTTCACCCGGAATATAAACCCTATCATTCTTAATTACAAGTTAGGTTGCAGTGTCCTGAATACCGTTCATGAAAACAAAGATCTCGGTGTGTTGCTAGATCGAGAACCAACGTTTACCCCCCATATACTGAAAATGATAGCTGACTCAAACAAGACACTCGGATTTGTTATCAGGAACACAAAACCATTCAAAAACATAAGCACGTATATCCACCTGTACAACACACTAGTCAGACCAAAACTAGAATATGCTAGCATTATATGGAGTCCTAGATGCAAGAAATATACCTCAATGGTTGAAAACACACAAAAGAAATTCCAAAAATATCTACATTTTAAAAGAACAGCCAACTATCCTCACTTGCTACCATACCAGGAAGTGCTAATAAATTTTGATGTAGACAGTTTAGAAATACGAAGACAAATAGATGCTATGAAATTCCTTTTCAAAATTATAAACAATTCAATTGATGATTACGAATTCCTTTCTCTCTTAAATTTCCATGTACCACGCATCAATTCTAGGAACAATATCACATTTGAAAATAAAAGAACCAGGACATCTGCCCACAAAAATTCACCACTGAACAGACTATGTAATATTTTCAACAATGTTGCTCAAAGAAATAATACCATAGATTTTATTACTTCCTTGACAGTATTTTTGATGGAATTCCTAACCACTCTCCAGAAATAACGTCACAAGCCTTGCAAATTGTAAATCATGAATTCTTACCACTGTGTCATTCTACATAGCCAACCTTGTATTACACATGTTTTATTTGTACTATACTGTTTTAATTGTACACCTAGTTATTTTAATTAGTTTTATTTAGTTACTGTTAGTTTAAGTTTGTATACATCTTAAGATAACACACTGTGTAATTTTAATTAGTGTTTTATGATTATTATTACTGTGTAGTTTAAGTTAGTATAAGTTTTAAAATAACATACTGTGTAATCTTAATGCCACTGTAATTGGGATGAAAATCCTGTTGTGCGAAAATAAATAAGTAAATATCTTTTCAAGGAATATAATTGAATGTTGGTTGTAGTAGCTTGTTGAAATACAACGTGCTATAGGGATATTAAACATGAATATGAGGTGTCCTTTGCTAGTGCTACCTCTGTAAAAAATTAATTCAATTCGGTTTCGCCGTGTTTAAATTGATATGGGGAATCGATTTGCACACATACATGGCCGCTATCTGCAAACTATTGGGCTGATGACCTTGTAGGTTATACAAAAGATGCTTCCCAGAAAAAGGTATGTTGTTCCAAAATTTAGTAGAGATCAAATGATTAGGTTGGAAGTTATTTGATTCAAGATTTGAACATTCGTGTGGGCGCCACTACGTTTTCGTCATGATGGCGGCAATACAAAACATGACCCTGGATTGCCCTTTGCTAGTGCTACCTCTGTACCAAATTTTGTTCAATTCGGTTTCACCGTGTTTGAATTGATAGTGGGAATCTATTTTCACACATACATGGCCGCCTTCTGCAAAATATTGTGCTGATGACTTTGTAGTTTATTCAAAAGACCCTCTCTATATGAATACATGTTATTGCAAAATTTGGTAGAGATCGGATGACTAGGTTTGTCGTAATTTGATTTAAACTTTGAACATTTTGGTAGCCGCCATTACGTTTCCAACAAGTTGGCGGCAATAGATAACATGACACTGACGTGCCCGTTGCTAGTGCTACCTCTGTACCAAATGGTGTTCAATTTGGTTTCACCGTATTTGAATTGATAGGGGGAATCGATTTGCACACATACATGGCCACCATCCACAAAATTTTGGGCAGATGACCTTTTAGTTTGGTGAAAGGATTCTTCCCGGACAAAGGTAAGTTGTTGCAAAATTTGGTACAGATCGAATGATTAGGTTGGTCGTAATTTGATTTAAGTTTTAACATTCGGGAGGCCGCCATTACGTTTCCGTCAAGATGGCGGCGATATAAAACCTGACACTCAGGTGCTTTTTTTAGTGCTACCTCTGTACCAAATTTTGTTATATTCGGTTTTACCGTGTTTGAATTGATAGGGGGAATCGATTTGCAAACACACACATGGCCGCCATATGCAAACTATTTGACTGATGACCGTGTAGCTTGCTCCAAGAACCCTTCTTACATAAAGGTATGTTGTTGCAAAATTTGGTAGAGATCAGATGAATCAGGTTGATCGTAATTTGATTTAAGCTTTTAACATTTGGGTGGCCGCCATTAAGTTTTTGTCATGATGGCGGCGATATAAAACATGACTCTGAGGTGTCCTTTGCAGGTGCTACCTCTGTACCAAATTTCGTTCAATTAGGTTTCACCGTGTTTTAATTGATAGGGGGAATCGATTTGCACACATATATGGCGGCCATCTGCAAACTATTGGGCTGATGATCTTGTAGTTTTCTCTAAAGACGCTCACCATGTAAATATATGTTGTTACAATGTTTGGTAGAGATCGGATGATTAGGTTAGTCGTAATTTGATTTAATCTTTGAACATTTGGGTGGCCGCAATTACGTTTCCGTCAAGATGGCGGCGATATAAAACATGACACGGAGGTACCCTTTGCTAGTTATACCTCTGTACTAAATTTCGCTCAATTCGGTTTTACCGAGTTCGAATTAATAGGGGGGGACAGACATTCACAGTACACACACTCACACACACACAGACACACAGACACACACACAGACACACAATTTTTGGCCCTGTGTTGATCTCATAAGTCTACTTTCATTTTTTGCAAAAATTGAAAGTAGGCTAAAAATATACGAAGCTGAAATTTCGCAAGAGTGACAGTTTAAACAAATCAGTCCGGGAATGCATTGTCACCCTCAAATATAATCGCGCATCGTAGTTGCACTCACCCAATAATGTTTAGCCTACTTTCGATTTTTGCAAAAAATTAAAGTAGATTTATGAGATCACTACACGGCCAAAAAATGTGTGTCTGTCTGTGTGTGTGTATGTGTGTGTGTGTGCGAGTCTGTGTACTCTGAATGTCTGTCCACCCCCACCCCCCTTATCAATTCAAACACTGTGAAACCGAATTGAATGAAATTTGGTACAGAGGTAGAACAAGCAAAGGGCACCTCAGTGTCATGTTTTATATCGCCGCCATCTTTACCAAAACTGAATGGCGGCCACTCAAACGTTCAAAACGTAAAATAAAATAACGACTAACCTAATTATCCGATCTCAACCAAATTTGGTAACAACATACCTTCATATAGGACGCGTCTTGTGTACCAAACTACAAGGTCATCCGCCGTACCATTTCAGGATGGCGGCCGTGCGAATTATGCAAACTTTATAATCCATATCATGGGACCCACCAGTTCCGATTATCGAGCCGAGAATCGTTTTAACTGTTCTAAAGGAAGAGGCACGTTCGAAATTAAAAGTGTATTTTGTAATACTATGGTGCAGAAGTGATTTTAAAAAGCTGAGCCGTCTCAGTAACAAGACATGGCAGCGGATAACTTGTGCCTGACTTATATTTCACTAATTTGAGTATTGCATGCAATATAGCGCACTGATACAAAATAAATAAACTTTGTATGAAATGCTTTATATATAAATAATATACTCCACTGATGAAATCGTTTAGTCTAAATCATTATTTGCTAACAAGTTCTATGTAACTCATTTTGTATAGAACGATGTTCGTTGGCTTAATTGGCTCCGTGGTAAAGCGTTGGCATATCACTCATATGCCTATGGTTCAAACCCCACGAGAGTTAGGTATTTTTGCTTGAAATTTTATATATTGTTTTGTAATGACACAGACGTTTTAAAATTAAGCGTTATATTGTGCATATTACGGTGGAAAATATATAATTAAAACATAATTCGCCAGCAGATTTGCTCGTGACATCTAGCAGCCAAAATGGTAATTATTCTGGCCAACTGTCGGTGATCTGCACGCCGGCCTACTTATTAACTTCCAGATTTTATTGGAAAGTTTCTTCTTATGGCCGCTAGAATGCACTCGCCCTGTTAGGATTATATTGTTCGATATTTCTCCACTAGATATCACGACTGGTCTACGTGGGACTCCTTTGATTAGTATACCATTGGCTTCTATGCGCATCGAATTAGAAGAATGACAAGATGATACTACGATACATTTTTACTTTTTATTTTAAAGGGTTTGTAACAGCCTATTGTGTGTTATTTGAAAATGTTATTTGAAGTAAAGAACAAAACGATTTCACATAGTAACTGAATTCTAGCCGTTGGTGCTAGTTCAGGTTATTAATTAATACTTTTATTTCAGACAAATAGCAATCGAAAATATCCACATAGTTTGTATACACATGTCTCTGTAGGGTCATGGAAAGATTTGTTAATTCAATTAGGGTTGTGAAAGCCATGCACAACCAGACGTGTAAAGACATGCCTCAACTCAAAGTTGGATGTTGCCCACGTCAGGTCGATTATGTAATAATAATAATAATAATGTTATTGGTTTTACGTCCCTTTTAACTACTGCTGCTTTTAGAGACGCCGGGGAACTGGATTTTGGCTCCAAGGGGACCTTTAACGTGCCAGTAAATCTACTGACATGGCTCCCTCGCATTTGTGCACCCTCAAATGCCAGCTGCCTGCACCAGTATACGAACCTGCAACCTAGGGCCCAGCAAGCGAGAACGTTACCGCTGAGCCAAGCAGCCAGTCCGGTCGATTATGTCTCCAGACCCATAACATTCTTGAGATACTTCTTATCTTTCTTTCTTCAATGATGGTAGCAGTTTTTTTTTCAAGGTTGTGGCGTTTGGTAGAGGTTAATAATTTCTAAGGTCTTCAACCAAGAAATGATTCTATTATACTCTTTGATAATAACAACGAGTTATAACTATACTCATACGTTTAGTAGAAAGTAAGCTATATGTTCTTTACTGAACATCTTGTTTTTAAACGGTTCATGGTGTAGTTACTTCGTAGTTTGTGAACTATGGGCAATGGCTGATTGACCTAGTAAGTGGTCCTGACAGTCGGGATGCCAGTTACTATGGAGCATGAGTGGGCACCTTGAACATACTGTATTCTGAGTCGTGACCCTCCTTGTGCTCAGGCGGCTAGGACTACCCAACTCACTTGTTTATTCTCGGAAGTGAAACTCATGGGGCCCTGTGTAAGTAAGGCTAGCAAACTGCTGCACATGTACTTAATGTTAAAAAAGTCATGAGCAAGTCTGGGATCTATGGGAGTGATGGAGTTCCACTCCCATCTGACAGATCAGGGACTCCTGGGAAACCAACAGGCAATCGGACAGGTATTCGATTGCGTACAAATAATATCAAGGGTGGCTTTGGAAGTAAGAAAGTAGAGCTAGCTGAGTCAGCAATTAGGATGAGATTGAATATTCTAGGGATTAGTGAAGTTCAGATAAAGGGAGATAGAGAGAAGGAAGTAGGCGATTACAAGGTATACCTGTTAGGTGTAAATCGAGGCAGGACTAAGTGGGGAGTAGGGCTATATGTCAAGAGAACATAGTTTCTGTGAGGTATGAACGATTAATGAGGATAGATTTGGAAATGTCAGGATATCGTGTCAGGATTGTATCATTGTACGCTCCATGTGAACGGGCGGATCAGGACGAAGTAGACAGGCACAGATTTACGTGGTAGTGCGAGTTAACAATAAGGATAGTGTAGTACTTATTTATTTATCGTATGGCAAACATGAAAATTATTTAAAAGTTGACATCAAGGTTAGGAACATGATGAAGTGCCTGTGGTGTCCCTAAGAAGAAATCGCTGAATTCACCACTGAGAGATGTTTGTGGGCATTCTTGAACTAGGTGCCGAACAGTCTGTCTTTCAGCACCGCACTCGCAACATGATGAAAGTCTTTTCCTCCAATTGCACAGGAGATCCCCGCATACACCGTGATTGGTCCGGGACCAGATCTTTCTACGCTGATTGAACCCTGGCACCTTCTCAGTTATGCATGCCATTACTGAACTTTCTGGGGGCAAACGAATTCCAATCAGAAGACCACCTCTCAGTCAGGTTGAGTTTGTTGGTTGCAAGATTCTCCGCTGTGCAGATAGGTGGATGTCTTGAACTTAATCGTTTCACACGTAGAGCAGCAATGTCTCCATGGATAGGTAGTTGTTTGTTGGTATGGGTCTTTTTATGTTATCTTATCAGAATGTTGCATCGCCGCGAATGAGTGTAGTAGTGATGGGAATTTCAATGCTAGGATAGGAAATAAAACTGGGGGGGGGGGGGGGTATGAGACGGTAGTGGGTAATTGGGGTGAGGATACGGAAGCGAATACCAATGGGAGATGTCTACTGGACTTCTGTGCTAGCATGGGGTATCTGTTGTGAACTCATTCTCGAAGCATAAGGATATTCACAGATACACTTGGGAGGGCAGAGAAACCAAGTCAATACTGACTTTGAATTTAGGAAATTGATATGAATTGCAGGGTTTTTCGGGTCTTACCTTGATGAAACAGACCAAACTCTGATCTGTTGTGAATTAGGCATAGTTCTACTAAAAGTGCAGAAAGTGAGGGCTGGTTGTAGACATATTAGGATTGAAAATCTCCAGGATAAGGAACATAGGCAGAAATGCATGGAAATGATTGATGAGAAATTCCAAAGAGTAGATGGTAATGAGTTGGAGGACATTGAAAAGAAGCGGTCAGGATACAGGAATGCAGCACTAGAAGTAGCAAAGGTATGTCTTGGAACAACAGAGTGTAAAGGCAGGAAGAAGTGCCATGCTGAAGGAATGGCATAGTGAAGTCTGCTTGTAAAAGTAAAATGAAGGCTCACACAAAATGGGTCCAAAAAAGGAATCCGTCAGACAGAGAGCTTCATGTAGTGGAAAGGTACAGAACCAAACAAATAATAGCAGAGTCCCAAGGGAAATCATGAGAGGAATTTGGAGATAAATTAAAAACGTTAGGTTCTGCGACAAGAAGATATTGCTGGGCAAATATTGCAGATAAATTTCGATTATTTTTAGCCTTTTTTGATTTATGAAAGAATAGGCTTATGAAATCACATTTTGTCCGTGTGTGTGTGTGCGCGTATCTGTTTGTGTATGCCCTCCCCATAAAAATCTAAACGGCTGGTCTCACGAATCCAACATGAAAATTTGAGATATAGAAATACATGAAATAATGGGGTTCTATTATCCTGGATAGATAAATAGTCAACTGTTGCTACGCCATGCAGGTATTGTCACTTGGTCCACTCAGGCACGTATACTACTGGTTATACCGAAGATCTGACTTACGAAAAATTAAATTTGACAACCATGAGTAGAAATCCCTCTACAAGAAAAAAAATGTACCAAAGTTCGGATTTTGTTGAGGCTTTGTGACATCGCGGTTTGATAACCTGGGTTGTCAATGGTGTCAGTAATGGTGTGCGTATTTGTAAATGAGTCTAGGGCTGGGAAGGAGGTGGTCGTGGCCATAGGTTGGGAACCATCTCGGTTTTGCCTGGAGTAGAAATGGGAAAACACGGAAAATCACTTTCATGATGGCTGAGGTAGGAATTGAACCAAGATCTTCTCAGCTTTTGTCTCGCGAGGTTGAGTATACCTCCTCCAGCCCTCAGACTAGAACTAATTTTTTCCAGGCAGGGCTGGGAATCCAACTCGGACTTCCGGTATGACAGCCAAGAATGCTAGCCACTAGTTGGTCGAAAAAAGTTTGTTTACTCAATCCATAACTTGACGTGACTGTTAGGAGGCGGACCACGCCCACAATATACTGTAGATGGCTATCGGCTGAAAGGAAAGGCATTTAATTCATTAGACTTTTAATTTACAGCGTATGAAGTAGAATAGGAAATAAACCTAGAATAATACATTTACAGGTACTTAGGATTGGCGAAGTTCACATGAACAGTAAGTTACTCGGTTGATTTGCAAGGAAAACTGATTTTATTCTTACCCCACATTTAAGAATACGTTCCATCATTTCATTTACCATATTTAGGTGTGAAAGATAATGTCACTCAGGTGGCGGCCATCCATTTGAATACAGGTTTCAAGTCGTCGCGAGAAAGCATTCATAACTCTGCAGAACACCGCTTGGTCAATCGCACCTCTTCTGTAATGGCATATTTGAGTGCCATTATTGTACGGGGTTTGTGGGCATGGACACGTTCCTTTAGGCACCCCCACAGGAAAAAATAGCAACAAGATTAGTCGGAGGATCTTCGCGACCAAGGGATTCATTTCAAAAACATCCGGTTCCTATGTGTCACCCTGTACTATCTTTATAATGGAACCATCGTCTGGTCGTGATCAAATCCGCAATGTTAGGCAACTACACCCTAATCAAAATGATGACGACTCCTGGAAGAGACTGGTGCTCCTTTTAGTGCTCCTATTACCAAAGCATTGCACGGATGTGGATATAGTTTGCATGGCTGTGCGGATAGCGGATAAGCTGCGGATAATGTTTGGGGAAAATTAACAATTTTTAGAATACAATTCGATCTTGTTTAATATCATTATTAGGAACTGGACGTTTATTTTTCCGTAATGTTTCTGTGATGACAAATGTAAGATGATGATTTAAGCTATTACTATTCAAATTGGCCTTAAGCATAATTAACACTCCGAAAGGCGGCTTCGGTGGAGTAGTTCGTAGCATGCTGAACTGCTGTTCCCAAGATCATGGGTTCAAACCCGGCCGAAGTCGTCGGA
This sequence comes from Meconema thalassinum, assembly GCA_946902985.2. Classification (NCBI taxonomy): domain Eukaryota; kingdom Metazoa; phylum Arthropoda; class Insecta; order Orthoptera; family Tettigoniidae; genus Meconema; species Meconema thalassinum. The sequence continues at coordinate 3,389,670 of CAMPQE020000003.1, read as the reverse complement.
TTTTTTAAGAGAGTTATACATTCTTCAGTATGCCTTCCTAAGGAGGGGAAGTAAAGCCGGCGGTCCATATCATAGATTTATGGCATGTAAAAGATCCTTCCACTAACTAAACTTGTGTGAAGCTAAATTGCTAGGTTGGATTTCGTTGTAACGCTCTATCAAAATACCAACGTTCACCACTAGGTATCAGTGGCATCCGGTAGTGAAAGTTGGAACTACTTGAAATTGAACGGAACTTGTAGCTCACCCTATGGGTGAAGCAGCTACAGCCTCTGGCGAGCCGAACATGTCCTCAGACACTCCCGGTACTAAAAGCCATACGCCAAATAATTAGCATTCCGAACAGAGGAGGGTTGCAATTCTGGCTGTATAACATTCATTTTAAATATAGCACATTTGCTACAAAGCCTAAGGGAACGATTTTTCCCTCAAATGTCTAAATATGTTGCTTTAGTAATCTATGCTTTGTCTACTGTAATTAAAGTATTATTGTGAAGCCAGTATATTCGGATAACAGTCGTGTTTTGTTTATCCGCGCCGGGCTCTATCTGTTACCCTTGCATTATGAGGACATTTGATGAATTTTGTTTCCGAATTTGGTCATTTATGGACCGCATAGAACCTGAGGCTTTCTGGTCAATCTCTTCTTTTCCTCCCAGAACTTATCAATTTAGGCCTACATTTTGGTGGATTCCCCTTAAATGTCTTAACTCTCTCAATGCGACTTGGAAACACCTTCCTATTGTGGATCACGGTGGCAGTAATTCCAATTTCAACCGAGTCTTTCTTGACTTCTTCTACCCATGTCGTTGTAGCTTTCAAACTTGCAGTGTACTCGAAGACTTTCTTCGTCAAACGGTTCCCTTCCATTCTCATCAGATGTCCATAGAACTTCATCCGTCGTTTGCGCATTGAGACAGAGATGCTTTCAGCGTGCCGGTAAAGGTAATAACTTGTTTTGTTTAGATTTTGACGTGACAACGTCTAATAAATTGTTGTAATACAGTGACGTTCGTGAAAAAAGTGTTACAGTGAAAGGTGATGATATCGCTTTATCTCTCTTCTGCTGCAACGCTCTCTCTCTCTCTCTCATCTGTTGCTGCGCTCGAGTGGCGCTACTGCCGTTTTTGGATGTCATGGATGAACCTCTGAATGGATTTTGATGCGATTTTCACCATTCTGTAAAGGATATCTCGAGAAAGATGTTTTTTGAAAATAATTTATTTATGATCAAATGAGGCCGAGCAGTAACGATTTCGAGAATAAGTCGAAAAAAAAACACATGGTGTCAGCGCGCATTTTAAGCTTACGCTGGGCAAACCGTTAAAATAACTATATAGCCCACTATTAGTGTAAGAATTGTTCAGCATGAAAAGTTACTTGAAGAGAGAAGACAAAAAGGGAGGATATTTGGCTTGAATTTTATTGTACAGACGCCATGTGGGACCGACACTGGACGGAGGCAAATCAGGAATTAAGGCATGTCATCACAAGTTTAGCGGTTCATGGATATCACCACAAACTGTGTGCGACGACACATTTCCATGAAGTAGGAAAGGAGTGTGTGTGTACTTTGTGTGGTGAAGGATGTGAACGCTATCACATCAACCGATGCAAAAATAGGACAAAATCAGTTTTAGAGTACAGCAATGATCTATAGACTAAATAACCAACATGAAATTATTGTATTTTGGCCATTCGGCTGCAATTAAATTTTATTATATAAGTTCTAGAAAGAAGTCCGCGAGAGCATATCTCTATCTTCAATACATTGCACACTATATGTCTTTTTAGGTTTTCATTTCTTCCAATCATCTCCATTCAAATACTGAGGCGACAGTTTACGAGATACAGCCAGCAGCAAACTGTCGAGTCATGCTGAGCTAAAATTTCAGAGAAGAGGGGTTGTGTTTGGAGTTTCCCTGGAAGTGAAACTTGGCTTTTCTTCATTTCACCTGTGAACTTACCGTTCCACAAAATACATAATTAGAAAATATACGAAGCTGAAATTTCACAAGAGCGACAGTTTAAACAAATCAGTCCGAGAATACGTTGTCACGCTCAAATATCATCGCGCATCGTAGTTGCACACACACAATATTTTTTTTAAACTACTCATACGTACGGTGTCACATATGTAAATGTGTTAGATGATTTTGTATATTCATAGGTAGTTAGGTTTTATAGGTATTACTTGGGGAAAGTAAAATGGAGACAAGGGTCGGCTGGTATGACTGCAGTGCACATGGCTGCCCCTCAGTTAGGCAGATATGTTGGTCTCCGGCAACTTCACCGTCAACGTTAACCTTGGTCTTCGGAGTTCCAGCTCCTTCTTGCAGTTGTGATTTGCGCCGGGGACCTTCACCTATAAGGATCCAAAAATCATGTAAGTTTCACTTTTTTATTTCTCAGCAACAGAAAGTACTAAAGAATTGTAATTTGGTCTGCCAATCACACTATGCTTTGCCAATATGTTTGTGTGTTTACAAGGAATATGACGCATGCATTTCAGGAAATTAGGAATTTAAAATGGTGGCAGCACTGTTCCACCGTTCCCCTAATATTTTACACGAATATCTTTGTTTTTCAAAAAAATATTTTTAGCCTACTTTTCACATTTTGCAAAAATTAGGAAAAAGTAGACATGTGATCGATCCGGGAAAATGTGTGTCTGTCTGTCTGTCCTTCTGTCTGTCGGTCTGTCTGGCTGTGTGTGTGCCCCCCCCCCCCCCCTATCAACTCCTAACCGGCTGCAGCAATCAAAAACAAATTTAGTATGAGTAAAGATGTGCACCGGAATATCTAACGTCCATATTTGAAAATGATGTCAGTGCTACCAACTGCTGAAAAAACGCACTAGAAATTTGAGCTCCATGTTGGATATCTTGCAAGGTATGCACGGGAGCTATTCCAAATTTGGCACACATGTAGATAATACTATTTCAGTTGAATTTCCAGGAGGCCAACCATGACAGTGTTGCCAAAATAATTTTAAGCCTTCTGATAAGTCCAATGTTTAAATGCATATAACGTCTACACTATCAATTGGATTTCAACCAAATTTTGTATGTAATATCTGTACATAAACAGATATGACTGAGCGTATTCATAAGAGCCACCAGGACTGCCAACTGTTAATAATTGATCTCTTTATTTTTTTATCCAAATACCGATATATCAGAAAGTATGCAAGCCAACAGCTTTAAACTATGCACACGTATATTCTGATATTTCAGATTAATTTCGAGTAACTTATATACGTCAGTTCTACCAACATGATTATAAGCCTGCTGATACGACCAATTTTTATATACATGTAACTTCTATACTATCAGTTGGATTTCAACCAAATTTCGTATGTGCTATGTGTACCATAACAGATATGACTATAAGTATTGTTAAGAGCAATCAGGGCTGCCAACTGTTAATAAATGCTGTCTATATCTATTTTACACTAATATCAATATACCAGAAAGTATGCAAGCCAACAGCTCTATACTTTGCACACGTATAGCACCTGACATTCTAGATTAATTTGGAGTAATCAATACAAGGCAGTGCTGCCAACATGATTCTATGCCTGCTGATATGTCCAATTTTAAAATACATGTAACATCTATACTAACAAATGGATTTCATCCAAAATTGGCACAACAAGATATCATAATATTTCAGATTATTTCTGACCAGCACACGCATGGTATTGTTGGCAACATGCTTTTACGCGTGCTGATAAATCCAGTGTCTAACTGCATGTAACGTCCATTGGACTTCAACCAAATTTTGTATTCTGTACCTTAAGAGATTGAACTAAGAATACATTCAGTCGCCAGGGCTGCCAACTGTAGTGCTCTATTAGGCTACATTATACCAGGTATATTTTGAACTAATTAGATATTTCGATATTACCAACTTAATTTCGTCATTATTCTAGATAGGTTTATATTCTGTAGAATAATCATTGGCATGAAAAGTAGGCTGAATAGTTCTTCACGGAACGTCTTGTTTTCATTGTGTTTACTAATGATTGACCTAGAATCATTGGAATACATAAATATTTTTTAAAGCTTATATTAAAATGTAACTTTTTTGCAAGTTTTTAACTGAATATTACAAAAACGGAACTATGACATGTACAGCAACATTTATAGGTCATAGTGTTCTTACTTATAAGATACGCATGTATACGAAATTTCACTTCATTATCTTGAAAACTCTGGCAGTTACTAAGGAAACGGGTTTGAAAATCGGAAGTTTCGGGAAACGAGCAACAAAGTTACCAATGCGTAGGAAAACTTCTAAAACGTCGGTGACAGAGACGGTGACAGTCCTGCACGTTTCTGGTCTTAACTTAAAAAGTATTATACATATGTAAGAATAATTGTTGCAGTGATTTGAAGAGGAAGGATCAATAGACGATGAAAAATAAATTGAAAAACAAGATGTTCAGTAAAGAACATATAGCCTACTTTCTCCTAAATGTATGAGTATAGTTATAACTCGTTATTATCAAAGAGTATAATAGAACTATTCTTTGTTGAAGACCTTAGAAACGATTTTCCTCTACCAAACGTCACAACCTAGATAAAAACTGCTACCATCATTGAAGAAAGAAAGAAAGAAAGAAAGAAAGAAAGAAAGATAAGAAGTATATCAAGAATGTTATGGATCTGGAGACATAATCCACCGGACTGGCTGCGTGGCTCAGCGGTAACGTTCTCGCTTGCTGGGCCCTAGGTTGCAGGTTCGTATCCTGGCGCAGTCAGCTGGCATTTGAGGGTGCACAAATGCGAGGGAGCCGTGTCAGTACATTTACTGGCACGTTAAAGATCCCCTTCGGGCCAAAATTCCGGCACCCCGGTGTCTCTAAAAGCAGCAGTAGTTAAAAGGGATGTAAAACCAATAACATTATTATTATTATTATTATTATTATTATTATTATTATTATTATTATTACATATACGACCTGCCGTGGGCAACATCCAACTTTGAGTTGAGGCATGTCTTTACACGTCTGGTTGTGCATGGCTTTCACAACCCTAATTGAATTAACAAATCGTTCCATGACCCTACAGAGACGTGTGTATACAAACTATGTGGATATTTTCGATTGCTATTTGCCTGAAATAAAAGTAGTAATTAATAACCTGAACTAACACCAACGGCTTGAATTCAGTTACTATGTGAAATCGTTTTGTTCTTTACTTCAAATAACATTTTTAAATAAAGCAAAATAGGCTGTTACAAACCCTTTAAAATAAAAAGTAAAAATGTATCGTAGTATCATCTTGTCATTCATCAAATTCGATGCGCATAGAATGCCAATGGTATAGTAATCAATGGAGCCCCACGTAGACTAGTCGTGACATCTAGTGGTGAAATATCGAACAATATAATCCTAACAGAGCGAGTGCATTCTAGCGGCCAGAAGAAGAAACTTTTCAATAAAATCTGGAAGTTAATAAGTGGGTCAGCGAGCAGTTACCTTTTTGGCAGCTAGATGTCTCGAGTAAATCTGCTGGCGAATTATGTTTTAATTAAATATATATTTTACACCATAATATGCACAATATAACGCTTAATTTTAAAACATCTGAGTCATTACAAAACAGTAAACATATAACATTTCAAGCAAAAAACCTAGCTCTGATCGGGTTTGAACCATAGGCATTTGAGCGATAGGCTAACGCTCTACCACTGAGCTGATTGTGTCAACGAATGTCGTTCTATATAAAATGACTTACATAGAACTTGTTAGCAAATAATGATTTATACTAAACGATTTCATCACTGGAGTATATTATTTATATATAATGCATTTCATACAAAGTTTATTTATTTTGTATCAGTGCGCTATATTGCATGCAATACTCAAATTAGTGAAATATAAGTCAGGCACAAGATATCCGCTGCCATCTTGTCTTATTGCTGAATCGGCTCAGCTTTTTAAAATCACGTCTGCACTATAGTATTACAAAATACACTTTTAATTTCGAACGTGCCTCTTCCTTTAGAACAGTTAAAACGATTCTCGGCTCGATAATCGGAACTGGTGGGTCTCATGATATGGATTATAAAGTTTGCATAATTCGCACGGCCGCCATCCTGAAATGGTATGGCGGACGACCTTGTAGTTTGGTCACAAGACGCATCCTATACGAAGGTATGTTGTTACCACATTTGGTAGAGATCGGATGATTTGGTTAGTCGTTATTTGATTTTACGTTTTGAACGTTTGAGTGGCCACCATTCAGTTTTAGTAAAGATGGCGGCGATATAAAACATGACACTGAGGTGTCCTTTGCTAGTGCTACCTTTGTACCAAATTTCGTTCAATTCGCATTCACCGTGTTCGAATTGATAGGGGGGACAGACATTCAGAGTACACACACTCGCACACACACAGTCACACACACACACACACACACAGACTCACACACACACATACACACACACACACACACACATACACACACACAGACAGACACACTTTTTTTGCCCTGTGTTGATCTCATAAGTCTACTTTCATTTTTTGCAAAAATCGAAAGTAGGCTAATGACAAATTTTGATCCTTATATGTGTAGGTCCCCCCTTAACGCGTACGGCTACAATGCGGGAACGGTATCTATGAAAATAATACATTGGTCTTTCTTGAATTGAGTGTAGCCGGGCCAGCTGGAGCACGCGAGACGACGCGTTGAGGACGCCCGCGCCGCGGTGGATAAATCTTCTGAAGAGACGCCAAGGGCTAGCACGCACGCAGCAGCTGTGCAGTTAGCTTGTTGTCGGGACTCAGTCGACACCAGAATTATGATCTCAACTCGATGTTGGGCAGACCGGAGTTTGTCCCTCTTTATCTGCGTCTACATGTTGGTACGAGCACGCCATCTGCCAGGTCTCCTCAGTATTGACGGAGATCAGAGATGTTACAGGGAACGCTTACAAACCTATTATTATTATTATTCGCTATGTCCAACTAAGGAGCGCGTTAGAATTTTAGCACAATGTTTCGTCTTTTATTCCCAATATCTCTTTATCCGATCACTGTGTTCTCTTTAGTGTTCTTCTGTCCATCCTGTATTCTTCCGTGTAGGTTACTCAGTAAATTTGTGTCCTTTCATTAGAGTTCTAAATGTTGGACTATTGTGAATGATTTCTATATTAAAGGGCTACCAATTTCTCGAAGGTCTTGTTTTATTTCTACCAGTTAATTGTTGTGGTTATTAAGAGATAGTCTACGGTAATGTTGTGTTTAAACTGTTCTTTGTTAGCGTATTGTTATCCATTCTGTTTATGTGTCGATAACATTTTCATATTTTGGTCCTAAACATTATCTGTGGATTTTTCTCTCTTGTTTATTGATGCTCTTAATTATATTATTGTTATTATCATTATCTTTATTTACCCAACTTACAGCTGGTAATATGACTCATATCGGTACATTACATACGAGAAATGAGTATAGTCACACTTTGAAAAGCCTATAGCATACATTTTCAAATTACATAACATATACGTTTGATAGTTTTTTTTAGTAATCCTATCTTCCACGTCTCCTTTTCACAAGAGGGTCCAAGAAAATCCTAGTGTGTATTCAGAAATACTCTAACGATGCTGCAGTTCTTCAGAATTTCAGCTTCTTGTGCAATAGTGTGGGTGTATACGGGAAGATTTAGTGTGGCTAGATTTACTGACAAGGATTTAAGTGTCAGACCAGTGGGAGAAAGGAGGAAGGGAAGGAACGTCACATTCTTTTGTCTGCAGATTCTCACTACATCCAGAGATTTATCAATCTTCTTTGTGTATTTATTGTGGATATTACGGTCATTCGGAACAGATATGTCAATCAAGTACGTGTGGTGGTTCTTCTTATGTCTGGTCTATTATGACGAATTGTTTTGCCAGTTTGAATGGTGCGACCCCAATACAGCTTGTTTTACAGCACACTTTCTGGAGAGTATTTGTAATAAGGCGTCCTGTCGTGTATGAGAGATCGCGTTACGACAATTTCTTTAAGAATGACTTTGGTAACATTGTTATGCCGCTCTGTGTAAGATGTTGGCGCTAGAATTCTGCAGCTGCTGGTAATATGCTCTATGGTTTCTGGGCCGGTATTGCACCTCCTGCATTCGTCATCTATAACAGTCTGATCTTTCAGGATGCGTTTCCTTTAACTTCTTGTAGTGATAACTTTGTCTTGTGGGTCTTCTTCTTATTATTATTTGGAGCCGTTGGACTAGAAGTCTGATCCCTCAGGTACAACGGTGGACAGAGAGGAAGCATGGAGAGTTTAATTATTATCTAACGCAATTTCTGACTGGACTATTATCGGTCTTACCTCAAGAAGATGGGGAAGGTATGTTCCCAACAATGCATCTATTGCTCTGAAGCTATTGATGATGCCCAACACACACTTTTATCCTGCAAGAGGTGGACTGATAAAAGGGTATTAGTTGAAACGGAGATTGGAAAACAGACCTCCCCAGACAAGATCGTGGAAATGATGCTTCAAGATGAGTCGCACTGGAACAATGGGGCATATTATACTGAAGAACTTCTTCGAACGAAGAAAAGAGACTGGACAGTCAGGAATGAAAAACAGTTGAGGACAAGTGCCCTTGTATATGATCCTAGCCTGAAGTAATGTGTTAAATGGTTTCAGAAGTCACGGGGTGAGTTTTAGTCGGTAGTGGGCCACTCAGGAGTCCAACACTATGTGCGTAAATTCATATCTCTTCCTCCGTAAAAAATAAAATAAGTCCGTTACGTAGTGAGCGCGGAGGTTGACTGGATCTCTAAGACATCATCTTCGTAGGCAGTAACGCCCGAGGATATTTTATCAAGGGGGCTATCTGGTGTGGCAGTCATGTTCAGGTGGGTGTGGGGGCAGGGATTCTAATTTTAACGTCACCAGTTTTATTAACAGTGAACCACATTTCTTTAAAAACGTTGACTTGGTAACGCTGATTGAGTTACTTCAGCAATATCTTTATTGTTATTTTAGTAACAACAAGTAAGTGGGCTTTGATTGACTTTTATTAGTCTATTGTCAATTTAGCTATATTTCAATATTCGTTCAAAAAGTTATTTACATTTTGTAACTCTGCTGATTAAGGAATGCTGGACATTTTCCGCAAACATAATAATTTTAGCGGGAACAGACACCGTCAGTGGGAATTTTCGTATACAGTTACGAATCATATCATAGCTTCACTAATACAGTATGTAACATAGAATTATGAAAACTGACATATGTACAGTAAATACATAGGGCTTTCATCTAATGTAAAGAGAGGAACAGTATATAAAGTATTTCGTGATGATATTTTAAACTCAGTGAATCAAAAAAACACGATTTAAAAAAATACCAGTCTGAATAGAATGAATTATTTTTCATGTAAAATAAACGCATAAATACTGAGGATGAATCACCATGAATCTTATATTGTAAATAGTATATATAAAAATGAAATTTGTCTTTCAAAAAACAGAACAGGTTTTTGTTTAATTTTCCAAGTATATCTCAATTAATTTTTAAGATAATTTCATGAATGAGGTTCATTCTCTAGGGATCATAAGTTGGAATGTATCTGCCGAGTTTCATCCAGTTTCATCGCATAGTTCACGAGCTATTGTGCTTTTCCTTCCAAAAACACAAACTTTCGGGTAAACTGCTTTGAATAGTAAATACTCCATTGACAGATAGGCACAGGGTCTCATGTAATACGCTATATCTCAGCCAAAACGCCGAATTTAGTTATAAAACTTAACAGATATATTATGAAAGGTATTGTCTTTCATTTAAATGTAAAAAAAAAGAAAACTAAAATGTTGACATCCGGCAGTGTATGAGCCAAAACATTACGGGTTTTAGGTAGATTTCATTAGAAAGCTAACTATTGCAATGGGTCCCATGTTTCGACTTCCGGAAAATTTCGACATATCTTCGCGTTTCACATCCCCCAGACCCCAAAACCACCGTCAGTTCAAATGTTTATATATAATTTATGTATATATGTATCTATCTATCTATCTATATATATATATATCAGTTTCTTGTGGACACGATAACTGCCGTAATTTTGCACCAATCACTTTGAATTTTTTACATAATATGTATCCCTATAAAATCTCGGTTGAGTTCGTTAATGGGCAAAATCGGTCAAAGGGGGTGAATATGGGGGTATTTTTTCGAAAAAGTGAAATATCGCTATAACTCTCTTAATACATGAAATATCGAATCCCTTCAAAGTTCATAATATGTGTCGGATAAGTGCCAAAAATTTATGTCCAATACGTTTTTTGATAGCACCAACCATTGACCAAAGGGGTGGGAAAAAGTGTTTTTTTCGGGAAACATTAATCATATCTCTGTTAATAGGCACAATATCAAAACCGCACAAAATGGACAATATTCCTCCAATAATTACCTAAAACTTTTGTCTGAAAGAATTTTTGATATGACCCACCATTACGCCACGGGGTGAACAAAATAATTTAAATTATAAGAAAATGCCGAGTGCCAAGAGAGGTTGCCATGACAACTTTACTTTTAATTGATAAGGGATGAGCCATCAGCAGTTGCTATGACAACGCCACTGCACGAGATCACATTCAGTTTTCATACGTCTGTGGGAAGCGACTTCGGTATCGGAACTGGTAGCATGCTGAACTTCTATGCCCAAGGTCGCGGGTTCAAACCCGGCTGAAGTCGTCGGATTTACTAAGAGCGCTAAAAAACCTGAGTTTGCTTTCCTTCGGAGGGGAAGTTCCAACGTTCGTTGCGAGTTGCTGATTGAGGTGGCATCTAGTAGCCAAGTTCACAGCTAGGTGTCGTTGACGGTAGTATTTTAGGTAGATTTCATTAGAAAGCTAACTATTGCAATGGGTACCATGTTTCGATTTCCAGAAAATTTCGACATATCTTCGCGTTTCACATCCCCCAGACCCCAAAACCACCGTCAGTTCAAAAGTTTATATACAATTTATTTAATATATGTATATATGTATATCAGTTTCTTGTGGACACGATAACTGCCGTAATTTTGCACCAATCACTTTGAATTTTTTACCGAATATGTATACCCATAAAATCTCGGACGAGTTCGTTACTGGGCTAAATCGGTCGAAGGGGATGAAAATGGGGGACTTTTTTTTTCGAAAAAAAAATAATGAAATATTGCTATAACTCTCTTAATATGTGAAATATCGAATCCGTTCAATGTTCATACTATGTGTCGGGTAAAGCTCAGAAATTTATGTTTGAAACGTTTTTTGATAGCACCAACCATTGACCAAAGGGGTGGGAAAAAGTGTTTTTTTCGGGAAACATTAATCATATCTCTGTTAATAAGCACAATATCAAAACCGTACAAAATGGACAATATTCCCCTAATAATTACCTAAAACGTTTGTCTGAAAGAATTTTTGATATGAGCCACCATTGCGCCAAGGGATGAGAAAAATGATTTCGGAATTATAAGAAAATACCAAGAGCTATCAGTGGTTGACATGGCAACACTACTAAATTGATGAGGGATGAGCCATCAGAAGTTGCCATGACAACGCACTTGCGCGAGATCATATTCAGATTTCCATCTGACTAAGTGAGAAGCGGCTTCGGTGACGTAACTGGTAGCATGCTGAACTTCTATGCCCAAGGTCGCGGGTTCAAAGGCGGCCAAAGTCGTCGGATTTTCTAATAGCGCTAAAATCCCCCAGTAAGCTTTCCTTTGGAGGGGAAGTTCCAACGTTCGTTGCGAGTTGCTGATTGAGGTGGCATCTAGTAGCCAAGTTCAAAGCTAGGTGGCGTTGACGTTAGTATCTGGTAGCAACATTAGGAACTACTGCTTGAAATGTAGCGTCTGCATTCCTTACCTGAATTACAGACTAATACAGCCATCACAATTCACACCGTTTATCAGACAGATTCTACACTCACCCAAAGTACACGGGGTTATATGACCACGTTGTCGCAGCCCCTAAACTGAGGAACCAACCAACATCTCTGCGGGAGATATAATTTTGCGTGAAGAAGTTACAGACCGTTACATAGTTACACATCAGTGTCGAAACCTTGCATAAGGACAGTGTGACCACAAGTATAACAAGTAGTTCCGTGAAGAACTGTACAGCCTATTTTCATATATCCTGCTCATGTTAATTGCCTCTATCAACATACAAAATTTCAGTTTAATTGCTGTAACAGATTCGTAGATATTGAGAACCGTTTAATATTTCAGATGGTCGCCAGGTTGGATTTTTATTTTTGTACTATTATATTAAGATTATTGTGTACGTGTGGTATTCAAACTTCAATCGCATGATTAGAACACAAGAAGTAAAAACGAGATTTTAAAATTACGCACAGTAGCCATCTTGTGATTATGCAAACAATTGAAATAAATTAGATGCCAGTGGATCAACATTTGTGTAAGCATTTAACGTGCAACGTTTCACGGCACTCGGATAGTTAATTCGCGAGAAACGTCCATTTAAATATTTATACTTCGCGTCGCCGCCATGTTGGATTCGTGCTCACCAGGTTACTGAAAGTCCTATAGGTGAACATATGTTCATAGTCTCTATGAACATAACAATTTCAGTTTGGTTGCTGTAAAAGATTCATAGATATTGAGAACCGTCTAAATATTACGGAAGCTTGCCATTTAGGATTGTTATATGTATAGGCCATAGAGTTATGTACCATTCAAGGACACTTATTACCTAGGTTCATTATTCAAACTTTCACTTCGATCGCATGATTACGACACAAGAAATAAAAACTTAATTTTAAAATTTCGCACAGCCGCCATCTTGAGGTTATGTAAACAATTGAATTAAATTAGATGGCAGTACATTACAATCTGCAAAATCATTTACTGTACCACATTTCACTGCGCTCAGAGAGTTAACTCACGAGAAAAGTCTATTAAAATATTTCAAATTCGCTTGGTCGCCATGTTCGTTTTATACTTTACAGGTTTATGAATTATACATAGGTAAACTTGTATCGGTACCCTTTATCACCGTACAAAATTGCAGGGTGATATCTGTAATAGTTTCGGGGATATAGAATGTCAGTGAAATATTTTGCACAGCCGCCATTTTGAGGTTATGTAAACAATTGAACTAAATTAGACTCTAGTGCATTGCAATGTGTATAAATATTTGCTGTACCAAGTTTCATTACGTTTGGATAGTTAAATCGTGAGAAAAGTCTATTTAAAAGTCTCCACTTCGCTTGGCCACCATGTTGGTTATGTAGTAATCGGGTTCTTGAAAGTCTCATAGGTGAACTTCTAGTAGTACCCTTTATCACCGTACACAATTTCAGGGCGATATCCGTGATAGTTTCGGAGATACTGAATGCTAGTGAAATATTTCGCACAGCCGCCATGTTGGATTGGTGAGACGTAACAAAATTCTATGGGCACGGTCGAGGTCGCCGGGAATAGTGCTATGAACTTACCGAGTTTCACTGAAATCGCTCCAGCCGTTTAGATTTTATTAGGGGGGGGGGACACACACACACACACACACACGGACAAAAGGTGATCTCATAAGCCTATTTCTTCAAAATTGAAAATAGGCTAAAAATGGACTCCAAATGACAAGAAGGTTACCGTCCCCATAAGACAATAAAATGTTTAAAATATGTTTAAAATGAAGAAAAACAAAGTTAATTATTCTCCAATTATAAAATACTTTCACGCGATAAATGAGGTCTGATCCTTCTACGAAAACCTGCATATTCTGCCTATTTTCGCCTATCTCCAAGTTTGTCCGGTGAAATCTACCTCCGCCTTCCGGCGTGCCGAGAGGACTTTTTTAATATTATAACAGTGCCTTGTACAACAATTATATACATTTCCAAGGAAACACACATCATCTTGCTGTTAGAAGAAAAGCTTCAAATTTTCAAAATTCAAATCGTAACTAACTTTATGTCGCCTCCGTGGTGTAGAGGTCAGCGTGCTTAGCTGCCAACCTGCAGCGCCCGATGCTCGATTCCCGGTTCTGCAACGAAATTTAAAAAGTGGTCTGAGGACTGGAACGGGGTCTACTCAGCCTAGGGTGGTCCAAATGAGTAGAAGGGGTTCGATTCCCACCTCAGCTATACTCGAAATGGTTTTCCGTGGTTTACCACTTTGTCTCCGGGCAAATGCCGGGATATTACCTAACGTAAGACCACGGCCGCCTCCTTCCCTCTTCTTTGCCTATCCCTCCCAATCTTACCATCCCTCATAAGTCCCCTGTTCGCTTTGCACGTGAGGCCACCTGGGCGAGGTGCTGGTCCCACCTCCCCAGTTGTATCCGATGTTTAAAGCTCCAGGATACTGCCCTGGAGGCAGTAGTGGTGGGATCCCTCGCTCAATCCGAGGGAAAAGCCAACGTTGGGGGTGGGGGGTAAACCGACTAAAAAAACTAACTAATTTTATCCATTCTTCAAAATTTTGTCCTTGCTTGGTGCTAATCTTAACCGTTTCCCTCATATCTCCCATGTTTATTGGAATTTTAGGACTTGTCATTACATAAAGTGGGTGACCTTCAGCTACAAAATGAATCTCCCTCATTTCCATATTATTAATTAATTAAGCGTTATAATTTCATTCCTATTTTGAGAAAACACAAAAAATAGTTTTAACATTTTATAGAAAGACTAATTAAATCCACAGATTTGTTTTGTAGCTGAAGGTTTAACATCGCTTAAAAAACAGAAAATTCGACGAATTCCTATAAATATGGGAAATATCACGAAAACGGCGAAGATCAACACAAAGCCAGGCCCAAATTTGGAAAAATGAATAGTTACGATTTGAATATTGAAAATCAAGAAGTTTACTTCTAATATCAAGGTGTGTGTTTCCTTGGAAATGTATATAATTGTTGTACAAGTTTCATGAGAGGCACAGTTATAATATTGAAATTGCTATTGTTTTGGCGCCTTGCAGCATGTTCTCCCCTTTGTGACCTTGAGAATTTTTGTCTATTAGGCTTGGTAGGTGCGCCCTCTGTAACGATGCATTATTTGGAATGATGGAACAAACAAGAAAAGCTTCGTGGATTTTAAAAATTAAAATAAAGAATTGTGAAGTGTGTAAAATAAAATTTTGTTTTGTAAGTACTTACAACTTGCATTGCGGACCCCAGTTTTGGAATGTTGTTAGTAGGGGGGTAAGGATAGTTTAAACGCACCCCACCACCTCTCCCTCTGACGTCATATACTAACCCGCAGTACATTCAGGGGCAAAGCAGATATCTTGCGAACACATGGTTCGATTTCGGCAAGTGACATATCGTTGGACTCGAGCTGACGCCCCGTTTGCTATGGACCAATTTTTATATTTTTCATTTTTTTCTTCAAAATTTTTGTTTTTGAAAATAGGCGATAGTTTAAAAACCAAACATGATAGAACGTTATGCCCTGGTTCAAACGAATGGTCTTTATGTCCTTTATTAGCCTACTTCCGATTTTTGCAAAAAAATAAAGTAGACTTATGAGATCCACACAGGGTGAAAAAAGGTGTGTCTGTCTGTGTGTGTATGTGTGTGTGTGTGTGTCTGTGTGTGTGTGAGTGTGTGTACTCTGAATGTCTGTTCCCCCCCCCCCCTATCAATTCGAACACGGTGAACGCGAATTGAACGAAATTTAGTACAAAGGTAGCACTAGCAAAGGACACCTCAGTGTCATGTTTTATATCGCCGCCATCTTGACGGAAACATAATGGTGGCCACACAAATGTTCAAAGCTTAAATCAAATTACGACTAAGCTAATCATCCGATCTCTACCAAATTTTGCAACAAAATACCTTTATGGAGGGAGCATCCTTTGACCAAACTAATAGGTCATCACCCTAGTACTTTGGGGATGGCGGCCATCTTTGTGTGATAATCGATTCCCCCCATTAATTCGAACACGGTGAAACCGAATGGAACGAAATTTGGTACAGAGGTAGTACTAGCAAAGGGCACCTCAGTGTCATGTTTTATATCGCCACCATCTTGACGGAAACATAACGGCGGCCACACAAATGTTCAAAGCTTAAATCAAATTACGACTAACCTAATCATCCGATCTCTACCCAATTTTGCAACAACATGCCTTTATAGAGGGAGCATCTTTTGACCAATCTAATAGGTCATCAGCCAAGTAGTTTGCGGATGGCGGCCATCTTTGTGTCAAAATGGATTTCCCCTATTAATTCAAACACGGTGAAACCGAATGGAACGAAATTCGGAACAGAGGTAGAACTAGCAGAGGGCACCTCAGTGTCATATTTTATATCGCTGCCATCTCGACAGAAACGTAATGGCGGCCACACAAATGTTCAATGCATCAATCAAATTACGACTAATATGATCATCCAATCTCTACCAAATTTTGCAACAACATACCTTTATGGAGGGAGCATTCTTTAACCAATCTAATAGGTCATTAGCCTACTAGTTTGCGGATGGCGGTCATCTTTGTGTCAAAATTGATTCCCCCTATTAATTCGAACACGGTGAAACCGAATGGAACGAAATTTGGTACAGAGGTAGCACTAGCCAAGGGCACCTCTGTGTCATGTTTCATATCGCCGCCATCTTGACGGAAACGGAATGACGGCCACCCAAATGTTAAAAGCTTAAATCAAATTACGACCATCCTAATAATTTGATCTCTACCAGATTTTGCAACATCATGCCTTTTGTGGAAAGCATCTGTTGACAGACTACAAGGTCATCAGCCCAATAGTTTGCAAATTGCGGCCATGTATGTGTGCAAATCCATTCCCCATATCAATTCAAACACGGTGAAACCGAATTGAATGAAATTTTGTACAGAGGTAGCACTAGCAAAGGGCACCTCATATTCATGTTTAATATCCCTATAGCACGTTGTATTTCAACAAGCTACTACAACCAACATTCAATTATACTCCTTGAAAATGACAAAGAGTTATAACAATACCCATGCATTTAGGAGAAAGTAGGCTATATGTTCTTTACTGAACATCTTGTTTTTTATAATAAAACTTGTTTATTATTTATGTTTTTTTTTGAAAACAGTCCAATTTTGAAATTCCTATATTTTGGAAACTAGGACCTTTACAAAAAAAGTTTGTTTGACATATACAAAAGGTCCTGACCACCTCTACCCCCGAAAAAACATTTCAAGTCTCTAGGGTAAAAATGCAAAAAGAGTAGTGGGATGAGAGCTAATTATCCCCCTACTTTCATATAAACCTTGGCGATATCTCCAGAACGCATGATCGGATTTTAACGAAAGAGGTATTGTTGGCGTTGGGATGACGTCATCTTTGCTAAGAATGCGTGTTGGTATTTTTTTTGAAAATTGTTTGTTTTGAAATTGGCGTTATTTTGGAAACGGTGAAGATGAGAAAAACGTTTATTGGACGTTAATGAAAGGCGGCTATGCCCTCTAGGTGGAAGGCAAGTTTCAATTGTGTAGGACAAAAAAATGATACCCTACTTTCTCACGAACAATGGCGATAATTCGCGAACGCCGGACGGGATTTTGACAAATGAGGTGTCGTTGGACTGGATCTGACGTCCTCTTTGCGCTGAATGTCTGTTGGTAGTTTTCAAAAATGTTTTCAAAAATTTTGTTTTTGAAAGTAGGTCATAGTTTGAAAATCAAACATGATAGGACGTTGTACCATGGTTCAAACGAATGATCTCTGACCTCTATTTTTTTTTATTTTTCATGTTTTTTTGAAACCAGCCCAATTTTGAAATTCTTATATTTTGAAAACTAGAAATTTTACAAAAGAGCTTGTTTGACACAAATAAATGATCTCTACCCACTCTACCCCCCCCCCCCCAATAAATTTAATGTTACTAGGACAAGAAAACTATGCATCTTCAAACATTTTTTACCTGTTTTTAATTTAAACAAAAATAAACAGTGTTTGTAGACAGAGAGCCGAGAGCGCTGGGCGTTAGTTACAACGAGGCTATCACTGGCCATGCTGAATACAGAAAATGGCCATTTCAACGGGGCGATGTATGGTAGAATGATAGAATGAGGGGTCACTTTTTTCAGATATTTCCTATGACGAATATTTCAAAATCCCTCATGGCGATTTCAGTGACCATGCCCGGAAGAAATGAATTGCTATTTTGGCGGGATGATGGGGCAGCTTACTTTGGTTGGATTTGTGATATTTCCTATGACGGATGGAGGCGAATATTTGAAAAATATGTTAAGTGTGCTAGGATATTTTACCCTGAAGGAGATCTTTAACGTTTTAGTCAACGTTGATGAGCGATACCACTCTCTGACACAGCAGACGGTTGTAGGATATGACCAAGTGATTCTTGGACGTGGTAAAAGTATGTGGTTAACAGGGTCATGTATTGAGGATGGCCGCTTGCTAATGATTATTATTACAGTAAAATGTTTAAGACACACACGTTTTCATTACTAACACACACAATTCTGCTTGCTGGAGACTGAATATTATACCTAGCCAGAGACCTTGTGAGAGCGACTTCTGATAGGGCAGAAATGTATACGTCAGCAGGAAAGGCAATATCAGCTTAATTACCTGGTAGAGACTAGCAGGCCTGCTGTTTAAACAAAGATCACCATGTTGGTTCTTATGCAGTAGCACTACCAATGTATAAGAGGCAGCCATTTTGGTTCCTTATTCTAAACATGAAACTAGTATAAGGTACACGAATCATATGGTGCTTGAGGAATGTGGCGAGGAGTGGGAACATGTGAAAAAGAGAAACAGTCAACCATTCACGGTCAAAACGTCGAGAAAATGCAACTTTTTATTTTGCTAGGCTAACTGATAGCGATTGTGTTAGTGATGCACTTACTGGTTTAGCAAACGGACGTATACAGTAGAGCTGTGACAGAAAAATCCTTTTTGTTTTCGGTAAATACCTATGAATGATTATTTTAATAATCTAATGCTAATGAACCTTAAATTTGTAGTTATTGATAAGGTAAATAATGATTTCTATTATTTATTTGTTTGCAGATAACCGGTATACCTTACATGTCTGAGAATGTAGAAACCATTGCACTTTTGAGCTCACTATAAGGAAACAGCAAGAAGCCAGTACAAGTCATGCTGAGACTTTTTAAACTAACTTGTTTAATTTTTTTGTTTGATATTTTTAAATTTAATTTTATGAAATGCATGTATTACCCTGAATTTAGGTATTTATAGCGGTTTATTTTATTTATTTTTAGAAACTAGGAAAGAAAAGCCTTACCGCCGTAGCAGTCGCTGAAAACCAAGACGCACTAGGGCGAAACCATTGCCAAAGAGTGAACTATTTAATGCTCAGGTAAGCCTGACATAAAATTCTATTCCATTATACCACTACTGAAAACTCCTAGACATAAGTTCATTACCTGTATATGACTGGGACAATGATTGCTATCTTGATAAATGGCTATGTATTGGCAAACGGTACAGGACCATATTGGTTGTTGACTGGGAAAAGTACAAAACTGTGTTGGATTTTCTAAAAACTAAAAAATAAATTTAATTTAAGGGCTGTTCCCTATGGACTCAACGAAAATCCACAGGTTTGAACATGATTATCTGACAAAACTGAATTTTTGTTTATATAATGGTTAAAGGGGGGGGGGGGGGTGTAAATGACTGCAGCTTTATAAAACAGAAAATAAGTACATGGGTTACTGTTAGTGCCGACATACGGTTTATTATTAATTTTTTTTTTCATTTAATGACAATTAACGTTAAAGCTTTATTTACAACTATTTATTGAGTGATGGGTTATTTTGTTTTTTAGGTGTGGTCATGCGCCATTAACGTAGTCACCAGACAGTGAAAATGCATACATTGCGCTTTAAAATACTCTGTGCTCTTGTGCAACGTTCATAACTTGCAATAAAAAAGTTGTATTATATCACATGGCGTTAGTGCCAAATACAACAAGTGAGCAAGTCGGATTACCACGTGGGTTATATTTAAAAACAGAAAGTGATCGTTGGTTGACATTTGAATTCAGGCCTGTAGGCGTTTTGTCAACACATAAACTTGCTAAAGCTGGTTTCTAATACTAGAAGCGAGAAGATGTGGTGCGTTGTGTGTTTTGTCGTATTGAACTTTCACACTGGGGAGAAGGGATGATCCCTTTAGAGACCATTTGCGATGGTGTCCTCTGTCCTTACATGCTTGGAAAACAAGTGGGTAACATACCAGTGTATTCATTTTACCGAACCACAAGACCATTCGCTACTACTTACGTTGCTGAATCACAAATAAATAATAATAATTATGTATTACCAGCCTACGGTAATGTCGATATATGTGGTCCATATGCCATAGACAGTGTTGAATTGGCATGTGCTTTTGAAAAATTGGGAGTTTGCAAGACTAAAGCACTAGCAGACCCAGAGTACAGCTCTGTTGAAAAACGTTTAGAATCTTATAAAAATGTTTGGCCATTAATATTAAAACACCTTACAAAACAGCTAAGTGTAGCTGGATTTTTTTTATACTTGTGAAGGGGATAAAACAATGTGTTTTCATTGTGGATTTGCTTTAAGGGATTCGCAAATGACCGATGACCCTTTTGTGGAACACACTCGTTTAAACAAAGACCTTGGCTAAAGGCAAACGATGATTTTTACCAATTTTAGTCCATGATCTAGAGCCTGTTTAAGTGCTATGTAATGAACAACGTGGTATAGGATTTAAGACGACAATCAAAAGACGTTTCATATTCATTAAGTCCATTATAATCAGAAACAACTTTCTGCCAACAGTTGCTTACTGCATATGACAAGGCTGTAGGCTGGTGGGTTAGATAGCCTTTCTTGCCAAGGGTCTCCTATATACCCTAAACATGGCTATACATGTTAGTTCTTAACATTTAGTGGTTAATTGCATATTGAGTTTATAAACAGAGCTTATACAAGCACGTCTTGCACGCGGTCAATCTTTACAAGAGTCACATGCAACACGCAAAGTATGTTTCCGAAACCTAGCGGTAAATATGAGTACTACCTGAACAACTTGCATGCCACCTAGAGGAGGATATGAACACTTACTAGTGATATCCAAAGTGAACTGAGGTTAGGTTAGGTACATTTAGGTTAGCCACAAAAATAAGCTACCAAAATAAGCCACCAAAAGTAATTGTTTTTAACCCTTGAGGTCTTGGGTTCCAACTCGACTATGCCCAGAATTTAAATATCAACTGAGAGTTGAAAGGTTAGGTTAGGTTAGGTTAGGTAACGTTAGGTTAGTTTAGGTTAGGTAAATGTATATTAGCCATCAAAATAAGCTACCAAAATAAGCCACCCAAAAAATTGGTTTCTACCCCTGAGGCCTTGGGTTCCAACTCAACTATGCACAGTATTTTTAATTATCATCTGAGAGTTGAAAGGTTAGGTTAGGTTAGGTTAGGTGAAGTTAGGTTATGTTAGGTTAGGTGAAGTTAGGTTAGGTTAAGTTAGGTGAAGTTAGGTTAGGTTAGGTTAGGTAAAATTAGGTGAGCTGAGGTTAAGTCTTTAAACATTCCCTCTCTTTCAAATACTTTCCAACACCAAGAAAAAATCCTCTTAATGCATTTACAAAAAATAACTTGTCAAATAAGCCAATACAAATGCTAATACAAAAGCCAACACAAAAAGCCAACACAAAAAGCCAACACAAAAGCCAACACAAAAGCCAACACATAAGCCAATATATAAGCTTATGGTAGGTCATTCCATCACCAAAACAGTTGTAACCTTTGTAGTGTGAACATCGTACTGACAGGTCAGTTACTACTATGGTACTTACTACAACCATCAAAGGTAGACATCGTGCACTCTATCAAGGCTACTCTTATAACTATAATCGTCAGAATGTAAATGGAAAAATATTCTGGCGATGCTCAAAGAGAGGTCAACAAAATGTCGAGGCAATCTGAAAAGTAACAAGAAGTTCCGTGAAGAACTATACAGCCTACTTTTCATGCCAATGATTATTCTACAGAATATGAACCTATCTAGAATAATGACGAAATTAAGTTGCTAATATCGAAATTTCCAATTAGTTCGAAATACTGTATACCTGGCATAATGTATCCTAATAGAGCACTACAGTTGGCAGCCCTGATGACTGAATATATTCTTAGTTCTGTCTCTTACGGTACTAAATACAAAATTTGGTTGAAGTCCACTGGATAGCATTGACGTTACATGCAGTTAAACATTGGATCTAACAGCGCGCGTAAAATCATGTTGGCAACAATGTCATGCATGTATTGGTCAGAAATAATCTGAAATAATATGATCTATTGTTGTGCCAATTTTCAATGAAATCCATTAGTTAGTATAGAAGTTACATGCATTTTAAAATTGGACCTATCAGCAGGCTTAGAATCATGTTGGCAGCACTGACGTATATTAGTTACTCCAAATTCATCTAGAATGCCAGGTACTATACGTGTGCAAAGTTTAGAGCTATTGGCTTGCATACTTTCTGATATATTGATATTAGGGTAACAAAAATAGGGACAGCACATATTAACAGTTGGCAGCCCTGGCTGCTCCTTAGAATACGCATAGTCATATCTGTTATGGTACACATAGCACATACGAAATTTGGTTGAAATCCAAATGATAGTATGGAAGTTACATGTATTTAAAGTTGGACCTGTCAGCAGGCTTAGAATCATGTTGGTAGCACTGACGTATATAAGTTACTCCAAATTAATATAGAATGTCAGGTACTATACGTGTGCATAGTTTAAAGCTGTCGGCTTGCATACTTTCTGATATATTGGTATTTGGATAAAATAAATTAGGAGCATTTATTAACAGTTGGCAGCCCTGGTAGGTCTTAAGAATACGCCCAGTCATATCTGTGTATGTACACATACAACATACGAAATTTGATTGAATTCCGCTTGATAGTGTAGAAGTTATATGCATTTAAAAATTGGACCTATCAGGAGGCTTATAATCATTTTGGCAACACTGCCATGTTTAGCCTCCTGGAAATTAAACTGAAATATTATGATCTGTACGTGTGCCAATTTTGAAATAGCTCCCATTCATACTTTCCAAGATATCCAACATGGAGCTCAAATTTCAATTGCGATTTTTTAGCAGTTGGTAGCACTGACATCATTTTCAAATATGGCCGTGAGATATTCAGGTATAGATCTTTACTCCTACCAAATTTTGTTTCGATTGCTGCAGCCGTTTAGGAGTTGATAGGGGGGGACACACACACAGCCAGACAGACAGAAGGACAGACAGACAGACAGACAGACACACATTTGCCCGATCTCATAAGTCTACTTTTTCCTCATTTTTGCAAAATGTGAAAAGTAGGCTAAAAATGGAAAGGTTTTAAGTGTGAGTCTTCATCAATTTAGTGCTCCAAACGAACCACGGTTGCTGTTTACAAACAATTTTCAAAATGCTAAAAAGCAAGTTCAAGAAAACGATAATGCGGCTAAAGATAGTGCAGTGTTTGTTCAAAAGGACTTATCATGTCAAAAAAGTCATGTTAGGACAGTTGTCAACGTTCAAGAAACCTTCAACACTATGAAAGTCAACACAGACTATAAATGAAGTGGTATTGCAAGAGGATCATAAAGGACCGTATAGTAAAAATGATGATGGTGATGATGATAATGATAATGAAGATCATGATTTTGATGAATATAATGATGATGATAATGGTAAAGCTTTGTTTACACCTAAAAATTCATTTGTGAAATTTGTATACTGGAACAAACCCAGTAAGCTAATTCAACGGCTTCGACACTTGCATGCTTTACAATAAGCTGGGCATGTCGATCACGATTGGGAAATCAAAGAAATTGAACAAGAGCTTCGTCGTACTGAAATTATTGTGTAATGTGTCTACCACTTTGCTACCACTTTTACCCCCATTGTTGGTTCTTATGTGTGCATATTTGCTTCCAATTTTACCTCAACCTTTTGGATCCATATTTGCTCTCACATTAAACTATTATTCTTATCACCAAGTTGACTTTACTAGAGCTTAGTCTATGCTTGACAGTTGACATGGAAGTATCAGTGACTAGGTATGGTAAGCTTTATGCATACCATAAAGGATATTCATATATTGTGAAACGAACCAATAAAAATGGAACTGATATTTGGCGCTGTTCAAAACAACGTTCCAAACATTGTCGTGGTGACCTAAAAAGTAAAATTAGTGAGGTTTTAAGTGTTAGCGATCATCAATGTAGTGTACTGCATGAAAGACAGTTGCTGTCAACAAAAAATCAAGAAAACCATATTGCTACTCAAAATAGTGGATTGTTTAATGAGCAACGTTTAACCACTGTTCTAAAAGTTATGTTTAATCCATCTTCCATATCGCAAGAGCCATGAACATCACAAACTATGCAAGAGATAGTGCTGTTGTTGTCGTTTATAAGGAGTGGAACAACTAGGTCATCTGCTCTTGATATGCAAAAAGGCACCGTAGTATTGCAAGAGGATCAAAATGACTAAATTGTAATAACAATAAGGATTTTATGCCTATAAAACCATTGCGGCTTCCCCAGTTTTCGAAAACAACAGTGAAGTGACATTGCTATAAAAAGATTTACAACAAGCCTTGTGTTCAAAAACTATAACAGACTATTGTAAAGAGAGAAAGAGTTGTATTCAGTGTGCATCTATTGTCATAATGATGTATACTCTGCAATGATAAATATTCCAACTTTGTATAAAATAAAACAACATTGTAACATTATTTAATTTTATTTACAAACTTTAGGAACATTTTTTGTTTCATCATAATATTTTAAAGACAACACTAAACACTAAAACATTATTATTCTATACACATATTTCCTTTCTTTTTCAGTCCATTGTCATGACTTATATCTTCCATTATTATTTGTCATTTTTTATTTATTTATTTAAAGCGAACCATGCACCTATTGTTTTTAAAACCTTCATAAATTAAGTGTACAGGTTGCACAGCATTATTCACTTCAACAAAAACACTCTCCGACATATAATTAAACCGTGTAGGCAGAAATGTCTCAAAATTTTCACATACACAAAGTACACGATGACCATATGCTGTTTTCCTATTCCGAATCCTGATAATGCAGAATGGAATATGCGTTGGCAATTCGCTGGCGTCTTCGTCTCTAAGCCACATGCTTGTCCAACAGCATTCAAAACATTTATTGTAGTAGTCTATAAACAAAAGAAAAGCATACCTATTACACTCTGAAACAGCTTGAAATAATATTGTGCATATATGTATTTTGCACTATGCATTGCTAATGAATTATACTATTTATGTAAGAAATGCCCTAACTGTAGCAGATACTACTTTTCTGCATATAGCACAAGTGTCAAGTGCTAATGCACACTTGACACATGATATCATGAGTCCACAATGCAAAAAAAAAAAACACCTAGCTCATCTTGATAACAAATTTAACATAATTGTTGGTCACACTTTTGTATCTGTTCGTGAGACACGTCTTTTTTTTTCAGCCTCATGTATTTGCTCCGCGTTTTCTAGCTCTAAAGGCACTTTTATGTCTTGTTCTGCAATTACGTTTTCTTTACGAATAGTGTTCACAAATTCCTGACCTTTAAGCAAAACCATGTACCTATAGTTAGGTAACCAACGAGTGTTTTCCACAAAAGGGTCATCCGTCATTCGCCAATCCCTTAAAGCAAATCTACAATGAAAACATATTGTTTTATCCCCTTCACCAGTATAAGAAAATCCAGCTTCACCTAGCTGTTTTGTAAGGTGTTTTAATATTAATGGCCAAACATTTTTATAAGATTCTAAATGCTTTTCAACAGAGCTGTACTCCGGGTGTGCTAGTGTTTTAGTCTTGCAAACTCCCAATTTTTCAAAAGCACATGCCAATTCAACACTGTCTATGGCATATGGACCATATATATCGACATTACCGTTGGCTGGTAATACATCATTATTATTATTTATTTGTGATTCAGCAACGTAAGTAGTAGCGAATGGCCTTGTGGTTCGGTAAAATGAATACACTGGTATGTTACCCACTTGTTTTCCAAGCATGTAAGGACAGAGGACACCATAGCAAATGGTCTCTAAAGGGATCATCCCTTCTTCCCAGTGTGAAAGTTCAATATAACAAAAACACACAACGCACCACATCTTCTCGGTTCTAGTATTAGAAACCAGCTTTAGCAAGTTTATGTGTTGACAAAAAGCCTACAGGCCTGAATTCAAATGTCAACCAACGATCACTTTCTGTTTTTAAATATAACCCACGTGGTAATCCGACTTGCTCACTTGTTGTACTTGGCACTAACGCCATGTGTTATAATACAACTTTTTTATTGCAAGTTATGAACGTTGCACAAGAGCACAGAGTATTTTAAAGCACAATGTATGCTTTTTCACTGTCTGTTGACTACGTTAATAGTGCATGACCACACCTAAAAAAAACATCACTCAATCAATCAATCAATACTTGTAAATAAAACTATAACTTTAATTGTCATTAAATGAATAAACACCATCAAAAATATTTAATAATAAACTGTACGTCGGCACTAACAGTAACCCATGTACTTATTTTCCTTTTTATAAATCTGCAGTCATTTACACCCCCCTTTAACCAATATATAAACCAAAATGAATGTCATGTCAGTTTGTTCAGATTATCATGTTCAAACCTGTGGATATTCGTTGAGTGCATAGGGAACAACCCTTAAATTAAATTTATATTTTTGTTTTTAGAAAATCCAACACGGTCTTGTACTTTTCCCAGTCAACAACCAATATGGTCTTGTACCGTTTGCCAATACATAGCCATTTATCAAGATAGCAATCATTGTCCCAGTCATATACAGGTAATGAACTTTTGTCTAGGAGTTTTCAGTAGT
Source organism: Meconema thalassinum (assembly GCA_946902985.2). Lineage (NCBI taxonomy): Eukaryota > Metazoa > Arthropoda > Insecta > Orthoptera > Tettigoniidae > Meconema > Meconema thalassinum. The sequence continues at coordinate 3,362,791 of CAMPQE020000003.1, read as the reverse complement.
GGTAAAATGGAATAGCATTTTATGTCAGGCTTACCTGGGTTTTAAATAGTTCACTCTTTGGCAATGGTTTCGCCCTAGTGCGTCTTGGTTTTCAGCGACTGCTACGGCGGTAAGGCTTTTCTCTCCTAGTTTCTAAAAATAAATAAAATAAACCGCTATAAATACCTAAATTCAGGGTAATACATGCATGTCATAAAATAAAATAAAAAAATATCAAAAAAAATATTAAACAAGTTAGTTTAAAAAATCTCAGCTTGACTTGTACTGGCTTCTTGCTGTTTCCTTATAGTGAGCTCAAAAGTGCAATGGTTTCTACTTTCTCAGACATGTAAGGTATACCGGTTATCTGCAAACAAATAAATAATAGAAATCATTATTTACCTTATCAATAACTACAAATTTAAGGTTCATTAGCATTAGATTATTAAAATAATCATTCATAGGTATTAACCGTAAACAAAAAAGATTTTTCTTTCACAGCTCTACTGTATACGTCCGTTTGCTAAACCAGTAAGTGCATCACTAACACAATCGCTATCAGTTAGCCTAGCAAAAGAAAAAGTTGCATTTTCTCGACGTTTTGACCGTGAATGGTTGACTGTTTCTCTTTCTCACATGTTCCCACTCCTCGCCACATTGCTCAAGCGCCATATGATTCGTGTACCTTATACTAGTTTCATGTTTTAATAAGGAACCAAAATGGCTGCCTCTTATACATTGGTAGTGCTACTGCATAATAACCAACATGGCGGTCTTTGTTTAAAAAGCAGACCTGCTAGCCTCTACCAGGTAACTAAGCTGATATCGCACTTCCTGCTGACGTAGACATTTATGTCTTATCATCAGTCGCTCTCACAAGGTATCTGGCTAGGTATAATATTCAGTCTCCAGCAAGCAGAACTGTGTGTGTTAGTAATGAGAACGTGTGTTTCTTAAACATTTTACTGTAATAATAATCATTAGCAAGCGGCCATCCTCAATACATGACCATGCTAACCACATACTTTTACCACGCCCAAGAATCACTTGGTCATATCCTACAACCGTCTGCTGTGTCAGAGAGCGGGTTTGCTCATCACCGTTGATTAAAACGTTAAATATCTCCTTCAGGGTAAAATATCCTAGCACACTTAACACATTTTTCAAATATTCTCATCCATCCGTCATTGAAAATATCACAAAACCAACCGTAATAAGCTGCCCCATCATCCCGCCAAAATAGCAATTCATTTCTTCCGGGCACGGTCACCGAGATCGCCATGAGGGATTTTGAAATATTCGTCATAGGAAATATCTGAAAAAAGTGACCCCTCGTTCTATCATTCTACCATATATCGCCCCGTCGAAATAGCCATTTTCTGTATTCAGCATGGCCAGTGATAGCCTCGTTGTAACTAACGCCCAGCGTTACCGGCTCTCTGTCTACAAACACTCTTAAAAAAAAGTAAAAACAGGTAAAAAAGTTTGAAGATGCTTAGTTTTCTTGTCCTAGTAACTTGAAATTTATTTGAGGGGAAGAGTGGGCAGAGACCATTTATTTATGTCGAACATGCTCTTTTGTAAAATTCCTAGTTTTTAAAATATAAGAATTTCAAAATTTGATTGGTTTCATAAAAAAAACATGAAAAATAAAAAAAAATATTATAAAAAATAAAGGCCATAGAGATCATTCGTTTGAACCATGGCACAACGTCCTATCATGTTTGATTCCAAACTATTACTTACTTTCAAAAACAAAATTTTTGAAAACATTTTTGAAAAATACCAACAGACATTCAGCGCAAAGAGAACGTCAGATCCAGTCCAACGACACCTCATTTGTCAAATCTGATCAGGCGTTCGCGATTTATCACCATTCTTCGTGAGATAGTAGGCTATCATTTTTTTTGTCCTACACACTTGAAACTTGCTGTCCACCTAGAGGGCATAGCCGCCTTTCATTAACGTCAAACAAACGTTTTTCTCATCTTCACCGTTTCCAAAATAGCAGCAATTTCAAAACAAACAATTTTCAACTGGTTTGATGCAGCTTCCTTGCTTCCCTGTCCTGAGCTAATCGTTTCGTCTCTACACAGCTACCTCACCCTACATCCGAGGCAATCTGTTTACATTCTACATTCTTGTCTTCTATCCTTCCTTCCATAACTAAGTAAGGACCTTACATGCAAAAGCCGCCAAGTATAATTTCTGACATTTTTAAGCTGTATACGCCTTTATGTGCGCAATGAAGAATTCTTTGGTTATATTTTATTGGTCATAAATAAAATCTGCCATTTTATGTTACATATGCATGCAGAAATTTGCAGTTTCAACCAATAACGGCCAAGTCCATCGGGTCATGGCAAGTAAGATCTGCCAAGTCCTTACGAGCCAATGAAACTGCTCATCCGTCTCACGTGACATAGATCATGGCTTTATTCTGCATAAACATAACTAATTCAATTAACCATCATTATTGAATTTACATTTCTAAAAATGCTTTTTATTATTGACAATTTTCATTGTTAACGGAAAACACTTTATTGCAGAGATTTAGCTTCTCATTCATCTACATGACAAATTTTGAATTGATGATTACTGTTATGTTCCAACCAAAAGCCTCCAAGACCAAAATGAAATGCACATTTACGGCGAAATTAATAGGTATGCGTTTATTGTTCTTTGCTCATATTATTTCCAAACCCCTTACATATCACTTGTCCAATACACACACGATAAGTAGACTACAAATTGTAAAGCAAAGACACGTTTTTCTCCTTTTCTGAAAATTTTGTCAATGTGGACTTGGCGGCTGTTGCATGTAAGGTCCTCAAGTTTGCTATTGGATGCCATAGTATGTGTTCTACCAACCTATCTCTTCTCTTCATCAGCAGTCACCCGAAACATCTCTCCTCTCCCACTCATCTTAATACCTCTTAATATGTAACCCTATCTACCCATGCGATCTTCATCATTCTCCTGTAACACCACATTTCAAATGCTTCAATTCTCCTCCTTTCTGCAGCGCCAACAGTCCATGTTTCACTTCCATACTGCGCCATCCTCCAGACAAAGGCTTTCAAAACTGGCTTTCGATTACCTAAATCTATATTCGATGTCAACAGATTCCTTTTCTGTAGAAATACTTTCTTTGCTTGAGCCAACCTACTTTCTATATCCTCTTTGCTTCGTCCATCACTGGTTAATAAGCTTCCTAAGTAGCAGAAGTCTCATAGTCCCATTAGCTTTTCACCTCTCAATTTGACATCCATAGGGGTTTCTGATTTCTTTCGACTACATTCCTATATTTTTGTTTTACATTTATTAATATTCATCATGAATTCTTTCCTCAAGACAGAATCCATACCATTTAGAAACTCATTCAAATTCTTTGGAATGACTGCTGTAAATGATCCAACTCATAGGGTCAGAACTGCAGTACTGGGTCAGTGCGGAAAGCTGTAGCAAACTACCTCACTCCTCATCTTGCCTCATGATAGCACTGTGTTCGCTTTTTTGGGTTTATACTCATCAAACGTGCGGCAGGTCTTTCTTAAGGAGTCAACCAGTTTTTGGGCCGATAACCTAGCAGATAGAGGATGAATAGCGATACTGGTGGGCACATTTATGTACGTCACACTGTATGGAGTTTCTATACAGCCCAGTAAATCGGACACAATGCTTAGCTGGCGCTGAAATATGCATTGTCGTGACCCAGAATGCCAGTTTGATCTTGTCCGGCCGAGTAGCTGGGTGAGGGAATCCCCCGACTAAACACTTTGTTTGATTGAGGCATGGCCCTCTGAATCTTGGAGATAAAACTGTTCCTATCCATGCAGAGAAGAGGGGGACAAGTTGCAAGGGGTTATTATAGCGATGATCGGCTTCGTGATTAAGTTAGTATACCTTTGAGCCGTAGGACGGAGGGTTTTGACTTTCCACGGTTAATGGAAGGAAGGTAGGAAAGAAGGAAGGAAGGAAGGAAGGAAGGAAGGAAGGAAGCTTTTAGTTTTTTGTGACCGTTAATCTCATGATCAGGAACCACAGGATTTCCATTTAATCCGAACCACAAGATGTGATATTTCAGTTCAAAAATCTCACAGTCATTGGCCGGATGACGAACCTGGTTCACCTTGGTGAGACGCAAATGTGTGGCTAATTCCTCTGACTCGTGTCCCGAGTGTTTTTGCTGTCTGCATAATGGCATCCCCATCACAACGTGCTGGGTATCCCCTGAGGCCACACACAATTATTATTATTATTATTATTATTATTATTATTATTATTATTATTATTATTATTATTATTATTATTATTATTATTATTATTATTATTATTATTATTATTATTTGGCTATAGCAATATTCAAAATTATTTCTGGAGTTGTTAGGCCGTGCTCTATATTTATACTGGTTTCTAATTGCCTAGACTACTAATTCACAAGCTCAACGTTTTTCACCAACAATGCTCGAGGCGAATTTTGAAAATCAGTTATCGTGACCACATAAGTAGTGTGTTTTGGACAGTTCTAAATCCTCCACCTCCACACCCTCCACACAAGATGGCGGCGGCGCGATATCCCTCGAACTTATGGTTGGATTTTAACAAATGAGGTGTCATTGAACTCGGGCTGACACTCCCTTTCCAATGGACGACATATTTCAACCCCAAAATAAAACCTACCCCTACTAGGGGGTGAAATTGAATTTTTTAGAGAATCTCTCTTTCCAATTGCAACATGTGAGAGTTTGAATGTCGATATGGAATGAAACGTCGTTCTACATAATGTGCATATGTGCGGTGGATAGCCGCTATGAATTAACATGCTTGTTTTCTGTTTTTACGCATGCCCACTCATGGCTTTTGTAAGAGGGTGGGGGAGTGGATCCCTATGGATGGATTATTGTTGACGGGTCATTGTTGGCGGGGTCATTGTTGTCGAGTCCTTGTGGACGAGTCCTTGTGGACAGGTCATTGTTGACAGGTCATTGTGGACGAGTCTGTGTGGACGAGTCCTTGTGGACAAGTCCTTGTGGACGAGTCCTTGTCCCTTTGGACTGATCCCTTTGGACGGGTCCCTTTGGCCTGGTTCCTACGGACTAGTCCATGAATTTATTTAAATTATGTCAAAGGGCCTAACTACATTTGTGTGTGTTGAATTGACGTTGTTCACCACTACTATAATGGAATAACGATATGAAAGGAAAGTGACGAAATACATGTGAACACGTGTGAAATGAACTTATTACCGTCCTCCTTGTGAAACAGGTCACATCCTGTTTTGCTTCATACGTGAGAAGATGTGAGTTCGAACCCGTGGTCGGATTTTGACGAATGAGGTGTCATTGAACTCGGGCTGATACGCCCTTTCCAATGAACAACATATTTCCACCCCAAAATAAAACCTACCCCTACTAGGGGGTGAAATTGTATTTTTTTAGAGAATCTCCCTTTCCAATTGCAACATGTGAGAGTTTGAATGCCGATATGGAATAAAACGTTGTTCCACAAAAGAGATATGTGTTTGGTGGATAGCCACTATGAATTAACATGCTTGTTTTTGTTTTTTGTTTTTTACGCATGCCCACTCATAGCTTTTGTAAGAGGGCAGGCTTTTTAAAAGATGGCGGCTGTAGTGTAACCTAACCTAACCCAACCCACGAATGGTGATCAAAATGTATTTTAAGTGACGCTTGTCGATTGGCAAACCAATAATCAAAGAGCGATATGTCAGGCCTTGAGGTGATAGCCCCTTTTGATAGATCCCTGTTGATTGATCTCTGTTGATTTGTCGCTTTGGACTGGTCTCTGTTGACTAGCCCCTTTTGGACGGGCCCTTTTTGACAGGGGGTCATTTTTAATGGATCCTTTTAGACAGGTGCTTTTCGACGGGTCCCTGTTGACGAGTCATTGCTGACGGGTCCTTGTTGATGAGTCCCTGTGGACGGGTCATTGTTGACGGGTCCCTATTGACAGGTCATTGTTGACAGGTCATTGATGACAGGTCATTGTTGACGGGTCATTGTTGATGGGTCCCTGTGGAAGGGTCCCTTTAGACCGGCCCCTTTGGACTGGTCCCTATGAACCGGCCCATGAAATTTATCCAAATTATGTCAAAGGGCCTAACTACATTTGTGTGTAAAGCAGTGTGTTGAACTGACGTTGTTCACCAGTCCTTACTACTACAATTGGATAACGATATGAAAGGAATTGATTAACTAGACATTAGTTAACTACCAACGAAACACTTTGGCGACTCTGCTTGTTATTGACCAATGAGTAGGGTTTTAGAAAAACTGTTTGCTATTTTGGGTTATATACAAAAAATGCTTAGACCTTTTGAGTGACTATGTTTGCTAAACAAGACATTATACCAGGGACACGATTAGGATTCTTATGTAGCTCAGACAAGGAAAGAATTTCTACAGAATCTGTTGACATAGAATATAGATTTAGGTATTAGGAAGTCATTTTGAAGGCCTTTGTCTGGAGCGTGGCACTCTATGAAAGTAAAACTTAGACAATTGGTGTAGCAGAAAAGTGGAGAATTGAAGTGTTTGAAATGTGGTGTTACCGGAGAATGATGAAGATTAGATGGGTAAATAGGGTTACTAACAAAGAGGTATTAAGACGAGTGGGGGAGAAGAGATGTATCTGGCGACTGTTAATGAAGTAAAGAGATAGGTTGGTAGAACACGTACTAAGAAACCCAAGAATAGCAAACTTAGTTAAGGAAGAAAGGTTCGAGGACGAGAACTGTAGGGGTAGACCAAGTTTAGAATATGTTAAACAGATAGCCTTGAATGTAGGGTGTGGTAGCGTTATAGAGATGAAACGATTAGCTCGGGACAGATAGGCGCTGAGATCTGCATCAAACCAGTCAAAGGACTAAAGACTCAAACAACAACATGTAAGTTCACTAAAATAATGTTGTGTAACGGTATATGTTAGTCAACGAACAGTAATGCATTACTAAAACCCATGACACGATACCTAAGAGCTTTTCTAAAATGATTTTAAAATGCCTTTAACCCTATATTGAACACCCAGTTCACAAGACTCATAACTGCAATGTTATGGTAAAACAAAACAAAATCTATATTTCAAAACAAGCAAGTGGTTTAGTAAATGTATACTGGAAAAAGTTTTGTAAACACTCAAGTCCTCAAGACTAATTAAATTAGTAACTGTCAGGTTGACCGAGTGGTTAAGGTGTTTGACTTAAGATCAAATTTTCTGTATAAGGAAGCAAGGGTTCGAATCCCTTACCTGACATAACTATTGCCTTGACATGGCTTGGCCACACTGCATTATTATGACACTCGGTACACAAACCATAGATATAGTGTATTGTTTAAGGCCACTCTCTTTCTGAACATAGTCAGAGACTGTTGATGGTTAACAATTGTATTAATAGTGAGACATGGGGATAGTAATTAAGAAAAACAGACAATACCCATACAATATCTTTATTAAATTCATTTTATAATAGTTACACACTGAATTCAAGTCTATCTCTTTACCATTGTTCTATATAGATTTTTAAACACAACGCTTGTTGTAGATCCTTTTACAACTTTCTCCAGGTACTCTTGCTCTTAAAAACTGGGGAAGCCGCAATGGTTTTATAAACATAAAACCCTCATCCTCTTCTTTTTCATAATTATCATCATCATCATCATCATCATCATTATGAATATTATCATCAAAATTATTATAGTCATTGTCACCATCATTATCATCATCATCATCATTCTCAACATCACTAGAACTATCCAATTCCTCTTGTTTGTTTTCCACAGGGAACTCTTGTGGAGTCTGCGTTGCTTTTGATAGTGTTAAGGGTTTTTTGAACGATGGTATTTGTCCTAACATGTCTTTTTGAGGTGATGATGAATGCTTTTTAACAAACAATGCACTATCTTGAGCAGCAATATATTTTTCTTGGACTTGCTTTTTTACCTGGGTTAGAGTATTTTGCGTATTTAAATGTGTATTAATTTGAGATTCACAATGATGTTCTTTTAAAGTAAGTACGTTGGAGTCTTTTGTTTTAATCATTCCTCGACACTTTTTGGATCGTTGTTTTGAACATCGCCAAATAACAGTTCCATCTTTATTGGTTGTTTTTACAATATATGTATATCCTTTATAGAAGACACATGGCTTGCCATGACTGGTTGTTGAGACTTCCATATCAACTAATTCATATGAATTAAATTTTAGTAAAGTCACATGAACAATCTTTAGATTACAAGTGATTTACACACACACATACTTTCCTAAATGTCAAGTTTTATGGATGTTGTTTTCCGCCAACAGCTGCTTACTGCTTATGACAAGGCTGGAGACTGGTAAGTGAGACGGTCTTTCACGATGTGAACACTGTAACAGGCAGTAGTCAACAGACAATATTCTTATACCCTAGTCAAGGTTAACAGGTACTTACTGCGTATGACAAGACCGTACACTCGTAGGTTAGACCGTATTTTTTGTTTGTTGCTAAGGATCCCATATATACCCTAGACATGTTAGTTCTGAACACTTAGTGGTTAATTGTATATATTGAATTTAAATACACAGCTCATACAAGCACGTTTTGCGGATGGGAGGGGTGAGAGGCTGGCAAAAAAGGAAATGTTTTAGTTTAATGAAACGTCATGTCCTAGTAGGCGTGATTTATAGTAGACGCAATTGATAGTAGACGTAATTGATAGTAGGTGTAATCGATACTAGACGTGATTAATAGTAGACGCAATTGATACTAGGCGTGATTGATAGTAGGCGTGATTTGTAGTAAGCGCGATTTATAGTAGACGCAAATGATAGTAGGCGCGATTGATAGTAGTCGTGATTGATAGTAGACGCGATTGATAGTAGGCGCAATTTGACATGGGCGCGACTCAGATCATTTTTGATATCATAAAGTTACAGTGTCAATGTTTATACAAAGTACAAGGTAGAGGGTATTTTAAGTCATAACCTCAGCTCACTTAACATAACCTAACTTTACCTAACCTAACTTTGTCACGTGACATGTTCTACAAGTTTAGACTTGCTTTAAGACTGATTATGACGTCATAGATTGATGGGAGGGGTGAGAGACTGACAAAAAAGGAAATGTTCTGGTTTAATGTAACATCATGTCCTAGTAGGCGCGATTTATAGTAGACGCAATTGATAGTAGGCGCGATTAATAGTAGACGCAATTGATAGTAGACGTGATTGATAGTAGGCGTGATTTGACATGAGCGCGATTTATAGTAGACGCGAAAGATAGTAGGCGTGATTGATAGTAGGCGTAATTAGACATGGGCGAGATTTATAGTAGACGCAATTGATAGTAGGCGCGATTGAGAGTAGGTGTAATTGGTAGTAGGCGCGATTTGACATGAGCGCGATTTATAGTAGACGCAAATGATAGTAGGCGTGATTGATAGTAGACGCAATTGATACTAGGCGTGATTGATAGTAGGCGTGATTTGTAGTAAGCGCATTTCATAGTAGGCTCAATTGATAGTAGATGCAATTGATAGTAGACGTGATTGATAGTAGGCGCGATTGATAGTAGACGTGATTGATATGGACGCGACTTAGATCATTTTTGATATTACAAAGTTACAGTGTCAATGTTTATACAAAGTACAAGGCAGAGAGGGGGTATTTTAAGACTTAACCTCAGCTCACCTAACATAACCTAACTTTACCTAACCTAACTTTGTCACGTGACATGTTCTACAAGTTTAGACTTGCTTTAAGGCTGACTATGACTATGGCGTCATAGATTGATGAGAGGGGTGGGAGGCTGACAAAAAAGGAAATGTTTCGGTTTAATGAAAAGTCATGTCCTAGCAGGCGCGATTGGTAGTAGACGCAATTGATAGTAGACGCGATTAATGGTAGGCGCAATTGATAGTAGGTGTGATCAGGTACTTACTGCATATCAAAAGGCTGTACACTCGTGTGTTAGACACTCTATCTTGTTAAGGACCCCTATATATTCCCTATACAAGGCTATACATGTTAGTTCTAAACACTTAGTGGTTATTTGTATTTTAAATTTATATACACAGGTTATACAAGCACGTTTTTTCACACAGTAAAACTTTGTCAAATAGCCACATGCGACACGCAAAGTATGTTTCCGCTATCTAGCGGTGACTATGGAAACTACCTGAACATATCCTAATCTAATCCTAGCTAACTTCACCTGACGAGACCATACCGGTTTGTAAGCAACAACAACAACACACTAAGATTCCATGAATTCCAGAGTACTTTTAGATTAATTATCGACTCTCAACTCTTATAACTATGTCTATCCCACTCTGTCAAAAACACGATATATTTTTTTAAAATTTTAGCTTGATGTCAATACTAAAGTGATAATGGGTTTTCCGATCCTATCACTATAAATTCATTACCCCCACTCTTATCTCGGTCTCGACAACAACCATGCCTATTTTTATTATGTCAGATGATGTAATGTTCGAGTGAAAAAGTGGGTGTAAAAGTGAGTGCAAAGTGAGTGCAAAGTGAGTGCAAAAGTGAGTGCAAAGTAAGTGTAAAAGTGAGTGCAAAGTGAGTGCAAAAGTGAGTGCAAAAGTGGGGTGTAAAAGTGGTACCCTATTTGTAATGGCTTATTTGACAAGTTATTTTGTGGTACCCTATTCGTAATGGCTTATTTCACAAGTTATTTTCGTCAATGTATTTAGAGGATATTTCTCTTGTTCATGGAAAGTATCTCAGCCCTTTTTATGATAGCATAATGCTTACCGTCATGTTTGTAAGCTACAACAACACACTAAAATTCCAAGAATCCAAACTACTCTAAGGTTAATGATGGTCTCTCAACTCCATTCCACGCCTAGTCAAAAACATTATACATTTCAAATTTTTCAAAAAAGGTAAATTGAGAGAGTAGGCTATATATTTAAACTAAAAAATCTTATGCTAACTCCAACACCTACGTCTATCCCATTCTCAGTCAAAAAAATATATATATATTCTTTAAATTTTTCCAAAAAATATTTGGAAAGTAGGCTATAATTTGAAAACTAATCATCCTAAAAAGTCATATATAGACTCAAACCAATGGCTTTTATGTCCTTAATCGTTAGAACAAAACATGGAATTTGACATTTTTCCAAATATTGATCATTTTAAAAAATGGGCTATATTTTGTAAACTATGAATTACAAAAAAATGTGTTTGACATAAAAATGACAGGTATTTACCCCCTCTACCCACAAACCAAGTCCCAGGTCTCTGGGAAAAAATCCAAAAAGGTTCAATTTTGAAAGTAGACGATATTTTGAAAACTAATCATTCTAAAAAGTCATATATAGACTCAAACAAATGTCCTTTAAGTCCCTTAACGTTAGAACAAAACTTAACATTTTTTTTCATTTTTTCAAAAAAAGTCCAATTTTCAAAATTGCCTATATTTTGGAAACTAAGAATTAGTTCCAAAATGGCGGTCGTAGCTTAACTCAACCTAACCTAACCCTACGAGGTGTGATCAAAAAGTTCCAAAATGGCTGCCGTAGCTTAACTTAACCTTTGATTGATCCCTGTTGATTGACCCCTTTTGATTGATCTGTGTTGATGCATCCCTTTGGACTGGTCCCTGTTGACTAACCCCTTTGGACGGGTCTTTTTTAAAGGGGGAGTCATTTTTACGGGTCACGGAGGACGGGTCCTTGTTGACGCGTCCCTGTGGGCGGTTCCTTTGGACTGATCCTTATGGACTGGCCCGTGCATTTTATCCAAATTATATCAAAGGGGCCCGCCCACAGGGACCCGTCAACAAGGACCCGTCCTCCGGGACCCGTAAAAAAATGACTCCCCCTTTAAAAAAGACCCGTCCAAAGGGGCTAGTCAACAGGGACCAGTCCAAAGGGATACATCAACAGAGATCAATCAAAAGGGGTCAATCAACAGGGATCAATCAAAGGTTAAGTTAAGCTACGGCAGCCATTTTGGAACTTTTTGATCACACCTCGTAGGGTTAGGTTAGGTTGAGTTAAGCTACGACCGCCATTTTGGAACTAATTCTTAGTTTCCAAAATATAGGCAATTTTGAAAATTGGACTTTTTTTTGAAAAAATGAAAAAATGTTAAGTTTTGTTCTAACGTTAAGGGTCTTAAAGGACATTTGTTTGAGTCTATATATGACTTTTTAGAATGATCAGTTTTCAAAATATCGTCTACTTTCAAAATTGAATCTTTTTGGATTTTGTCTCAGAGACCTGGGACTTGGTTTGTGGGTAGAGGGGGTAAATACCTGTCATTTTTATGTCAAACACATTTTTTGTGTAATTTATAGTTTACAAAATATAGCCCATTTTTAAAAATGATCAATATTGGGAAAAATGTCAAATTCCATGTTTTGTTCTAACGATTAAGGACATAAAAGCCATTGGTTTGAGTCTATATATGACTTTTTAGGATGATTAGTTTTCAAATTATAGCCTACTTTCCAAATATTTTTTGGAAAAATTTAAAGAATATATATATTTCTTTTGACTGAGAATGGGATAGGCGTAGGTGTTGGAGTTAGCATATGATTTTTTAGTTTAAATATATAGCCTACTTTCTCAATTTACCTTTTTTGAAAAATTTGAAATGTATAATGTTTTTGACTAGGCGTGGAATGGAGTTGAGAGACCATCATTAACCTTAGAGTAGTTTGGATTCTTGGAATTTTAGTGTGTTGTTGTTGCTTACAAACTTGACGGTAAGCATTATGCTATCATAAAAAGGGCTGAGATACTTTCCATGAACAAGAGAAATATCCTCTATATACATTGACAAAAACAACTTGTGAAATAAGCCATTACGAATAGGGTACCACAAAATAACTTGTCAAATAAGCCATTACAAATAGGGTACCACATTTACACCCCACTTTTCACTCACTTTTGCACTCACTTTGCACTCACTTTTACAACTACTTTTACACTTACTTTGCACTCACTTTTGCACTCACTTTGCACTCACTTTGCACTCACTTTTACACCCACTTTTTCACTCGAACATTACATCATCTGACATAATAAAAATAGGCATGGTTGTTGTCGAGACCGAGATAAGAGTGGGGGTAATGAATTTATAGTGATAGGATCGGAAAACCCATTATCACTTTAGTATTGACATCAAGCTAAAATTTAAAAAAAATATATCGTGTTTTTGACAGTGGGATAGACATAGTTATAAGAGTTGAGAGTCGATAATTAATCTAAAAGTACTCTGGAATTCATGGAATCTTAGTGTGTTGTTGTTGTTGCTTACAAACCGGTATGGTCACGTCAGGTGAAGTTAGCTAGGATTAGATTAGGATATGTTCAGGTAGTTTCCATAGTCACCGCTAGATAGCGGAAACATACTTTGCGTGTCGCATGTGGCTATTTGACAAAGTTTTACCGTGTGAAAAAACGTGCTTGTATAACCTGTGTATATAAATTTAAAGTACAAATAACCACTAAGTGTTTAGAACTAACATGTATAGCCTTGTATAGGGAATATATAGGGGTCCTTAACAAGATAGAGTGTCTAACACACGAGTGTACAGCCTTTTGATATGCAGTAAGTACCTGATCACACCTACTATCAATTGCGCCTACCATTAATCGCTTCTACTATCAATTGCATCTACTACCAATCGCGCCTGCTAGGACATGACTTTTCATTAAACCAAAACATTTCCTTTTTGTCAGCCTCCCACCCCTCTCATCAATCTATAACGTCATAGTCATAGTCAGCCTTAAAGCAAGTCTAAACTTGTAGAACATGTCACGTGACAAAGTTAGGTTAGGTAAAGTTAGGTTATGTTAGGTGAGCTGAGGTTGTCTTAAAATTCCCCTCTCTGCCTTGTACTTTGTATAAACATTGACACTGTAACTTTGTAATATCAAAAATGATCTAAGTCGCGTCCATATCAATCACGTCTACTATCAATCGCGCCTACTATCAATCACGTCTACTATCAATTGCATCTACTATCAATTGAGCCTACTATGAAATGCGCTTACTACAAATCACGCCTACTATCAATCACGCCTAGTATCAATTGCGTCTACTATCAATCACGCCTACTATCATTTGCGTCTACTATAACTCGCGCTCATGTCAAATCGCGCCTTCTACCAATTACACCTACTATCAATCGCGCCTTCTATCAATTGCATCTACTATAAATCTCGCCCATGTCTAATTACGCCTACTATCAATCACGCCTACTACCTTTCGCGTCTACTATAAATCGCGCTCATATCAAATCACGACTACTATCAATCACGTCTACTATCAATTGCGTCTACTATTAATCGCGCCTACTATCAATTGCGTCTACTATAAATCGCGCCTACTAGGACATGACGTTTCATTAAACCAGAACATTTCCTTTTTTGTCAGTCTCTCACCCCTCCCATCAATCTATGACGTCATAATCAGTCTTAAAGCAAGTCTAAACTTGTAGAACATGTCACGTGACAAAGTTAGGTTAGGTAAAGTTAGGTTATGTTAAGTGAGCTGAGGTTATGTCTTAAAATACCCTCTACCTTGTACTTTGTATAAACATTGACACTGTAACTTTATGATATCAAAAATGATCTGAGTCGCGCCCATGTCAAATTGCGCCTACTATCAATCGCGTCTACTATCAATCACGCCTACTATCAATCGCGCCTACTATCATTTGCGTCTACTATAAATCGCGCTTACTACAAATCATGCCTACTATCAATCACGCCTAGTATCAATTGCGTCTACTATTAATCAAGTCTAGTATCGATTACACCTACTATCAATTACGTCTACTATCAATTGCGTCTACTATAAATCACGCCTACTAGGACATGAAGTTTCATTATACTAAAACATTTCCTTTTTTGCCAGCCTCTCACCCCTCCCATCCGCAAAACGTGCTTGCATGAGCTGTGTATTTAAATTCAATATATACAATTAACCACTAAGTGTTCAGAACTAACATGTCTAGGGTATATATGGGATCCTTAGCAACAAACAAAAAATACGGTCTAACCTACGAGTGTACGGTCTTGTCATACGCAGTAAGTACCTGTTAACCTTGACTAGGGTATAAGAATATTGTCAGTTGACTACTGTCTGTTACAGTGTTCACATCTTGAAAGACCGTCTCACCTACCAGTCTCCAGCCTTGTCATTCGCAGTAAGCAGCTGTTGGCGGAAAACAACATCCATAAATCTTGACATTTAGGAAAGTGTGTGTGTGTGTAAATCACTTGTAATCTAAAGATTGTTCATGTGACTTTACTAAAATTTATTTCATATGAATTAGTTGATATGGAAGTCTCAACAACCAGTCATGGCAAGCCATGTGTCTTCTATAAAGGATATACATATATTGTAAAAACAACCAATAAAGATGGAACTGTTATTTGGCGATGTTCAAAACAACGATCCAAAAAGTGTCGAGGAATGATTAAAACAAAAGACTCCAACGTACTTACTTCAAAAGAACATCATTGTTAATCTCAAATTAATACACATTTAAATACGCAAAATACTCTAATCCAGGTAAAAAAGCAAGTCCAAGAAACATATATTGCTGCTCAAGATAGTGCATTGTTTGTTAAAAAGCATTCATCATCACCTCAAAAAGACATGTTAGGACAAATACCATCGTTCAAAAAACCCTTAACACTATCAAAAGCAACGCAAACTCTACAAGAGGTCCCTGTGGAAAACAAACAAGAGGAATTGGATAGTTCTAGTGATGTTGAGAATGATGATGATGATGATAATGATGGTGACAATGACTATAATAATTTTGATGATAATATTCATAATGATGATGATGATGATGATGATGATGATAATTATGAAAAAGAAGAGGATGAGGGTTTTATGTTTATAAAACCATTGCGGCTTCCCCAGTTTTTAAGAGCAAGAGTACCTGGAGAAAGTTGTAAAAGGATCTACAACAAGCGTTGTGTTTAAAAATCTATATAGAACAATGGTAAAGAGATAGACTTGAATTCAGTGTGTAACTATTATAAAATGAATTTAATAAAGATATTGTATGGGTATTGTCTGTTTTTCTTAATTACTATCCCCATGTCTCACTATTAATACAATTGTTAACCATCAACAGTCTCTGACTATGTTCAGAAAGAGAGTGGCCTTAAACAATACACTATATCTATGGTTTGTGTACCGAGTGTCATAATAATGCAGTGTGGCCAAGCCATGTCAAGGCAATAGTTATGTCAGGTAAGGGATTCGAACCCTTGCTTCCTTATACAGAAAATTTGATCTTAAGTCAAACACCTTAACCACTCGGTCAACCTGACAGTTACTAATTTAATTAGTCTTGAGGACTTGAGTGTTTACAAAACTTTTTCCAGTATACATTTACTAAACCACTTGCTTGTTTTGAAATATAGATTTTGTTTTGTTTTACCATAACATTGCAGTTATGAGTCTTGTGAACTGGGTGTTCAATATAGGGTTAAAGGCATTTTAAAATCATTTTAGAAAAGCTCTTAGGTATCGTGTCATGGGTTTTAGTAATGCATTACTGTTCGTTGACTAACATATACCGTTACACAACATTATTTTAGTGAACTTACATGTTGTTGTTTGAGTCTTTAGTCCTTTGACTGGTTTGATGCAGATCTCAGCGCCTATCTGTCCCGAGCTAATCGTTTCATCTCTATATAGCTACCACACCCTACATTCAAGGCTATCTGTTTAACATATTCTAAACTTGGTCTACCCCTACAGTTCTCGTCCTCGAACCTTTCTTCCTTAACTGAGTTTGCTATTCTTGGGTGTCTTAGTACGTGTTCTACCAACCTATCTCTTTACTTCATTAACAGTCGCCAGATACATCTCTTCTCCCCCACTCGTCTTAATACCTCTTTGTTAGTAACCCTATTTACCCATCTAATCTTCATCATTCTCCTGTAACACCACATTTCAAACACTTCAATTCTCCACTTTTCTGCTACACCAATTGTCTAAGTTTTACTTTCATAGAGTGCCACGCTCCAGACAAAGGCCTTCAAAATGACTTCCTAATACCTAAATCTATATTCAATGTCAACAGATTCTGTAGAAATTCTTTCCTTGTCTGAGCTACATAAGAATCCTAATCGTGTCTGGTATAATGTCTTGTTTAGCAAACTTAGTCACTCAAAAGGTCTAAGCATTTTTTGTATATAACCCAAAATAGCAAACAGTTTTTCTAAAACCCTACTCATTGGTCAATAACAAGCAGAGTCGCCAAAGTATTTCGTTGGTAGTTAACTCAAGTCTAGTTAATCAATTCCTTTCATATCGTTATCCAATTGTAGTAGTAAGGACTGGTGAACAACGTCAGTTCAACACACTGCTTTACACACAAATGTAGTTAGGCCCTTTGACATAATTTGGATAAATTTCATGGGCCGGTCCATAGGGACCAGTCCAAAGGGGCCGGTCTAAAGGGACCCTTCCACAGAGACCCATCAACAGGGACTTGTCAGCAAGGACCCATCAACAATGACCCGTCAACAATGACCTGTCATCAATGACCTGTCAACAATGACCTGTCAATAGGGTCCCGTCAACAATGACCCGTCCACAGGGACTCATCAACAAGGACCCGTCAGCAATGCCTCGTCAACAGGGACCCGTCGAAAAGCACCTGTCAAAAAGGATCCATCAAAAATGACCCCCTGTCAAAACGGGCCCGTCCAAAAGGGGCTAGTCAACAGAGACCAGTCCAAAGGGACAAATCAACAGAGATCAATCAACAGGGATCAATCAAAAGGGGCTATCACCTCAAGGCCTGACATATCCCTCTTTGATTATTGGTTTGCCAATCGACAAGCGTCACTTAAAATACTTTTTGATCACCATTCGTGGGTTGGGTTAGGTTAGCTTACACTACAGCCGCCATCTTTTAAAAAGCCTGCCCTCTTACAAAAGCTATGAGTGGGCATGCGTAAAAAACAAAAACAAGCATGTTAATTCATAGTGGCTATCTACCAAACACATGTCTCTTGTGTGGAACAAAGTTTTATTCCATATCGGCATTCAAACTCTCACATGTTGCAATTGGAAAGAGAGATTCTCTAAAAAAATTACAATTTCACCCCCTAGTAGGGGTAGGTTTTATATTGGGTTGGAAATATGTTGTTCATTGGAAAGGGGGTATCAGCCCGAGTTCAATGACACCTCATTCGTCAAAATCCGACCACGGGTTCGAACTCACATTTTCTCACGTATGAAGCAAAACAGGATGTGACTTGTTTCACAAGGAGGACGGTAATAAGGTCATTTCACACGTGTTCACATGTATTTCGTCACTTTCCTTTCATATCGTTATTCCATTATAGTAGTGGTGAACAACGTCAATTCAACACACACAAATGTAGTTAGGCCCTTTGACATAATTTAAATAAATTCATGGACTAGACCGTAGGAACCAGGCCAAAGGGACCCGTCCAAAGGGATCAGTCCAAAGGGACAAGGACTCGTCCACAAGGACTTGTCCACAAGGACTCGTCCACAATGACCTGTCAACAATGACCTGTCCACAAGGACTTGTCCACAAGGACTCGTCCACAAGGACTTGACAACAATGACCCCGCCAACAATGACCCGTCAACAATAACCCATCCATAGGGATCCACTCCCCCACCCTCTTACAAAAGCCATGAGTGGGCATGCGTAAAAACAGAAAACAAGCATGTTAATTCATAGCGGCTATCCACCGCACATATGCACATTATGTAGAACGACGTTTCATTCCATTTCGACATTCAAACTCTCACATGTTGCAATTGGAAAGAGAATTTCTCTAAAAAATTCAATTTCACCCCCTAGTATGGGGTAGGTTTTATTTTGGGGTTGAAATATGTCGTCCATTGGAAAGGGAGTGTCAGCCCGAGTTCAATGACACCTAATTTGTTAAAATCCAACCGTAAGTTCGAGAGATATCGCGCCGCCGCCATCTTGTGTGGAGGGTGTGGTGGTGGAGGATTTAGAACTGTCCAAAACACACTACTCACATAACATAAATGATGAAGTACTGAGAAGAACTGGTCTACGCAGCCTGCACAAAATCGTTGCTCAAAGAAGAATGCAGTTCGCGGGACATGTTCTACGTATGAATGGTAGAAGGATACCCAAATCAGCACTGTTGTGGAAACCAACGGATGGATACCGAAGTAGAGGAAGACCTCCTAACACCTGGAAACAAACTTTTGCAAAGGATCATAAATGCATTGATATGAACTGGGAGGAAGCTGAAAACCTGGCAGCTGATAGAGTTCGCTGGAGGAAACCTGTTGCCCAATATGCTACCTAGCATTTTAGTAACTAAGTCTAGGAATACTAATTAATTGACGTTTGTTCATCAACAAATATTTACGTTTAACTGTTTTGAAGTATTACGCCTTACAGTTCTATAGGCCTACAGACTTTTGCTATATTCCGGAGTTAACACGATTCGTGTATCGAGTGTTTGAGGCTTTCGACTTACTGCCCCGTGGCTTGCTAACATGTGGTGTTAATCTGAGTGATTGGTTTGCCGCGTTGGATGTCTCATCCCGATGTGAGGTAAGGGGGAAGCTAGAGTAACATATTCACTTTCTGTGTGTCCGAGGGAGTGGCTCACAGCGGGAGGGGGATGCCAGTAAATTAATGGGCCTTTCTTCCATTTTATATCAAGTTAAGTAAATGTACATTTCTTTAACTTTTCTTTTGTATGGTATGGCATGCACCAGAAAGTATTGTATTTATAGGAAGTACTTAGTGGAAAATTATCAGATCATACAACCCGATCTGATGATTCTTATTCTGACCGTACAAACCCTCACCAGAGTTCTTCAAGAATGACCGCATAGTCAGCATTACATTTTACGTTTGTTTGGCTGCACTGAGTCCTTCTAAAAGGACAGAAGTCACCTGGTTGTTGTGCATACTATCTTTCCACAAATAATCTAAATAAGACAATCCCTCATTGAGTGATAGTCAACCGCTTGTTCCAAGATAATTCTTGGAGCGATACGACAATGTTGAGAAACTGATTCACCTAGCTTTTGCCCAGAAGTACAGTTTTGTCGAGAAGGGAAATACCTTATTACAAATGCAGACCAGCTCAAGCTAAGAGCAACGTAAAGCAAATAAAATATGAGACTCATTTCTCTTAGCCTGAGATAGTCTGCATTTGTAATCTCAGTTAGTCTGCTCAGTCACAACGATAACTAATTCCAGCCCAGTTACTACTTCCGATAACAGATGTGGCATAAGACGTCATGCAGACTAAGTCGAGCTCGGAAGCTCACCGCCCCAGTAGCGGCAGGCAGAGCGACAAGACAACACCACTGAGCAGCGGTACACTACTGAGTTAAGTGAACATTGCAAATAGAAGTTACTAGTGCATGTCATTTTTGATTATATTTTGCCTATTTTCATTTATGAAAAAAATAGGCTTATGAGATTACCTTTGGTCCGTGTGTGTATGTATGTGTGTGTGCGCCCGTGTGTGTGCCCCCCTAACTTATAAACGGCTGGAGCTATTCCAATGAAACTTGGTAAAGTCATAATACTATTTTGGCCAACTCCGACAGTGACCTTCGAATTACGTTGGATGGATGGATGGACGGATGGAAGGATGGATGGAAGGATGGATGGAAGGATAGATGGAAGGATGGATGGAAGGATGGATGGAAGGATGGACGGATGGATGGAGGGATGGATGGATGGATGGATGGATGGAAGGATGGATGGAAGGATGGATGGATGGATGGATGGAAGGATGGATGGAAGGATGGATGGAAGGAAGGATGGAAGGATGGATGGAAGGATGGATGGATGGAAGGATGGATGGAAGGATGGAGGGATGGATGGTTGGATGGATATATGGATGGATGGAAAGATGGATGGAAGGATGGATGGGTGGATGAATATAAGGATGATGGATGGATGGATGGATGGAAGGATGGATAGAAGGATGGATGGAAGGATGGACGGATGGATAGAGGGATGGATGGAAGGATGGATGGATGGATGGATAGAAACGATGGATGGAAGGATGGATGGATGGATGGATGGATGGAAGGATGGATGGATGGATGGATGGATGGAGGGATGGATGGAAGGATGGATGGAAGGATGGATGGATGGATGGATGGATGGATGGATGGAAGGATGGATGGAAGGATGGATGGAAGGCAGGATGGAAGGATGGATGGAAGGATGGGTGGATGGAAGGATGGATGGAAGGATGGATGGATGGTTGGAAGGATGGATGAATGGAAGGATGGATGGATGGAAGGATGGATGGAAGGGTGGATGGATGGATGGATGGATGGAAGGATGGGTGGAAGGGTGGATGGATGGATGGATGGAAGGATGGATGGATGGATAGAAGGATGGATGGAAGGATGGATGGATGGGAGGATGGATGGACGGATGGATGGAAGACTGGATGGATGATGGATGGATGGATGGATGGATTGATGGAAGGATGGATTGATAGATGGATGGACGGATGGATGGAAGGATGGATGGAAGGAAGGATGGATGGAAGGAAGGATGGATGGATAGATGGATGTATGGAGGGATGGATGGATGGATGGATGGATGGATGGATGGAAGGATGGATATATGGATATATGGATGTATGGAGGGATGGATGGTTGGATGGATATATGGATGGATGGAAAGATGGATGGAAGGATGGATGGGTGGATGAATATAAGGATGATGGATGGATGGATGCATGGACGGACGGACGGATGATGGATGGATGATGGGTGGGTTGGTGGGTGGGAGGTTGGATGGATAGATGGATGATGGATGGATGGATGGACGGAGGGAAGGATGGATGGGTGGATGAATATAAGGATGATGGATGGATGGATGGATGGATGCATGGACGGACGGACGGATGATGGATGGATGATGGGTGGGTTGGTGGGTGGGAGGTTGGATGGATAGATGGAGGATGGATGGATGGATGGACGGAGGGATGGATGGTCATCGAAAGACTGTTGATGTGGGGATAGAGAGTCGGCTTGATGAGTCGAAAGGGAATTGGAACGCCAGCTTGTAGGCGTGGCTCAAATCTCAACACGAACAACATGAGAGAAAGAGCTAGTGGGAGTGGGTATTTGAAAATAAAAGGGAGACAGAGAAATATAATAGTGTAAAGAATGTTTAGGGAGGAGGCAACTGCCGTCTATTTATTGTTTAATCCAAACTCCTGACGTAACCCTTTCCCAACACCCTCAGCCATTCTTCACACTGACCACTCCCACTCCCTCTGTACAAAGACACTCTCCCTTTACAAGGTAACGCTGACAGAACGCTGGAAACGGAATGAAACCTGTGATAAACACTATGGTTCCCACCCAAAACACTCTTGCCGGCTCCAGCTGCTTCTTGAATTACGTGTAATCGAATTGTAAGAGGGGCAGGATAAATATATGAGAATTAACAAACAGTGGAAGATATTATCGATCTTGTTCTGTTTGAGAAATGTTAACTTGTTCCAAGCAAATGCCAGGACGGTTCCTTTCAACAGCTCCGCGGGCGATTACCTTCCCTGACCCTTCCTTAAGTAGACCCAAGTTAGCTGCTGAAGTACAGGGCGCCAGGAAAAGTTCCCCGCAGCGGTATCGTCCTCAGTTTAATTGGCAGCATGGTGTCCTTGATAGGGTGAAGGCCACATGTGTGCGCTGAAGGCTGTCAAAATCGTCAGTGCGTATCGTTAGATTATTGGAAGAGTGCAACAGTATGTTATGAATGGCTGTGGTGAGCTCAAGGTCTACCGTTTGTTTATTTTGATACAATCGACAGCCGTGCTGCCAACGTAACTGGTGACGTTATCTCACGCAGCAGAGCGTAGCCGATGTGGAGAACATTTCCTGGCGCTCTGTAGCTTGCCACGGTAGGTGAGTGGTTATCGTGTCGGACTACCAACCCCAAGCTTGCAGATTCGCTCCTGGTCGAGGTAAGTGATTCTTGAAAGGCGGCAAAAATCACGATGCGCATGTCATACGATGTTGACATGTTAAAGAACCCATTTGAATTCAGTAGGCCGTGTTCATAATGGCAAAATTAATCTCGGGAATCTCCGTCAACACAGAGTTCCTCATTTCTCTACTAGAAAGCGCTGTAGTGTCAAGGAGATTACAGTAGATATCTAAACTCCTTAACTTCAAGGAACAACAACATTCGACATGCTAGCTGCCCTCTGAGTGCCAAATAACAAAGCTTGCACCAGGCATCCGAGGCCATACGATATTATTATTTGCTGCTGAAGCTAACCAAACAGATCTCTTCGCAGCCTAGGTTGGTCGGTTCCTTAGTTTAGGGGCTGCGAAAACTCGGTCCGGTAGCCCCGTGTACTTTGGGTGTGTGTAGAAACTGTCAGATAACCGGTGTTAATTGTGATGGCTGTATTAGTGTGTGTTATCTGTTAGGTAGATTTCTTTAGAAAGCTAACTATTGCAATGGGTCCCATGTTTCGACTTCCGGAAAATTTCGACATATCTTCGCGTTTCACATCCCCCAGACCCCAAAACCACCGTCAGTTCAAAAGTTTATATATAATTTATGTATATATGTATCTATCTATCTATCTATCTATCTATCTATATATATACATATATATCAGTTTTTTGTGGACACGATAACTGCCGTAATTTTGCACCAATCACTTTGAATGTTTTACATAATATGTATCCCTATAAAATCTCGGTCGAGTTCGTTAATGGGCAAAATCGGTCAAAGGGGGTAAAAATGGGGGGCTTTTTTCGAAAAAGTGAAATATCGCTATAACTCTCTTAATACATGAAATATCGAATCCCTTCAAAGTTCATAATATGTGTCGGATAAGTGCCAAAAATTTATGTCAAATAAGTTTTTTGATAGCACCAACCATTGACCAAAGGGGTGGGAAAAAGTGGGTTTTTCGGGAAACATTAATCATATCTCTGTTAATAGGCACAATATCAAAACCGCACAAAATGGACAATATTCCTCCAATAATTACCTAAAACTTTTGTCAGAAAGAATTTTTGATATGACCCACCATTACGCCACGGGATGAACAAAATAATTTAAATTATAAGAAAATGCCAAGTGCCAAGAGAGGTTGCCATGACAACTTTACTTTTAATTGATAAGGGATGACCATCAGCAGTTGCTATGACAACGCCACTGCACGAGATCACATTCAGTTTTCATGTCAGTGGGAAGCGACTTCGGTATCGGAACTGGTAGCATGCTGAACTTCTATGCCCAAGGTCGCGGGTTCAAACCCGGTTGAAGTCGTCGGATTTACTAAGAGCGCTAAAAAACCTGAGTTTGCTTTCCTTCGGAGGGGAAGTTCCAACGTTCGTTGCGAGTTGCTGATTGAGGTGGCATCTAGTAGCCAAGTTTACAGCTAGGTGTCGTTGACGGCAGTATTTTAGGTAGATTTCATTAGAAAGCTAACTATTGCAATGGGTACCATGTTTCGATTTCCGGAAAATTTCGACATATCTTCGCGTTTCACATCCCCCAGACCCCAAAACCACCGTTAGTTCAAAAGTTTATATATAATTTATGTAATATATGTATATATCTATATCAGTTTCTTGTGGACACGATAACTGCCGTAATTTTGCACCAATCACTTTGAATTTTTTACCGAATATGTATACCCATAAAATCTCGGACGAGTTCGTTACTGGGCTAAATCGGTCGAAGGGGATGAAAATGGGGTTTTTTTTTTTTCAAAAAATGAAATATTGCTATAACTCTCTTAATAAGTGAAATATCGAATCCGTTCAAAGTTCATACTATGTGTCGGATAAAGCTCAGATATTTATGTTTGAAACGTTTTTTGATAGCACCAACCATTGACCAAAGGGGTGGGAAAAAGTGTTTTTTTCGGGAAACATTAATCATATCTCTGTTAATAGGCACAATATCAAAACCGTACAAAATGGACAATATTCCCCTAATAATTACCTAAAACGTTTGTCTGAAAGAATTTTTGATATGAGCCACCATTGCGCCAAGGGATGAGAAAAATGATTTCGGAATTATAAGAAAATGCCAAGAGCTATCAGTGGTTGACATGGCAACACTACTAAATTGATGAGGGATGAGCCATCAGACGTTGCCATGACAACGCACTTGCGCGAGATCAGATTCAGATTTCCATCTGACTAAGTGTGCAGTGGCTTCGGTGACGTAACTGGTAGCATGCTGAACTTCTATGCCCAAGGTCGCGGGTTCAAAGCCGGCCAAAGTCGTCGGATTTTCTAAGAGCGCTAAAAATCCCTCAGTAAGCTTTCCTTTGGAGGGGAAGTTCCAACGTTCGTTGCGAGTTGCTGATTGAGGTGGCATCTAGTAGCCAAGTTCACAGCTGGGTGGCGTTGACGTTAGTATCTGGTAGCAACATTAGGAACTACTGCTTGAAATTTAGCGTCTGCATTCCTTACCTGAATTACAGACTAATACAGCCATCACAATTCACACCGTTTATCAGACAGATTCTACACTCACCCAAAGTACACGGGGTTATATGACCGCGTTGTCGCAGCCCCTAAACTGAGGAACCAACCAACATCTCTATGGGAGATATAATTTTGCGTGAAGAAGTAACAGACCGTTACATAGTTACACATCAGTGTCGAAACCTTGCATAAGGACAGTGTGACCACAAGTATAACAAGTAGTTCCGTGAAGAACTGTACAGCCTATTTTCATATATCCTGCTCATGTTAATTGCCTCTATCAACATACAAAATTTCAGTTTAATTGCTGTAACAGATTCGTAGATATTGAGAACCGTCTAAATATTTCAGATGGTCGCCAGGTTGGATTTTTATTTTTGTACTATTATATTAAGATTATTGTGTAAGTGTGGTATTCAAACTTCAATCGCATGATTAGAACACAAGAAGTAAAAACGAGATTTTAAAATTACGCACAGCAGCCATCTTGTGATTATGCAAACAATTGAAATAAATTAGATGCCAGTGGATCAACATTTGTGTAAGCATTTAAAGCGTGCAACGTTTCACGGCACTCGGATAGTTAATTCGCGAGAAACGTCCATTTAAATATTTATACTTCGCGTCACCGCCATGTTGGATTCGTGCTCACCAGGTTACTGAAAGTCCTATAGGTGAACATATGTTCATAGTCTCTATGAACATAAAAATTTCAGTTTGGTTGCTGTAAAAGATTCATATATATTGAGAACCGTCTAAATATTACGGAAGCTTGCCATTTAGGATTGTTATATGTACCATTCAAGGTCACTTATTGCCTAGGTTCATTATTCAAACTTTCACTCCGATCGCATGATTACGACACAAGAAATAAAAACTTAATTTTAAAATTTCGCACAGCCGCCATCTTGAGGTTATGTAAACAATTGAATTAAATTAGATGGCAGTACATTACAATCTGCAAAATCATTTACTGTACCACATTTCACTGCGCTCAGAGAGTTAACTCACGAGAAAAGTCTATTAAAATATTTCAAATTCGCTTGGTCGCCATGTTCGTTTTGTACTTTACAGGTTTATGAATTATACATAGGTAAACTTGTATCAGTACCTTTTATCACCGTACAAAATTGCAGGGTGATATCTGTAATAGTTTCGGGGATATAGAATGTCAGTGAAATATTTCGCACAGCCGCCATTTTGAGGTTATGTAAACAATTGAACTAAATTAGACTCCAGTGCATTGCAATGTGTATAAATATTTGCTGTACCAAGTTTCATTACGTTTGGATAGTTAAATCGCGAGAAAAGTCTATTTAAAAGTCTCCACTTCGCTTGGCCGCCATGTTGGTTATGTAGTAACCAGGTTTTTGAAAACTTTCATAGGTGAACTTCTAGTAGTACCCTTTATCACCGTACACAATTTCAGGGCGATATCCGTTATAGTTTCGGAGATACTGAATGCTAGTGAAATATTTCGCACAGCCGCCAGGTTGGATTGGTGAGACGTCACAAAATTCGATGGGCACGGTCGACGTCGCCGGGAATAGTGCTATGAACTTACCGAGTTTCACTGAAATCGCTCCAGCCGTTTAGATTTTATTAGGGGGGGACACACACACACCTCACACACACACACACACACACGGACAAAAGGTGATCTCATAAGCCTATTTTTTCAAAATTTAAAATAGGCTAAAAATGGACTCCAAATGACAAGAAGATTACCGTCCCCGTAAGACAATCTCCAAGTTTGTCTGGTGAAATCTACCTCCGCCTTCCGGCGTGCCGAGAGGACTTTTTTAAATTCAAGTAAGGACTGCAGACATTCAATTTTCAAGTAGTTCCAACTTTTGCTTTCAGACACCACCGTCAACGACTAGTTCTGAACTTGGTTACTAGATGCCACCACAGCCGGCTCCTGCCGACGAACGTTGGAACCTAAGAGTGTTAGTCAAATCTAACCTATAATTTAGCTTCACACAAGTGTAATTAGTCGAAGATTCTTTTTTATGCCATAAATCTATGACATGGGACCGCCGACTTTACATCCTCTCCGAAGGAAGGTATATTGAGCGATTTTTAACGCACTTAAAAAAATCCGACGACTTCGGCCGGGTTTGAACCCGCGATCTTGGGCGTAGAAGCTCAGCATGCTACCAACTACGCCACCAAAGCTGCTAATTTACAGTAGCTACTAAGAGAAGTTTTAATAAAGCATTACTGAGGTAGTAACCTGGGTAGGTAATCACGCCTTTGACATTTCAGTATGCAGCTAAAAAAAAGTGCTAGCACTCTTTAGAAATCAATACCCAGGCAGATGCGTATGAGCAGATTTATCCTGACACTGGAACGAGACGGCCGGGTCGGGACGTCCTCTGTTAGTGATTGCCACTTGCATAATGTAAGCGCGACCGATCCACGACTGATTATATACCGCATGCATATTCAGCGTAGGAATGTTGCGCCTGGCCTGACGTGCCATGACGTCCTTTCTCCACTCAAGTATTGTGTGTGGTATCAGGTTCTTTGGCGGGAGCGGCTTGGTGGCTAAACTCGAGGTGGGATGTACGAGTAGCCTACACTACATTAATATTCACGCAACTCTGGGGACAGTTTGAGCCGCACATTCCACTAGACTGCTTTACATTCAAAATGAAACTTTCACAGCCATGTTGTATAGTTATTCCAGATGCTTTTTACACTTTCATTTCAGCTTTAGCAAGAGGAAGTTTCTGTAGACACCACACTGTATGACATTACAGACTTTGTAGCGTATATAAATGTACTATAATTCATCCCGACTGGTGAAACTGAATTACTTCAGGCATACATCAAAAGAGTGAACACCTCGTGGTGTAGTGGCTAGCGTTCTTGGATGCACTTCGGAAGTCCGGGTTCAGTCCCCGACTGTGCAAAGAAATTGAATTCTGGTCTGAGGCTGGAACTGGGTATTATCAGTCTCGTGGGGAAAAACTGAGAAGAGGTGGGGATAAGATCCCGTCTCAAACATCATGAAAGTGGTTTTCCACTCACACACCAGGCAAATGCAGGGATGATTCCTAAATTAAGGCAATAGTCGCCTCCTTCCCAATCCTCGCCCGAATTGCAAATACACAACTACAACTAGTAGTGGAAAGTATAATTCGATGTGGAATAAAAGCTTGGGGACTTGCTTCAAAAACATTTATATTAATAGAATTACTAGCATTCTGACAAGTTTCCTAAGATTCTATGTAAGACATGGTGAAAGGCACGGATTATACTCATCAGTGATATTGTTCCCCAATTGTCAGATAATGCCTAGTAGGAACCTAATACATTTAATGATAATTATGGAACATTTTTAATAGTACTTTCAAAGAACATTTAACATATCAAAAGAAAACAAGATTTAAGAACTCACATTTTGTAATTCCTAAAACAAGTAATGAATTTGGCAAAATATAATTAGCTTACATGGTACCATTTGTGCCGGCCCCGTGGTGTTGGGGTAGCGCGCCTGCCTCTCTCCCAGAGGCCCCGGGTTCGAACTCCGGCTCCGTCAGGGATTTTAAAACTGACGTGAGGGTTGGAACGGGGTGCACTCAGCCTCGTGAGGACAATTGAATAGCTGTCTGACAGTGAGATAGCGCCCCGATCACGAATACCAAGATGAACGGCCAAGGGGCCTGACGCGCTGATCACGCGTCATCCCAATATCTGCAGGCCAAATGGCTGGGCAGCGGTCGCTTGGTCGGCCTTAGCCCATCATGGGATGTATAGTGTCAGGGTTTTTTTTTGTTGGTACCATTTGTATTTAATAAGCTACCACATTCACTACTGGTCTTTGAGAGTATGGCAAAAACAAAAAAGGTATAAAAATTGGATATTAAATAACTCCTTAATCTAAGTGGACAACTGCTTGTATATGTAATAGACTCCTATTCGTAGACTGTGCAATATGAAGGGAGAAATTAATTGAACATATTATTAACATTTATACTTTAATTTTTAAGTTAAGGTAGGAAGAAAAAATAGTAAAATTTACTACAATTTCTTTATTGTATTAATATTAACATATTATAATCATTTTAAGTTTTTATCAATAATTAATTGTTATGAGGTGATTGAATATTCTTGTTAATTATTATTAGCGGCACTGTATAAAATAATTGGAAGGTGATAATAATATTAATAATAATAATAATAATAAAAATATCGTAAGGCCTTGGTTGCCGGGTGCAAGCTTTGTTATTTGACACCCCTGTATACGTGGCAGATGATCTCGTAGTGGCACCCCTAAAAACAACAATAACAACAGCAACCCTGAATAAGTAAAAATTATTGAATGACGTTACTTAGCAGTGATGTACTTGAGCTGAATGCAGTTGGATTGTCAATAACTGAAAAAAGTATCCATTTGTATCTAAAAATACCTTTCAAAATAATCGTATTAATGATTCATTTTGATTAGAAGGTAGAAGCGGCGAATTTCGTTATCATTGTGAGTCAATAGCCAGTGTATTTGGAGTTGTGGATGTTTATTGTTCTCCATTTGTTTTATTTCATTGTTTAAACTTAGTTCGATAAGGAAATAATAAACAGGCACAAAGAGAGAGGGAACGTTAATGTATAGGTAACAGAAATACAGCTAGATAACCGCTCATTATTCACGGCAAGCGAGTTTCCATTAGCTTTGTTCAGCGCAGGCCCGACCAAGGGCAACGGAAGTTCAACTACCAATAGCCCCTCCATGTTTGCTATATATTTTTCTTCTTGACTCTTGACAGTTCATTTAGATGGCTGATAAGTATTCAAACGGTTTTTCAAGCCCGAATTGTGGTCAGTGGATTTCATAGAGCTCAACTTCCTCTCTGATGTAATCGTTCAATGTGACTGATCGACCAGAGTAGGCCTCTTGGGTGACCCGCCGCAGAAAGGCTTCCACTCACGACATGTAGATGTCTCTCACAGTTCTAACTATGCGGAGTAGAGTCCTGGTTACCTAAAAAGAACTCTGGCCAAGTTACCATCTAATTTAGTTACTGCTTACAATCAATACTTCAACCTCAGGCACAAACGAATGCAGAAGTTTCTGTCTCGCTGTGTTGGACATGCCTACGTGCTCATTTTACTTGTATTTGCGATTGCTAGTAATTGTGTGGGTTTTATGAAGTACCATACATTTCATCATTTATAATTAATTATCTATATTATGTATTTTTGGCAGAAACTTTTAACACCGATCCAGTTTAGGTTTTGATGAGAGAGGTATTTATTTTATTTTCAGTGTCCAAATTAAATTAGATTTTGCCAGTAAGTAGCAACAGTTATAGCATTAGCATTTGCAGCCAAAAGATCGTCTTTTGAACATATGTCCTCCATCAAGGGGCAGATCAGCAGGTGTTCTGGGTCTTGTAAAATGCTGCAGTCACAGAACACATCATTGTTGACGAGCATGTTCCATTTCTTGAGATTGTTCTTGCAGCGTGAAACCCTCGTCCTCAGCCTGTTCAATGATTTCCAAATTCCATATGGCAAGTTGTGACCAGGTGCCATTTTTTCTGATAGAGGAATAATTGGGTCTGTGATCTCTGTCTTCCATATCTTCACACGGGAAGCTTCTTGTGAGCCTTCGAGTGCTGTTACTCCCCTCAAAAAACTGTTTCTGGACTTAAGTCTCTGTCGGGCTGGTTGTTGGTCGAAAAGTGGATGCCTTGAATCGGTTTCTTGCCGTTTCTTCTCAGATGCTGCTGCTACCATTCTTCGGACATGCGGTGGAGAAATTCCTATAAGAGGATAGATCTTCTGAAGTGGTGTTGGTCTAAGAATCCCAGATACAATCCTGGATGTCTCATTGAGAGCTATATCCACCTCTTTGGAATGTGGAGAAGAAAGCCAAACTGGTGCTGCATATTCAGCAGCTGAGAAGCTCAGTCCAAGGGCTGAAGTTCTGAGAGTGGTGGGGTGAGCACCCCATGTCCTTCCTGTTAGGCATCTTAGTATCTTATCTCGTGCAGATACATTACTTTTTGTGTTCAAGCAATGTTGCTTGATAGACAGAGTTCGATCGAGGGTGACACCAAGATATTTTGGTGTAAAACAATGAAGGATTGTTTCACCTTGCCACTTAATGTTCAATGTCCCCTTTGCTTCCTTATTTCGCAAGTGGAAAGCACAAACTTGCGTTTTGTCTGGATTTGGCTTCAAATTATTTCTGTGATAATGTCGACCAAGTTCTTCCAAGGCACAGGACAAAGAATGTTCTACTTATTCAAAGCTACGACCTTGCACGGCTACTGCAGTGTCATCTGCGTAGATAAATCGCCTGGTGCCTTCTGTTCTGGGCTGATCATTGGTGTATACATTGTAAAGCAGTGGTGCTAAGACGCTACCTTGAGGTAGTCCATTCTTCTGGAGGCGCCAACGACTATTTTTTCCCAAGGAGAGACTCGTAAAATCTTCTGTTCTCAAGGAAAGTTCATAGCAGTGAGGTCAGCCTGTAGTCCTTTGTCAGTTCATAAATCTTACGAAGTAGAGTGTTATGATTAACAGTGTCGTAAGCAGCAGTTAAATCTATGAAGGCTACACCAGTAATGCACTTTTCCTCAAATCAATTCTCTATGTGCTGAGTAAGGTTCAGAATTTGTCCACAGCATGACCTGCCTGGTCTAAAGCCTGCCTGTTCAGAAATCAGTTTGCTATCTATAGAATCAGATATTCTATGAAGAATCATTCTCTCCAGCAACTTATAGGTGTGACACAGAAGTGAAACTGGCGAAAGTTCTTTGGGCTATCAGGAGTCTTCCCAGGTTTTAGGATCGCAACTATGCGAGCTTTTCTCCATACCTTAGGGATCTTCAGCCTGGATGCACAGTTGTTCATCAATGAAAGCAACCATTGCTGGTCCAAATTGTTTTATTTGCTCCGCTCTGAGATCATCCAACCCAGCTGCCTTGTTCGATTTCAGACCGTCGATTGCTTTCATAAGTTCTTCCATTGTAAACAGGCCCTTAAGGAAATCAATCTCTTCTTCAATACATCGTTCAAGTTTCTCTGTATTTGACTTAGATTTTGAAGTCTTTCCATTCAAGATCAGTTGGTGTGCTATCTGATTAGCAGTTACTTGAGTAAAGTTAAAAGGCGGGCTAGTCGGAGCTCCACTGAGGTTCTTAAGAAGACGCCATGCTTGTCTACTATTCTGTTTCATATCGATATTAGAAACCAAGCTATTCCATCTGTATGCGCGTGTCTGACCGAGAGAAATCATCAGTGCATGCCCAGCTTCCATTGTTTCCTCGGAGAAGGGGTCCATATCATACAAGTTGCGGTAGTTATCCAAAAGAGATATTTTCTGATCAGAAAGATCTGGGATATATTCTCTTCTGCATCCTCTTGGTATGTTCTTTTGGTGCACTGCTCAGCTAATTTGTTGGTAATAAAAATTAGATCAGGATTATATCCTCTTCTCCATCGGCCGCTGTTAAACGATGGTGGTTGTTTTGGGTCGTAACCTAGACTGAGTCCATTATTTTCAGACCACTTTTCTAGCTCTGCATCATTTTCATCTGTAGATGTATACCCACATGTAGTTCCATGACAGTTGAAATCACCAAGTATTAAGTTGACGTTACTATATTTGAAATTGATAGGTTCCTTAAACACAAAGCTCTCTTCGGGTGGCTTGTAAACAGATGTTACAGAGAACTGCGCTGTTTCGATAGTGAGGATTTCGATGTTCTCTTCCTCAGACAAAGCAACAGACGTGATATTTAATCCACTCTTACAGAATATTGCACTACAATAATTATCGTGTGGACGTTCCAGAATAAGTCTCATACCTCTGATTTTCGGTCTTCGTCCCGATGGTCCTCTATGAGTTTCTTGTACAGCAATGACATCGCAGTTACATTGGCTGAACAGATCTGCTAGTAGATATTCTTTCTGGCTGGATAGTCCCTCGATGTTTATGGACATAACTACGAGTGCTGGCCTTGATAAAGGCCCACTGGTTTTAATTGATTTGGTAGTGAAAGGATCAGCCGTCAGTTTATTAGCCTACTTTTAACATTTTGCAAAAAAGAGGAAAAAGTAGACTTATGAGATCGGGCAAATGTGTGTCTGTCTGTCTGGCTGGCTGTGTGTGTCCCCCCCTTATCAACTCCTAAACGGCTACAGCAATCGAAACAAAATTTGGTAGGAGTAAAGATCTATACCTGAATATCTCACGTCCATATTTGAAAATGATGTCAGTGCTACCAACTGCTGAAAAGTCGCAACTGAAATTTCAGCTCCATGTTGGATATTGTCTTATCCCTCTGTTGGGGGTGGGATAAACAGGGTAGTGTAAATTTGTTAATTTAAGGGATGTTTCCGAATAAGGGTAGTTTCCCGTAATTGGGGGAGACTACCAGTGTAGTGTGTTGGTGTGAGTACGTAATCTATTGGGGGCGTCCCTACAGGATGCGTTTACCTGCTAGGGGATAAGTGTTTAAGGTGAGCTAATGACAGCCTGCCAATTAAGTAGAGCGAGCGATTCAGCGAGCACACGTGCAGAGTCGCCGACTTGACACTCTGTAGTCGGGCCGCTTGCTCAAGTACAATAGAATTCCTGACGATGCAGTTTCTGGTCTCCACGGTCAGGGGCAATTAGGACATAGGTCAGGTTGGATGTGAGGATGTAAAACAGGGCGTAATGAGTAATAAGTGTGGGTGTTTACTGACCAAGTATTTATTGGCCAGTAGCTGTGATGTACTGTCCCTTTTTCTGTGTTTAGACAGATATAAAATAAAGTACAAGGTGTCAAATACAGAAGTGTTCAGAGTAGGTGTTACAATGATAAGGAATCTGAGCACACGGCTAGTTCTCACTTGGTGAAGAGCTGGAACGGACCTCGGAATGGCAGGGCCGCTGGCCACGAAAAGATAATGGGGCTCTTTTGGGCCTACCCTTTAAGGCCTTCCCCCGCTGCTTGGTCAGCGTTTCTTCACAGTTGCCGCTCCAGTTAGTGTGTTTGTGTGTGTATCATGTAAGCG
Organism: Meconema thalassinum; assembly: GCA_946902985.2. NCBI lineage: Eukaryota > Metazoa > Arthropoda > Insecta > Orthoptera > Tettigoniidae > Meconema > Meconema thalassinum. The sequence continues at coordinate 3,328,307 of CAMPQE020000003.1, read as the reverse complement.
TGGCTGTCAGCAGTATCGCCGGGCCTGCTTGTGTTGTTGAAGTGTATGAGGCTTATGGTATGCCTATGAGGGTGGTTTTGAAGTAAGATGGAGGGGTGGGTCTTTAGGGGTACTGCCCCTGGGCTGTACAAGACCTCCTCGGCCTTTGTTCGCAGCCTCGCGAACGAGAAATAGAGTAGGCGTGTCGTTGTAGTGATTCTTCTTCATCTTCTACTTGTCCCTCTTCTTCTCCTTCTTCGGTGGCGTGTGGATGTGTGGATGTCGTGTTGTCCTGGTGGTGATGTGAGTTTAGCGTGTGCTCAGAGGGGGTGGGTTTTGGGTATATGCATAGTTCATTATTCACATAAAATTACTCGTTATAAAACTAGACATTGGAATTAAAAATACATAGTTTACAATACATGGTGTGGGAAATTATTCATTCATGGTTTTGCAGAAGGGAAAAAAACATCGGTGGTTGCTGTGATGCTGCTTTGCAGCCGGATGAAAAAATTGCCTTCTGCGTGAGGTGTAAAATGTAACAATAAAAAATAAAGAGATAGTGTAGAGAGAAAGAGAAAAAATAAATGTCTTAAGGTGTGATTAATGGTTTAATATAATATGCTTTTATTGCTCGAGGTGAGGTAAGACATTTCTACAAAATTTAAGTTAGAAGGGTAGAAAGGAAAGTCAGTGTGTACATGTGTGTGATAAATAAGAATATGTGTGTTTAGAATGTGTGGCATCATTGGTAACAAATTTTGTGTGAGGTGCCTCTTAGCAGTATTACATTATTTTCTTTTACATTATTCACTTATATTTATCTTAATTATTTTATACATAGACGGCCGTATCTACTGTACCTTGGTGGCACGCTACCCTTTGTATTCATGTGCCGTCTCATGGCTAATCCTGTCCGGCCGTTTCCGGTGCAGTTAAGTGGCCGTGCTGCTGATATACCCCTATCCTGTGGATCATTCTCTGTGGGCGAATGCCTCCACACTTGACATTGAGAGTCGCCGCCACAAATTGGTTGCGCCCTCATTGCCGTATGTTGCGTCACATCTTTGACGCTTTTGTGTTTTGTTGATCTGTCAGTAAGCCTGATACCACACAGGTATTAACCCTGCTGTTCAGATTTCTGTGTTCTGGAGTGTAGCTGTAAAAGAATGGTGGTGAGTGTTTTGGATTATGTTAGAATGAGTACAAATTAGCGAGTAAAGATGGTACATAATAATAGCATGGCACAAAAAACATGTTGCTGCTGTATGGCAGTGAAATGATCGTCACCAGTGTCATGTATCTGGTGCCGCCGTCTGTAAAGTGGAGAAGTAAAAAAAATAAAACATGTAATCATTAGCGTTATCTCCATATTGCCTCTTGTATCGGCATGTATACTTTTCTGAAATCAAAATTACAGGTATTATAGTCTGTCAATACACTCGTGTCGTCCGTCTTGTTCTTTTTCTGGCGCCTTCTTATCTTACCTTACTCTATACCTTCTTATGCCGGCTATGACTTTATGTGTATTGTTATGTCTCCTCAGTGTATTCCAGTGTATGAGTGTATGTTTGTTCGGTGGTCCACCTTACCTTATACCATGATCATTTTTGGGTTCCACTCCTTTGTGCAGTGTTGCTGAAATATAAAGTATGTTAGCAATACCCTTGGCCAATATATATATATTGCGCACCTATCGCGCAGCGCCGTTTAAGGGTTGGGTTGCGGTGCTACCGCCCCTGAGACTTCTTCGGCGTCTCGTGTATTATCGAGGTCGGTCAGCTCCAGTGGCTCTATCGTTTACCTCACTGGTGGGTCGGACGGCTTTAGTGCCTCCGCCCTGTTATGTTTTTATCGGTAATTTATCGATTTATCGGACTTATCCTGGCAACTTCTAGCCGCCAGGTGCCGAACGCTCTGTGTCGCGTTCTCATCGCATATGCCTGTTTTTGCAATGTGTTGTCGGTCTTACCCTGGTAACGGTTTTAGTTGCCAGGTGCCGAACGCTCTGTCTTAATTAAAATTGTTTAACCTAGATTATATTAATTAATGCTATAAAAATATTTTGTATGTACATTCCGAAATAGTCCTTAACCAAATGCCAAAATATGTTGTAGCTACTGTTTTACAAAAGTGCTTGTTAAATTTGCTTAAATCTAAGTTGCCTTCTAAATCCAACTGTATCTTATATACTAAAATTTTGACGTGAGGCTCCCCCCGGTCGGTCTCCCTTCCGAGGTGCCCTTGTGACATCCTGCCGGGACCGGAACCCAACAGGAGCCCGTAGTCCCCTCCTATAAACTAACTGTCGACTTCCCCCTCTTAATAGCTAATGTAGGCCTATGCACCTGCGTTGCTAGTGAGGAAACGCTTCGCGCGGATATCCTTTCCATTGGTCTTATGCATGCTTATATTGGCATTACTTGCCCTTGTATATTTATTAATCGGTGGCCCAGGCCGCTGTGAGGTGCCCGCCGCATTCCTCATTTACATCTCTGGCCACTCTCTGCGTTACCATTTAAGCTCTGGAGACTCGCTGTCTTCCATTTATGTGGGCACGGGACATCGTTCGGGAAAAATCATCCGATAAAATAATATCATCCGGGAATTTAGCGTCCGTGAATCCTCTTCGCCCCATATCCGGATGAGGTCTTGCGTGGCCAGGGGTTGTCCCGTTGGACCCTTGGCACACTATCTTCACTTCACGCGAATGGAATACTTGTTCCCCGCCTTAGGAACGATACTTATATTACACACTAACTAAAAGTCTAGTCCAAGTTGGACGTCTCTAGGTTCGTCTCCTGAGTCTAGTATGGAGCTGGCTAATTCTCCTACTAGCCGTCAAAAGTCTCCCCTGCAGGTCTGGCTTCGACGATCGCAGTGCATAATGGGTGTAAGTTTCTTCGTCCCAGGGAACAGGCTAAGTTTCCCAGGATTCCGAAGCTTGCCCGCACTGTGTCATCGGCGCTTCGTCCCTACGTCCATCTGTCATTAAACTGGGTCAGGATCCGTTGGCATCTTGCCCCGTCTCTGCCCTTCCGTGGAGCTTCTGCTCCCTCCGTTTACCTTCTCGTCACCATCTAGTGTGATTTCAGATTCCTTTGGAAATAAGTGTGATACTGTATAATTATGAAATTATGTAAAATTTCTAGTGTTCTGGGGTTGTAGAATCTTCGAAATGCAGTGACTACTTCAGGCCTGTCATTGCCGTGTCGGACTTCTAGAGCTGATGCCTTGGTACTTTTCTGGAGGTATTAGTAAGTTTATAGGGCGTTTGGTCCCTTGTTATTAGGATCCGGGGGGTGTTATTTCCTGAATGGGGTTAGTGCGTGGTGGGAGGGGGTCGTGCATCGTTGGACTCCATGTTCATGGTGGCCGAGGGCCGATGATGCTGTTAGGAGGTATTTACTGTGAGTGGATGGGGTGGGTTTTTCCCAGGTGTCCAAAATTTGAAAATGCCATGCGGGTGTAATAGTAATACAATCCCTGGTGTGTGGGTAGGATACCTCATGCAGTGAGATGGATATGAGGCGTATCTGCTCTCATTTGAGGATAAGGCGTGTGCTAGGATACGATAAGTTTATGTCCCTTGCATGCGGGATTATTTAATAAAATATCCGTTAGTATCAGTATGGCCTCATCTTTATATATAGAGATGTGCATCGCCGCTTAATATTTGTTTTCGAATCACCTCTAATACTCAGGTGTAGGCGTTCGGGTCCAAGGTGTAGCAAACCTTAATTTGTGAGAAGCATGAAGTCTATCAACACCGATGTGTACTTTGCAATGTAGTGTAGGTGTTTTTATGTATCTGTATGTCTGTGTTGGATAGTGTTGTAGGTAATAGGGTATGTAGGAGGAAGGGTATGGGGATGGTAGCCCGTAGTTGGTACCATGGCCATCCTGATGGCGTTATCCACCCCTACTCCTATTGCAGTGTGTCATCCTTTCTTGGTCGCTATGTGTTTTCTACCTGCTCTTTGGGATTTACGGTGGCTGAGTTGAGATGCCATATAGCACCTAGTGTCTCCTAAAATACTAGTCTGTGGCGTGCCCGTGTGTCTGTGATACCTACGTTGTGTAAAAATGTTTGTGTCTGTGGGCACCACCCTCTGGCTACCCTTAGGCTGTGTCGTTCACGGCCTAACCTGGTCCCCTGTTCATAACGTGGGATAGGGTGGCATGAGGCTGTGAGTATAAATCGGCATAGCATGATTGCCTGTAGTGGATTTTAGGGAGAAAAAAAACAAGAAAAGAAATCATTAGGGGGGGGGGATTGTTCCCTCATGGAATCTGTCTGTATCCGCCCCTAATTAGTTTGTATGTTCGCGTGTAATTAATTGCCTGTCTGCCCCTAAGTGTTGGGCGCGTGTTGGGGGAGAGGCAGCCGTGGCTGTAATTGATGCGCTCTTGTATGTATGGAGCTGCCTGCTGCTAACTCCTACCGGCGCGTGTGCCGTTATCTGAGAGATCTTATCTTGTTCCGCGTGGCTACTTGTCACGCGCCATGTACTGTGTGTTATCACCTTTGTAGACATGTTCCTAGTGCCGTTAGTGATAGGCGTATAATAGTCTGTCTTCCGAGATCAATCCGGTCCACAATATTTGTGTAATATTGGATGCGGAGCCTAATGTAATGCCGCTCTCACTTCCAGTATAAACATCCGTGTTGTCACTGTATATCTTTATTGTTATTGTTTTTATGTTAGTGTCATCATGTCTGTATGTCATTGTCACGTCTTGCTGCTACAAGAATACCTTCCGTCAACAGTGTGTGGCAACACGCTGGAATTCGCTTATTTGCAGCGAAGTGTTTTTTGTATATTTGTTTAGTGTCCTTGTGTACGGAAAGTCTTCAATGATATGCAGGAAGGCTAACAAAACGTGACTTCCGCCACTGTCCGTATGTCGACATGTGTTTGCATTCTAGAAAGGCCAACGTGTTAACTTGTCACCTTTTTTTTTCGCTCACAAGCTTGTTTGGGAATTTGTTTCCGTGATTACTTCCCCATTGTGTCTTGCTCTATTATTTTATGTCCGGGGTAATCTACATTGCCATGATTTTTGGCCGTAGAGATGTGGTGTTACCTACTTTGTGTGAGCGTTTGTCTGTGCCCGTGGCGTCCCCCGTATTCAGATTTCGGGCGCTATGGTCCAAAAAAAAGTATTTTGTGGTCCCCGTTGAGGCCTGATGTTCCCGGTACGTCCCCTATTGGCAGTCCCGGGGTCGCTAATGCCCTAAGTAGGCTATTATAGCGAGTACCTTAGAACGGGCCTACGCCCCTGTATGTATGTGCCATGTATGTCGTCTGTGCGAATTTTGGTTGACCCTGGTCTTAATTTGTGGGCGTAGTGTGGTTTTGAATCCCCTAGTGAATGATATTCTGTCCATTGTAATACCGGGCTGTCTGTAAGTGCCTTCAGCCGACGAGTGTGTCACGTATTCGCGCTGAGCATGCAAAAGTGTTGGGTTACTTCATGTGATAACGCGCTGCCGGGACCGTATGTCCTGTCCGGCAGTTAACATTTGAAGTGTACAGCGTTCATGCTGCGACCCTGTCACGAATGGTGTGAGTGTTTCTAAAATATGTTTTCACGAGGCCCTACGTCTCTTCATGATGACCGCGCCTTACACTCTGCCCCACCATCATGGTGACGCTATCTGTGTCAGACTTGTGCATTTTATGTGCTTATACATGTATTCCCCGTATGTAAAAGAACCTTCCTGTGTTCATGATTGTGTGGCTCAATCGTTTTTGTGCTTGTGTGTCCTGGCCTCTAGTTACCATGTCATGCCCTTGAGGCTGACTCTGGGCAGTATGCTATTGCTATATACCCTCGTGTCGGTGTATCTACCTTGTAAAAGAACCTTCCCGTGTTTATGTCTGTGCTGTGAGTGGCATTAGTGCAATTCATATGCCATCCCTGGTGTATATTTAAGGTGTGTACACAGTAATAATATGCCAGTCATATAAACCTTCTTATGCATGCCTTAATTCTTAGCTATAACTCTATGGGGAACAGTGTCTATATGGGATCCTATGGCTTTTCTATGGGATTGTGTATTCATGCTGTCTGTGCGATGCCGCCCGTGTGATTGTCTGTCCCGTGTCCATATTCCTGGTTTAATTTCAATGTACTTACGAATTGCCTTAGTTTTGGCCAGTTTTCGTATAGTTGGGAGTGGCTTTTCCCTGTGAATGTATTTATCGTCGCCCGAGCAATGTTGCTCGACGGGGTGAATATTTTTGCCCTGTTATGAGGGTATAGGCCTCCGCCTCCCATTGAGGTGCTTCTTTACTATTTTTCAGGGGTGTTTTAAGTAAAGTAAGCCTAAGCCTACGTTCACCGTAGTGCCTGTTAATAGGCGTAGGTGTGCTGGCGCCTGAAGGGCTGCATTGGCTCCTCGCTACCCTATCAGTGTCTGTGCGCGTGTATGCCCCCCTGTCTGCCTGGCCTCGTGGGGTGGGCGGTATAACTTCCCTTATACCCCGTGTACTTTGTTTTGGAGGCAGGATAGTGCGTGCAGGCGTGTGTGTTACACCCTGGTGAACTGTAAGCAATCCCCCTGTATTTCTTTGTATTGGGGGTGCACATGCTCGTGTCCATTGATTCATTGATTCATTTATTTGCAATGGAGGGTGTGCCCCCCGGTGGCAAATTGGATATACATAACAAATAAATAATTATACATAACAATTCAATAACAATTATACAACAATTAAACTGGAGTATTTACACAAAATGTCAGTCTTTTCTTAAACACACCTATATGTTTGGGAAAAGGCTCTAAGACTACGGCAGGAAGAGAGATCCAGTTATCAATGGCACGGTTTACAAAATAATATTTACCATAATTTGTTCGCTGTGGTCGGCCCTTAACTTTGAAAGGATGATCGCTCCTACCCATGTAAGTGGGCTTTCCCAATCGTTTGCTAAGCTCACCCCATGCTGGTTGATTTGTATACGTGTTGTACATAGCGCAGAGTCTAGATTTCATCCTCCTTGCCTCCAGTGATTCCCACCCAAGTTTCTTTAACATACGGCTCACACTGCTCCTGGGATTAAAGTCACTGAGCACAAATCTAGCGGCCTTTCTTTGTACCATTTCCAACTCATTGATGAGCCCTACTTGATATGGATCCCAAACCGCCGAGGCTTATTCCAGAATAGGTCTTACAAGTGACAAATAGCCTAATTATTTAGCAGAGGTACTACTTCCTTTTAATACCCTCATTACAAAGTGCAGGGATTTGTAAGCTTTTGAAACTACACTTCTTACATGACTACTCCATTTCATATCATTCCTTACGCGAACGCCCAAATATTTTCAAGAATCTTCTTCTACAAGTATTTCCGAGCCAATGTTATATTGAAAATCCTGCCTTCGCACTTTCCCTATTTTTAAGAGACTACATTTTCTTGTGTTTATTTTCATTTTATTTTCAATCGCCCACTTATAGACCTGGTTCAGGTCCTCACTGCGAATCCCATTTGGTAAGTCATTTATAAACGCCAAAAATAACAAAGTTCCGATTACGCGGCCCTGAGGGATACCTGACGTTACGGTAATTTCATCCGAGAATATGCCTTCGACTTTTACTTTATGTGAACGACCCGTCAAAAATTCTTGGATCCATAAAATTACCCTTCTATCAATCTCGTCGAAGCTAATTTATGGAGTAGCATGTCATGCGGCACGACATCAAATGCCTTCGCAAAATCTATAACTACGGCGTCGACTGAAACTCCATGGTCTAACGATTCGCTAATGTCTTGAAAAAGTGATAGCATCTGACTGTCGCATGAGTAACCTTTCCGAAATCCATGTTGCTTATCATTAATCCATGATAATGTTTCCCACTGTTCCCTCAAGTAGTCGCAAATGAGATGCTCCATCTGTTTACAAATGCCTCCATTGTGGCGAAATCGCCCTCTGAACTGGCGGTAGGGGTCGTGTAATTGTTTGTGAGCGCCCTTGCAATGTATTGGAGGGTAGTCTGGCCTTTTTCTGGGCGATGGCCACGGCAGACTCCTTCCTTCGCGTCTGGGTATGTGTGTAGGTCTGTATGGGCTTATCGTGCTGTGGCACGTTCTCTACGTCCTCAGCCCATGATATAGTTTCCTCCAGGTTCATCTCTGTGTTGTCATGTGTGTTCGAGAGCCCTGGCGTCAACTCCCTCTCGTTCATTTGTTCTGAGGGGGTTGGCGTAGGCTTCGCCCCTCGGTCTGGTAAAATTGCCTCCCGGACCGGAGATGAGGGCCGTGTGTCTATGTGAGTTTGGCCCTGTAGTGTATTGGAGGTTAGCCTGACCGATTTCTGGCCTATGGCCACGGCAGACTCCTTCCATTGTGCGGCAGTAAGTGTATAGTTATGGACCTGTTCGCGAATTGCTGCGTTGACGTGTTTTCGTCCTATACAGTTCTGTGGCCGCCAACTGGAGGAGCGCCTGTTCGCGAAGAAGCTCCCTGTATTGGGCATATAACATTGTGTAGTGCACCCTTATTCGCTCTAAGGTTGTGTTATCCATTATAGGGCCACGTGTAGTATCTAATCGGTCATATATCCTGTTCCTTCGGACATGGCTCCTGTTGAGGTGTTCGTGTATGTTACTTAAATGTTAATGTGCGCGTCTCAATTGCGCTATCCTACCCTCCGACGGGGTGCATGGCTGTTTGCCCTGTATTGCTCCAACCCTTGTCTGGAGTGACCGTATTTGTACCTGTCGCCTTTGTATATGCCTCTGGCACCTTAGTAATAAGGTGAATAATACTGGTGCACCCCTATCGCCTCTATGGCTTACAACCCCTTTTGCTTCTGCATGTGGTGCCATTATGTATAGCGTAATCTTAATGTAATGCTATTTTAAGTGTAGTGTATCCTGTCAGGATTTATGTATTTTTAACAGTGTTGGTTATAAAGAAACCAAAAAAAGAACTGCCGCCCTAATGGGGGGTGGGTGGCTGGGTTAAAATTTCCCTTACATTCCCAGAGAGGGGAACAAATAATGCTTTCTCTCAGTGAAAAACAATGTTTCAAATTTCGCTTGGCTGCTTTCGGTATGGATCGCTCTACCACGAGGGCTCGTTGTTTGAGTCCCTTACCCTTATTTTGCGAGGTAGCCAATATGTTTTATCCCTCTGTTGGGGGTGGGATAAACAGGTAGTGTATTGTATGTCTACCCCTTATTATTCCCGTTTTCCAACGGGGTCGGGGATGAGATGCGATGGAAGTATTCGTGGCGATGATTTTTACGGCCGGATGCCCTTCCTGACGCCAACCTGATGAGAGGAGTTAATGAGAGATGAAATGAATGATGGTGAATGAAACTGGGCAAGGATGTGGAAGGAAGCGGCCGTGGCCTGTCAGAAGGTACCGTCCCAGCATTTGCCTGGTGTTGAAAATGGGGAAACCATGGATAACCATTTCAAGGACGACCGACGGCGGGGCTCGAACCCACGCGTCTACCGAGTCAGCAGAGAGCTTGGCCCCATGACCCAATGCTGAGCTTTAGCCAGCGTAGCCACTACTGTCGGTGATAAACAGGGTAGTGTAAATGTGTTAATTTAAGGGTGTTTCCGAATAGGGGTAGTTTCCCGTAATTGGTGTGAGTACGTAATATATTGGGGGCGTCCCTACAGGATGCGTTTACCTGCTAGGGGATGAGTGTTTAAGGTGAGCTAATGACTTAGCCTGCCAATTAAGTAGAGCGAGCGATTCAGCGAGCTCACGTGCAGAGTCGGTGACTTGACACTCTGCAGTCGGGCCGCTTGCTCGAGTACAATAGAATTCCTGACGATGCAGTTTCTGGTCTCCACGGTCAGGGGCAATTAGGACTAAGGTCAGGTTGGGTGTGAGGATGTAAAACAGGGCGTAATGAGTAATAAGTGTGGGTGTTTACTGACCAAGTATTTATTGGCCAGTAGCTGTGATGTACTGTCCCTTTTTCTGTGTTTAGACAGATATAAAATAAAGTACAAGGTGTAAAATACAGAAGTGTTCAGAGTAGGTGTTACAATGATAAGGAATCGGAGCACACGGCTAGTTCTCACCTGGTGAAGAGCTGGAACGGACCTCGGAATGGCAGGGCCGCTGGCCACGAACAGATAATGGGGCTCTTCTGGGCCTAGCCTTTAAGGCCTTCCCCCACTGCTTGGTCAGCGTTTCTTCACAGTTGCCGCTCCAGTTAGTGTGTTTGTGTGTGTCTTATGTAAGCGTGGCTGTCAGCAGAATCGCCGGGCCTGCTTGTGTTGTTGAAGTGTATGAGGCTTATGGTATGCCTCTGAGGGTGGTTTTGATGAAAGATGGAGGGGTGAGATTTTCGGGGTACTGACCCTGGGCTGTACAATATCTTGGAAGGTATGACTGGGACCTATTTCAAAATTGGCACACGTATAGATAATAATATTGAAGTTATATTTCCAGGAGGCCATACATGTCAGTATTGCCAAAATGATTATAAGCCTGCTGATAGATCCAAATTTTAAATGCATATAACTTCTACAGTATCAATTGGATTTCAACCAAATTTCGTATGTGCTATGTGTACATAAACATATATTACTGAGCGTATTCTTAAGAGCCACCATGGCTGCCAACTGATAATATATGATCGCATTTTTTAAAATCCAAATACCCATATATCAGAAAGTATGCCAGCCGACAGCTTTAAACTATGCACACGTATAGTACATGACATTATATATTAATTTGGAGTAAGTTATATATGTACGTCAGTGCTACCAACATGATCCTAAGTCTACTGAGAGGTCCAAATTAAAATACATGTATCGTCTATACTATCATTTGGATTTCAACCAAATTTTGTGTGTGCTATGTGTACCATAACAGACATGACTATGCCGATTCTTAAGAGTAACCAGGGCTGCCAACTGTTAATAAATACTGTTTCTATTTTTGTTACCCTAACATCAATCTATCAGAAAGTATGCTAGCCAATAGCTCTAAACTTTGCACACGTATAGTACCTGGCATTCTAGATTAATTTGGAGTAACTAATATAGGCATACGCCAGTTCTGCCAACATGATCTTAAGCCTGCTGATAGGTCAAATTTTAAAATGCATGTAACTTCTATACTAACTAATGGATTTCATTCAAAATTGACACAACAATAGATCATATTATTTCAGATTATTTATGATCAATACACGTATGCCTTTGTTGCCAACATGATTTTACGCGCGCTGTTAAATCCAATGTTTAACTGCATGTAACCTCCATTCTTTCCATAGGACTTCAACCACATTTTGTATTCTGTACCTTAAGAGATGGAACTAAGAATATATTCAGTCACCTTGGCTGCCAACTGTAGTTCTCTATTAGGCTACGTTATGCCAGGTATACAGTATTTCGAACTAATTAGAAATTTCGATATTACCAACTTAATTTCGTCATTATTCTAGATAGATCCATAATATAGATTAATCATTGGCATGATTCTTAAATTTTAAGAAAAGTAGGCTCTTTAGTTCGTCACGGAACTTCCTGTTTTTAATTATTTTCTGACGTTGCGCAGGGTACGCCCGATTGCTCTTCTGTCACAATCTTTGGGGAGGCTCCTTTCGTGCACCCCGATGAGAGAGATCATTTAAGTTATCTGCGCTGTTGTGATGAACAGATATCAATCCATTTGATGTTGTTCCCAATTGTTCTTGTCATGGGGCTCTGAAAAGAGCCTTTCAAGCTATAAGAACTATGCATGTCTTGCATTGCCAGGAGATCTACAAGAGATAGTCTGGCAGTCAGTTCGTTGTTGCTCTCTTAGCACCACCCAGGGGACACGTGCATGGCAATTTATAGGTAATGCCTGCGGACGTGAGCAACAGTGGACTCGAGACAAACTCCATACTAAGATGGTGAAGAAGGAACTCAGACACCTTAAAACATCATCTCCACAGACATCATCCTTTGCAGCTGCCTTCAACCGTGAAGAAATAGACGTAGCAATAAAAGACTTGAAAATCGGAAAGGCTCCTGGCTTTGATGGCATCCATCCTGAGTTCCTAATTAACCTAGGCCACAATGCTAGGAACTGGCTCCCTAGCTTTTTCAGTGATATCTTGAAACTGGGGGCGATACCTAAAGAATTTAAGAAAAGCAAGATTATTGCCATTTTGAAACATGGAAAACCAAAAGATCAACCCGGAAATTATTGACCAATAGCTTTACTGAGCTGCTGTTACAAACTCCTAGAACGACTGATTTACAACAGAATCTGCCCTATAATCACCCAACACATTCCTATTGAACAAGCGGGCTTCAGACCAAAACGCAGCTGCTGTGACCAAATTCTTACCCTTACCTCATATATAGAGGCTGGTTTTCAACTGCAACTGAAAACTTCTGTTGCATTTTTAGACTTCTCAGCTGCTTACGATACAGTTTGGAAAGAAGGGTTAATGTACAAACTACACCGAGTGATTTCTTGTAAAACAATTGTCAAGCTCATCACGAACATGCTCAGTGACAGGATCTTCCAAGTGATCATGGGAACACAAATACGCAAGCAAAGGAAACTGAACAACGGTCTTCCACAAGGATCGGTACTAGCTCCACTCCTCTTTAACCTATACATATCAGATCTACCGGAAACTCAGTCAAAGAAGTTCTGCTATGCTGACGATATAGCTCTTGCCACAAGGCACAGCAGCATCAGTGAAACTGAAAAAACGCTTGGAGAGGACATGGCTATCCTTGAAAGGTAATTCATCAAGTGGAGACTTAAGCCAAGCTTAACTAAAACTGAGGTATCCTGTTTTCATCTCAAGAACAAAATGGCAAACAATGTAATTCAAGTACCCTTTGGAGGAACTATCCTCAGGAACAACAAATATCCTAAGTATTTGGGCATTACCCTGGATCGCACCCTTTCTTTCAGAAAACACCTTGAGAATACAGCAGCTAAAATAAAAAGTCGTAACAACATCCTCGACAAACTTTGTGGCACATCGTGGGGAGCCTCTGCAGAAACCCTAAGGGGTTCAGCTATAAGTCTTGTCTTCTCTGTGGCTGATTATTGTGCTCCAGTATGGATAAATAGTCCTCATGTGAAACTGCTCTAAATAGGATCCGCACAAATACCGGAATCTGCGCAGAGTCCTTGTTCAGATGGGGCAAAGTTCCGTCCCCCCAGTGTGACTGCGGTGCTCCTTCCCAGTCTATACAACACATTGCATTCGAGTGCAGACTGCGGGCCTATGAAGGTGATCCACTGGACTTTATTCAGGCCACACCTTCTGTGATTCTGTGGCTGGATAGTTTGGACTTAAAAATATAGATATGTTGCTGTTTCTTTAATCTGAATGAAGGATCGATCCGGGAAAATGTGTGTCTGTCTGTCTGTCTGTGTCACCGCCTATCAACTTCTATACGCCTAGAGCTATCTAAACCAAGTTTGGTAAGAGTAAATATCTATACTTGAGTATCGCACCGCCATATTTGAAATTGACGTCATTGCTAGCAACTGCTGGAGAATCGCAATTGAAATTTGAGCTCTATGTTGGATATCTCAGAAATTATTCATGCGAACTATTCCAAAATTTGCACACATATAGATAACAACATTCCCGATTCATTTTCAGAAATCCATACATGCCAGTGTTGCCAACATGATTCTAAGGTCCAATTTCTAAATGCATCTAACTTCTATACTATCGATTGGATTTCAACCAAATTTCATATGTACTATGTGTACGACAACAGATATGACTGTGCGTATTAAAAAGAGCCACCAGGGCTGCCAACTGTTAATAAATGCTCTCTCTATGTTTCAACACTAATATAAATATATCAGAAACTATGCAAGCCAGCAGATCTAAACTTTGCACACGTACTGTACAGTATCTGAGTAACTTATATACCTCTGTGATGCCAAAATGATTCTAAGCTTTCTGATAGTTTCAATCTTTAATTACATGTAACGTGTATACTAACAAATGGATTTTATCCGAAATTTGCATTATAATAGATCGTAATATTTCAGATTAATTCTGAGCATCACATACATGACATTGTTCCGAACATGATTTTGCGCGCACTGATAAATCCAATATCAAACAGCATGTAAAGTCCATACTATCCATTAGAATTCAAACACATTTTGTATGTGCAATCTATACCTCTCTATATACCGATCATTGGCTGCAATAAGTGAAATATATAATAATGTTCTTGGATTTACGCCCCTTTTAAATACTGCTGCTATTAGTGAAATAAAGGCGGAGGTGATATAGTTGCGATTTCGATTGTTTGCAAGTTTTTCAATGGTAGATTGAAAATGTAGCGAGAAGTGGTAATTGACTAGGTTAATTTATGGCTACAATATATTAGTTAAGTTTTCTATTAAAAATAATACCCCTACCAATACAATCCACGAAACATATATTGAATGAAAGTGCATGCTTCGACCTTCCGATGGAGTCTTCTTCAGCTTTTATCTAAGTCAAAATATATTCTAATTAAAATTTAGAGTAAATATAACTAAACTGTAAATAAATAAATAGAGAAAGAAGGAGAGAAATACAGAAAGTAATAAATAAATAAATAAATAAATCCTACTTAGTATAAAACAAAGTCCCCGATTCTTGGATGTTACGGGTAATCTCGAGACCCACTGAATTGATATTGATGCGGTTTTCACCATTCTGTAAAGGATATCTCGAGGATGATGATCAAAGGAAGCCAAGCAGTAATGATTTCAGTGGAACAGTAGAAAAAAAAACCTGGCGTCGAGCGCTTTATAAGCATACGCTGGGCAAACCGTTAAAAATATATAAATACTATGAGTGTAAGAATTGTTCAGCATGAAAAGTTCTACAAAAAAGTCCGCGAGAGCATATGTCTATCTTCAATACATCGCCCACTATAAGTGATTTTTCGTTTTAATTTCTTCCAACCATGTCCATTCAACTACTGAGGCGACAGTTTACGAGCTAGTTAAAGGCGAGTCTAGCATCCCTGTTACAGTCTAGCTTGCGGGCGAACCTATTGCCCCAGATACAACCAGCAGCAAACTGTCGAGTCGTGTTGAGTTAAGATTTCTCAGAAGGGTGGTTGTATTTGGAGTTTTCTTGGAAGTGCAACTCGGGTTTTCTTCATTTCGCCTGTGAAACACAGTCAAGTTAAGATTGGACGGAAGTGGGATGATATTAAATTAAATTATACTGATTGGCGTATAATCTCTACTTAGTATAAAACAAAGTCCCCGATTCTTGGATGTCACGGGTAATCTCGAGAACCACTGTATGGATTTTGATGAGGTTTCACCATTCTGTAGAGGATACTTCGAGGAAGGTCTCTGTACAAAATAATTTATTTATGATCAAAGGAAGCCAAGCAGTAACGATTTCAGAGAAAAGGTCGAAAAAAAATCCTGGCGTCCGTGCGCTTTTTAAACTTACGCTGAGCAAACCCTTAAAATTATCAATATACAATGAGTGTAAGAATTGTTCAGCATGAAAAGTTCTACAAAAATGTACGCGAGAGCACATCTCTATATTCAATATATCATCCAATATAAGTGTTTTCGGATTGGACGGAAGGGGGATTTATGTTTCATGCACCTCGCCATTCTTAAATTACGTCAGACAAGAATTTATTGCACATGCAACTCCATGATAATATAGTTAATAGTCCAGTCAGTGATTTGAACCCATCAAGCCGAGACGTAAAACTGATATAGATCGTAGTTAATTGACATCGTAAAGAAGCGCCTATCACGTAATGCATTCACAACTCTTCCCGGGCGAAGCCGGGCCAGGTTGCTAGTAAATAAATAATAAAATATAAATAAATAAATAAATACATAAATAAATGGAACCGTAATACATGTGTGGACAATAATAAGAATTTCTTAGAAACTCGGAAAACTACTGCCAAAATTATCAGAACAAGCAACATGCAGCATAATAAAGATATCATTGGCCAAGCAGAGAAGAATTTCCAGCGGAAGAACACTAGTGTCGTCTACCAGGCTTTTAAATCACAAATAACACCCTATTCAGCTCCTACACGTTACCTTTGGGGAGCTGACAGAGATCCTAAACTGAACAATGAGAAGTGTACCACAGCCCTAGCTGAGTATTTCAGCGAACTTCTTAACTCCGAGGAACCCATGGAAAAGCTACCTTTAGAACCCAAGAGCGTTGTTAAACCACACTCTCTTCCTCCAACAAAGGAAGAGATCCGTAAAATCATATCCGTACTAAAGTCCAATAAAGCTGCAGGCGATGATGGGATCATTGCAGAGCTCTGGAAGTATGCTGAAGAAGAGTCACTACAGAGTATCCATGACATATTATCTAATGTCTGGTTGACAGAACAATTACTTAGTGACTGGACCTCACCTATCATCCACCCACCCCAGGTTCAGCTGGATTCCTGCATTGGAGAGCAGGAAGCAGGATTTCGAAAGTCAATGGCATGTGCCGAACAGATTCAGAATCTGACAACCATTCTCAGACACAAAATTCTAAGTGCCTCGCTTTATATGGCAGTTTTCTTTGACTTCAAAAATGCCTACGACTCAGTAGACAGAGAGTCACTCATTCAGATACTTGCTGAATTGGGGCTAGATAAAAAAGATCCTGAACCTTGTGAAAGCGACTTTCACCAACACCACAGTCAAAGTCAAATTCAGAAGGGAACAGTCCTTGAGCTTCGAGGCCAGATTGCCTTTTAGAAAAAGTAATTCGTGAGTGGACAAAAACTCTGAAGGATGATTCTGGATTGAGAATAAGCTACAGGAAAGACAAGTTAACATCCCCTGTTCAGCCTTTGCAAACGACCTTGCACTCCTAGCGTCCAGTCTGGAGGAGCTAACCATCAACTATATCCTCTCTGGATTATAACACATAGCAGCTAAAGTAGGCTTAAAGATTGCCATGAACAAAACACAGTTTATCAGCAACATCAGAGATGTGCCCGAGTCAATCCCACTGGGGGACAAAGTAGTACGAAGGACTAACTCCTTCAAAAACCTAGTGGAATGGATAACTCCAAACATCAATGACCTGGCCATGAACGACAGGTGCACCAAACTGGAGAGAATATGTACAAATACAAATCCCTTTCAATGAATCTCAAACTCAGACATTGCAGTCCTGTAGTGAGACCATCGGTACTATATGGCTCAGGATGCCTAAATATAGAAAGAAAAGGACAACTCCGGAAATTGGAACTGAAAGCTCGGTAGATTCTGCAAACGACCATGGGCCCTATTAAAGAGGAAGGCTTGTATAGAATAAGGCACAACAATGAACTGTATGAACAAGTGGAGAGCATTACAACAGCTATGAGAAAGAGGAGGCTGATCTTCTATGGTCATATTATGAGAATGGATAATCAGAGGCTCACATCCAGAATTATCAACACTTTCTCTAAAGGGAAAGCAACTAACGGAAAATGGACGTAACTAGTCTGGAACGACCTTGAACAATTGGATATTGACCCCAGTAACATCTACAACAGGAATAAATACAGAACAAGAGATTCTCTCCAGTCGCTAACAGCAAAAGCAGGTGTGAAATGGACTCGGGAGCGGAAGGACATTCACAGTGTCAGGATGAAGGAATACTGGGCTAAGATGAAAGCTGCCAGAGATAAGAACCACGTTGTACACAGCCGGCCCAATCGGAACTAAAAATATAAAGAAAGAAATAAATAAAGGAAGAAAGAAAGAAAGAAAGAAAGAAAGGAAGAAAAAAAGAAAAAAAATGAATAAATGAATGAATAAATTAATAAATAAATAAATACGTAAGTAAATAAAAAGAATAATTACATAAATAAATAAATAAATAAATAAACGAATAAATGAAGAAAGGAAGTAAGAATGAAAAAAGAGTAAATAAGGAAAGGAAGACAGAAGGAAAGGAAGTAAGAAAGAGAGAAACAAATAAATAAATATAAATAGAAAGAAAGAAACCGCCAAGGGAAGACCGAAAGAAAGGAAGTAAGAAAGAAAAATAGAAAGAAACAAAAAACATAAATAAATACATAAATAAATAAAAAATAAATAAATAAAGGAAGGAAGTAGAAAAGAGAGAAATAAATAAATAAAGAAAGAAAGAAAGAAAGGAAGAAGGGAAGACAGAAAGGAACTAAGAAAGAGAAAAATAAATAAATAATTAATTAACTAAATAAATAAATAAATTGATATCCTTTCAAAACATTAAAATATGAATTGGAACATTATAATTCTGAATTTTGTTAAAGTTAATAAAGATAAATGAATATTCTCAAAAAAACTACGTGCAGTCAGTTATCAATATGGAAAATTTCTTCAAAATTTAAAGTTTTATATCCTGTGGATAATGGACTATTGGACATCTATTTTGATAATAATAGTAATAATAATAATAACAATAATGTTATTGGTTTTACGCCCCTCTTGACTACTCTGGCTTTTAGAGACACCGAGGTGCTGGAAATTTGCCCCGAAAGGGATCTTTAATGTGCCAGTAAGTCCACTGACACGGCTCCCCGGCATTTACGCACCCTTAAATGGCAGCTGCCTGCACCAGGATTTGATCTTGCAACCTTGGGATCAGCAGGCGGAAACGTTACCACTGAGCCACACAGCCAGTCTGATATCCCTTTGAAGGAATACATATCTGTGAACTTAGTATTTGGCAAGGATGGCTTTCAAAAATATGGTATATTGGCTTCCACGGCCAGTGAATTAAAACTCAGCAATTCTTCTTGGTTTGTGCCGTGTCTTGTGTGGGGTTTCGCCTAGGACACCAAGCTGGCTCATCAGCGGGCCCTTGGTGTCCCCACCCGGACCCACCTCCCCCCTCCCAGGAATAGCAAACTGCGCGCTATTAATACCTCCCTTTTTCTGAACTAAAAGCTCAAGCAGCCATAGGGAGTTTATGGCTGCTTGAGATTTTAGTTCTCGCAGTAAAGAGGTGGAGGTGCGCTTCATAAGAAGGAAGGTAGCGTGCAGTTCGCTACTCCTGAGGGGTCCGGGCGGGAATACCAAGAACCCGCTGATGACCTAGCTTGGTGTCCTAGGTGAAACCCCACACAAGACACGGCACAAACCTAAACGAATTAATGTGTTTTAATGGCTTTGATATTTTTTTCTACATGATTTGTAGTTGGACATGTTGACACAGGGCAAGTATGAGCTGACCTTGAACCAATTCACCACGTGTCCAGATGAGGGCACCATGACTATGAAGTACGATCTACAGAGGCACAAGTTGGGAAGTAACCAGTTTGGATACAGTGGCAACATTACCATTCCTCAGGACATGGATGGCAAGTTTCACGTAAGTACCTTCAGTTGTAATTCACTGGAATGACGTAAATATTTCAAGTGTTGGTATTCTCTTTTTCTTATTTTTAGCCTATTTTAATTTTATACAAAAAAAAGGTTATGAGATCAACTTTTGTCCGTGTGTGTGTCCCCCTAATAAATTCCAAACGACTGGAGCGATCTCAATGAAACTCGGTAAGGTCATAATACAATTATACCCCGACCGTACCCCTCAAATCTTATTACATCTCACCAATCCAACATGGCGGCTGTGCGAAATATGTCCGAAACTATTACTGATATCACCCTGAAATTGTGTACGGTGATAAAGGGCACTACTAGAAGTTCACCTGTTCACGAACACAGCGGCCAAGCGAAGTTGACTTTTAAATGGACTTTTCTCGCGATTTGACCATCTGAGCGCAGTGAAATATGGTACAGTAAATGTTTATACACATTGTAATGCACTGACATCTAATTTAGTTCAATTGTTCACATAACCTTTAGATGTCGGCTGTGCGCAATTTTAAAATTAAGTTTTATTTTATGTGATCGAAGTGAACGTTTGAATAATGAATCTACGCCATAGAGTTATGCCTACATATATAACAAGATGTTCAGTAAAGAACATATAGCCTACTTTCTAATAAATGTATGGGTATTCTTATAACTCATTGTCCTTTTCAAGGAGTATAATTGAATGTTGGTTGTAGTAGAAGCTTGATGAAATACAACGTGCTATACGGATCTTAAACATGAATATGTGGTGTCCTTTGCTAGTGCTACCTCTGTAAAAAAAACATTCAATTCGGTTTCACCGTGTTTGAAAAGGTAGGGGAATCGACTTGCACACATGCATGACCACCATCCACAAATTATTGTGCCGATGACCTTGCAGTATGGTCAAAGATTCTTTATACATAAAGTTATAATGTTGCAAAATTTCTTAGAGATCAGATGATTAGGTTGGTCGTAAATTGATTCAAGATTTGAACATTTGGTTGGCTGCCATTATGTTTCCATCAAGATGGCGGTGATATATAACATGACACTGAAGTGCCCTTTGCTAGTTCTACCTCTATACCAAATTTCGTTCAATTCGGTTTCACGGGGTTCGAATTGATAGAGGGGGGCGGACATTCATAATACACACACTCACACACACACACACAGACACACAGACAGACACACAATTTTTGGCCCTGTGTTTATCTCATAAGTCTACATTCATTTTTTGCAAAAATCGAAAGTAGGCTAAAAGATTTATAACTATTATAAAGGAGGGGAATATTGATTATGATGTTTCCACGATATATACTGGAATGGAATTATAATAGACTGGAAATGTAGAAGAACTTACACTGCCTGTTGAGTGAGTATATTGTTTACGTACCATAATATTGCGTCAATTATCCAGCGGTTTGGTGGCTCAGTGGTAAGTTGGTCACTAGTCGTGGCCGAGTGAGGTGCGTGTGTGCGAGCTGTGAGACCGCATTGGAAGAGTGTACGTTTCCTAATACCGGTGCTTCCGATAGTTCCACGGGTGTACTGACCTTCCGTGTGTCATTCGGACAATACTTTTTCAAGTAGTGTTCCAGATAGGACAACAAAACTAGAAACCCAGAAAACCCCGCTGAAAATCATGTCCGGATATCAGAGGAAAAACACCGTACGCTGTCAATGGGACAGGCAGAGTTCTCGCCCCACACCAGGAGAAATTCACCGCTGGATTAGCGATACCCTCCGGTTGACTGTCGACCAAGTAGAAACCATCCAGTTAAATGCGCAAGAAAGAACCATGAACATCAAGGTAATCAGCATATCTACTTATCAGAAATTGCTAAATACTTTTGCAGCTCCTATTAAATTTCAGTATGACTCAGGCGAAATGACTAATGTTAAGCTCTCCACAGCGGATTCAAATTTTACCGCAGTGCGTATATTTAATGTCCCACTCGAAGTTCCCCCTGACATTTTCAAATCCGTCCTGACGAAATATGGTACTGTGAGTGACGTCAGGAAAGAACAATGGTCTTCTGCTTATCAGTTCCCGGTGTATAATGGAATACGTGCAGTCACTATGGAAATCAAACAAGATATCCCCTCCACTGAGACTTTTGGTGGCCATCTGGCTACATATCATATAATGGACAGAAACATACCTGTTTAATTTGCAATGCTAACACACATCTACGTATCAACTGTCCAATGAAAATGATTCCCCTCGGTATAACTCCTACACAACAACGACTTGTCCAATACTCGGATGTTGTGACACAGCAAACGTCACTTGAAAACATGCTTATTGATCAGTCAGCTGGGACACCAGCAGAAGTGGCCTCTGACACACATGATGCAGAACACATACCTTGCACTGACCAGATAAGCGAGCCACAGAGTGCCCCTGTGCTATCGGCCACCTGTATGGCAGCCTTAGAGCCAACTCTGCCGTCACTACAGGCTGCCACAGAAATTTTGTCTTCACTGCTCCCACCTTCTCTGGTACGTACCGACTCACTTAAGCAGGTTGATCGGGGAACTGAGAACGTATCTAAGAAGATTAAAACAAATGCCTCGATTGCCGTACCAGCCCCGAAGAATCCAACTGGTTCTATAAACGTTCCCGCAGCTGTGAAAAAGAAACAAAATCTTCATTCTACGTCATGTAGGGACCCACGAACGCTCTCAAACGCTGACAGCCGGCCTATGAATGGCAGTCATAAGGATCTATCTCAACCTAATTTGACATAGTGCACCAGTATATTTCTCACCCGTGTCTTTTTTTTTCTCGATTCCACCTTCCAGTATGTCTAGCACAGCTTTTATACTTCTCTTAATGGCGCAATTTCTCACTGTGGCCACTGTGAATATCAATGTAATAGAATGCCCCCTGAAATTTCAACTGTTGGAGAGATTCCTTCGAGATGCAGACATTGACATTGCTTTCATTCAAGAAGTTGCTATACCCTGTCTTCCCATATCTGCCTTCTACAAACAATACATCAATACCGGTACTACGAATAGAGGGACCGGATTCCTCATAAGATATGATATCCCACTCGAAGGTGTGCTATGTCATCCATCAGGACGCATAATATCTGGACACATAAACAATACCACCCTGATAAATGTATATGCCCCATCCGGGTCCAATAAACTTGTGGAACGGAAAATGCTCTTTCAACAGAGTATACTGCCTCATCTGCACGACGTTAAGGAAAAACTTATTCTTGCAGGGGATTTCAATTGTATTAAACACCCAGAGGATTCCACTAGTCCATACCAAGGTGTCAACCCGGCTCTCAGGACCCTCCTTACCTCCCTACACCTCATTGATGCTGTGGATAGTTTAAGGGTGCCCCTGCCCCATTACACCTGTATAAGTAACAACTCCTCATCACGAAATGACCGCATCTACTTTTCCCAGGAACTTATCCAGCCTAGACGATATGAAGTGATACCTGCCAGTTTCACTAACCATCATGCAGTCGTATGTACAATCTCTTACCCCCATCCCATATTTCACATAGGAAGAGGTTTTTGGAAAATGAATTGCTCGCTGTTACTGGAGGAGGAATGCCAAGATATTTTAAGACAACACTGGACTCGATGGGTCCAACAAAAATGCAACTTTCGCGACTGTGCAGACTGGTGGGATATTTTGGTTAAACCAGGGATCCGCTGCGTCTTTAAGAACATATCCTACCAAAGAGGTCGGGAAAGACGGGATACAGTTGAATTTTACTATCGAATTCTTCGCCAGCTCCAGCAAAGATCTGATGCTGGGGAGCGTATGTATGACCAGATTCGGGAAGTTAAAACCAAGCTCCTGTCTCTACAGCAACGAACGCTCGCTCATATAAACGTGGCTTTAAAAGATCGTACAGTGCTCCCGGACGAAAGTGCAAGTGTATACCATATCGCCAAAGGACAACGTGAGCGGCAACGTAACTATATCCACCACCTCCGCACCAGTACTGGAAGTGTCGTCACCTCCCCTGACGCTATACGTAGTGAAATATCATTATTTTATCAACGTTTCTACGCTAAGGCTCCAATTGATCCACAGCAGGTGACCCTATTGCTTTCATCTTGCAGTACCCAACTATCTCCGGACAACAAAACTCTGCTCAGCGCGGATATTACGGATGAAGAGATTCACTCTGTGGTTAAGCACCTCCCAAATAACCGCTCACCTGGCATTGATGGACTGCCATATGAACTGTATAAACACTTCTGGCCTCTCATTGGCAAAGAATTTTGTCACGCCTTGCGTACCATTCTCCAATGTCGTGCTCTTTGTCAATCACATCACGAGGGTACCATAGTCCTCATACCAAAAACATCATCTCCCATGGCAATTGGTGACTTCCGACCAGTTACTCTGCTCTGCAGTGATTATAAAGTCCTTACCAAAGTACTTGCATGCCGATTGAAGTCTGTTCTACATGATATCATTGGTGATGAGCAATGTTGCAGTATTCCTGGTAGAACTCTGTTAACAAACTTAGCGATACTACGGGACCTACACCTAAAAGCCGAAATGCTCCCCACTGAGTCAATGAGTTTTCTCACCTTAGATCTTGATAAAGCCTTCGACCGCATCAGTAAGGAATACTTGTACATGGTCTTGCAGCACTTTGAATTTCCTGAAATCCTTATTGACTACATTCGTATGATAAATTGTAATGCTACGTCTCGAGTGCTCGTCAACGGTTTTCTTTCCCCTCTGATTCCAATACAACGGTCAGTTAGGCAAGGATGTCCCCTTTCCATGCTACTTTTTGTCATTGGCCTTGCACCGTTCATTCGGACTACCCAAGTGAAGCTACAGGGTTACAAACTGTCCACACATGTTTTTGGCATGTGCGCCTATGCTGATGACGTATCAATATTGATCCGCAATAATGAAGATATCACCCACATCGATAGCGTCCTTCAGCTCTACCATATCGCCTCTGGAGCACAATCGAACCCCCAGAAAACTGCTTTGCTTCCGCTCAATACTAACTCAGTGATTACCCAACAGCCCTGGTTACGGATAGTAAATGAGGTGAAATTCTTGGCATTACCTGGAAGCAATCGCTTCTGGACTCAGTGCAAACAAACTGGACTAAGGTCATTGCCAAAGTCAGGGGAGTGCTGATCCAATTTGGTCAAAGAAACCTCAATATAGTGCAACGGGTCATGGTCCTCAACGTGTTTGCGCTCTCTAAAATATGGTATGTCGCACAACTTTTCCCACTTCCCAAAATGTTTGAGAGACAATTGTCAGGTTGGTTTATATGGCAAGGATTTCTGTTTCGAGTACAACGGGAACAGTTGTATCACCCATCCCGGCAAGGCGGGCTAGGGCTAACAGCTCATGGCATGAAATGCCGTGCACTCCTCTGCAAGAACGATATCACCATCCTCTCCCAACATGACACTTTTACGAAAGCGCTATACAAAGTTATTCGAAACACAGCCCGTGGTTGTGATAGAGCTTTGCCGAAGATATTTAGGGACCATCAACAGCACCTTCTGGAAACTGTTCGCCAAATGCCTTCAGGGACTGTTCCAACGACGAAAAGTATTTATAACACGTTGCGGCAAGTGGTACACTCCAAACCGCGAATCGAGGCCACCACCCTCTACGTCCATTGGCCCACTGTTTGGAAACATTTTGGGGCTATGACCATTTTTTCTGCTGTACACTCCCAGGTTTTTATCTTCCTCAACGATCTCATCCCAACGGCTCTACGGCGATATACCATCCGTCTTGAAGCTTACCCATGGTGTACTATATGTGGTCAAACTGATACGGCGATACACCGCTTCACATCATGCACGCGAGTTGCCTCCACGTGACTGTGGTGTAAGGGAAAAGTATGTCAACTATTAAATGTTCCCACGGATGACCTTGATGACAGGAAGTTGATTCCTTTGTCGGTGACCGCCTTCCTCCAAATTAAACAGACTGCCATTGTGTGGATAAAGGGCCAATATGTACACTTCGTGATGGACAATGATCACCATTTCTCGTTCCGGGATCTCATGTATCAACTGCAGAAAGAGCGTTGGAAGCTTAGTGAAAGTGGACAATTGTACGATAAATATGGACACTATCTGGATTTTCTTGTTATGTAATATTATAGTATTTATCATATCTGAAAATTCTGTAATTCTGTAGAGGGCTAATTAAAAAAAGTGGTAGCGTTGCGATCTTGAAATTTATGCATCGTGATATGGAGAGGGTTCGATTCCCACCTCCGACAGTTTTTTATTCTCTTAATCTTATTTCTTTCTGTTGGAATTACGTAGCCAAATCAACCTCAACTTTTAAAATTCCTCTAATGGGACGAATTCTCTTGAATAAAAAATGTAATATTTGTACGCCTCCGTAGCGTAGCGGTCAGCATGGTTAGCTGCCGCCCCGGAGGTCCTGGGTTCGATTCCCGGCTCTGTCACGAAATTTGAAAAGTGGTATGAGGACTGGAAAGGGGTATACTCAGCCTCGGTTGTTCCAAATGAGTAGGGGGGGGGGTACGAATCCCACCTCAGCCATCCTCGACGTGGTTTTTCGTGGTTTCCCACTTCGTCTTCGGGCAAATGCCGGGATAGTACTGCACCCGTATCCACGTGGTCTTACCTGGTGAAATCCGAAGAAAATGCAGGATCGTAGAATCTGGAAGCCCCGGCTGAAAATAACCCACACAAACTGCCTATCGTCTCATCATTATTAACGAAGTTCCAAAAAAAGTAAAAATTACACACGAAATATTCTGTTATGATCGTAAACCCTTTTTGACATATTTATAAAAATATTCTATTCAATCGTAGCAATTAATATATACATATTTTACATAGTTACATTTTATTTCTGAGATTTAGTTGCGCCTAGAATTATTCATCTCTGTTAATTTCATGTATTCATATACATTTATTTGGTTTCAATTTCAAGTCCATTCCGTCCTAAATGACAAACAATTAAGCTAATCGTACGTCTTATTGTTAATTATTATGATTATATTTCAATTCACTTTCTCACAGATATTAGATTTTCTATCACTCAATATTTTAGTTATAAATAGCTCAAGTTTATACAAGTATTAATATTACAGTCTTTCCAATTAAACTCTATTCTAAAAACAATTGTTACTAAATCTTAACAAATATTAACGATGTTGTTACAATACTTGGTTTCTTAAATGTTGGATTCAAAATTGTACATAAGCTTTCCACTAACTAAAATCGTGACCCAATTTCACGTTCAAAATAATACACCGTACTGCACTCAGCAATAGCTCTAAAGCTAATTCAGTGCTGGAAAAATTGATATTGACTATCCACATATGTCAAATATCTCCTAAATTGCAATTCAAATACGCAGACAAAATTCCATTATTACCATATCATCGCTTAACAGCTCTTAATAAATTTCCAAGCATTACGAATATTACACAAGTTTTTATACAATATGGATGAATATGTTGCTTCAAATTAGCCAAGAGTTAAAGTGTCGAGAATAATCTTTATCAGAACAATGATAAAATATTGTATATTGGCTTTCACGGCCGGCGAATTATAACTCAGCAATTCAACTAGGTTTGTGCCGTGTCTTGTGTGGGGTTTCGCCTAGGACACCAAGCTAGGCTCATCGGCGGGTTCTTGGTGTCCCCGCCCGGACCCCCACAGGAGTGACGAACTACGCGCCACCTCCCCCCATATAAAATATTGTATTCACTAGTCTAAATAACTGTGTGAGAAATCGAAGTCTATCATCTCGATTATGACTTACATATATTTTAAACATTTCTCTCCTTACATTACATATAATTACTAATTACATTTTCTTTAATAAAGTATTTCTTTCGTATTTCTCGACCGACCACTGTGAAAAGAACGATTCAGTTTTCGCATAATTGAAAATAATTCCACTGGAGATTCTCCTCAAAGGAAAACACGTCAAAACTACAGCATGGAAAAGAGCCTATCTTGAGAAGGTACAAATTAACCATTAGATTTGAACGCTAAACCAAGTTGGAGTTTCCCATGAGGATCCACAAAAATTTTAAAACTGAACGTGCTCACAAAGGGAGTCGAAATCAAAAGAATTTCAAAAATCTAGATTACCAGAAATAAATTCGCACAACCGCAAAGAATCACACTAGAAATAACTTTGTTCCACGTCTATGCTCAATCTGCCAAAAATATAGACCTGAATGTCTATCCAATAAACTTGCATTAGCTTTCAAAAATATTCAAAGTCAAATTCAAAAAGTCCAGACAATTTGTTCAAAGTCGAATTCACGTATACGACGGATTATGGGACATCTGCTTGAGTTAGAATTATTCTTATATAATTTTAAAGTCGTCTTCACCCTGTAAGTTTTCTCATATTGTCTTCCCAACAAACTATATTCTTCTATTTTATTCCCAAATTATATCATAATGAAAGCAAGGTAATGTTCAAAGTAACACTACAATAACTACTAAATTGAACTACAAAGTGAATTACAAACTTGGACAGAAATGATTAAAGAATCACCCTAGCCCTCGTCTGTAATTCTTAACTACTCTAATCAAAATTGGTGAAAAGGAACATTCAAAGCATGACAAATTCATACTGTCTACTAAAAGAAAACTTCCAGCTACCTTGTTGAAGTTCTAGTTGAATGAAGTGAGAATGCTATAACACATACTCCTGCCTGGGATCGAACCCTATCTGCTCAGCTGCACCGATCACGAAACGACTGGATATCAAGAAGACCCGATTACCGTTCGCGAACGAGACGAAGCTAACAGATGTTCGTTTGACAAAGTTCATAGTTCTTTCACTTGCTAAAGTGCATGACAACATTGATGTAGTAAGCCAATCTAGTTTCATTATGTAGCAGTACAAATTGTCATTCCGACTTTCATAATCTCTTCAATCTTCTCTTATAAAGCCTTATACTGTAGTTGTTCATATTGGAATCAAGTAATCATCCTGAGTATTCAACGCTGCTATGTGTTACATTTCTTGTCTGTGTTTAGCCCATATTCTGCATCTTCATATCGTAGCAATATCTCTCTCTTCTCATATCATTTATGACAATCATGGCTAAAGCCGTTTATTCTGTACTGCAATGTCGAACACGTTGTTGTACCATTGGCTTATAAAGAAGTTATCATACGTGAATGCAAGTTCACTGTGCTCAAATTGAAGGTTAACACTGTTTGAAACTATAATAAGATCAGACGAAAATCCTATCACGTTATACTCTAACACGTATATGTCGAATCAACTCCACGTTACCGAACAAACACGATTTCACGGCAACGCACGTACATGTGCTCAGACCAGAGAGCTCTGTGACCCTCCTGGCTGAAATGGTATTCACTAATCAACTGTTCGTTTGCTCCCGCAAATCATACTGTCTCCAGGTGATCCACAATGCACCTTGTTCTCTGATCGACAGTAACTATCGATATATGTATCATTGCCGAGTTCGATAATCACATGTTATAATACTGTATGCATTTATACTCATATAAAAGTTCTCAGTTATATTCCTTTATCCACAGGATGCATTTCCCATTCTTTGTTTCATATTGCATTGTGTATATTACTCTACCACAGTGTTTAAAATATCGACAGTGGTGCTGTGTCCATCTTGTATTCAATACAGGTATTAAAATATCAAACATGTGGTCGTCGGTCTGTACGGCGTGTTGCTGACAGCTCCTAACCTCGCCACAGTCCTACCGCGCACGTGCATTTCAAAGGAATGTCGCAGTACTGCGTCAGTGTTATTGCCAACTTAACCTATATCCAACTAAATACAAAATACGGCCTCATCTCTCTCCCAACGCAACAAATATAAGTGTGACAATACTTTTATTTCATCTTTCTAGATATTATTATTATGAGCAGTATTTTGTCATTGCTCTACCTTTCTATGTCATGAATTATTACAATGTTGAACGGAGATGAATAACTCTTTTACTTCCTCTTGGAATCTAAGATTGTTTTTTTTTCATCGGGACGCCTCTCTTGCCTCTCAGCTTGTTGGCTTGTCCCTGGTTTTTGATCACTTTCCGTGTCTCTTCGTTTGTTGTTTCGCTCTTCCCTTTTTTCTCTGTCTTTTCTAGATTGTTGTTTTTCTTCTTGTGTCTGATAATTCTTATCACGATAGTTCTTGTACCGTGAGTAACCCTGCTGGTTATTTTGTTGCCTTTGGAAGTAGCCCTGTCTATCTCCATTGACATAGGATCTACCGTCATTATTCTGGTTTCGGTATCTATTATTTCTCTGTTGATTCTGTTCTCTGTCAGAATATCTGTTGTTGAATCGTTCATTCCTTTCCCTATCCTGATAAGGTCTGTATATATCTTGGTCTCTATTATACTTATATGACCTTTGTTGTCCACGATAGTAATCAGACTGATAATTCCTATATGGCTCTTGATTATTCCTATAATCTCTCTGTTGGTCATAATACCTATTGTTCCTATTGTGACCTGTACATTTTGACTCCTTTTCACCTGTCCTTTCGGTTTGTTGAGGCCTGTCCATAACCACCGCGTTCACGGTTTTACTCTCCATCCTTCCGCTTTTTATAATCGTGGGTGAAATGGATATATGATCCAGCCTACGAAGTAGATCGTCCATCGTGACTAAATCGGCTACTCCAGACGAAACAATGTTACGCCTGACCTCTACCGGTAACTGACCCGAAATGGTCTCTAGAATCTCTTCCTGGGTCAATGGTGGGTCATGAAAACGGAGTCTGGCCAACTGAGATGTAAAGAATTCCGAGTAGCTGGTAGGACCAGTACTACTATACTTCCTCGAGTAAACCTCAGCTCTCACAGCATTTTGAGTTTCGATTGAACAAAATCGCCTTATGAATGATTCTGAAAACTGCTCGAAGTTTTTAAACGTGTAACGAAATGCGCAAAACCAATTTAAAGGACCGTCTGCTAAATACCTCTCCACTATCCCTAGCTCCCTGTCTCTGGCTACATGATGTTCCACAAAATAGTCTTGTAAATTTCGTATGAACTCGATCGGAGTTAAGGTTTCTGAATTAGAAAACTTTTTAATTTTCTCATCATAACTTCTCACAAATGTGACATTAGACCTATCGTTGGGTGTCGATGTTCTAAAGTCTCTAGGAGCATATTCGTGAGTACTCGTATTGGGAACCTCTATCCTTTGTTTAGGCTGTTCTACAGCTCCTGTCCCATTCGAACGAGCTATGAAGTTCCTTGCTGGGGACGTAGTATCTAACCCATCGCTAGGATTCTGAACTATGCCTGCCCTATCGGAATTCATAGTGCATTTTAGTGACTCGAATTGTGCCTTAAACTCGCTTCTTAAAGCATTAACGTCTACTTGTACACTTAAGTTGAATTTGGATAACTCCTGCCTGTTTTCATTCAACTCTGATGTCTTTTTTTCTCTCTCCGAATTTACATCTAACCTGACCTGATCTAACTTGAGAGTAACGTTCTTAACCTGAGATTCCAGATTTTCCCTGATGTTATTTATGCTATCGGTATTCGATAACTGAACTGAATCGCTCCTTTTCTCAGCGTCTTCTCTTGCCTGAGAAATATCCTTGTTCAACCTAATTACGGCCTTAGCAACTTTTAATTCTAATTCAGATTTGACATTACCAATGACATCTTCATTAATCTTTGTGATTTCACCTCTTATTATTGTGACCTGTTCACTAACAATGGCCTTGAGATCGATTTCAAGATCCTTTCTCCAAACCTTGTTATGATCATCAACTTTTTCCCTTAAAAAGACCATATCACCCTCTAGTTTTGATAAGGTCCTTTGTGTGGTGATAGCCTCGTTAGAAAATTGTAACTGAAGGGCATCTAAGCTAGTTTTATTCTCCTTCTGATTGTTTTCCAGTTCCAGTCTAACATTTCTGACGTCCTCCTTTATGCCAGAAATGTTTGACAGCATGCAGGTTACAAGTGTTTCTGTGTTTAAAATTTTAGCCTCAGTGCTAATTATCTTTTCCTGAGTGCTAATCACCTTTTCGTGAGTGGCATCAAGCTTAGCCTCAGTACTGATTATCCTTTGATCAGTGCTTATCAATTTATTTTAGTGTCAGTGATATCGTTTTGTGCTAAATCAAGCTTAGCCTCCGCAGTGGCTACACTAGAGCGTACATGGCTAACCTCTGCATTAAAATTGCTTATATATAATTGAACAAGCCTTATATCTCCTTGAACACTATCTACACTAGTTTCTACATCATTTATTTTTTCCTTAATTTCTTTGGATCGATCAGAAATTTTGCGGTTACTATCCTGTAAACGCTTAAGGGATAAATGAAGATGGGACATGTCAGCTTGAGCTGAATCTGAGATCGTAGTCACTGTTTCGTTTAAGTTGTCCAAGCTGGTTTGAGCATTTGACTTAATATCTGCTAAGTCCTGATCCTGCTTGCTTAGCTTTTCCTGCATGGCATGTAACAACGCCATGACATCTCCATAGTCGCCGCACCTGACATTTTACAATACTAAATGGAGAAATACAGAAATGCAACACATGTATAGCAGAATTGACATACTCAGAATGACCCTTTTCACCAATATGAACAATATAGTTTGTTTTGCAGCTATACTTATTAACTAATTTAAATCTATAAGAAAATAGGAGGTATATGCACATAGTGATTCATATTAGAACTTATTAAAGTTATAATCGCAAGTCTAGCTTATTGAATTTATTGTTAAATAGAAATGAATTTAATATGACTGATGATCTTCCAATTATCATCGCCAGTAACAAGCATAAAATGACCGACAAGCATGGAGTGAAAAACGATCCCCATATGCTGCCCCATGTGACCACGTTGATCTATAAATATTTCCAAGGCATGTCCCTTATGATCAAACTGTAATCATTTACAATTACATTTAAAGCACAACAAAAAAATCTAATGAATTTAAATTAAATGACGATACTTCTATCTGTATACCAGGTAGATTGAGTAAACTCAAGTTCACGTTTCTAAGAAACGCGATTTCCTAACGAATTCTATAATCGTAGCAGTGCCAAAGACAAATGCTGACGACTAGAAATTCGAACAAGTCAACTCGTTAACCGCATGAAAAATGGGATCTTTTACGAAGATGACTATCCATTAGAGTGCTTGAGGATGCCAACCCAAATGTCACAATGATTGGGTCTCCAAATTAATGTGCCCATCCACTATGACACTCGAATTAAAACAATTCGACCTCCCCAATAGGTGGGTTGCCATATTAATGTGCACACGTATCCACGTGTTCTTACCTGGTGAAATCCGAAGAAAATGCAGATCGTAGAATCTGGAAGCCCCGGCTGAAAATAACCCCCAAGACACCACCACCAAGGATAGAACATGGATAGGAATACCACAAAAATTGAAAAGAATGTGATAAGATGATGCCAGTGGTATATAAAAAAAGAAAAATAGCCCAAAGTGAGCTACCAAGACTCTTAAAGATAATTAAATTAACCTAATCTCGAGCGCGTTAAAAAGGCATCGTAGCTAATGACCCACTGGTTCTCGAAGCACATTCTAATTCGAATAGAAATCACTAAGTCATACGTATGAATTTTTAAAATTTAACAAAATTTACTAACTGAAACCGCAGTGTCGTGAAGTAGAAACTCCACAGAACAAAAGTTTATAATCTGATGCCTCTGCCTAAGCATGAAAAATATTTAAGTAACAACCGCCTTAATTAGGCCACACAAACTGCCTATCGTCTCATCATTATTAACGAAGTTCCAAAAAAAAAAACACAAAATATTCTGTTATGATCATAAACCCTTTTTGACATATTTATAAAAATATTCTATTCAATCGTAGCAATTAATATATACATATTTTACATAATTACATTTTATTTCTGAGATTTAGTTGCGCCTAGAATTATTCATGTCTGTTAATTTCATGTATTCATATACATTTATTTGGTTTCAATTTCAAGTCCATTCCGTCCTAAATGACAAACAATTAAGCTAATCGGACGTCTTATTGTTAATTATAATGATTATATTTCAATTCACTTTCTCGCAGATATTAGATTTTCTATCACTCAATATTTTAGTTATAAATAGCTCAAGTTTATACAAGTATTAATATTACAGTCTTTCCAATTAAACTCTATTCTAAAAACAATTGTTACTAAATCTTAACAAATATTAACGATGTTGTTACAATACTTGGTTTCTTAAATGTTGGATTCAAAATTGTACATTAGCTTTCCACTAGCTAAAATCGTGACTCAATTTCACGTTCAAAATAATACTCCGTAGTGCACTCAGCAATAGCTCTTAAGCTAATTCAGTGCTGGAAAAATTGATATTGACTATCCACATATGTCAAATATCTCCTAAATTGCAATTCAAATACGCAGACAAAATTCCATTATTACCATATCATCGCTTAACAGCTCTTAATAAATTTCCAAACATTACGAATATTACACAAGTTTTTATACAATCATGGATAAATATATTGCTTCAAATTAGCCAAGAGTTAAAGTGTCGAGAATAATCTTTATCAGAACAATGATAAAATATTGTATTCACAAGTCTAAATAACTGTGTGAGAATTCGAAATCTGTCATCTCGATTATGACTTACATATATTTTAAACATTTCTCTCCTTACATTACACATCATTACTAATAATATTTTCTTTAATAAAGTATTTCTTTCGTATTTCTCGACCGACCACTGTGAAAAGAACGATTCAGTTTTCGCATAATTGAAAATAATGTTACGGCTCTGAGTTTGTGTCATCACTCGCCGCATGAGTTACAACTGCCCCAGAGCTGGTCTGTGTCCTGCCTCCTGTATTGCGCGCGCCTTATGCAACAGGGCTACTAAGACAAAGGGATAGTCCAGAATATTCGTGACTGGACCAGCGATGGAAACCTCGAGAAGCCGTGAACCCTGGATGGATCTAGAAGCATTTATTGAGTCACCGGCCTGCTATGTAAGTGCGACCTGTCTAGCAGTTGTTGTTGTGTTTTACGAGCTAGTGCGAGCGATTATCTTGTGCGACAGAAGTGTGGTGACAAAGTGCTGGGCGAGTTACGAAATCCAGTGACATTGTTTCTCCAGCTTGTGGACAGCGAAATAGCCTGCAGCAAGTGATCGTAAGTAATTGTGGTCGGTGAACATAAAGGAGAGGAGCAGGTAGTTTCTGTCAAGGCCACCGTACTCATTAGGACGGATTAACTTCTGTGATCTGTTGACAAGTGGAAGGGCCAAGAGCGCTCAAGGAACAGACTTGAGGAAACTGGAATAAGGCTCCTAATTGCTTGTATTTGCTGACTAGTGTAATTTTCTGGCCACAATAAAGTTAATTATTTCTTTAAGCAGTAATTGGTGTTGTGCTTTGTACCCCCACCGTAATCCATTTAACAAAAGTGCCACTAGGGGTGGCACGTAACAACTGGTGTCAGAAGCCGGATTACGAACTCAAGCACAACACCTGACGGTCCTGGTTTCAAAACCCGAGCAGGTCAATTTTTTAAAAATTTTCCTGTGAGCGCATGTCCTTTACAAGACAAACAGCTAAAATGGAAGAGCAATTCGTAGCATTGCTAGAGAAGTTAAATGGCATAGAAACCAAGATGGAAGTCGGCCAGAAGAAATTAGCCAAGGACCTGAAGGATGACCTGAAGAAGATGGAAGATGGCCAGAAGAAGATGGAGGATGGCCAGAAGAAGCCGGAGAGACCGCACCGGTACATGGCGAAGCATCACTGGAGTTCGTCATTGGTCGACGGGCGATAAAGCATCCAGTGCTTGTGGCTAACGTATCAAATGAAGTGATCATCGGACTGGACTTCCTGGACCAGAACAACATCATCTTGGATCTGAGTACCAACACTCTGCACTTCGGAGGTGAGGAACTTGCTTTGCAACCTGCGCACGAGTCCATCACCGCACGACGAGTAAGGCTGAGAGAAGACGTCATCGTTCCCGCCAGGACGAAGGTCAGCGCTGCCGTAATTGTCGACGGAACTGCTGAGGGAGTGGCGGCTGTCATCGAGCCAAAATATGAGGACATCCAGACAAAAGGATTGCTAGTTGCCAAGACTCTCATCAACACGACGTCTCGGCCGTACGTCCGCCTGTCCAACCTGAACGACTACGACATTACGGTTCACCGGGACACCAACCTAGGAGTCTGCGAGCCCGTTAACTGGATTGCCCGCATCACAGATACGACGGACGGACACCTGCAGACGGACAACCGAAGAAGACGCGCCCTGCCAGAAGAACTACAGAAGCTGTACCGAGGATCCCAGGACCATTTAGACGAAGAGCAATCACGCCAACTTCAGGACCTGCTACGCGAATTCCAGGATGTCTTCTCCGTGGGGTGCAAAGACTTCGGCAGGATAAGCTTGGTCCAGCACAGAATCGACGTTGGGGACAGCGCACCGATTAGGGCCCCATTCCGACGTGTCCCGCTCGCCAAGCAAGCCGAAGTCGACCGGATGGTAGAAGAGATGAAGGAGCAAGGGGTGATCGAGCCATCACATAGTCCTTGGAGTTCTTCGGTCGTGCTAGTGAAGAAGAAGGACGGTTCCACCAGGTTCTGCGTGGACTACAGGCGGGTGAACGACGTCACGAAGAAGGACAGCTACCCTCTACCCCGGATCGACGACACGCTGGACACCATATCAGGATCAAGATGGTTCTCCACCTTGGATTTGAAGAGTGGCTACTGGCAGGTGGAGGTCCACCCTAAGGACCGCGAGAAAACGGCGTTCTCTGTGCGCAGCGGGCTCTGGCAGTTCACCGTCATGCCATTCGGTCTGTGCAACACCCCTGCAACCTTCGAAAGGCTAATGGAGTCCATTCTGAGGGGACTACACTGGAAGACCTGCCTGGTATACCTAGACGACGTCATCGTTCTGGGGAGGAGCTTCGAGGAGCACTACAGAAACCTGAAGGAGATCTTGTTGAAGCTACGGGCTGCCCAGCTGAAGTTGAGCCCCAAGAAGTGTCAGCTCCTCCAGAAGCGGGTCCAGTACCTTGGGCATATCGTCTCCGAGGAAGGGGTGCGCACCGACCCAGAGAAGACCGCAGCTGTGAGGGAGTGGCCAGTTCCGAAGGACAAGTCCCAACTACGAAGCTTCCTGGGACTCTGCACTTATTATCGTCGCTTCGTGAGAGGATTCGCCGACATCGCCAAACCTTTACATCGACTGACTGAGAAGGACCAACTCTTCACGTGGACAGCAGAATGCCACAGTGCCTTCGAACAACTCAAGCAGGCTCTGTGCACCGCACCTATTCTGGCCTACCCCAGACCTGGAACAAGGTTCATCGTCGATACCGATGCCAGCGACTTTGGCATAGGGGGAATCCTGTCGCAAGTAGTGGACGGCGAGGAGAGAGTAGTGGCCTACTTCAGCAAGGCCCTGTCAAAGCCAGAAAGGAACTACTGCGTCACCAGGAAGGAGCTGCTCGCCATCGTGAAGACCATTGAACACTTCCACAAGTACCTGTACGGGCAAGAATTTCTCATCAGGACCGACCATGCATCCCCGCGGTGGCTCCTGAACTTCAAGCAGCCCGAGGGTCAACTCGCGCGGTGGTTAGAGAGGCTTCAACAGTACAACTTTGAGATTCAGCACAGGAAAGGCCAACTGCATTCTAACGCCGACGCCCTGTCACGAAGACCGTGCCCCGAAGACTGCACCTTCTGTGCCCGAAGGGAGGAGAACACCGGGATACAGTGCCGACGGACTACTGTGTAACTTCAGGGGAACTGGAGCCGAGAATCTTTCACGCGGGCACAAGCAGAAGATGATGACCTGGGACTGATAGCCGAATGGAAGAGGGCCTGTGTCCCCAGACCCGGGTGGAACATTGTGAGTGACTGCAGCCCAAAGTTTAAGTCCTACTGGGCACAGTGGGACTCGCTGATTGTAAGGGATGGCCTCATCTGCCGTACCTGGGAGAGCACCGACGGGAAGACATCTCGGGAACAAGTCGTCGTTCCAAAGACTATGACGGAGGAAGTCCTGAAGGAAGTTCATGGAGGATCATCTGGTGGACACCTAGGGATAAAGAAGACCCTGGAGAAGCTGAGAGAGCGGTTCTACTGGATCGGATGCCGAACAGACGTGGAGAACCACTGCGCGAGGTGCCACGATTGTGCAGCCAGCAAGGGCCCAGGACGAAGACGACGGGGTCCACTGAAGACCTACAACGTGGGCGGCCCCATGGAGAGAGTGGCCATCGATGTTGCTGGGCCATTCCCGTTAAGCGAGGCAGGGAACCGCTACATATTAGTCGTCAGCGACTACTTTACCAAATGGCCGGAGGCGTATGCGCTCCCTAACCAAGAAGCCGCGACGATTGCAGAGACCCTGGTGAAGGAATTCGTCAGCCGGTACGGAGTACCCCTGGAGCTGCACTCCGACCAAGGGAGGAACTTCGAGTCGCAGGTGTTCCAGAACCTATGCCAGCTGCTCGGAATCCGGAAGACAAGGACAACGCCGCTACACCCTCAGTCCGACGGGATGGTAGAGCGATTGAATCGCACCATCGAGAACCATCTCCGAATAGTCGTCAGCGAGCACCAGAGGGATTGGGACAAACATCTCCCACTATTTCTCCTGGCCTACCGCGCCGCCGTGCATGAAGCCACCGGGTGCACACCAGCCCGGGCCATGTTTGGGAGGGAGCTCCGTCTACCTGTCGATCTTGCCTTTGGCCGACCTGGGAATGATCCGATCCCGGTAAGCCAGTATTGTCAAGGACTGGTCGACCAACTGGAGGACGTACACGCGTTCACGAGGAGGAAACTACGGATCGAGACCGACCGAATGAAGACCCGATACGACCAGCAGACGGATGCCGGCGGATTCCACGAGGACGACCTGGTCTGGCTCTTCAACCCATTACGGAAGAAAGGCCTGTCACACAAACTGCAGAAATCCTGGAAGGGCCCGTACCGAGTCGTGAAACGGATCAACGATGTCGTCTACAGGATCCAGCGGAGCCCGAGGGCGAAGATGAAGATCGTGCATCGAGATCGCCTGGCAGCCTACGGAGGGACACAGACGGACCAATGATTGATCGGGACGATCAGCCTTTTTAGGAAGGGGGAGGTGTTACGGCTGTGAGTTTGTGTCATCACTCGCCGCATGAGTCACAACTGCCGCAAGGCTGGGCTGTGTCCTGCCTCCTGTATTGCGCGCGCCTTATGCAACAGGGCTACTAAGACAAAGGGATAGTCCAGAATATTCGTGACTGGACCAGCGATGGAAACCTCGAGAAGCCGTGAACCCTGGATGGATCTAGAAGCATTTATTGAGTCACCGGCCTGCTATATAAGTGCGACCTGTCTAGCAGTTGTTGTTGTTGTGTTTTAAGAGCTAGTGCGAGCGATTATCTTGTGCGACAGAAGTGTGGTGACAAAGTGCTGTGCGAGTTACGAAATCCAGTGACATTGTTTCTCCAGCTTGTGGACAGCGAAATAGCCTGCAGCAAGTGATCGTAAGTAATTGTGGTCGGTGAACATAAAGGAGAGGAGCAGGTAGTTTCTGTCAAGGCCACCGTACTCATTGGGACGGATTAACTTCTGTGATCTGTTGACAAGTGGAAGGGCCAAGAGCGCTCAAGGAAGAGACTAGAGGAAACTGGAATAAGGCTCTTAATTACTTGTATTTGCTGACTAGTGAAATTTTCTGGCCACAATAAAGTTAATTATTTCTTTAAGCAGTAATTGGTGTTGTGCTTTGTACCCCCACCGTAATCCAGTTAACAAGAGTGCCACTAGGGGTGGCACGTAACAATAATTCCACTGGAGATTCTCCTCAAAGGAAAACACGTCGAAACTACAGCATGGAAAAGAGCCTATCTTGAGAAGGTACAAATTAACCATTAGATTTGAACGCTAAACCAAGTTGGAGTTTCCCATAAGAATCCACAAAAATTTAAAAACTGAACGAGCTCACAAAGGGAGTCGAAATCAAAAGAATTTCAAAAATCTGGATTACCAGAAATAAATTCGCACAACCGCAAATAAGCACACTAGAAATCATTATGTTCCACGTCTATGCTCAATCTGCCAAAAATATAGACCTGAATGTCTATCCAATAAACTTGCATTAGCTTTCAAAAATATTCAAAGTCAAATTCAAAAAGTCCAGACAATTTGTTCAAAGTCGAATTCACGTATACGACGGATTATGGGACATCTGCTTGAGTTAGAATTATTTTTATTTAATTATAACGTCGGCTTCTCCATATAAGTTTTCTCATGTTGTCTTCCCAACAGACTATATTCTTCTATTTTATTCCCAAATTATATCTTAATGAAAGCAAGGTAATGTTCAAAGTAACACTACAATAACTACTAAATTTAACTACAAAGTGAATTACATACTCGGACAGAAATGATTAAAGAATCACCCAAGCCCTCGTCTGTAATTCTTAACTACACCAATCAAAATTGGTGAAAAGGAACATTCAAAGCATGACAAATTCATACTGTCTACTAAAAGAAACCTTCCAGCTACCTTGTTGAAGTTCTAGTTAAATGAAGTGAGAATGCTATAACTCATACTCCTGCCTGGGATCGAACCCTATCTGCTTAGCTGCACCGATCAAGAAACTACTGGATATAAAGAAGACCCGATTACCGTTCGCGAACGAGACGAAGCTAACAGATGTTTCCACTTGCTAAAGAGCACGACAACATTGATGTAGTAAGCCAATCTAGTTTCATTATGTAGCAGTACAAATTGTCATTCCGACTTTCATAATCTCTTCAATCTTCTCTTATAAAGCCTTATACTGTAGTTGCTCATATTGGAATCAAGTAATCATGCTGAGTATTCAACGCTGCTATGTGTTGCATTTCTTGTCTGTGTTTAGCCCATATTCTGCATCTTCATATCGTAGCATTATCTCTCTCCTCTCATATCATTTATGACAATCATGGCTAAAGCCGTTTATTCTGTACTGCAATGTCGAACACGTTGTTGTACCATTGGCTTAAGAAGAAGTTATCATACGTGAATGCAAGTTCACTGTGCTCAAATCGAAGGTTAACATTGTCTGAAACTATAATAAGATCAGACGAAAACCCTATCACGTTATACTCTAACACGTATATGTCGAATCAACTCCACGCTACCGAACAAACACGATTTCACGGCAACGCACGTACATGTGCTCAGACCAGAGAGCTCTGTGACCCTCCTGGCTGAAATTGTTTTCACTAATTAACTGTTCGTTTGCTCCCGCAAACATACTTTCTCCAGGTGATCCACAATGCACCTTGTTCTCTGATCGACAGTAACTATCGATATATGTATCATTGCCGAGTTCGATAATCACATGTTATAATACTGTATGCATTTATACTCATATAAAAGTTCTCAGTTATATTCCTTTATCCACAGGATGCATTTCCCATTCTTTGTTTCATACTGCATTGTGTATATTACTCTACCACAGTGTTCAAAATAACGACAGTGGTGCTGTGTCCATCTTGTATTCAATACATGTATTAAAATGTCAAACATGTGGTCGTCGGTCTGTACGGCGGGTTGCTGACAGCTCCTAACCTCGCCACAGTCCTACCGCGCACGTGCATTTCAAAGGAATGTCACAGTACTGCCATCAGGGTTATTGCCAACTTAACCTATATCCAACTAAATACAAAATACGGTCTCAGTTCCTTCTTCAAGGCCACGGCCGCCACCTTCCATCTTCCTTGCCTATCCATCCTGACCCTCCATTACCTTCCCTCATGAGGCCCCTGTTCGCTTTGCAGGTGAGGCTGCCCGGGCGAGGTGCCAATCACACCTCTCCATTTGTATCCACTCCGATTAGATATTCCCAGCTCTAGGACACTGCCCGTAGAGGCGGTAGTGGTGAGTTCCTTCGCTGAGTCCGTGGGTTCCAACAACCCTACTGTCATGGCGACTGATATCCATCGTGCGTAAAAGTGCTCCGTAGAATACCCGCCGAAACCGCAACATAACTCACAAATAGAGTCTGCTAGGGTGTGTATTATTAACTATATACAACTTAGTGAATATTCAGTCAACAGTCATGACCCTAAAAGCCGTCAATCAAAGAATTTCAGCGTTTGAAGGAAAGCTCAAGGTATTTCAAACTCGCCTATAGGGAGCCACCACAGCTGGAACGAGCACTTCTACCAACCTCAACTCCGTGAAAGTGGAAACCCTAGCTTCGGAGTTCGAGATCTTTCGCCTTGAAGTCATAACGGAGCTAAGTGACTTAAAAAAGGATTTGAATGACCAGATTGTGAAGCAAGAACTTCAAATTGATGAGGCAGAACAGTACAGCCGCCGGAACTGCCTACTGCTACATGGGGTAAGTGAAACTCCTAACGAAGACGTGTACGCTAGAGTAACGGAGGTACTTAAGGACAAGCTGAACATAGGACTAACAATGATGATCATCGATCGGTGTCATCGATTGGGGAAACCAAAGAGATCGTCTGCGCATGTGGTGGTTACCGGTAGAAGACCAATTATTGTTAAGTTCACCCGCTACAACAAGAGGGAACGTGTCTGGCGCCCCAAGAGACTTCTCAAAGGAACTTCGATCCTCATAACCGAGTCCCTCACAGCATCACGCAAGGACATTCTCAACAAGGCCAGGGATTACTTTGGAGCAAGAACAACCTTCACTCTGGATGGGCGGATAGTGATCGTGGATTCTGACGGTAAAACACATTACGTTAACACTCCAGCAGAACTTGCCTGCTTAATGAAAGGGCAGGTATCGGAAGTTAAGTGAACAGGTTAATGTGTGTAATTGTGAGTGGGTATTTAATATGTTATTTTAATTTTAGTGTAAGTGATTGCATAAGTGATAGGGGGTTTAATTTTAAATTCAGTGAGAGTGGTTGTTCAATTGCTTCTAGTGGCTTGTGCATACATGAGGAAACAATGGTAAGTTGCATGCTCTCTTCTGTTGTATGGCCAGTGTAGTTGGTACCGTTACATTCAGTCCCGACAGAGATAATGACCATCACCTTGATAATGAGCCTCCCAGCCCTCCACAACCCCTGTCTTCGTCTCCCCCCACCCGCAATCATCTGGAAAGGGAACTTTCCGCCTTTCCCCGTTCACTGATGTGTGCACATGTCAATGCCCAGTCCATAATAGCGCATCACGCTGAGCTCCAAGCTATTTTTGAAGGAAGCATGGTAAACGTTGTAGCAATTAGTGAAAGCTGGATGAAAGACTCTGTCCCTTTAGACATGATAAGTCGCTCTTTCACAACCGACTGAAGCGTCGAGGAGGAGGAGTAGCTTTATTCTATAAAAACAATTTGGCGGCAAAGATTATAAAAACATTCTCCATCCGACTATCGACCTGTAAGCATACTTTCCTAAATTTCCAAAATACTAGAAAAACTTATGCATGAACAACTTCTTCAGTACTTGACGCAATACTCACTACTTGATCCGTTACAATCTGGATTTAAGAAAGGACACAGCACATCTACTGGACTCATTAAGATCACTGATGACGTAAGACGAGCAATGGATGAGCGTAAAGTGACTATACTCATTCTTCTAGACTTCAGCAGTGCATTCGACACCATTAACACGGACATACTTATGGCTAAATTGCAATCCTTCCATCTTAGCCCCGTTGCTCTCAAATTATTCGCCTCCTATCTTCATAACCGAAGACAACGTGTACTCCTTAATGAAAACAGAACTGAGTGGAAGTTCAAAATAAATGGAGTACCTCAGGGTTCAATTCTCGCCCCCCTTATATTCATTCTATATCTGAACGACATCTCTTCGAAACTGGAAAACTGCAACTACCGCTCTTTGGAGCTGATGACCTTCAGATATATTGCCACACAAAAGTAAACGGCATAGATGCGGTAATTGAAAATATGAATCTAAATCTAAAGAGGATCAGCCGCTATGCAACTGAAAATTCTCTTGCCATCAACACAATTAAAACACAAGCTATCGTAATAGGGCAGACTAAATTGCTTTTCCATTTACACAGTAGACCGCTTTCTTTAATTCAACTAAATGGTGTTGCTATCCCGTTCTCTAAATCGGTAAAAAGTCTTGGAGTCACACTAAATGAAACTTTGAATTGGGATGGGCACGTTACTAATACATGCAGGAATGTTTACTCGTCACTTCATCCACTTAAGATTCACCAGTCCGTTCTACCCCGTAACTTGAAAATAAAACTCGTCCAAACCTTGATACTCCCTATATTTAACTACTGTGATGTTGTATTAGTAGATGCTACCGGTGAACAAAACATGAAACTTCAGAGAGCTTTAAATTCCTGCATTAGGTTTATTTTCTCCTTGAAATTTTCCTCACACGTGTCTTCTTTTTATGATCTACTTTCCTGGCTAAAAGTAGAACAACAAAGAAACCTGCACATATGTACCCTCATCCATCGACTTCTCAATGAAAGTACTCCTCACTATCTCTCTTGTAATTTTCGTTTTCTTTCTTCCTTTCATGATCGTCACACGCGATCTGGATCTATAATTGCAATTCCTCTACATCATTCATCTGCCTTCAGTAACTCTTTCCTCGCGTCGGGAACTAGAATTTGGAATAATTGTCCTCGTGACGTCAGAAATTGTACATCCTTACAACTTTCAAACGTGCATGTAAAGATTTCCTCTTGAATTCGAAGGCCAACTAGAACAATTTGTGTATGAATGTGTGAGTGAATGACCATAGTATAATTTTGTTAAAAATGTATGTCATTTAAATTGTATAGCTTAGTTAATATCACGCAGTCGCCAATTTAATTTATTTTATTTTTATTTTATTTTATTCTAGTATTTAAGGTTTTCCTAGTATTTAAGTTTGGTAGGTTAAGAATAACATATGTGAGTATTCATGTAAGTTGCACTGTGTGTGGTTAAGTGTAAGAGAGGGCCTAGAGCCCTAACGTCACCACAATAAAGGCACCAATAAATAATAAATAAATAAATAAACCTGGAGGGTAAACGACTAAGAAAGAAAACATATTTGTAGCTCCCACGCTTGCGCACAATGGCTTTTTTACACGAGCGAAATGGCGCATCCCACCGCTTCTTACTGAGATCTTTGTTTATGAGGATTAGAAAGAGTCCCGAATATTGTTTATGATGTTTCCACAATATACATTGGAATAGAATTATAAAATAAGGGAGGTATTGAAGAACTTAAACAGTCAGTTGAATGTGTACGTTGTTGAAGTATCGTAATATTGCGCGCTATTCACATTGTCTAGGTGGCACCGGGCCAGCGTTAGAGTCTGCAAATTTCATTATGCATTATCGAGAGAGTTCGAATCGCACCTCAGACATGAATTTTTATTTCCGAATTATTCTTTCTTGCTGTTGGTGTTGCATTGTCTAAACATATTTTATTTTATTATTCCCGTTAAGTAAGGAATTCCCCACGATTTACGTTGCCATATACTTTTAAATTATTTAATTAAAATGGCCGCAATCGCTTCCGCAATGAGAGAATTGGCGAACATAATTCATTTGATGGACTCGGACATTTTGGTTACTCAGCCCCGACTACTTTGGTGTGTGTGTGTAAAATGTTCTCTGATAACCTGTGTCATTGTGATGTGTGCATTTGTAATTAAGGTGGGGAATGGGGAGTTGACGACCGATACTTTAAGTTAGGAACTATCCCGGTATTTGCCTGAAGTGGAAACGGG
Organism: Meconema thalassinum; assembly: GCA_946902985.2. Taxonomy (NCBI): domain Eukaryota; kingdom Metazoa; phylum Arthropoda; class Insecta; order Orthoptera; family Tettigoniidae; genus Meconema; species Meconema thalassinum. The sequence goes on along the minus strand of CAMPQE020000003.1, from coordinate 3,283,331 downwards.
AAACCACGGAAAACCACATCCAAGATTACTGAGATGGGAATCAAACCGTGCTATTCTTAATTTTGCCACAAGATTGCGCCCCGTTCCAGCCCTCCGACCAGAATTAAATTTCATCGCAGAGCAGGGATTGAACCCGTAATCCGGGGTGATTGCTCAGAAAGTAGTCTTAAGAGCGGGCTTCCCTGTGTTAATATGATTTTTGACATGCACTGAACATATAATTCTAAAACTCCCTCCATTACGGTGGCTGGCTAAGTGAGTCTTTGCTCATTCCAATAGTTGGCGAAGTGATTCTATGCTCAATTACATAATTCACTGTCATGGAAATGCAAAGGAATGTACCTCCAGCAGGTGATGGGAATTGCTTATTTAGAGCAGTTTCGTGCTGTTTATTTCAAAACGAGGAACTTCATACTGAGCTGCGTTTGCAAGCAAATGCAAAAATTTTTGCAAGCAGTGATATTTATAAGAATTTTATTTTAGGCGATCAGTCTCATCGCATTCTCATCAGCAACCAACTTGAGAATGAAAGTCTCTGAACTTCATAGTATCTGTGAATATTATTGTTTATTGATTATTTGTTTAGAGAACAAAACAATGAATCTAATCATGCTGTGGATTTTTTCAATGGAAGTATTATTTGCCATTTAATATTTTGCGGCTGCGTTGATGCAGGCCACTATAGTGTTATTGAATATGACGTTAATTTGGGGAGACATGCTACTATAAATAAACCCATTTGACCAAAAGAACATTAGCCGCAATAAAATGGGAAATCGGAGGAAAATACGAAGCCACTTTTAAAATCCAATATAAATATGCCATTTCAGAAGCAATTTCATATTATATGCTATACAGTGTAGGGTCCTTAATGAACAAATGTAAACATTGTTCTGCACTGTATTTCTCTTGCGAGAAATCTACGCTTGGTTACTTTGACCTTTGCGGTTGTAATGGTAAAATTGATCTGACTAAATATAACATATTCGACAGGCAGCAACAATTTTTCACTGGAGATGATATCTCAAGGAATTTTAGAGATAATAATCGGCAGTACAACGATGCCATTAACTTCGTTTCATTTGGTACCGGTGCCAATGATACTGTGCCACATGCATACGGTCCATATTGTTTTAAAATGTATGGATTTGCAGATCATCGCATTTCTTCGTTATATTCCAAAACTATAAGCGACGGTTCTTGCGACCAGGTGTATATATTAGATTCTCCAGAAGCTAATCGAGTCAGATCTGCAAAACAAGTGAATTCTTGCTAAGCCCCTACATTTAACATTCAAAATCCAATAAAATAAAATAAAATTAGCTCGGCTCATAGTTTGGGGTGGAGCCCCAATGCCAAACATTCATTCATTAATGTGTGTTAATCTAATTCTAAGAGATACGTAACGACAATATTCCTTTTGTGGGAAAGTTATTCTTCGTGGAGACTTCAGGTCAGTCGCACGCTTCTCGCCAAACAGTTATTGACAATTATATTAAATACTCTTCTCTCTGGACCTTCTCCAAAATACGCCACTTACATAAAACACATGATTGAAACAAGGTGAAATGGAATTTTCTAATTTTATGCTACATGTTAACGGCGACGACTTCTCTATGGATGGTGATAATCAAGTGTTACTGAATTACCAGCCAAACTTGCAACGCATGCGGATACCGTGCCTGAAACATTTACTTCTGCGAAGGATATAATAAATTTCTCGAAAGTTCGCATTCTTACACGAATGGTTGGTTCCTTAGTTTAGAGGCTGCAAAAATGCGGACACATAGCCCCGTGTACTTTGGGTGTATGTATAGAATCTGTCTGATAACCGGTGTTAATAATGTGATGGCTGTATTAGTGTGTGATATCTGTGATTCAGGTAAGGCCTGCAGACGATCAAATTTTCAAGTACAGTAGTTCCTACTTTTGCTACCAAATGCTACCGTCCACGACACCTAGCTGCGGACTTGGCTACTAGATGCCATCGCAGCCACCACCTGGCGACGAACTTCTGGAACTAATATAGCGTTATCAAATAAACTAACCCACAAATTTTGGCTTCACACAAATGTACTGTAGTTAGTGGAAGATTCTCTTTCATGTCATAAATCTAAGGCATAGGACCGCCGGATGTACTTCCCCTCCGAAGGAAGGCATACTGAGGGATTCTTACACCAAAAAATTAACAATGTAATGAAATCAACTTATAAGTCATTAACCTTCCATCCAGTAACTTAGTTAAAAAAAATACACAAGAGTTAACAGATTAAATACTGAAGATGAATGATTGCAATCTCGACATTGCAACATACTGCTGGCCACGACTGAAAATTGGATTAGGAAAATTGAGACCTATACGCTTATTTCAGTTTCTGCATAATTCTTAAATTTCTTGGAGTTAAATGATATGTCTCCACATAGTCCAAACGCTTGACTCATAGTTATGCTCCTTAAGAAATCTGAACGTTTCCCAAGGGATCCTAAATGCAACCATATTGCTTGAATTTAGAAATAATAAGTGCAGTTAAAATTAGGCAGAGTGGCATAATCCTTCGACTTGATTTAACACCATCCGAAAAAACACTACCATTTTCTTTAAAGAGGCAACATCTTCCAAGTCGCTTGGCATACTTTATCACAATCAATACTCAAGGGGAAACTCAGGAACGTATAGGTCTCAATGTTTACCTCATCACGTTTTCAATCATGGCCAGCAGTATGTTGCAACGTCGAGAGTGCAATCTTTTGACGCCCTTAAAGTTTCAACTGTGCCTAAAAGTAAACGTATATCTTATATATAAAAGTGAAAGTCTGTATGTATGTATGTGGGTCTGTTCCGTATACAAATCTACACCGTTCCACCAATCTCAACCAAATTTTGCATACACATAGTTTAGGACCCAGAAGGAACCACTGGCTACATGAATTTTCGATAGTCTTTCTCATTCTTCTGATTTCGGCCCTTTTGCAGTCAAGCACAGGCTAATCAAATCATAAATATACTCATGAAGGAATGACAAGGCAAAAAGTTTGCATGGCAAAATAGCTCAAGTCGAGACACGGCCGACTGGATGCCAGTTGCGCTCTGCACTACCGGTATAGAAAATGAGGATCTTTACTTGAAATCCCGTTAGTTACTCAACTGCTCACACAGCACTGTCAACCGAGTTAAGCATAACAAAAACTTGACACTATCTACTATATATTTGACAAATACCACTCACTCATACATTCATCCCGAAATCTCAGAAACCACCAAAGGGATTGGAATGAAATTTGGTATGCAGCTTCCTCAAGGGCCGCAAATGCCCACTAAGAGAGGATTTTTGGATATTCAGGTTCTAAAGGGGTGTTAAGGGGGTAGACCTGCAATTCATTGAATAGCAATATCTCCCGATTGGTTTCATTGGGGGATGTGTTACTCGGCATATAAACTTATCATTAAAAATAAGAAGACATGTGTCTGAGAGTTTTTCGATGTGGTGTATATTATGAGGTGAAAGGAGTGAAAAGTGGGGATTGAAAGATTCCTAACGGAGCCTGTATCTCTTAAACGACATAGGCGTGGAGTTTGAAACTCAGCGAATAAAAAACAACATAAAAAAGAAGTAAATATATGTTTGACCGTTTTTTTTTCATAAATCCAATTTAAGGGGCCCATGGGGAGGAGTGAAATTCTGGGGGGGGGGGGGGGGAACAGGAAAGAAAGTGTCCTAACTGATTGACTGACTGACTCACTCATCAAACTCATGGGGGAAAAACTGCTTTAAAGTAAGTAAATAGCTGTTCGACTGTTCTTTTTCATAAATCAAATTTAAGGGGTTCATAGGGAGTGGTGAAATTCTGAAAAATGTAAATTGAAAGAAAATGTCCTGACTCACTCACTCACTCACTCATCATCGCCCAGCCAAAGTTATTGAAGTTAGAAACATGACAGTTTGGGGATATGTTCATTGTATGTCAAAACCGTCTACTAAGGGGGGATTTTCGGATATTCTGGTTCTAAAGGGGTCTTAAGGGGGTTAAACCTGCATTTCATTGAATAGCAATATTTCCCGATTGGTTTCATTGGGGGATGTGATACACGGCATATAAATTCATCTTTAAAAATAAGATGACACGTGTCTGAGGGATTTTCGATGTGGTGTATATTATGAGGTGAAAGGGGTGAAAAGTGGGTATTGAAAGATTCCTAATGGAGCGTGTATCTCTTAAACGACATAGGTGAGAATTTTGAAACTCAGCGGAATAAAATCAGCATAAAAAGTAAATATGTGTTTGACCGTTTTTTCATAAATCCAATTTAAGGGGCCCATGGGGAGGGGTGAAATTCTGTGGGGGGGGGGGGGGCACAGGAAAGAAAGTGTCCTAAATGATTGACTGACTGACTCACTCACCAAACTCAGGGGGAAAACTGCTTTAAAGTAAGTAAATAGCTTTTCGACAGTTCTTTTTGATCAATCAAATTGAAGGGGTTCATCGGGAGGGATGAAATTCTGAAGGAAAAAAATATTGAAAGAAAATGTCCTGACTCATTCACTCACTCATCATCGCCCAGCCAAAAATATTGTAGTTGGAAACATGGCATTTCGGGGATATGTTAGTTGTATGTCAAAACCGTACACTAAGGGAGGATTTTTGGATATTCAGGTTCTGAAGGGGTCTTAAGGGGGTTAAACCTGCATTTCATTGAATTACAATATCTCACGAGTGGTTTCATTTGTGGATGTGATACTCGGCATATCAACTAATCATTAAAAATAAGCAGATATGTGTCTAAGGGTTTTTCGATGAGGTGTATATTAAGAGGTGAAAGGGGTGAAAAGTGGGGGTTGAACGATTCCTAACGGAGCGTGTAGGCCTATCTCTTAAACGACATAGGCGAGAAATTTGAAACTCAGCGAAAAAAATTGCTTAAAAAGTAAGTAAATCGGTGTTCGACTGTTTTATCATACATTAATTTAAGGGGCCAATGGGGTGGGGTGAAATTCGGGGGGACAAAAGGAGAGAAAGTGTCCTGACTGACTGACTAATTCACTCACTCATTAAACTCAGGAGAAAAAGACAGCTTATAAATAAGTTAATAGGTGTTCAAGCGTTTTTACATGAATCCAATTTAAGGGGCCCCATGGGGAGGGGTGATATTCTGGTAAAAATAATTGAAAGAAAATGTCCTGTCTGACTCACTCACTCATCACGCCCAGCGAAAACTATTAATGTTGGAAACATGAAATTTTGGGAATATGTTCGCTGTATGTCGAAAACTTCAACTAAGGAATGATTTTTGTTTGGTCGGGTTTTAAAGAGGTGTTAAGGGGGTAAACGTGCATTTCATTGAATAACGATATCTCATGAGTTGTTTCTTTGGGGATGTGATATTCGGTATATAAACTAATCATTAAAAGTAATCAGACATATATCTAAGGGTTTATCGATGTGGTGTATATTGTGAGGTGAAAGGGGTGAAAATTGGGGGTTGAGGGATTCTTAATCGAGCGTGTATCTCTGAAACAACATAGGAGAGAAGCTTGAAATTCGGCGGAAAAAAACAGCTTAAAATACAAGTAAATAGGTGTTCGACCGTTTTTTCATAAATCCAATTTAAGGGGCCCTTGGAGAGGGGTGAAATTCTGGGGAAATAAAAACAGGAAAGGAAGTGTCCTAACTGATTGACTCACATACTCCCTCATCAAACTCAGGGGTAAAACAGCTTTAAAAAGTAAATAGGTGTTCGACGGTTTGTTTCATAAATCCAATTTAAGGGGTTCATGGGGAGGGGGTGAAATTATCAAAAATAAACGAGAGAAAATGTCCTGACTGACTCACTCACTCATCATCGCCCAGCCAAAATTATTGAAGTTAGAAACATGAAATGTTGGGGATATGTTCGTTATATGTCGATAACTTCCTCTAAGGAAAGAGTTTTGGATATTCAGCTTCTAAAGAGGTGTTAAGGGGGTAAACGTGCATTTCATTGAATAACAATATCTCACGAGTGGTTTCATTAGGGGATGTGATACTTGCCATATATACTAATCATTAAAAATAAGCTGACACATGTCTAATGGTTTTTCGATGTAGTGTATATTATGAGGTGAAAGGGATGAAAAGTGGGGGTTGAAAGATTCTTAACGGAGCGTGTATCTCTTAAACGACATAGGCGAGGAGTTTGAAACTCAGAGGAAATCAATCAGCTTAAAAATAAATAAATAAATAAATAAAAAATAAATAAATAAAATAAATAGATGTTCGACCGTTATTTTTTTCATAAATGCAATTTAAGAGGCCTATGGGGAGGGGTGAAATTCTGGAAGAAAAACGTCCACTAAGGAAGGATTTTTGGATGTTCACTCTCATCGACCAACCAAAACTATTAATGTTAGAAGAATGATATTTTGGGGATATGTTTGTTGTGTGTCGAAAACGTCTACTAAGGAGGGATTTTTGGATATTCAGGTTCTAAAGGGTTGTTAACGGGGTTAAACATGCATTTCATTGAATAACAATATGACACGACTATGACGCGAGCGAAGCGAGGCAAAGATGAGATGGTGTGTGTCTGTGTATTACTCAATCACGCAAGTACCACTGGTCCGATTTACATGAATTTTACATGGAAGTAGCTGATTTACCTGGTTAACATATAGATTAACCGTCACGTTAAACTACAAGCTTCCTTCCTTCCTTCCTTGGTTAACGTATAGGTTACTTTTGATGTCAATACTTTGCACTATTTAAAGATGGCGACCATTTTAGTGACGTCACTACACACTTTGGTTTCAAACTTTCATATTTCCATTTCAAATAAAAAGAGTACGCTAAGAAATAACAAACTTTTGAAGGTATATACGAGGTTTAAAATTACATTTTCTATCCGGAAGGTATCTCCAACGGTTAGCGAGTAAAACCTAAATTTGTGCTATAAAACACGGTCAACGCCGAGCGGTGTAGTTGGACAAAATGGTCCATCCTTAATCTCCCTCTGCGCAGCACCTCGCCTATCCCCTGTTTTAACTGTCACCTTCACATTTTAATTTATTTATGACGCGTAGCGAAGCACGGGTACTTCAGCTAGTACTGTATACAAGAAAATCCTTCAGTAAATGTTTTCCCATTGGCCGTCATGTTTTGACGGGTTTCAACTGGTTATTCTGAAAAGGACAAGAGCGTTGGTTGGTTGGTTCCTCAGTTTATGGGCTGCGACAACGCAGTGATGTAGCCCCGTGTACTTTGTGTGTGTGTAGAATCAGTCTGATAACCGATGTTAATTGTGATGGCTATATTAGTGCGTGTTATCTGATTTTAATTCAAGTAAGGACTGCAAACATTCGATTTTCAAGAGTTTCCAACTTTAGCTACCAAACGCCACCGTCAATGACGATTAGTTCTGAACTTGGTTACTATCTACCACCGCAGTCGGCTCCTGGCGACGAGCGTTGAAACCTAAGAACGTTGGTAAAATCTAACCTATAATTTAGCTTCACTCAAGTGTAATTAGTAGAAGGTTCTTTTGCATGCCATAAATCTATGTCATGGGACCGCTGGCTTTAATTCCCCTCCGAAGGAAGGCATACTGAAGGATTTTTACGCTCTTAAGAAATTCGGCGACTTCGACCGGGTTTGAACCCGCGACCTTGGGCATAGAAGCTCAGCATTCTACCAACTACGCCACCGAGCCACCGACAAGTATGTAACTTAGTATGTTTTGTTCGTCGCTATGAAATGAGGACTGAGCACCTCAAAAATAGATCTAATATCATTGGAGAATATCACTCATGCTAATGGGCCCTTTGTGTGAATAATGTGGCCCAATAAGAGCAGTCTAGCTCTTCTGCTTTAATCAACCTCAGGTTCTAAATTATACAGCTGACGAGACAAGACTAAACTCAAGTATTAAATTGAAAAGGAGGCAGGTAAATATTTAGTTAGGCATGGCTCCCTGTTCTATTATTCCTTGAAGTTAACAACTTGCCTGTATCAACATCCCTACTTCTCCTGATATATAGACTACATCGTTATCTCGAGACTTCCGATGTTCATGAAATATCAGGTCAGACTGTAAAGTTATACTGAAATAGAGTCTGCTGCACGTAACACAAAGGGAACAAGTAGTCCTTGAAGAACTTGTAAATAGCCTATTTTTTAGCCTATTTTCATTTATGAAGAAAATAGACTTATGAGATCACCTTTTGTCCGTGTATCTGTGTGTGTGTCCCCTAATAAAATCTAAACGGCCTAAGCGATCTCAATGAAACTCCGTAAGTGTTTACTAATACAGGGTGTCAGGGAATGTTCTTCGCAGTGCCTCGGCACGTTCGGTAAGAGCCGGAGTTGAGTTGGCAGCACGGTTGCTGCTGACAGCGCGACTGCCGCCGCTTGTATCAAAACAAAACGAACAACAAACAGTCCACTTAGAGATTCCTGTCTCTTGAGCTAATTTGCGTATTGATTTACTTGGACTTCGCAGCATTATATCGGACATTTAATCAAGTTTTTCGTCTGTTAACAGCGTAGGCCTGCCTGTTCCCGGTACATCTAGAACTGAGCCGGTCACACGAAATTTACTTACCAAATCCCGAAAGGTATCCCGGTTTGGACACTTAGAATTAGGAAACCGCGCCTGAAATTTTAGTTTTACATTTTCTGTAAACCAATCGCCTTCACGTAAAACGTTTTCCACCAAAAACTCTCTCTCCTCAGTAGTAAACATTACCGAATGTACCCTGTTGCACTATTCCAATAATCTTAACGCTCCCTTGCTGCATCCACACAGACGGTTTCCACAGCACAGTACAGCTCACACGTGTGTTCTGATATCCTGTCGACCTTGGAGAAGACAAGCTAGTACCTGGCTGTCAGCGAGTGAGCGAAAGGTCTGACACCGCGCTGCCAACTTAACTCCGACTCTCACCTAACGTAGCAGTGCTTAGGCACTGCGGAGAACATTCCCTGACGCACTGTACCTCGTCCAACCTCGACCGTGCTCTTCAAATTTTAATGTTCACAAATCCAACATAGCGGCCGTGCGAAATATTTCACTGGCATTCTATACCTCCGCAACAGTTACCGGTATCACCCTGAAATTTTGTAAGGTTACTAATATAAATCCACTCATGTAACTTTCAAAAATCTGTTAAGTACAAAATGATCATTCCTTATGGTGATAGAGAACATGCCTCTAAGTTCAACTATGTGACATTGATAAATTTGTTATCAACAAAACCAACATGGCGGCCAAGCAAAGTTAATATATTTAAATACTGTAGCATTTTCTCACGATTTAATCATCCGAGCTCAGTGCAATTTTCAAATATGCATGATTTAAGCTACTGGCATAGAATGTTATTCAATTATTTTGATAATATCAAGATGGCGGCTGTGCAAAATTTTAAACGTATTTTTTGATTTTTTGTGTCCTAATAACGTGATCACAGTGGTTTTAATAGACAAGAGAGTATTAATGGTAAAGACCAGTGGGATATATGAAGATAGTCTATTTAGTTCTTCACGGCACTACTTGTTATGAAAGCCGGATCTAGATCCATTAGGCTTTCATATAGTCGTCGTATGTTTTTTCGCGATCTCGGAAACTAAGGGTTCAAACTTCTACCAATCGAATCGGGGTCGAAAAAAACAAGAAGTTCCGTGAAGAACTATACAGCCTACTTTTCATGCCAATGATTATTCTACAGTATATGAACCTATCTAGAATAATGACGAAATTAAGTTGGTAATATCGAAATATCTAATTAGTTCAAAATATACCTGGTATAATGTAGAATAATAGAGCACTAGAGTTGGCAGCCCTGGTGACTGAATATATTCTTAGTTCCACCTCTTAAGGTACAGAATACAAAATTTGGTTGAAGTCCAATGGACGTTACATGCAGTTAGACACTGGATCTATCAGCACGCGTAAAAGCATGTTGCCAACAATACCATGCGTGTGCTGGTCAGAAATACTCTGAATTATTATGATATCTTGTTGTGCCAATTTTGGATGAAATCCATTTGTTAGTATAGAAGTTACATGTATTTTAAAATTGGACATATCAGCAGGCATATAATCATGTTGGCAGCTCCGCCTTGTATTAATTACTCCAAATTAATCTAGAATGTCAGGTGCTATACGTGTGCAAAGTATAGAGCTGTTGGCTTACATACTTTCTGATAAATTGATATTAGGGTATCAAGAATATAGACAGCATTTATTAACAGTTGGCAGCCCTGATTGCTCTTAACAATACTTATAGTCATATCTGTTATGGTACACATTGCACATACGAAATTCGGTTGAAATCCAACTGATAGTATAGAAGTTACATGTATTTAAAAATTGGTACTATCAGCAGGCTTATAATCATGTTGGTAGAACTCACGTATATAAGTTACTCCAAATTAACCTAAAATGTCAGAATTTACGTGTGCATAGTTTAAAGCTGTTGGCTTGCATACTTTCTGATATATTGGTATTTGGATAAAAAAATAGAGAGAGCAATTATTAACAGTTGGCAGCCCTGGTGGCTCTTAAGAATACGGTCAGTCATATCTGTTTATATACAGATATACCGGGTGAGTTAGCCGTGGTGGTTACGGCATGACTGATGGCAGTCGCTCACATCCGGGAGGCGAGGAGGTTCGAATCCCCCCGCCGGCAACCTTGAAGATGGTCTTCTGTGGTTTCCCATCTTCCTTCCAGGCAAATGCCGGGGTTGGTCCCTAACTATAGGCCACAGCCGCTACCTTCCAACTCCTCGTCCTTACAATCCAACTTCCCTCCTTCCCTCACCAACGGTACTTGTAGCTCACCCATTGGGTGTCCGTCTCGAAGCAGCTACAAAACTGGCGAGCCGAACATGTCCTCGGACACTCCGGCACTAAAAGCCATACGCTAAAAAAAAAAAAAAAAAATATACAGATATTACATACAAAATTTGGTTGAAATCCAGTTAATAGTGTAGAAGTTATATGCATTTAAACATTAGACCTATCAGAAGGCTTAAAATTATTTTGGCAACACAGTCATGGTTGGCCTCCTGGAAATTAAACTGAAATAGTATTATCTACATGTGTGCCAATTTTGGAATAGCTCCCATGCATACCTTGAAAGATATCCAACATGGAGCTCAAATTTCTAGTGCGTTTTTCACCAGTTGGTAGCACTGACATCATTTTCAAATATGGACGTGAGCTATTCCGGTGCACATCTTTACTCATACTAAATTTGGTTTTGATTGCTGCAGCCGTTTAGGAGTTGATAGGGGGGGGGGGGGTGACACACACAGCCAGACAGACACACACACACATTTTCCCGGATCGATCTCATAAGACTACTTTTTCCTCATTTTTGCAAAATGTGAAAAGTAGGCTAAAAATTAAAAAAGTCTGTCTGTATGTACGTATGTACTGTATGTGTGTGACGTTTTTGCGTTTAGCAAAGTACAGGTAACAATTTTGAAGATATTGTGCAGAAATTTGGTACGGCGAAAGGGTTTGAGCCTGTGAGGAACACTACTGTTGGGCGTTAAAATCGGAGCAGGGACGGATCTTTTTTGGGGGCCCTTAATTTCATCCTTTTTCGAATAGATATATCTCGAACACGATCGATCCTATCGAAAAAGTTAAATGTACAGATGTAAGATCTCCGCAGTAAACAACTTTTATTTAACCCCCACCGATGTTTTGATATCTCTCATTGTTTTCGTTTTTTGGGGCCCTGAAGATGTACGTATGTGAGTGACGTTTTTGCGTTTAGCAAAGTATAGGTCACAAGTTTCAAGATATCGTGCTGAAATTTGGAACGGCGAAAGGGTTGGAGCTTGTGAGGAACCCAATCGGTGGGCGGTAAAATCGGTGCAGGACTGAACCTTTTTTTGGGGGCCCTGAATTTCATCCTTTTTTTCTCGAATAGTTAGGCTATATCTCGGAAACCGTCGGTCCTATCGAATAATCTTAAATCTACTGGTGTAAGTACTCAGTGATTATCAACTTCTCGATCCCATATGATGTTTTGATATCTCTCACCGTTTTGATGTTATTAAATGTTTTTGGTTTTTGAAAAAACAAATTGGGCCCCAAATGTATATAATAATTTGTAAAAATTCAACTGATGGTCTAATTGAATTCTACGGAAAATTGTCTATAATAACCCGTTTTCACCTCTTCAATAAGTTAAAAATGCTCGAAATACAAGGGAAGTTCCAAAATGCAGACTTTTCACAATCACCATATAGTTCAAAAACCAAGAAGGCAGCGATGATTTCGATTGCACCATCGGTTTGTTTCACAAATCAGAGGCACAGAATTGCGAAAACCGTTTTGCTCTATCTTGATTCGTTACTGAGATACCCACCAGATACATCGAAAAGGTGCCACCCTGTACAGCCGTATTCAATGAAAAAGCATACACGCATTAGAATGAGCCTCAAATTTTGACGTACTATTTATTAATATACGTCATAGTTTAAACAAACCTTTCTTCTTCTTCTACTTTTTCGGCATCTCGACATCTCGAAACGGAAAAAGCTAGATATATTGCCGGAGCGGGGCCTGTAGCAAAGGGCGGCTTTTACTTTAGGGTAAAAAAATATACAGGGTAGGCCAGCCTATTCAAGGCGGACGAGTGCAGGAAAACTATTACAGATATTTCATAACTATGTGATGGTTTAAGCATTGCCTATGAATTCTCAAAAAATGTGTGGAGTAATGTACTCGTATTTACGGCTGTAAGATATTTTCCATTTCCGAGGACGTCCGGCTTCCATAACCATGTGATGGTGTCAGCATTGCCTAGAATAACATTTTATAATTTTCCTACATTTCCACGCAATCGGGCCGAAGGTCAGAAATGCAAGGCCGCAGGTCTAGCCGCCAACGAAGTTGTTGTTTGAGATTATTACCCCTCTTGCTCGCCGCTATGCTGCGCCACCGTCTCATCCAAAGCAGGTCGTGCGACATGGACTCCTACTTGTTATATACAGTATATTCTACTAGTCTTTTCCATCTCAGACCTCTCCGATCAATTAAATAGATTTTCCATGTGATGGACTAAATAGTTTTCCGTACACGATGCACATTTCTATTTTATTTTCAATATTGGATACTCAAATGCAACATTTCCCTTATCTCGATTGTTAGTTCGCACGCTTCTCATCATTGTTTTCGTTTCGTAACTGTTTCATTTATGCCCCTTCTCTGAATTTTTATTGTATGTCGTTATGGTTTGATGTGGGTCCTTGGTTTTGAAATTAATTATCTAATGGGGTTGTTCATACGTACCATACAATCCTGACCTTGAGCTTGAGTATCCAATTTTCGACTACTTCATCCTATTTTCTGTTATCTTATTATATTATCTCGTTATAAGCCTTGACATTTATTTGATGCACAATGCTTTTCAACCTAGGCCGCAACTTACTGTAGATTTTAATTGATTTAAATTTAATTATATACATTTAATTGCTTTTACCACGTGTTCTATCTCAGTCATCGTATGGCTCATTATAAGCCTCTGTACTAGGACATATACATATCATTTTTAGCCTATTTTCATTTTATGAAAAAAAAAATAGGCTTGTGAGATCACCTTTTGTTCGTGTGTCTGTGTGTGCGTGTGAGTGTGTGTGTGTGTCCCTAAAAACTTCTAAACGGCTGGTGCGATTTCAATGAAAATCGGTAAGATCATAGCACCATTCTGGCCGACCCCGACCGTGCCCTTCAAATGTTATTGTGTCTCACCAATCCAACATGGCGGCTGTGCAAAAGTATTTCACCAGCATTCAGTATCTCCGAAACTAATACTGATATCACCCCGAAATTGTGTACGGTGATAAATAACACTACTAGAAGTTCACTTATGAGACTTTCAAAAACCTGGTAACTACAAAACCAACATGGAGGTCAAGCGAATTCGAGAAATTTAAGTAGATTTTTCTCGCGATTTAACCGTCCAAACATAATGAAACTTGGTACAGCAAATGTTTATACACATTGTAATGCACTGGCGTCTAAGTTAGTTCAATTGTTTACATAACCTCAAAATGGCGGCTGTGTGAAATATTTCACTGGCATTCTATATCTCCGAAACTTTTACAGATATCACCCTGATATTTTGTACGTTGATAAAGGGCACTGGAACAAGTTATTCTATGTAACTTTCATAAACCTGTAAAGTAAAAAACGAACATGGCGGCTAAGCGAAATTGAAACATTTTAATACACATTTCTCGAGATTTAACTATCTGAGCGCAGTGAAATGTGGTACAGTAAATGATTGTACATATTTTAATGCACTGGCATCTAATTTAGTGCAATTGTTTACAATACCTCAAGATGGCGGCTGTGCGAAATTTTAAAATTGTTTTTTTTTCTTGTGTTGTAATCATGCGATCGAAGTGAAAGTTTGAATAATGAAGCTACGCAATAATTTTCCTTTAATGATACATAACTCTATGGTCGATACATATATCAATCCAAAATGGCAAGCATCCGAAATATTTAGGCAGTTCTCAATATCTACGAATCTTTTACAGCAATCGAACTGATATTTTTTTATGTTCATAGATGCTATGAACATTAGTTCACCTATAGGACTTTCAGTAACCTGGTGATCACAAATCTAACATGGCGGTGACGCGAATTATAAATATTTAAATGGACGTTTCTCGCGATTTAACCATCCGAGTGCAGTGAAACTTTGCACGTTAAATGCTTATACAAATGTTAATCCACTGGCATTTAATTTATTTTAATTATATTCATAATCACAAGATGGCTGCTGTGCGAAATTTTAAAATCTCGTTCTTACTTCTTGTGTTCTAATCATGCGATTGAAGTTTGAATACCACACGTACACAATGATCTTCATGTAATAGTACATACATCAAAATCGAACCTGGCGACCATCTGAAATATTTAGACGGTTCTCAATATCTACGAATCTATCACAACCTTCAAACTGAAATTTTGTATGTAGATAGAGGCAATTAACATGAGCAGGATATATGAGAATAGGCTGTATATTTCTTCACGGAACTACTTGTTTTTTCGGAGATCAGGACCATTATTGATGGTCCGTCATGATGACTCCGTTGATGAAGACTCCGGGTGTTATCAATGATGTCGGGAGTCCGGAAATCCGACGAAGCCTAGTCCACACTTGAGATGTGACTAAAGACTAATAAGAGGGAAAAATAATAGTGTTCAGTATCGTTTGCCGCATATGCTCTCAGTGATTTAGTCCCATACTGAATACAGGCGGACAAATATCTACTTTCCTGCTAACACTCGGTAGTTGGGTTGCAGCAAACGATATTGGAAGGGGCTACTGAATCGTCCGGCATTTTATGAAATATTTTCTCTTCAAAATATTTTAGAAAAAAACTGTTTCACGGAATTGTAGAATAGAATATCTAAACTAACTTTCATAAAGGGCAGGAAAATAGCTCTAATAGTTTAGGAGGAAATGTTCCTTGTATATTGAAAAATGTAACTTTCGGGAAATGAATAAAGAAAATTTGTAATGTGATTTATCTAAAGGAAACTGATTATGCAGGCCATAACTGTGTTCTTCTTCCTACTCTACCTCTTCTGAATCTTTTCTCTTCACTTGGTTATCTTGCCTCGATTGTATACTGAGTTGATAATTCAGTTCCAACAGGGTGTTGTTTATCTAAAATAATCAGACCCATCAGTGTGTAAACATCAGAATCAAAACCATGCCTCTCAATGGTATTGATTCTTCCATTGCTGCCATCATTAAACACCAGACAAGCATCATAGTCAGCAATTTTAACATGAGAAAACGCAAATGTTGTTATTAGACACCATTTCCAGATTAAATGCTTGAAGCTCTCATTTGCTTTCCTAGTTTTTCCATGGGTGCTCATTTTTAACAGGTCAGCGTGTGCCAGAACCCGGAATGTAGGCTTTATGGTATTCAGCAATACTATTTCTATGAGTATATGATTTGCCTTCCACCTGTGCTTGTTTTTATTTACACCAGGTAATTTCACAAAGATTGTGTGATGGGTTTTCGTCTGTAGAGAGCTTATGGAATTAAATCACCCAGACTGCTCTTTGTATGGCTTTGATATCGCCTACATTGTCTCTTATTGCCTTGCAATAAAATATCTCAAAATTGCGTATCTCTATATCTGTAAGTCTGGGTTGGCTATTGATTGGTTTCCCAGTAATCTCACTAGAAAAATATATATATAACCAAGAATAACTATGGTTGTAGCACGGAAGAAGGATTTTTGCGCGCAACCATGTTGCCACAGCCTACTTGAATGTAAAAACAAAACCTTTTCGAACTTTGGCCTATTGAACACTTTAATCTATACTAATATAATAAAGCTGAAGAGTTTGTGTGTTTGTGTGTTTTTGTGATTAAACGCGTTAATCTCTGGAACTATCAGTTCGATTCGAAAAAATATTTTTTATATGATAGCCAGATTCAAGAAGAATAGTTTAGGCTATGTAGCATTAGGCTACACCTGCCAGGTAACCTTAAAGATTGATTTTTGTTAAGTAAGTCGGTAGAACAAGCGCTCCCAAACAGCTCTATCCGCATACGCTATCGTTATGGTTAGTGATACGTACACCGTTTCACCGATCTGAACCAAAATTTGTATACTTACCCTTTGGAACCCTGATGGTAACACTGTCTACGTGAAATTTATGACAGACCATTCCATTCCCTGCATTTAGGCCCTTGGGCACAAATCCACACCTTTTCACCAAACTGAACCAACATTTGTATACTTACCTGTTTACATGACATTTCGGACAGACCATTCCATTCCCTGCATGTAGGCCCTTTGGCATAAACCTACACTGTTTCACCGATCTGAACCAAAATTTGTATACTTACCATTTGGAACCCTGCGAGTAACACTGTCTGCATGAAATTTTGGACACACCACTCCATTCCCTGTATTGAGGCCCTTTGGCACAAATCTACACCGTTTCACCGACCTGAACCACTTTGTATACTTACCCTTTGGAACCCTGTGGGTGACACTGTCCACTTGATATTTTGGACAACGCTCTCCATTCACTACATTTAGAATAACAGACAAAATTAACGTGAAAACCACGTATTATGGCCATAGAACCATTCATGTCAGAAGTAGTGAAACTGTAAGACTATTCTAATAAGTCTATTTATTGTTGACGGGCAGTTCGGGCTGCATCACGTCGCCCCTCTCAATGTTCTGGTGCAGAATTGCGAAAATAGTTGCATCTTGCGCTGTTTATAAATTGCAGTCACGGGGAGTAATTAATGCAAAAGGATTTCTTAGGCCCCTTAAAAGAGTTATCATCATGAAAATATTATGCCTCTGTATAAGTGCAATGGTGTTGGTGCAGTACATTCAGGTTACTAGCTGTAATAACCGTTGGTGCTTTCAAATTTACCCTGATTTATTCGGACATTATCGTTGAGCACTATGTGGCGATAAATGATACTATTGCTACCTCAGTAGCTCGGGACTGCCGAAGTTTGCCAAAGAGTTCTGATTATTTTCCTACGGCGTTATGCGACAATATGCTACACTATTGGTCTCTACATTTCTAACACCCAATGAGATATAGGCCCTAGGCATTTTTTTTTTGTTTCACTTACTCCTCTTTCTACTGAAATAAAATCCACAGCCTGCTTCCAGTCGATCGACCGGGCCAGGAAATGGAATGAATGAATTCCCCCCTCTCTAGCGGCAGGGATATGAACTGTGCCGGCTGCCGAAGCCTGTCGCACTCCCTTGGGGCAATGATGAAATGAATGACATACGAAATGAAATGATAATGGAGAGCGCTGCTGGAATGAAATTGTGACAGGGAAAACCGGAGTACCCGGAGAAAAACCTGTCTGCCTCCGCTTTGTCCAGCACAAAACTCATATGGTGTGACCGGGATTTGAATCACGGACCCAGCGGTGAGAGATCAGCGTGCTACCGCCTAAGCCACGGATGCTTACCCTCTTTCTAATCATTTATTTAAAATTTGTTTGTAAATTACATGTGTCAGTGCTGTAGTTAGTAAATAGCTGTTTCCTTATTCATAATTATCATTATTATCAATAAGGGAAAATGACCTGAATGTTATGTCCTTTACTCTGTACTACTTATCACCCCCTCTACAACCACGACCACCACAAAAAGTTATATTTTTAAAATATCTTTCTGTGTTAGTTTAAGTATCAGTGCCAGTTCTGTAGTAGTAGGCTATTCATTATCATCCATAAAACTAATAAATCCACCGGGCGAGGCGGGCACTACTGCTAGTGTAGTAATAATGTCGTATGGCCTCGGGTGCCCTGTAAAAGCTTTGTTATACAACGCCCAGAGAGCAGCTTGTCTGTCGAATTTTTATTGTTCCTTGGAGCGCTATGAAAGTCAAGGAGGTTAGATATCATGCTCCTTGACACTATAGCGCTATCTAGTAGAGAAAGGAGGAATTTTTGTGAAGTTGGCAAATTCCGAAATTAATTTTGCCATTATGAACACGGCGTACTGAATTCAAATGTGTTCTTTAACATGCCAACAACGTCGCCTTTCAAAAATCACTTACCATGGCCAGGAGCGAACCTGCAAGCTAGGGGTTGGTAGTCCGACACGATAACCACTCCCTACCGTGGCAATATTATCACGTTATCCATCATGGTTAATGGTTATGCTTGGTGTGCACATTTGTTTCAGGTGGATGTGGACATCGCCAAGTGGGGGAGCAGTGGATGGGGGCAACACGCCTTCACCACTTCCGGGGCGAACCAGTGCAAGCTGCTCAAGAGAATGGCTACGGGCTATTTCAACTCCCTGACCGCAGCTCTTCGAGTGGAGCCGGAGTGTCCCATTCCCAAGGTTACAGTATAACCTAACTTCTGTTGTTGATGGTTCATTTCAGGGGCATACCGTGTACTTGGGTGTGTAGATTTTGTCTGATAACCTGAGTTTTTGTGTATT
Source organism: Meconema thalassinum (assembly GCA_946902985.2). Taxonomy (NCBI): domain Eukaryota; kingdom Metazoa; phylum Arthropoda; class Insecta; order Orthoptera; family Tettigoniidae; genus Meconema; species Meconema thalassinum. The sequence continues at coordinate 3,264,366 of CAMPQE020000003.1, read as the reverse complement.
TATAATCCAGGAGATAGCCGTCACCTTGAGTTAGGAACTGTTACGTGCAATGCCCGTCCCAACGTTTTTAAATATGTATCTTCCCTAGATGTGACGTCACGACCTTTGAAACGACCGCCTGGTGGCTTGGTTCCAATGTTGAACACGAGATGGCAGCTTCTATCGGACTGCGACTCCCCTAGTCGGCGTTGCTTCTTCAACCGCTAGAGTGTGTTTGGGGTGCCTTCTGGTATCTTCCCTATCGAGAATTATTGGAAGGCTATTATTATTCTACGTCATGAAACAAAACACTATATATACTTCATGCCGCCAAAACATTTTAGCGGTTTCGTGTGAATATTTTTTGGTTTTCACATTGTCGTAGTGTGTGTGGAGAATTGGTATTGGTCCAATTTAAATAAACCTGGTGCATGCTGGGTGGCCTTCTTCGCTTTTTGTCATCCATCTTGTGAATAATAAGTTGTGACTGATTGCTGGGAGAAGAACTACGCATATTGTGAATCTCGCCAAAGAGCGAGGGCTTTGCCCTCGTCCACGCTAACTTGGGAATATATCCCAGTATTTGATGATACATGAAGTATTAGTATGCAACTATCATCTATGATAATCGTGTAAATAGTTTCTTCGGCCTTAATATGGAAATGCGATATTGGTGTGCTTCTCTTCGACCGGCAGTTGTCAGCCATCTCATATTTTATTTTATTTTTGGTGATATAAATCCTTTAAGGATATCTAAGTAGTTTAAAGAAAAGAAAAATTTAGTGTCTCCCCTAAAGGTATGTTTTGCTTTTTATTTATTTTAAATTATTGGAGCTCCATATTTTGCATTGTGTACTGAAAGTTTTTTTTGTTCTGAAGCTTGACTTTGGCCTTGATATGTCACCTATGAAAATGTAATTTTTTTGTTAAACTATATTTGTCCGGGGAACACTACTGTTTTCCTTCTTATTTTATTATTTGGCATCTGGCTAAGGCATTTTCTTCTTATAATATTATGGTACTGGCCAGACGAATCTATTAACACTAGGCCTAAATTTGTTCATTAGTCGGTCGGTTTTTAGTCTGATCCGTTGCCTTTAAAAACTATTTGATCTCGTAATGTCTTGAGTTTGTTTATATCTAGCTGTTTTCTCACTGGAGAAGATTTAGTTTAAAAATGTAAATTACGCGTTTCACTTAAATACGTACTGATGTACCTTCAACTGTTCTTGGTCGCCATGGTAACTCGTTGACAGAAGTGCATTGTGGGTTTTGTTTTCTGGCGTGTTTTTGAAGTGCACGTTCTTCGGTCATGGTGGTGTTGGTTAACTTATTAGTTTTAAATTTTCCTTTGGTTTTCTTTTTTTGGAGTTTCTTGGTACTCCTACGTTATTCTTTCGTTACCTTGTTTATGGTAAAATTTTGCACTAGTTTTTTTCTGATTCTCCAAGGCCCTCATGGTCCAGTTTGGGAATATGTCTGGTGCTTATTTAGTGTTTATTTGGTTTGTAGCTTTTCATTCTCTTACCTCAAGTAATTGTTTATTGATATCGGCCTTAACTTTTTATTATTTCTACAGTGAGAATTCTAGCTGAGATTTTATTTTATATTGAAATTTATGCTGCCTGATGCATGTTCTGTTTTCTGGTGGAGGTGTTTTTATTAATTTTAAAATTAAATTTTCTTTTAAGATTTTTAAGCAACTGTTTTGGCATTTTTTGTCGGCGACAATTCTGTTGGTTATTGGCGGTTGTCTGTAGTCGAGCCTGTGCCTTCTCCTTCTCCAACTTCCTTCCACCCCTTTGGGCGTTCTTCTGTTGGGGCATGTCATCTGGAGGTGTTTTTGCTGTGGAGGCGACGCGGACCTCTAAATAAAGGTAAGTAGGCCCATCCACCCTGGCCCCACCACCGTGTCATTTTGGTAGCAGACCGAGCTCGTGTTCGCTTCTGCAACTATCCCCTCCCTCCTTTCCCGCAGGCTCGTTTTATGGACCCTTCTGGTGCTGATGGAGCGGTTGTTGATGGGATCTGTCATGCCAGTGCAATCGATGTTATGTTTTTTTAATCCTTGTCGTTTGTTTGATTTCATGTTTGCCTTTGAATATCCATGTGGTGAGATGTAAGTAACCGATTCCAAGCGAGGTGTTTGCTGCTGTATTTTATCCTGTTTGTAATACAACATTCCCAGTGAATATCAAGCTTGGTAAGTGACTGGCATGTGTTCTTGGCATGGGAAATGTGGATTTGTTAGTATTCTGATAGCCTACATGCTACGAGTGAAGGCGTCGCGGAGCCCTGTCTGAAGCTGTTCGCCATGTGCATTGTGGCAATTATTGTAATTTAGCTTTCTGTTCTGCAGCCAAGCAAGAGATGACATCTTCAGTCCTGAGCAACGTTGTGCGTGATTTTAATTGTCGAAATTTCAGGTGTCGAGGCAGTGTCGGTGTTTAAGAAGACTGTTGTGTTCCTGTACGTTTCTTTGCATGAAATTCTATTGTGATATGCTGTCCTCGAGATATATTTATTATGGAACTGTCACGCCTATTGGTGTTATGGGGAAGTGTAGTCCGATTAAAAGGGCTAACCTATGGAAATCTGCCCTCCCTATGACCCTAGTGTGGTGCCTAAGGCACATTTAATGTGCATGTCACTATTATTTGGCTAGAAATTCTTCTTGGAAATATCTGTTCCCGTAGGAAACAGGATGTAAAATTGTCCGATTGAGCTATGTACATAAACAAATTCACAAAGAAATTTGATACAATGGTCCGGTTAGCTCAAAACAGTTGCCAGCGTTTCGCCCCAGTGTACCAATGGGCTCTTCAGTTGGTTATGGTACACCTCACCAAGACGCGTGGCTAATACATACTGTGAAGGCCGCTGCAAGGCACAAATGTTGCCACGAGCAGCGCCAATGTAATATGGAAGTCAAAACTTCCTTTCAAAAATGATGTTAGCTTACCTAGCTAATCCATATTGGAAATATCTGTTCCCGTAGGAAACAGGATGTAAAATTGTCCGATTGAGCTATGTACATTAACAAATTCACAAAGAAATTTGATACAATGGTCCGGTTAGCTCAAAACAGTTGCCAGCGTTTCGCCCCAGTGTACCAATGGGCTCTTCAGTTGGTTATGGTACACCTCACCAAGACGCGTGGCTAGTACATACTGTGAAGGCCGCTGCAAGGCACAAATGTTGCCACGAGCAGCGCCAATGTACTATGGAAGTCAATACTTCCTTTCAAATATAATGTTAGCTTACCTAGCTAATCCATATTGGAAATATCTGTTCCCGTAGGAAACAGGATGTAAAATTGTCCGATTGAGCTATGTACATTAACAAATTCACAAAGAAACTCATTCAAGGTAAGTGTTTGTTTTGAAGTGTTTTTATTGCAGTGTGCGATTTGTAATTTTTGGTTCTTAAACTTACATTATACTGCAATCGTTCTGGGATAAGTGTGTATGTTGTGCAAATCGTGTCTGGATGTATGTGTTAACGTTAGATTTTGATTTAGATTTGTAGGGTGGGGTAATTCAGGCATTGTTGTGTTTGCAAAAGTAAGCCTAGGATCGTATTTTTATTAGTTGCTTTCCTTGTAATTTTGAACTGAACATAATATGTAGGTCTGTTTTACGTGGAGATATCTACTGTCTGGGGTTAGCTAGGTTAGAAGTATGGGATTCTTTCTTGGTTTGATCCCTGGGCAGGTTGTATATAGGACTTGCACGATCCGAACTGGCTTGGTATGGGACTGGTCTGTTCGATGACATGCAAGTATGTGCCATGTAATGTAATTGTAAGGGTATTGTGTTTTTTATTGTATTTGTTTGTGTTATGATATCTCTACGACTACATAACTTGCATATTTGAGTATTAATGGGAATTATTTTTGTGGGTGGTAAAAATTATGTATCGCTGTTATTGGAGTATGTTGTGCGATGAATATGTTGTTGTGAATATGAGGTCTCAGTTCGTGAACAGCCATAATGGTAATTCTATTTTTTTTTATTAAATCGTTAGGAATGGTGCGTTAGTGTTCCCTGTTAGCCTCGTCTTTCGACAAGAGCGGTTTGTTTCTCATCTAACCGTATTTTCGAGCCATGTTAGGCATCCTTTGGTTGTACGTGTTCGTGTCTTAAACCTGAACGAGGAAACCTCATTTGTACTTCATGTGCTGTTGAACTTAGTTCTTTTTATGTTGGATTTTTCTCACCCAGGCGGATTGCAGCTGTATAGTCATCCGGTGTCGAACCTCATTTTCGTTCCCTGTGTTAGTGTTTTGGTGTTTGTTTTCTGCGTTGCCATTTCCTTTTCGTTTTTGTCGTTTCGGTAACTGCGTTTGTATTCATCATTGTCCCCGTGCCAAGTAATGCATGCGATCACGAACCAACATATATAGAGCATACATGTCAGCTTAGTTAATTTTCTTTTTCAAAACCCTAAGGCCAACAAAATTTCCAGAGTGCATCTGTCGCACATTAAACGAGGTGGAGAGGTTTCTAATGAGGAAATGCTACCATAAATTTTGTAAACTGATTTTGTATAATGTAGAGTATCCCTAACCTTCATTGAGGCCTTCAGGCTTCTGTTCCTTCTGGAATTTTGAATTTAATTGAGTTTAAAAACTCTAGTGGGATACAACTTGTAACTGTTGGGTAATTCCCATTTTAATGGTAAATTGTAAAATTGAAACTAATTTTGATGTTTTCATAAAAGATGCTAGCATGTAAGTTGGATTCGGTGGAAGACCTAACTCATTGTGATCTTGTATTCCTGATTCCTTGGGAATTTGAGTGGTCATTCCTCTACCGTAGTTCATTCTAAATGTATGGTCATTCAACTCATGTACTATTGAAAAGTACTTCTAGTCTGTAAAAACGTGAACTTGGTAATGAACTTTACTTCTGTAAATCTTGTTAGTTAATTAACTATTGTAAGCACAGATCTAGGTCATGGTCAGGATTTTCTTCATTTAAATTCAACTTTGTTTTTCTTTTATAAAATGTAGTAAGAATTAGTAATTTCTGTAAACTTTCATTATTGAAATAAGATTAACTTCTGTTTTGTAAATGGCTGGCCACGCGTCGCATAATATCTTGCACATTGCATCCACCTACTACGTCTAAAGCTAACTACATTGGACTTTTTGAAAATTTACCTAACGTGTCTCGGACTCTGAAAGCACTGCAGGTGCTGGTGTTCTGCGTTTCTGAAGACGTATGGACACAGTGATGCTGATGACTAAGTGGTTTGAGAGGTGATCAATTATCCCATCACTGATAATCTGACCCTGCACTCTTCCTAACCAAAACGATGTGGTTTGTATCCATCAATTGGAATTAACTGGTGAACATTATCTTCTGGAAACATGCTTGGTGAATCAACTAGTTTTGGAGTACTGCCTATGTCTAGGCATATTCGTGAACGTGTTCAAGCTTAAGGGAGGGAGGCTGTTACGTGCAATGCCCGTCCCAACGTTTTTAAATATGTATCTTCCCTAGATGTGACGTCACGACCTTTGAAACGACCGCCTGGTGGCTTGTTTCCGATGATGAACACGAGATGGCAGCTTCTATCGGACTGCGACTCCCCTAGTCGGAGTTGCTTCTTCAACCGCTAGAGTGTGTTTGGGGTGCCTTCTGGTATCTTCCCTATCGAGAATTATTTGAAGGCTATTATTATTCTACGTCATGAAACAAAACACTATATATACTTCATGCCGCCAAAACATTTTAGTGGTGTCGTGTGAATATTTTTTGGTTTTCACATTGTCGTAGTGTGTGTGGCGAATTGGTATTGGTCCAATTTAAATAAACCTGGTGCATGCTGGGTGGCCTTCTTCGCTTTTTGTCATCCATCTTGTGAATAATAAGTTGTGACTGATTGCTGGGAGAAGAACTACGCATATTGTGAATTCTCGCCAAAGGGCGAGGGCTTTGCCCTCGTCCACGCTAACTTGGGAATATATCCCAGTATTTGATGATACATGAAGTATTAGTGTGCAACTATCATCTATGATAATCGTGTAAATAGTTTCTTCGGCCTTAATATGGAAATGCGATATTGGTGTGCTTCTCTTCGACCGGCAGTTGTCAGCCATCTCATATTTTATTTTATTTTTGGTGATATAAATCCTTTAAGGATATCTAAGTAGTTTAAAGAAAGAAAAATTTAGTGTCTCCCCTAAAGGTATGTTTTGCTTTTTATTTATTTTAAATTATTGGAGCTCCATATTTTGCATTGTGTACTGAAAGTTTTTTTTTGTTCTGAAGCTTGACTTTGGCCTTCATATGTCACCTATGAAAATGTATTTTTTTTGTCAAACTATATTTGTCCGGGGAACATTGCTGTTTTTCTTCTTATTTTATTATTTGGCATCTGGCTAAGGCATTTTCTTCTTATAATATTATGGTACTGGCCAGACGAATCTATTAACACTAGGCCTAAATTTGTTCATTAGTCGGTCGGTTTTTAGTCTGATCCGTTGCCTTTAAAAACTATTTGATCTCGTAATGTCTTGAGTTTGTTTATATCTAGCTGTTTTATCACTGGAGAAGATTTAATTAAAAAATGTAAATTACGCGTTTCACGTAAATACGTACTGATGTACCTTCAACTGTTCTGGGTCGCCATGGTAACTTGTTGACAGAAGTGCATTGTGGGTTTTGTTTTCTGGCGTGTTTTTGAAGTGCACGTTCTTCGGTCATGGTGGTGTTGGTTAACTTATTTGTTTTAAATTTTCCTTTGGTTTTCATTTCTTGGAGTTTCTTGGTACTCCTACGTTATTTTTTCGTTACTTTGTTTATGGTAAAATGTTGCACTAGTTTTTTTCTGATTCTCCAAGGCCCTCATGGTCCAGTTTGGGAATATGTCTGGTGCTTATTTAGTGTTTATTTGGTTTGTAGCTTTTCATTCTCTTACCTCAAGTAATTGTTTATTGATATCGGCCTTAACTTTTTATTATTTCTACAGTGAGAATTCTAGCTGAGATTTTATTTTATTTTGAAATTTATGCTGCCTGATGCATGTTCTGTTTTCTGGTGGAGGTGTTTTTTTAAATTTTAACATTAAATTTTCTTTTAAAATTTTTAAGCAACTGTTGTGGCATTTTTTGTCGGCGACAATTCTGTTGGTTATTGGGGGGTGTCTGTAGTCGAGCCTGTGCCTTCCCCTTCCCCACCTTCCTTCCACCCCTTTGGGTGTTCTTCTGTTGGGGCATGTCATCTGGAGGTGTTTTTGCTGTGGAGGCGACGCGGACCTCTGAATAAAGGTAAGTAGGCCCCCATCCACCCTAAATAAATAAAAATAAATAAAAAAACAAAAGAAAAGTTTAAAAACCATAAAAAATTGAATAAATTAAAATTAAACAAGTAGTTCCCTGAAGAACTATACAGCCTATTATCATATATTCTACTCGTGTTAATTGCCTCCATCAACATACAAAATATCAGTTTGAAGGTTGTGATAGATTCGTAGATATTGAGAACCGTCTAAATATTTCAGATGGTCGCCATGTTGGGTTTTGATATATATACTATTTAATGAAGATTATTGTGTACGTGTGGTATTCAAACTTCAATCGTATGATTAGAACACAAGAAGTAAAAACGAGATTTTAAAATTTCGTACAGCTGCCATCTTGTGGTTATGAAAACAATTGAAATAAATTAAATGCCAGTGGATTAACATTTGTATAAGCATATAACGTGAAACGTTTCACTGCACTCGGATGTTTAAATCGCGAGAAACGTCCATTTAAATATTTATAATTCGCATCGCCGCCATGTTGGATTTGTGATCACCAGGTTACTGAACGTCCTATAGCTGAACTTATGTTCACAGCTTCTATGAACATAAAAAATTCAGTTCGATTGCTGTAATAGATTCGTAGATATTGAGAACTGTCTAAATATTTCGATGCTCGCCATTATGGATTGATACGTGTATAGGCCATAGAGTTATGTAACATTAAAAGAAAATTATTGCATAGCTCCATTATTTAAACTTTCACTTCGTTCGCATGATTACGACACAAGAAATAAAAACTTAATTTTAAAATTTCGCACAGCAGCCATCTTGAGGTTATGTGAACAATTTAACTAAATTAGATGCCAGTGCATTACAATATGTATAATCATTTACTGTACCACATTTCACTGCGCTCAGAAAGTTAATTTCGAGAAAAGTCTAGTAAAATGTTTCAAATTCGCTTGGCCACCATGTTCGTCTTGTACTCTACAGGTTTATGAAAATTACATAGGTTAACCTGTACCAGTGCCCTTTATCACCGTATAAAATTTCAGGGTGATATGTAAAAAAGTTTCGGAGATATAGAATGCCTGTGAAATATTTCGCACAACCGCCATTTTGAGGTTATGTCAACAATTGAACTAATTTAGGCGCCAGTGCATTAACATGTGTATAAACATTTGCGGTACCAAATTTCATTACGTTTGGATGGTTAAATCGCGAGAAAAGTCTACTTAAAATTCTCAAATTCGCTTGACGGCCATGGTTTTGTAGTTACCAGGTTTTTGAAAGTCTCATAGGTGAGTATCTAGTAGTGTCCTTTATCACCGTGCACAATTTCAGGGCGATATAGGTATTAGTCTCTGAGATACTGGGTAGATTATTGGCTATGGAATAACCCACCCACCAAGGGAAGATGATTAAGAAAAGGAAGTGGGTTTCGGACTGGAGTAAAAGGATAGAGAAATAGGATGAGAGTTCCACAAAAGTTATAAATTTAACCTTTAATGCACTTAGAGGCGGTTGCCACCGCAAATCCGCTCTCGGATACCTAAAGTGGGTAAGGGCTTGGTCCAAGCTGACGGGAAACACAGCTAGAACTTGGGCGGTTTGCAAGAGAGTATATTCCCTCTCAGGCATGCATCTGCTTACTATGGGGAAGGGTAGTGGTCTGGCAAGACTGAGAGTAACAAATTTATTGTATGCCTGTTCAAAGCAATTCGTTTTTGCAAAGTAATTCGAAGAATGCCAATAATTTGAATCAGGTTTGGTAATTCCAGTTTTCGAAATTATGGAGTTCCTGAAAAGGCGACCAAGTGCTTCCAAGAAGGATAATGATAAAAAATTATACCTTGGGGAGTAATTTTGGTAAATGAACCAATGGTTGCATTTGGAAATGGCTAAGCTTTTACTCAGCGAGGAGCCGGCTAAAAGTTTAGACAAAGAGAAACACTTATCTTTTAGAAAACTGACCATAAGCTTTTCGGAGAGGATCTCCACAAGCAGGTAGCTGGCGTAACGAGCTTTAATTGCCTTACTGGCCAGTTAGAATTAGCTATTAAAGCTAAGAGAAACTTTAACGAGATTACCACTAAGAGTTCTTGCTCAAATGCAACAAGTGGTGAAAGCCCTATTAATGGATATAATGGCATTTAGTAGGGAGAGCCAAGGAAGACAGGATTTTGCCTAACCGTTGTACTAGAAGAATGAGAAAGCGAAAAGAAACGCTTAATTTATTTAACAATTCAAAAGAAGTTGATAACTTTAACAAATATATACTTTCAATTTGTTTAACAAATTTTGGGTCACAGACCTAAGAAAACATTAAACGTTTGCTCCAGGCAATTGACAATTTATTAGGTCTCAAACCTTATATATGTTCTAAAATCTTTATAAGATTTAAAAAAGACAAATGAAGTAATTCAAGTTTAAACATTAAATTGAGTACAAGGAGTGTACTATAAGAAATTTCTGAGAGAATATTCTAGAGAGAGTGACAACTTCGAAAATAACAATAAGAAAAACATGAAGAATAAGATAGAAGTTCCTACAACTTCTTATATTTGTGCAGAATTACTTTATAACAATTATACAAAAGAGAGCATGTCACTTACGGTGAAACCTGAAGAGAAAGTCAAAGGGAAAGTTCTAGACTTCCTATATTTAAATAGGAATCACGAGCCAAATGGGGCAGTTTCCAATTAGTGAGACCTAGAAATAACTCACTCAAGAGTTGAAAGAATTGTTTTCCCTGATTATAGGGAAGAAACAATGTAAGCTTAAACCGTGTATAAAACACGTAGTTATACAAAGATTAATTAATGATAAACAAGCAAAAAAATGGAAGGGCACTTCGTAGAGTGACACCTTATAGAAAAGTTACAATTTTATTAATAAGGTTTGTTAGTAGAAGGTTGAGGAAAGATCGTTGGGATTTAGGATCAATGTTCATGGCCTTATTTAATGTAACCGAACGATCGCGACGCGGTAGAAAAGTGGGACAAGCACTAGTTATCACTATAGTCTTTTAAATAGATGAAAAGTTCACTGTAGAGACACGAAAGTTTATGGGAAAGAAAATTATTGCAATGATGAAAATAACTGGTTGCACTAGGTAGGCGAGAGTCTATTTCTTGAGAAAGTTGGGAATTACAATTAAATGCGCCATAGAACATTCCAACGGTGGAAGAAAGTTCGCTATTGCAGTAATTTATAAGGAAGATTCCTCATTTTAAATAGTATTTTCACAAGTGAGTGAAAAATACCTGACGGCAAGACTCGCAGATAGAGTACAAAATCTGGAAGGTTCCATAAAGATCTTAATAGAAAAATGGGGCCAAAGTTAATCCAGCGGAGGAACTTGCTTTGTAATTTATAGACAGCGGGTATTAGATAATATCCCACGTGGTGAGAAGATTTCTCATTTAGAAAGCATAAGAAATGCTGCTTTTCACCAAGATTGGCTTGATTAGACAAAAGCCCAACATGGAAAATCCCGCGAAGGATGATTTTTGCCCCAAAATAAGTAATTTCACACTGCCTATAAAAGATCGTTAAAAGCATGTAGTCGTTAAAATCATGAAGATGAGGTTAAAACTTGAAGTTTGTACTTAACTTTGCTGCATGGCGAAAGTTAGGTTCTCCTTGATGGTTAGAGCTACCACATGGCGTGGAATCTAAAGAATGCCTCGTTAGGCCAGGAGGCTAGCTCTAGTTGAGCCTTAACTGAGTCGACGGCCGGCGCACAAGTGAGACCCACTCAGCGGAGCACAGAGGGTCCAAGGAAGGGAAAAAAGTGGGGGTAGGAAACAAAAGGTATACATATCAGCATAACCAACTTAAGAAATTAAATTCTCTTGAGGAGATGGTCTTCAAAGAGTTGATAGCAGGCGATACTAGCACAGCATGGTGAGTGAAAAAGTAGACGAAGTTCTCTTGCTCATGGAGATAATAGCTGGCGATGGCAGCAAAATCTAGTGGCCAGATTGAGAAGGAAGTCCTCTTGCACCAGGAAGAGTTGAAGAGCTTCAGAGATTCGCTGCTAGATGACGCTAGGTGGGTCATGGAATATATATATCTAGAACAGACTCATAAAAGGTATAAGCGACATGATAACCAAAGAAAAAATAGAAAATCACTGTTGGTGTTTGACAAAGAGGAAGGAATGAACATGCAAAGAACATTAAACTTTATATCTCTCGTAACGTGTATTCCAAGAATACACCATACTGGGAGGGTAAAACACCAACAGAGAACAAAGAAGCTGTTAAACATTTAAAGGTAATGGAGCGATCAAAGACAGTGGTCTTGTGATCGGACCATTAATGGTCAAGATCTTGGCCACCCTGACTCTCCCATCTCTTCCAGGATAACACTCGGTCACTCTACCAGAGGTCCAAACTAAGGGGGGGGGGGGGGTGAAACATCCCTAACCAAGACCAAGTCCCCCACTTTAATGTCAGGACTGGAAAGAAACCACTTCTGTCTCCGTTGCAAGGAAGTTAAATATTCCAAGTTCCACCTCTTCCAAAAAGAATTGCGGAGGGCTTCAAGTTTACGCCAAACGATAGGTAGATTAGAATCCCTGTAAGAATTGGGAAGAGGAGGAAGGGCAGAAAGAGAAGTGCCGATTAGGAAGTGACCAGGTGTGAGGGGAAGCAAATCATCAGGGTCATTGGAAAGCGGAGTTAAAGGGCGAGAATTTAACAACACCTTCGATCAGAACAGACAGTGAATTGAATTCTTCGTAAGTCAAAATGCGATTACCTAAGACTTTTCTTAAATGACGTTTAGTAAGCTTTACACAAGATTCCCACCTACCACCGTGATGAGGAGCGTAGGGAGGTATAAAGCGCCATTTGAAACCCTTTGAGTAGAAAAATTGGAAATTTGTTCCATGGCAGGAGAAGATGTGAGAGCTTTCTTCCACAGAGAAGCTGCGCCCTGAAAGGTGGAAGCGTTATCAGAGAACATCTCTGAAGGAACACCACGCCTAGCGGTGAAGCGAGAGACAGCTGATAAAAAGTAAGAAGTAGAAGCATTCGTTACTAGTTCCAAGTGGATTGCGCCAGTAACCATGCAAACAAAGAGAGAAACATAAAGTTTACCAAACAATTTGCGTTTAGCTTCAGGAGAATTTCGTTGATATTGGAACGGACCCATATAGTCCACACCAGTTAAAGCAAATGGGCGTATAGGAGAAGAGCGAAAAGAGGGCAGATCGCTCATTAATTGAGTATTGATTTTAGGTTTCGCTTTGAAACAAGGAATGCACTTATGAATTACAGAAGATACTTCATGAATTCCATTTATGATCCAGTACTTTTCCCTTAAGAGGCAAAGCAGAGTGCGTGTGCCAACATGCAGATTGCGATAATGAAAGTCAGGTATAATTAAGGAAGTTACGTGATGTTTAGAAGGCAAAATAACGGGATGCTTTTTGTCCTCAGAGAGCAAAGATTGCGAGAGCCTTCCACCTACCCTGAGTAACCCATGGTCATCAAGGAACGGGGCCAAAGCACGAAGACGACTGGATTTGGGAAGATCCCTTTTAGTAGAAAGTAAAGACAATTCAGAAGAAAAGGGTTCTTGCTGTGTCAGTTGTAAAACCTTAATGGTAGCGAGATTCAATTCATAATTGGTAAGGTGTGGTTTAGGGAGAAGAGGTTGGTCAACCACAAGATATTTCCATCTAAGGAGATAGGCGACAATTCTTATTAATTTATGAAAAGAAGAATAGCGGGACAACAAGGGATGAGAAGCGTTGGAAACAAGACACGAAGCAATAGATAGAGGTACTTTAGCGTCAGGCAAGTTGGAGTTTGTAGCTGGAGGTTTAGAAGGCCATGCAGAAGAGTCTTCGATTAACCACGAGGGCCCATGCCAGTACAACTGGGAAGCTGCCAATTGAGAGGGTAAACAACCACGAGAGATAATATCGGCTGGATTATCAGCACTGGGCACATGCCTCCATTGACATCCAGAAGAAAGAGTTTGAATTTTGGAAACTCTGTTTGCAACGTGTTCTACCAACCTATCTCTTTACTTCATTAACAGTCGCCAGATACATCTCTTCTCCCCCACTCGTCTTAATACCTCTTTGTTAGTAACCCTATTTACCCATCTAATCTTCATCATTCTCCTGTAACACCACATTTCAAACACTTCAATTCTCCACTTTTCTGCTACACCAATTGTCTAAGTTTTACTTTCATAGAGTGCCACGCTCCAGACAAAGGCCTTCAAAATGGCTTCCTAATACCTAAATCTATATTCAATGTCAACAGATTCTGTAGAAATTCTTTCCTTGTCTGAGCTACATAAGAATCCTAATCGTGTCTGGTATAATGTCTTGTTTAGCAAACTTAGTCACTCAAAAGGTCTAAGCATTTTTTGTATATAACCCAAAATAGCAAACAGTTTTTCTAAAACCCTACTCATTGGCCAATAACAAGCAGAGTCGCCAAAGTGTTTCGTTGGTAGTTAACTCAAGTCTAGTTAATCAATTCCTTTCATATCGTTATCCAATTGTAGTAGTAAGGACCGGTGAACAACGTCAGTTCAACACACTGCTTTACACACAAATGTAGTTAGGCCCTTTGACATAATTTGGATAAATTTCATGGGCCGGTCCATAGGGACCAGTCCAAAGGGGCCGGTCTAAAGGGACCCTTCCACAGGGACCCATCAACAGGGACTTGTCAGCAAGGACCCATCAACAATGACCCGTCAACAATGACCTGTCATCAATGACCTGTCAACAATGACCTGTCAATAGGGTCCCGTCAACAATGACCCGTCCACAGGGACTCATCAACAAGGACCCGTCAGCAATGCCTCGTCAACAGGGACCCGTCGAAAAGCACCTGTCAAAAAGGATCCATCAAAAATGACCCCCTGTCAAAACGGGCCCGTCCAAAAGGGGCTAGTCAACAGAGACCAGTCCAAAGGGACAAATCAACAGAGATCAATCAACAGGGATCAATCAAAAGGGGCTATCACCTCAAGGCCTGACATATCCCTCTTTGATTATTGGTTTGCCAATCGACAAGCGTCACTTAAAATACTTTTTGATCACCATTCGTGGGTTGGGTTAGGTTAGCTTACACTACAGCCGCCATCTTTTAAAAAGCCTGCCCTCTTACAAAAGCTATGAGTGGGCATGCGTAAAAAACAAAAACAAGCATGTTAATTCATAGTGGCTATCTACCAAACACATGTCTCTTGTGTGGAACAAAGTTTTATTCCATATCGGCATTCAAACTCTCACATGTTGCAATTGGAAAGAGAGATTCTCTAAAAAAATTACAATTTCACCCCCTAGTAGGGGTAGGTTTTATATTGGGGTGGAAATATGTTGTTCATTGGAAAGGGGGTATCAGCCCGAGTTCAATGACACCTCATTCGTCAAAATCCGACCACGGGTTCGAACTCACATTTTCTCACGTATGAAGCAAAACAGGATGTGACTTGTTTCACAAGGAGGACGGTAATAAGGTCATTTCACACGTGTTCACATGTATTTCGTCACTTTCCTTTCATATCGTTATTCCATTATAGTAGTGGTGAACAACGTCAATTCAACACACACAAATGTAGTTAGGCCCTTTGACATAATTTAAATAAATTCATGGACTAGACCGTAGGAACCAGGCCAAAGGGACCCGTCCAAAGGGATCAGTCCAAAGGGACAAGGACTCGTCCACAAGGACTCGTCCACACAGACTCGTCCACAATGACCTGTCAACAATGACCTGTCCACAAGGACTTGTCCACAAGGACTCGTCCACAAGGACTTGACAACAATGACCCCGCCAACAATGACCCGTCAACAATAACCCATCCATAGGGATCCACTCCCCCACCCTCTTACAAAAGCCATGAGTGGGCATGCGTAAAAACAGAAAACAAGCATGTTAATTCATAGCGGCTATCCACCGCACATATGCACATTATGTAGAACGACGTTTCATTCCATTTCGACATTCAAACTCTCACATGTTGCAATTGGAAAGAGAGATTCTCTAAAAAATTCAATTTCACCCCCTAGTAGGGGTAGGTTTTATTTTGGGGTTGAAATATGTCGTCCATTGGAAAGGGAGTGTCAGCCCGAGTTCAATGACACCTAATTTGTTAAAATCCAACCGTAAGTTCGAGAGATATCGCGCCGCCGCCATCTTGTGTGGAGGGTGTGGTGGTGGAGGATTTAGAACTGTCCAAAACACACTACTCACATAACATAAATGATGAAGTACTGAGAAGAACTGGTCTACGCAGCCTGCACAAAATCGTTGCTCAAAGAAGAATGCAGTTCGCGGGACATGTTCTACGTATGAATGGTAGAAGGATACCCAAATCAGCACTGTTGTGGAAACCAACGGATGGATACCGAAGTAGAGGAAGACCTCCTAACACCTGGAAACAAACTTTTGCAAAGGATCATAAATGCATTGATATGAACTGGGAGGAAGCTGAAAACCTGGCAGCTGATAGAGTTCGCTGGAGGAAAACTGTTGCCCAATATGCTACCTAGCATTTTAGTAACTAAGTCTAGGAATACTAATTAATTGACGTTTCTTCATCAACAAATATTTACGTTTAACTGTTTTGAAGTATTACGCCTTACAGTTCTATAGGCCTACAGACTTTTGCTATATTCCGGAGTTAACACGATTCGTGTATCGAGTGTTTGAGGCTTTCGACTTACTGCCCCGTGGCTTGCTAACATGTGGTGTTAATCTGAGTGATTGGTTTGCCGCGTTGGATGTCACATCCCGATGTGAGGTAAGGGGGAAGCTAGAGTAACATATTCACTTTCTGTGTGTCCGAGGGAGTGGCTCACAGCGGGAGGGGGATGCCAGTAAATTAATGGGCCTTTCTTCCATTTTATATCAAGTTAAGTAAATGTACATTTCTTTAACTTTTCTTTTGTATGGTATGGCATGCACCAGAAAGTATTGTATTTATAGGAAGTACTTAGTGGAAAATTATCAGATCATACAACCCGATCTGATGATTCTTATTCTGACCGTACAAACCCTCACCAGAGTTCTTCAAGAATGACCGCATAGTCAGCATTACATTTTACGTTTGTTTGGCTGCACTGAGTCCTTCTAAAAGGACAGAAGTCACCTGGTTGTTGTGCATACTATCTTTCCACAAATAATCTAAATAAGACAATCCCTCATTGAGTGATAGTCAACCGCTTGTTCCAAGATAATTCTTGGAGCGATACGACAATGTTGAGAAACTGATTCACCTAGCTTTTGCCCAGAAGTACAGTTTTGTCGAGAAGGGAAATACCTTATTACAAATGCAGACCAGCTCAAGCTAAGAGCAACGTAAAGCAAATAAAATATGAGACTCATTTCTCTTAGCCTGAGATAGTCTGCATTTGTAATCTCAGTTAGTCTGCTCAGTCACAACGATAACTAATTCCAGCCCAGTTACTACTTCCGATAACAGATGTGGCATAAGACGTCATGCAGACTAAGTCGAGCTCGGAAGCTCACCGCCCCAGTAGCGGCAGGCAGAGCGACAAGACAACACCACTGAGCAGCGGTACACTACTGAGTTAAGTGAACATTGCAAATAGAAGTTACTAGTGCATGTCAATTTTGATTATATTTTGCCTATTTTCATTTATGAAAAAAAAATAGGCTTATGAGATTACCTTTGGTCCGTGTGTGTATGTATGTGTGTGTGCGCCCGTGTGTGTGCCCCCCTAACTTATAAACGGCTGGAGCTATTCCAATGAAACTTGGTAAAGTCATAATACTATTTTGGCCAACTCCGACAGTGGCCTTCGAATTACGTTGGATGGATGGATGGACGGATGGAAGGATGGATGGAAGGATGGATGGAAGGATGGATGGAAGGATGGATGGAAGGATGGATGGAAGGATGGACGGATGGATGGAGGGATGGATGGATGGATGGAAGGATGGATGGAAGGATGGATGGATGGATGGATGGAAGGATGGATGGAAGGATGGATGGAATGAAGGATGGAAGGATGGATGGAAGGATGGACGGATGGAAGGATGGATGGAAGGATGGAGGGATGGATGGTTGGATGGATATATGGATGGATGGAAAGATGGATGGAAGGATGGATGAGTGGATGAATATAAGGATGATGGATGGATGGATGGATGGATGGATGGAAGGATGGATAGAAGGATGGATGGAAGGATGGACGGATGGATAGAGGGATGGATGGAAGGATGGATGGAAGGATGGATGGATGGATGGATAGAAACGATGGATGGAAGGATGGATGGATGGATGGATGGATGGAAGGATGGATGGATGGATGGATGGAGGGATGGATGGAAGGATGGATGGAAGGATGGATGGATGGATGGATGGATGGATGGATGGAAGGATGGATGGAAGGATGGATGGAAGGCAGGATGGAAGGATGGATGGAAGGATGGGTGGATGGAAGGATGGATGGCAGGATGGATGGATGGTTGGAAGGATGGATGAATGGAAGGATGGATGGATGGAAGGATGGATGGAAGGGTGGATGGATGGATGGATGGATGGATGGATGGATGGATGGATGGAAGGATAAGTGGAAGGGTGGATGGATGGATGGATGGAAGGATGGATGGATGGATGGATAGAAGGATGGATGGAAGGATGGATGGATGGGAGGATGGATGGACGGATGGATGGAAGACTGGATGGATGATGGATGGATGGATGGATGGATTGATGGAAGGATGGATTGATAGATGGATGGACGGATGGATGGAAGGATGGATGGAAGGAAGGATGGATGGAAGGAAGGATGGATGGATAGATGGATGTATGGAGGGATGGATGGATGGATGGATGGAAGGATGGATATATGGATATATGGATGTATGGAGGGATGGATGGTTGGATGGTTATATGGATGGATGGAAAGATGGATGGAAGGATGGATGGGTGGATGAATATAAGGATGATGGATGGATGGATGGATGGATGCATGGACGGACGGACGGATGATGGATGGATGATGGGTGGGTTGGTGGGTGGGAGGTTGGATGGATAGATGGAGGATGGATGGATGGATGGACGGAGGGATGGATGGTCATCGAAAGACTGTTGATGTGGGGATAGAGAGTCGGCTTGATGAGTCGAAAGGGAATTGGAACGCCAGCTTGTAGGCGTGGCTCAAATCTCAACACGAACAACATGAGAGAAAGAGCTAGTGGGAGTGGGTATTTGAAAATAAAAGGGAGACAGAGAAATATAATAGTGTAAAGAATGTTTAGGGAGGAGGCAACTGCCGTCTATTTATTGTTTCATCCCAAACTCCTGACGTAACCCTTTCCCAACACCCTCAGCCATTCTTCACACTGACCACTCCCACTCCCTCTGTACAAAGACACTCTCCCTTTACAAGGTAACGCTGACAGAACGCTGGAAACGGAATGAAACCTGTGATAAACACTATGGTTCCCACCCAAAACACTCTTGCCGGCTCCAGCTGCTTCTTGAATTACGTGTAATCGAATTGTAAGAGGAGCAGGATAATTATATGAGAATTAACAAACAGTGGAAGATATTATCGATCTTGTTCTGCTTGAGAAATGTTAACTTGTTCCAAGCAAATGCCAGGACGGTTCCTTTCAACAACTCCGCGGGCGATTACCTTCCCTGACCCTTCCTTAAGTAGACCCAAGTTAGCTGCTGAAGTACAGGGCGCCAGGAAAAGTTCCCCGCAGCGGTATCGTCCTCAGTTTAATTGGCAGCATGGTGTCCTTGATAGGGTGAAGGCCACATGTGTGCGCTGAAGGCTGTCAAAATCGTCAGTGCGTATCGTTAGATTATTGGAAGAGTGCAACAGTATGTTATGAATGGCTGTGGTGAGCTCAAGGTCTACCGTTTGTTTATTTTGATACAATCGACAGCCGTGCTGCCAACGTAACTGGTGACGTTATCTCACGCAGCAGAGCGTAGCCGATGTGGAGAACATTTCCTGGCGCTCTGTAGCTTGCCACGGTAGGTGAGTGGTTATCGTGTCGGACTACCAACCCCAAGCTTGCAGATTCGCTCCTGGTCGAGGTAAGTGATTCTTGAAAGGCGGCAAAAATCACGATGCGCATGTCATACGATGTTGACATGTTAAAGAACCCATTTGAATTCAGTAGGCCGTGTTCATAATGGCAAAATTAATCTCGGGAATCTCCGTCAACACAGAGTTCCTCATTTCTCTACTAGAAAGCGCTGTAGTGTCAAGGAGATTACAGTAGATATCTAAACTCCTTAACTTTCATAGTGCTTCAAGGAACAACAACATTCGACATGCTAGCTGCCCTCTGAGTGCCAAATAACAAAGCTTGCACCAGGCATCCGAGGCCATACGATATTATTATTTGCTGCTGAAGCTAACCAAACAGATCTCTTCGCAGCCTAGGTTGGTCGGTTCCTTAGTTTAGGGGCTGCGAAAACGCGGTCCGGTAGCCCCGTGTACTTTGGGTGTGTGTAGAAACTGTCAGATAACCGGTGTTAATTGTGATGGCTGTATTAGTGTGTGTTATCTGTTAGGTAGATTTCTTTAGAAAGCTAACTATTGCAATGGGTCCCATGTTTCGACTTCCGGAAAATTTCGACATATCTTCGCGTTTCACATCCCCCAGACCCCAAAACCACCGTCAGTTCAAAAGTTTATATATAATTTATGTATATATGTATCTATCTATCTATCTATCTATCTATATATATATATATATATATATATATCAGTTTTTTGTGGACACGATAACTGCCGTAATTTTGCACCAATCACTTTGAATGTTTTACATAATATGTATCCCTATAAAATCTCGGTCGAGTTCGTTAATGGGCAAAATCGGTCAAAGGGGGTAAAAATGGGGGGCTTTTTTCGAAAAAGTGAAATATCGCTATAACTCTCTTAATACATGAAATATCGAATCCCTTCAAAGTTCATAATATGTGTCGGATAAGTGCCAAAAATTTATGTCAAATAAGTTTTTTGATAGCACCAACCATTGTCCAAAGGGGTGGGAAAAAGTGGGTTTTTCGGGAAACATTAATCATATCTCTGTTAATAGGCACAATATCAAATCCGCACAAAATGGACAATATTCCTCCAATAATTACCTAAAACTTTTGTCTGAAAGAATTTTTGATATGACCCACGATTACGCCACGGGGTGAACAAAATGATTTAAATTATAAGAAAATGCCAAGTGCCAAGAGAGGTTGCCATGACAACTTTACTTTTAATTGATAAGGGATGACCATCAGCAGTTGCTATGACAACGCCACTGCACGAGATCACATTCAGTTTTCATGTCAGTGGGAAGCGACTTCGGTATCGGAACTGGTAGCATGCTGAACTTCTATGCCCAAGGTCGCGGGTTCAAACCCGGTTGAAGTCGTCGGATTTACTAAGAGCGCTAAAAAACCTGAGTTTGCTTTCCTTCGGAGGGGAAGTTCCAACGTTCGTTGCGAGTTGCTGATTGAGGTGGCATCTAGTAGCCAAGTTTACAGCTAGGTGTCGTTGACGGCAGTATTTTAGGTAGATTTCATTAGAAAGCTAACTATTGCAATGGGTACCATGTTTCGATTTCCGGAAAATTTCGACATATCTTCGCGTTTCACATCCCCCAGACCCCAAAACCACCGTCAGTTCAAAAGTTTATATATAATTTATGTAATATATGTATATATGTATATCAGTTTCTTGTGGACACGATAACTGCCGTAATTTTGCACCAATCACTTTGAATTTTTTACCGAATATGTATACCCATAAAATCTCGGACGAGTTCGTTACTGGGCTAAATCGGTCGAAGGGGATGAAAATGGGGGACTTTTTTTTTCAAAAAATGAAATATTGCTATAACTCTCTTAATAAGTGAAATATCGAATCCGTTCAAAGTTCATACTATGTGTCGGATAAAGCTCAGAAATTTATGTTTGAAACGTTTTTTGATAGCACCAACCATTGACCAAAGGGGTGGGAAAAAGTGTTTTTTTCGGGAAACATTAATCATATCTCTGTTAATAGGCACAATATCAAAACCGTACAACATGGACAATATTCCCCTAATAATTACCTAAAACGTTTGTCTGAAAGAATTTTTGATATGAGCCACCATTGCGCCAAGGGATGAGAAAAATGATTTCGGAATTATAAGAAAATGCCAAGAGCTATCAGTGGTTGACATGGCAACACTACTAAATTGATGAGGGATGAGCCATCAGACGTTGCCATGACAACGCACTTGCGCGAGATCAGATTCAGATTTCCATCTGACTAAGTGTGCAGTGGCTTCGGTGACGTAACTGGTAGCATGCTGAACTTCTATTCCCAAGGTCGCGGGTTCAAAGCCGGCCAAAGTCGTCGGATTTTCTAAGAGCGCTAAAAATCCCTCAGTAAGCTTTCCTTTGGAGGGGAAGTTCCAACGTTCGTTGCGAGTTGCTGATTGAGGTGGCATCTAGTAGCCAAGTTCACAGCTGGGTGGCGTTGACGTTAGTATCTGGTAGCAACATTAGGAACTACTGCTTGAAATTTAGCGTCTGCATTCCTTACCTGAATTACAGACTAATACAGCCATCACAATTCACACCGTTTATCAGACAGATTCTACACTCACACAAAGTACACGGGGTTATATGACCGCGTTGTCGCAGCCCCTAAACTGAGGAACCAACCAACATCTCTACGGGAGATATAATTTTGCGTGAAGAAGTAACAGACCGTTACATAGTTACACATCAGTGTCGAAACCTTGCATAAGGACAGTGTGACCACAAGTATAACAAGTAGTTCCGTGAAGAACTGTACAGCCTATTTTCATATATCCTGCTCATGTTAATTGCCTCTATCAACATACAAAATTTCAGTTTAATTGCTGTAACAGATTCGTAGATATTGAGAACCGTCTAAATATTTCAGATGGTCGCCAGGTTGGATTTTTATTTTTGTACTATTATATTAAGATTATTGTGTAAGTGTGGTATTCAAACTTCAATCGCATGATTAGAACACTAGAAGTAAAAACGAGATTTTAAAATTACGCACAGCAGCCATCTTGTGATTATGCAAACAATTGAAATAAATTAGATGCCAGTGGATCAACATTTGTGTAAGCATTTAAAGCGTGCAACGTTTCACGGCACTCGGATAGTTAATTCGCGAGAAACGTCCATTTAAATATTTATACTTCGCGTCGCCGCCATGTTGGATTCGTGCTCACCAGGTTACTGAAAGTCCTATAGGTGAACATATGTTCATAGTCTCTATGAACATAAAAATTTCAGTTTGGTTGCTGTAAAAGATTCATATATATTGAGAACCGTCTAAATATTACGGAAGCTTGCCATTTAGGATTGTTATATGTATAGGCCATAGAGTTATGTACCATTCAAGGTCACTTATTGCCTAGGTTCATTATTCAAACTTTCACTTCGATCGCATGATTACGACACAAGAAATAAAAACTTAATTTTAAAATTTCGCACAGCCGCCATCTTGAGGTTATGTAAACAATTGAATTAAATTAGATGGCAGTACATTACAATCTGCAAAATCATTTACTGTACCACATTTCACTGCGCTCAGAGAGTTAACTCACGAGAAAAGTCTATTAAAATATTTCAAATTCGCTTGGTCGCCATGTTCGTTTTGTACTTTACAGGTTTATGAATTATACATAGATAAACTTGTATCAGTACCCTTTATCACCGTACAAAATTGCAGGGTGATATCTGTAATAGTTTCGGGGATATAGAATGTCAGTGAAATATTTCGCACAGCCGCCATTTTGAGGTTATGTAAACAATTGAACTAAATTAGACTCCAGTGCATTGCAATGTGTATAAATATTTGCTGTACCAAGTTTCATTACGTTTGGATAGTTAAATCGCGAGAAAAGTCTCTTTAAAAGTCTCCACTTCGCTTGGCCGCCATGTTGGTTATGTAGTAACCAGGTTTTTGAAAGTTTCATAGGTGAACTTCTAGTAGTACCCTTTATCACCGTACACAATTTCAGGGCGATATCCGTTATAGTTTCGGAGATACTGAATGCTAGTGAAATATTTCGCACAGCCGCCAGGTTGGATTGGTGAGACGTCACAAAATTCGATGGGCACGGTCGACGTCGCCGGGAATAGTGCTATGAACTTACCGAGTTTCACTGAAATCGCTCCAGCCGTTTAGATTTTATTAGGGGGGGACACACACACACCTCACACACACACACACACGCACACACACACGGACAAAAGGTGATCTCATAAGCCTATTTTTTCAAAATTTAAAATAGGCTAAAAATGGACTCCAAATGACAAGAAGATTACCGTCCCCGTAAGACAATCTCCAAGTTTGTCTGGTGAAATCTACCTCCGCCTTCCGGCGTGCCGAGAGGACTTTTTTAAATTCAAGTAAGGACTGCAGACATTCAATTTTCAAGTAGTTCCAACTTTTGCTTTCAGACACCACCGTCAACGACTAGTTCTGAACTTGGTTACTAGATGCCACCACAGCCGGCTCCTGCCGACGAACGTTGGAACCTAAGAGTGTTAGTCAAATCTAACCTATAATTTAGCTTCACACAAGTGTAATTAGTCGAAGATTCTTTTTTATGCCATAAATCTATGACATGGGACCGCCGACTTTACATCCTCTCCGAAGGAAGGTATATTGAGCGATTTTTAACGCACTTAAAAAAATCCGACGACTTCGGCCGGGTTTGAACCCGCGATCTTGGGCGTAGAAGCTCAGCATGCTACCAACTACGCCACCAAAGCCGCTAATTTACAGTAGCTACTAAGAGAAGTTTTAATAAAGCATTACTGAGGTAGTAACCTGGGTAGGTAATCACGCCTTTGACATTTCAGTATGCAGCTAAAAAAAAGTGCTAGCACTCTTTAGAAATCAATACCCAGGCAGATGCGTATGAGCAGATTTATCCTGACACTGGAACGAGACGGCCGGGTCGGGACGTCCTCTGTTAGTGATTGCCACTTGCATAATGTAAGCGCGACCGATCCACGACTGATTATATACCGCATGCATATTCAGCGTAGGAATGTTGCGCCTGGCCTGACGTGCCATGACGTCCTTTCTCCACTCAAGTATTGTGTGTGGTATCAGGTTCTTTGGCGGGAGCGGCTTGGTGGCTAAACTCGAGGTGGGATGTACGAGTAGCCTACACTACATTAATATTCACGCAACTCTGGGGACAGTTTGAGCCGCACATTCCACTAGACTGCTTTACATTCAAAATGAAACTTTCACAGCCATGTTGTATAGTTATTCCAGATGCTTTTTACACTTTCATTTCAGCTTTAGCAAGAGGAAGTTTCTGTAGACACCACACTGTATGACATTACAGACTTTGTAGCGTATATAAATGTACTATAATTCATCCCGACTGGTGAAACTGAATTACTTCAGGCATACATCAAAAGAGTGAACACCTCGTGGTGTAGTGGCTAGCGTTCTTGGATGCACTTCGGAAGTCCGGGTTCAGTCCCCGACTGTGCAAAGAAATTGAATTCTGGTCTGAGGCTGGAACTGGGTATTATCAGTCTCGTGGGGAAAAACTGAGAAGAGGTGGGGATAAGATCCCGTCTCAAACATCATGAAAGTGGTTTTCCACTCACACACCAGGCAAATGCAGGGATGGTTCCTAAATTAAGGCAATAGTCGCCTCCTTCCCAATCCTCGCCCGAATTGCAAATACACAACTACAACTAGTAGTGGAAAGTATAATTCGATGTGGAATAAAGGCTTGGGGACTTGCTTCAAAAACATTTATATTAATAGAATTACTAGCATTCTGACAAGTTTCCTAAGATTCTATGTAAGACATGGTGAAAGGCACGGATTATACTCATCAGTGATATTGTTCCCCAATTGTCAGATAATGCCTAGTAGGAACCTAATACATTTAATGATAATTATGGAACATTTTTAATAGTACTTTCAAAGAACATTTAACATATCAAAAGAAAACAAGATTTAAGAACTCACATTTTGTAATTCCTAAAACAAGTAATGAATTTGGCAAAATATAATTAGCTTACATGGTACCATTTGTGCCGGCCCCGTGGTGTTGGGGTAGCGCGCCTGCCTCTCTCCCAGAGGCCCCGGGTTCGAACTCCGGCTCCGTCAGGGATTTTAAAACTGACGTGAGGGTTGGAACGGGGTGCACTCAGCCTCGTGAGGACAATTGAATAGCTGTCTGACAGTGAGATAGCGCCCCGATCACGAATACCAAGATGAACGGCCAAGGGGCCTGACGCGCTGATCACGCGTCATCCCAATATCTGCAGGCCAAATGGCTGGGCAGCGGTCGCTTGGTCGGCCTTAGCCCATCATGGGATGTATAGTGTCAGGTTTTTTTTTTGTTGGTACCATTTGTATTTAATAAGCTACCACATTCACTACTGGTCTTTGAGAGTATGGCAAAAACAAAAAAGGTATAAAAATTGGATATTAAATAACTCCTTAATCTAAGTGGACAACTGCTTGTATATGTAATAGACTCCTATTCGTAGACTGTGCAATATGAAGGGAGAAATTAATTGAACATATTATTAACATTTATACTTTAATTTTTAAGTTAAGGTAGGAAGAAAAAATAGTAAAATTTACTACAATTTCTTTATTGTATTAATATTAACATATTATAATCATTTTAAGTTTTTATCAATAATTAATTGTTATGAGGTGATTGAATATTCTTGTTAATTATTATTAGCGGCACTGTATAAAATAATTGGAAGGTGATAATAATATTAATAATAATAATAATAATAAAAATATCGTAAGGCCTTGGTTGCCGGGTGCAAGCTTTGTTATTTGACACCCCTGTATACGTGGCAGATGATCTCGTAGTGGCACCCCTAAAAACAACAATAACAACAGCAACCCTGAATAAGTAAAAATTATTGAATGACGTTACTTAGCAGTGATGTACTTGAGCTGAATGCAGTTGGATTGTCAATAACTGAAAAAAGTATCCATTTGTATCTAAAAATACCTTTCAAAATAATCGTATTAATGATTCATTTTGATTAGAAGGTAGAAGCGGCGAATTTCGTTATCATTGTGAGTCAATAGCCAGTGCATTTGGAGTTGTGGATGTTTATTGTTCTCCATTTGTTTTATTTCATTGTTTAAACTTAGTTCGATAAGGAAATAATAAACAGGCACAAAGAGAGAGGGAACGTTAATGTATAGGTAACAGAAATACAGCTAGATAACCGCTCATTATTCACGGCAAGCGAGTTTCCATTAGCTTTGTTCAGCGCAGGCCCGACCAAGGGCAACGGAAGTTCAACTACCAATAGCCCCTCCATGTTTGCTATATATTTTTCTTCTTGACTCTTGACAGTTCATTTAGATGGCTGATAAGTATTCAAACGGTTTTTCAAGCCCGAATTGTGGTCAGTGGATTTCATAGAGCTCAACTTCCTCTCTGATGTAATCGTTCAATGTGACTGATCGACCAGAGTAGGCCTCTTGGGTGACCCGCCGCAGAAAGGCTTCCACTCACGACATGTAGATGTCTCTCACAGTTCTAACTATGCGGAGTAGAGTCCTGGTTACCTAAAAAGAACTCTGGCCAAGTTACCATCTAATTTAGTTACTGCTTACAATCAATACTTCAACCTCAGGCACAAACGAATGCAGAAGTTTCTGTCTCGCTGTGTTGGACATGCCTACGTGCTCATTTTACTTGTATTTGCGATTGCTAGTAATTGTGTGGGTTTTATGAAGTACCATACATTTCATCATTTATAATTAATTATCTATATTATGTATTTTTGGCAGAAACTTTTAACACCGATCCAGTTTAGGTTTTGATGAGAGAGGTATTTATTTTATTTTCAGTGTCCAAATTAAATTAGATTTTGCCAGTAAGTAGCAACAGTTATAGCATTAGCATTTGCAGCCAAAAGATCGTCTTTTGAACATATGTCCTCCATCAAGGGGCAGATCAGCAGGTGTTCTGGGTCTTGTAAAATGCTGCAGTCACAGAACACATCATTGTTGACGAGCATGTTCCATTTCTTGAGATTGTTCTTGCAGCGTGAAACCCTCGTCCTCAGCCTGTTCAATGATTTCCAAATTCCATATGGCAAGTTGTGACCAGGTGCCATTTTTTCTGATAGAGGAATAATTGGGTCTGTGATCTCTGTCTTCCATATCTTCACACGGGAAGCTTCTTGTGAGCCTTCAAGTGCTGTTACTCCCCTCAAAAAACTGTTTCTGGACTTAAGTCTCTGTCGGGCTGGTTGTTGGTCGAAAAGTGGATGCCTTGAATCGGTTTCTTGCCGTTTCTTCTCAGATGCTGCTGCTACCATTCTTCGGACATGCGGTGGAGAAATTCCTATAAGAGGATAGATCTTCTGAAGTGGTGTTGGTCTAAGAATCCCAGATACAATCCTGGATGTCTCATTGAGAGCTATATCCACCTCTTTGGAATGTGGAGAAGAAAGCCAAACTGGTGCTGCATATTCAGCAGCTGAGAAGCTCAGTCCAAGGGCTGAAGTTCTGAGAGTGGTGGGGTGAGCACCCCATGTCCTTCCTGTTAGGCATCTTAGTATCTTATCTCGTGCAGATACATTACTTTTTGTGTTCAAGCAATGTTGCTTGATAGACAGAGTTCGATCGAGGGTGACACCAAGATATTTTGGTGTAAAACAATGAAGGATTGTTTCACCTTGCCACTTAATGTTCAATGTCCCCTTTGCTTCCTTATTTCGCAAGTGGAAAGCACAAACTTGCGTTTTGTCTGGATTTGGCTTCAAATTATTTCTGTGATAATGTCGACCAAGTTCTTCCAAGGCACAGGACAAAGAATGTTCTACTTATTCAAAGCTACGACCTTGCACGGCTACTGCAGTGTCATCTGCGTAGATAAATCGCCTGGTGCCTTCTGTTCTGGGCTGATCATTGGTGTATACATTGTAAAGCAGTGGTGCTAAGACGCTACCTTGAGGTAGTCCATTCTTCTGGAGGCGCCAACGACTATTTTTTCCCAAGGAGAGACTCGTAAAATCTTCTGTTCTCAAGGAAAGTTCATAGCAGTGAGGTCAGCCTGTAGTCCTTTGTCAGTTCATAAATCTTACGAAGTAGAGTGTTATGATTAACAGTGTCGTAAGCAGCAGTTAAATCTATGAAGGCTACACCAGTAATGCACTTTTCCTCAAATCCATTCTCTATGTGCTGAGTAAGGTTCAGAATTTGTCCACAGCATGACCTGCCTGGTCTAAAGCCTGCCTGTTCAGAAATCAGTTTGCTATCTATAGAATCAGATATTCTATGAAGAATCATTCTCTCCAGCAACTTATAGGTGTGACACAGAAGTGAAACTGGCGAAAGTTCTTTGGGCTATCAGGAGTCTTCCCAGGTTTTAGGATCGCAACTATGCGAGCTTTTCTCCATACCTTAGGGATCTTCAGCCTGGATGCACAGTTGTTCATCAATGAAAGCAACCATTGCTGGTCCAAATTGTTTTATTTGCTCCGCTCTGAGATCATCCAACCCAGCTGCCTTGTTCGATTTCAGACCGTCGATTGCTTTCATAAGTTCTTCCATTGTAAACAGGTCCTTAAGGAAATCAATCTCTTCTTCAATACATCGTTCAAGTTTCTCTGTATTTGACTTAGATTTTGAAGTCTTTCCATTCAAGATCAGTTGGTGTGCTATCTGATTAGCAGTTACTTGAGTAAAGTTAAAAGGCGGGCTAGTCGGAGCTCCACTGAGGTTCTTAAGAAGACGCCATGCTTGTCTACTATTCTGTTTCATATCGATATTAGAAACCAAGCTATTCCATCTGTATGCGCGTGTCTGACCGAGAGAAATCATCAGTGCATGCCCAGCTTCCATTGTTTCCTCGGAGAAAGGGTCCATATCATACAAGTTGCGGTAGTTATCCAAAAGAGATATTTTCTGATCAGAAAGATCTGGGATATATTCTCTTCTGCATCCTCTTGGTATGTTCTTTTGGTGCACTGCTCAGCTAATTTGTTGGTAATAAAAATTAGATCAGGATTATATCCTCTTCTCCATCGGCCGCTGTTAAACGATGGTGGTTGTTTTGGGTCGTAACCTAGACTGAGTCCATTATTTTCAGACCACTTTTCTAGCTCTGCATCATTTTCATCTGTAGATGTATACCCCCATGTAGTTCCATGACAGTTGAAATCACCAAGTATTAAGTTGACGTTACTATATTTGAAATTGATAGGTTCCTTAAACACAAAGCTCTCTTCGGGTGGCTTGTAAAGAGATGTTACAGAGAACTGCGCTGTTTCGATAGTGAGGATTTCGATGTTCTCTTCCTCAGACAAAGCAACAGACGTGATATTTAATCCACTCTTACAGAATATTGCACTACCATAATTATCGTGTGGACGTTCCAGAATAAGTCTCATACCTCTGATTTTCGGTCTTCGTCCCGATGGTCCTCTATGAGTTTCTTGTACAGCAATGACATCGCAGTTACATTGGCTGAACAGATCTGCTAGTAGATATTCTTTCTGGCTGGATAGTCCCTCGATGTTTATGGACATAACTACGAGTGCTGGCCTTGATAAAGGCCCACTGGTTTTAATTGATTTGGTAGTGAAAGGATCAGCCGTCAGTTTATTAGCCTACTTTTAACATTTTGCAAAAAAGAGGAAAAAGTAGACTTATGAGATCGGGCAAATGTGTGTCTGTCTGTCTGTCTGGCTGTGTGTGTCCCCCCCTTATCAACTCCTAAACGGCTACAGCAATCGAAACAAAATTTGGTAGGAGTAAAGATCTATACCTGAATATCTCACGTCCATATTTGAAAATGATGTCAGTGCTACCTACTGCTGAAAAGTCGCAACTGAAATTTCAGCTCCATGTTGGATATTGTCTTATCCCTCTGTTGGGGGTGGGATAAACAGGGTAGTGTAAATTTGTTAATTTAAGGGATGTTTCCGAATAAGGGTATTTTCCCGTAATTGGGGGAGACTACCAGTGTAGTGTGTTGGTATGAGTACGTAATCTATTGGGGGCGTCCCTACAGGATGCGTTTACCTGCTAGGGGATAAGTGTTTAAGGTGAGCTAATGACAGCCTGCCAATTAAGTAGAGCGAGCGATTCAGCGAGCACACGTGCAGAGTCGCCGACTTGACACTCTGCAGGCAGGCCGCTTGCTCAAGTACAATAGAATTCCTGACGATGCAGTTTCTGGTCTCCACGGTCAGGGGCAATTAGGACTTAGGTCAGGTTGGATGTGAGGATGTAAAACAGGGCGTAATGAGTAATAAGTGTGGGTGTTTACTGACCAAGTATTTATTGGCCAGTAGCTGTGATGTACTGTCCCTTTTTCTGTGTTTAGACAGATATAAAATAAAGTACAAGGTGTAAAATACAGAAGTGTTCAGAGTAGGTGTTACAATGATAAGGAATCTGAGCACACGGCTAGTTCTCACTTGGTGAAGAGCTGGAACGGACCTCGGAATGGCAGGGCCGCTGGCCACGAAAAGATAATGGGGCTCTTCTGGGCCTACCCTTTAAGGCCTTCCCCCGCTGCTTGGTCAGCGTTTCTTCACAGTTGCCGCTCCAGTTAGTGTGTTTGTGTGTGTATCATGTAAGCGTGGCTGTCAGCAGTATCGCCGGGCCTGCTTGTGTTGTTGAAGTGTATGAGGCTTATGGTATGCCTATGAGGGTGGTTTTGAAGTAAGATGGAGGGGTGGGTCTTTAGGGGTACTGCCCCTGGGCTGTACAAGACCTCCTCGGCCTTTGTTCGCAGCCTCGCGAACGAGAAATAGAGTAGGCGTGTCGTTGTAGTGATTCTTCTTCATCTTCTACTTGTCCCTCTTCTTCTCCTTCTTCGGTGGCGTGTGGATGTGTGGATGTCGTGTTGTCCTGGTGGTGATGTGAGTTTAGCGTGTGCTCAGAGTGGGTGGGTTTTGGGTATATGCATAGTTCATTATTCACATAAAATTACTCGTTATAAAACTAGACATTGGAATTAAAAATACATAGTTTACAATACATGGTGTGGGAAATTATTCATTCATGGTTTTGCAGAAGGGAAAAAAACATCGGTGGTTGCTGTGATGCTGCTTTGCAGCCGGATGAAAAAATTGCCTTCTGCGTGAGGTGTAAAATGTAACAATAAAAAATAAAGAGATAGTGTAGAGAGAAAGAGAAAAAATAAATGTCTTAAGGTGTGATTAATGGTTTAATATAATATGCTTTTATTGCTCGAGGTGAGGTAAGTCATTTCTACAAAATTTAAGTTAGAAGGGTAGAAAGGAAAGTCAGTGTGTACATGTGTGTGATAAATAAGAATATGTGTGTTTAGAATGTGTGGCATCATTGGTAACAAATTTTGTGTGAGGTGCCTCTTAGCAGTATTACATTATTTTCTTTTACATTATTCACTTATATTTATCTTAATTATTTTATACATAGACGGCCGTATCTACTGTACCTTGGTGGCACGCTACCCTTTGTATTCATGTGCCGTCTCATGGCTAATCCTGTCCGGCCGTTTCCGGTGCAGTTAAGTGGCCGTGCTGCTGATATACCCCTATCCTGTGGATCATTCTCTGTGGGCGAATGCCTCCACACTTGACATTGAGAGTCGCCGCCACAAATTGGTTGCGCCCTCATTGCCGTATGTTGCGTCACATCTTTGACGCTTTTGTGTTTTGTTGATCTGTCAGTAAGCCTGATACCACACAGGTATTAACCCTGCTGTTCAGATTTCTGTGTTCTGGAGTGTAGCTGTAAAAGAATGGTGGTGAGTGTTTTGGATTATGTTAGAATGAGTACAAATTAGCGAGTAAAGATGGTACATAATAATAGCATGGCACAAAAAACATGTTGCTGCTGTATGGCAGTGAAATGATCGTCACCAGTGTCATGTATCTGGTGCCGCCGTCTGTAAAGTGGAGAAGTAAAAAAAATAAAACATGTAATCATTAGCGTTATCTCCATATTGCCTCTTGTATCGGCATGTATACTTTTCTGAAATCAAAATTACAGGTATTATAGTCTGTCAATACACTCGTGTCGTCCGTCTTGTTCTTTTTCTGGCGCCTTCTTATCTTACCTTACTCTATACCTTCTTATGCCGGCTATGACTTTATGTGTATTGTTATGTCTCCTCAGTGTATTCCAGTGTATGAGTGTATGTTTGTTCGGTGGTCCACCTTACCTTATACCATGATCATTTTTGGGTTCCACTCCTTTGTGCAGTGTTGCTGAAATATAAAGTATGTTAGCAATACCCTTGGCCAATATATATATATTGCGCACCTATCGCGCAGCGCCGTTTAAGTGTTGGGTTGCGGTGCTACCGCCCCTGAGACTTCTTCGGCGTCTCGTGTATTATCGAGGTCGGTCAGCTCCAGTGGCTCTATCGTTTACATCACTGGTGGGTCGGACGGCTTTAGTGCCTCCGCCCTGTTATGTTTTTATCGGTAATTTATCGATTTATCGGACTTATCCTGGCAACTTCTAGCCGCCAGGTGCCGAACGCTCTGTGTCGCGTTCTCATCGCATATGCCTGTTTTTGCAATGTGTTGTCGGTCTTACCCTGGTAACGGTTTTAGTTGCCAGGTGCCGAACGCTCTGTCTTAATTAAAATTGTTTAACCTAGATTATATTAATTAATGCTATAAAAATATTTTGTATGTACATTCCGAAATAGTCCTTAACCAAATGCCAAAATATGTTGTAGCTACTGTTTTACAACAGTGCTTGTTAAATTTGCTTAAATCTAAGTTGCCTTCTAAATCCAACTGTATCTTATATACTAAAATTTTGACGTGAGGCTCCCCCCGGTCGGTCTCCCTTCCGAGGTGCCCTTGTGACATCCTGCCGGGACCGGAACCCAACAGGAGCCCGTAGTCCCCTCCTATAAACTAACTGTCGACTTCCCCCTCTTAATAGCTAATGTAGGCCTATGCACCTGCGTTGCTAGTGAGGAAACGCTTCGCGCGGATATCCTTTCCATTGGTCTTATGCATGCTTATATTGGCATTACTTGCCCTTGTATATTTATTAATCGGTGGCCCAGGCCGCTGTGAGGTGCCCGCCGCATTCCTCATTTACATCTCTGGCCACTCTCTGCGTTACCATTTAAGCTCTGGAGACTCGCTGTCTTCCATTTATGTGGGCACGGGACATCGTTCGGGAAAAATCATCCGATAAAATAATATCATCCGGGAATTTAGCGTCCGTGAATCCTCTTCGCCCCATATCCGGATGAGGTCTTGCGTGGCCAGGGGTTGTCCCGCTGGACCCTTGGCACACTATCTTCACTTCACGCGAATGGAATACTTGTTCCCCGCCTTAGGAACGATACTTATATTACACACTAACTAAAAGTCTAGTCCAAATTGGACGTCTCTAGGTTCGTCTCCTGAGTCTAGTATGGAGCTGGCTAATTCTCCTACTAGCCGTCAAAAGTCTCCCCTGCAGGTCTGGCTTCGACGATCGCAGTGCATAATGGGTGTAAGTTTCTTCGTCCCAGGGAACAGGCTAAGTTTCCCAGGATTCCGAAGCTTGCCCGCACTGAGTCATCGGCGCTTCGTCCCTACGTCCATCTGTCATTAAACTGGGTCAGGATCCGTTGGCATCTTGCCCCGTCTCTGCCCTTCCGTGGAGCTTCTGCTCCCTCCGTTTACCTTCTCGTCACCATCTAGTGTGATTTCAGATTCCTTTGGAAATAAGTGTGATACTGTATAATTATGAAATTATGTAAAATTTCTAGTGTTCTGGGGTTGTAGAATCTTCGAAATGCAGTGACTACTTCAGGCCTGTCATTGCCGTGTCGGACTTCTAGAGCTGATGCCTTGGTACTTTTCTGGAGGTATTAGTAAGTTTATAGGGCGTTTGGTCCCTTGTTATTAGGATCCGGGGGGTGTTATTTCCTGAATGGGGTTAGTGCGTGGTGGGAGGGGGTCGTGCATCGTTGGACTCCATGTTTATGGTGGCCGAGGGCCGATGATGCTGTTAGGAGGTATTTACTGTGAGTGGATGGGGTGGGTTTTTCCCAGGTGTCCAAAATTTGAAAATGCCATGCGGGTGTAATAGTAATACAATCCCTGGTGTGTGGGTAGGATACCTCATGCAGTGAGATGGATATGAGGCGTATCTGCTCTCTTTTGAGGATAAGGCGTGTGCTAGGATACGATAAGTTTATGTCCCTTGCATGCGGGATTATTTAATAAAATATCCGTTAGTATCAGTATGGCCTCATCTTTATATATAGAGATGTGCATCGCCGCTTAATATTTGTTTTCGAATCACCTCTAATACTC
Source organism: Meconema thalassinum (assembly GCA_946902985.2). Taxonomy (NCBI): domain Eukaryota; kingdom Metazoa; phylum Arthropoda; class Insecta; order Orthoptera; family Tettigoniidae; genus Meconema; species Meconema thalassinum. The sequence goes on along the minus strand of CAMPQE020000003.1, from coordinate 3,229,833 downwards.
AGGTGTAGGCGTTCGGGTCCAAGGTGTAGCAAACCTTAATTTGTGAGAAGCATGAAGTCTATCAACACCGATGTGTACTTTGCAATGTAGTGTAGGTGTTTTTATGTATCTGTATGTCTGTGTTGGATAGTGTTGTAGGTAATAGGGTATGTAGGAGGAAGGGTATGGGGATGGTAGCCCGTAGTTGGTACCATGGCCATCCTGATGGCGTTATCCACCCCTACTCCTATTGCAGTGTATCATCCTTTCTTGGTCGCTATGTGTTTTCTACCTGCTCTTTGGGATTTACGGTGGCTGAGTTGAGATGCCATATAGCACCTAGTGTCTCCTAAAATACTAGTCTGTGGCGTGCCCGTGTGTCTGTGATACCTACGTTGTGTAAAAATGTTTGTGTCTGTGGGCACCACCCTCTGGCTACCCTTAGGCTGTGTCGTTCACGGCCTAACCTGGTCCCCTGTTCATAACGTGGGATAGGGTGGCATGAGGCTGTGAGTATAAATCGGCATAGCATGATTGCCTGTAGTGGATTTTAGGGAGAAAAAAAACAAGAAAAGAAATCATTAGGGGGGGGGGATTGTTCCCTCATGGAATCTGTCTGTATCCGCCCCTAATTAGTTTATATGTTCGCGTGTAATTAATTGCCTGTCTGCCCCTAAGTGTTGGGCGCGTGTTGGGGGAGAGGCAGCCGTGGCTGTAATTGATGCGCTCTTGTATGTATGGAGCTGCCTGCTGCTAACTCCTACCGGCGCGTGTGCCGTTATCTGAGAGATCTTATCTTGTTCCGCGTGGCTACTTGTCACGCGCCATGTACTGTGTGTTATCACCTTTGTAGACATGTTCCTAGTGCCGTTAGTGATAGGCGTATAATAGTCTGTCTTCCGAGATCAATCCGGTCCACAATATTTGTGTAATATTGGATGCGGAGCCTAATGTAATGCCGCTCGCACTTCCAGTATAAACATCCGTGTTGTCACTGTATATCTTTATTGTTATTGTTTTTATGTTAGTGTCATCATGTCTGTATGTCATTGTCACGTCTTGCTGCTACAAGAATACCTTCCGTCAACAGTGTGTGGCAACACGCTGGAATTCGCTTATTTGCAGCGAAGTGTTTTTTGTATATTTGTTTAGTGTCCTTGTGTACGGAAAGTCTTCAATGATATGCAGGAAGGCTAACAAAACGTGACTTCCGCCACTGTCCGTATGTCGACATGTGTTTGCATTCTAGAAAGGCCAACGTGTTAACTTGTCACCTTTTTTTTCGCTCACAAGCTTGTTTGGGAATTTGTTTCCGTGATTACTTCCCCATTGTGTCTTGCTCTATTATTTTATGTCCGGGGTAATCTACATTGCCATGATTTTTGGCCGTAGAGATGTGGTGTTACCTACTTTGTGTGAGCGTTTGTCTGTGCCCGTGGCGTCCCCCGTATTCAGATTTCGGGCGCTATGGTCCAAAAAAAAGTATTTTGTGGTCCCCGTTGAGGCCTGGTGTTCCCGGTACGTCCCCTATTGGCAGTCCCGGGGTCGCTAATGCCCTAAGTAGGCTATTATAGCGAGTACCTTAGAACGGGCCTACGCCCCTGTATGTATGTGCCATGTATGTCGTCTGTGCGAATTTTGGTTGACCCTGGTCTTAATTTGTGGGCGTAGTGTGGTTTTGAATCCCCTAGTGAATGATATTCTGTCCATTGTAATACCGGGCTGTCTGTAAGTGCCTTCAGCCGACGAGTGTGTCACGTATTCGCGCTGAGCATGCAAAAGTGTTGGGTTACTTCATGTGATAACGCGCTGCCGGGACCGTATGTCCTGTCCGGCAGTTAACATTTGAAGTGTACAGCGTTCATGCTGCGACCCTGTCACGAATGGTGTGAGTGTTTCTAAAATATGTTTTCACGAGGCCCTACGTCTCTTCATGATGACCGCGCCTTACACTCTGCCCCACCATCATGGTGACGCTATCTGTGTCAGACTTGTGCATTTTATGTGCTTATACGTGTATTCCCCGTATGTAAAAGAACCTTCCTGTGTTCATGATTGTGTGGCTCAATCGTTTTTGTGCTTGTGTGTCCTGGCCTCTAGTTACCATGTCATGCCCTTGAGGCTGACTCTGGGCAGTATGCTATTGCTATATACCCTCGTGTCGGTGTATCTACCTTGTAAAAGAACCTTCCCGTGTTTATGTCTGTGCTGTGAGTGGCATTAGTGCAATTCATATGCCATCCCTGGTGTATATTTAAGGTGTGTACACAGTAATAATATGCCAGTCATATAAACCTTCTTATGCATGCCTTAATTCTTAGCTATAACTCTATGGGGAACAGTGTCTATATGGGATCCTATGGCTTTTCTATGGGATTGTGTATTCATGCTGTCTGTGCGATGCCGCCCGTGTGATTGTCTGTCCCGTGTCCATATTCCTGGTTTAATTTCAATGTACTTACGAATTGCCTTAGTTTTGGCCAGTTTTCGTCTAGTTGGGAGTGGCTTTTCCCTGTGAATGTATTTATCGTCGCCCGAGCAATGTTGCTCGACGGGGTGAATATTTTTGCCCTGTTATGAGGGTATAGGCCTCCGCCTCCCATTGAGGTGCTTCTTTACTATTTTTCAGGGGTGTTTTAAGTAAAGTAAGCCTAAGCCTACGTTCACCGTAGTGCCTGTTAATAGGCGTAGGTGTGCTGGCGCCTGAAGGGCTGCATTGGCTCCTCGCTACCCTATCAGTGTCTGTGCGCGTGTATGCCCCCCTGTCTGCCTGGCCTCGTGGGGTGGGCGGTATAACTTCCCTTATACCCCGTGTACTTTGTTTTGGAGGCAGGATAGTGCGTGCAGGCGTGTGTGTTACACCCTGGTGAACTGTAAGCAATCCCCCTGTATTTCTTTGTATTGGGGGTGCACATGCTCGTGTCCATTGATTCATTGATTCATTTATTTGCAATGGAGGGTGTGCCCCCCGGTGGCAAATTGGATATACATAACAAATAAATAATTATACATAACAATTCAATATCAATTATACAACAATTAAACTGGAGTATTTACACAAAATGTCAGTCTTTTCTTAAACACACCTATATGTTTGGGAAAAGGCTCTAAGACTACGGCAGGAAGAGAGATCCAGTTATCAATGGCACGGTTTACAAAATAATATTTACCATAATTTGTTCGCTGTGGTCGGCCCTTAACTTTGAAAGGATGATCGCTCCTACCCATGTAAGTGGGCTTTCCCAATCGTTTGCTAAGCTCACCCCATGCTGGTTGATTTGTATACGTGTTGTACATAGCGCAGAGTCTAGATTTCATCCTCCTTGCCTCCAGTGATTCCCACCCAAGTTTCTTTAACATACGGCTCACACTGCTCCTGGGATTAAAGTCACTGAGCACAAATCTAGCGGCCTTTCTTTGTACCATTTCCAACTCATTGATGAGCCCTACTTGATATGGATCCCAAACCGCCGAGGCTTATTCCAGAATAGGTCTTACAAGTGACAAATAGCCTAATTATTTAGCAGAGGTACTACTTCCTTTTAATACCCTCATTACAAAGTGCAGGGATTTGTAAGCTTTTGAAACTACACTTCTTACATGACTACTCCATTTCATATCATTCCTTACGTGAACGCCCAAATATTTTCAAGAATCTTCTTCTACAAGTATTTCCGAGCCAATGTTATATTGAAAATCCTGCCTTCGCACTTTCCCTATTTTTAAGAGACTACATTTTCTTGTGTTTATTTTCATTTTATTTTCAATCGCCCACTTATAGACCTGGTTCAGGTCCTCTTGAAGCACTGCATTGGCTTGTGAGTCATGTATCTTTCGATATATTACACAATCATCCGCAAACAATCGACAGTCACTGCGAATCCCATTTGGTAAGTCATTTATAAACGCCAAAAATAACAAAGTTCCGATTACGCGGCCCTGAGGGATACCTGACGTTACGGTAATTTCATCCGAGAATATGCCTTCGACTTTTACTTTATGTGAACGACCCGTCAAAAATTCTTGGATCCATAAAATTACCCTTCTATCAATCTCGTCGAAGCTAATTTATGGAGTAGCATGTCATGCGGCACGACATCAAATGCCTTCGCAAAATCTATAACTACGGCGTCGACTGAAACTCCATGGTCTAACGATTCGCTAATGTCTTGAAAAAGTGATAGCATCTGACTGTCGCATGAGTAACCTTTCCGAAATCCATGTTGCTTATCATTAATCCATGATAATGTTTCCCACTGTTCCCTCAAGTAGTCGCAAATGAGATGCTCCATCTGTTTACAAATGCCTCCATTGTGGCGAAATCGCCCTCTAAACTGGCGGTAGGGGTCGTGTAATTGTTTGTGAGCGCCCTTGCAATGTATTGGAGGGTAGTCTGGCCTTTTTCTGGGCGATGGCCACGGCAGACTCCTTCCTTCGCGTCTGGGTATGTGTGTAGGTCTGTATGGGCTTATCGTGCTGTGGCACGTTCTCTACGTCCTCAGCCCATGATATAGTTTCCTCCAGGTTCATCTCTGTGTTGTCATGTGTGTTCGAGAGCCCTGGCGTCAACTCCCTCTCGTTCATTTGTTCTGAGGGGGTTGGCGTAGGCTTCGCCCCTCGGTCTGGTAAAATTGCCTCCCGGACCGGAGATGAGGGCCGTGTGTCTATGTGAGTTTGGCCCTGTAGTGTATTGGAGGTTAGCCTGACCGATTTCTGGCCTATGGCCACGGCAGACTCCTTCCATTGTGCGGCAGTAAGTGTATAGTTATGGACCTGTTCGCGAATTGCTGCGTTGACGTGTTTTCGTCCTATACAGTTCTGTGGCCGCCAACTGGAGGAGCGCCTGTTCGCGAAGAAGCTCCCTGTATTGGGCATATAACATTGTGTAGTGCACCCTTATTCGCTCTAAGGTTGTGTTATCCATTATAGGGCCACGTGTAGTATCTAATCGGTCATATATCCTGTTCCTTCGGACATGGCTCCTGTTGAGGTGTTCGTGTATGTTACTTAAATGTTAATGTGCGCGTCTCAATTGCGCTATCCTACCCTCCGACGGGGTGCATGGCTGTTTGCCCTGTATTGCTCCAACCCTTGTCTGGAGTGACCGTATTTGTACCTGTCGCCTTTGTATATGCCTCTGGCACCTTAGTAATAAGGTGAATAATACTGGTGCACCCCTATCGCCTCTATGGCTTACAACCCCTTTTGCTTCTGCATGTGGTGCCATTATGTATAGCGTAATCTTAATGTAATGCTATTTTAAGTGTAGTGTATCCTGTCAGGATTTATGTATTTTTAACAGTGTTGGTTATAAAGAAACCAAAAAAAGAACTGCCGCCCTAATGGGGGGTGGGTGGCTGGGTTAAAATTTCCCTTACATTCCCAGAGAGGGGAACAAATAATGCTTTCTCTCAGTGAAAAACAATGTTTCAAATTTCGCTTGGCTGCTTTCGGTATGGATCGCTCTACCACGAGGGCTCGTTGTTTGAGTCCCTTACCCTTATTTTGCGAGGTAGCCAATATGTTTTATCCCTCTGTTGGGGGTGGGATAAACAGGTAGTGTATTGTATGTCTACCCCTTATTATTCCCGTTTTCCAACGGGGTCGGGGATGAGATGCGATGGAAGTATTCGTGGCGATGATTTTTACGGCCGGATGCCCTTCCTGACGCCAACCTGATGAGAGGAGTTAATGAGAGATGAAATGAATGATGGTGAATGAAACTGGGCAAGGATGTGGAAGGAAGCGGCCGTGGCCTGTCAGAAGGTACCGTCCCAGCATTTGCCTGGTGTTGAAAATGGGAAACCATGGATAACCATTTCAAGGACGACCGACGGCGGGGCTCGAACCCACGCGTCTACCGAGTCAGCAGAGAGCTTGGCCCCATGACCCAATGCTGAGCTTTAGCCAGCGTAGCCACTACTGTCGGTGATAAACAGGGTAGTGTAAATGTGTTAATTTAAGGGTGTTTCCGAATAGGGGTAGTTTCCCGTAATTGGTGTGAGTACGTAATATATTGGGGGCGTCCCTACAGGATGCGTTTACCTGCTAGGGGATGAGTGTTTAAGGTGAGCTAATGACTTAGCCTGCCAATTAAGTAGAGCGAGCGATTCAGCGAGCTCACGTGCAGAGTCGGTGACTTGACACTCTGCAGTCGGGCCGCTTGCTCGAGTACAATAGAATTCCTGACGATGCAGTTTCTGGTCTCCACGGTCAGGGGCAATTAGGACTAAGGTCAGGTTGGGTGTGAGGATGTAAAACAGGGCGTAATGAGTAATAAGTGTGGGTGTTTACTGACCAAGTATTTATTGGCCAGTAGCTGTGATGTACTGTCCCTTTTTCTGTGTTTAGACAGATATAAAATAAAGTACAAGGTGTAAAATACAGAAGTGTTCAGAGTAGGTGTTACAATGATAAGGAATCGGAGCACACGGCTAGTTCTCACCTGGTGAAGAGCTGGAACGGACCTCGGAATGGCAGGGCCGCTGGCCACGAACAGATAATGGGGCTCTTCTGGGCCTAGCCTTTAAGGCCTTCCCCCACTGCTTGGTCAGCGTTTCTTCACAGTTGCCGCTCCAGTTAGTGTGTTTGTGTGTGTCTTATGTAAGCGTGGCTGTCAGCAGAATCGCCGGGCCTGCTTGTGTTGTTGAAGTGTATGAGGCTTATGGTATGCCTCTGAGGGTGGTTTTGATGAAAGATGGAGGGGTGAGATTTTCGGGGTACTGACCCTGGGCTGTACAATATCTTGGAAGGTATGACTGGGACCTATTTCAAAATTGGCACACGTATAGATAATAATATTGAAGTTATATTTCCAGGAGGCCATACATGTCAGTATTGCCAAAATGATTATAAGCCTGCTGATAGATCCAAATTTTAAATGCATATAACTTCTACAGTATCAATTGGATTTCAACCAAATTTCGTATGTGCTATGTGTACATAAACATATATTACTGAGCGTATTCTTAAGAGCCACCATGGCTGCCAACTGATAATATATGATCGCATTTTTCAAAATCCAAATACCCATATATCAGAAAGTATGCCAGCCGACAGCTTTAAACTATGCACACGTATAGTACATGACATTATATATTAATTTGGAGTAAGTTATATATGTACGTCAGTGCTACCAACATGATTCTAAGTCTACTGAGAGGTCCAAATTAAAATACATGTATCGTCTATACTATCATTTGGATTTCAACCAAATTTTGTGTGTGCTATGTGTACCATAACAGACATGACTATGCCGATTCTTAAGAGTAACCAGGGCTGCCAACTGTTAATAAATACTGTTTCTATTTTTGTTACCCTAACATCAATCTATCAGAAAGTATGCAAGCCAATAGCTCTAAACTTTGCACACGTATAGTACCTGGCATTCTAGATTAATTTGGAGTAACTAATATAGGCATACGCCAGTTCTGCCAACATGATCTTAAGCCTGCTGATAGGTCAAATTTTAAAATGCATGTAACTTCTATACTAACTAATGGATTTCATTCAAAATTGACACAACAATAGATCATATTATTTCAGATTATTTATGATCAATACACGTATGCCTTTGTTGCCAACATGATTTTACGCGCGCTGTTAAATCCAATGTTTAACTGCATGTAACCTCCATTCTTTCCATAGGACTTCAACCACATTTTGTATTCTGTACCTTAAGAGATGGAACTAAGAATATATTCAGTCACCTTGGCTGCCAACTGTAGTTCTCTATTAGGCTACGTTATGCCAGGTATACAGTATTTCGAACTAATTAGAAATTTCGATATTACCAACTTAATTTCGTCATTATTCTAGATAGATCCATAATATAGATTAATCATTGGCATGATTCTTAAATTTTAAGAAAAGTAGGCTCTTTAGTTCGTCACGGAACTTCCTGTTTTTAATTATTTTCTGACGTTGCGCAGGGTACGCCCGATTGCTCTTCTGTCACAATCTTTGGGGAGGCTCCTTTCGTGCACCCCGATGAGAGAGATCATTTAAGTTATCTGCGCTGTTGTGATGAACAGATATCAATCCATTTGATGTTGTTCCCAATTGTTCTTGTCATGGGGCTCTGAAAAGAGCCTTTCAAGCTATAAGAACTATGCATGTCTTGCATTGCCAGGAGATCTACAAGAGATAGTCTGGCAGTCAGTTCGTTGTTGCTCTCTTAGCACCACCCAGGGGACACGTGCATGGCAATTTATAGGTAATACCTGCGGACGTGAGCAACAGTGGACTCGAGACAAACTCCATACTAAGATGGTGAAGAAGGAACTCAGACACCTTAAAACATCATCTCCACAGACATCATCCTTTGCAGCTGCCTTCAACCGTGAAGAAATAGACGTAGCAATAAAAGACTTGAAAATCGGAAAGGCTCCTGGCTTTGATGGCATCCATCCTGAGTTCCTAATTAACCTAGGCCACAATGCTAGGAACTGGCTCCCTAGCTTTTTCAGTGATATCTTGAAACTGGGGGCGATACCTAAAGAATTTAAGAAAAGCAAGATTATTGCCATTTTGAAACATGGAAAACCAAAAGATCAACCCGGAAATTATTGACCAATAGCTTTACTGAGCTGCTGTTTCAAACTCCTAGAACGACTGATTTACAACAGAATCTGCCCTATAATCACCCAACACATTCCTATTGAACAAGCGGGCTTCAGACCAAAACGCAGCTGCTGTGACCAAATTCTTACCCTTACCTCATATATAGAGGCTGGTTTTCAACTGCAACTGAAAACTTCTGTTGCATTTTTAGACTTCTCAGCTGCTTACGATACAGTTTGGAAAGAAGGGTTAATGTACAAACTACACCGAGTGATTTCTTGTAAAACAATTGTCAAGCTCATCACGAACATGCTCAGTGACAGGATCTTCCAAGTGATCATGGGAACACAAATAAGCAAGCAAAGGAAACTGAACAACGGTCTTCCACAAGGATCGGTACTAGCTCCACTCCTCTTTAACCTATACATATCAGATCTACCGGAAACTCAGTCAAAGAAGTTCTGCTATGCTGACGATATAGCTCTTGCCACAAGGCACAGCAGCATCAGTGAAACTGAAAAAACGCTTGGAGAGGACATGGCTATCCTTGAAAGGTAATTCATCAAGTGGAGACTTAAGCCAAGCTTAACTAAAACTGAGGTATCCTGTTTTAATCTCAAGAACAAAATGGCAAACAAAGTAATTCAAGTACCCTTTGGAGGAACTATCCTCAGGAACAACAAATATCCTAAGTATTTGGGCATTACCCTGGATCGCACCCTTTCTTTCAGAAAACACCTTGAGAATACAGCAGCTAAAATAAAAAGTCGTAACAACATCCTCGACAAACTTTGTGGCACATAGTGGGGAGCCTCTGCAGAAACCCTAAGGGGTTCAGCTATAAGTCTTGTCTTCTCTGTGGCTGATTATTGTGCTCCAGTATGGATAAATAGTCCTCATGTGAAACTGCTCTAAATAGGATCCGCACAAATACCGGAATCTGCGCAGAGTCCTTGTTCAGATGGGGCAAAGTTCCGTCCCCCCAGTGTGACTGCGGTGCTCCTTCCCAGTCTATACAACACATTGCATTCGAGTGCAGACTGCGGGCCTATGAAGGTGATCCACTGGACTTTATTCAGGCCACACCTTCTGTGATTCTGTGGCTGGATAGTTTGGACTTTAAAATATAGATATGTTGCTGTTTCTTTAATCTGAATGAAGGATCGATCCGGGAAATTGTGTGTCTGTCTGTCTGTCTGTGTCACCGCCTATCAACTTCTATACGCCTAGAGCTATCTAAACCAAGTTTGGTAAGAGTAAATATCTATACTTGAGTATCGCACCGCCATATTTGAAATTGACGTCATTGCTAGCAACTGCTGGAGTATCGCAATTGAAATTTGAGCTCTATGTTGGATATCTCAGAAATTATTCATGCGAACTATTCCAAAATTTGCACACATATAGATAACAACATTCCCGATTCATTTTCAGAAATCCATACATGCCAGTGTTGCCAACATGATTCTAAGGTCCAATTTCTAAATGCATCTAACTTCTATACTATCGATTGGATTTCAACCAAATTTCATATGTACTATGTGTACGACAACAGATATGACTGTGCGTATTAAAAAGAGCCACCAGGGCTGCCAACTGTTAATAAATGCTCTCTCTATGTTTCAACACTAATATAAATATATCAGAAACTATGCAAGCCAGCAGATCTAAACTTTGCACACGTACTGTACAGTATCTGAGTAACTTATATACCTCTGTGATGCCAACATGATTCTAAGCTTTCTGATAGTTTCAATCTTTAATTACATGTAACGTGTATACTAACAAATGGATTTTATCCGAAATTTGCATTATAATAGATCGTAATATTTCAGATTAATTCTGAGCATCACATACATGACATTGTTCCGAACATGATTTTGCGCGCACTGATAATTCCAATATCAAACAGCATGTAAAGTCCATACTATCCATTAGAATTCAAACACATTTTGTATGTGCAATCTATACCTCTCTATATACCGATCATTGGCTGCAATAAGTGAAATATATAATAATGTTCTTGGATTTACGCCCCTTTTAAATACTGCTGCTATTAGTGAAATAAAGGCGGAGGTGATATAGTTGCGATTTCGATTGTTTGCAAGTTTTTCAATGGTAGATTGAAAATGTAGCGAGAAGTGGTAATTGACTAGGTTAATTTATGGCTACAATATATTAGTTAAGTTTTCTATTAAAAATAATACCCCTACCAATACAATCCACGAAACATATATTGAATGAAAGTGCATGCTTCGACCTTCCGATGGAGTCTTCTTCAGCTTTTATCTAAGTCAAAATATATTCTAATTAAAATTTAGAGTAAATATAACTAAACTGTAAATAAATAAATAGAGAAAGAAGGAGAGAAATACAGAAAGTAATAAATAAATAAATAAATAAATCCTACTTAGTATAAAACAAAGTCCCCGATTCTTGGATGTTACGGGTAATCTCGAGACCCACTGAATTGATATTGATGCGGTTTTCACCATTCTGTAAAGGATATCTCGAGGATGATGATCAAAGGAAGCCAAGCAGTAATGATTTCAGTGGAACAGTAGAAAAAAAAACCTGGCGTCGAGCGCTTTATAAGCATACGCTGGGCAAACCGTTAAAAATATATAAATACTATGAGTGTAAGAATTGTTCAGCATGAAAAGTTCTACAAAAAAGTCCGCGAGAGCATATGTCTATCTTCAATACATCGCCCACTATAAGTGATTTTTCGTTTTAATTTCTTCCAACCATGTCCATTCAACTACTGAGGCGACAGTTTACGAGCTAGTTAAAGGCGAGTCTAGCATCCCTGTTACAGTCTAGCTTGCGGGCGAACCTATTGCCCCAGATACAACCAGCAGCAAACTGTCGAGTCGTGTTGAGTTAAGATTTCTCAGAAGGGTGGTTGTATTTGGAGTTTTCTTGGAAGTGCAACTCGGGTTTTCTTCATTTCGCCTGTGAAACACAGTCAAGTTAAGATTGGACGGAAGTGGGATGATATTAAATTAAATTATACTGATTGGCGTATAATCTCTACTTAGTATAAAACAAAGTCCCCGATTCTTGGATGTCACGGGTAATCTCGAGAACCACTGTATGGATTTTGATGAGGTTTCACCATTCTGTAGAGGATACTTCGAGGAAGGTTTCTGTACAAAATAATTTATTTATGATCAAAGGAAGCCAAGCAGTAACGATTTCAGAGAAAAGGTCGAAAAAAAATCCTGGCGTCCGTGCGCTTTTTAAACTTACGCTGAGCAAACCCTTAAAATTATCAATATACAATGAGTGTAAGAATTGTTCAGCATGAAAAGTTCTACAAAAACGTACGCGAGAGCACATCTCTATATTCAATATATCATCCAATATAAGTGTTTTCGGATTGGACGGAAGGGGGATTTATGTTTCATGCACCTCGCCATTCTTAAATTACGTCAGACAAGAATTTATTGCACATGCAACTCCATGATAATATAGTTAATAGTCCAGTCAGTGATTTGAACCCATCAAGCCGAGACGTAAAACTGATATAGATCGTAGTTAATTGACATCGTAAAGAAGCGCCTATCACGTAATGCATTCACAACTCTTCCCGGGCGAAGCCGGGCCAGGTTGCTAGTAAATAAATAATAAAATATAAATAAATAAATAAATACATAAATAAATGGAACCGTAATACATGTGTGGACAATAATAAGAATTTCTTAGAAACTCGGAAAACTACTGCCAAAATTATCAGAACAAGCAACATGCAGCATAATAAAGATATCATTGGCCAAGCAGAGAAGAATTTCCAGCGGAAGAACACTAGTGTCGTCTACCAGGCTTTTAAATCACAAATAACACCCTATTCAGCTCCTACACGTTACCTTTGGGGAGCTGACAGAGATCCTAAACTGAACAATGAGAAGTGTACCACAGCCCTAGCTGAGTATTTCAGCGAACTTCTTAACTCCGAGGAACCCATGGAAAAGCTACCTTTAGAACCCAAGAGCGTTGTTAAACCACACTCTCTTCCTCCAACAAAGGAAGAGATCCGTAAAATCATATCCGTACTAAAGTCCAATAAAGCTGCAGGCGATGATGGGATCATTGCAGAGCTCTGGAAGTATGCTGAAGAAGAGTCACTACAGAGTATCCATGACATATTATCTAATGTCTGGTTGACAGAACAATTACTTAGTGACTGGACCTCACCTATCATCCACCCACCCCAGGTTCAGCTGGATTCCTGCATTGGAGAGCAGGAAGCAGGATTTCGAAAGTCAATGGCATGTGCCGAACAGATTCAGAATCTGACAACCATTCTCAGACACAAAATTCTAAGTGCCTCGCTTTATATGGCAGTTTTCTTTGACTTCAAAAATGCCTACGACTCAGTAGACAGAGAGTCACTCATTCAGATACTTGCTGAATTGGGGCTAGATAAAAAAGATCCTGAACCTTGTGAAAGCGACTTTCAACAACACCACAGTCAAAGTCAAATTCAGAAGGGAACAGTCCTTGAGCTTCGAGGCCAGATTGCCTTTTAGAAAAAGTAATTCGTGAGTGGACAAAAACTCTGAAGGATGATTCTGGATTGAGAATAAGCTACAGGAAAGACAAGTTAACATCCCCTGTTCAGCCTTTGCAAACGACCTTGCACTCCTAGCGTCCAGTGTGGAGGAGCTAACCATCAACTCTATCCTCTCTGGATTATAACACATAGCAGCTAAAGTAGGCTTAAAGATTGCCATGAACAAAACACAGTTTATCAGCAACATCAGAGATGTGCCCGAGTCAATCCCACTGGGGGACAAAGTAGTACGAAGGACTAACTCCTTCAAAAACCTAGGGGAATGGATAACTCCAAACATCAATGACCTGGCCATGAACGACAGGTGCACCAAACTGGAGAGAATATGTACAAATACAAATCCCTTTCAATGAATCTCAAACTCAGACATTGCAGTCCTGTAGTGAGACCATCGGTACTATATGGCTCAGGATGCCTAAATATGGAAAGAAAAGGACAACTCCGGAAATTGGAACTGAAAGCCCGGTAGATTCTGCAAACGACCATGGGCCCTATTAAAGAGGAAGGCTTGTATAGAATAAGGCACAACAATGAACTGTATGAACAAGTGGAGAGCATTACAACAGCTATGAGAAAGAGGAGGCTGATCTTCTATGGTCATATTATGAGAATGGATAATCAGAGGCTCACATCCAGAATTATCAACACTTTCTCTAAAGGGAAAGCAACTAACGGAAAATGGACGTAACTAGTCTGGAACGACCTTGAACAATTGGATATTGACCCCAGTAACATCTACAACAGGAATAAATACAGAACAAGAGATTCTCTCCAGTCGCTAACAGCAAAAGCAGGTGTGAAATGGACTCGGGAGCGGAAGGACATTCACAGTGTCAGGATGAAGGAATACTGGGCTAAGATGAAAGCTGCCAGAGATAAGAACCACGTTGTCCACAGCCGGCCCAATCGGAACTAAAAATATAAAGAAAGAAATAAATAAAGGAAGAAAGAAAGAAAGAAAGAAAGAAAGAAAGGAAGAAAAAAAGAAAAAAAATGAATAAATGAATGAATAAATTAATAAATAAATAAATACGTAAGTAAATAAAAAGAATAATTACATAAATAAATAAATAAATAAATAAATAAATAAACGAATAAATGAAGAAAGGAAGTAAGAAAGAAAAAAGAGTAAATAAGGAAAGGAAGACAGAAGGAAAGGAAGTAAGAAAGAGAGAAACAAATAAATAAATAAATAAATATAAATAGAAAGAAAGAAACCGCCAAGGGAAGACCGAAAGAAAGGAAGTAAGAAAGAAAAATAGAAAGAAACAAAAAACATAAATAAATACATAAATAAATAAAAAATAAATAAATAAAGGAAGGAAGTAGAAAAGAGAGAAATAAATAAATAAAGAAAGAAAGAAAGAAAGGAAGAAGGGAAGACAGAAAGGAACTAAGAAAGAGAAAAATAAATAAATAATTAATTAACTAAATAAATAAATAAATTGATATCCTTTCAAAACATTAAAATATGAATTGGAACATTATAATTCTGAATTTTGTTAAAGTTAATAAAGATAAATGAATATTCTCAAAAAAACTACGTGCAGTCAGTTATCAATATGGAAAATTTCTTCAAAATTTAAAGTTTTATATCCTGTGGATAATGGACTATTGGACATCTATTTTGATAATAATAGTAATAATAATAATAATAACAATAATGTTATTGGTTTTACGCCCCTCTTGACTACTCTGGCTTTTAGAGACACCGAGGTGCCGGAAATTTGCCCCGAAAGGGATCTTTAATGTGCCAGTAAGTCCACTGACACGGCTCCCCGGCATTTACGCACCCTTAAATGGCAGCTGCCTGCACCAGGATTTGATCTTGCAACCTTGGGATCAGCAGGCGGAAACTTTACCACTGAGCCACACAGCCAGTCTGATATCCCTTTGGAGGAATACATATCTGTGAACTTAGTATTTGGCAAGGATGGCTTTCAAAAATATGGTATATTGGCTTCCACGGCCAGTGAATTAAAACTCAGCAATTCTTCTTGGTTTGTGCCGTGTCTTGTGTGGGGTTTCGCCTAGGACACCAAGCTGGCTCATCAGCGGGCCCTTGGTGTCCCCACCCGGACCCACCTCCCCCCTCCCAGGAATAGCAAACTGCGCGCTATTAATACCTCCCTTTTTCTGAACTAAAAGCTCAAGCAGCCATAGGGAGTTTATGGCTGCTTGAGATTTTAGTTCTCGCAGTAAAGAGGTGGAGGTGCGCTTCATAAGAAGGAAGGTAGCGTGCAGTTCGCTACTCCTGAGGGGTCCGGGCGGGAATACCAAGAACCCGCTGATGACCTAGCTTGGTGTCCTAGGTGAAACCCCACACAAGACACGGCACAAACCTAAACGAATTAATGTGTTTTAATGGCTTTGATATTTTTTTCTACATGATTTGTAGTTGGACATGTTGACACAGGGCAAGTATGAGCTGACCTTGAACCAATTCACCACGTGTCCAGATGAGGGCACCATGACTATGAAGTACGATCTACAGAGGCACAAGTTGGGAAGTAACCAGTTTGGATACAGTGGCAACATTACCATTCCTCAGGACATGGATGGCAAGTTTCACGTAAGTACCTTCAGTTGTAATTCACTGGAATGACGTAAATATTTCAAGTGTTGGTATTCTCTTTTTCTTATTTTTAGCCTATTTTAATTTTATACAAAAAAAAGGTTATGAGATCAACTTTTGTCCGTGTGTGTGTCCCCCTAATAAATTCCAAACGACTGGAGCGATCTCAATGAAACTCGGTAAGGTCATAATACAATTATACCCCGACCGTACCCCTCAAATCTTATTACATCTCACCAATCCAACATGGCGGCTGTGCGAAATATGTCCGAAACTATTACTGATATCACCCTGAAATTGTGTACGGTGATAAAGGGCACTACCAGAAGTTCACCTGTTCACGAACACAGCGGCCAAGCGAAGTTGACTTTTAAATGGACTTTTCTCGCGATTTGACCATCTGAGCGCAGTGAAATATGGTACAGTAAATGTTTATACACATTGTAATGCACTGACATCTAATTTAGTTCAATTGTTCACATAACCTTTAGATGTCGGCTGTGCGCAATTTTAAAATTAAGTTTTATTTTATGTGATCGAAGTGAACGTTTGAATAATGAATCTACGCCATAGAGTTATGCCTACATATATAACAAGATGTTCAGTAAAGAACATATAGCCTACTTTCTAATAAATGTATGGGTATTCTTATAACTCTTTGTCCTTTTCAAGGAGTATAATTGAATGTTGGTTGTAGTAGAAGCTTGATGAAATACAACGTGCTATACGGATCTTAAACATGAATATGTGGTGTCCTTTGCTAGTGCTACCTCTGTAAAAAAAAACATTCAATTCGGTTTCACCGTGTTTGAAAAGGTAGGGGAATCGACTTGCACACATGCATGACCACCATCCACAAATTATTGTGCCGATGACCTTGCAGTATGGTCAAAGATTCTTTATACATAAAGTTATAATGTTGCAAAATTTCTTAGAGATCAGATGATTAGGTTGGTCGTAAATTGATTCAAGATTTGAACATTTGGTTGGCTGCCATTATGTTTCCATCAAGATGGCGGTGATATATAACATGACACTGAAGTGCCCTTTGCTAGTTCTACCTCTATACCAAATTTCGTTCAATTCGGTTTCACGGGGTTCGAATTGATAGAGGGGGGCGGACATTCATAATACACACACTCACACACACACACACAGACACACAGACAGACACAAAATTTTTGGCCCTGTGTTTATCTCATAAGTCTACTTTCATTTTTTGCAAAAATCGAAAGTAGGCTAAAAGATTTATAACTATTATAAAGGAGGGGAATATTGATTATGATGTTTCCACGATATATACTGGAATGGAATTATAATAGACAGGAAATGTAGAAGAACTTACACTGCCTGTTGAGTGAGTATATTGTTTACGTACCATAATATTGCGTCAATTATCCAGCGGTTTGGTGGCTCAGTGGTAAGTTGGTCACTAGTCGTGGCCGAGTGAGGTGCGTGTGTGCGAGCTGTGAGACCGCATTGGAAGAGTGTACGTTTCCTAATACCGGTGCTTCCGATAGTTCCACGGGTGTACTGACCTTCCGTGTGTCATTCGGACAATACTTTTTCAAGTAGTGTTCCAGATAGGACAACAAAACTAGAAACCCAGAAAACCCCGCTGAAAATCATGTCCGGATATCAGAGGAAAAACACCGTACGCTGTCAATGGGACAGGCAGAGTTCTCGCCCCACACCAGGAGAAATTCACCGCTGGATTAGCGATACCCTCCGGTTGACTGTCGACCAAGTAGAAACCATCCAGTTAAATGCGCAAGAAAGAACCATGAACATCAAGGTAATCAGCATATCTACTTATCAGAAATTGCTAAATACTTTTGCAGCTCCTATTAAATTTCAGTATGACTCAGGCGAAATGACTAATGTTAAGCTCTCCACAGCGGATTCAAATTTTACCGCAGTGCGTATATTTAATGTCCCACTCGAAGTTCCCCCTGACATTTTCAAATCCGTCCTGACGAAATATGGTACTGTGAGTGACGTCAGGAAAGAACAATGGTCTTCTGCTTATCAGTTCCCGGTGTATAATGGAATACGTGCAGTCACTATGGAAATCAAACAAGATATCCCCTCCACTGAGACTTTTGGTGGCCATCTGGCTACATATCATATAATGGACAGAAACATACCTGTTTAATTTGCAATGCTAACACACATCTACGTATCAACTGTCCAATGAAAATGATTCCCCTCGGTATAACTCCTACACAACAACGACTTGTCCAATACTCGGATGTTGTGACACAGCAAACGTCACTTGAAAACATGCTTATTGATCAGTCAGCTGGGACACCAGCAGAAGTGGCCTCTGACACACATGATGCAGAACACATACCTTGCACTGACCAGATAAGCGAGCCACAGAGTGCCCCTGTGCTATCGGCCACCTGTATGGCAGCCTTAGAGCCAACTCTGCCGTCACTACAGGCTGCCACAGAAATTTTGTCTTCACTGCTCCCACCTTCTCTGGTACGTACCGACTCACTTAAGCAGGTTGATCGGGGAACTGAGAACGTATCTAAGAAGATTAAAACAAATGCCTCGATTGCCGTACCAGCCCCGAAGAATCCAACTGGTTCTATAAACGTTCCCGCAGCTGTGAAAAAGAAACAAAATCTTCATTCTACGTCATGTAGGGACCCACGAACGCTCTCAAACGCTGACAGCCGGCCTATGAATGGCAGTCATAAGGATCTATCTCAACCTAATTTGACATAGTGCACCAGTATATTTCTCACCCGTGTCTTTTTTTTTCTCGATTCCACCTTCCAGTATGTCTAGCACAGCTTTTATACTTCTCTTAATGGCGCAATTTCTCACTGTGGCCACTGTGAATATCAATGTAATAGAATGCCCCCTGAAATTTCAACTGTTGGAGAGATTCCTTCGAGATGCAGACATTGACATTGCTTTCATTCAAGAAGTTGCTATACCCTGTCTTCCCATATCTGCCTTCTACAAACAATACATCAATACCGGTACTACGAATAGAGGGACCGGATTCCTCATAAGATATGATATCCCACTCGAAGGTGTGCTATGTCATCCATCAGGACGCATAATATCTGGACACATAAACAATACCACCCTGATAAATGTATATGCCCCATCCGGGTCCAATAAACTTGTGGAACGGAAAATGCTCTTTCAACAGAGTATACTGCCTCATCTGCACGACGTTAAGGAAAAACTTATTCTTGCAGGGGATTTCAATTGTATTAAACACCCAGAGGATTCCACTAGTCCATACCAAGGTGTCAACCCGGCTCTCAGGACCCTCCTTACCTCCCTACACCTCATTGATGCTGTGGATAGTTTAAGGGTGCCCCTGCCCCATTACACCTGTATAAGTAACAACTCCTCATCACGAAATGACCGCATCTACTTTTCCCAGGAACTTATCCAGCCTAGACGATATGAAGTGATACCTGCCAGTTTCACTAACCATCATGCAGTCGTATGTACAATCTCTTACCCCCATCCCATATTTCACATAGGAAGAGGTTTTTGGAAAATGAATTGCTCGCTGTTACTGGAGGAGGAATGCCAAGATATTTTAAGACAACACTGGACTCGATGGGTCCAACAAAAATGCAACTTTCGCGACTGTGCAGACTGGTGGGATATTTTGGTTAAACCAGGGATCCGCTGCGTCTTTAAGAACATATCCTACCAAAGAGGTCGGGAAAGACGGGATACAGTTGAATTTTACTATCGAATTCTTCGCCAGCTCCAGCAAAGATCTGATGCTGGGGAGCGTATGTATGACCAGATTCGGGAAGTTAAAACCAAGCTCCTGTCTCTACAGCAACGAACGCTCGCTCATATAAACGTGGCTTTAAAAGATCGTACAGTGCTCCCGGACGAAAGTGCAAGTGTATACCATATCGCCAAAGGACAACGTGAGCGGCAACGTAACTATATCCACCACCTCCGCACCAGTACTGGAAGTGTCGTCACCTCCCCTGACGCTATACGTAGTGAAATATCATTATTTTATCAACGGTTCTACGCTAAGGCTCCAATTGATCCACAGCAGGTGACCCTATTGCTTTCATCTTGCAGTACCCAACTATCTCCGGACAACAAAACTCTGCTCAGCGCGGATATTACGGATGAAGAGATTCACTCTGTGGTTAAGCACCTCCCAAATAACCGCTCACCTGGCATTGATGGACTGCCATATGAACTGTATAAACACTTCTGACCTCTCATTGGCAAAGAATTTTGTCACGCCTTGCGTACCATTCTCCAATGTCGTGCTCTTTGTCAATCACATCACGAGGGTACCATAGTCCTCATACCAAAAACATCATCTCCCATGGCAATTGGTGACTTCCGACCAGTTACTCTGCTCTGCAGTGATTATAAAGTCCTTACCAAAGTACTTGCATGCCGATTGAAGTCTGTTCTACATGATATCATTGGTGATGAGCAATGTTGCAGTATTCCTGGAAGAACTCTGTTAACAAACTTAGCGATACTACGGGACCTACACCTAAAAGCCGAAATGCTCCCCACTGAGTCAATGAGTTTTCTCACCTTAGATCTTGATAAAGACTTCGACCGCATCAGTAAGGAATACTTGTACATGGTCTTGCAGCACTTTGAATTTCCTGAAATCCTTATTGACTACATTCGTATGATAAATTGTAATGCTACGTCTCGAGTGCTCGTCAACGGTTTTCTTTCCCCTCTGATTCCAATACAACGGTCAGTTAGGCAAGGATGTCCCCTTTCCATGCTACTTTTTGTCATTGGCCTTGCACCGTTCATTCGGACTACCCAAGTGAAGCTACAGGGTTACAAACTGTCCACACATGTTTTTGGCATGTGCGCCTATGCTGATGACGTATCAATATTGATCCGCAATAATGAAGATATCACCCACATCGATAGCGTCCTTCAGCTCTACCATATCGCCTCTGGAGCACAATCGAACCCCCAGAAAACTGCTTTGCTTCCGCTCAATACTAACTCAGTGATTACCCAACAGCCCTGGTTACGGATAGTAAATGAGGTGAAATTCTTGGCATTACCTGGAAGCAATCGCTTCTGGACTCAGTGCAAGCAAACTGGACTAAGGTCATTGCCAAAGTCAGGGGAGTGCTGATCCAATTTGGTCAAAGAAACCTCAATATAGTGCAACGGGTCATGGTCCTCAACGTGTTTGCGCTCTCTAAAATATGGTATGTCGCACAACTTTTCCCACTTCCCAAAATGTTTGAGAGACAATTGTCAGGTTGGTTTATATGGCAAGGATTTCTGTTTCGAGTACAACGGGAACAGTTGTATCACCCATCCCGGCAAGGCGGGCTAGGGCTAACAGCTCATGGCATGAAATGCCGTGCACTCCTCTGCAAGAACGATATCACCATCCTATCCCAACATGACACTTTTACGAAAGCGCTATACAAAGATATTCGAAACACAGCCCGTGGTTGTGATAGAGCTTTGCCGAAGATATTTAGGGACCATCAACAGCACCTTCTGGAAACTGTTCGCCAAATGCCTTTAGGGACTGTTCCAACGACGAAAAGTATTTATAACACGTTGCGGCAAGTGGTACACTCCAAACCGCGAATCGAGGCCACCACCCTCTACGTCCATTGGCCCACTGTTTGGAAACATTTTGGGGCTATGACCATTTTTTCTGCTGTACACTCCCAGGTTTTTATCTTCCTCAACGATCTCATCCCAACGGCTCTACGGCGATATACCATCCGTCTTGAAGCTTACCCATGGTGTACTATATGTGGTCAAACTGATACGGCGATACACCGCTTCACATCATGCACGCGAGTTGCCTCCACGTGACTGTGGTGTAAGGGAAAAGTATGTCAACTATTAAATGTTCCCACGGATGACCTTGATGACAGGAAGTTGATTCCTTTGTCGGTGACCGCCTTCCTCCAAATTAAACAGACTGCCATTGTGTGGATAAAGGGCCAATATGTACACTTCGTGATGGACAATGATCACCATTTCTCGTTCCGGGATCTCATGTATCAACTGCAGAAAGAGCGTTGGAAGCTTAGTGAAAGTGGACAATTGTACGATAAATATGGACACTATCTGGATTTTCTTGTTATGTAATATTATAGTATTTATCATATCTGAAAATTCTGTAATTCTGTAGAGGGCTAATTAAAAAAAGTGGTAGCGTTGCGATCTTGAAATTTATGCATCGTGATATGGAGAGGGTTCGATTCCCACCTCCGACAGTTTTTTATTCCCTTAATCTTATTTCTTTCTGTTGGAATTACGTAGCCAAATCAACCTCATCTTTTAAAATTCCTCTAATGGGACGAATTCTCTTGAATAAAAAATGTAATATTTGTACGCCTCCGTAGCGTAGCGGTCAGCATGGTTAGCTGCCGCCCCGGAGGTCCTGGGTTCGATTCCCGGCTCTGTCACGAAATTTGAAAAGTGGTATGAGGACTGGAAAGGGGTATACTCAGCCTCGGTTGTTCCAAATGAGTAGGGGGGGCGGGTACGAATCCCATCTCAGCCATCCTCGACGTGGTTTTTCGTGGTTTCCCACTTCGTCTTCGGGCAAATGCCGGGATAGTACTGCACCCGTATCCACGTGGTCTTACCTGGTGAAATCCGAAGAAAATGCAGGATCGTAGAATCTGGAAGCCCCGGCTGAAAATAACCCACACAAACTGCCTATCATCTCATCATTATTAACGAAGTTCCAAAAAAAGTAAAAATTACACACGAAATATTCTGTTATGATCGTAAACCCTTTTTGACATATTTATAAAAATATTCTATTCAATCGTAGCAATTAATATATACATATTTTACATAGTTACATTTTATTTCTGAGATTTAGTTGCGCCTAGAATTATTCATCTCTGTTAATTTCATGTATTCATATACATTTATTTGGTTTCAATTTCAAGTCCATTCCGTCCTAAATGACAAACAATTAAGCTAATCGTACGTCTTATTGTTAATTATTATGATTATATTTCAATTCACTTTCTCACAGATATTAGATTTTCTATCACTCAATATTTTAGTTATAAATAGCTCAAGTTTATACAAGTATTAATATTACAGTCTTTCCAATTAAACTCTATTCTAAAAACAATTGTTACTAAATCTTAACAAATATTAACGATGTTGTTACAATACTTGGTTTCTTAAATGTTGGATTCAAAATTGTACATAAGCTTTCCACTAACTAAAATCGTGACCCAATTTCACGTTCAAAATAATACACCGTACTGCACTCAGCAATAGCTCTAAAGCTAATTCAGTGCTGGAAAAATTGATATTGACTATCCACATATGTCAAATATCTCCTAAATTGCAATTCAAATACGCAGACAAAATTCCATTATTACCATATCATCGCTTAACAGCTCTTAATAAATTTCCAAGCATTACGAATATTACACAAGTTTTTATACAATATGGATGAATATGTTGCTTCAAATTAGCCAAGAGTTAAAGTGTCGAGAATAATCTTTATCAGAACAATGATAAAATATTGTATATTGGCTTTCACGGCCGGTGAATTATAACTCAGCAATTCAACTAGGTTTGTGCCGTGTCTTGTGTGGGGTTTCGCCTAGGACACCAAGCTAGGCTCATCGGCGGGTTCTTGGTGTCCCCGCCCGGACCCCCACAGGAGTGACGAACTACGCGCCACCTCCCCCCATATAAAATATTGTATTCACTAGTCTAAATAACTGTGTGAGAAATCGAAGTCTATCATCTCGATTATGACTTACATATATTTTAAACATTTCTCTCCTTACATTACATATAATTACTAATTACATTTTCTTTAATAAAGTATTTCTTTCGTATTTCTCGACCGACCACTGTGAAAAGAACGATTCAGTTTTCGCATAATTGAAAATAATTCCACTGGAGATTCTCCTCAAAGGAAAACACGTCAAAACTACAGCATGGAAAAGAGCCTATCTTGAGAAGGTACAAATTAACCATTAGATTTGAACGCTAAACCAAGTTGGAGTTTCCCATGAGGATCCACAAAAATTTTAAAACTGAACGTGCTCACAAAGGGAGTCGAAATCAAAAGAATTTCAAAAATCTAGATTACCAGAAATAAATTCGCACAACCGCAAAGAATCACACTAGAAATAACTTTGTTCCACGTCTATGCTCAATCTGCCAAAAATATAGACCTGAATGTCTACCCAATAAACTTGCATTAGCTTTCAAAAATATTCAAAGTCAAATTCAAAAAGTCCAGACAATTTGTTCAAAGTCGAATTCACGTATACGACGGATTATGGGACATCTGCTTGAGTTAGAATTATTCTTATATAATTTTAAAGTCGTCTTCACCCTGTAAGTTTTCTCATATTGTCTTCCCAACAAACTATATTCTTCTATTTTATTCCCAAATTATATCATAATGAAAGCAAGGTAATGTTCAAAGTAACACTACAATAACTACTAAATTGAACTACAAAGTGAATTACAAACTTGGACAGAAATGATTAAAGAATCACCCTAGCCCTCGTCTGTAATTCTTAACTACTCTAATCAAAATTGGTGAAAAGGAACATTCAAAGCATGACAAATTCATACTGTCTACTAAAAGAAAACTTCCAGCTACCTTGTTGAAGTTCTAGTTGAATGAAGTGAGAATGCTATAACACATACTCCTGCCTGGGATCGAACCCTATCTGCTCAGCTGCACCGATCACGAAACGACTGGATATCAAGAAGACCCGATTACCGTTCGCGAACGAGACGAAGCTAACAGATGTTCGTTTGACAAAGTTCATAGTTCTTTCACTTGCTAAAGTGCATGACAACATTGATGTAGTAAGCCAATCTAGTTTCATTATGTAGCAGTACAAATTGTCATTCCGACTTTCATAATCTCTTCAATCTTCTCTTATAAAGCCTTATACTGTAGTTGTTCATATTGGAATCAAGTAATCAACCTGAGTATTCAACGCTGCTATGTGTTACATTTCTTGTCTGTGTTTAGCCCATATTCTGCATCTTCATATCGTAGCAATATCTCTCTCTTCTCATATCATTTATGACAATCATGGCTAAAGCCGTTTATTCTGTACTGCAATGTCGAACACGTTGTTGTACCATTGGCTTATAAAGAAGTTATCATACGTGAATGCAAGTTCACTGTGCTCAAATTGAAGGTTAACACTGTTTGAAACTATAATAAGATCAGACGAAAATCCTATCACGTTATACTCTAACACGTATATGTCTAATCAACTCCACGTTACCGAACAAACACGATTTCACGGCAACGCACGTACATGTGCTCAGACCAGAGAGCTCTGTGACCCTCCTGGCTGAAATGGTATTCACTAATCAACTGTTCGTTTGCTCCCGCAAATCATACTGTCTCCAGGTGATCCACAATGCACCTTGTTCTCTGATCGACAGTAACTATCGATATATGCATCATTGCCGAGTTCGATAATCACATGTTATAATACTGTATGCATTTATACTCATATAAAAGTTCTCAGTTATATTCCTTTATCCACAGGATGCATTTCCCATTCTTTGTTTCATATTGCATTGTGTATATTACTCTACCACAGTGTTTAAAATATCGACAGTGGTGCTGTGTCCATCTTGTATTCAATACAGGTATTAAAATATCAAACATGTGGTCGTCGGTCTGTACGGCGTGTTGCTGACAGCTCCTAACCTCGCCACAGTCCTACCGCGCACGTGCATTTCAAAGGAATGTCGCAGTACTGCGTCAGTGTTATTGCCAACTTAACCTATATCCAACTAAATACAAAATACGGCCTCATCTCTCTCCCAACGCAACAAATATAAGTGTGACAATACTTTTATTTCATCTTTCTAGATATTATTATTATGAGCAGTATTTTGTCATTGCTCTACCTTTCTATGTCATGAATTATTACAATGTTGAACGGAGATGAATAACTCTTTTACTTCCTCTTGGAATCTAAGATTGTTTTTTTTTCATCGGGACGCCTCTCTTGCCTCTCAGCTTGTTGGCTTGTCCCTGGTTTTTGATCACTTTCCGTGTCTCTTCGTTTGTTGTTTCGCTCTTCCCTTTTTTCTCTGTCTTTTCTAGATTGTTGTTTTTCTTCTTGTGTCTGATAATTCTTATCACGATAGTTCTTGTACCGTGAGTAACCCTGCTGGTTATTTTGTTGCCTTTGGAAGTAGCCCTGTCTATCTCCATTGACATAGGATCTACCGTCATTATTCTGGTTTCGGTATCTATTATTTCTCTGTTGATTCTGTTCTCTGTCAGAATATCTGTTGTTGAATCGTTCATTCCTTTCCCTATCCTGATAAGGTCTGTATATATCTTGGTCTCTATTATACTTATATGACCTTTGTTGTCCACGATAGTAATCAGACTGATAATTCCTATATGGCTCTTGATTATTCCTATAATCTCTCTGTTGGTCATAATACCTATTGTTCCTATTGTGACCTGTACATTTTGACTCCTTTTCACCTGTCCTTTCGGTTTGTTGAGGCCTGTCCATAACCACCGCGTTCACGGTTTTACTCTCCATCCTTCCGCTTTTTATAATCGTGGGTGAAATGGATATATGATCCAGCCTACGAAGTAGATCGTCCATCGTGACTAAATCGGCTACTCCAGACGAAACAATGTTACGCCTGACCTCTACCGGTAACTGACCCGAAATGGTCTCTAGAATCTCTTCCTGGGTCAATGGTGGGTCATGAAAATGGAGTCTGGCCAACTGAGATGTAAAGAATTCCGAGTAGCTGGTAGGACCAGTACTACTATACTTCCTCGAGTAAACCTCAGCTCTCACAGCATTTTGAGTTTCGATTGAACAAAATCGCCTTATGAATGATTCTGAAAACTGCTCGAAGTTTTTAAACGTGTAACGAAATGCGCAAAACCAATTTAAAGGACCGTCTGCTAAATACCTCTCCACTATCCCTAGCTCCCTGTCTCTGGCTACATGATGTTCCACAAAATAGTCTTGTAAATTTCGTATGAACTCGATCGGAGTTAAGGTTTCTGAATTAGAAAACTTTTTAATTTTCTCATCATAACTTCTCACAAATGTGACATTAGACCTATCGTTGGGTGTCGATGTTCTAAAGTCTCTAGGAGCATATTCGTGAGTACTCGTATTGGGAACCTCTATCCTTTGTTTAGGCTGTTCTACAGCTCCTGTCCCATTCGAACGAGCTATGAAGTTCCTTGCTGGGGACGTAGTATCTAACCCATCGCTAGGATTCTGAACTATGCCTGCCCTATCGGAATTCATAGTGCATTTTAGTGACTCGAATTGTGCCTTAAACTCGCTTCTTAAAGCATTAACGTCTACTTGTACACTTAAGTTGAATTTGGATAACTCCTGCCTGTTTTCATTCAACTCTGATGTCTTTTTTTCTCTCTCCGAATTTACATCTAACCTGACCTGATCTAACTTGAGAGTAACGTTCTTAACCTGAGATTCCAGATTTTCCCTGATGTTATTTATGCTATCGGTATTCGATAACTGAACTGAATCGCTCCTTTTCTCAGCGTCTTCTCTTGCCTGAGAAATATCCTTGTTCAACCTAATTACGGCCTTAGCAACTTTTAATTCTAATTCAGATTTGACATTACCAATGACATCTTCATTAATCTTTGTGATTTCACCTCTTATTATTGTGACCTGTTCACTAACAATGGCCTTGAGATCGATTTCAAGATCCTTTCTCCAAACCTTGTTATGATCATCAACTTTTTCCCTTAAAAAGACCATATCACCCTCTAGTTTTGATAAGGTCCTTTGTGTGGTGATAGCCTCGTTAGAAAATTGTAACTGAAGGGCATCTAAGCTAGTTTTATTCTCCTTCTGATTGTTTTCCAGTTCCAGTCTAACATTTCTGACGTCCTCCTTTATGCCAGAAATGTTTGACAGCATGCAGGTTACAAGTGTTTCTGTGTTTAAAATTTTAGCCTCAGTGCTAATTATCTTTTCCTGAGTGCTAATCACCTTTTCGTGAGTGGCATCAAGCTTAGCCTCAGTACTGATTATCCTTTGATCAGTGCTTATCAATTTATTTTAGTGTCAGTGATATCGTTTTGTGCTAAATCAAGCTTAGCCTCCGCAGTGGCTACACTAGAGCGTACATGGCTAACCTCTGCATTAAAATTGCTTATATATAATTGAACAAGCCTTACATCTCCTTGAACACTATCTACACTAGTTTCTACATCATTTATTTTTTCCTTAATTTCTTTGGATCGATCAGAAATTTTGCGGTTACTATCCTGTAAACGCTTAAGGGATAAATGAAGATGGGACATGTCAGCTTGAGCTGAATCTGAGATCGTAGTCACTGTTTCGTTTAAGTTGTCCAAGCTGGTTTGAGCATTTGACTTAATATCTGCTAAGTCCTGATCCTGCTTGCTTAGCTTTTCCTGCATGGCATGTAACAACGCCATGACATCTCCATAGTCGCCGCACCTGACATTTTACGATACTAAATGGAGAAATACAGAAATGCAACACATGTATAGCAGAATTGACATACTCAGAATGACCCTTTTCACCAATATGAACAATATAGTTTGTTTTGCAGCTATACTTATTAACTAATTTAAATCTATAAGAAAATAGGAGGTATATGCACATAGTGATTCATATTAGAACTTATTAAAGTTATAATCGCAAGTCTAGCTTATTGAATTTATTGTTAAATAGAAATGAATTTAATATGACTGATGATCTTCCAATTATCATCGCCAGTAACAAGCATAAAATGACCGACAAGCATGGAGTGAAAAACGATCCCCATATGCTGCCCCATGTGACCACGTTGATCTATAAATATTTCCAAGGCATGTCCCTTATGATCAAACTGTAATCATCTACAATTACATTTAAAGCACAACAAAAAAATCTAATGAATTTAAATTAAATGACGATACTTCTATCTGTATACCAGGTAGATTGAGTAAACTCAAGTTCACGTTTCTAAGAAACGCGATTTCCTAACGAATTCTATAATCGTAGCAGTGCCAAAGACAAATGCTGACGACTAGAAATTCGAACAAGTCAACTCGTTAACCGCATGAAAAATGGGATCTTTTACGAAGATGACTATCCATTAGAGTGCTTGAGGATGCCAACCCAAATGTCACAATGATTGGGTCTCCAAATTAATGTGCCCATCCACTATGACACTCGAATTAAAACAATTCGACCTCCCCAATAGGTGGGTTGCCATATTAATGTGCACACGTATCCACGTGTTCTTACCTGGTGAAATCCGAAGAAAATGCAGATCGTAGAATCTGGAAGCCCCGGCTGAAAATAACCCCCAAGACACCACCACCAAGGATAGAACATGGATAGGAATACCACAAAAATTGAAAAGAATGTGATAAGATGATGCCAGTGGTATATAAAAAAAGAAAAATAGCCCAAAGTGAGCTACCAAGACTCTTAAAGATAATTAAATTAACCTAATCTCGAGCGCGTTAAAAAGGCATCGTAGCTAATGACCCACTGGTTCTCGAAGCACATTCTAATTCGAATAGAAATCACTAAGTCATACGTATGAATTTTTAAAATTTAACAAAATTTACTAACTGAAACCGCAGTGTCGTGAAGTAGAAACTCCACAGAACAAAAGTTTATAATCTGATGCCTCTGCCTAAGCATGAAAAATATTTAAGTAACAACCGCCTTAATTAGGCCACACAAACTGCCTATCGTCTCATCATTATTAACGAAGTTCCAAAAAAAAAAACACAAAATATTCTGTTATGATCATAAACCCTTTTTGACATATTTATAAAAATATTCTATTCAATCGTAGCAATTAATATATACATATTTTACATAATTACATTTTATTTCTGAGATTTAGTTGCGCCTAGAATTATTCATGTCTGTTAATTTCATGTATTCATATACATTTATTTGGTTTCAATTTCAAGTCCATTCCGTCCTAAATGACAAACAATTAAGCTAATCGGACGTCTTATTGTTAATTATAATGATTATATTTCAATTCACTTTCTCGCAGATATTAGATTTTCTATCACTCAATATTTTAGTTATAAATAGCTCAAGTTTATACAAGTATTAATATTACAGTCTTTCCAATTAAACTCTATTCTAAAAACAATTGTTACTAAATCTTAACAAATATTAACGATGTTGTTACAATACTTGGTTTCTTAAATGTTGGATTCAAAATTGTACATTAGCTTTCCACTAGCTAAAATCGTGACTCAATTTCACGTTCAAAATAATACTCCGTAGTGCACTCAGCAATAGCTCTTAAGCTAATTCAGTGCTGGAAAAATTGATATTGACTATCCACATATGTCAAATATCTCCTAAATTGCAATTCAAATACGCAGACAAAATTCCATTATTACCATATCATCGCTTAACAGCTCTTAATAAATTTCCAAACATTACGAATATTACACAAGTTTTTATACAATCATGGATAAATATATTGCTTCAAATTAGCCAAGAGTTAAAGTGTCGAGAATAATCTTTATCAGAACAATGATAAAATATTGTATTCACAAGTCTAAATAACTGTGTGAGAATTCGAAATCTGTCATCTCGATTATGACTTACATATATTTTAGACATTTCTCTCCTTACATTACACATCATTACTAATAATATTTTCTTTAATAAAGTATTTCTTTCGTATTTCTCGACCGACCACTGTGAAAAGAACGATTCAGTTTTCGCATAATTGAAAATAATGTTACGGCTCTGAGTTTGTGTCATCACTCGCCGCATGAGTTACAACTGCCCCAGAGCTGGGCTGTGTCCTGCCTCCTGTATTGCGCGCGCCTTATGCAACAGGGCTACTAAGACAAAGGGATAGTCCAGAATATTCGTGACTGGACCAGCGATGGAAACCTCGAGAAGCCGTGAACCCTGGATGGATCTAGAAGCATTTATTGAGTCACCGGCCTGCTATATAAGTGCGACCTGTCTAGCAGTTGTTGTTGTGTTTTACGAGCTAGTGCGAGCGATTATCTTGTGCGACAGAAGTGTGGTAACAAAGTGCTGGGCGAGTTACGAAATCCAGTGACATTGTTTCTCCAGCTTGTGGACAGCGAAATAGCCTGCAGCAAGTGATCGTAAGTAATTGTGGTCGGTGAACATAAAGGAGAGGAGCAGGTAGTTTCTGTCAAGGCCACCGTACTCATTAGGACGGATTAACTTCTGTGATCTGTTGACAAGTGGAAGGGCCAAGAGCGCTCAAGGAACAGACTTGAGGAAACTGGAATAAGGCTCCTAATTGCTTGTATTTGCTGACTAGTGTAATTTTCTGGCCACAATAAAGTTAATTATTTCTTTAAGCAGTAATTGGTGTTGTGCTTTGTACCCCCACCGTAATCCATTTAACAAAAGTGCCACTAGGGGTGGCACGTAACAACTGGTGTCAGAAGCCGGATTACGAACTCAAGCACAACACCTGACGGTCCTGGTTTCAAAACCCGAGCAGGTCAATTTTTTAAAAATTTTCCTGAGAGCGCATGTCCTTTACAAGACAAACAGCTAAAATGGAAGAGCAATTCGTAGCATTGCTAGAGAAGTTAAATGGCATAGAAACCAAGATGGAAGTCGGCCAGAAGAAATTAGCCAAGGACCTGAAGGATGACCTGAAGAAGATGGAAGATGGCCAGAAGAAGATGGAGGACGGCCAGAAGAAGCTGGAGGACGGCCAGAAAAAGATGGAGGACGGCCAGAAGAAGTTAGCCGAGTACCTAACTGCCGAACTAGAAGACGGCCAGAAGAAGTTATCCGAGGACCTAACTGCCAAACTAGAAGACGGCCAGAAGAAGATGGAAGACAGCCAGAATAAGTTAGCAGAGGACCTAACCGCCAAATTTCTGGATGGCCAGAAAAATCTGGAAGAGTGTCTGCTGACGAAATTAGAGGAGAACCAAAGGAAATTAGAACAGGGCCTACGTGAGGAAGTCGCAGCAGTGGAAAATAAGTTCGACGCCTTAAAAGTGGAAGTTGCCGAGCTGCGCCAACGCCCGCTGATTGGGGTGGAGGAGAAATTCAACGCCTTACAAGTGGAAGTTGCCGAGCTGCGCCAACGCCCACTGATGGGGGTGGAGGAGAAATTCAACGCCTTGCAAGTGGAAGTTGCCGAGCTGTGCCAACGACCGCTGATGGGGGTGGAGGAGAAATTCAACGCCTTACAAGTGGAAGTTGCCGAGCTGTGCCAACGCCCGCTAATGGGGGTGGAGGAGAAATTCAACGCCTTACAAAAGGAAGTTGCCGAACTGCACCAACGCCCACTGACTGGGGTGGAAGAGAAATTCAACGCTCTACGAGAGGAAGTTGCCGAGCTGCGCCAACGCCCGCCCACCGTTACACCGGGAATATCAGGAACGGGACATAGCAGAGTGACGCCCCCAACCTTCGACGGAAAGGTCCCGTGGAGCACCTACTTACGTCAGTTCGAGGCGGCATGTTCCATAAATAACTGGAACAACACAGAAAAGGCTACAGCTCTCATTGTAGCGCTGAGAGGTGACGCCCTTAACGTCCTTCAGGCCATCCCGACTGGACCCCAGGACTACGCTTCACTGATCGCCCATATGGAGTCCCGATATGGAGATAGCCATCTTCAGCAGGCCTACCAGATGCAGCTCCGGACCCGGTTACAGAAGAACGCGGAAACCCTGCAGGAGTTCGAGATGGACATCGAACGCCTCGTAAGGCTCGCCTACCCAACAGCGCCGGCCGAATTCCTGGAACAGATTGCGACGCAGACCTTCACCGACGGGCTTCGGGACTCGGACACTCAACAGGCGCTGCGACTCGCGCGCAATAAGACCCTGGCAGATGCGCTGAGCCACGCACTTGAGTTCGAGACGGCAAAACAGGCATCCAGAATGCACGCGCGGGTGCGTCAAGTGGACGTCGACGAACCAGTAAAAACCAACGAGACCAAGCCCCTGGCCGACGAATTAATGGAGGCGCTAAGCCGTTTCTTCGATAGTCGCGGCACCACCAGCAACGACTCAGCCGGGAGGCAACCGGAGAGGCGGCCCGGAAGAGGACTACTAACCTGCTGGACCTGCGGTAAGAAAGGCCACCTGAGCAAGGACTGCGGTGATCGCCGCCGCCGAGGGGATCCGACGGGAAATCAGTCGTCTGAAAACCGCGCGACCCAGGGAAACGAGTATTAGCCAGCCTTGGGGGGCAAAGGTTGGCTTGTGACAGTCGTCAAGCCCCGGCAGTCCAGGTTCGTGTGACGAAGTTACGGAGGGACAATAGCAGCCTGATGGTCGACGGAGTCGTCAACGGAGAGAGCTGGCCCATGCTAATCGACACGGGAGGAGCGAGGACCATCGTCAGTCCCACCGTGATCCCGAAGTGGAGAATGCAACCCACACAAAGGAACCTCCAGCTAATAACCGCGACCGGAGAGACCGCACCGGTACATGGCGAAGCATCACTGGAGTTCGTCATTGGTCGACGGGCGATAAAGCATCCAGTGCTTGTGGCTAACGTATCAAATGAAGTGATCATCGGACTGGACTTCCTGGACCAGAACAACATCATCTTGGATCTGAGTACCAACACTCTGCACTTCGGAGGTGAGGAACTTGCTTTGCAACCTGCGCACGAGTCCATCACCGCACGACGAGTAAGGCTGAGAGAAGACGTCATCGTTCCCGCCAGGACGAAGGTCAGCGCTGCTGTAATTGTCGACGGAACTGCTGAGGGAGTGGCGGCTGTCATCGAGCCAAAATATGAGGACATCCAGACAAAAGGATTGCTAGTTGCCAAGACTCTCATCAACACGACGTCTCGGCCGTACGTCCGCCTGTCCAACCTGAACGACTACGACATTACGGTTCACCGGGACACCAACCTAGGAGTCTGCGAGCCCGTTACCTGGATTGCCCGCATCACAGATACGACGGACGGACACCTGCAGACGGACAACCGAAGAAGACGCGCCCTGCCAGAAGAACTACAGAAGCTGTACCGAGGATCCCAGGACCATTTAGACGAAGAGCAATCACGCCAACTTCAGGACCTGCTACGCGAATTCCAGGATGTCTTCTCCGTGGGGTGCAAAGACTTCGGCAGGATAAGCTTGGTCCAGCACAGAATCGACGTTGGGGACAGCGCACCGATTAGGGCCCCATTCCGACGTGTCCCGCTCGCCAAGCAAGCCGAAGTCGACCGGATGGTAGAAGAGATGAAGGAGCAAGGGGTGATCGAGCCATCACATAGTCCTTGGAGTTCTTCGGTCGTGCTAGTGAAGAAGAAGGACGGTTCCACCAGGTTCTGCGTGGACTACAGGCGGGTGAACGACGTCACGAAGAAGGACAGCTACCCTCTACCCCGGATCGACGACACGCTGGACACCATATCAGGATCAAGATGGTTCTCCACCTTGGATTTGAAGAGTGGCTACTGGCAGGTGGAGGTCCACCCTAAGGACCGCGAGAAAACGGCGTTCTCTGTGCGCAGCGGGCTCTGGCAGTTCACCGTCATGCCATTCGGTCTGTGCAACGCCCCTGCAACCTTCGAAAGGCTAATGGAGTCCATTCTGAGGGGACTACACTGGAAGACCTGCCTGGTATACCTAGACGACGTCATCGTTCTGGGGAGGAGCTTCGAGGAGCACTACAGAAACCTGAAGGAGATCTTGTTGAAGCTACGGGCTGCCCAGCTGAAGTTGAGCCCCAAGAAGTGTCAGCTCCTCCAGAAGCGGGTCCAGTACCTTGGGCATATCGTCTCCGAGGAAGGGGTGCGCACCGACCCAGAGAAGACCGCAGCTGTGAGGGAGTGGCCAGTTCCGAAGGACAAGTCCCAACTACGAAGCTTCCTGGGACTCTGCACTTATTATCGTCGCTTCGTGAGAGGATTCGCCGACATCGCCAAACCTTTACATCGACTGACTGAGAAGGACCAACTCTTCACGTGGACAGCAGAATGCCACAGTGCCTTCGAACAACTCAAGCAGGCTCTGTGCACCGCACCTATTCTGGCCTACCCCAGACCTGGAACAAGGTTCATCGTCGATACCGATGCCAGCGACTTTGGCATAGGGGGGATCCTGTCGCAAGTAGTGGACGGCGAGGAGAGAGTAGTGGCCTACTTCAGCAAGGCCCTGTCAAAGCCAGAAAGGAACTACTGCGTCACCAGGAAGGAGCTGCTCGCCATCGTGAAGACCATTGAACACTTCCACAAGTACCTGTACGGGCAAGAATTTCTCATCAGGACCGACCATGCATCCCTGCGGTGGCTCCTGAACTTCAAGCAGCCCGAGGGTCAACTCGCGCGGTGGTTAGAGAGGCTTCAACAGTACAACTTTGAGATTCAGCACAGGAAAGGCCAACTGCATTCTAACGCCGACGCCCTGTCACGAAGACCGTGCCCCGAAGACTGCACCTTCTGTGCCCGAAGGGAGGAGAACACCGGGATACAGTGCCGACGGACTACTGTGTAACTTCAGGGGAACTGGAGCCGAGAATCTTTCACGCGGGCACAAGCAGAAGATGATGACCTGGGACTGATAGCCGAATGGAAGAGGGCCTGTGTCCCCAGACCCGGGTGGAACATTGTGAGTGACTGCAGCCCAAAGTTTAAGTCCTACTGGGCACAGTGGGACTCGCTGATTGTAAGGGATGGCCTCATCTGCCGTACCTGGGAGAGCACCGACGGGAAGACATCTCGGGAACAAGTCGTCGTTCCAAAGACTATGACGGAGGAAGTCCTGAAGGAAGTTCATGGAGGATCATCTGGTGGACACCTAGGGATAAAGAAGACCCTGGAGAAGCTGAGAGAGCGGTTCTACTGGATCGGATGCCGAACAGACGTGGAGAACCACTGCGCGAGGTGCCACGATTGTGCAGCCAGCAAGGGCCCAGGACGAAGACGACGGGGTCCACTGAAGACCTACAACGTGGGCGGCCCCATGGAGAGAGTGGCCATCGATGTTGCTGGGCCATTCCCGTTAAGCGAGGCAGGGAACCGCTACATATTAGTCGTCAGCGACTACTTTACCAAATGGCCGGAGGCGTATGCGCTCCCTAACCAAGAAGCCGCGACGATTGCAGAGACCCTGGTGAAGGAATTCGTCAGCCGGTACGGAGTACCCCTGGAGCTGCACTCCGACCAAGGGAGGAACTTCGAGTCGCAGGTGTTCCAGAACCTATGCCAGCTGCTCGGAATCCGGAAGACAAGGACAACGCCGCTACACCCTCAGTCCGACGGGATGGTAGAGCGATTGAATCGCACCATCGAGAACCATCTCCGAATAGTCGTCAGCGAGCACCAGAGGGATTGGGACAAACATCTCCCACTATTTCTCCTGGCCTACCGCGCCGCCGTGCATGAAGCCACCGGGTGCACACCAGCCCGGGCCATGTTTGGGAGGGAGCTCCGTCTACCTGTCGATCTTGCCTTTGGCCGACCTGGGAATGATCCGATCCCGGTAAGCCAGTATTGTCAAGGACTGGTCGACCAACTGGAGGACGTACACGCGTTCACGAGGAGGAAACTACGGATCGAGACCGACCGAATGAAGACCCGATACGACCAGCAGACGGATGCCGGCGGATTCCACGAGGACGACCTGGTCTGGCTCTTCAACCCATTACGGAAGAAAGGCCTGTCACACAAACTGCAGAAATCCTGGAAGGGCCCGTACCGAGTCGTGAAACGGATCAACGATGTCGTCTACAGGATCCAGCGGACCCCGAGGGCGAAGATGAAGATCGTGCATCGAGATCGCCTGGCAGCCTACGGAGGGACACAGACGGACCAATGATTGATCGGGACGATCAGCCTTTTTAGGAAGGGGGTGGTGTTACGGCTGTGAGTTTGTGTCATCACTCGCCGCATGAGTCACAACTGCCCCAAGGCTGGGCTGTGTCCTGCCTCCTGTATTGCGCGCGCCTTATGCAACAGGGCTACTAAGACAAAGGGATAGTCCAGAATATTCGTGACTGGACCAGCGATGGAAACCTCGAGAAGCCGTGAACCCTGGATGGATCTAGAAGCATTTATTGAGTCACCGGCCTGCTATATAAGTGCGACCTGTCTAGCAGTTGTTGTTGTTGTGTTTTACGAGCTAGTGCGAGCGATTATCTTGTGCGACAGAAGTGTGGTGACAAAGTGCTGTGCGAGTTACGAAATCCAGTGACATTGTTTCTCCAGCTTGTGGACAGCGAAATAGCCTGCAGCAAGTGATCGTAAGTAATTGTGGTCGGTGAACATAAAGGAGAGGAGCAGGTAGTTTCTGTCAAGGCCACCGTACTCATTGGGACGGATTAACTTCTGTGATCTGTTGACAAGTGGAAGGGCCAAGAGCGCTCAAGGAAGAGACTAGAGGAAACTGGAATAAGGCTCCTAATTACTTGTATTTGCTGACTAGTGAAATTTTCTGGCCACAATAAAGTTAATTATTTCTTTAAGCAGTAATTGGTGTTGTGCTTTGTACCCCCACCGTAATCCAGTTAACAAGAGTGCCACTAGGGGTGGCACGTAACAATAATTCCACTGGAGATTCTCCTCAAAGGAAAACACGTCGAAACTACAGCATGGAAAAGAGCCTATCTTGAGAAGGTACAAATTAACCATTAGATTTGAACGCTAAACCAAGTTGGAGTTTCCCATAAGAATCCACAAAAATTTAAAAACTGAACGAGCTCACAAAGGGAGTCGAAATCAAAAGAATTTCAAAAATCTGGATTACCAGAAATAAATTCGCACAACCGCAAATAAGCACACTAGAAATCATTATGTTCCACGTCTATGCTCAATCTGCCAAAAATATAGACCTGAATGTCTATCCAATAAACTTGCATTAGCTTTCAAAAATATTCAAAGTCAAATTCAAAAAGTCCAGACAATTTGTTCAAAGTCGAATTCACGTATACGATGGATTATGGGACATCTGCTTGAGTTAGAATTATTTTTATTTAATTATAACGTCGGCTTCTCCATATAAGTTTTCTCATGTTGTCTTCCCAACAGACTATATTCTTCTATTTTATTCCCAAATTATATCTTAATGAAAGCAAGGTAATGTTCAAAGTAACACTACAATAACTACTAAATTTAACTACAAAGTGAATTACATACTCGGACAGAAATGATTAAAGAATCACCCAAGCCCTCGTCTGTAATTCTTAACTACTCCAATCAAAATTGGTGAAAAGGAACATTCAAAGCATGACAAATTCATACTGTCTACTAAAAGAAAACTTCCAGCTACCTTGTTGAAGTTCTAGTTAAATGAAGTGAGAATGCTATAACACATACTCCTGCCTGGGATCGAACCCTATCTGCTTAGCTGCACCGATCAAGAAACTACTGGATATAAAGAAGACCCGATTACCGTTCGCGAACGAGACGAAGCTAACAGATGTTTCCACTTGCTAAAGAGCACGACAACATTGATGTAGTAAGCCAATCTAGTTTCATTATGTAGCAGTACAAATTGTCATTCCGACTTTCATAATCTCTTCAATCTTCTCTTATAAAGCCTTATACTGTAGTTGCTCATATTGGAATCAAGTAATCATCCTGAGTATTCAACGCTGCTATATGTTGCATTTCTTGTCTGTGTTTAGCCCATATTCTGCATCTTCATATCGTAGCATTATCTCTCTCCTCTCATATCATTTATGACAATCATGGCTAAAGCCGTTTATTCTGTACTGCAATGTCGAACACGTTGTTGTACCATTGGCTTAAGAAGAAGTTATCATACGTGAATGCAAGTTCACTGTGCTCAAATCGAAGGTTAACATTGTCTGAAACTATAATAAGATCAGACGAAAACCCTATCACGTTATACTCTAACACGTATATGTCGAATCAACTCCACGCTACCGAACAAACACGATTTCACGGCAACGCACGTACATGTGCTCAGACCAGAGAGCTCTGTGACCCTCCTGGCTGAAATTGTTTTCACTAATTAACTGTTCGTTTGCTCCCGCAAACATACTTTCTCCAGGTGATCCACAATGCACCTTGTTCTCTGATCGACAGTAACTATCGATATATGTATCATTGCCGAGTTCGATAATCACATGTTATAATACTGTATGCATTTATACTCATATAAAAGTTCTCAGTTATATTCCTTTATCCACAGGATGCATTTCCCATTCTTTGTTTCATACTGCATTGTGTATATTACTCTACCACAGTGTTCAAAATAACGACAGTGGTGCTGTGTCCATCTTGTATTCAATACATGTATTAAAATGTCAAACATGTGGTCGTCGGTCTGTACGGCGGGTTGCTGACAGCTCCTAACCTCGCCACAGTCCTACCGCGCACGTGCATTTCAAAGGAATGTCACAGTACTGCCATCAGGGTTATTGCCAACTTAACCTATATCCAACTAAATACAAAATACGGTCTCAGTTCCTTCTTCAAGGCCACGGCCGCCACCTTCCATCTTCCTTGCCTATCCATCCTGACCCTCCATTACCTTCCCTCATGAGGCCCCTGTTCGCTTTGCAGGTGAGGCTGCCCGGGCGAGGTGCCAATCACACCTCTCCAGTTGTATCCACTCCGATTAGATATTCCCAGCTCTAGGACACTGCCCGTAGAGGCGGTAGTGGTGATTTCCTGCGCTGAGTCCGTGGGTTCCAACAACCCTACTGTCATGGCGACTGATATCCATCGTGCGTAAAAGTGCTCCGTAGAATACCCGCCGAAACCGCAACATAACTCACAAATAGAGTCTGCTAGGGTGTGTATTATTAACTATATACAACTTAGTGAATATTCAGTCAACAGTCATGACCCTAAAAGCCATCAATCAAAGAATTTCAGCGTTTGAAGGAAAGCTCAAGGTATTTCAAACTCGCCTATAGGGAGCCACCACAGCTGGAACGAGCACTTCTACCAACCTCAACTCCGTGAAAGTGGAAACCCTAGCTTCGGAGTTCGAGATCTTTCGCCTTGAAGTCATAACGGAGCTAAGTGACTTAAAAAAGGATTTGAATGACCAGATTGTGAAGCAAGAACTTCAAATTGATGAGGCAGAACAGTACAGCCGCCGGAACTGCCTACTGCTACATGGGGTAAGTGAAACTCCTAACGAAGACGTGTACGCTAGAGTAACGGAGGTACTTAAGGACAAGCTGAACATAGGACTAACAATGATGATCATCGATCGGTGTCATCGATTGGGGAAACCAAAGAGATCGTCTGCGCATGTGGTGGTTACCGGTAGAAGACCAATTATTGTTAAGTTCACCCGCTACAACAAGAGGGAACGTGTCTGGCGCCCCAAGAGACTTCTCAAAGGAACTTCGATCCTCATAACCGAGTCCCTCACAGCATCACGCAAGGACATTCTCAACAAGGCCAGGGATTACTTTGGAGCAAGAACAACCTTCACTCTGGATGGGCGGATAGTGATCGTGGATTCTGACGGTAAAACACATTACGTTAACACTCCAGCAGAACTTGCCTGCTTAATGAAAGGGCAGGTATCGGAAGTTAAGTGAACAGGTTAATGTGTGTAATTGTGAGTGGGTATTTAATATGTTATTTTAATTTTAGTGTAAGTGATTGCATAAGTGATAGGGGGTTTAATTTTAAATTCAGTGAGAGTGGTTGTTCAATTGCTTCTAGTGGCTTGTGCATACATGAGGAAACAATGGTAAGTTGCATGCTCTCTTCTGTTGTATGGCCAGTGTAGTTGGTACCGTTACATTCAGTCCCGACAGAGATAATGACCATCACCTTGATAATGAGCCTCCCAGCCCTCCCCAACCCCTGTCTTCGTCTCCCCCCACCCGCAATCATCTGGAAAGGGAACTTTCCGCCTTTCCCCGTTCACTGATGTGTGCACATGTCAATGCCCAGTCCATAATAGCGCATCACGCTGAGCTCCAAGCTATTTTTGAAGGAAGCATGGTAAACGTTGTAGCAATTAGTGAAAGCTGGATGAAAGACTCTGTCCCTTTAGACATGATAAGTCGCTCTTTCACAACTGACTGAAGCGTCGAGGAGGAGGAGTAGCTTTATTCTATAAAAACAATTTGGCGGCAAAGATTATAAAAACATTCTCCATCCGACTATCGACCTGTAAGCATACTTTCCTAAATTTCCAAAATACTAGAAAAACTTATGCATGAACAACTTCTTCAGTACTTGACGCAATACTCACTACTTGATCCGTTACAATCTGGATTTAAGAAAGGACACAGCACATCTACTGGACTCATTAAGATCACTGATGACGTAAGACGAGCAATGGATGAGCGTAAAGTGACTATACTCATTCTTCTAGACTTCAGCAGTGCATTCGACACCATTAACACGGACATACTTATGGCTAAATTGCAATCCTTCCATCTTAGCCCCATTGCTCTCAAATTATTCGCCTCCTATCTTCATAACCGAAGACAACGTGTACTCCTTAATGAAAACAGAACTGAGTGGAAGTTCAAAATAAATGGAGTACCTCAGGGTTCAATTCTCGGCCCCCTTATATTCATTCTATATCTGAACGACATCTCTTCGAAACTGGAAAACTGCAACTACCGCTCTTTGGAGCTGATGACCTTCAGATATATTGCCACACAAAAGTAAACGGCATAGATGCGGTAATTGAAAATATGAATCTAAATCTAAAGAGGATCAGCCGCTATGCAACTGAAAATT
This sequence comes from Meconema thalassinum, assembly GCA_946902985.2. Classification (NCBI taxonomy): domain Eukaryota; kingdom Metazoa; phylum Arthropoda; class Insecta; order Orthoptera; family Tettigoniidae; genus Meconema; species Meconema thalassinum. The sequence continues at coordinate 3,188,468 of CAMPQE020000003.1, read as the reverse complement.
CTCTTGCCATCAACACAATTAAAACACAAGCTATCGTAATAGGGCAGACTAAATTGCTTTTCCATTTACACAGTAGACCGCTTTCTTTAATTCAACTAAATGGTGTTGCTATCCCGTTCTCTAAATCGGTAAAAAGTCTTGGAGTCACACTAAATGAAACTTTGAATTGGGATGGGCACGTTACTAATACATGCAGGAATGTTTACTCGTCACTTCATCCACTTAAGATTCACCAGTCCGTTCTACCCCGTAACTTGAAAATAAAACTCGTCCAAACCTTGATACTCCCTATATTTAACTACTGTGATGTTGTATTAGTAGATGCTACCGGTGAACAAAACATGAAACTTCAGAGAGCTTTAAATTCCTGCATTAGGTTTATTTTCTCCTTGAAATTTTCCTCACACGTGTCTTCTTTTTATGATCTACTTTCCTGGCTAAAAGTAGAACAACAAAGAAACCTGCACATATGTACCCTCATCCATCGACTTCTCAATGAAAGTACTCCTCACTATCTCTCTTGTAATTTTCGTTTTCTTTCTTCCTTTCATGATCGTCACACGCGATCTGGATCTATAATTGCAATTCCTCTACATCATTCATCTGCCTTCAGTAACTCTTTCCTCGCGTCGGGAACTAGAATTTGGAATAATTGTCCTCGTGACGTCAGAAATTGTACATCCTTACAACTTTCAAACGTGCATGTAAAGATTTCCTCTTGAATTCGAAGGCCAACTAGAACAATTTGTGTATGAATGTGTGAGTGAATGACCATAGTATAATTTTGTTAAAAATGTATGTCATTTAAATTGTATAGCTTAGTTAATATCACGCAGTCGCCAATTTAATTTATTTTATTTTTATTTTATTTTATTCTAGTATTTAAGGTTTTCCTAGTATTTAAGTTTGGTAGGTTAAGAATAACATATGTGAGTATTCATGTAAGTTGCACTGTGTGTGGTTAAGTGTAAGAGAGGGCCTAGAGCCCTAACGTCACCACAATAAAGGCACCAATAAATAATAAATACATAAATAAACCTGGAGGGTAAACGACTAAGAAAGAAAACATATTTGTAGCTCCCACGCTTGCGCACAATGGCTTTTTTACACGAGCGAAATGGCGCATCCCACCGCTTCTTACTGAGATCTTTGTTTATGAGGATTAGAAAGAGTCCCGAATATTGTTTATGATGTTTCCACAATATACATTGGAATAGAATTATAAAATAAGGGAGGTATTGAAGAACTTAAACAGTCAGTTGAATGTGTACGTTGTTGAAGTATCGTAATAATGCGCGCTATTCACATTGTCTAGGTGGCACCGGGCCAGCGTTAGAGTCTGCAAATTTCATTATGCATTATCGAGAGAGTTCGAATCGCACCTCAGACATGAATTTTTATTTCCGAATTATTCTTTCTTGCTGTTGGTGTTGCATTGTCTAAACATATTTTATTTTATTATTCCCGTTAAGTAAGGAATTCCCCACGATTTACGTTGCCATATACTTTTAAATTATTTAATTAAAATGGCCGCAATCGCTTCCGCAATGAGAGAATTGGCGAACATAATTCATTTGATGGACTCGGACATTTTGGTTACTCAGCCCCGACTACTTTGGTGTGTGTGTGTAAAATGTTCTCTGATAACCTGTGTCATTGTGATGTGTGCATTTGTAATTAAGGTGGGGAATGGGGAGTTGACGACCGATACTTTAAGTTAGGAACTATCCCGGTATTTGCCTGAAGTGGAAACGGGAAACCACGGAAAACCACATCCAAGATTACTGAGATGGGAATCAAACCGTGCTATTCTTAATTTTGCCACAAGATTGCGCCCCGTTCCAGCCCTCCGACCAGAATTAAATTTCATCGCAGAGCAGGGATTGAACCCGTAATCCGGGGTGATTGCTCAGAAAGTAGTCTTAAGAGCGGGCTTCCCTGTGTTAATATGATTTTTGACATGCACTGAACATATAATTCTAAAACTCCCTCCATTACGGTGGCTGGCTAAGTGAGTCTTTGCTCATTCCAATAGTTGGCGAAGTGATTCTATGCTCAATTACATAATTCACTGTCATGGAAATGCAAAGGAATGTACCTCCAGCAGGTGATGGGAATTGCTTATTTAGAGCAGTTTCGTGCTGTTTATTTCAAAACGAGGAACTTCATACTGAGCTGCGTTTGCAAGCAAATTGCAAAAATTTTTGCAAGCAGTGATATTTATAAGAATTTTATTTTAGGCGATCAGTCTCATCGCATTCTCATCAGCAACCAACTTGAGAATGAAAGTCTCTGAACTTCATAGTATCTGTGAATATTATTGTTTATTGATTATTTGTTTAGAGTACAAAACAATGAATCTAATCATGCTGTGGATTTTTTCAATGGAAGTATTATTTGCCATTTAATATTTTGCGGCTGCGTTGATGCAGGCCACTATAGTGTTATTGAATATGACGTTAATTTGGGGAGACATGCTACTATAAATAAACCCATTTGACCAAAAGAACATTAGCCGCAATAAAATGGGAAATCGGAGGAAAATACGAAGCCACTTTTAAAATCCAATATAAATATGCCATTTCAGAAGCAATTTCATATTATATGCTATACAGTGTAGGGTCCTTAATGAACAAATGTAAACATTGTTCTGCACTGTATTTCTCTTGCGAGAAATCTACGCTTGGTTACTTTGACCTTTGCGGTTGTAATGGTAAAATTGATCTGACTAAATATAACATATTCGACAGGCAGCAACAATTTTTCACTGGAGATGATATCTCAAGGAATTTTAGAGATAATAATCGGCAGTACAACGATGCCATTAACTTCGTTTCATTTGGTACCGGTGCCAATGATACTGTGCCACATGCATACGGTCCATATTGTTTTAAAATGTATGGATTTGCAGATCATCGCATTTCTTCGTTATATTCCAAAACTATAAGCGACGGTTCTTGCGACCAGGTGTATATATTAGATTCTCCAGAAGCTAATCGAGTCAGATCTGCAAAACAAGTGAATTCTTGCTAAGCCCCTACATTTAACATTCAAAATCCAATAAAATAAAATAAAATTAGCTCGGCTCATAGTTTGGGGTGGAGCCCCAATGCCAAACATTCATTCATTAATGTGTGTTAATCTAATTCTAAGAGATACGTAACGACAATATTCCTTTTGTGGGAAAGTTATTCTTCGTGGAGACTTCAGGTCAGTCGCACGCTTCTCGCCAAACAGTTATTGACAATTATATTAAATACTCTTCTCTCTGGACCTTCTCCAAATTACGCCACTTACATAAAACACATGATTGAAACAAGGTGAAATGGAATTTTCTAATTTTATGCTACATGTTAACGGCGACGACTTCTCTATGGATGGTGATAATCAAGTGTTACTGAATTACCAGCCAAACTTGCAACGCATGCGGATACCGTGCCTGAAACATTTACTTCTGCGAAGGATATAATAAATTTCTCGAAAGTTCGCATTCTTACACGAATGGTTGGTTCCTTAGTTTAGAGGCTGCAAAAATGCGGACACATAGCCCCGTGTACTTTGGGTGTATGCATAGAATCTGTCTGATAACCGGTGTTAATAATGTGATGGCTGTATTAGTGTGTGATATCTGTGATTCAGGTAAGGCCTGCAGACGATCAAATTTTCAAGTACAGTAGTTCCTACTTTTGCTACCAAATGCTACCGTCCACGACACCTAGCTGCGGACTTGGCTACTAGATGCCATCGCAGCCACCACCTGGCGACGAACTTCTGGAACTAATATAGCGTTATCAAATAAACTAACCCACAAATTTTGGCTTCACACAAATGTACTGTAGTTAGTGGAAGATTCTCTTTCATGTCATAAATCTAAGGCATAGGACCGCCGGATGTACTTCCCCTCCGAAGGAAGGCATACTGAGGGATTCTTACACCAAAAAATTAACAATGTAATGAAATCAACTTATAAGTCATTAACCTTCCATCCAGTAACTTAGTTAAAAAAAATACACAAGAGTTAACAGATTAAATACTGAAGATGAATGATTGCAATCTCGACATTGCAACATACTGCTGGCCACGACTGAAAATTGGATTAGGAAAATTGAGACCTATACGCTTATTTCAGTTTCTGCATAATTCTTAAATTTCTTGGAGTTAAATGATATGTCTCCACATAGTCCAAACGCTTGACTCATAGTTATGCTCCTTAAGAAATCTGAACGTTTCCCAAGGGATCCTAAATGCAACCATATTGCTTGAATTTGGAAATAATAAGTGCAGTTAAAATTAGGCAGAGTGGCATAATCCTTCGACTTGATTTAACACCATCCGAAAAAACACTACCATTTTCTTTAAAGAGGCAACATCTTCCAAGTCGCTTGGCATACTTTATCACAATCAATACTCAAGGGGAAACTCAGGAACGTATAGGTCTCAATGTTTACCTCATCACGTTTTCAATCATGGCCAGCAGTATGTTGCAACGTCGAGAGTGCAATCTTTTGACGCCCTTAAAGTTTCAACTGTGCCTAAAAGTAAACGTATATCTTATATATAAAAGTGAAAGTCTGTATGTATGTATGTGGGTCTGTTCCGTATACAAATCTACACCGTTCCACCAATCTCAACCAAATTTTGCATACACATAGTTTAGGACCCAGAAGGAACCACTGGCTACATGAATTTTCGATAGTCTTTCTCATTCTTCTGATTTCGGCCCTTTTGCAGTCAAGCACAGGCTAATCAAATCATAAATATACTCATGAAGGAATGACAAGGCAAAAAGTTTGCATGGCAAAATAGCTCAAGTCGAGACACGGCCGACTGGATGCCAGTTGCGCTCTGCACTACCGGTATAGAAAATGAGGATCTTTACTTGAAATCCCGTTAGTTACTCAACTGCTCACACAGCACTGTCAACCGAGTTAAGCATAACAAAAACTTGACACTATCTACTATATATTTGACAAATACCACTCACTCATACATTCATCCCGAAATCTCAGAAACCACCAAAGGGATTGGAATGAAATTTGGTATGCAGCTTCCTCAAGGGCCGAAAATGCCCACTAAGAGAGGATTTTTGGATATTCAGGTTCTAAAGGGGTGTTAAGGGGGTAGACCTGCAATTCATTGAATAGCAATATCTCCCGATTGGTTTCATTGGGGGATGTGTTACTCGGCATATAAACTTATCATTAAAAATAAGAAGACATGTGTCTGAGAGTTTTTCGATGTGGTGTATATTATGAGGTGAAAGGAGTGAAAAGTGGGGATTGAAAGATTCCTAACGGAGCCTGTATCTCTTAAACGACATAGGCGTGGAGTTTGAAACTCAGCGAATAAAAAACAACATAAAAAAGAAGTAAATATATGTTTGACCGTTTTTTTTTTCATAAATCCAATTTAAGGGGCCCATGGGGAGGGGTGAAATTCTGGGGGGGGGGGGGGGGGGAACAGGAAAGAAAGTGTCCTAACTGATTGACTGACTCACTCACTCATCAAACTCATGGGGGAAAAACTGCTTTAAAGTAAGTAAATAGCTGTTCGACTGTTCTTTTTCATAAATCAAATTTAAGGGGTTCATAGGGAGTGGTGAAATTCTGAAAAATGTAAATTGAAAGAAAATGTCCTGACTCACTCACTCACTCACTCATCATCGCCCAGCCAAAGTTATTGAAGTTAGAAACATGACAGTTTGGGGATATGTTCATTGTATGTCAAAACCGTCTACTAAGGGGGGATTTTCGGATATTCTGGTTCTAAAGGGGTCTTAAGGGGGTTAAACCTGCATTTCATTGAATAGCAATATTTCCCGATTGGTTTCATTGGGGGATGTGATACACGGCATATAAATTCATCTTTAAAAATAAGATGACACGTGTCTGAGGGATTTTCGATGTGGTGTATATTATGAGGTGAAAGGGGTGAAAAGTGGGTATTGAAAGATTCCTAACGGAGCGTGTATCTCTTAAACGACATAGGTGAGAATTTTGAAACTCAGCGGAATAAAATCAGCATAAAAAGTAAATATGTGTTTGACCGTTTTTTCATAAATCCAATTTAAGGGGCCCATGGGGAGGGGTGAAATTCTGTGGGGGGGGGGGCACAGGAAAGAAAGTGTCCTAAATGATTGACTGACTGACTCACTCACCAAACTCAGGGGGAAAACTGCTTTAAAGTAAGTAAATAGCTTTTCGACAGTTCTTTTTGATCAATCAAATTGAAGGGGTTCATCGGGAGGGATGAAATTCTGAAGGAAAAAAATATTGAAAGAAAATGTCCTGACTCATTCACTCACTCATCATCGCCCAGCCAAAAATATTGTAGTTGGAAACATGGCATTTCGGGGATATGTTAGTTGTATGTCAAAACCGTACACTAAGGGAGGATTTTTGGATATTCAGGTTCTGAAGGGGTCTTAAGGGGGTTAAACCTGCATTTCATTGAATTACAATATCTCACGAGTGGTTTCATTTGTGGATGTGATACTCGGCATATCAACTAATCATTAAAAATAAGCAGATATGTGTCTAAGGGTTTTTCGATGAGGTGTATATTAAGAGGTGAAAGGGGTGAAAAGTGGGGGTTGAACGATTCCTAACGGAGCGTGTAGGCCTATCTCTTAAACGACATAGGCGAGAAATTTGAAACTCAGCGAAAAAAATAGCTTAAAAAGTAAGTAAATCGGTGTTCGACTGTTTTATCATACATTAATTTAAGGGGCCAATGGGGTGGGGTGAAATTCGGGGGGACAAAAGGAGAGAAAGTGTCCTAACTGACTGACTAATTCACTCACTCATTAAACTCAGGAGAAAAAGACAGTTTATAAATAAGTTAATAGGTGTTCAAGCGTTTTTACATGAATCCAATTTAAGGGGCCCCATGGGGAGGGGTGATATTCTGGTAAAAATAATTGAAAGAAAATGTCCTGTCTGACTCACTCACTCATCACGCCCAGCGAAAACTATTAATGTTGGAAACATGAAATTTTGGGAATATGTTCGCTGTATGTCGAAAACTTCAACTAAGGAATGATTTTTGTTTGGTCGGGTTTTAAAGAGGTGTTAAGGGGGTAAACGTGCATTTCATTGAATAACGATATCTCATGAGTTGTTTCTTTGGGGATGTGATATTCGGTATATAAACTAATCATTAAAAATAATCAGACATATATCTAAGGGTTTATCGATGTGGTGTATATTGTGAGGTGAAAGGGGTGAAAATTGGGGGTTGAGGGATTCTTAATCGAGCGTGTATCTCTGAAACAACATAGGAGAGAAGCTTGAAATTCGGCGGAAAAAAACAGCTTAAAATACAAGTAAATAGGTGTTCGACCGTTTTTTCATAAATCCAATTTAAGGGGCCCTTGGAGAGGGGTGAAATTCTGGGGAAATAAAAACAGGAAAGGAAGTGTCCTAACTGATTGACTCACATACTCCCTCATCAAACTCAGGGGTAAAACAGCTTTAAAAAGTAAATAGGTGTTCGACGGTTTGTTTCATAAATCCAATTTAAGGGGTTCATGGGGAGGGGGTGAAATTATCAAAAATAAATGAGAGAAAATGTCCTGACTGACTCACTCACTCATCATCGCCCAGCCAAAATTATTGAAGTTAGAAACATGAAATGTTGGGGATATGTTCGTTATATGTCGATAACTTCCACTAAGGAAAGAGTTTTGGATATTCAGCTTCTAAAGAGGTGTTAAGGGGGTAAACGTGCATTTCATTGAATAACAATATCTCACGAGTGGTTTCATTAGGGGATGTGATACTTGCCATATATACTAATCATTAAAAATAAGCTGACACATGTCTAATGGTTTTTCGATGTAGTGTATATTATGAGGTGAAAGGGATGAAAAGTGGGGGTTGAAAGATTCTTAACGGAGCGTGTATCTCTTAAACGACATAGGCGAGGAGTTTGAAACTCAGAGGAAATCAATCAGCTTAAAAATAAATAAATTAATAAATAAATAAAAAATAAATAAATAAAATAAATAGATGTTCGACCGTTATTTTTTTCATAAATGCAATTTAAGAGGCCTATGGGGAGGGGTGAAATTCTGGAAGAAAAACGTCCACTAAGGAAGGATTTTTGGATGTTCACTCTCATCGACCAACCAAAACTATTAATGTTAGAAGAATGATATTTTGGGGATATGTTTGTTGTGTGTCGAAAACGTCTACTAAGGAGGGATTTTTGGATATTCAGGTTCTAAAGGGTTGTTAACGGGGTTAAACATGCATTTCATTGAATAACAATATGACACGACTATGACGCGAGCGAAGCGAGGCAAAGATGAGATGGTGTGTGTCTGTGTATTACTCAATCACGCAAGTACCACTGGTCCGATTTACATGAATTTTACATGGAAGTAGCTGATTTACCTGGTTAACATATAGATTAACCGTCACGTTAAACTACAAGCTTCCTTCCTTCCTTCCTTGGTTAACGTATAGGTTACTTTTGATGTCAATACTTTGCACTATTTAAAGATGGCGACCATTTTAGTGACGTCACTACACACTTTGGTTTCAAACTTTCATATTTCCATTTCAAATAAAAAGAGTACGCTAAGAAATAACAAACTTTTGAAGGTATATACGAGGTTTAAAATTACATTTTCTATCCGGAAGGTATCTCCAACGGTTAGCGAGTAAAACCTAAATTTGTGCTATAAAACACGGTCAACGCCGAGCGGTGTAGTTGGACAAAATGGTCCATCCTTAATCTCCCTCTGCGCAGCACCTCGCCTATCCCCTGTTTTAACTGTCACCTTCACATTTTAATTTATTTATGACGCGTAGCGAAGCACGGGTACTTCAGCTAGTACTGTATACAAGAAAATCCTTCAGTAAATGTTTTCCCATTGGCCGTCATGTTTTGACGGGTTTCAACTGGTTATTCTGAAAAGGACAAGAGCGTTGGTTGGTTGGTTCCTCAGTTTATGGGCTGCGACAACGCAGTGATGTAGCCCCGTGTACTTTGTGTGTGTGTAGAATCAGTCTGATAACCGATGTTAATTGTGATGGCTATATTAGTGCGTGTTATCTGATTTTAATTCAAGTAAGGACTGCAAACATTCGATTTTCAAGAGTTTCCAACTTTAGCTACCAAACGCCACCGTCAATGACGATTAGTTCTGAACTTGGTTACTATCTACCACCGCAGTCGGCTCCTGGCGACGAGCGTTGAAACCTAAGAACGTTGGTAAAATCTAACCTATAATTTAGCTTCACTCAAGTGTAATTAGTAGAAGGTTCTTTTGCATGCCATAAATCTATGTCATGGGACCGCTGGCTTTAATTCCCCTCCGAAGGAAGGCATACTGAAGGATTTTTACGCTCTTAAGAAATTCGGCGACTTCGACCGGGTTTGAACCCGCGACCTTGGGCATAGAAGCTCAGCATTCTACCAACTACGCCACCGAGCCACCGACAAGTATGTAACTTAGTATGTTTTGTTCGTCGCTATGAAATGAGGACTGAGCACCTCAAAAATAGATCTAATATCATTGGAGAATATCACTCATGCTAATGGGCCCTTTGTGTGAATAATGTGGCCCAATAAGAGCAGTCTAGCTCTTCTGCTTTAATCAACCTCAGGTTCTAAATTATACAGCTGACGAGACAAGACTAAACTCAAGTATTAAATTGAAAAGGAGGCAGGTAAATATTTAGTTAGGCATGGCAGCCTGTTCTATTATTCCTTGAAGTTAACAACTTGCCTGTATCAACATCCCTACTTCTCCTGATATATAGACTACATCGTTATCTCGAGACTTCCGATGTTCATGAAATATCAGGTCAGACTGTAAAGTTATACTGAAATAGAGTCTGCTGCACGTAACACAAAGGGAACAAGTAGTCCTTGAAGAACATGTAAATAGCCTATTTTTTAGCCTATTTTCATTTATGAAGAAAATAGACTTATGAGATCACCTTTTGTCCGTGTATCTGTGTGTGTGTCCCCTAATAAAATCTAAACGGCCTAAGCGATCTCAATGAAACTCCGTAAGTGTTTACTAATACAGGGTGTCAGGGAATGTTCTTCGCAGTGCCTCGGCACGTTCGGTAAGAGCCGGAGTTGAGTTGGCAGCACGGTTGCTGCTGACAGCGCGACTGCCGCCGCTTGTATCAAAACAAAACAAACAACAAACAGTCCACTTAGAGATTCCTGTCTCTTGAGCTAATTTGCGTATTGATTTACTTGGACTTCGCAGCATTTTATCGGACATTTAATCAAGTTTTTCGTCTGTTAACAGCGTAGGCCTGCCTGTTCCCGGTACATCTAGAACTGAGCCGGTCACACGAAATTTACTTACCAAATCCCGAAAGGTATCCCGGTTTGGACACTTAGAATTAGGAAACCGCGCCTGAAATTTTAGTTTTACATTTTCTGTAAACCAATCGCCTTCACGTAAAACGTTTTCCACCAAAAACGCTCTCTCCTCAGTAGTAAACATTACCGAATGTACCCTGTTGCACTATTCCAATAATCTTAACGCTCCCTTACTGCATTCACACAGACGGTTTCCACAGCACAGCACTGCACAGCACAGCTCACACGCATGTTCTGATATCCTGTCGACCTTGGAGAAGACAAGCTAGTACCTGGCTGTCAGCGAGTGAGCGAAAGGTCTGACACCGCGCTGCCAACTTAACTCCGACTCTCACCTAACGTAGCAGTGCTTAGGCACTGCGGAGAACATTCCCTGACGCACTGTACCTCGTCCAACCTCGACCGTGCTCTTCAAATTTTAATGTTCACCAATCCAACATAGCGGCCGTGCGAAATATTTCACTGGCATTCTATACCTCCGCAACAGTTACCGGTATCACCCTGAAATTTTGTAAGGTTACTAATATAAATCCACTCATGTAACTTTCAAAAATCTGTTAAGTACAAAATGATCATTCCTTATGGTGATAGAGAACATGCCTCTAAGTTCAACTATGTGACATTGATAAATTTGTTATCAACAAAACCAACATGGCGGCCAAGCAAAGTTAATATATTTAAATACTGTAGCATTTTCTCACGATTTAATCATCCGAGCTCAGTGCAATTTTCAAATATGCATGATTTAAGCTACTGGCATAGAATGTTATTCAATTATTTTGATAATATCAAGATGGCGGCTGTGCAAAATTTTAAACGTATTTTTTGATTTTTTGTGTCCTAATAACGTGATCACAGTGGTTTTAATAGACAAGAGAGTATTAATGGTAAAGACCAGTGGGATATATGAAGATAGTCTATTTAGTTCTTCACGGCACTACTTGTTATGAAAGCCGGATCTAGATCCATTAGGCTTTCATATAGTCGTCGTATGTTTTTTCGCGATCTCGGAAACTAAGGGTTCAAACTTCTACCAATCGAATCGGGGTCGAAAAAAACAAGAAGTTCCGTGAAGAACTATACAGCCTACTTTTCATGCCAATGATTATTCTACAGTATATGAACCTATCTAGAATAATGACGAAATTAAGTTGGTAATATCGAAATATCTAATTAGTTCAAAATATACCTGGTATAATGTAGAATAATAGAGCACTAGAGTTGGCAGCCCTGGTGACTGAATATATTCTTAGTTCCACCTCTTAAGGTACAGAATACAAAATTTGGTTGAAGTCCAATGGACGTTACATGCAGTTAGACACTGGATCTATCAGCACGCGTAAAAGCATGTTGCCAACAATACCATGCGTGTGCTGGTCAGAAATACTCTGAATTATTATGATATCTTGTTGTGCCAATTTTGGATGAAATCCATTTGTTAGTATAGAAGTTACATGTATTTTAAAATTGGACATATCAGCAGGCATATAATCATGTTGGCAGCTCCGCCTTGTATTAATTACTCCAAATTAATCTAGAATGTCAGGTGCTATACGTGTGCAAAGTATAGAGCTGTTGGCTTACATACTTTCTGATAAATTGATATTAGGGTATAAAGAATATAGACAGCATTTATTAACAGTTGGCAGCCCTGATTGCTCTTAACAATACTTATAGTCATATCTGTTATGGTACACATTGCACATACGAAATTCGGTTGAAATCCAACTGATAGTATAGAAGTTACATGTATTTAAAAATTGGTACTATCAGCAGGCTTATAATCATGTTGGTAGAACTCACGTATATAAGTTACTCCAAATTAACCTAAAATGTCAGAATTTACGTGTGCATAGTTTAAAGCTGTTGGCTTGCATACTTTCTGATATATTGGTATTTGGATAAAAAAAAATAGAGAGAGCAATTATTAACAGTTGGCAGCCCTGGTGGCTCTTAAGAATACGGTCAGTCATATCTGTTTATATACAGATATTACATACAAAATTTGGTTGAAATCCAGTTAATAGTGTAGAAGTTATATGCATTTAAACATTAGACCTATCAGAAGGCGTAAAATTATTTTGGCAACACAGTCATGGTTGGCCTCCTGGAAATTAAACTGAAATAGTATTATCTACATGTGTGCCAATTTTGGAATAGCTCCCATGCATACCTTGAAAGATATCCAACATGGAGCTCAAATTTCTAGTGCGTTTTTCACCAGTTGGTAGCACTGACATCATTTTCAAATATGGACGTGAGCTATTCCGGTGCACATCTTTACTCATACTAAATTTGGTTTTGATTGCTGCAGCCGTTTAGGAGTTGATAGGGGGGGGGGTGACACACACAGCCAGACAGACACACACACACATTTTCCCGGATCGATCTCATAAGACTACTTTTTCCTCATTTTTGCAAAATGTGAAAAGTAGGCTAAAAATTAAAAAAGTCTGTCTGTATGTACGTATGTACTGTATGTGTGTGACGTTTTTGCGTTTAGCAAAGTACAGGTAACAATTTTGAAGATATTGTGCAGAAATTTGGTACGGCGAAAGGGTTTGAGCCTGTGAGGAACACTACTGTTGGGCGTTAAAATCGGAGCAGGGACGGATCTTTTTTGGGGGCCCTTAATTTCATCCTTTTTCGAATAGATATATCTCGAACACGATCGATCCTATCGAAAAAGTTAAATGTACAGATGTAAGATCTCCGCAGTAAACAACTTTTATTTAACCCCCACCGATGTTTTGATATCTCTCATTGTTTTCGTTTTTTGGGGCCCTGAAGATGTACGTATGTGAGTGACGTTTTTGCGTTTAGCAAAGTATAGGTCACAAGTTTCAAGATATCGTGCTGAAATTTGGAACGGCGAAAGGGTTGGAGCTTGTGAGGAACCCAATCGGTGGGCGGTAAAATCGGTGCAGGACTGAACCTTTTTTTGGGGGCCCTGAATTTCATCCTTTTTTTCTCGAATAGTTAGGCTATATCTCGGAAACCGTCGGTCCTATCGAATAATCTTAAATCTACTGGTGTAAGTACTCAGTGATTATCAACTTCTCGATCCCATATGATGTTTTGATATCTCTCACCGTTTTGATGTTATTAAATGTTTTTGGTTTTTGAAAAAACAAATTGGGCACCAAATGTATATAATAATTTGTAAAAATTCAACTGATGGTCTAATTGAATTCTACGGAAAATTGTCTATAATAACCCGTTTTCACCTCTTCAATAAGTTAAAAATGCTCGAAATACAAGGGAAGTTCCAAAATGCAGACTTTTCACAATCACCATATAGTTCAAAAACCAAGAAGGCAGCGATGATTTCGATTGCACCATCGGTTTGTTTCACAAATCAGAGGCACAGAATTGCGAAAACCGTTTTGCTCTATCTTGATTCGTTACTGAGATACCCACCAGATACATCGAAAAGGTGCCACCCTGTACAGCCGTATTCAATGAAAAAGCATACACGCATTAGAATGAGCCTCAAATTTTGACGTACTATTTATTAATATACGTCATAGTTTAAACAAACCTTTCTTCTTCTTCTACTTTTTCGGCATCTCGACATCTCGAAACGGAAAAAGCTAGATATATTGCCGGAGCGGGGCCTGTAGCAAAGGGCGGCTTTTACTTTAGGGTAAAAAAATATACAGGGTAGGCCAGCCTATTCAAGGCGGACGAGTGCAGGAAAACTATTACAGATATTTCATAACTATGTGATGGTTTAAGCATTGCCTATGAATTCTCAAAAAATGTGTGGAGTAATGTACTCGTATTTACGGCTGTAAGATATTTTCCATTTCCGAGGACGTCCGGCTTCCATAACCATGTGATGGTGTCAGCATTGCCTAGAATAACATTTTATAATTTTCCTACATTTCCACGCAATCGGGCCGAAGGTCAGAAATGCAAGGCCGCAGGTCTAGCCGCCAACGAAGTTGTTGTTTGAGATTATTACCCCTCTTGCTCGCCGCTATGCTGCGCCACCGTCTCATCCAAAGCAGGTCGTGCGACATGGACTCCTACTTGTTATATACAGTATATTCTACTAGTCTTTTCCATCTCAGACCTCTCCGATCAATTAAATAGATTTTCCATGTGATGGACTAAATAGTTTTCCGTACACGATGCACATTTCTATTTTATTTTCAATATTGGATACTCAAATGCAACATTTCCCTTATCTCGATTGTTAGTTCGCACGCTTCTCATCATTGTTTTCGTTTCGTAACTGTTTCATTTATGCCCCTTCTCTGAATTTTTATTGTATGTCGTTATGGTTTGATGTGGGTCCTTGGTTTTGAAATTAATTATCTAATGGGGTTGTTCATACGTACCATACAATCCTGACCTTGAGCTTGAGTATCCAATTTTCGACTACTTCATCCTATTTTCTGTTATCTTATTATATTATCTCGTTATAAGCCTTGACATTTATTTGATGCACAATGCTTTTCAACCTAGGCCGCAACTTACTGTAGATTTTAATTGATTTAAATTTAATTATATACATTTAATTGCTTTTACCACGTGTTCTATCTCAGTCATCGTATGGCTCATTATAAGCCTCTGTACTAGGACATATACATATCATTTTTAGCCTATTTTCATTTTATGAAAAAAAAAAATAGGCTTGTGAGATCACCTTTTGTTCGTGTGTCTGTGTGTGCGTGTGAGTGTGTGTGTGTGTCCCTAAAAACTTCTAAACGGCTGGTGCGATTTCAATGAAAATCGGTAAGATCATAGCACCATTCTGGCCGACCCCGACCGTGCCCTTCAAATGTTATTGTGTCTCACCAATCCAACATGGCGGCTGTGCAAAAGTATTTCACCAGCATTCAGTATCTCCGAAACTAATACTGATATCACCCCGAAATTGTGTACGGTGATAAATAACACTACTAGAAGTTCACTTATGAGACTTTCAAAAACCTGGTAACTACAAAACCAACATGGAGGTCAAGCGAATTCGAGAAATTTAAGTAGATTTTTCTCGCGATTTAACCGTCCAAACATAATGAAACTTGGTACAGCAAATGTTTATACACATTGTAATGCACTGGCGTCTAAGTTAGTTCAATTGTTTACATAACCTCAAAATGGCGGCTGTGTGAAATATTTCACTGGCATTCTATATCTCCGAAACTTTTACAGATATCACCCTGATATTTTGTACGTTGATAAAGGGCACTGGAACAAGTTATTCTATGTAACTTTCATAAACCTGTAAAGTAAAAAACGAACATGGCGGCTAAGCGAAATTGAAACATTTTAATACACATTTCTCGAGATTTAACTATCTGAGCGCAGTGAAATGTGGTACAGTAAATGATTATACATATTGTAATGCACTGGCATCTAATTTAGTGCAATGGTTTACAATACCTCAAGATGGCGGCTGTGCGAAATTTTAAAATTGTTTTTTTTTCTTGTGTTGTAATCATGCGATCGAAGTGAAAGTTTGAATAATGAAGCTACGCAATAATTTTCCTTTAATGATACATAACTCTATGGTCGATACATATATCAATCCAAAATGGCAAGCATCCGAAATATTTAGGCAGTTCTCAATATCTACGAATCTTTTACAGCAATCGAACTGATATTTTTTTATGTTCATAGATGCTATGAACATTAGTTCACCTATAGGACTTTCAGTAACCTGGTGATCACAAATCTAACATGGCGGTGACGCGAATTATAAATATTTAAATGGACGTTTCTCGCGATTTAACCATCCGAGTGCAGTGAAACTTTGCACGTTAAATGCTTATACAAATGTTAATCCACTGGCATTTAATTTATTTTAATTATATTCATAATCACAAGATGGCTGCTGTGCGAAATTTTAAAATCTCGTTTTTACTTCTTGTGTTCTAATCATGCGATTGAAGTTTGAATACCACACGTACACAATGATCTTCATGTAATAGTACATACATCAAAATCGAACCTGGCGACCATCTGAAATATTTAGACGGTTCTCAATATCTACGAATCTATCACAACCTTCAAACTGAAATTTTGTATGTAGATAGAGGCAATTAACATGAGCAGGATATATGAGAATAGGCTGTATATTTCTTCACGGAACTACTTGTTTTTTCGGAGATCAGGACCATTATTGATGGTCCGTCATGATGACTCCGTTGATGAAGACTCCGGGTGTTATCAATGATGTCGGGAGTCCGGAAATCCGACGAAGCCTAGTCCACACTTGAGATGTGACTAAAGACTAATAAGAGGGAAAAATAATAGTGTTCAGTATCGTTTGCCGCATATGCTCTCAGTGATTTAGTCCCATACTGAATACAGGCGGACAAATATCTACTTTCCTGCTAACACTCGGTAGTTGGGTTGCAGCAAACGATATTGGAAGGGGCTACTGAATCGTCCGGCATTTTATGAAATATTTTCTCTTCAAAATATTTTAGAAAAAAACTGTTTCACGGAATTGTAGAATAGAATATCTAAACTAACTTTCATAAAGGGCAGGAAAATAGCTCTAATAGTTTAGGAGGAAATGTTCCTTGTATATTGAAAAATGTAACTTTCGGGAAATGAATAAAGAAAATTTGTAATGTGATTTATCTAAAGGAAACTGATTATGCAGGCCATAACTGTGTTCTTCTTCCTACTCTACCTCTTCTGAATCTTTTCTCTTCACTTGGTTATCTTGCCTCGATTGTATACTGAGTTGATAATTCAGTTCCAACAGGGTGTTGTTTATCTAAAATAATCAGACCCATCAGTGTGTAAACATCAGAATCAAAACCATGCCTCTCAATGGTATTGATTCTTCCATTGCTGCCATCATTAAACACCAGACAAGCATCATAGTCAGCAATTTTAACATGAGAAAACGCAAATGTTGTTATTAGACACCATTTCCAGATTAAATGCTTGAAGCTCTCATTTGCTTTCCTAGTTTTTCCATGGGTGCTCATTTTTAACAGGTCAGCGTGTGCCAGAACCCGGAATGTAGGCTTTATGGTATTCAGCAATACTATTTCTATGAGTATATGATTTGCCTTCCACCTGTGCTTGTTTTTATTTACACCAGGTAATTTCACAAAGATTGTGTGATGGGTTTTCGTCTGTAGAGAGCTTATGGAATTAAATCACCCAGACTGCTCTTTGTATGGCTTTGATATCGCCTACATTGTCTCTTATTGCCTTGCAATAAAATATCTCAAAATTGCGTATCTCTATATCTGTAAGTCTGGGTTGGCTATTGATTGGTTTCCCAGTAATCTCACTAGAAAAATATATATATAACCAAGAATAACTATGGTTGTAGCACGGAAGAAGGATTTTTGCGCGCAACCATGTTGCCACAGCCTACTTGAATGTAAAAACAAAACCTTTTCGAACTTTGGCCTATTGAACACTTTAATCTATACTAATATAATAAAGCTGAAGAGCTTGTGTGTTTGTGTGTTTTTGTGATTAAACGCGTTAATCTCTGGAACTATCAGTTCGATTCGAAAAAATATTTTTTATATGATAGCCAGATTCAAGAAGAATAGTTTAGGCTATGTAGCATTAGGCTACACCTGCCAGGTAACCTTAAAGATTGATTTTTGTTAAGTAAGTCGGTAGAACAAGCGCTCCCAAACAGCTCTATCCGCATGCGCTATCGTTATGGTTAGTGATACGTACACCGTTTCACCGATCTGAACCAAAATTAGTATACTTACCCTTTGGAACCCTGATGGTAACACTGTCTACGTGAAATTTATGACAGACCATTCCATTCCCTGCATTTAGGCCCTTGGGCACAAATCCACACCTTTTCACCAAACTGAACCAACATTTGTATACTTACCTGTTTACATGACATTTCGGACAGACCATTCCATTCCCTGCATGTAGGCCCTTTGGCATAAACCTACACTGTTTCACCGATCTGAACCAAAATTTGTATACTTACCATTTGGAACCCTGCGAGTAACACTGTCTGCATGAAATTTTGGACACACCACTCCATTCCCTGTATTGAGGCCCTTTGGCACAAATCTACACCGTTTCACCGACCTGAACCACTTTGTATACTTACCCTTTGGAACCCTGTGGGTGACACTGTCCACTTGATATTTTGGACAACGCTCTCCATTCACTACATTTAGAATAACAGACAAAATTAACGTGAAAACCACGTATTATGGCCATAGAACCATTCATGTCAGAAGTAGTGAAACTGTAAGACTATTCTAATAAGTCTATTTATTGTTGACGGGCAGTTCGGGCTGCATCACGTCGCCCCTCTCAATGTTCTGGTGCAGAATTGCGAAAATAGTTGCATCTTGCGCTGTTTATAAATTGCAGTCACGGGGAGTAATTAATGCAAAAGGATTTCTTAGGCCCCTTAAAAGAGTTATCATCATGAAAATATTATGCCTCTGTATAAGTGCAATAGTGTTGGTGCAGTACATTCAGGTTACTAGCTGTAATAACCGTTGGTGCTTTCAAATTTACCCTGATTTATTCGGACCTTATCGTTGAGCACTATGTGGCGATAAATGATACTATTGCTACCTCAGTAGCTCGGGACTGCCGAAGTTTGCCAAAGAGTTCTGATTATTTTCCTACGGCGTTATGCGACAATATGCTACACTATTGGTCTCTACATTTCTAACACCCAATGAGATATAGGCCCTAGGCATTTTTTTTTTGTTTCACTTACTCCTCTTTCTACTGAAATAAAATCCACAGCCTGCTTCCAGTCGATCGACCGGGCCAGGAAATGGAATGAATGAATTCCCCCCTCTCTAGCGGCAGGGATATGAACTGTGCCGGCTGCCGAAGCCTGTCGCACTCCCTTGGGGCAATGATGAAATGAATGACATACGAAATGAAATGATAGTGGAGAGCGCTGCTGGAATGAAATTGTGACAGGGAAAACCGGAGTACCCGGAGAAAAACCTGTCTGCCTCCGCTTTGTCCAGCACAAAACTCACATGGTGTGACCGGGATTTGAAACACGGACCCAGCGGTGAGAGATCAGCGTGCTACCGCCTAAGCCACGGATGCTTACCCTCTTTCTAATCATTTATTTAAAATTTGTTTGTAAATTACATGTGTCAGTGCTGTAGTTAGTAAATAGCTGTTTCCTTATTCATAATTATCATTATTATCAATAAGGGAAAATGACCTGAATGTTATGTCCTTTACTCTGTACTACTTATCACCCCCTCTACAACCACGACCACCACAAAAAGTTATATTTTTAAAATATCTTTCTGTGTTAGTTTAAGTATCAGTGCCAGTTCTGTAGTAGTAGGCTATTCATTATCATCCATAAAACTAATAAATCCACCGGGCGAGGCGGGCACTACTGCTAGTGTAGTAATAATGTCGTATGGCCTCGGGTGCCCTGTGAAAGCTTTGTTATACAACGCCCAGAGAGCAGCTTGTCTGTCGAATTTTTGTTGTTCCTTGGAGCGCTATGAAAGTCAAGGAGGTTAGATATCATGCTCCTTGACACTATAGCGCTATCTAGTAGAGAAAGGAGGAATTTTTGTGATGTTGGCAAATTCCGAAATTAATTTTGCCATTATGAACACGGCGTACTGAATTCAAATGTGTTCTTTAACATGCCAACAACGTCGCCTTTCAAAAATCACTTACCATGGCCAGGAGCGAACCTGCAAGCTAGGGGTTGGTAGTCCGACACGATAACCACTCCCCTACCGTGGCAATATTATCACGTTATCCATCATGGTTAATGGTTATGCTTGGTGTGCACATTTGTTTCAGGTGGATGTGGACATCGCCAAGTGGGGGAGCAGTGGATGGGGGCAACACGCCTTCACCACTTCCGGGGCGAACCAGTGCAAGCTGCTCAAGAGAATGGCTACGGGCTATTTCAACTCCCTGACCGCAGCTCTTCGAGTGGAGCCGGAGTGTCCCATTCCCAAGGTTACAGTATAACCTAACTTCTGTTGTTGATGGTTCATTTCAGGGGCATTCCGTGTACTTGGGTGTGTAGATTTTGTCTGATAACCTGAGTTTTTGTGTATTTATAATCCAGGAGATAGCCGTCACCTTGAGTTAGGAACTGTTACGTGCAATGCCCGTCCCAACGTTTTTAAATATGTATCTTCCCTAGATGTGACGTCACGACCTTTGAAACGACCGCCTGGTGGCTTGGTTCCAATGTTGAACACGAGATGGCAGCTTCTATCGGACTGCGACTCCCCTAGTCGGAGTTGCTTCTTCAACCGCTAGAGTGTGTTTGGGGTGCCTTCTGGTATCTTCCCTATCGAGAATTATTGGAAGGCTATTATTATTCTACGTCATGAAACAAAACACTATATATACTTCATGCCGCCAAAACATTTTAGCGGTTTCGTGTGAATATTTTTTGGTTTTCACATTGTCGTAGTGTGTGTGGAGAATTGGTATTGGTCCAATTTAAATAAACCTGGTGCATGCTGGGTGGCCTTCTTCGCTTTTTGTCATCCATCTTGTGAATAATAAGTTGTGACTGATTGCTGGGAGAAGAACTACGCATATTGTGAATCTCGCCAAAGAGCGAGGGCTTTGCCCTCGTCCACGCTAACTTGGGAATATATCCCAGTATTTGATGATACATGAAGTATTAGTGTGCAACTATCATCTATGATAATCGTGTAAATAGTTTCTTCGGCCTTAATATGGAAATGCGATATTGGTGTGCTTCTCTTCGACCGGCAGTTGTCAGCCATCTCATATTTTATTTTATTTTTGGTGCTATAAATCCTTTAAGGATATCTAAGTAGTTTAAAGAAAAGAAAAATTTAGTGTCTCCCCTAAAGGTATGTTTTGCTTTTTATTTATTTTAAATTATTGGAGCTCCATATTTTGCATTGTGTACTGAAAGTTTTTTTTGTTCTGAAGCTTGACTTTGGCCTTGATATGTCACCTATGAAAATGTAATTTTTTTGTTAAACTATATTTGTCCGGGGAACACTACTGTTTTCCTTCTTATTTTATTATTTGGCATCTGGCTAAGGCATTTTCTTCTTATAATATTATGGTACTGGCCAGACGAATCTATTAACACTAGGCCTAAATTTGTTCATTAGTCGGTCGGTTTTTAGTCTGATCCGTTGCCTTTAAAAACTATTTGATCTCGTAATGTCTTGAGTTTGTTTATATCTAGCTGTTTTCTCACTGGAGAAGATTTAGTTTAAAAATGTAAATTACGCGTTTCACTTAAATACGTACTGATGTACCTTCAACTGTTCTTGGTCGCCATGGTAACTCGTTGACAGAAGTGCATTGTGGGTTTTGTTTTCTGGCGTGTTTTTGAAGTGCACGTTCTTCGGTCATGGTGGTGTTGGTTAACTTATTAGTTTTAAATTTTCCTTTGGTTTTCTTTTTTTGGAGTTTCTTGGTACTCCTACGTTATTCTTTCGTTACCTTGTTTATGGTAAAATTTTGCACTAGTTTTTTTTCTGATTCTCCAAGGCCCTCATGGTCCAGTTTGGGAATATGTCTGGTGCTTATTTAGTGTTTATTTGGTTTGTAGCTTTTCATTCTCTTACCTCAAGTAATTGTTTATTGATATCGGCCTTAACTTTTTATTATTTCTACAGTGAGAATTCTAGCTGAGATTTTATTTTATATTGAAATTTATGCTGCCTGATGCATGTTCTGTTTTCTGGTGGAGGTGTTTTTATTAATTTTAAAATTAAATTTTCTTTTAAGATTTTTAAGCAACTGTTTTGGCATTTTTTGTCGGCGACAATTCTGTTGGTTATTGGCGGGTGTCTGTAGTCGAGCCTGTGCCTTCTCCTTCTCCAACTTCCTTCCACCCCTTTGGGTGTTCTTCTGTTGGGGCATGTCATCTGGAGGTGTTTTTGCTGTGGAGGCGACGCGGACCTCTAAATAAAGGTAAGTAGGCCCATCCACCCTGGCCCCACCACCGTGTCATTTTGGTAGCAGACCGAGCTCGTGTTCGCTTCTGCAACTATCCCCTCCCTCCTTTCCCGCAGGCTCGTTTTATGGACCCTTCTGGTGCTGATGGAGCGGTTGTTGATGGGATCTGTCATGCCAGTGCAATCGATGTTATGTTTTTTTAATCCTTGTCGTTTGTTTGATTTCATGTTTGCCTTTGAATATCCATGTGGTGAGATGTAAGTAACCGATTCCAAGCGAGGTGTTTGCTGCTGTATTTTATCCTGTTTGTAATACAACATTCCCAGTGAATATCAAGCTTGGTAAGTGACTGGCGTGTGTTCTTGGCATGGGAAATGTGGATTTGTTAGTATTCTGATAGCCTACATGCTACGAGTGAAGGCGTCGCGGAGCCCTGTCTGAAGCTGTTCGCCATGTGCATTGTGGCAATTATTGTAATTTAGCTTTCTGTTCTGCAGCCAAGCAAGAGATGACATCTTCAGTCCTGAGCAACGTTGTGCGTGATTTTAATTGCTGAAATTTCAGGTGTCGAGGCAGTGTCGGTGTTTAAGAAGACTGTTGTGTTCCTGTACGTTTCTTTGCATGAAATTCTATTGTGATATGCTGTCCTCGAGATATATTTATTATGGAACTGTCACGCCTATTGGTGTTATGGGGAAGTGTAGTCCGATTAAAAGGGCTAACCTATGGAAATCTGCCCTCCCTATGACCCTAGTGTGGTGCCTAAGGCACATTTAATGTGCATGTCACTATTATTTGGCTAGAAATTCTTCTTGGAAATATCTGTTCCCGTAGGAAACAGGATGTAAAATTGTCCGATTGAGCTATGTACATAAACAAATTCACAAAGAAATTTGATACAATGGTCCGGTTAGCTCAAAACAGTTGCCAGCGTTTCGCCCCAGTGTACCAATGGGCTCTTCAGTTGGTTATGGTACACCTCACCAAGACGCGTGGCTAGTACATACTGTGAAGGCCGCTGCAAGGCACAAATGTTGCCACGAGCAGCGCCAATGTAATATGGAAGTCAAAACTTCCTTTCAAAAATGATGTTAGCTTATCTAGCTAATCCATATTGGAAATATCTGTTCCCGTAGGAAACAGGATGTAAAATTGTCCGATTGAGCTATGTACATTAACAAATTCACAAAGAAATTTGATACAATGGTCCGGTTAGCTCAAAACAGTTGCCAGCGTTTCGCCCCAGTGTACCAATGGGCTCTTCAGTTGGTTATGGTACACCTCACCAAGACGCGTGGCTAGTACATACTGTGAAGGCCGCTGCAAGGCACAAATGTTGCCACGAGCAGCGCCAATGTACTATGGAAGTCAATACTTCCTTTCAAATATAATGTTAGCTTACCTAGCTAATCCATATTGGAAATATCTGTTCCCGTAGGAAACAGGATGTAAAATTGTCCGATTGAGCTATGTACATTAACAAATTCACAAAGAAACTCATTCAAGGTAAGTGTTTGTTTTGAAGTGTTTTTATTTCAGTGTGCGATTTGTAATTTTTGGTTCTTAAACTTACATTATACTGCAATCGTTCTGGGATAAGTGTGTATGTTGTGCAAATCGTGTCTGGATGTATGTGTTAACGTTAGATTTTGATTTAGATTTGTAGGGTGGGGTAATTCAGGCATTGTTGTGTTTGCAAAAGTAAGCCTAGGATCGTATTTTTATTAGTTGCTTTCCTTGTAATTTTGAACTGAACATAATATGTAGGTCTGTTTTACGTGGAGATATCTACTGTCTGGGGTTAGCTAGGTTAGAAGTATGGGATTCTTTCTTGGTTTGATCCCTGGGCAGGTTGTATATAGGACTTGCACGATCCGAACTGGCTTGGTATGGGACTAGTCTGTTCGATGACATGCAAGTATGTGCCATGTAATGTAATTGTAAGGGTATTGTGTTTTTTATTGTATTTGTTTGTGTTATGATATCTCTACGACTACATAACTTGCATATTTGAGTATTAATGGGAATTATTTTTGTGGGTGGTAAAAATTATGTATCGCTGTTATTGGAGTATGTTGTGCGATGAATATGTTGTTGTGAATATGAGGTCTCAGTTCGTGAACAGCCATAATGGTAATTCTATTTTTTTTTATTAAATCGTTAGGAATGGTGCGTTAGTGTTCCCTGTTAGCCTCGTCTTTCGACAAGAGCGGTTTGTTTCTCATCTAACCGTATTTTCGAGCCATGTTAGGCATCCTTTGGTTGTACGTGTTCGTGTCTTAAACCTGAACGAGGAAACCTCATTTGTACTTCATGTGCTGTTGAACTTAGTTCTTTTTATGTTGGATTTTTCTCACCCAGGCGGATTGCAGCTGTATAGTCATCCGGTGTCGAACCTCATTTTCGTTCCCTGTGTTAGTGTTTTGGTGTTTGTTTTCTGCGTTGCCATTTCCTTTTCGTTTTTGTCGTTTCGGTAACTGCGTTTGTATTCATCATTGTCCCCGTGCCAAGTAATGCATGCGATCACGAACCAACATATATAGAGCATACATGTCAGCTTAGTTAATTTTCTTTTTCAAAACCCTAAGGCCAACAAAATTTCCAGAGTGCATCTGTCGCACATTAAACGAGGTGGAGAGGTTTCTAATGAGGAAATGCTACCATAAATTTTGTAAACTGATTTTGTATAATGTAGAGTATCCCTAACCTTCATTGAGGCCTTCAGGCTTCTGTTCCTTCTGGAATTTTGAATTTAATTGAGTTTAAAAACTCTAGTGGGATACAACTTGTAACTGTTGGGTAATTCCCATTTTAATGGTAAATTGTAAAATTGAAACTAATTTTGATGTTTTCATAAAAGATGCTAGCATGTAAGTTGGATTCGGTGGAAGACCTAACTCATTGTGATCTTGTATTCCTGATTCCTTGGGAATTTGAGTGGTCATTCCTCTACCGTAGTTCATTCTAAATGTATGGTCATTCAACTCATGTACTATTGAAAAGTACTTCTAGTCTGTAAAAACGTGAACTTGGTAATGAACTTTACTTCTGTAAATCTTGTTATTTAATTAACTATTGTAAGCACAGATCTAGGTCATGGTCAGGATTTTCTTCATTTAAATTCAACTTTGTTTTTCTTTTATAAAATGTAGTAAGAATTAGTAATTTCTGTAAACTTTCATTATTGAAATAAGATTAACTTCTGTTTTGTAAATGGCTGGCCACGCGTCGCATAATATCTTGCACATTGCATCCACCTACTACGTCTAAAGCTAACTACATTGGACTTTTTGAAAATTTACCTAACGTGTCTCGGACTCTGAAAGCACTGCAGGTGCTGGTGTTCTGCGTTTCTGAAGACTTATGGACACAGTGATACTGATGACTAAGTGGTTTGAGAGGTGATCAATTATCCCATCACTGATAATCTGACCCTGCACTCTTCCTAACCAAAACGATGTGGTTTGTATCCATCAATTGGAATTAACTGGTGAACATTATCTTCTGGAAACATGCTTGGTGAATCAACTAGTTTTGGAGTACTGCCTATGTCTAGGCATATTCGTGAACGTGTTCAAGCTTAAGGGAGGGAGGCTGTTACGTGCAATGCCCGTCCCAACGTTTTTAAATATGTATCTTCCCTAGATGTGACGTCACGACCTTTGAAACGACCGCCTGGTGGCTTGTTTCCGATGATGAACACGAGATGGCAGCTTCTATCGGACTGCGACTCCCCTAGTCGGAGTTGCTTCTTCAACCGCTAGAGTGTGTTTGGGGTGCCTTCTGGTATCTTCCCTATCGAGAATTATTTGAAGGCTATTATTATTCTACGTCATGAAACAAAACACTATATATACTTCATGCCGCCAAAACATTTTAGTGGTGTCGTGTGAATATTTTTTGGTTTTCACATTGTCGTAGTGTGTGTGGCGAATTGGTATTGGTCCAATTTAAATAAACCTGGTGCATGCTGGGTGGCCTTCTTCGCTTTTTGTCATCCATCTTGTGAATAATAAGTTGTGACTGATTGCTGGGAGAAGAACTACGCATATTGTGAATTCTCGCCAAAGGGCGAGGGCTTTGCCCTCGTCCACGCTAACTTGGGAATATATCCCAGTATTTGATGATACATGAAGTATTAGTGTGCAACTATCATCTATGATAATCGTGTAAATAGTTTCTTCGGCCTTAATATGGAAATGCGATATTGGTGTGCTTCTCTTCGACCGGCAGTTGTCAGCCATCTCATATTTTATTTTATTTTTGGTGATATAAATCCTTTAAGGATATCTAAGTAGTTTAAAGAAAGAAAAATTTAGTGTCTCCCCTAAAGGTATGTTTTGCTTTTTATTTATTTTAAATTATTGGAGCTCCATATTTTGCATTGTGTACTGAAAGTTTTTTTTGTTCTGAAGCTTGACTTTGGCCTTCATATGTCACCTATGAAAATGTATTTTTTTTGTCAAACTATATTTGTCCGGGGAACATTGCTGTTTTTCTTCTTATTTTATTATTTGGCATCTGGCTAAGGCATTTTCTTCTTATAATATTATGGTACTGGCCAGACGAATCTATTAACACTAGGCCTAAATTTGTTCATTAGTCGGTCGGTTTTTAGTCTGATCCGTTGCCTTTAAAAACTATTTGATCTCGTAATGTCTTGAGTTTGTTTATATCTAGCTGTTTTCTCACTGGAGAAGATTTAGTTTAAAAATGTAAATTACGCGTTTCACTTAAATACGTACTGATGTACCTTCAACTGTTCTTGGTCGCCATGGTAACTCGTTGACAGAAGTGCATTGTGGGTTTTGTTTTCTGGCGTGTTTTTGAAGTGCACGTTCTTCGGTCATGGTGGTGTTGGTTAACTTATTAGTTTTAAATTTTCCTTTGGTTTTCTTTTTTTGGAGTTTCTTGGTACTCCTACGTTATTCTTTCGTTACCTTGTTTATGGTAAAATTTTGCACTAGTTTTTTTTCTGATTCTCCAAGGCCCTCATGGTCCAGTTTGGGAATATGTCTGGTGCTTATTTTTGTGTTTATTTGGTTTGTAGCTTTTCATTCTCTTACCTCAAGTAATTGTTTATTGATATCGGCCTTAACTTTTTATTATTTCTACAGTGAGAATTCTAGCTGAGATTTTATTTTATATTGAAATTTATGCTGCCTGATGCATGTTCTGTTTTCTGGTGGAGGTGTTTTTATTAATTTTAAAATTAAATTTTCTTTTAAGATTTTTAAGCAACTGTTTTGGCATTTTTTGTCGGCGACAATTCTGTTGGTTATTGGCGGGTGTCTGTAGTCGAGCCTGTGCCTTCTCCTTCTCCAACTTCCTTCCACCCCTTTGGGTGTTCTTCTGTTGGGGCATGTCATCTGGAGGTGTTTTTGCTGTGGAGGCGACGCGGACCTCTAAATAAAGGTAAGTAGGCCCATCCACCCTGGCCCCACCACCGTGTCATTTTGGTAGCAGACCGAGCTCGTGTTCGCTTCTGCAACTATCCCCTCCCTCCTTTCCCGCAGGCTCGTTTTATGGACCCTTCTGGTGCTGATGGAGCGGTTGTTGATGGGATCTGTCATGCCAGTGCAATCGATGTTATGTTTTTTTAATCCTTGTCGTTTGTTTGATTTCATGTTTGCCTTTGAATATCCATGTGGTGAGATGTAAGTAACCGATTCCAAGCGAGGTGTTTGCTGCTGTATTTTATCCTGTTTGTAATACAACATTCCCAGTGAATATCAAGCTTGGTAAGTGACTGGCGTGTGTTCTTGGCATGGGAAATGTGGATTTGTTAGTATTCTGATAGCCTACATGCTACGAGTGAAGGCGTCGCGGAGCCCTGTCTGAAGCTGTTCGCCATGTGCATTGTGGCAATTATTGTAATTTAGCTTTCTGTTCTGCAGCCAAGCAAGAGATGACATCTTCAGTCCTGAGCAACGTTGTGCGTGATTTTAATTGCTGAAATTTCAGGTGTCGAGGCAGTGTCGGTGTTTAAGAAGACTGTTGTGTTCCTGTACGTTTCTTTGCATGAAATTCTATTGTGATATGCTGTCCTCGAGATATATTTATTATGGAACTGTCACGCCTATTGGTGTTATGGGGAAGTGTAGTCCGATTAAAAGGGCTAACCTATGGAAATCTGCCCTCCCTATGACCCTAGTGTGGTGCCTAAGGCACATTTAATGTGCATGTCACTATTATTTGGCTAGAAATTCTTCTTGGAAATATCTGTTCCCGTAGGAAACAGGATGTAAAATTGTCCGATTGAGCTATGTACATAAACAAATTCACAAAGAAATTTGATACAATGGTCCGGTTAGCTCAAAACAGTTGCCAGCGTTTCGCCCCAGTGTACCAATGGGCTCTTCAGTTGGTTATGGTACACCTCACCAAGACGCGTGGCTAGTACATACTGTGAAGGCCGCTGCAAGGCACAAATGTTGCCACGAGCAGCGCCAATGTAATATGGAAGTCAAAACTTCCTTTCAAAAATGATGTTAGCTTATCTAGCTAATCCATATTGGAAATATCTGTTCCCGT
This sequence comes from Meconema thalassinum, assembly GCA_946902985.2. NCBI lineage: Eukaryota > Metazoa > Arthropoda > Insecta > Orthoptera > Tettigoniidae > Meconema > Meconema thalassinum. The sequence continues at coordinate 3,159,710 of CAMPQE020000003.1, read as the reverse complement.
AGGAAACAGGATGTAAAATTGTCCGATTGAGCTATGTACATTAACAAATTCACAAAGAAATTTGATACAATGGTCCGGTTAGCTCAAAACAGTTGCCAGCGTTTCGCCCCAGTGTACCAATGGGCTCTTCAGTTGGTTATGGTACACCTCACCAAGACGCGTGGCTAGTACATACTGTGAAGGCCGCTGCAAGGCACAAATGTTGCCACGAGCAGCGCCAATGTACTATGGAAGTCAATACTTCCTTTCAAATATAATGTTAGCTTACCTAGCTAATCCATATTGGAAATATCTGTTCCCGTAGGAAACAGGATGTAAAATTGTCCGATTGAGCTATGTACATTAACAAATTCACAAAGAAACTCATTCAAGGTAAGTGTTTGTTTTGAAGTGTTTTTATTTCAGTGTGCGATTTGTAATTTTTGGTTCTTAAACTTACATTATACTGCAATCGTTCTGGGATAAGTGTGTATGTTGTGCAAATCGTGTCTGGATGTATGTGTTAACGTTAGATTTTGATTTAGATTTGTAGGGTGGGGTAATTCAGGCATTGTTGTGTTTGCAAAAGTAAGCCTAGGACCGTATTTTTATTAGTTGCTTTCCTTGTAATTTTGAACTGAACATAATATGTAGGTCTGTTTTACGTGGAGATATCTACTGTCTGGGGTTAGCTAGGTTAGAAGTATGGGATTCTTTCTTGGTTTGATCCCTGGGCAGGTTGTATATAGGACTTGCACGATCCGAACTGGCTTGGTATGGGACTAGTCTGTTCGATGACATGCAAGTATGTGCCATGTAATGTAATTGTAAGGGTATTGTGTTTTTTATTGTATTTGTTTGTGTTATGATATCTCTACGACTACATAACTTGCATATTTGAGTATTAATGGGAATTATTTTTGTGGGTGGTAAAAATTATGTATCGCTGTTATTGGAGTATGTTGTGCGATGAATATGTTGTTGTGAATATGAGGTCTCAGTTCGTGAACAGCCATAATGGTAATTCTATTTTTTTTTATTAAATCGTTAGGAATGGTGCGTTAGTGTTCCCTGTTAGCCTCGTCTTTCGACAAGAGCGGTTTGTTTCTCATCTAACCGTATTTTCGAGCCATGTTAGGCATCCTTTGGTTGTACGTGTTCGTGTCTTAAACCTGAACGAGGAAACCTCATTTGTACTTCATGTGCTGTTGAACTTAGTTCTTTTTATGTTGGATTTTTCTCACCCAGGCGGATTGCAGCTGTATAGTCATCCGGTGTCGAACCTCATTTTCGTTCCCTGTGTTAGTGTTTTGGTGTTTGTTTTCTGCGTTGCCATTTCCTTTTCGTTTTTGTCGTTTCGGTAACTGCGTTTGTATTCATCATTGTCCCCGTGCCAAGTAATGCATGCGATCACGAACCAACATATATAGAGCATACATGTCAGCTTAGTTAATTTTCTTTTTCAAAACCCTAAGGCCAACAAAATTTCCAGAGTGCATCTGTCGCACATTAAACGAGGTGGAGAGGTTTCTAATGAGGAAATGCTACCATAAATTTTGTAAACTGATTTTGTATAATGTAGAGTATCCCTAACCTTCATTGAGGCCTTCAGGCTTCTGTTCCTTCTGGAATTTTGAATTTAATTGAGTTTAAAAACTCTAGTGGGATACAACTTGTAACTGTTGGGTAATTCCCATTTTAATGGTAAATTGTAAAATTGAAACTAATTTTGATGTTTTCATAAAAGATGCTAGCATGTAAGTTGGATTCGGTGGAAGACCTAACTCATTGTGATCTTGTATTCCTGATTCCTTGGGAATTTGAGTGGTCATTCCTCTACCGTAGTTCATTCTAAATGTATGGTCATTCAACTCATGTACTATTGAAAAGTACTTCTAGTCTGTAAAAACGTGAACTTGGTAATGAACTTTACTTCTGTAAATCTTGTTATTTAATTAACTATTGTAAGCACAGATCTAGGTCATGGTCAGGATTTTCTTCATTTAAATTCAACTTTGTTTTTCTTTTATAAAATGTAGTAAGAATTAGTAATTTCTGTAAACTTTCATTATTGAAATAAGATTAACTTCTGTTTTGTAAATGGCTGGCCACGCGTCGCATAATATCTTGCACATTGCATCCACCTACTACGTCTAAAGCTAACTACATTGGACTTTTTGAAAATTTACCTAACGTGTCTCGGACTCTGAAAGCACTGCAGGTGCTGGTGTTCTGCGTTTCTGAAGACTTATGGACACAGTGATACTGATGACTAAGTGGTTTGAGAGGTGATCAATTATCCCATCACTGATAATCTGACCCTGCACTCTTCCTAACCAAAACGATGTGGTTTGTATCCATCAATTGGAATTAACTGGTGAACATTATCTTCTGGAAACATGCTTGGTGAATCAACTAGTTTTGGAGTACTGCCTATGTCTAGGCATATTCGTGAACGTGTTCAAGCTTAAGGGAGGGAGGCTGTTACGTGCAATGCCCGTCCCAACGTTTTTAAATATGTATCTTCCCTAGATGTGACGTCACGACCTTTGAAACGACCGCCTGGTGGCTTGTTTCCGATGATGAACACGAGATGGCAGCTTCTATCGGACTGCGACTCCCCTAGTCGGAGTTGCTTCTTCAACCGCTAGAGTGTGTTTGGGGTGCCTTCTGGTATCTTCCCTATCGAGAATTATTTGAAGGCTATTATTATTCTACGTCATGAAACAAAACACTATATATACTTCATGCCGCCAAAACATTTTAGTGGTGTCGTGTGAATATTTTTTGGTTTTCACATTGTCGTAGTGTGTGTGGCGAATTGGTATTGGTCCAATTTAAATAAACCTGGTGCATGCTGGGTGGCCTTCTTCGCTTTTTGTCATCCATCTTGTGAATAATAAGTTGTGACTGATTGCTGGGAGAAGAACTACGCATATTGTGAATTCTCGCCAAAGGGCGAGGGCTTTGCCCTCGTCCACGCTAACTTGGGAATATATCCCAGTATTTGATGATACATGAAGTATTAGTGTGCAACTATCATCTATGATAATCGTGTAAATAGTTTCTTCGGCCTTAATATGGAAATGCGATATTGGTGTGCTTCTCTTCGACCGGCAGTTGTCAGCCATCTCATATTTTATTTTATTTTTGGTGATATAAATCCTTTAAGGATATCTAAGTAGTTTAAAGAAAGAAAAATTTAGTGTCTCCCCTAAAGGTATGTTTTGCTTTTTATTTATTTTAAATTATTGGAGCTCCATATTTTGCATTGTGTACTGAAAGTTTTTTTTGTTCTGAAGCTTGACTTTGGCCTTCATATGTCACCTATGAAAATGTATTTTTTTTGTCAAACTATATTTGTCCGGGGAACATTGCTGTTTTTCTTCTTATTTTATTATTTGGCATCTGGCTAAGGCATTTTCTTCTTATAATATTATGGTACTGGCCAGACGAATCTATTAACACTAGGCCTAAATTTGTTCATTAGTCGGTCGGTTTTTAGTCTGATCCGTTGCCTTTAAAAACTATTTGATCTCGTAATGTCTTGAGTTTGTTTATATCTAGCTGTTTTCTCACTGGAGAAGATTTAATTTAAAAATGTAAATTACGCGTTTCACGTAAATATGTACTGATGTACCTTCAACTGTTCTGGGTCGCCATGGTAACTTGTTGACAGAAGTGCATTGTGGGTTTTGTTTTCTGGCGTGTTTTTGAAGTGCACGTTCTTCGGTCATGGTGGTGTTGGTTAACTTATTTGTTTTAAATTTATCCTTTGGTTTTCATTTTTTGGAGTTTCTTGGTACTCCTACGTTATTTTTTCGTTACTTTGTTTATGGTAAAATGTTGCACTAGTTTTTTTCTGATTCTCCAAGGCCCTCATGGTCCAGTTTGGGAATATGTCTGGTGCTTATTTAGTGTTTATTTGGTTTGTAGCTTTTCATTCTCTTACCTCAAGTAATTGTTTATTGATATCGGCCTTAAATTTTTATTATTTCTACAGTGAGAATTCTAGCTGAGATTTTATTTTATTTTGAAATTTATGCTGCCTGATGCATGTTCTGTTTTCTGGTGGAGGTGTTTTTTTAAATTTTAACATTAAATTTTCTTTTAAAATTTTTAAGCAACTGTTGTGGCATTTTTTGTCGGCGACAATTCTGTTGGTTATTGGGGGATGTCTGTAGTCGAGCCTGTGCCTTCCCCTTCCCCACCTTCCTTCCACCCCTTTGGGTGTTCTTCTGTTGGGGCATGTCATCTGGAGGTGTTTTTGCTGTGGAGGCGACGCGGACCTCTGAATAAAGGTAAGTAGGCCCCCATCCACCCTAAATAAATAAAAATAAATAAAAAAACAAAAGAAAAGTTTAAAAACCATAAAAAATTGAATAAATTAAAATTAAACAAGTAGTTCCCTGAAGAACTATACAGCCTATTATCATATATTCTACTCGTGTTAATTGCCTCCATCAACATACAAAATATCAGTTTGAAGGTTGTGATAGAATCGTAGATATTGAGAACCGTCTAAATATTTCAGATGGTCGCCATGTTGGGTTTTGATATATGTACTATTTAATGAAGATTATTGTGTACGTGTGGTATTCAAACTTCAATCGTATGATTAGAACACAAGAAGTAAAAACGAGATTTTAAAATTTCGTACAGCTGCCATCTTGTGGTTATGAAAACAATTGAAATAAATTAAATGCCAGTGGATTAACATTTGTATAAGCATATAACGTGAAACGTTTCACTGCACTCGGATGTTTAAATCGCGAGAAACGTCCATTTAAATATTTATAATTCGCATCGCCGCCATGTTGGATTTGTGATCACCAGGTTACTGAACGTCCTATAGCTGAACTTATGTTCACAGCTTCTATGAACATAAAAAATTCAGTTCGATTGCTGTAATAGATTCGTAGATATTGAGAACTGTCTAAATATTTCGATGCTCGCCATTATGGATTGATACGTGTATAGGCCATAGAGTTATGTAACATTAAAAGAAAATTATTGCATAGCTCAATTATTTAAACTTTCACTTCGTTCGCATGATTACGACACAAGAAATAAAAACTTAATTTTAAAATTTCGCACAGCAGCCATCTTGAGGTTATGTGAACAATTTAACTAAATTAGATGCCAGTGCATTACAATATGTATAATCATTTACTGTACCACATTTCACTGCGCTCAGAAAGTTAATTTCGAGAAAAGTCTAGTAAAATGTTTCAAATTCGCTTGGCCACCATGTTCGTCTTGTACTCTACAGGTTTATGAAAATTACATAGGTTAACCTGTACCAGTGCCCTTTATCACCGTATAAAATTTCAGGGTGATATGTAAAAAAGTTTCGGAGATATAGAATGCCTGTGAAATATTTCGCACAACCGCCATTTTGAGGTTATGTCAACAATTGAACTAATTTAGGCGCCAGTGCATTAACATGTGTATAAACATTTGCGGTACCAAATTTCATTACGTTTGGATGGTTAAATCGCGAGAAAAGTCTACTTAAAATTCTCAAATTCGCTTGACGGCCATGTTGGTTTTGTAGTTACCAGGTTTTTGAAAGTCTCATAGGTGAGTATCTAGTAGTGTCCTTTATCACCGTGCACAATTTCAGGGCGATATAGGTATTAGTCTCTGAGATACTGGGTAGATTATTGGCTATGGAATAACCCACCCACCAAGGGAAGATGATTAAGAAAAGGAAGTGGGTTTCGGACTGGAGAAAAAGGATAGAGAAATAGGATGAGAGTTCCACAAAAGTTATAAATTTAACCTTTAATGCACTTAGAGGCGGTTGCCACCGCAAATCCGCTCTCGGATACCTAAAGTGGGTAAGGGCTTGGTCCAAGCTGACGGGAAACACAGCTAGAACTTGGGCGGTTTGCAAGAGAGTATATTCCCTCTCAGGCATGCATCTGCTTACTATGGGGAAGGGTAGTGGTCTGGCAAGACTGAGAGTAACAAATTTATTGTATGCCTGTTCAAAGCAATTCGTTTTTGCAAAGTAATTCGAAGAATGCCAATAATTTGAATCAGGTTTGGTAATTCCAGTTTTCGAAATTATGGAGTTCCTGAAAAGGCGACCAAGTGCTTCCAAGAAGGATAATGATAAAAAATTATACCTTGGGGAGTAATTTTGGTAAATGAACCAATGGTTGCATTTGGAAATGGCTAAGCTTTTACTCAGCGAGGAGCCGGCTAAAAGTTTAGACAAAGAGAAACACTTATCTTTTAGAAAACTGACCATAAGCTTTTCGGAGAGGATCTCCACAAGCAGGTAGCTGGCGTAGCGAGCTTTAATTGCCTTACTGGCCAGTTAGAATTAGCTATTAAAGCTAAGAGAATCTTTAACGAGATTACCACTAAGAGTTCTTGCTCAAATGCAACAAGTGGTGAAAGCCCTATTAATGGATATAATGGCATTTAGTAGGGAGAGCCAAGGAAGACAGGATTTTGCCTAACCGTTGTACTAGAAAAATGAGAAAGCGAAAAGAAACGCTTAATTTATTTTACAATTCAAAAGAAGTTGATAACTTTAACAAATATATACTTTCAATTTGTTTAACAAATTTTGGGTCACAGACCTAAGAAAACATTAAACGTTTGCTCCAGGCAATTGACAATTTATTAGGTCTCAAACCTTATATATGTTCTAAAATCTTTATAAGATTTAAAAAAGACAAATGAAGTAATTCAAGTTTAAACATTAAATTGAGTACAAGGAGTGTACTATAAGAAATTTCTGAGAGAATATTCTAGAGAGAGTGACAACTTCGAAAATAACAATAAGAAAAACATGAAGAATAAGATAGAAGTTCCTACAACTTCTTATATTTGTGCAGAATTACTTTATAACAATTATACAAAAGAGAGCATGTCACTTACGGTGAAACCTGAAGAGAAAGTCAAAGGGAAAGTTCTAGACTTCCTATATTTAAATAGGAATCACGAGCCAAATGGGGCAGTTTCCAATTAGTGAGACCTAGAAATAACTCACTCAAGAGTTGAAAGAATTGTTTTCCCTGATTATAGGGAAGAAACAATGTAAGCTTAAACCGTGTATAAAACACGTAGTTATACAAAGATTAATTAATGATAAACAAGCAAAAAATGGAAGGGCACTTCGTAGAGTGACACCTTATAGAAAAGTTACAATTTTATTAATAAGGTTTGTTAGTAGAAGGTTGAGGAAAGATCGTTGGGATTTAGGATCAATGTTCATGGCCTTATTTAATGTAACCGAACGATCGCGACGCGGTAGAAAAGTGGGACAAGCACTAGTTATCACTATAGTCTTTTAAATAGATGAAAAGTTCACTGTAGAGACACGAAAGTTTATGGGAAAGAAAATTATTGCAATGATGAAAATAACTGGTTGCACTAGGTAGGCGAGAGTCTATTTCTTGAGAAAGTTGGGAATTACAATTAAATGCGCCATAGAACATTCCAACGGTGGAAGAAAGTTCGCTATTGCAGTAATTTATAAGGAAGATTCCTCAGATAGAGTACAAAATCTGGAAGGTTCCATAAAGATCTTAATAGAAAAATGGGGCCAAAGTTAATCCAGCGGAGGAACTTGCTTTGTAATTTATAGACAGCGGGTATTAGATAATATCCCACGTGGTGAGAAGATTTCTCATTTAGAAAGCATAAGAAATGCTGCTTTTCACCAAGATTGGCTTGATTAGACAAAAGCCCAACATGGAAAATCCCGCGAAGGATGATTTTTGCCCCAAAATAAGTAATTTCACACTGCCTATAAAAGATCGTTAAAAGCATGTAGTCGTTAAAATCATGAAGATGAGGTTAAAACTTGAAGTTTGTACTTAACTTTGCTGCATGGCGAAAGTTAGGTTCTCCTTGATGGTTAGAGCTACCACATGGCGTGGAATCTAAAGAATGCCTCGTTAGGCCAGGAGGCTAGCTCTAGTTGAGCCTTAACTGAGTCGACGGCCGGCGCACAAGTGAGACCCACTCAGCGGAGCACAGAGGGTCCAAGGAAGGGAAAAAAGTGGGGGTAGGAAACAAAAGGTATACATATCAGCATAACCAACTTAAGAAATTAAATTCTCTTGAGGAGATGGTCTTCAAAGAGTTGATAGCAGGCGATACTAGCACAGCATGGTGAGTGAAAAAGTAGACGAAGTTCTCTTGCTCATGGAGATAATAGCTGGCGATGGCAGCAAAATCTAGTGGCCAGATTGAGAAGGAAGTCCTCTTGCACCAGGAAGAGTTGAAGAGCTTCAGAGATTCGCTGCTAGATGACGCTAGGTGGGTCATGGAATATATATATCTAGAACAGACTCATAAAAGGTATAAGCGACATGATAACCAAAGAAAAAATAGAAAATCACTGTTGGTGTTTGACAAAGAGGAAGGAATGAACATGCAAAGAACATTAAACTTTATATCTCTCGTACCGTGTATTCCAAGAATACACCATACTGGGAGGGTCTAACACCAACAGAGAACAAAGAAGCTGTTAAACATTTAAAGGTAATGGAGCGATCAAAGACAGTGGTCTTGTGATCGGACCATTAATGGTCAAGATCTTGGCCACCCTGACTCTCCCATCTCTTCCAGGATAACACTCGGTCACTCTACCAGAGGTCCAAACTAAGGGGGGGGGGGTGAAACATCCCTAACCAAGACCAAGTCCCCCACTTTAATGTCAGGACTGGAAAGAAACCACTTCTGTCTCCGTTGCAAGGAAGTTAAATATTCCAAGTTCCACCTCTTCCAAAAAGAATTGCGGAGGGCTTCAAGTTTACGCCAAACGATAGGTAGATTAGAATCCCTGTAAGAATTGGGAAGAGGAGGAAGGGCAGAAAGAGAAGTGCCGATTAGGAAGTGACCAGGTGTGAGGGGAAGCAAATCATCAGGGTCATTGGAAAGCGGAGTTAAAGGGCGAGAATTTAACAACACCTTCGATCAGAACAGACAGTGAATTGAATTCTTCGTAAGTCAAAATGCGATTACCTAAGACTTTTCTTAAATGACGTTTAGTAAGCTTTACACAAGATTCCCACCTACCACCGTGATGAGGAGCGTAGGGAGGTATAAAGCGCCATTTGAAACCCTTTGAGTAGAAAAATTGGAAATTTCTTCCATGGCAGGAGAAGATGTGAGAGCTTTCTTCCACAGAGAAGCTGCGCCCTGAAAGGTGGAAGCGTTATCAGAGAACATCTCTGAAGGAACACCACGCCTAGCGGTGAAACGAGAGACAGCTGATAAAAAGTAAGAAGTAGAAGCATTTGTTACTAGTTCCAAGTGGATTGCGCCAGTAACCATGCAAACAAAGAGAGAAACATAAAGTTTACCAAACAATTTGCGTTTAGCTTCAGGAGAATTTCGTTGATATTGGAACGGACCCATATAGTCCACACCAGTTAAAGCAAATGGGCGTATAGGAGAAGAGCGAAAAGAGGGCAGATCGCTCATTAATTGAGTATTGATTTTAGGTTTCGCTTTGAAACAAGGAATGCACTTATGAATTACAGAAGATACTTCATGAATTCCATTTATGATCCAGTACTTTTCCCTTAAGAGGCAAAGCAGAGTGCGTGTGCCAACATGCAGATTGCGATAATGAAAGTCAGGTATAATTAAGGAAGTTACGTGATGTTTAGAAGGCAAAATAACGGGATGCTTTTTGTCCTCAGAGAGCAAAGATTGCGAGAGCCTTCCACCTACCCTGAGTAACCCATGGTCATCAAGGAACGGGGCCAAAGCACGAAGACGACTGGATTTGGGAAGATCCCTTTTAGTAGAAAGTAAAGACAATTCAGAAGAAAAGGATTCTTGCTGTGTCAGTTGTAAAACCTTAATGGTAGCGAGATTCAATTCATAATTGGTAAGGTGTGGTTTAGGGAGAAGAGGTTGGTCAACCACAAGATATTTCCATCTAAGGAGATAGGCGACAATTCTTATTAATTTATGAAAAGAAGAATAGCGGGACAACAAGGGATGAGAAGCGTTGGAAACAAGACACGAAGCAATAGATAGAGGTACTTTAGCGTCAGGCAAGTTGGAGTTTGTAGCTGGAGGTTTAGAAGGCCATGCAGAAGAGTCTTCGATTAACCACGAGGGCCCATGCCAGTACAACTGGGAAGCTGCCAATTGAGAGGGTAAACAACCACGAGAGATAATATCGGCTGGATTATCAGCACTGGGCACATGCCTCCATTGACATCCAGAAGAAAGAGTTTGAATTTTGGAAACTCTGTTTGCAACGTGTTCTACCAACCTATCTCTTTACTTCATTAACAGTCGCCAGATACATCTCTTCTCCCCCACTCGTCTTAATACCTCTTTGTTAGTAACCCTATTTACCCATCTAATCTTCATCATTCTCCTGTAACACCACATTTCAAACACTTCAATTCTCCACTTTTCTGCTACACCAATTGTCTAAGTTTTACTTTCATAGAGTGCCACGCTCCAGACAAAGGCCTTCAAAATGACTTCCTAATACCTAAATCTATATTCAATGTCAACAGATTCTGTAGAAATTCTTTCCTTGTCTGAGCTACATAAGAATCCTAATCGTGTCTGGTATAATGTCTTGTTTAGCAAACTTAGTCACTCAAAAGGTCTAAGCATTTTTTGTATATAACCCAAAATAGCAAACAGTTTTTCTAAAACCCTACTCATTGGTCAATAACAAGCAGAGTCGCCAAAGTGTTTCGTTGGTAGTTAACTCAAGTCTAGTTAATCAATTCCTTTCATATCGTTATCCAATTGTAGTAGTAAGGACTGGTGAACAACGTCAGTTCAACACACTGCTTTACACACAAATGTAGTTAGGCCCTTTGACATAATTTGGATAAATTTCATGGGCCGGTCCATAGGGACCAGTCCAAAGGGGCCGGTCTAAAGGGACCCTTCCACAGGGACCCATCAACAGGGACTTGTCAGCAAGGACCCATCAACAATGACCCGTCAACAATGACCTGTCATCAATGACCTGTCAACAATGACCTGTCAATAGGGTCCCGTCAACAATGACCCGTCCACAGGGACTCATCAACAAGGACCCGTCAGCAATGCCTCGTCAACAGGGACCCGTCGAAAAGCACCTGTCAAAAAGGATCCATCAAAAATGACCCCCTGTCAAAACGGGCCCGTCCAAAAGGGGCTAGTCAACAGAGACCAGTCCAAAGGGACAAATCAACAGAGATCAATCAACAGGGATCAATCAAAAGGGGCTATCACCTCAAGGCCTGACATATCCCTCTTTGATTATTGGTTTGCCAATCGACAAGCGTCACTTAAAATACTTTTTGATCACCATTCGTGGGTTGGGTTAGGTTAGCTTACACTACAGCCGCCATCTTTTAAAAAGCCTGCCCTCTTACAAAAGCTATGAGTGGGCATGCGTAAAAAACAAAAAACAAAAACAAGCATGGTAATTCATAGTGGCTATCTACCAAACACATGTCTCTTGTGTGGAACAAAGTTTTATTCCATATCGGCATTCAAACTCTCACATGTTGCAATTGGAAAGAGAGATTCTCTAAAAAAATTACAATTTCACCCCCTAGTAGGGGTAGGTTTTATATTGGGGTGGAAATATGTTGTTCATTGGAAAGGGGGTATCAGCCCGAGTTCAATGACACCTCATTCGTCAAAATCCGACCACGGGTTCGAACTCACATTTTCTCACGTATGAAGCAAAACAGGATGTGACTTGTTTCACAAGGAGGACGGTAATAAGGTCATTTCACACGTGTTCACATGTATTTCGTCACTTTCCTTTCATATCGTTATTCCATTATAGTAGTGGTGAACAACGTCAATTCAACACACACAAATGTAGTTAGGCCCTTTGACATAATTTAAATAAATTCATGGACTAGACCGTAGGAACCAGGCCAAAGGGACCCGTCCAAAGGGATCAGTCCAAAGGGACAAGGACTCGTCCACAAGGACTTGTCCACAAGGACTCGTCCACACAGACTCGTCCACAATGACCTGTCAACAATGACCTGTCCACAAGGACTTGTCCACAAGGACTCGTCCACAAGGACTTGACAACAATGACCCCGCCAACAATGACCCGTCAACAATAACCCATCCATAGGGATCCACTCCCCCACCCTCTTACAAAAGCCATGAGTGGGCATGCGTAAAAACAGAAAACAAGCATGTTAATTCATAGCGGCTATCCACCGCACATATGCACATTATGTAGAACGACGTTTCATTCCATATCGACATTCAAACTCTCACATGTTGCAATTGGAAAGAGAGATTCTCTAAAAAATTCAATTTCACCCCCTAGTAGGGGTAGGTTTTATTTTGGGGTTGAAATATGTCGTCCATTGGAAAGGGAGTGTCAGCCCGAGTTCAATGACACCTAATTTGTTAAAATCCAACCGTAAGTTCGAGAGATATCGCGCCGCCGCCATCTTGTGTGGAGGGTGTGGTGGTGGAGGATTTAGAACTGTCCAAAACACACTACTCACATAACATAAATGATGAAGTACTGAGAAGAACTGGTCTACGCAGCCTGCACAAAATCGTTGCTCAAAGAAGAATGCAGTTCGCGGGACATGTTCTACGTATGAATGGTAGAAGGATACCCAAATCAGCACTGTTGTGGAAACCAACGGATGGATACCGAAGTAGAGGAAGACCTCCTAACACCTGGAAACAAACTTTTGCAAAGGATCATAAATGCATTGATATGAACTGGGAGGAAGCTGAAAACCTGGCAGCTGATAGAGTTCGCTGGAGGAAACCTGTTGCCCAATATGCTACCTAGCATTTTAGTAACTAAGTCTAGGAATACTAATTAATTGACGTTTCTTCATCAACAAATATTTACGTTTAACTGTTTTGAAGTATTACGCCTTACAGTTCTATAGGCCTACAGACTTTTGCTATATTCCGGAGTTAACACGATTCGTGTATCGAGTGTTTGAGGCTTTCGACTTACTGCCCCGTGGCTTGCTAACATGTGGTGTTAATCTGAGTGATTGGTTTGCCGCGTTGGATGTCTCATCCCGATGTGAGGTAAGGGGGAAGCTAGAGTAACATATTCACTTTCTGTGTGTCCGAGGGAGTGGCTCACAGCGGGAGGGGGATGCCAGTAAATTAATGGGCCTTTCTTCCATTTTATATCAAGTTAAGTAAATGTACATTTCTTTAACTTTTCTTTTGTATGGTATGGCATGCACCAGAAAGTATTGTATTTATAGGAAGTACTTAGTGGAAAATTATCAGATCATACAACCCGATCTGATGATTCTTATTCTGACCGTACAAACCCTCACCAGAGTTCTTCAAGAATGACCGCATAGTCAGCATTACATTTTACGTTTGTTTGGCTGCACTGAGTCCTTCTAAAAGGACAGAAGTCACCTGGTCGTTGTGCATACTATCTTTCCACAAATAATCTAAATAAGACAATCCCTCATTGAGTGATAGTCAACCGCTTGTTCCAAGATAATTCTTGGAGCGATACGACAATGTTGAGAAACTGATTCACCTAGCTTTTGCCCAGAAGTACAGTTTTGTCGAGAAGGGAAATACCTTATTACAAATGCAGACCAGCTCAAGCTAAGAGCAACGTAAAGCAAATAAAATATGAGACTCATTTCTCTTAGCCTGAGATAGTCTGCATTTGTAATCTCAGTTAGTCTGCTCAGTCACAACGATAACTAATTCCAGCCCAGTTACTACTTCCGATAACAGATGTGGCATAAGACGTCATGCAGACTAAGTCGAGCTCGGAAGCTCACCGCCCCAGTAGCGGCAGGCAGAGCGACAAGACAACACCACTGAGCAGCGGTACACTACTGAGTTAAGTGAACATTGCAAATAGAAGTTACTAGTGCATGTCAATTTTGATTATATTTTGACTATTTTCATTTATGAAAAAAAAATAGGCTTATGAGATTACCTTTGGTCCGTGTGTGTATGTATGTGTGTGTGCGCCCGTGTGTGTGCCCCCCTAACTTATAAACGGCTGGAGCTATTCCAATGAAACTTGGTAAAGTCATAATACTATTTTGGCCAACTCCGACAGTGGCCTTCGAATTACGTTGGATGGATGGATGGACGGATGGAAGGATGGATGGAAGGATGGATGGAAGGATGGATGGAAGGATGGATGGAAGGATGGATGGAAGGATGGACGGATGGATGGAGGGATGGATGGATGGATGGATGGAAGGATGGATGGAAGGATGGATGGATGGATGGATGGAAGGATGGATGGAAGGATGGATGGAAGGAAGGATGGAAGGATGGATGGAAGGATGGATGGATGGAAGGATGGATGGAAGGATGGAGGGATGGATGGTTGGATGGATATATGGATGGATGGAAAGATGGATGGAAGGATGGATGGGTGGATGAATATAAGGATGATGGATGGATGGATGGATGGATGGATGGATGGATGGAAGGATGGATAGAAGGATGGATGGAAGGATGGACGGATGGATAGAGGGATGGATGGAAGGATGGATGGAAGGATGGATGGATGGATGGATAGAAACGATGGATGGAAGGATGGATGGATGGATGGATGGATGGATGGATGGATGGAAGGATGGATGGATGGATGGATGGATGGATGGAGGGATGGATGGAAGGATGGATGGAAGGATGGATGGATGGATGGATGGATGGATGGATGGAAGGATGGATGGAAGGATGGATGGAAGGCAGGATGGAAGGATGGATGGAAGGATGGGTGGATGGAAGGATGGATGGAAGGATGGATGGATGGTTGGAAGGATGGATGAATGGAAGGATGGATGGATGGAAGGATGGATGGAAGGGTGGATGGATGGATGGATGGATGGATGGATGGATGGAAGGATGGGTGGAAGGGTGGATGGATGGATGGATGGAAGGATGGATGGATGGATGGATAGAAGGATGGATGGAAGGATGGATGGATGGGAGGATGGATGGACGGATGGATGGAAGACTGGATGGATGATGGATGGATGGATGGATGGATTGATGGAAGGATGGATTGATAGATGGATGGACGGATGGATGGAAGGATGGATGGAAGGAAGGATGGATGGAAGGAAGGATGGATGGATAGATGGATGTATGGAGGGATGGATGGATGGATGGATGGAAGGATGGATATATGGATATATGGATGTATGGAGGGATGGATGGTTGGATGGATATATGGATGGATGGAAAGATGGATGGAAGGATGGATGGGTGGATGAATATAAGGATGATGGATGGATGGATGGATGGATGCATGGACGGATGGACGGATGATGGATGGATGATGGGTGGGTTGGTGGGTGGGAGGTTGGATGGATAGATGGAGGATGGATGGATGGATGGACGGAGGGATGGATGGTCATCGAAAGACTGTTGATGTGGGGATAGAGAGTCGGGTTGATGAGTCGAAAGGGAATTGGAACGCCAGCTTGTAGGCGTGGCTCAAATCTCAACACGAACAACATGAGAGAAAGAGCTAGTGGGAGTGGGTATTTGAAAATAAAAGGGAGACAGAGAAATATAATAGTGTAAAGAATGTTTAGGGAGGAGGCAACTGCCGTCTATTTATTGTTTCATCCCAAACTCCTGACGTAACCCTTTCCCAACACCCTCAGCCATTCTTCACACTGACCACTCCCACTCCCTCTGTACAAAGACACTCTCCCTTTACAAGGTAACGCTGACAGAACGCTGGAAACGGAATGAAACCTGTGATAAACACTATGGTTCCCACCCAAAACACTCTTGCCGGCTCCAGCTGCTTCTTGAATTACGTGTAATCGAATTGTAAGAGGAGCAGGATAAATATATGAGAATTAACAAACAGTGGAAGATATTATCGATCTTGTTCTGTTTGAGAAATGTTAACTTGTTCCAAGCAAATGCCAGGACGGTTCCTTTCAACAGCTCCGCGGGCGATTACCTTCCCTGACCCTTCCTTAAGTAGACCCAAGTTAGCTGCTGAAGTACAGGGCGCCAGGAAAAGTTCCCCGCAGCGGTATCGTCCTCAGTTTAATTGGCAGCATGGTGTCCTTGATAGGGTGAAGGCCACATGTGTGCGCTGAAGGCTGTCAAAATCGTCAGTGCGTATCGTTAGATTATTGGAAGAGTGCAACAGTATGTTATGAATGGCTGTGGTGAGCTCAAGGTCTACCGTTTGTTTATTTTGATACAATCGACAGCCGTGCTGCCAACGTAACTGGTGACGTTATCTC
Source organism: Meconema thalassinum (assembly GCA_946902985.2). Taxonomy (NCBI): domain Eukaryota; kingdom Metazoa; phylum Arthropoda; class Insecta; order Orthoptera; family Tettigoniidae; genus Meconema; species Meconema thalassinum. The sequence goes on along the minus strand of CAMPQE020000003.1, from coordinate 3,143,520 downwards.
ACGCAGCAGAGCGTAGCCGATGTGGAGAACATTTCCTGGCGCTCTGTAGCTTGCCACGGTAGGTGAGTGGTTATCGTGTCGGACTACCAACCCCAAGCTTTCAGATTCGCTCCTGGTCGAGGTAAGTGATTCTTGAAAGGCGGCAAAAATCACGATGCGCATGTCATACGATGTTGACATGTTAAAGAACCCATTTGAATTCAGTAGGCCGTGTTCATAATGGCAAAATTAATCTCGGGAATCTCCGTCAACACAGAGTTCCTCATTTCTCTACTAGAAAGCGCTGTAGTGTCAAGGAGATTACAGTAGATATCTAAACTCCTTAACTTTCATAGTGCTTCAAGGAACAACAACATTCGACATGCTAGCTGCCCTCTGAGTGCCAAATAACAAAGCTTGCACCAGGCATCCGAGGCCATACGATATTATTATTTGCTGCTGAAGCTAACCAAACAGATCTCTTCGCAGCCTAGGTTGGTCGGTTCCTTAGTTTAGGGGCTGCGAAAACGCGGTCCGGTAGCCCCGTGTACTTTGGGTGTGTGTAGAAACTGTCAGATAACCGGTGTTAATTGTGATGGCTGTATTAGTGTGTGTTATCTGTTAGGTAGATTTCTTTAGAAAGCTAACTATTGCAATGGGTCCCATGTTTCGACTTCCGGAAAATTTCGACATATCTTCGCGTTTCACATCCCCCAGACCCCAAAACCACCGTCAGTTCAAAAGTTTATATATAATTTATGTATATATGTATCTATCTATCTATCTATCTATCTATATATTGTACCCATGTGAGTAATCTCGTTGGATAATTTGCATCTGCCTCCAACTAGCATCAGCTCTCAGGCGTGTACGGTAACCCCAATTTTGCAGTGCATATTTTGGATTTGAGGCAAAAAGGTATCAACTCTACAATGATAAAGCACAACTCTATTCTAAAACTTTAATTCATTGAAATAAATCATGGCTTCAAACACAAAACAATACCCAAAAAGCATAAAATAAAAGCAAACAAAATTTTTACTTCCGCAATCCACAAGTAAACAAATATAAAATCCCAACAAAGTCATAACTAGCCATAAGGCTTTACCCTTCTGTGAACTTCACAAGGATATACTAGTGCGCTGATGCACTTACGACTTCAAAACAAACTGTACATTAACATAACAGTCATACAATGTGACTTCTTTAATATTACAACAAGGATTATTCCTTAAACCTCTTTATGTTAAACAATTATGTGTACCGTGCGTGTTTTAATATTTTTCTTCTCACCAATGAAATGCTTTGCATGCATTTACCTATTTGGACGTTGCACCAAAATCAACGTGCAACTCCATAATTATGTAAGCTACCCCCTACACATCCTCCAATTATATGGTTTCACCGCATGCTGTCTGTGATTCCTAGATAAAACGTTACGTTGTAGCTTATGTCGGATTGTACGATAGACTACCTTGCGCTCATGGCGATTGGCATCTAGTCACCAACTACATGACTTGGTTCCAGTGACAGTACAAATATATCATGTAACTATTCGTCAGATAGCTAAATTAATGAACCATCAGGATGAACTATAATTATCCATGTGTTCACAAACCACATGGCTATAATACTCAACATAACAATCTTGCATTATATGTCATTTTAACAAGGTCTAGAATCTCTTCCCTTTATAACTTGCCTGAGCGGTCCGAGTGGCTGGCACCGACCCTCGGCTAAGGAAGTCGCTACACAATAGAAAGTGGAATGGGTCGTTTCACCAATTATCTCGACCTTCCTAAAAGTTTGAAAGCCTCCCTCTCTCTAAGCAGTGGAGATTTACAAGAGAACTACTGTGTCCTGACCGACACACATGTTCCCAAAGGATCTTAATTGACTATTATGCCAACAGGTATTGAATGAGCTTTTGTAATTATTCCTACGTCGAGGATAATGATTAATTAATGGCCTCACATGGGTCCATTCAACATGAAGGTTCGGGGTTCGTAATGCATGAGCCTGGCGGTTGACCGATGTCTCAAGTATAATATAGGCGCACAAAACCACTGTCGCCATGAGTTTTCGCTACCACAAGCGTAAATAACTCATCAATAGGTTCTCGGGAAATCATAGAGCTGCGAGGTGTCCTTGTTATCCTCGACTCTATCATAGGATTCCAATCCGGAACACATTTCAATCCTTTCTTCAGAGTTAGGGTCCATTCACTTAACCCCGTAGTAAAGTAAAGGCCTTGGGAGGGAAGGCACTGGACCATAGTAAGTTCATACTCAGAGGGCAATTGTCTGAGACCATCTTCGAACCCCGGAACCCAGAAATAATACTAAGGTGATCGGGTAAAATCATAATATATTCACAATAAACATGCATACAAATTAACAAAACACTTACAAATCAAGATGTGGATTCTGACATCAAATATTTGTTCCTTCCAGTTGACTGTAATACATATTTTAGTAATCCAGCCAAAGTTGTTACGATGAAGTAAATAAGCGGTGCTTTCAACCAATCATCTGTTGTCATTAGTGAGAATCCAAGCCAAATATCAAGAGGATGACGAATTAAATATTCAATAGCTTCATTATGCCCCTGCATAATGCATCATACCGTATTTCATACATTTCCACACAAATAAATAATTAATTAATTCCCGAGACAATACATGTCACAAAGCTAGGCCTACGCATGTTACAATATCCAATATAATACGTTGCCTAAAACTGAAGAATTAATGTCTTCCAACACAAAATATACGGAGCTAATTCAATTTACGTCTTTTCACCTCAATGGCTACCAAAAATCTCTTTAATATTAACAACAGATGATCACACATAGTTAAAAACAATACGACAGTAGCCATCATGAAAAACAGAAGAAAAACGATCACCGTACTAGGGCTATCGATATCAAAATAAATCCTACATTAATAAATTTTCCACAGACCATAAGGCATACTACTTGTAATTAAAATGCATTTTTACAATAAACAGAAAACAGAAAACAAATCATTAATTACGCAAAGAAAATATGAGTGTCAGTTAGCCTACCAGAGTGAATACCCGAGGATGACATTAAGTTTGAATGTATAACCTTGAAAGGCCCTGTCATGCAACGTAGGAAAATACAAAATAAATACATTTACCTTGCCAAACGATACAGTCACAAGTACTTACGATGACAAAATAGCCTACCTTAATTCCACAATATACGAAGCATATCCAGACGTTTATCTCCAGTAAGGTTACAATAGGTAACCAGTCAATAACTTGACGAAGAGGGATAATATCATTCAATATTTTCACATACAGTAGAACTTCAGTTTACTTCTTATGTATTTATAAAACCACGTAGATCCATGATGACTGGCCTAACAAGCTCATTACGAGAATCATACATGTCTCGAAAATCCCAGCCTTCCAAAACCATAAAGTCAACATCGAGATAGAGAAATACTTGTCGCTAGAACATAGCTCTTCCTATCGGACAGAGGGAGAAACTACAATCCCTGTCCAAGGCAGCACCGACAAGATATGCTACCTATCGAGGCCAGCCACAACTAACTCCGCCGCTCGATTCAAAAGTTTATGCCAAGGTAAAAATTGTACGTTCGATCAGAGATTAGTGCCAAAGTAACGGCACAGACTCCCGGGCCCCAAACTTGTCGATGGTTCGCAGAACAGAGACGACGTAAATGGTACAAGTGTATCAACATGCATAATCAAGCAAATCTTTAAGCATAGAAAAGTTTTTGCCAATTATCACAAACACAGTAGCTTCCGAATGTGAAATACTTAATTAAAAGTTCATTTCAGTTTTCATCAGCACCATAACCACCAAACTATGTCATGCCAAGAACATAAACAAATACTTAAGTGTAGAATACATCGAGTGGGTTTTCTTTGTACAATTTCCACAACATTATTACAAATGTCATCTTGAATAAACGATGGCAGGAACAGTTTCATCCGAAGGTTACATAGATTGGTCCAATATCCTGGCCAGAGACATCTTCTCGCACTGCATAACACTCCAAACGCAGAATAAGACCTCGAAGAAATTAGCTGAAATCAAATTTCGACTGCGACAGTAATGTGTAAAGGAAAGCTTAATATCTAACGTTGACACTCATTTACAAAGAACAAATTACAATAAAATATTATATGATGGCATCAGATTTTATAACAATAACCCAGTACTATCAAGAATCCACATCTTTACAGGTGAAAGGTATAACAATAACCCTCAATTAACACAGAAAATTGCATGCATGTTTTAGAAAATTACAATATCCCGAAAATATTACAATAATAACAGTATTTTCCAAAAATAAGTTTCAATAATAATGCTGAATGGCACGTGAGCTCTCATATTTACAAATAAAAAACCTTATTATCCCAAAAGACGAAGGCAATTGTCTCACATTGCATATCTGTTCAACCGAATTGTCCAAAATACAGAAAATATAATGCAAAAAGAAACACCCAAAGTAGGAAAACACAAGAAAATTCCAAGAAGAACAATAGAAAGACCCAATTATCAAGCAAAAAACAGGACACACGTGCATACCAAAGCAGAATCACACCACAACCTTACACCATGACACATAACCTTAAAATCCCCAGAAAAAATTTACAATTAAACCATCAAATAATTAATAAACAACAACCAGAATATGAATTAGCACTTGTCAACACATCCACACAAAACACAAATACATAAATACCCTATCATATACAGACCCAGACCAAACCGAAACTAGTAAACGAGAGAAGCACGTATTTCATGAGGCCTATAGTGAGTCGCCGTATATTGACCAAATACCACAACTCAATTCATCATATCACATCACATTACTTAACCTAAAGTATTTATTTCTCAGTCAGACAGCAAAAAAAAATTGAGCCCACTCAATCAACTGAAGACTTAGGAGAATTGTTTATAAATACTTACCAACATATTCAACTCAAATCTAAGCAAATGAACCCCCATAACATTCATCTGGTAGACTTAAGTTGACAGATGCGTCAATAAAATGCTAATTTACATCCACGATCCCAAAGTAACATACAATGACCTTTTACCCCTTAAATTAATATACATCCACACTTATCTGGACAACCACAAAACAACAACAAGAAAACCAACCCAATTACAAAAACAAAACAAATCACACCACATTTATACTTCTGAATGTCCGACTTTGGAAATGCACAATTTAGACAATAACATAAACAATACAATTATTCACTCTTGACATAGCTTAGTATATCAAACTAAGTAAGCAATATAGCGAACAAGACTAAAACAAGAACAGACTAGACAGAAATCCCTCAATAAATGACCAACAGAAGACCCTAAATGAAAGAAGATCAACTGACCACTCGTGCAGACCACCAAGCTACAAACGTACCCAAACATTCATTGAAATCACACGACCTTACAAACTCCCAAAATTAATAAAACCATTTACTACCCACAAAATCCCCATAATTTTTCCAGAATATAAATTGACACACCGTTAGGACATCAACATACACAAAATAAATAATAACCCTTAAATAAAACACACTGAAATCAACATGTCATACTAGCCGCATTTTACCCTGGCATAGCATGATTTTCCATCACCAAAACACATTTCGGCAAGTAGTTACCTTCATAAATCAACAAGCAGATAAATGACTAAGTCATCACTCGGAGAACAGAAGGGGTTTGTAATTACTTACCTATGATATCCCAACATAGTATCATTTTATACGTACGGCGTATTTAATTAAATTCAATTATAAATTAAGCAAAAACAAACCCTAACCTTAATTCACCTTAAGAAACAACCAAGAGACCCACCCGATTACAAAACAAACTAATAACAAACACCCACACTCATGCACTCAAATACATTTACACAAGTTTGTCACTTCAGACCTAACACAATTTAGACAATAACAAACAAGAAGAACCTTTATAGATTTGCACAATCAAGCAGAATGTGCGCCACCCGTGTAGACAAACACAAGCATCAATAACATCCACAATACATACATGTCCTGATGACCAGAATTCATCTACACAATTTTGACAATAACAAACAAGAAGAACCTTTTGGATTTGCACTATCTAGCAGAATGTGCACCATACGTGTAGACAAATACACACATCAAAAACACATGCACGTCCTAATGACCAGAATTCATCTACACAATTTTGACAATAACATACAAGAAGAACCTTATGGATTTGCACTATCTAGCAGAATGTGCACCACACGTGTAGACAAATAAACACATCAATAACACACATAACACATGCATGTACTGATGACCAGAATTCGTCTACACAATTTTGACAATAACATACACCACATCGAATATCAACTTAAATTATCAAAATCTGCATCGCACCATCGACTAATGTGGTCATACGAGCCACAAAAATCACATCTCTTGCCTTTGCTGGCTCTACTCCCTTTAAACCTCTGGTCAGCACGCCCCGAAAATACATGGCTTTGAACATTTGTAGGCATGAACTCACGCCTTCCCTGAAATTTTTATAAGGAACAAGACTACTACAATTATCCACAAGCTGCATCTCTCCACGTGGCTGAAAATAATTTATACCAGAACCATCCCCTAATTCCACTAATTTCTTCAAAAATTTCACAAATAAATTAATATCAGTGCCATAGCACACATGAAAATCTTTCAAAATTAGAGTTAATGGGTTAGGAAGGGAAGCAAAATTAACCTGACCATCAGTCATAAGTTTATTTAGAGAAACAACGTTAGTCGAGGCTCGATTATCAGAAAGATTAAGCCTATTTACTCTATCTATCACATCACATTCACCAAGTAAGCTATCAACAGTTTGTACTTCCTTATCAGTCCAAGTACGGTGAGATCCTAACCTATTCCCAGCACTACCAACGTCATGGCAAGAAACTGAACTAGAAAAATCGTTACATCTCTTATCAGAACGTGAATTACCAACAGCATTCAAATTACTAGGGCTCGACATGACCTCAGGTGTATTTCTTGAAGATCCTATTTCTTTATTTACCTCAGTAGTATTATTAGTTTGCAAAGCGCCTAACATATTTTCATTATTCTCCATCGACACTGATTCAAAATTACCAAAATAATTACTATTATTCACAACGCCATCACAAGAATCACTAACATATGAACAAACGCTTTCAGAACATACAACAGGTTCACTAATATTCTCAGAAATATCACTCGAGGACAACCGATTAAAACTATCTAACAGCTTGTCACGAAGCCCAACTAACTTGGTTGAAAAAACAATATCACACTTGGACCAATATTCAATTAAACTCACTAAACGATTAATCCAGTGTATAGAACGACATTTTAATTTGTTCACACGATATGCCGAAGGTTTGGCAACTTGCTTTAACTCATCACAGGACACTAATAGGTTTGAAACAGATATCACAACATCAGACCTACCTTTTGTCCCATAAGAATGTTGATCAGTCAGACTAACAACAGGAGCTGACTTTAAGGATTTGAGAAGAATAATATCCAGTTCACGATGAAAATTAGGGTTGCCATTCCTTATTTGTATTTCATAAGCCAGTTCTTCTTTGGATAAATATGGTACAGCTTTTAAAATGCTCTCGTCCATTCAGTATATTATCACATGAAACATAAATAACAAGAAAATTATACAAAGATAAAACAATAACAACAAACATTAAAAATATCACACTTTAGGCCCAATCATACTTCCAAGCCCCAAGATCCAAAGACTAGCCCCAAACAACTACTGAATGTGGTACAAATCTAACCACGCTACTGCTATAACACATTTAACCCCGTAGTAAAGTAAAGGCCTTGGGAGGGAAGGCACTGGACCATAGTAAGTTCATACTCAGAGGGCAATTGTCTGAGACCATCTTCGAACCCCGGAACCCAGAAATAATACTAAGGTGATCGGGTAAAATCATAATATATTCACAATAAACATGCATACAAATTAACAAAACACTTACAAATCAAGATGTGGATTCTGACATCAAATATTTGTTCCTTCCAGTTGACTGTAATACATATTTTAGTAATCCAGCCAAAGTTGTTACGATGAAGTAAATAAGCGGTGCTTTCAACCAATCATCTGTTGTCATTAGTGAGAATCCAAGCCAAATATCAAGAGGATGACGAATTAAATATTCAATAGCTTCATTATGCCCCTGCATAATGCATCATACCGTATTTCATACATTTCCACACAAATAAATAATTAATTAATTCCCGAGACAATACATGTCACAAAGCTAGGCCTACGCATGTTACAATATCCAATATAATACGTTGCCTAAAACTGAAGAATTAATGTCTTCCAACACAAAATATACGGAGCTAATTCAATTTACGTCTTTTCACCTCAATGGCTACCAAAAATCTCTTTAATATTAACAACAGATGATCACACATAGTTAAAAACAATACGACAGTAGCCATCATGAAAAACAGAAGAAAAACGATCACCGTACTAGGGCTATCGATATCAAAATAAATCCTACATTAATAAATTTTCCACAGACCATAAGGCATACTACTTGTAATTAAAATGCATTTTTACAATAAACAGAAAACAGAAAACAAATCATTAATTACGCAAAGAAAATATGAGTGTCAGTTAGCCTACCAGAGTGAATACCCGAGGATGACATTAAGTTTGAATGTATAACCTTGAAAGGCCCTGTCATGCAACGTAGGAAAATACAAAATAAATACATTTACCTTGCCAAACGATACAGTCACAAGTACTTACGATGACAAAATAGCCTACCTTAATTCCACAATATACGAAGCATATCCAGACGTTTATCTCCAGTAAGGTTACAATAGGTAACCAGTCAATAACTTGACGAAGAGGGATAATATCATTCAATATTTTCACATACAGTAGAACTTCAGTTTACTTCTTATGTATTTATAAAACCACGTAGATCCATGATGACTGGCCTAACAAGCTCATTACGAGAATCATACATGTCTCGAAAATCCCAGCCTTCCAAAACCATAAAGTCAACATCGAGATAGAGAAATACTTGTCGCTAGAACATAGCTCTTCCTATCGGACAGAGGGAGAAACTACAATCCCTGTCCAAGGCAGCACCGACAAGATATGCTACCTATCGAGGCCAGCCACAACTAACTCCGCCGCTCGATTCAAAAGTTTATGCCAAGGTAAAAATTGTACGTTCGATCAGAGATTAGTGCCAAAGTAACGGCACAGACTAGAACTCTGGAATAAATAATATCTCCAACAATGTCCACGACATAGGAGAATTCATACGTAGAATAGACTATCTGGCCCCTAATGCTCCATGCTACGACACTCCGACCTATAATATTAAGAGAAATCTAACATTTACTCTATAAGCTTCTCAATTAAGCTGCAAATTCAATTCACTAAAAGCTCTTTCATTACTGGTATCATTATTGAATATATGCAATATTCTGATATAAAACTTCTTTCCATAATTACTGAAATGTAATCTCACTGTAACATCTTCCTGCTTAGATTGATAAGTCTTGCAATTAGCGTTAATAATTCTCGCTTACAACATTTATTTGTTTCCTGATGTGTTCATTCATACTCTTAATAACCATTATTATTATTATCATCATTTCTCACTGACATAAATGACCAAAAATCATTATTTATTATTATTCTCACATAAATTACCAAAATTTCCGACATAGCTAGACGTTTTAAACTCGAACAATCGCGTTCGTTACATTTACATAACTGATTGCCATTCTTAATTCATAGTGGGAATAATTACTCCACTTAATGATGCAAATCAACATCTCAACTCTATAAAAATCAACTCAATACTGATTAAACATGGAGGATCAGCCTCCTAACTGATTTTTTACTGGCATCTATAAGGAATTCACAATATCTTTACGGAATCACAGACATGCATCGGTCCATACTTCTACATACTTATAACCATAATTTGTGGGGTACTTACATCTCTATAGGCATCTAAGGTGGCTCCAACCAATCATATTCTTCCATGTCGCCCGCCATAATGGGTTTAACGCGACATATTTCTCTTGTTTACACACATTTGATTACACATAATTTCTATCACCAACACGACACGTTGCATACCTTTCAGGAAGTTATCACTCCCCAAACATGTGAAACACTTCATCAAACACTACTTTAAATGATATTTTTACATATACATTACACTGAACACTCGTCACTTTATACACACTTCAATGCTGAAATTCCCTAGCAGAGATCGAAATTGCAGGTGTCGACGGCATTTTACGTTATCAACTCCTGATTGAAAGTCTGGTTATCTGCTCTCGGAACTCTCCAACAGTTTTATGACGATCATTACTCCTACAGTAAGTGTCCTGCGTTACATCAATACGCTGGCTCCCAAACATGAGCGTTAACATCTGGTACTCTCATGGCAATACCAAACACTTAGTAGAGTCTCTTTAGCGCATTCTATCGTAGTTACACACATACGATTAGTTAATACTATACACACTGCGCTTAATAAAGTTCAACACTTTCACAAATAATTATATACAATAGTTCTACCGTTAGTCTATACGGTGCTTCATAACTGAACACGTCATAGTTCGTGCGGCTGATTATGCCTGTATCACGACTATTATTCATACAAGCATGTTTACTGTTTCTATTACACATACCAGCCTTTGTTCGGCGTCCTGATGAATAGAATCGTCATGCGTTTTGCCTTGACGAACTTGCTTCAACCTGGCTGTAGCTGACTGAAGTTTCACTCGAAGACTGCACGTAGCTTATTTGAAGACTTCTGTATGCGACTTACACGCTGTCTCGTACTGCTGCATATTTGCTGCATACTGATTGCAACTTATTTCCATTGTGCTACAATTGACAATTGAGTAAGACTATAACTGGCTGTAACTGCGCTTGGCGGCATGTAGACTGAACTTGACTGCGTAACAAGTGAGCTTCAACTGAGTTAGAACAGAGAGCTCCTCCTGGGGTCTACTCCCTTATATCGGATTTCCACAGAAAGTAGAGCAACATCTTCCCGCGTAATCTTGGCTCCTCTCACAGCATGATTCAGGTCTTCAAACCATGATCATTGTGTTCCTCTCTCTTCACAGGTCCCAAAACTATCTGTGTGCAAAGGAATCGCTCGTTCAATTAATTAATATTAATTCCTTTCTGCATGGCGTGGGACGCTACCTAAACGGGAAATCCCCGGCGACATCTCCACATCCATCCGCGAACAATGGTCGTTTTACAGTCCTTACGCACATCACTAAATATGCACCAATTTCGCAGGTAAAAGACTCTAAAATTATCTTCTTGCCAAGATATTCACCTGTGTGCAACTCTCATCTCGATTCGTTACTCCAATCACGAGTAATCAATGATTTTTCTGGGCATTTCTCCGCCCCTACTCCAAATCTATTCTCCGTCGGGGAATAACTATGTCATTATTCAGGCCTCTCCCCTGCTCCAGACGACATAATGGGGTGACAGAGATGGACGTGGCTCCACTGGGACCAACCCACAATTCTGGGCCGATTAGTAAATGTCAGCTCTGCCCTTCCTCTGTGCTTCAAACCTCCAATAGCTTACACCAAATCGTCTTATAATGATATAATCTGCTCATTATTTCCTACATTATTTTAATAAATAATGCCATTTCATCAAAAATCACACCAGTGATTAAATATACATTTCTTTCGAGGGGTTTTTACCAAGAAACTCCCTGTACAGATCTCTGGTTCGCTTCCTGGTGGAACCTTTTTACTGAGATCACAGTCTCTGAGAACCATGTTCGATTCCAGTCAGCATAACCCCATCGGGTTCATGTTCCCCTTGCAAAACTTATAAAAGTCCAATGCAAGTGGCTTATATAAGTAACCAGCTGACTGTCGACCACCGTCTGTGTTTACGTCTGGGGTCCTTCACCTTGTCTGGCTACGAGTGGGTTAGTAGTGTTCCCCCTTCCACACTCGGCCTTGTTTCTGAGCTGTCTATTCTCCCTGCGAAGGGACGCGTTTACAGCCTCAACCTCTCTGGCTACTCTGACCATTTCTTCATAGAATTGTCGCAAACACTGGCATTCTTTCTGCTCTCCGCTTACACTGGGTAAACTGTCTGCTTCTTGTCCCGTCTCGCCGTTCCAACATTCAGGTCTGCCTGCTTGGCTGCCTCCGCTCTCCACGTTGAGTTGGGTGTGCGTTACTAATTCTTCTTCTGGTTCATCGAATTCTTCTGGCGAGTAATACATTTTTAAATTGGCTATGTTCATAACGACCTCGTTTCCATTCTCTAAATGCCTTAACCTGTATGCATTGTTCTGGAGGTCTCTTATCACCTCGAACGGGCCGTGGTAAGAAAAATTAAACTTTTTATACTTCCGTGCCTCTGGATCTGAACTGGCGGGTTTCTTAATTAAAACTTTCTGTCCCACGAGAAGCGGTTTATGATACCTCTTCGCACGATTCCTTCTCTGACGTCTCTCCGCCTGTGCTTTGAGATATTCAAAGGTTCGTTGGATCCTCAATTCTCTACCGGGCTGTGCGTCTACTGGTAATGGAATAACACCATTCCACGGTCTCTCTGGTCTCTGATCCAGATGTAGAGTAACGGGAACCTGACCTGTCGCCTCATGTACAGTATTATTTATACAGTATTCAATGACTTCTAGAAATTCAATCCAACGCCAATTCGCTTCAGAACAGTAGATCTTCATGTATTTCTGGATCTCTCTCATTACTCTTTCAACGGGACTTGCCTCAGGATGGCGAATGGTAGATATTTCTGCCTAATTCCTAGAGTTTCCAGTTCTCGACGAAATTCTGCACTAGTAAAGCAACTTCCGTGGTCCGAGAGAATGTTATCCGGCTTCCCAAGAATCGGAATAACTCTCTCTTTCAGGCGCTTCAAGACCTGTTTTGAACTTGTCTTTTGAATGGGGCACAACACCACCATTTTCGAAAATACATCCATGGCTACAAAAATGTGTCTATTGCCTCTACGTGCTCTAGGCAATGGTCCAAAGTTGTCGATACTCAATAGCTGCCTTGGCTTCTCTGGTAATAACGGGATAGGTCGTTGCCTCATTAAAAAGGGATTCGGCTTTACCCTTTGGCAATGATCACATGTTCTAATAGCATTTCTCACCGTTTCTCTCAATTTTGGCCAAGTAAATGCTTCCTTCAACAGAGCACAGATTTTATCTATCCCCGGATGGCCAAATGCTCTGTGGGCTAGCCATACTAATCTCCTCTGCAAAGATGCAGGAATTACAATCCTTTGACGTGTGTGATCCACATCGTCCCACTTGTGTAATATCTGATTATACCATACATAATCTGTTGCCAATGCCTCCGCCTCTCTGTATATCGCAGTTCCCCTTGCTAATCGTCCCTCGAAGTAATCGATTATCATCTTCAACCATGGGTCTTCGCGTTGTAGGTTGGTAATGTTCCTTAAGTCATCCAACGTCTTCTGATCTCGATTCTCAATCTGGACCGCTAGTACTTCTTCTTCTCTAGGGTAACGACTTAATATGTCCGGTATTACATTCTCTTTCCCTGGACAGTATTCTATTTCCACATTAAATTGCTGGATATACAGGGACCATCTTGTCAATCTCTGACTAGACAAATCCGTCTTTAACAAAAATGTTAAAGCTTTATGGTCTGTTCTCAGAACTATTCGGAAGCCGTACACGAGTTTGTGCCACGATTGCAACGCGAACAAAATTGCGAGCAATTCTATCTCTGTGATCGTGTAATTTTTCTCATGGGCTCTCAGTCTTCTGCTTATAAAGGCGATAAAAACTTTCTTCTCAGGCTGGTCAACATTTTCCTGGAATAGCATCGCTCCAATCCCAATAAGTGATGCATCCGTCTGTATGATGAACTTCTGGGTATAATCTGGGTATCCCAGTTTCACATATTCCAAAAGCATTTGTTTTGACCTCACGAATGCTTCCTGACATTGCTCCGTCCAATTCCATCTGCCGCCTTTCTTCAATAGGTCCTGCAGTGGTGCTACTGTCGCAGTATAGTTTGGGCAGTGGTTCGAAAAGAATCCAATTACTCCCAAATACTGTCGGACGTGCTTTACTTTCGTGGGTCGAGGGAAATTCCGAATTACCTCCAATTTATCTGGATTAGGCTTCACTCCATTTGCATCAATAACATGCCCTAGGAATTTAACTTCCCTCTGACAGAAGTGCGATTTCTTGATATTGACCTTAAAGTTCGCTTCTCGAAGGTCATCTAGCAACTTCTTCAGGTCTCTCATGTGCTCCTCCAGAGATTCTGATGTGAGTAGAATGTCGTCTACATATCTGATGGTACTCTCTTTAACCTCATCTGATAGATTGCGATCTAACGCTCTTATCAGGGCTGAACCAGCTGTTTTCAACCCAAAAGGTAGCCTTAAAAATGTGAATGTATGTTGATCAAACATAAATCCTGTCAACAGACTCGTTTTCTTCTCTAATTCAAGATGGTGGAAACTGGATGTGATATCCAAGTTTGAGAATATAGTTTTCCCTTTAAACTTCCTGAGGATCTCTTTAATAGGTGGCACTTGGTCAAATTCAGGAATAACTCTCAAATTTAAGCGTCTCAGGTCCAAGCAGACTCTGACAGATCCGTCTGTCTTTGGTACAATTACCAATGGACTTACGTAAGGCGTAGGTGTTTTCTCAATAACGCCGGCCTCCAACATCTCCTGAATTGCCTCTTTCACTTTAGCATAATGCTTTTCAGCTATAGGGTAGGGTTTCTGCCTAAATGGTGTCCAATCACTGACTTGAAAAGCATAAGTAAAGTTCTTTATCCGACCAGGTCTCGAATCAAAGACTTCCTTCTGTTCCAGTAATAACTGCTTTAAATTTTCCTTCTCTTTTAGCCCAATTTTCGCTTCTTCTAGCTTCTCCGAAATGTATTCTTCCAATTTGGGTTCCAGATCTTTTTCCAAGTCTGTGGCTAGTGTTTTGAGCTCCGCTTCTAACTGCTCCATAGCTAACACTTCTTCATCAGCCACATCTCTGTATGTATGCCATACTTGTTCACTGGATCCTGGTTCAATTTCATTGAGTGCGACCTCTAAGCCTTCAGCTTCTTCATTCACATGGAACATAACCCTGTCCTGTGCTAGGTCAATTATCACTCTGTATTCCCTTATAAACTCTGCCCCAATAAGTAGGTTATAAGGTAGTTTGTTTACTAACAGGAAACTCTGTGAGAAAATAGAGCCTCCTATCTGTAAATCTAGGAATACCTGGTATTTACATATCATTGTTCTGTCTGGAATTACCCCTTTAATTTTGACACTGGAGATCGGTATCTTCAAAATGTTCTCTCTCCGGGCTATTTCATTATATAGAGCTTGTGTCATCAGGCTCACTGTTGATCCTGTGTCTAGCAGACTTCTGACTTTTAATCCTGCCACTCTCACAATTATAATAGGCAATTCTCTCTTGACCATGACCTGTGGTCCTCCTGTATCCTCAATCAATTCTTCTGGTTTGGCTATCCAATTGATGATGTTAATAGACTTCCATCCATCAGTCTCGAGCTCTTCTAATTTTGGCGTTTTTTTTTTTTCTTCAGCGCCCGCCCCTTTGGAGTTCCTTCTCTCCTGTTCGCTGCGCTGTAGTTCCAAACTCTTAGCTCCATCTCCATATCTGTCTGGCGATGTCCTGTTCTGCATGACTTCTTGCCAGCGGACTTGTGATTTCTGGGGCTCATCTCCCCTTTCCTCGAGGTATCGCAAAGAAGCATGATATCGCTCTTCTGCCTCGTCATCGAAGTTATTTCTTCTCTCTTGGGGTCTCCAATTTCTATTATTGCCTTCCTGGCCATTATTACCTCCATTGTTATGGTACGGTTTGCCCCTGTTATTGTGTTTATTCCACGAACTTCGACCTCTTCCTGCTTTATTAGCATTTCCTTTGTACCTTGACTGCCATTTTCTGGGTTCCTGTTCCCATTGCCGTCCATAGGAATCTAAAGTTTCTGTGCTCGTGGCCTTGTTGTTCCTTGGAGCTTGCTGTTGTTCAGTCTGTGTGTTGGTCACGTGGACTTGTTCCACGGTTCGACTCTGACGCATAGTATTTGCTGTGGTGAGGTCCAGTTGCCTTAGAACTGTCTCCATTTCCATAGCAGTTTTCGCATTAGCCGAGATTAGTAGCCTTTGGATCTCGTATGGAAGCTGTTTGGCGATAGCAATGCATAGCTCCAGTTCACTAGGTTTTTGATCCAGCTCTTTAAAACGACACATCTGCGATATGAAGAATTCTGCGTACTTTGTCGGGTTGTTCGTGCTGTACTTTTTGGCATACAAATCCAGCCGTAAATTCTGCTGAGTCGCGGCGTCCCAATATCTCTTCAAGAATGCCTCGCGGAATTCCTCGACAGTATCAAAAGTGTAACGGAAGCTGCGAAACCATAATGCGCACTCCCCCTCTGTTAACTTCTCTATAGCACGTAGCCTACGCTCCTGCGGTATTCGTGCATCATTGAGATAGTCACTTCCTTTAACCAATATTTTGGTGTCATACTACAGTGACTACCTGAAAATTTCCTAGGTTTTTCCTCGCTTGCCCTAATGACGTTTATCACCTGGGTGTGCATCGCATTTTCATGTGGCGTCGATGCCGCAATTGGTACACCTGGCGTCATGTAAGGACTTTCTCCTGCGCCTGTAGCATTCCTGCTTATAGGTTGGGTTTCTAGGTCTGCCCACCTTGTTTTTCTTATATCCTCTATGCTGCCTTCACTCGACTTAGGATATTTCAGAAGTGTCTCCTCCTGTGCTATTATCCTAGTCTCCATTTGGTTATGGCGCATTTCTGCTCTTTCTAGGCGAGTAATGACTTCTTTTTCTATTCTCGTAAGCCTATCTCGGTTTTCCTCGGCTACTTGAAAAATTTTCACCTTGTCTTCTTTCAGACTTTGTTTGATATGGGATATTTCATCCTCTACGTCCTCTTTAATTTGAGCAAGGGTCTTGTCGCTTGCCTCTGTTTTCTGGCCTTCTCTTATTTCGAGTTCTTCTCTCAGACCTTTAATTTCATCTTGAATGTGTCCATTAACTTTAGACAATTCATTCCGGACCTTGGTGATCTCGCCTCTATTTTCCTCTTGCCTTTTATTGACTATGACAATGTCACTCTGAACTTGGTCCAGTTCTTTATGAACTTTACCCATCTGACTTTTCACGTTGCCTACCAACTCCTTACTTTCCTGAGCGATAGCCTTAATTTCGCCTATTTCCTGGCATTGACCTAATATATTCTGGTCCTGTTTCTTGAGGTCACCGTTAATTGCTCTAGCGTAGCTTTTCAATTTCTGGTCCCATTTGGAGTCGTTCTCCTCTAATCTCTGGTCTACTGTTTTCGTAAACTCTGCGAACTGTTTCGCTTGGCGTTCGAGATTCGCCTCATTTTGGATCTGAATATCCTTAATATCGTTAGACAACGCCTCTAATTTACTGTTGGTTTGCTCCTGAGCATGCCTACACGCTTGCAAATTACCCTCAAGTTTTGCTTCTATAGCCTCGAAACGTTTGTCAGTTTTTACCTGCATTTCCGATACAATGCTTACAACAGTATCTGTTACTTCGGTCTTAATGACTTCTTGCATTTGACCTAACTTATTGTTTAATTCATCTTTATTTGCCTCTAACCAATTGTTTAATTCAATCTGGTTATTATCCATTGCAACCTGATTTGCATTAATTGCCTCTAATCGATTGTTTATTTCAACCTGAGTTGCATTAATTGCCTCCTGATTGGCATCTAAACGATTGTTTATACTCTCCTGGAAAGCCTTGGTTTCCAGCTTATTCTGCTCGTTAGCAGCATCAAAATGTTGTTTCAGTCCTGCAATAACTTGCAAGATCTCCTCCGTACCTGACATTTTACAATAACACACTTAAATATGCAGGCAGGCTTCCTGGAAAAATATGTGGATACGTTTCGAAGAGAAACATCAAACACTGCACACATATTGTGAAGTCGTACCAAACCTGATAATATTATGGTAGATTGTGGATTGGGTATGTAACGCTAGTACCCTTAGGCCATTCTCTTCTCAATAGAGAGATTCTGCGTTACCTCAAAAGCCTACTGAATTCAAAAATCACTCAAACACAGTTTGAGGCAAAACAATTACTATGGTTTTCCCCATGAAATACCATTAAAAAATCTATGGGTTTTCCCTAAATCCCATAAGCTCCACGTATTCTGGGCGCCATGATAAATTAATTGTATGGGTGGTATTAGTAGGACATCGGCCATATCTTAATTTACTATAAAAACTGTTCAGGGAGTGGTTTTTTACTGCCGAAAGCCCCACTTGGGCCACGCCATGATAAATGAATAGTGATATGCACAATCTATCGTTGCCCGGTTCGTGCAATGCCAAAATCGCTCATATTGCACTGACGCAGGCGGTTCCATAACGAGTTAATACCGCTCCACGTTGCCTGGGCCATGATAAATTAATAGACTCTTAATGTCTACTGGTATCTATCAAAATTTATATATACGTATCGGAACTTAGCTATGGATTAGGAGCGGTCACACCCTACTTCGTTAATTCTTACTTTAATAGAGTTGTGTGCATTAAATCTGACCGACTTTAGTCGTACCTTTAGCTCAAATCACAGTATAGGACACCAATTCCCATGTACCCATGTGAGTAATCTCGTTGGATAATATGCATCTGCCTCCAACTAGCATCAGCTCTCAGGCGTGTACGGTAACCCCAATTTTGCAGTGCATATTTTGGATTTGAGGCAAAAAGGTATCAACTCTACAATGATAAAGCACAACTCTATTCTAAAACTTTAATTCATTGAAATAAATCATGGCTTCAAACACAAAACAATACCCAAAAAGCATAAAATAAAAGCAAACAAAATTTTTACTTCCGCAATCCACAAGTAAACAAATATAAAATCCCAACAAAGTCATAACTAGCCATAAGGCTTTACCCTTCTGTGAACTTCACAAGGATATACTAGTGCGCTGATGCACTTACGACTTCAAAACAAACTGTACATTAACATAACAGTCATACAATGTGACTTCTTTAATATTACAACAAGGATTATTCCTTAAACCTCTTTATGTTAAACAATTATGTGTGCCGTGCGTGTTTTAATATTTTTCTTCTCACCAATGAAATGCTTTGCATGCATTTACCTATTTGGACGTTGCACCAAAATCAACGTGCAACTCCATAATTATGTAAGCTACCCCCTACACATCCTCCAATTATATGGTTTCACCGCATGCTGTCTGTGATTCCTAGATAAAACGTTACGTTGTAGCTTATGTCGGATTGTACGATAGACTACCTTGCGCTCATGGCGATTGGCATCTAGTCACCAACTACATGACTTGGTTCCAGTGACAGTACAAATATATCATGTAACTATTCGTCAGATAGCTAAATTAATGAACCATCAGGATGAACTATAATTATCCATGTGTTCACAAACCACATGGCTATAATACTCAACATAACAATCTTGCATTATATGTCATTTTAACAAGGTCTAGAATCTCTTCCCTTTATAACTTGCCTGAGCGGTCCGAGTGGCTGGCACCGACCCTCGGCTAAGGAAGTCGCTACACAATAGAAAGTGGAATGGGTCGTTTCACCAATTATCTCGACCTTCCTAAAAGTTTGAAAGCCTCCCTCTCTCTAAGCAGTGGAGATTTACAAGAGAACTACTGTGTCCTGACCGACACACATGTTCCCAAAGGATCTTAATTGACTATTATGCCAACAGGTATTGAATGAGCTTTTGTAATTATTCCTACGTCGAGGATAATGATTAATTAATGGCCTCACATGGGTCCATTCAACATGAAGGTTCGGGGTTCGTAATGCATGAGCCTGGCGGTTGACCGATGTCTCAAGTATAATATAGGCGCACAAAACCACTGTCGCCATGAGTTTTCGCTACCACAAGCGTAAATAACTCATCAATAGGTTCTCGGGAAATCATAGAGCTGCGAGGTGTCCTTGTTATCCTCGACTCTATCATAGGATTCCAATCCGGAACACATTTCAATCCTTTCTTCAGAGTTAGGGTCCATTCACTAGAACTCTGGAATAAATAATATCTCCAACAATGTCCACGACATAGGAGAATTCATACGTAGAATAGACTATCTGGCCCCTAATGCTCCATGCTACGACACTCCGACCTATAATATTAAGAGAAATCTAACATTTACTCTATAAGCTTCTCAATTAAGCTGCAAATTCAATTCACTAAAAGCTCTTTCATTACTGGTATCATTATTGAATATATGCAATATTCTGATATAAAACTTCTTTCCATAATTACTGAAATGTAATCTCACTGTAACATCTTCCTGCTTAGATTGATAAGTCTTGCAATTAGCGTTAATAATTCTCGCTTACAACATTTATTTGTTTCCTGATGTGTTCATTCATACTCTTAATAACCATTATTATTATTATCATCATTTCTCACTGACATAAATGACCAAAAATCATTATTTATTATTATTCTCACATAAATTACCAAAATTTCCGACATAGCTAGACGTTTTAAACTCGAACAATCGCGTTCGTTACATTTACATAACTGATTGCCATTCTTAATTCATAGTGGGAATAATTACTCCACTTAATGATGCAAATCAACATCTCAACTCTATAAAAATCAACTCAATACTGATTAAACATGGAGGATCAGCCTCCTAACTGATTTTTTACTGGCATCTATAAGGAATTCACAATATCTTTACGGAATCACAGACATGCATCGGTCCATACTTCTACATACTTATAACCATAATTTGTGGGGTACTTACATCTCTATAGGCATCTAAGGTGGCTCCAACCAATCATATTCTCCCATGTCGCCCGCCATAATGGGTTTAACGCGACATATTTCTCTTGTTTACACACATTTGATTACACATAATTTCTATCACCAACACGAAACGTTGCATACCCTTCAGGAAGTTATCACTCCCCAAACATGTGAAACACTTCATCAAACACTACTTTAAATGATATTTTTACATATACATTACACTGAACACTCGTCACTTTATACACACTTCAATGCTGAAATTCCCTAGCAGAGATCGAAATTGCAGGTGTCGACGGCATTTTACGTTATCAACTCCTGATTGAAAGTCTGGTTATCTGCTCTCGGAACTCTCCAACAGTTTTATGACGATCATTACTCCTACAGTAAGTGTCCTGCGTTACATCAATACGCTGGCTCCCAAACATGAGCGTTAACATCTGGTACTCTCATGGCAATACCAAACACTTAGTAGAGTTTCTTTAGCGCATTCTATCGTAGTTACACACATACGATTAGTTAATACTATACACACTGCGCTTAATAAAGTTCAACACTTTCACAAATAATTATATACAATAGTTCTACCGTTAGTCTATACGGTGCTTCATAACTGAACACGTCATAGTTCGTGCGGCTGATTATGCCTGTATCACGACTATTATTCATACAAGCATGTTTACTGTTTCTATTACACATACCAGCCTTTGTTCGGCGTCCTGATGAATAGAATCGTCATGCGTTTTGCCTTGACGAACTTGCTTCAACCTGGCTGTAGCTGACTGAAGTTTCACTCGAAGACTGCACGTAGCTTATTTGAAGACTTCTGTATGCGACTTACACGCTGTCTCGTACTGCTGCATATTTGCTGCATACTGATTGCAACGTATTTCCATTGTGCTACAATTGACAATTGAGTAAGACTATAACTGGCTGTAACTGCGCTTGGCGGCATGTAGACTGAACTTGACTGCGTAACAAGTGAGCTTCAACTGAGTTAGAACAGAGAGCTCCTCCTGGGGTCTACTCCCTTATATCGGATTTCCACAGAAAGTAGAGCAACATCTTCCCGCGTAATCTTGGCTCCTCTCACAGCATGATTCAGGTCTTCAAACCATGATCATTGTGTTCCTCTCTCTTCACAGGTCCCAAAACTATCTGTGTGCAAAGGAATCGCTCGTTCAATTAATTAATATTAATTCCTTTCTGCATGGCGTGGGACGCTACCTAAACGGGAAATCCCCGGCGACATCTCCACATCCATCCGCGAACAATGGTCGTTTTACAGTCCTTACGCACATCACTAAATATGCACCAATTTCGCAGGTAAAAGACTCTAAAATTATCTTCTTGCCAAGATATTCACCTGTGTGCAACTCTCATCTCGATTCGTTACTCCAATCACGAGTAATCAATGATTTTTCTGGGCATTTCTCCGCCCTTACTCCAAATCTATTCTCCGTCGGGGAATAACTATGTCATTATTCAGGCCTCTCCCCTGCTCCAGACGACATAATGGGGTGACAGAGATGGACGTGGCTCCACTGGGACCAACCCACAATTCTGGGCCGATTAGTAAATGTCAGCTCTGCCCTTCCTCTGTGCTTCAAACCTCCAATAGCTTACACCAAATCGTCTTATAATGATATAATCTGCTCATTATTTCCTACATTATTTTAATAAATAATGCCATTTCATCAAAAATCACACCAGTGATTAAATATACATTACTTTCGAGGGGTTTTTACCAAGAAACTCCCTGTACAGATCTCTGGTTCGCTTCCTGGTGGAACCTTTTTACTGAGATCACAGTCTCTGAGAACCATGTTCGATTCCAGTCAGCATAACCCCATCGGGTTCAATATATATATATATATATATCAGTTTTTTGTGGACACGATAACTGCCGTAATTTTGCACCAATCACTTTGAATGTTTTACATAATATGTATCCCTATAAAATCTCGGTCGAGTTCGTTAATGGGCAAAATCGGTCGAAGGGGGTAAAAATGGGGGGCTTTTTTCGAAAAAGTGAAATATCGCTATAACTCTCTTAATACATGAAATATCGAATCCCTTCAAAGTTCATAATATGTGTCGGATAAGTGCCAAAAATTTATGTCAAATAAGTTTTTTGATAGCACCAACCATTGTCCAAAGGGGTGGGAAAAAGTGGGTTTTTCGGGAAACATTAATCATATCTCTGTTAATAGGCACAATATCAAATCCGCACAAAATGGACAATATTCCTCCAATAATTACCTAAAACTTTTGTCTGAAAGAATTTTTGATATGACCCACCATTACGCCACGGGGTGAACAAAATGATTTAAATTATAAGAAAATGCCAAGTGCCAAGTGAGGTTGCCATGACAACTTTACTTTTAATTGATAAGGGATGACCATCAGCAGTTGCTGTGACAACGCCACTGCACGAGATCACATTCAGTTTTCATGTCAGTGGGAAGCGACTTCGGTATCGGAACTGGTAGCATGCTGAACTTCTATGCCCAAGGTCGCGGGTTCAAACCCGGTTGAAGTCGTCGGATTTACTAAGAGCGCTAAAAAACCTGAGTTTGCTTTCCTTCGGAGGGGAAGTTCCAACGTTCGTTGCGAGTTGCTGATTGAGGTGGCATCTAGTAGCCAAGTTTACAGCTAGGTGTCGTTGACGGCAGTATTTTAGGTAGATTTCATTAGAAAGCTAACTATTGCAATGGGTACCATGTTTCGATTTCCGGAAAATTTCGACATATCTTCGCGTTTCACATCCCCCAGACCCCAAAACCACCGTCAGTTCAAAAGTTTATATATAATTTATGTAATATATGTATATATGTATATCAGTTTCTTGTGGACACGATAACTGCCGTAATTTTGCACCAATCACTTTGAATTTTTTACCGAATATGTATACCCATAAAATCTCGGACGAGTTCGTTACTGGGCTAAATCGGTCGAAGGGGATGAAAATGGGGGACTTTTTTTTTTCAAAAAATGAAATATTGCTATAACTCTCTTAATAAGTGAAATATCGAATCCGTTCAAAGTTCATACTATGTGTCGGATAAAGCTCAGAAATTTATGTTTGAAACGTTTTTTGATAGCACCAACCATTGACCAAAGGGGTGGGAAAAAGTGTTTTTTTCGGGAAACATTAATCATATCTCTGTTAATAGGCACAATATCAAAACCGTACAAAATGGACAATATTCCCCTAATAATTACCTAAAACGTTTGTCTGAAAGAATTTTTGATATGAGCCACCATTGCGCCAAGGGATGAGAAAAATGATTTCGGAATTATAAGAAAATGCCAAGAGCTATCAGTGGTTGACATGGCAACACTACTAAATTGATGAGGGATGAGCCATCAGACGTTGCCATGACAACGCACTTGCGCGAGATCAGATTCAGATTTCCATCTGACTAAGTGTGCAGTGGCTTCGGTGACGTAACTGGTAGCATGCTGAACTTCTATGCCCAAGGTCGCGGGTTCAAAGCCGGCCAAAGTCGTCGGATTTTCTAAGAGCGCTAAAAATCCCTCAGTAAGCTTTCCTTTGGAGGGGAAGTTCCAACGTTCGTTGCGAGTTGCTGATTGAGGTGGCATCTAGTAGCCAAGTTCACAGCTGGGTGGCGTTGACGTTAGTATCTGGTAGCAACATTAGGAACTACTGCTTGAAATTTAGCGTCTGCATTCCTTACCTGAATTACAGACTAATACAGCCATCACAATTCACACCGTTTATCAGACAGATTCTACACTCACACAAAGTACACGGGGTTATATGACCGCGTTGTCGCAGCCCCTAAACTGAGGAACCAACCAACATCTCTACGGGAGATATAATTTTGCGTGAAGAAGTAACAGACCGTTACATAGTTACACATCAGTGTCGAAACCTTGCATAAGGACAGTGTGACCACAAGTATAACAAGTAGTTCCGTGAAGAACTGTACAGCCTATTTTCATATATCCTGCTCATGTTAATTGCCTCTATCAACATACAAAATTTCAGTTTAATTGCTGTAACAGATTCGTAGATATTGAGAACCGTCTAAATATTTCAGATGGTCGCCAGGTTGGATTTTTATTTTTGTACTATTATATTAAGATTATTGTGTAAGTGTGGTATTCAAACTTCAATCGCATGATTAGAACACAAGAAGTAAAAACGAGATTTTAAAATTACGCACAGCAGCCATCTTGTGATTATGCAAACAATTGAAATAAATTAGATGCCAGTGGATCAACATTTGTGTAAGCATTTAAAGCGTGCAACGTTTCACGGCACTCGGATAGTTAATTCGCGAGAAACGTCCATTTAAATATTTATACTTCGCGTCGCCGCCATGTTGGATTCGTGCTCACCAGGTTACTGAAAGTCCTATAGGTGAACATATGTTCATAGTCTCTATGAACATAAAAATTTCAGTTTGGTTGCTGTAAAAGATTCATATATATTGAGAACCGTCTAAATATTACGGAAGCTTGCCATTTAGGATTGTTATATGTACCATTCAAGGTCACTTATTGCCTAGGTTCATTATTCAAACTTTCACTTCGATCGCATGATTACGACACAAGAAATAAAAACTTAATTTTAAAATTTCGCACAGCCGCCATCTTGAGGTTATGTAAACAATTGAATTAAATTAGATGGCAGTACATTACAATCTGCAAAATCATTTACTGTACCACATTTCACTGCGCTCAGAGAGTTAACTCACGAGAAAAGTCTATTAAAATATTTCAAATTCGCTTGGTCGCCATGTTCGTTTTGTACTTTACAGGTTTATGAATTATACATAGGTAAACTTGTATCAGTACCCTTTATCACCGTACAAAATTGCAGGGTGATATCTGTAATAGTTTCGGGGATATAGAATGTCAGTGAAATATTTCGCACAGCCGCCATTTTGAGGTTATGTAAACAATTGAACTAAATTAGACTCCAGTGCATTGCAATGTGTATAAATATTTGCTGTACCAAGTTTCATTACGTTTGGATAGTTAAATCGTGAGAAAAGTCTCTTTAAAAGTCTCCACTTCGCTTGGCCGCCATGTTGGTTATGTAGTAACCAGGTTTTTGAAAGTTTCATAGGTGAACTTCTAGTAGTACCCTTTATCACCGTACACAATTTCAGGGCGATATCCGTTATAGTTTCGGAGATACTGAATGCTAGTGAAATATTTCGCACAGCCGCCAGGTTGGATTGGTGAGACGTCACAAAATTCGATGGGCACGGTCGACGTCGCCGGGAATAGTGCTATGAACTTACCGAGTTTCACTGAAATCGCTCCAGCCGTTTAGATTTTATTAGGGGGACACACACACACACCTCACACACACACACACACACGCACACACACACGGAGAAAAGGTGATCTCATAAGCCTATTTTTTCAAAATTTAAAATAGGCTAAAAATGGACTCCAAATGACAAGAAGATTACCGTCCCCGTAAGACAATCTCCAAGTTTGTCTGGTGAAATCTACCTCCGCCTTCCGGCGTGCCGAGAGGACTTTTTTAAATTCAAGTAAGGACTGCAGACATTCAATTTTCAAGTAGTTCCAACTTTTGCTTTCAGACACCACCGTCAACGACTAGTTCTGAACTTGATTACTAGATGCCACCACAGCCGGCTCCTGCCGACGAACGTTGGAACCTAAGAGTGTTAGTCAAATCTAACCTATAATTTAGCTTCACACATGTGTAATTAGTCGAAGATTCTTTTTTATGCCATAAATCTATGACATGGGACCGCCGACTTTACATCCTCTCCGAAGGAAGGTATATTGAGCGATTTTTAACGCACTTAAAAAAATCCGACGACTTCGGCCGGGTTTGAACCCGCGATCTTGGGCGTAGAAGCTCAGCATGCTACCAACTACGCCACCAAAGCCGCTAATTTACAGTAGCTACTAAGAGAAGTTTTAATAAAGCATTACTGAGGTAGTAACCTGGGTAGATAATCACGCCTTTGACATTTCAGTATGCAGCTAAAAAAAAGTGCTGGCACTCTTTAGAAATCAATACCCAGGCAGATGCGTATGAGCAGATTTATCCTGACACTGGAACGAGACGGCCGGGTCGGGACGTCCTCTGTTAGTGATTGCCACTTGCATAATGTAAGCGCGACCGATCCACGACTGATTATATACCGCATGCATATTCAGCGTAGGAATGTTGCGCCTGGCCTGACGTGCCATGACGTCCTTTCTCCACTCAAGTATTGTGTGTGGTATCAGGTTCTTTGGCGGGAGCGGCTTGGTGGCTAAACTCGAGGTGGGATGTACGAGTAGCCTACACTACATTAATATTCACGCAACTCTGGGGACAGTTTGAGCCGCACATTCCACTAGACTGCTTTACATTCAAAATGAAACTTTCACAGCCATGTTGTATAGTTATTCCAGATGCTTTTTACACTTTCATTTCAGCTTTAGCAAGAGGAAGTTTCTGTAGACACCACACTGTATGACATTACAGACTTTGTAGCGTATATAAATGTACTATAATTCATCCCGACTGGTGAAACTGAATTACTTCAGGCATACATCAAAAGAGTGAACACCTCGTGGTGTAGTGGCTAGCGTTCTTGGATGCACTTCGGAAGTCCGGGTTCAGTCCCCGACTGTGCAAAGAAATTGAATTCTGGTCTGAGGCTGGAACTGGGTATTATCAGTCTCGTGGGGAAAAACTGAGAAGAGGTGGGGATAAGATCCCGTCTCAAACATCATGAAAGTGGTTTTCCACTCACACACCAGGCAAATGCAGGGATGGTTCCTAAATTAAGGCAATAGTCGCCTCCTTCCCAATCCTCGCCCGAATTGCAAATACACAACTACAACTAGTAGTGGAAAGTATAATTCGATGTGGAATAAAGGCTTGGGGACTTGCTTCAAAAACATTTATATTAATAGAATTACTAGCATTCTGACAAGTTTCCTAAGATTCTATGTAAGACATGGTGAAAGGCACGGATTATACTCATCAGTGATATTGTTCCCCAATTGTCAGATAATGCCTAGTAGGAACCTAATACATTTAATGATAATTATGGAACATTTTTAATAGTACTTTCAAAGAACATATAACATATCAAAAGAAAACAAGATTTAAGAACTCACATTTTGTAATTCCCAAAACAAGTAATGAATTTGGCAAAATATAATTAGCTTACATGGTACCATTTGTGCCGGCCCCGTGGTGTTGGGGTAGCGCGCCTGCCTCTCTCCCAGAGGCCCCGGGTTCGAACTCCGGCTCCGTCAGGGATTTTAAAACTGACGTGAGGGTTGGAACGGGGTGCACTCAGCCTCGTGAGGACAATTGAATAGCTGTCTGACAGTGAGATAGCGCCCCGATCACGAATACCAAGATGAACGGCCAAGGGGCCTGACGCGCTGATCACGCGTCACCCCAATATCTGCAGGCCAAATGGCTGGGCAGCGGTCGCTTGGTCGGCCTTAGCCCATCATGGGATGTATAGTGTCAGGGTTTTTTTTGTTGGTACCATTTGTATTTAATAAGCTACCACATTCACTACTGGTCTTTGAGAGTATGGCAAAAACAAAAAAGGTATAAAAATTGGATATTAAATAACTCCTTAATCTAAGTGGACAACTGCTTGTATATGTAATAGACTCCTATTCGTAGACTGTGCAATATGAAGGGAGAAATTAATTGAACATATTATTAACATTTATACTTTAATTTTTAAGTTAAGGTAGGAAGAAAAAATAGTAAAATTTACTACAATTTCTTTATTGTATTAATATTAACATATTATAATCATTTTAAGTTTTTATCAATAATTAATTGTTATGAGGTGATTGAATATTCTTGTTAATTATTATTAGCGGCACTGTATAAAATAATTGGAAGGTGATAATAATATTAATAATAATAATAATAATAAAAATATCGTAAGGCCTTGGTTGCCGGGTGCAAGCTTTGTTATTTGACACCCCTGTATACGTGGCAGATGATCTCGTAGTGGCACCCCTAAAAACAACAATAACAACAGCAACCCTGAATAAGTAAAAATTATTGAATGACGTTACTTAGCAGTGATGTACTTGAGCTGAATGCAGTTGGATTGTCAATAACTGAAAAAAGTATCCATTTGTATCTAAAAATACCTTTCAAAATAATCGTATTAATGATTCATTTTGATTAGAAGGTAGAAGCGGCGAATTTCGTTATCATTGTGAGTCAATAGCCAGTGTATTTGGAGTTGTGGATGTTTATTGTTCTCCATTTGTTTTATTTCATTGTTTAAACTTAGTTCGATAAGGAAATAATAAACAGGCACAAAGAGAGAGGGAACGTTAATGTATAGGTAACAGAAATACAGCTAGATAACCGCTCATTATTCACGGCAAGCGAGTTTCCATTAGCTTTGTTCAGCGCAGGCCCGACCAAGGGCAACGGAAGTTCAACTACCAATAGCCCCTCCATGTTTGCTATATATTTTCTTCTTGACTCTTGACAGTTCATTTAGATGGCTGATAAGTATTCAAACGGTTTTTCAAGCCCGAATTGTGGTCAGTGGATTTCATAGAGCTCAACTTCCTCTCTGATGTAATCGTTCAATGTGACTGATCGACCAGAGTAGGCCTCTTGGGTGACCCGCCGCAGAAAGGCTTCCACTCACGACATGTAGATGTCTATCACAGTTCTAACTATGCGGAGTAGAGTCCTGGTTACCTAAAAAGAACTCTGGCCAAGTTACCATCTAATTTAGTTACTGCTTACAATCAATACTTCAACCTCAGGCACAAACGAATGCAGAAGTTTCTGTCTCGCTGTGTTGGACATGCCTACGTGCTCATTTTACTTGTATTTGCGATTGCTAGTAATTGTGTGGGTTTTATGAAGTACCATACATTTCATCATTTATAATTAATTATCTATATTATGTATTTTTGGCAGAAACTTTTAACACCGATCCAGTTTAGGTTTTGATGAGAGAGGTATTTATTTTATTTTCAGTGTCCAAATTAAATTAGATTTTGCCAGTAAGTAGCAACAGTTATAGCATTAGCATTTGCAGCCAAAAGATCGTCTTTTGAACATATGTCCTCCATCAAGGGGCAGATCAGCAGGTGTTCTGGGTCTTGTAAAATGCTGCAGTCACAGAACACATCATTGTTGACGAGCATGTTCCATTTCTTGAGATTGTTCTTGCAGCGTGAAACCCTCGTCCTCAGCCTGTTCAATGATTTCCAAATTCCATATGGCAAGTTGTGACCAGGTGCCATTTTTTCTGATAGAGGAATAATTGGGTCTGTGATCTCTGTCTTCCATATCTTCACACGGGAAGCTTCTTGTGAGCCTTCGAGTGCTGCACTCCCCTCAAAAAACTGTTTCTGGACTTAAGTCTCTGTCGGGCTGGTTGTTGGTCGAAAAGTGGATGCCTTGAATCGGTTTCTTGCCGTTTCTTCTCAGATGCTGCTGCTACCATTCTTCGGACATGCGGTGGAGAAATTCCTATAAGAGGATAGATCTTCTGAAGTGGTGTTGGTCTAAGAATCCCAGATACAATCCTGGATGTCTCATTGAGAGCTATATCCACCTCTTTGGAATGTGGAGAAGAAAGCCAAACTGGTGCTGCATATTCAGCAGCTGAGAAGCTCAGTCCAAGGGCTGAAGTTCTGAGAGTGGTGGGGTGAGCACCCCATGTCCTTCCTGTTAGGCATCTTAGTATCTTATCTCGTGCAGATACATTACTTTTTGTGTTCAAGCAATGTTGCTTGATAGACAGAGTTCGATCGAGGGTGACACCAAGATATTTTGGTGTAAAACAATGAAGGATTGTTTCACCTTGCCTCTTAATGTTCAATGTCCCCTTTGCTTCCTTATTTCGCAAGTGGAAAGCACAAACTTGCGTTTTGTCTGGATTTGGCTTCAAATTATTTCTGTGATAATGTCGACCAAGTTCTTCCAAGGCACAGGACAAAGAATGTTCTACTTATTCAAAGCTACGACCTTGCACGGCTACTGCAGTGTCATCTGCGTAGATAAATCGCCTGGTGCCTTCTGTTCTGGGCTGATCATTGGTGTATACATTGTAAAGCAGTGGTGCTAAGACGCTACCTTGAGGTAGTCCATTCTTCTGGAGGCGCCAACGACTATTTTTTCCCAAGGAGAGACTCGTAAAATCTTCTGTTCTCAAGGAAAGTTCATAGCAGTGAGGTCAGCCTGTAGTCCTTTGTCAGTTCATAAATCTTACGAAGTAGAGTGTTATGATTAACAGTGTCGTAAGCAGCAGTTAAATCTATGAAGGCTACACCAGTAATGCACTTTTCCTCAAATCCATTCTCTATGTGCTGAGTAAGGTTCAGAATTTGTCCACAGCATGACCTGCCTGGTCTAAAGCCTGCCTGTTCAGAAATCAGTTTGCTATCTATAGAATCAGATATTCTATGAAGAATCATTCTCTCCAGCAACTTATAGGTGTGACACAGAAGTGAAACTGGCGAAAGTTCTTTGGGCTATCAGGAGTCTTCCCAGGTTTTAGGATCGCAACTATGCGAGCTTTTCTCCATACCTTAGGGATCTTCAGCCTGGATGCACAGTTGTTCATCAATGAAAGCAACCATTGCTGGTCCAAATTGTTTTATTTGCTCCGCTCTGAGATCATCCAACCCAGCTGCCTTGTTCGATTTCAGACCGTCGATTGCTTTCATAAGTTCTTCCATTGTAAACAGGTCCTTAAGGAAATCAATCTCTTCTTCAATACATCGTTCAAGTTTCTCTGTATTTGACTTAGATTTTGAAGTCTTTCCATTCAAGATCAGTTGGTGTGCTATCTGATTAGCAGTTACTTGAGTAAAGTTAAAAGGCGGGCTAGTCGGAGCTCCACTGAGGTTCTTAACCCTAGAACTGCGGACCGTCTTCCAGGAAGACGGTGTGTTGTTTAATCAAGTGCGACCGTCTCTCTGAAAGACGGTCTTGGAATTCAAATATAGTACTACTGTTAGCCTTCAGATGGCACTAATTTCAAGTTATGCTGGTTCCCGATGCTTTTATCTTTTGTAGTGTAAGTCTTTGGCAAACAAATTACAGTATGCAAGCTATTATTTGGCTGCAGAAGTGGAAGTACTTCCATGTTGATATTGAAGTTGCATTGAGCAAAATGGCCGCCAACTATGTAGACGATTCAGAAATTTAGCGCTTGATTTTTGACGATTCGTGTGATAGTATGGACGATGACAGTGATTATTGTGTGGATTCGTATGAAAATGAAGATGGTGAAAGTAGTGGCAGTGATACCGGCGAACAGGATGTCACGCAAGTTATGGAAATCCCCATCAATGCAAGCGATGTTTATCATGTTCCGACAGACCCTGTACACATGCCTAATGTTAGCCGTGAAGGGGTAAGTGTGAACTAGACTGATATTCAACCCGAAGAAAGTGACTTTCCAGGTAAAAATGTACCGTTTATCGTTCATCATCCTGGGCCTGTGAATTTGCCTCCCCGTAATCGCGCGCCGATTATGTACTTCAAAATCGAGAAATGTCATACTTTTGTAAAAATAATTTTCTTTTTAGTAAATAACAGGAATTAATTGAAACTGGTTTTTGAATTAGTAACAAAAATCTATGAACTTTTCATTTATGATGTCTCTGACGAACATTTAACTCGGCAATATGGTTTTCTAGAGCAGAAAAGTCAATAATTTTTTATTTTTTTATTTTTTATAAAATACTTTTTATGATTAATTCAATGTGACGAGTCTGAATGATTCACCTATATCAATATAATATAGAACAGTCTTTCAGCTTTATTTTGGTGTATGATAAGTCATATTCATGAACACAGTATGCTTACAGATACCAAATTCCTTTAGTGTGTACTTTATGGGAATTTACTGCAGCATTTGACAGATAAACCTGCAGCAGTTCTAGGGTTAAGAAGACGCCATGCTTGTCTACTATTCTGTTTCATATCGATATTAGAAACCAAGCTATTCCATCTGTATGCGCGTGTCTGACCGAGAGAAATCATCAGTGCATGCCCAGCTTCCATTGTTTCCTCGGAGAAGGGGTCCATATCATACAAGTTGCGGTAGTTATCCAAAAGAGATATTTTCTGATCAGAAAGATCTGGGATATATTCTCTTCTGCATCCTCTTGGTATGTTCTTTTGGTGCACTGCTCAGCTAATTTGTTGGTAATAAAAATTAGATCAGGATTATATCCTCTTCTCCATCGGCCGCTGTTAAACGATGGTGGTTGTTTTGGGTCGTAACCTAGACTGAGTCCATTATTTTCAGACCACTTTTCTAGCTCTGCATCATTTTCATCTGTAGATGTATACCCCCATGTAGTTCCATGACAGTTGAAATCACCAAGTATTAAGTTGACGTTACTATATTTGAAATTGATAGGTTCCTTAAACACAAAGCTCTCTTCGGGTGGCTTGTAAACAGATGTTACAGAGAACTGCGCTGTTTCGATAGTGAGGATTTCGATGTTCTCTTCCTCAGACAAAGCAACAGACGTGATATTTAATCCACTCTTACAGAATATTGCACTACCATAATTATCGTGTGGACGTTCCAGAATAAGTCTCATACCTCTGATTTTCGGTCTTCGTCCCGATGGTCCTCTATGAGTTTCTTGTACAGCAATGACATCGCAGTTACATTGGCTGAACAGATCTGCTAGTAGATATTCTTTCTGGCTGGATAGTCCCTCGATGTTTATGGACATAACTACGAGTGCTGGCCTTGATAAAGGCCCACTGGTTTTAATTGATTTGGTAGTGAAAGGATCAGCCGTCAGTTTATTAGCCTACTTTTAACATTTTGCAAAAAAGAGGAAAAAGTAGACTTATGAGATCGGGCAAATGTGTGTCTGTCTGTCTGTCTGGCTGTGTGTGTCCCCCCCTTATCAACTCCTAAACGGCTACAGCAATCGAAACAAAATTTGGTAGGAGTAAAGATCTATACCTGAATATCTCACGTCCATATTTGAAAATGATGTCAGTGCTACCAACTGCTGAAAAGTCGCAACTGAAATTTCAGCTCCATGTTGGATATTGTCTTATCCCTCTGTTGGGGGTGGGATAAACAGGGTAGTGTAAATTTGTTAATTTAAGGGATGTTTCCGAATAAGGGTATTTTCCCGTAATTGGGGGAGACTACCAGTGTAGTGTGTTGGTGTGAGTACGTAATCTATTGGGGGCGTCCCTACAGGATGCGTTTACCTGCTAGGGGATAAGTGTTTAAGGTGAGCTAATGACAGCCTGCCAATTAAGTAGAGCGAGCGATTCAGCGAGCACACGTGCAGAGTCGCCGACTTGACACTCTGCAGGCAGGCCGCTTGCTCAAGTACAATAGAATTCCTGACGATGCAGTTTCTGGTCTCCACGGTCAGGGGCAATTAGGACTTAGGTCAGGTTGGATGTGAGGATGTAAAACAGGGCGTAATGAGTAATAAGTGTGGGTGTTTACTGACCAAGTATTTATTGGCCAGTAGCTGTGATGTACTGTCCCTTTTTCTGTGTTTAGACAGATATAAAATAAAGTACAAGGTGTAAAATACAGAAGTGTTCAGAGTAGGTGTTACAATGATAAGGAATCTGAGCACACGGCTAGTTCTCACTTGGTGAAGAGCTGGAACGGACCTCGGAATGGCAGGGCCGCTGGCCACGAAAAGATAATGGGGCTCTTCTGGGCCTACCCTTTAAGGCCTTCCCCCGCTGCTTGGTCAGCGTTTCTTCACAGTTGCCGCTCCAGTTAGTGTGTTTGTGTGTGTATCATGTAAGCGTGGCTGTCAGCAGTATCGCCGGGCCTGCTTGTGTTGTTGAAGTGTATGAGGCTTATGGTATGCCTATGAGGGTGGTTTTGAAGTAAGATGGAGGGGTGGGTCTTTAGGGGTACTGCCCCTGGGCTGTACAAGACCTCCTCGGCCTTTGTTCGCAGCCTCGCGAACGAGAAATAGAGTAGGCGTGTCGTTGTAGTGATTCTTCTTCATCTTCTACTTGTCCCTCTTCTTCTCCTTCTTCGGTGGCGTGTGGATGTGTGGATGTCGTGTTGTCCTGGTGGTGATGTGAGTTTAGCGTGTGCTCAGAGGGGGTGGGTTTTGGGTATATGCATAGTTCATTATTCACATAAAATTACTCGTTATAAAACTAGACATTGGAATTAAAAATACATAGTTTACAATACATGGTGTGGGAAATTATTCATTCATGGTTTTGCAGAAGGGAAAAAAACATCGGTGGTTGCTGTGATGCTGCTTTGCAGCCGGATGAAAAAATTGCCTTCTGCGTGAGGTGTAAAATGTAACAATAAAAAATAAAGAGATAGTGTAGAGAGAAA
The DNA here is from genome assembly GCA_946902985.2 of Meconema thalassinum. Classification (NCBI taxonomy): domain Eukaryota; kingdom Metazoa; phylum Arthropoda; class Insecta; order Orthoptera; family Tettigoniidae; genus Meconema; species Meconema thalassinum. The sequence continues at coordinate 3,108,295 of CAMPQE020000003.1, read as the reverse complement.
GAGAAAAAATAAATGTCTTAAGGTGTGATTAATGGTTTAATATAATATGCTTTTATTGCTCGAGGTGAGGTAAGTCATTTCTACAAAATTTAAGTTAGAAGGGTAGAAAGGAAAGTCAGTGTGTACATGTGTGTGATAAATAAGAATATGTTTGTTTAGAATGTGTGGCATCATTGGTAACAAATTTTGTGTGAGGTGCCTCTTAGCAGTATTACATTATTTTCTTTTACATTATTCACTTATATTTATCTTAATTATTTTATACATAGACGGCCGTATCTACTGTACCTTGGTGGCACGCTACCCTTTGTATTCATGTGCCGTCTCATGGCTAATCCTGTCCGGCTGTTTCCGGTGCAGTTAAGTGGCCGTGCTGCTGATATACCCCTATCCTGTGGATCATTCTCTGTGGGCGAATGCCTCCACACTTGACATTGAGAGTCGCCGCCACAAATTGGTTGCGCCCTCATTGCCGTATGTTGCGTCACATCTTTGACGCTTTTGTGTTTTGTTGATCTGTCAGTAAGCCTGATACCACACAGGTATTAACCCTGCTGTTCAGATTTCTGTGTTCTGGAGTGTAGCTGTAAAAGAATGGTGGTGAGTGTTTTGGATTATGTTAGAATGAGTACAAATTAGCGAGTAAAGATGGTACATAATAATAGCATGGCACAAAAAACATGTTGCTGCTGTATGGCAGTGAAATGATCGTCGCCAGTGTCATGTATCTGGTGCCGCCGTCTGTAAAGTGGAGAAGTAAAAAAAATAAAACATGTAATCATTAGCGTTATCTCCATATTGCCTCTTGTGTCGGCATGTATACTTTTCTGAAATCAAAATTACAGGTATTATAGTCTGTCAATACACTCGTGTCGTCCGTCTTGTTCTTTTTCTGGCGCCTTCTTATCTTACCTTACTCTATACCTTCTTATGCCGGCTATGACTTTATGTGTATTGTTATGTCTCCTCAGTGTATTCCAGTGTATGAGTGTATGTTTGTTCGGTGGTCCACCTTACCTTATACCATGATCATTTTTGGGTTCCACTCCTTTGTGCAGTGTTGCTGAAATATAAAGTATGTTAGCAATACCCTTGGCCAATATATATATATTGCGCACCTATCGCGCAGCGCCGTTTAAGGGTTGGGTTGCGGTGCTACCGCCCCTGAGACTTCTTCGGCGTCTCGTGTATTATCGAGGTCGGTCAGCTCCAGTGGCTCTATCGTTTACCTCACTGGTGGGTCGGACGGCTTTAGTGCCTCCGCCCTGTTATGTTTTTATCGGTAATTTATCGATTTATCGGACTTATCCTGGCAACTTCTAGCCGCCAGGTGCCGAACGCTCTGTGTCGCGTTCTCATCGCATATGCCTGTTTTTGCAATGTGTTGTCGGTCTTACCCTGGTAACGGTTTTAGTTGCCAGGTGCCGAACGCTCTGTCTTAATTAAAATTGTTTAACCTAGATTATATTAATTAATGCTATAAAAATATTTTGTATGTACATTCCGAAATAGTCCTTAACCAAATGCCAAAATATGTTGTAGCTACTGTTTTACAACAGTGCTTGTTAAATTTGCTTAAATCTAAGTTGCCTTCTAAATCCAACTGTACCTTATATACTAAAATTTTGACGTGAGGCTCCCCCCGGTCGGTCTCCCTTCCGAGGTGCCCTTGTGACATCCTGCCGGGACCGGAACCCAACAGGAGCCCGTAGTCCCCTCCTATAAACTAACTGTCGACTTCCCCCTCTTAATAGCTAATGTAGGCCTATGCACCTGCGTTGCTAGTGAGGAAACGCTTCGCGCGGATATCCTTTCCATTGGTCTTATGCATGCTTATATTGGCATTACTTGCCCTTGTATATTTATTAATCGGTGGCCCAGGCCGCTGTGAGGTGCCCGCCGCATTCCTCATTTACATCTCTGGCCACTCTCTGCGTTACCATTTAAGCTCTGGAGACTCGCTGTCTTCCATTTATGTGGGCACGGGACATCGTTCGGGAAAAATCATCCGATAAAATAATATCATCCGGGAATTTAGCGTCCGTGAATCCTCTTCGCCCCATATCCGGATGAGGTCTTGCGTGGCCAGAGGTTGTCCCGCTGGACCCTTGGCACACTATATTCACTTCACGCGAATGGAATACTTGTTCCCCGCCTTAGGAACGATACTTATATTACACACTAACTAAAAGTCTAGTCCAAGTTGGACGTCTCTAGGTTCGTCTCCTGAGTCTAGTATGGAGCTGGCTAATTCTCCTACTAGCCGTCAAAAGTCTCCCCTGCAGGTCTGGCTTCGACGATCGCAGTGCATAATGGGTGTAAGTTTCTTCGTACCAGGGAACAGGCTAAGTTTCCCAGGATTCCGAAGCTTGCCCGCACTGAGTCATCGGCGCTTCGTCCCTACGTCCATCTGTCATTAAACTGGGTCAGGATCCGTTGGCATCTTGCCCCGTCTCTGCCCTTCCGTGGAGCTTCTGCTCCCTCCGTTTACCTTCTCGTCACCATCTAGTGTGATTTCAGATTCCTTTGGAAATAAGTGTGATACTGTATAATTATGAAATTATGTAAAATTTCTAGTGTTCTGGGGTTGTAGAATCTTCGAAATGCAGTGACTACTTCAGGCCTGTCATTGCCGTGTCGGACTTCTAGAGCTGATGCCTTGGTACTTTTCTGGAGGTATTAGTAAGTTTATAGGGCGTTTGGTCCCTTGTTATTAGGATCCGGGGGGTGTTATTTCCTGAATGGGGTTAGTGCGTGGTGGGAGGGGGTCGTGCATCGTTGGACTCCATGTTTATGGTGGCCGAGGGCCGATGATGCTGTTAGGAGGTATTTACTGTGAGTGGATGGGGTGGGTTTTTCCCAGGTGTCCAAAATTTGAAAATGCCATGCGGGTGTAATAGTAATACAATCCCTGGTGTGTGGGTAGGATACCTCATGCAGTGAGATGGATATGAGGCGTATCTGCTCTCATTTGAGGATAAGGCGTGTGCTAGGATACGATAAGTTTATGTCCCTTGCATGCGGGATTATTTAATAAAATATCCGTTAGTATCAGTATGGCCTCATCTTTATATATAGAGATGTGCATCGCCGCTTAATATTTGTTTTCGAATCACCTCTAATACTCAGGTGTAGGCGTTCGGGTCCAAGGTGTAGCAAACCTTAATTTGTGAGAAGCATGAAGTCTATCAACACCGATGTGTACTTTGCAATGTAGTGTAGGTGTTTTTATGTATCTGTATGTCTGTGTTGGATAGTGTTGTAGGTAATAGGGTATGTAGGAGGAAGGGTATAGGGATGGTAGCCCGTAGTTGGTACCATGGCCATCCTGATGGCGTTATCCACCCCTACTCCTATTGCAGTGTGTCATCCTTTCTTGGTCGCTAAGTGTTTTCTACCTGCTCTTTGGGATTTACGGTGGCTGAGTTGAGATGCCATATAGCACCTAGTGTCTCCTAAAATACTAGTCTGTGGCGTGCCCGTGTGTCTGTGATACCTACGTTGTGTAAAAATGTTTGTGTCTGTGGGCACCACCCTCTGGCTACCCTTAGGCTGTGTCGTTCACGGCCTAACCTGGTCCCCTGTTCATAACGTGGGATAGGGTGGCATGAGGCTGTGAGTATAAATCGGCATAGCATGATTGCCTGTAGTGGATTTTAGGGAGAAAAAAAACAAGAAAAGAAATCATTAGGGGGGGGGGATTGTTCCCTCATGGAATCTGTCTGTATCCGCCCCTAATTAGTTTGTATGTTCGCGTGTAATTAATTGCCTGTCTGCCCCTAAGTGTTGGGCGCGTGTTGGGGGAGAGGCAGCCGTGGCTGTAATTGATGCGCTCTTGTATGTATGGAGCTGCCTGCTGCTAACTCCTACCGGCGCGTGTGCCGTTATCTGAGAGATCTTATCTTGTTCCGCGTGGCTACTTGTCACGCGCCATGTACTGTGTGTTATCACCTTTGTAGACATGTTCCTAGTGCCGTTAGTGATAGGCGTATAATAGTCTGTCTTCCGAGATCAATCCGGTCCACAATATTTGTGTAATATTGTATGCGGAGCCTAATGTAATGCCGCTCTCACTTCCAGTATAAACATCCGTGTTGTCACTGTATATCTTTATTGTTATTGTTTTTATGTTAGTGTCATCATGTCTGTATGTCATTGTCACGTCTTGCTGCTACAAGAATACCTTCCGTCAACAGTGTGTGGCAACACGCTGGAATTCGCTTATTTGCAGCGAAGTGTTTTTTGTATATTTGTTTAGTGTCCTTGTGTACGGAAAGTCTTCAATGATATGCAGGAAGGCTAACAAAACGTGACTTCCGCCACTGTCCGTATGTCGACATGTGTTTGCATTCTAGAAAGGCCAACGTGTTAACTTGTCACCTTTTTTTTCGCTCACAAGCTTGTTTGGGAATTTGTTTCCGTGATTACTTCCCCATTGTGTCTTGCTCTATTATTTTATGTCCGGGGTAATCTACATTGCCATGATTTTTGGCCGTAGAGATGTGGTGTTACCTACTTTGTGTGAGCGTTTGTCTGTGCCCGTGGCGTCCCCCGTATTCAGATTTCGGGCGCTATGGTCCAAAAAAAGTATTTTGTGGTCCCCGTTGAGGCCTGGTGTTCCCGGTACGTCCCCTATTGGCAGTCCCGGGGTCGCTAATGCCCTAAGTAGGCTATTATAACTTTGAAAGGATGATCGCTCCTACCCATGTAAGTGGGCTTTCCCAATCGTTTGCTAAGCTCACCCCATGCTGGTTGATTTGTATACGTGTTGTACATAGCGCAGAGTCTAGATTTCATCCTCCTTGCCTCCAGTGATTCCCACCCAAGTTTCTTTAACATACGGCTCACACTGCTCCTGGGATTAAAGTCACTGAGCACAAATCTAGCGGCCTTTCTTTGTACCATTTCCAACTCATTGATGAGCCCTACTTGATATGGATCCCAAACCGCCGAGGCTTATTCCAGAATAGGTCTTACAAGTGACAAATAGCCTAATTATTTAGCAGAGGTACTACTTCCTTTTAATACCCTCATTACAAAGTGCAGGGATTTGTAAGCTTTTGAAACTACACTTCTTACATGACTACTCCATTTCATATCATTCCTTACGTGAACGCCCAAATATTTTCAAGAATCTTCTTCTACAAGTATTTCCGAGCCAATGTTATATTGAAAATCCTGCCTTCGCACTTTCCCTATTTTTAAGAGACTACATTTTCTTGTGTTTATTTTCATTTTATTTTCAATCGCCCACTTATAGACCTGGTTCAGGTCCTCACTGCGAATCCCATTTGGTAAGTCATTTATAAACGCCAAAAATAACAAAGTTCCGATTACGCGGCCCTGAGGGATACCTGACGTTACGGTAATTTCATCCGAGAATATGCCTTCGACTTTTACTTTATGTGAACGACCCGTCAAAAATTCTTGGATCCATAAAATTACCCTTCTATCAATCTCGTCGAAGCTAATTTATGGAGTAGCATGTCATGCGGCACGACATCAAATGCCTTCGCAAAATCTATAACTACGACGTCGACTGAAACTCCATGGTCTAACGATTCGCTAATGTCTTGAAAAAGTGATAGCATCTGACTGTCGCATGAGTAACCTTTCCGAAATCCATGTTGCTTATCATTAATCCATGATAATGTTTCCCACTGTTCCCTCAAGTAGTCGCAAATGAGATGCTCCATCTGTTTACAAATGCCTCCATTGTGGCGAAATCGCCCTCTGAACTGGCGGTAGGGGTCGTGTAATTGTTTGTGAGCGCCCTTGCAATGTATTGGAGGGTAGTCTGGCCTTTTTCTGGGCGATGGCCACGGCAGACTCCTTCCTTCGCGTCTGGGTATGTGTGTAGGTCTGTATGGGCTTATCATGCTGTGGCACGTTCTCTACGTCCTCAGCCCATGATATAGTTTCCTCCAGGTTCATCTCTGTGTTGTCATGTGTGTTCGAGAGCCCTGGCGTCAACTCCCTCTCGTTCATTTGTTCTGAGGGGGTTGGCGTAGGCTTCGCCCCTCGGTCTGTTAAAATTGCCTCCCGGACCGGAGATGAGGGCCGTGTGTCTATGTGAGTTTGGCCCTGTAGTGTATTGGAGGTTAGTCTGACCGATTTCTGGCCTATGGCCACGGCAGACTCCTTCCATTGTGCGGCAGTAAGTGTATAGTTATGGACCTGTTCGCGAATTGCTGCGTTGACGTGTTTACGTCCTATACAGTTCTGTGGCCGCCAACTGGAGGAGCGCCTGTTCGCGAAGAAGCTCCCTGTATTGGGCATATAACATTGTGTAGTGCACCCTTATTCGCTCTAAGGTTGTGTTATCCATTATAGGGCCACGTGTAGTATCTAATCGGTCATATATCCTGTTCCTTCGGACATGGCTCCTGTTGAGGTGTTCGTGTATGTTACTTAAATGTTAATGTGCGCGTCTCAATTGCGCTATCCTACCCTCCGACGGGGTGCATGGCTGTTTGCCCTGTATTGCTCCAACCCTTGTCTGGAGTGACCGTATTTGTACCTGTCGCCTTTGTATATGCCTCTGGCACCTTAGTAATAAGGTGAATAATACTGGTGCACCCCTATCGCCTCTATGGCTTACAACCCCTTTTGCTTCTGCATGTGGTGCCATTATGTATAGCGTAATCTTAATGTAATGCTATTTTAAGTGTAGTGTATCCTGTCAGGATTTATGTATTTTTAACAGTGTTGGTTATAAAGAAACCAAAAAAAGAACTGCCGCCCTAATGGGGGGTGGGTGGCTGGGTTAAAATTTCCCTTACATTCCCAGAGAGGGGAACAAATAATGCTTTCTCTCAGTGAAAAAAAATGTTTCAAATTTCGCTTGGCTGCTTTCGGTATGGATCGCTCTACCACGAGGGCTCGTTGTTTGAGTCCCTTACCCTTATTTTGCGAGGTAGCCAATATGTTTTATCCCTCTGTTGGGGGTGGGATAAACAGGTAGTGTATTGTATGTCTACCCCTTATTATTCCCGTTTTCCAACGGGGTCGGGGATGAGATGCGATGGAAGTATTCGTGGCGATGATTTTTACGGCCGGATGCCCTTCCTGACGCCAACCTGATGAGAGGAGTTAATGAGAGATGAAATGAATGATGGTGAATGAAACTGGGCAAGGATGTGGAAGGAAGCGGCCGTGGCCTGTCAGAAGGTACCGTCCCAGCATTTGCCTGGTGTTGAAAATGGGAAACCATGGATAACCATTTCAAGGACGACCGACGGCGGGGCTCGAACCCACGCGTCTACCGAGTCAGCAGAGAGCTTGGCCCCATGACCCAATGCTGAGCTTTAGCCAGCGTAGCCACTACTGTCGGTGATAAACAGGGTAGTGTAAATGTGTTAATTTAAGGGTGTTTCCGAATAGGGGTAGTTTCCCGTAATTGGTGTGAGTACGTAATATATTGGGGGCGTCCCTACAGGATGCGTTTACCTGCTAGGGGATGAGTGTTTAAGGTGAGCTAATGACTTAGCCTGCCAATTAAGTAGAGCGAGCGATTCAGCGAGCTCACGTGCAGAGTCGGTGACTTGACACTCTGCAGTCGGGCCGCTTGCTCGAGTACAATAGAATTCCTGACGATGCAGTTTCTGGTCTCCACGGTCAGGGGCAATTAGGACTAAGGTCAGGTTGGGTGTGAGGATGTAAAACAGGGCGTAATGAGTAATAAGTGTGGGTGTTTACTGACCAAGTATTTATTGGCCAGTAGCTGTGATGTACTGTCCCTTTTTCTGTGTTTAGACAGATATAAAATAAAGTACAAGGTGTAAAATACAGAAGTGTTCAGAGTAGGTGTTACAATGATAAGGAATCGGAGCACACGGCTAGTTCTCACCTGGTGAAGAGCTGGAACGGACCTCGGAATGGCAGGGCCGCTGGCCACGAACAGATAATGGGGCTCTTCTGGGCCTAGCCTTTAAGGCCTTCCCCCACTGCTTGGTCAGCGTTTCTTCACAGTTGCCGCTCCAGTTAGTGTGTTTGTGTGTGTCTTATGTAAGCGTGGCTGTCAGCAGAATCGCCGGGCCTGCTTGTGTTGTTGAAGTGTATGAGGCTTATGGTATGCCTCTGAGGGTGGTTTTGATGAAAGATGGAGGGGTGAGATTTTCGGGGTACTGACCCTGGGCTGTACAATATCTTGGAAGGTATGACTGGGACCTATTTCAAAATTGGCACACGTATAGATAATAATATTGAAGTTATATTTCCAGGAGGCCATACATGTCAGTATTGCCAAAATGATTATAAGCCTGCTGATAGATCCAAATTTTAAATGCATATAACTTCTACAGTATCAATTGGATTTCAACCAAATTTCGTATGTGCTATGTGTACATAAACATATATTACTGAGCGTATTCTTAAGAGCCACCATGGCTGCCAACTGATAATATATGATCGCATTTTTTAAAATCCAAATACCCATATATCAGAAAGTATGCCAGCCGACAGCTTTAAACTATGCACACGTATAGTACATGACATTATATATTAATTTGGAGTAAGTTATATATGTACGTCAGTGCTACCAACATGATCCTAAGTCTACTGAGAGGTCCAAATTAAAATACATGTATCGTCTATACTATCATTTGGATTTCAACCAAATTTTGTGTGTGCTATGTGTACCATAACAGACATGACTATGCCGATTCTTAAGAGTAACCAGGGCTGCCAACTGTTAATAAATACTGTTTCTATTTTTGTTACCCTAACATCAATCTATCAGAAAGTATGCAAGCCAATAGCTCTAAACTTTGCACACGTATAGTACCTGGCATTCTAGATTAATTTGGAGTAACTAATATAGGCATACGCCAGTTCTGCCAACATGATCTTAAGCCTGCTGATAGGTCAAATTTTAAAATGCATGTAACTTCTATACTAACTAATGGATTTCATTCAAAATTGACACAACAATAGATCATATTATTTCAGATTATTTATGATCAATACACGTATGCCTTTGTTGCCAACATGATTTTACGCGCGCTGTTAAATCCAATGTTTAACTGCATGTAACCTCCATTCTTTCCATAGGACTTCAACCACATTTTGTATTCTGTACCTTAAGAGATGGAACTAAGAATATATTCAGTCACCTTGGCTGCCAACTGTAGTTCTCTATTAGGCTACGTTATGCCAGGTATACAGTATTTCGAACTAATTAGAAATGTCGATATTACCAACTTAATTTCGTCATTATTCTAGATAGATCCATAATATAGATTAATCATTGGCATGATTCTTAAATTTTAAGAAAAGTAGGCTCTTTAGTTCGTCACGGAACTTCCTGTTTTTAATTATTTTCTGACGTTGCGCAGGGTACGCCCGATTGCTCTTCTGTCACAATCTTTGGGGAGGCTCCTTTCGTGCACCCCGATGAGAGAGATCATTTAAGTTATCTGCGCTGTTGTGATGAACAGATATCAATCCATTTGATGTTGTTCCCAATTGTTCTTGTCATGGGGCTCTGAAAAGAGCCTTTCAAGCTATAAGAACTATGCATGTCTTGCATTGCCAGGAGATCTACAAGAGATAGTCTGGCAGTCAGTTCGTTGTTGCTCTCTTAGCACCACCCAGGGGACACGTGCATGGCAATTTATAGGTAATACCTGCGGACGTGAGCAACAGTGGACTCGAGACAAACTCCATACTAAGATGGTGAAGAAGGAACTCAGACATCTTAAAACATCATCTCCACAGACATCATCCTTTGCAGCTGCCTTCAACCGTGAAGAAATAGACGTAGCAATAAAAGACTTGAAAATCGGAAAGGCTCCTGGCTTTGATGGCATCCATCCTGAGTTCCTAATTAACCTAGGCCACAATGCTAGGAACTGGCTCCCTAGCTTTTTCAGTGATATCTTGAAACTGGGGGCGATACCTAAAGAATTTAAGAAAAGCAAGATTATTGCCATTTTGAAACATGGAAAACCAAAAGATCAACCCGGAAATTATTGACCAATAGCTTTACTGAGCTGCTGTTACAAACTCCTAGAACGACTGATTTACAACAGAATCTGCCCTATAATCACCCAACACATTCCTATTGAACAAGCGGGCTTCAGACCAAAACGCAGCTGCTGTGACCAAATTCTTACCCTTACCTCATATATAGAGGCTGGTTTTCAACTGCAACTGAAAACTTCTGTTGCATTTTTAGACTTCTCAGCTGCTTACGATACAGTTTGGAAAGAAGGGTTAATGTACAAACTACACCGAGTGATTTCTTGTAAAACAATTGTCAAGCTCATCACGAACATGCTCAGTGACAGGATCTTCCAAGTGATCATGGGAACACAAATAAGCAAGCAAAGGAAACTGAACAACGGTCTTCCACAAGGATCGGTACTAGCTCCACTCCTCTTTAACCTATACATATCAGATCTACCGGAAACTCAGTCAAAGAAGTTCTGCTATGCTGACGATATAGCTCTTGCCACAAGGCACAGCAGCATCAGTGAAACTGAAAAAACGCTTGGAGAGGACATGGCTATCCTTGAAAGGTAATTCATCAAGTGGAGACTTAAGCCAAGCTTAACTAAAACTGAGGTATCCTGTTTTCATCTCAAGAACAAAATGGCAAACAATGTAATTCAAGTACCCTTTGGAGGAACTATCCTCAGGAACAACAAATATCCTAAGTATTTGGGCATTACCCTGGATCGCACCCTTTCTTTCAGAAAACACCTTGAGAATACAGCAGCTAAAATAAAAAGTCGTAACAACATCCTCGACAAACTTTGTGGCACATCGTGGGGAGCCTCTGCAGAAACCCTAAGGGGTTCAGCTATAAGTCTTGTCTTCTCTGTGGCTGATTATTGTGCTCCAGTATGGATAAATAGTCCTCATGTGAAACTGCTCTAAATAGGATCCGCACAAATACCGGAATCTGCGCAGAGTCCTTGTTCAGATGGGGCAAAGTTCCGTCCCCCCAGTGTGACTGCGGTGCTCCTTCCCAGTCTATACAACACATTGCATTCGAGTGCAGACTGCGGGCCTATGAAGGTGATCCACTGGACTTTATTCAGGCCACACCTTCTGTGATTCTGTGGCTGGATAGTTTGGACTTAAAAATATAGATATGTTGCTGTTTCTTTAATCTGAATGAAGGATCGATCCGGGAAAATGTGTGACTGTCTGTCTGTCTGTGTCACCTCCTATCAACTTCTATACGCCTAGAGCTATCTAAACCAAGTTTGGCAAGAGTAAATATCTATACTGGAGTATCGCACCGCCATATTTGAAATTGACGTCATTGCTAGCAACTGCTGGAGAATCGCAATTGAAATTTGAGCTCTATGTTGGATATCTCAGAAATTATTCATGCGAACTATTCCAAAATTTGCACACATATAGATAACAACATTCCCGATTCATTTTCAGAAATCCATACATGCCAGTGTTGCCAACATGATTCTAAGGTCCAATTTCTAAATGCATCTAACTTCTATACTATCGATTGGATTTCAACCAAATTTCATATGTACTATGTGTACGACAACAGATATGACTGTGCGTATTAAAAAGAGCCACCAGGGCTGCCAACTGTTAATAAATGCTCTCTCTATGTTTTAACACTAATATAAATATATCAGAAACTATGCAAGCCAGCAGATCTAAACTTTGCACACGTACTGTACAGTATCTGAGTAACTTATATACCTCTGTGATGCCAACATGATTCTAAGCTTTCTGATAGTTTCAATCTTTAATTACATGTAACGTGTATACTAACAAATGGATTTTATCCGAAATTTGCATTATAATAGATCGTAATATTTCAGATTAATTCTGAGCATCACATACATGACATTGTTCCGAACATGATTTTGCGCGCACTGATAATTCCAATATCAAACAGCATGTAAAGTCCATACTATCCATTAGAATTCAAACACATTTTGTATGTGCAATCTATACCTCTCTATATACCGATCATTGGCTGCAATAAGTGAAATATATAATAATGTTCTTGGATTTACGCCCCTTTTAAATACTGCTGCTATTAGTGAAATAAAGGCGGAGGTGATATAGTTGCGATTTCGATTGTTTGCAAGTTTTTCAATGGTAGATTGAAAATGTAGCGAGAAGTGGTAATTGACTAGGTTAATTTATGGCTACAATATATTAGTTAAGTTTTCTATTAAAAATAATACCCCTACCAATACAATCCACGAAACATATATTGAATGAAAGTGCATGCTTCGACCTTCCGATGGAGTCTTCTTCAGCTTTTATCTAAGTCAAAATATATTCTAATTAAAATTTAGAGTAAATATAACTAAACTGTAAATAAATAAATAGAGAAAGAAGGAGAGAAATACAGAAAGTAATAAATAAATAAATAAATAAATCCTACTTAGTATAAAACAAAGTCCCCGATTCTTGGATGTTACGGGTAATCTCGAGACCCACTGAATTGATATTGATGCGGTTTTCACCATTCTGTAAAGGATATCTCGAGGATGATGATCAAAGGAAGCCAAGCAGTAATGATTTCAGTGGAACAGTAGAAAAAAAAACCTGGCGTCGAGCGCTTTATAAGCATACGCTGGGCAAACCGTTAAAAATATATAAATACTATGAGTGTAAGAATTGTTCAGCATGAAAAGTTCTACAAAAAAGTCCGCGAGAGCATATGTCTATCTTCAATACATCGCCCACTATAAGTGATTTTTCGTTTTAATTTCTTCCAACCATGTCCATTCAACTACTGAGGCGACAGTTTACGAGCTAGTTAAAGGCGAGTCTAGCATCCCTGTTACAGTCTAGCTTGCGGGCGAACCTATTGCCCCAGATACAACCAGCAGCAAACTGTCGAGTCGTGTTGAGTTAAGATTTCTCAGAAGGGTGGTTGTATTTGGAGTTTTCTTGGAAGTGCAACTCGGGTTTTCTTCATTTCGCCTGTGAAACACAGTCAAGTTAAGATTGGACGGAAGTGGGATGATATTAAATTAAATTATACTGATTGGCGTATAATCTCTACTTAGTATAAAACAAAGTCCCCGATTCTTGGATGTCACGGGTAATCTCGAGAACCACTGTATGGATTTTGATGAGGTTTCACCATTCTGTAGAGGATACTTCGAGGAAGGTTTCTGTACAAAATAATTTATTTATGATCAAAGGAAGCCAAGCAGTAACGATTTCAGAGAAAAGGTCGAAAAAAAATCCTGGCGTCCGTGCGCTTTTTAAACTTACGCTGAGCAAACCCTTAAAATTATCAATATACAATGAGTGTAAGAATTGTTCAGCATGAAAAGTTCTACAAAAACGTACGCGAGAGCACATCTCTATATTCAATATATCATCCAATATAAGTGTTTTCGGATTGGACGGAAGGGGGATTTATGTTTCATGCACCTCGCCATTCTTAAATTACGTCAGACAAGAATTTATTGCACATGCAACTCCATGATAATATAGTTAATAGTCCAGTCAGTGATTTGAACCCATCAAGCCGAGACGTAAAACTGATATAGATCGTAGTTCATTGACATCGTAAAGAAGCGCCTATCACGTAATGCATTCACAACTCTTCCCGGGCGAAGCCGGGCCAGGTTGCTAGTAAATAAATAATAAAATATAAATAAATAAATAAATACATAAATAAATGGAACCGTAATACATGTGTGGACAATAATAAGAATTTCTTAGAAACTCGGAAAACTACTGCCAAAATTATCAGAACAAGCAACATGCAGCATAATAAAGATATCATTGGCCAAGCAGAGAAGAATTTCCAGAGGAAGAACACTAGAGTCGTCTACCAGGCTTTTAAATCACAAATAACACCCTATTCAGCTCCTACACGTTACCTTTGGGGAGCTGACAGAGATCCTAAACTGAACAATGAGAAGTGTACCACAGCCCTAGCTGAGTATTTCAGCGAACTTCTTAACTCCGAGGAACCCATGGAAAAGCTACCTTTAGAACCCAAGAGCGTTGTTAAACCACACTCTCTTCCTCCAACAAAGGAAGAGATCCTTAAAATCATATCCGTACTAAAGTCCAATAAAGCTGCAGGCGATGATGGGATCATTGCAGAGCTCTGGAAGTATGCTGAAGAAGAGTCACTACAGAGTATCCATGACATATTATCTAATGTCTGGTTGACAGAACAATTACTTAGTGACTGGACCTCACCTATCATCCACCCACCCCAGGTTCAGCTGGATTCTTGCATTGGAGAGCAGGAAGCAGGATTTCGAAAGTCAATGGCATGTGCCGAACAGATTCAGAATCTGACAACCATTCTCAGACACAAAATTCTAAGTGCCTCGCTTTATATGGCAGTTTTCTTTGACTTCAAAAATGCCTACGACTCAGTAGACAGAGAGTCACTCATTCAGATACTTGCTGAATTTGGGCTAGATAAAAAAGATCCTGAACCTTGTGAAAGCGACTTTCACCAACACCACAGTCAAAGTCAAATTCAGAAGGGAACAGTCCTTGAGCTTCGAGGCCAGGTTGCCTTTTAGAAAAAGTAATTCGTGAGTGGACAAAAACTCTGAAGGATGATTCTGGATTGAGAATAAGCTACAGGAAAGACAAGTTAACATCCCCTGTTCAGCCTTTGCAAACGACCTTGCACTCCTAGCGTCCAGTGTGGAGGAGCTAACCATCAACTCTATCCTCTCTGGATTATAACACATAGCAGCTAAAGTAGGCTTAAAGATTGCCATGAACAAAACACAGTTTATCAGCAACATCAGAGATGTGCCCGAGTCAATCCCACTGGGGGACAAAGTAGTACGAAGGACTAACTCCTTCAAAAACCTAGGGGAATGGATAACTCCAAACATCAATGACCTGGCCATGAACGACAGGTGCACCAAACTGGAGAGAATATGTACAAATACAAATCCCTTTCAATGAATCTCAAACTCAGACATTGCAGTCCTGTAGTGAGACCATCGGTACTATATGGCTCAGGATGCCTAAATATGGAAAGAAAAGGACAACTCCGGAAATTGGAACTGAAAGCCCGGTAGATTCTGCAAACGACCATGGGCCCTATTAAAGAGGAAGGCTTGTATAGAATAAGGCACAACAATGAACTGTATGAACAAGTGGAGAGCATTACAACAGCTATGAGAAAGAGGAGGCTGATCTTCTATGGTCATATTATGAGAATGGATAATCAGAGGCTCACATCCAGAATTATCAACACTTTCTCTAAAGGGAAAGCAACTAACGGAAAATGGACGTAACTAGTCTGGAACGACCTTGAACAATTGGATATTGACCCCAGTAACATCTACAACAGGAATAAATACAGAACAAGAGATTCTCTCCAGTCGCTAACAGCAAAAGCAGGTGTGAAATGGACTCGGGAGCGGAAGGACATTCACAGTGTCAGGATGAAGGAATACTGGGCTAAGATGAAAGCTGCCAGAGATAAGAACCACGTTGTCCACAGCCGGCCCAATCGGAACTAAAAATATAAAGAAAGAAATAAATAAAGGAAGAAAGAAAGAAAGAAAGAAAGAAAGAAAGAAAGGAAGAAAAAAAGAAAAAAAATGAATAAATGAATGAATAAATTAATAAATAAATAAATAAATACGTAAGTAAATAAAAAGAATAATTACATAAATAAATAAATAAATAAATAAATAAATAAACGAATAAATGAAGAAAGGAAGTAAGAAAGAAAAAAGAGTAAATAAGGAAAGGAAGACAGAAGGAAAGGAAGTAAGAAAGAGAGAAACAAATAAATAAATAAATATAAATAGAAAGAAAGAAACCGCCAAGGGAAGACCGAAAGAAAGGAAGTAAGAAAGAAAAATAGAAAGAAACAAAAAACATAAATAAATACATAAATAAATAAAAAATAAATAAATAAAGGAAGGAAGTAGAAAAGAGAGAAATAAATAAATAAAGAAAGAAAGAAAGAAAGAAAGAAAGGAAGAAGGGAAGACAGAAAGGAACTAAGAAAGAGAAAAATAAATAAATAATTAATTAATTAACTAAAGAAATAAATAAATTGATATCCTTTCAAAACATTAAAATATGAATTGGAACATTATAATTCTGAATTTTGTTAAAGTTAATAAAGATAAATGAATATTCTCAAAAAAACTACGTGCAGTCAGTTATCAATATGGAAAATTTCTTCAAAATTTAAAGTTTTATATCCTGTGGATAATGGACTATTGGACATCTATTTTGATAATAATAGTAATAATAATAATAACAATAATGTTATTGGTTTTACGCCCCTCTTGACTACTCTGGCTTTTAGTGACACCGAGGTGCCGGAAATTTGCCCCGAAAGGGATCTTTAATGTGCCAGTAAGTCCACTGACACGGCTCCCCGGCATTTACGCACCCTTAAATGGCAGCTGCCTGCACCAGGATTTGATCTTGCAACCTTGGGATCAGCAGGCGGAAACTTTACCACTGAGCCACACAGCCAGTCTGATATCCCTTTGGAGGAATACATATCTGTGAACTTAGTATTTGGCAAGGATGGCTTTCAAAAATATGGTATATTGGCTTCCACGGCCAGTGAATTAAAACTCAGCAATTCTTCTTGGTTTGTGCCGTGTCTTGTGTGGGGTTTCGCCTAGGACACCAAGCTGGCTCATCAGCGGGCCCTTGGTGTCCCCACCCGGACCCACCTCCCCCCTCCCAGGAATAGCAAACTGCGCGCTATTAATACCTCCCTTTTTCTGAACTAAAAGCTCAAGCAGCCTTAGGGAGTTTATGGCTGCTTGAGATTTTAGTTCTCGCAGTAAAGAGGTGGAGGTGCGCTTCATAAGAAGGAAGGTAGCGTGCAGTTCGCTACTCCTGAGGGGTCCGGGCGGGAATACCAAGAACCCGCTGATGACCTAGCTTGGTGTCCTAGGTGAAACCCCACACAAGACACGGCACAAACCTAAACGAATTAATGTGTTTTAATGGCTTTGATATTTTTTTCTACATGATTTGTAGTTGGACATGTTGACACAGGGCAAGTATGAGCTGACCTTGAACCAATTCACCACGTGTCCAGATGAGGGCACCATGACTATGAAGTACGATCTACAGAGGCACAAGTTGGGAAGTAACCAGTTTGGATACAGTGGCAACATTACCATTCCTCAGGACATGGATGGCAAGTTTCACGTAAGTACCTTCAGTTGTAATTCACTGGAATGACGTAAATATTTCAAGTGTTGGTATTCTCTTTTTCTTATTTTTAGCCTATTTTAATTTTATACAAAAAAAAGGTTATGAGATCAACTTTTGTCCGTGTGTGTGTCCCCCTAATAAATTCCAAACGACTGGAGCGATCTCAATGAAACTCGGTAAGGTCATAATACAATTATACCCCGACCGTACCCCTCAAATTTTATTACATCTCACCAATCCAACATGGCGGCTGTGCGAAATATGTCCGAAACTATTACTGATATCACCCTGAAATTGTGTACGGTGATAAAGGGCACTACTAGAAGTTCACCTGTTCACGAACACAGCGGCCAAGCGAAGTTGACTTTTAAATGGACTTTTCTCGCGATTTGACCATCTGAGCGCAGTGAAATATGGTACAGTAAATTTTTATACACATTGTAATGCACTGACATCTAATTTAGTTCAATTGTTCACATAACCTTTAGATGTCGGCTGTGCGCAATTTTAAAATTAAGTTTTATTTTATGTGATCGAAGTGAACGTTTGAATAATGAATCTACGCCATAGAGTTATGCCTACATATATAACAAGATGTTCAGTAAAGAACATATAGCCTACTTTCTAATAAATGTATGGGTATTCTTATAACTCTTTGTCCTTTTCAAGGAGTATAATTGAATGTTGGTTGTAGTAGAAGCTTGATGAAATACAACGTGCTATACGGATCTTAAACATGAATATGTGGTGTCCTTTGCTAGTGCTACCTCTGTAAAAAAAAACATTCAATTCGGTTTCACCGTGTTTGAAAAGGTAGGGGAATCGACTTGCACACATGCATGACCACCATCCACAAATTATTGTGCCGATGACCTTGCAGTATGGTCAAAGATTCTTTATACATAAAGTTGTAATGTTGCAAAATTTCTTAGAGATCAGATGATTAGGTTGGTCGTAAATTGATTCAAGATTTGAACATTTGGTTGGCTGCCATTATGTTTCCGTCAAGATGGCGGTGATATATAACATGACACTGAAGTGCCCTTTGCTAGTTCTACCTCTATACCAAATTTCGTTCAATTCGGTTTCACGGGGTTCGAATTGATAGAGGGGGGCGGACATTCATAATACACACACTCACACACACACACACAGACACACAGACAGACACACAATTTTTGGCCCTGTGTTTATCTCATAAGTCTACTTTCATTTTTTGCAAAAATCGAAAGTAGGCTAAAAGATTTATAACTATTATAAAGGAGGGGAATATTGATTATGATGTTTCCACGATATATACTGGAATGGAATTATAATAGACAGGAAATGTAGAAGAACTTACACTGCCTGTTGAGTGAGTATATTGTTTACGTACCATAATATTGCGTCAATTATCCAGCGGTTTGGTGGCTCAGTGGTAAGTTGGTCACTAGTCGTGGCCGAGTGAGGTGCGTGTGTGCGAGCTGTGAGACCGCATTGGAAGAGTGTACGTTTCCTAATACCGGTGCTTCCGATAATTCCACGGGTGTACTGACCTTCCGTGTGTCATTCGGACAATACTTTTTCAAGTAGTGTTCCAGATAGGACAACAAAACTAGAAACCCAGAAAACCCCGCTGAAAATCATGTCCGGATATCAGAGGAAAAACACCGTACGCTGTCAATGGGACAGGCAGAGTTCTCGCCCCACACCAGGAGAAATTCACCGCTGGATTAGCGATACCCTCCGGTTGACTGTCGACCAAGTAGAAACCATCCAGTTAAATGCGCAAGAAAGAACCATGAACATCAAGGTAATCAGCATATCTACTTATCAGAAATTGCTAAATACTTTTGCAGCTCCTATTAAATTTCAGTATGACTCAGGCGAAATGACTAATGTTAAGCTCTCCACAGCGGATTCAAATTTTACCGCAGTGCGTATATTTAATGTCCCACTCGAAGTTCCCCCTGACATTTTCAAATCCGTCCTGACGAAATATGGTACTGTGAGTGACGTCAGGAAAGAACAATGGTCTTCTGCTTATCAGTTCCCGGTGTATAATGGAATACGTGCAGTCACTATGGAAATCAAACAAGATATCCCCTCCACTGAGACTTTTGGTGGCCATCTGGCTACATATCATATAATGGACAGAAACATACCTGTTTAATTTGCAATGCTAACACACATCTACGTATCAACTGTCCAATGAAAATGATTCCCCTCGGTATAACTCCTACACAACAACGACTTGTCCAATACTCGGATGTTGTGACACAGCAAACGTCACTTGAAAACATGCTTATTGATCAGTCAGCTGGGACACCAGCAGAAGTGGCCTCTGACACACATGATGCAGAACACATACCTTGCACTGACCAGATAAGCGAGCCACAGAGTGCCCCTGTGCTATCGGCCACCTGTATGGCAGCCTTAGAGCCAACTCTGCCGTCACTACAGGCTGCCACAGAAATTTTGTCTTCACTGCTCCCACCTTCTCTGGTACGTACCGACTCACTTAAGCAGGTTGATCGGGGAACTGAGAACGTATCTAAGAAGATTAAAACAAATGCCTCGATTGCCGTACCAGCCCCGAAGAATCCAACTGGTTCTATAAACGTTCCCGCAGCTGTGAAAAAGAAACAAAATCTTCATTCTACGTCATGTAGGGACCCACGAACGCTCTCAAACGCTGACAGCCGGCCTATGAATGGCAGTCATAAGGATCTATCTCAACCTAATTTGACATAGTGCACCAGTATATTTCTCACCCGTGTCTTTTTTTTTCTCGATTCCACCTTCCAGTATGTCTAGCACAGCTTTTATACTTCTCTTAATGGCGCAATTTCTCACTGTGGCCACTGTGAATATCAATGTAATAGAATGCCCCCTGAAATTTCAACTGTTGGAGAGATTCCTTCGAGATGCAGACATTGACATTGCTTTCATTCAAGAAGTTGCTATACCCTGTCTTCCCATATCTGCCTTCTACAAACAATACATCAATACCGGTACTACGAATAGAGGGACCGGATTCCTCATAAGATATGATATCCCACTCGAAGGTGTGCTATGACATCCATCAGGACGCATAATATCTGGACACATAAACAATACCACCCTGATAAATGTATATGCCCCATCCGGGTCCAATAAACTTGTGGAACGGAAAATGCTCTTTCAACAGAGTATACTGCCTCATCTGCACGACGTTAAGGAAAAACTTATTCTTGCAGGGGATTTCAATTGTATTAAACACCCAGAGGATTCCACTAGTCCATACCAAGGTGTCAACCCGGCTCTCAGGACCCTCCTTACCTCCCTACACCTCATTGATGCTGTGGATAGTTTAAGGGTGCCCCTGCCCCATTACACCTGTATAAGTAACAACTCCTCATCACGAAATGACCGCATCTACTTTTCCCAGGAACTTATCCAGCCTAGACGATATGAAGTGATACCTGCCAGTTTCACTAACCATCATGCAGTCGTATGTACAATCTCTTACCCCCATCCCATATTTCACATAGGAAGAGGTTTTTGGAAAATGAATTGCTCGCTGTTACTGGAGGAGGAATGCCAAGATATTTTAAGACAACACTGGACTCGATGGGTCCAACAAAAATGCAACTTTCGCGACTGTGCAGACTGGTGGGATATTTTGGTTAAACCAGGGATCCGCTGCGTCTTTAAGAACATATCCTACCAAAGAGGTCGGGAAAGACGGGATACAGTTGAATTTTACTATCGAATTCTTCGCCAGCTCCAGCAAAGATCTGATGCTGGGGAGCGTATGTATGACCAGATTCGGGAAGTTAAAACCAAGCTCCTGTCTCTACAGCAACGAACGCTCGCTCATATAAACGTGGCTTTAAAAGATCGTACAGTGCTCCCGGACGAAAGTGCAAGTGTATACCATATCGCCAAAGGACAACGTGAGCGGCAACGTAACTATATCCACCACCTCCGCACCAGTACTGGAAGTGTCGTCACCTCCCCTGACGCTATACGTAGTGAAATATCATTATTTTATCAACGGTTCTACGCTAAGGCTCCAATTGATCCACAGCAGGTGACCCTATTGCTTTCATCTTGCAGTACCCAACTATCTCCGGACAACAAAACTCTGCTCAGCGCGGATATTACGGATGAAGAGATTCACTCTGTGGTTAAGCACCTCCCAAATAACCTCTCACCTGGCATTGATGGACTGCCATATGAACTGTATAAACACTTCTGGCCTCTCATTGGCAAATAATTTTGTCACGCCTTGCGTACCATTCTCCAATGTCGTGCTCTTTGTCAATCACATCACGAGGGTACCATAGTCCTCATACCAAAAACATCATCTCCCATGGCAATTGGTGACTTCCGACCAGTTACTCTGCTCTGCAGTGATTATAAAGTCCTTACCAAAGTACTTGCATGCCGATTGAAGTCTGTTCTACATGATATCATTGGTGATGAGCAATGTTGCAGTATTCCTGGAAGAACTCTGTTAACAAACAGCGATACTACGGGACCTACACCTAAAAGCCGAAATGCTCCCCACTGAGTCAATGAGTTTTCTCACCTTAGATCTTGATAAAGCCTTCGACCGCATCAGTAATGAATACTTGTACATGGTCTTGCAGCACTTTGAATTTCCTGAAATCCTTATTGACTACATTCGTATGATAAATTGTAATGCTACGTCTCGAGTGCTCGTCAACGGTTTTCTTTCCCCTCTGATTCCAATACAACGGTCAGTTAGGCAAGGATGTCCCCTTTCCATGCTACTTTTTGTCATTGGCCTTGCACCGTTCATTCGGACTACCCAAGTGAAGCTACAGGGTTACAAACTGTCCACACATGTTTTTGGCATGTGCGCCTATGCTGATGACGTATCAATATTGATCCGCAATAATGAAGATATCACCCACATCGATAGCGTCCTTCAGCTCTACCATATCGCCTCTGGAGCACAATCGAACCCCCAGAAAACTGCTTTGCTTCCGCTCAATACTAACTCAGTGATTACCCAACAGCCCTGGTTACGGATAGTAAATGAGGTGAAATTCTTGGCATTACCTGGAAGCAATCGCTTCTGGACTCAGTGCAAGCAAACTGGACTAAGGTCATTGCCAAAGTCAGGGGAGTGCTGATCCAATTTGGTCAAAGAAACCTCAATATAGTGCAACGGGTCATGGTCCTCAACGTGTTTGCGCTCTCTAAAATATGGTATGTCGCACAACTTTTCCCACTTCCCAAAATGTTTGAGAGACAATTGTCAGGTTGGTTTATATGGCAAGGATTTCTGTTTCGAGTACAACGGGAACAGTTGTATCACCCATCCCGGCAAGGCGGGCTAGGGCTAACAGCTCATGGCATGAAATGCCGTGCACTCCTCTGCAAGAACGATATCACCATCCTCTCCCAACATGACACTTTTACGAAAGCGCTATACAAAGATATTCGAAACACAGCCCGTGGTTGTGATAGAGCTTTGCCGAAGATATTTAGGGACCATCAACAGCACCTTCTGGAAACTGTTCGCCAAATGCCTTCAGGGACTGTTCCAACGACGAAAAGTATTTATAACACGTTGCGGCAAGTGGTACACTCCAAACCGCGAATCGAGGCCACCACCCTCTACGTCCATTGGCCCACTGTTTGGAAACATTTTGGGGCTATGACCATTTTTTCTGCTGTACACTCCCAGGTTTTTATCTTCCTCAACGATCTCATCCCAACGGCTCTACGGCGATATACCATCCGTCTTGAAGCTTACCCATGGTGTACTATATGTGGTCAAACTGATACGGCGATACACCGCTTCACATCATGCACGCGAGTTGCCTCCACGTGACTGTGGTGTAAGGGAAAAGTATGTCAACTATTAAATGTTCCCACGGATGACCTTGATGACAGGAAGTTGATTCCTTTGTCGGTGACCGCCTTCCTCCAAATTAAACAGACTGCCATTGTGTGGATAAAGGGCCAATATGTACACTTCGTGATGGACAATGATCACCATTTCTCGTTCCGGGATCTCATGTATCAACTGCAGAAAGAGCGTTGGAAGCTTAGTGAAAGTGGACAATTGTACGATAAATATGGACACTATCTGGATTTTCTTGTGATGTAATATTATAGTATTTATCATATCTGAAAATTCTGTAATTCTGTAGAGGACTAATTAAAAAAAGTGGTAGCGTTGCGATCTTGAAATTTATGCATCGTGATATGGAGAGGGTTCTATTCCCACCTCCGACAGTTTTTTTATTCCCTTAATCTTATTTCTTTCTGTTGGAATTACGTAGCCAAATCAACCTCAACTTTTAAAATTCCTCTAATGGGACGAATTCTCTTGAATAAAAAATGTAATATTTGTACGCCTCCGTAGCGTAGCGGTCAGCATGGTTAGCTGCCGCCCCGGAGGTCCTGGGTTCGATTCACGGCTCTGTCACGAAATTTGAAAAGTGGTATGAGGACTGGAAAGGGGTATACTCAGCCTCGGTTGTTCCAAATGAGTAGGGGGGGGGGGGGGGTACGAATCCCACCTCAGCCATCCTCGACGTGGTTTTTCGTGGTTTCCCACTTCGTCTTCGGGCAAATGCCGGGATAGTACTGCACCCGTATCCACGTGGTCTTACCTGGTGAAATCCGAAGAAAATGCAGGATCGTAGAATCTGGAAGCCCCGGCTGAAAATAACCCACACAAACTGCCTATCGTCTCATCATTATTAACGAAGTTCCAAGAAAAGTAAAAATTACACACGAAATATTCTGTTATGATCGTAAACCCTTTTTGACATATTTATAAAAATATTCTATTCAATCGTAGCAATTAATATATACATATTTTACATAGTTACATTTTATTTCTGAGATTTAGTTGCGCCTAGAATTATTCATCTCTGTTAATTTCATGTATTCATATACATTTATTTGGTTTCAATTTCAAGTCCATTCCGTCCTAAATGACAAACAATTAAGCTAATCGTACGTCTTATTGTTAATTATTATGATTATATTTCAATTCACTTTCTCACAGATATTAGATTTTCTATCACTCAATATTTTAGTTATAAATAGCTCAAGTTTATACAAGTATTAATATTACAGTCTTTCCAATTAAACTCTATTCTAAAAACAATTGTTACTAAATCTTAACAAATATTAACGATGTTGTTACAATACTTGGTTTCTTAAATGTTGGATTCAAAATTGTACATAAGCTTTCCACTAACTAAAATCGTGACCCAATTTCACGTTCAAAATAATACACCGTACTGCACTCAGCAATAGCTCTAAAGCTAATTCAGTGCTGGAAAAATTGATATTGACTATCCACATATGTCAAATATCTCCTAAATTGCAATTCAAATACGCAGACAAAATTCCATTATTACCATATCATCGCTTAACAGCTCTTAATAAATTTCCAAGCATTACGAATATTACACAAGTTTTTATACAATATGGATGAATATGTTGCTTCAAATTAGCCAAGAGTTAAAGTGTCGAGAATAATCTTTATCAGAACAATGATAAAATATTGTATATTGGCTTTCACGGCCGGTGAATTATAACTCAGCAATTCAACTAGGTTTGTGCCGTGTCTTGTGTGGGGTTTCGCCTAGGACACCAAGCTAGGCTCATCGGCGGGTTCTTGGTGTCCCCGCCCGGACCCCCACAGGAGTGACGAACTACGCGCCACCTCCCCCATATAAAATATTGTATTCACTAGTCTAAATAACTGTGTGAGAAATCGAAGTCTATCATCTCGATTATGACTTCCATATATTTTAAACATTTCTCTCCTTACATTACATATAATTACTAATTACATTTTCTTTAATAAAGTATTTCTTTCGTATTTCTCGACCGACCACTGTGAAAAGAACGATTCAGTTTTCGCATAATTGAAAATAATTCCACTGGAGATTCTCCTCAAAGGAAAACACGTCAAAACTACAGCATGGAAAAGAGCCTATCTTGAGAAGGTACAAATTAACCATTAGATTTGAACGCTAAACCAAGTTGGAGTTTCCCATGAGGATCCACAAAAATTTTAAAACTGAACGTGCTCACAAAGGGAGTCGAAATCAAAAGAATTTCAAAAATCTAGATTACCAGAAATAAATTCGCACAACCGCAAAGAATCACACTAGAAATAACTTTGTTCCACGTCTATGCTCAATCTGCCAAAAATATAGACCTGAATGTCTATCCAATAAACTTGCATTAGCTTTCAAAAATATTCAAAGTCAAATTCAAAAAGTCCAGACAATTTGTTCAAAGTCGAATTCACGTATACGACGGATTATGGGACATCTGCTTGAGTTAGAATTATTCTTATATAATTTTAAAGTCGTCTTCACCCTGTAAGTTTTCTCATATTGTCTTCCCAACAAACTATATTCTTCTATTTTATTCCCAAATTATATCATAATGAAAGCAAGGTAATGTTCAAAGTAACACTACAATAACTACTAAATTGAACTACAAAGTGAATTACAAACTTGGACAGAAATGATTAAAGAATCACCCTAGCCCTCGTCTGTAATTCTTAACTACTCTAATCAAAATTGGTGAAAAGGAACATTCAAAGCATGACAAATTCATACTGTCTACTAAAAGAAAACTTCCAGCTACCTTGTTGAAGTTCTAGTTGAATGAAGTGAGAATGCTATAACACATACTCCTGCCTGGGATCGAACCCTATCTGCTCAGCTGCACCGATCACGAAACGACTGGATATCAAGAAGACCCGATTACCGTTCGCGAACGAGACGAAGCTAACAGATGTTCGTTTGACAAAGTTCATAGTTCTTTCACTTGCTTAAGTGCATGACAACATTGATGTAGTAAGCCAATCTAGTTTCATTATGTAGCAGTACAAATTGTCATTCCGACTTTCATAATCTCTTCAATCTTCTCTTATAAAGCCTTATACTGTAGTTGTTCATATTGGAATCAAGTAATCATCCTGAGTATTCAACGCTGCTATGTGTTACATTTCTTGTCTGTGTTTAGCCCATATTCTGCATCTTCATATCGTAGCAATATCTCTCTCTTCTCATATCATTTATGACAATCATGGCTAAAGCCGTTTATTCTGTACTGCAATGTCGAACACGTTGTTGTACCATTGGCTTATAAAGAAGTTATCATACGTGAATGCAAGTTCACTGTGCTCAAATTGAAGGTTAACACTGTTTGAAACTATAATAAGATCAGACGAAAATCCTATCACGTTATACTCTAACACGTATATGTCGAATCAACTCCACGTTACCGAACAAACACGATTTCACGGCAACGCACGTACATGTGCTCAGACCAGAGAGCTCTGTGACCCTCCTGGCTGAAATGGTATTCACTAATCAACTGTTCGTTTGCTCCCGCAAATCATACTGTCTCCAGGTGATCCACAATGCACCTTGTTCTCTGATCGACAGTAACTATCGATATATGTATCATTGCCGAGTTCGATAATCACATGTTATAATACTGTATGCATTTATACTCATATAAAAGTTCTCAGTTATATTCCTTTATCCACAGGATGCATTTCCCATTCTTTGTTTCATATTGCATTGTGTATATTACTCTACCACAGTGTTTAAAATATCGACAGTGGTGCTGTGTCCATCTTGTATTCAATACAGGTATTAAAATATCAATATGTGGTCGTCGGTCTGTACGGCGTGTTGCTGACAGCTCCTTACCTCGCCACTGTCCTACCGCGCACGTGCATTTCAAAGGAATGTCGCAGTACTGCGTCAGTGTTATTGCCAACTTAACCTATATCCAACTAAATACAAAATACGGCCTCATCTCTCTCCCAACGCAACAAATATAAGTGTGACAATACTTTTATTTCATCTTTCTAGATATTATTATTATGAGCAGTATTTTGTCATTGCTCTACCTTTCTATGTCATGAATTATTACAATGTTGAACGGAGATGAATAACTCTTTTACTTCCTCTTGGAATCTAAGATTTTTTTTTTTTTTTCATCGGGACGCCTCTCTTGCCTCTCAGCTTGTTGGCTTGTCCCTGGTTTTTGATCACTTTCCGTGTCTCTTCGTTTGTTGTTTCGCTCTTCCCTTTTTTCTCTGTCTTTTCTAGATTGTTGTTTTTCTTCTTGTGTCTGATAATTCTTATCACGATAGTTCTTGTACCGTGAGTAACCCTGCTGGTTATTTTGTTGCCTTTGGAAGTAGCCCTGTCTATCTCCATTGACATAGGATCTACCGTCATTATTCTGGTTTCGGTATCTATTATTTCTCTGTTGATTCTGTTCTCTGTCAGAATATCTGTTGTTGAATCGTTCATTCCTTTCCCTATCCTGATAAGGTCTGTATATATCTTGGTCTCTATTATACTTATATGACCTTTGTTGTCCACGATAGTAATCAGACTGATAATTCCTATATGGCTCTTGATTATTCCTATAATCTCTCTGTTGGTCATAATACCTATTGTTCCTATTGTGACCTGTACATTTTGACTCCTTTTCACCTGTCCTTTCGGTTTGTTGAGGCCTGTCCATAACCACCGCGTTCACGGTTTTACTCGCCATCCTTCCGCTTTTTATAATCGTGGGTGAAATGGATATATGATCCAGCCTACGAAGTAGATCGTCCATCGTGGCTAAATCGGCTACTCCAGACGAAACAATGTTACGCCTGACCTCTACCGGTAACTGACCCGAAATGGTCTCTAGAATCTCTTCCTGAGTCAATGGTGGGTCATGAAAACGGAGTCTGGCCAACTGAGATGTAAAGAATTCCGAGTAGCTGGTAGGACCAGTACTACTATACTTCCTCGAGTAAACCTCAGCTCTCACAGCATTTTGAGTTTCGATTGAACAAAATCGCCTTATGAATGATTCTGAAAACTGCTCGAAGTTTTTAAACGTGTAACGAAATGCGCAAAACCAATTTAAAGGACCGTCTGCTAAATACCTCTCCACTATCCCTAGCTCCCTGTCTCTGGCTACATGATGTTCCACAAAATAGTCTTGTAAATTTCGTATGAACTCGATCGGAGTTAAGGTTTCTGAATTAGAAAACTTTTTAATTTTCTCATCATAACTTCTCACAAATGTGACATTAGACCTATCGTTGGGTGTCGATGTTCTAAAGTCTCTAGGAGCATATTCGTGAGTACTCGTATTGGGAACCTCTATCCTTTGTTTAGGCTGTTCTACAGCTCCTGTCCCATTCGAACGAGCTATGAAGTTCCTTGCTGGGGACGTAGTATCTAACCCATCGCTAGGATTCTGAACTATGCCTGCCCTATCGGAATTCATAGTGCATTTTAGTGACTCGAATTGTGCCTTAAACTCGCTTCTTAAAGCATTAACGTCTACTTGTACACTTAAGTTGAATTTGGATAACTCCTGCCTGTTTTCATTCAACTCTGATGTCTTTTTTTCTCTCTCCGAATTTACATCTAACCTGACCTGATCTAACTTGAGAGTAACGTTCTTAACCTGAGATTCCAGATTTTCCCTGATGTTATTTATGCTATCGGTATTCGATAACTGAACTGAATCGCTCCTTTTCTCAGCGTCTTCTCTTGCCTGAGAAATATCCTTGTTCACCCTAATTACGGCCTTAGCAACTTTTAATTCTAATTCAGATTTGACATTACCAATGACATCTTCATTAATCTTTGTGATTTCACCTCTTATTATTGTGACCTGTTCACTAACAATGGCCTTGAGATCGATTTCAAGATCCTTTCTCCAAACCTTGTTATGATCATCAACTTTTTCCCTTAAAAAGACCATATCACCCTCTAGTTTTGATAAGGTCCTTTGTGTGGTGATAGCCTCGTTAGAAAATTGTAACTGAAGGGCATCTAAGCTAGTTTTATTCTCCTTCTGATTGTTTTCCAGTTCCAGTCTAACATTTCTGACGTCCTCCTTTATGCCAGAAATGTTTGACAGCATGCAGGTTACAAGTGTTTCTGTGTTTAAAATTTTAGCCTCAGTGCTAATTATCTTTTCCTGAGTGCTAATCACCTTTTCGTGAGTGGCATCAAGCTTAGCCTCAGTACTGATTATCCTTTGATCAGTGCTTATCAATTTATTTTAGTGTCAGTGATATCGTTTTGTGCTAAATCAAGCTTAGCCTCCGTAGTGGCTACACTAGAGCGTACATGGCTATCCTCTGCATTAAAATTGCTTATATATAATTGAACAAGCCTTACATCTCCTTGAACACTATCTACACTAGTTTCTACATCATTTATTTTTTCCTTAATTTCTTTGGATCGATCAGAAATTTTGCGGTTACTATCCTGTAAACGCTTAAGGGATAAATGAAGATGGGACATGTCAGCTTGAGCTGAATCTGAGATCGTAGTCACTGTTTCGTTTAAGTTGTCCAAGCTGGTTTGAGCATTTGACTTAATATCTGCTAAGTCCTGATCCTGCTTGCTTAGCTTTTCCTGCATGGCATGTAACAACGCCATGACATCTCCATAGTCGCCGCACCTGACATTTTACAATACTAAATGGAGAAATACAGAAATGCAACACATGTATAGCAGAATTGACATACTCAGAATGACCCTTTTCACCAATATGAACAATATAGTTTGTTTTGCAGCTATACTTATTAACTAATTTAAATCTATAAGAAAATAGGAGGTATATGCACATAGTGATTCATATTAGAACTTATTAAAGTTATAATCGCAAGTCTAGCTTATTGAATTTATTGTTAAATAGAAATGAATTTAATATGACTGATGATCTTCCAATTATCATCGCCAGTAACAAGCATAAAATGACCGACAAGCATGGAGTGAAAAACGATCCCCATATGCTGCCCCGTGTGACCACGTTGATCTATAAATATTTCCAAGGCATGTCCCTTATGATCAAACTGTAATCATTTACAATTACATTTAAAGCACAACAAAAAAAATCTAATGAATTTAAATTAAATGACGATACTTCTATCTGTATACCAGGTAGATTGAGTAAACTCAAGTTCACGTTTCTAAGAAACGCGATTTCCTAACGAATTCTATAATCGTAGCAGTGACAAAGACAAATGCTGACGACTAGAAATTCGAACAAGTCAACTCGTTAACCGCATGAAAAATGGGATCTTTTACGAAGATGACTATCCATTAGAGTGCTTGAGGATGCCAACCCGAATGTCACAATGATTGGGTCTCCAAATTAATGTGCCCATCCACTATGACAATCGAATTAAAACAATTCGACCTCCCCAATAGGTGGGTTGCCATATTAATGTGCACACGTATCCACGTGTTCTTACCTGGTGAAATCCGAAGAAAATGCAGATCGTAGAATCTGGAAGCCCCGGCTGAAAATAACCCCCAAGACACCACCACCAAGGATAGAACATGGATAGGAATACCACAAAAATTGAAAAGAATGTGATAAGATGATGCCAGTGGTATATAAAAAAAGAAAAATAGCCCAAAGTGAGCTACCAAGACTCTTAAAGATAATTAAATTAACCTAATCTCGAGCGCGTTAAAAAGGCATCGTAGCTAATGACCCACTGGTTCTCGAAGCACATTCTAATTCGAATAGAAATCACTAAGTCATACGTATGAATTTTTAAAATTTAACAAAATTTACTAACTGAAACCGCAGTGTCGTGAAGTAGAAACTCCACAGAACAAAAGTTTATAATCTGATGCCTCTGCCTAAGCATGAAAAATATTTAAGTAACAACCGCCTTAATTAGGCCACACAAACTGCCTATCGTCTCATCATTATTAACGAAGTTCCAAAAAAAAACACAAAATATTCTGTTATGATCATAAACCCTTTTTGACATATTTATAAAAATATTCTATTCAATCGTAGCAATTAATATATACATATTTTACATAATTACATTTTATTTCTGAGATTTAGTTGCGCCTAGAATTATTCATGTCTGTTAATTTCATGTATTCATATACATTTATTTGGTTTCAATTTCAAGTCCATTCCGTCCTAAATGACAAACAATTAAGCTAATCGGACGTCTTATTGTTAATTATAATGATTATATTTCAATTCACTTTCTCGCAGATATTAGATTTTCTATCACTCAATATTTTAGTTATAAATAGCTCAAGTTTATACAAGTATTAATATTACAGTCTTTCCAATTAAACTCTATTCTAAAAACAATTGTTACTAAATCTTAACAAATATTAACGATGTTGTTACAATACTTGGTTTCTTAAATGTTGGATTCAAAATTGTACATAAGCTTTCCACTAACTAAAATCGTGACCCAATTTCACGTTCAAAATAATACACCGTACTGCACTCAGCAATAGCTCTAAAGCTAATTCAGTGCTGGAAAAATTGATATTGACTATCCACATATGTCAAATATCTCCTAAATTGCAATTCAAATACGCAGACAAAATTCCATTATTACCATATCATCGCTTAACAGCTCTTAATAAATTTCCAAACATTACGAATATTACACAAGTTTTTATACAATCATGGATAAATATATTGCTTCAAATTAGCCAAGAGTTAAAGTGTCGAGAATAATCTTTATCAGAACAATGATAAAATATTGTATTCACAAGTCTAAATAACTGTGTGAGAATTCGAAATCTGTCATCTCGATTATGACTTACATATATTTTAAACATTTCTCTCCTTACATTACACATCATTACTAATAATATTTTCTTTAATAAAGTATTTCTTTCGTATTTCTCGACCGACCACTGTGAAAAGAACGATTCAGTTTTCGCATAATTGAAAATAATGTTACGGCTCTGAGTTTGTGTCATCACTCGCCGCATGAGTTACAACTGCCCCAGGGCTGGGCTGTGTCCTGCCTCCTGTATTGCGCGCGCCTTATGCAACAGGGCTACTAAGACAAAGGGATAGTCCAGAATATTCGTGACTGGACCAGCGATGGAAACCTCGAGAAGCCGTGAACCCTGGATGGATCTAGAAGCATTTATTGAGTCACCGGCCTGCTATATAAGTGCGACCTGTCTAGCAGTTGTTGTTGTGTTTTACGAGCTAGTGCGAGCGATTATCTTGTGCGACAGAAGTGTGGTGACAAAGTGCTGTGCGAGTTACGAAATCCAGTGACATTGTTTCTCCAGCTTGTGGACAGCGAAATAGCCTGCAGCAAGTGATCGTAAATAATTGTGGTCGGTGAACATAAAGGAGAGGAGCAGGTAGTTTCTGTCAAGGCCACCGTACTCATTAGGACGGATTAACTTCTGTGATCTGTTGACAAGTGGAAGGGCCAAGAGCGCTCAAGGAAGAGACTTGAGGAAACTGGAATAAGTCTCCTAATTGCTTGTATTTGCTGACTAGTGTAATTTTCTGGCCACAATAAAGTTAATTATTTCTTTAAGCAGTAATTGGTGTTGTGCTTCGTACCCCCACCGTAATCCATTTAACAAAAGTGCCACTAGGGGTGGCACGTAACAACTGGTGTCAGAAGCCGGATTACGAACTCAAGCACAACACCTGACGGTCCTGGTTTCAAAACCCGAGCAGGTCAATTTTTTTAAAATTTTCCTGTGAGCGCATGTCCTTTACAAGACAAACAGCTAAAATGGAAAAGCAATTCGTAGCATTGCTAGAGAAGTTAAATGGCATAGAAACCAAGATGGAAGTCGGCCAGAAGAAATTAGCCAAGGACCTGAAGGATGACCTGAAGAAGATGGAAGATGGCCAGAAGAAGATGGAGGACGGCCAGAAGAAGCTGGAGGACGGCCAGAAAAAGATGGAGGACGGCCAGAAGAAGTTAGCCGAGTACCTAACTGCCGAACTAGAAGACGGCCAGAAGAAGTTATCCGAGGACCTAACTGCCAAACTAGAAGACGGCCAGAAGAAGATGGAAGACAGCCAGAATAAGTTAGCAGAGGACCTAACCGCCAAATTTCTGGATGGCCAGAAAAATCTGGAAGAGTGTCTGCTGACGAAATTAGAGGAGAACCAAAGGAAATTAGAACAGGGCCTACGTGAGGAAGTCGCAGCAGTGGAAAATAAGTTCGACGCCTTAAAAGTGGAAGTTGCCGAGCTGCGCCAACGCCCGCTGATGGGGGTGGAGGAGAAATTCAACGCCTTACAAGTGGAAGTTGCCGAGCTGCGCCAACGCCCACTGATGGGGGTGGAGGAGAAATTCAACGCCTTGCAAGTGGAAGTTGCCGAGCTGTGCCAACGACCGCTGATGGGGGTGGAGGAGAAATTCAACGCCTTACAAGTGGAAGTTGCCGAGCTGTGCCAACGCCCGCTAATGGGGGTGGAGGAGAAATTCAACGCCTTACAAAAGGAAGTTGCCGAACTGCACCAACGCCCACTGACGGGGGTGGAAGAGAAATTCAACGCTCTACGAGAGGAAGTTGCCGAGCTGCGCCAACGCCCGCCCACCGTTACACCGGGAATATCAGGAACGGGACATAGCAGAGTGACGCCCCCAACCTTCGACGGAAAGGTCCCGTGGAGCACCTACTTACGTCAGTTCGAGGCGGCATGTTCCATAAATAACTGGAACAACACAGAAAAGGCTACAGCTCTCATTGTAGCGCTGAGAGGTGACGCCCTTAACGTCCTTCAGGCCATCCCGACTGGACCCCAGGACTACGCTTCACTGATCGCCCATATGGAGTCCCGATATGGAGATAGCCATCTTCAGCAGGCCTACCAGATGCAGCTCCGGACCCGGTTACAGAAGAACGCGGAAACCCTGCAGGAGTTCGAGATGGACATCGCACGCCTCGTAAGGCTCGCCTACCCAACAGCGCCGGCCGAATTCCTGGAACAGATTGCGACGCAGACCTTCACCGACGGACTTCGGGACTCGGACACTCAACAGGCGCTGCGACTCGCGCGCAATAAGACCCTGGCAGATGCGCTGAGCCACGCACTTGAGTTCGAGACGGCAAAACAGGCATCCAGAATGCACGCGCGGGTGCGTCAAGTGGACGTCGACGAACCAGTAAAAACCAACGAGACCAAGCCCCTGGCCGACGAATTAATGGAGGCGCTAAGCCGTTTCTTCGATAGTCGCGGCACCACCAGCAACGACTCAGCCGGGAGGCAACCGGAGAGGCGGCCCGGAAGAGGACTACTAACCTGCTGGACCTGCGGTAAGAAAGGCCACCTGAGCAAGGACTGCGGTGATCGCCGCCGCCGAGGGGATCCGACGGGAAATCAGTCGTCTGAAAACCGCGCGACCCAGGGAAACGAGTATTAGCCAGCCTTGGGGGGCAAAGGTTGGCTTGTGACAGTCGTCAAGCCCCGGCAGTCCAGGTTCGTGTGACGAAGTTACGGAGGGACAATAGCAGCCTGATGGTCGACGGAGTCGTCAACGGAGAGAGCTGGCCCATGCTAATCGACACGGGAGGAGCGAGGACCATCGTCAGTCCCACCGTGATCCCGAAGTGGAGAATGCAACCCACACAAAGGAACCTCCAGCTAATAACCGCGACCGGAGAGACCGCACCGGTACATGGCGAAGCATCACTGGAGTTCGTCATTGGTCGACGGGCGATAAAGCATCCAGTGCTTGTGGCTAACGTATCAAATGAAGTGATCATCGGACTGGACTTCCTGGACCAGAACAACATCATCTTGGATCTGAGTACCAACATTCCGCACTTCGGAGGTGAGGAACTTGCTTTGCAACCTGCGCACGAGTCCATCACCGCACGACGAGTAAGGCTGAGAGAAGACGTCATCGTTCCCGCCAGGACGAAGGTCAGCGCTGCCGTAATTGTCGACGGAACTGCTGAGGGAGTGGCGGCTGTCATCGAGCCAAAATATGAGGACATCCAGACAAAAGGATTGCTAGTTGCCAAGACTCTCATCAACACGACGTCTCGGCCGTACGTCCGCCTGTCCAATCTGAACGACTACGACATTACGGTTCACCGGGACACCAACCTAGGAGTCTGCGAGCCCGTTACCTGGATTGCCCGCATCACAGATACGACGGACGGACACCTGCAGACGGACAACCGAAGAAGACGCGCCCTGCCAGAAGAACTACAGAAGCTGTACCGAGGATCCCAGGACCATTTAGACGAAGAGCAATCACGCCAACTTCAGGACCTGCTACGCGAATTCCAGGATGTCTTCTCCGTGGGGTGCAAAGACTTCGGCATGATAAGCTTGGTCCAGCACAGAATCGACGTTGGGGACAGCGCACCGATTAGGGCCCCATTCCGACGTGTCCCGCTCGCCAAGCAAGCCGAAGTCGACCGGATGGTAGAAGAGATGAAGGAGCAAGGGGTGATCGAGCCATCACATAGTCCTTGGAGTTCTTCGGTCGTGCTAGTGAAGAAGAAGGACGGTTCCACCAGGTTCTGCGTGGACTACAGGCGGGTGAACGACGTCACGAAGAAGGACAGCTACCCTCTACCCCGGATCGACGACACGCTGGACACCATATCAGGATCAAGATGGTTCTCCACCTTGGATTTGAAGAGTGGCTACTGGCAGGTGGAGGTCCACCCTAAGGACCGCGAGAAAACGGCGTTCTCTGTGCGCAGCGGGCTCTGGCAGTTCACCGTCATGCCATTCGGTCTGTGCAACGCCCCTGCAACCTTCGAAAGGCTAATGGAGTCCATTCTGAGGGGACTACACTGGAAGACCTGCCTGGTATACCTAGACGACGTCATCGTTCTGGGGAGGAGCTTCGAGGAGCACTACAGAAACCTGAAGGAGATCTTGTTGAAGCTACGGGCTGCCCAGCTGAAGTTGAGCCCCAAGAAGTGTCAGCTCCTCCAG
Source organism: Meconema thalassinum (assembly GCA_946902985.2). Taxonomy (NCBI): domain Eukaryota; kingdom Metazoa; phylum Arthropoda; class Insecta; order Orthoptera; family Tettigoniidae; genus Meconema; species Meconema thalassinum. The sequence goes on along the minus strand of CAMPQE020000003.1, from coordinate 3,072,424 downwards.
AAGCGGGTCCAGTACCTTGGGCATATCGTCTAAAGGAAACTGATTATGCAGGCCATAACTGTGTTCTTCTTCCTACTCTACCTCTTCTGAATCTTTTCTCTTCACTTGGTTATCTTGCCTCGATTGTATACTGAGTTGATAATTCAGTTCCAACAGGGTGTTGTTTATCTAAAATAATCAGACCCATCAGTGTGTAAACATCAGAATCAAAACCATGCCTCTCAATGGTATTGATTCTTCCATTGCTGCCATCATTAAACACCAGACAAGCATCATAGTCAGCAATTTTAACATGAGAAAACGCAAATGTTGTTATTAGACACCATTTCCAGATTAAATGCTTGAAGCTCTCATTTGCTTTCCTAGTTTTTCCATGGGTGCTCATTTTTAACAGGTCAGCGTGTGCCAGAACCCGGAATGTAGGCTTTATGGTATTCAGCAATACTATTTCTATGAGTATATGATTTGCCTTCCACCTGTGCTTGTTTTTATTTACACCAGGTAATTTCACAAAGATTGTGTGATGGGTTTTCGTCTGTAGAGAGCTTATGGAATTAAATCACCCAGACTGCTCTTTGTATGGCTTTGATATCGCCTACATTGTCTCTTATTGCCTTGCAATAAAATATCTCAAAATTGCGTATCTCTATATCTGTAAGTCTGGGTTGGCTATTGATTGGTTTCCCAGTAATCTCACTAGAAAAATATATATATAACCAAGAATAACTATGGTTGTAGCACGGAAGAAGGATTTTTGCGCGCAACCATGTTGCCACAGCCTACTTGAATGTAAAAACAAAACCTTTTCGAACTTTAGCCTATTGAACACTTTAATCTATACTAATATAATAAAGCTGAAGAGTTTGTGTGTTTGTGTGTTTTTGTGATTAAACGCGTTAATCTCTGGAACTATCAGTTCGATTCGAAAAAATATTTTTTATATGATAGCCAGATTCAAGAAGAATAGTTTAGGCTATGTAGCATTAGGCTACACCTGCCAGGTAACCTTAAAGATTGATTTTTGTTAAGTAAGTCGGTAGAACAAGCGCTCCCAAACAGCTCTATCCGCATGCGCTATCGTTATGGTTAGTGATACGTACACCGTTTCACCAATCTGAACCAAAATTTGTATACTTACCCTTTGGAACCCTGATGGTAACACTGTCTACGTGAAATTTATGACAGACCATTCCATTCCCTGCATTTAGGCCCTTGGGCACAAATCCACACCTTTTCACCAAACTGAACCAACATTTGTATACTTACCTGTTTACATGACATTTCGGACAGACCATTCCATTCCCTGCATGTAGGCCCTTTGGCACAAACCTACACTGTTTCACCGATCTGAACCAAAATTTGTATACTTACCATTTGGAACCCTGCGAGTAACACTGTCTGCATGAAATTTTGGACACACCACTCCATTCCCTGTATTGAGGCCCTTTGGCACAAATCTACACCGTTTCACCGACCTGAACCACTTTGTATACTTACCCTTTGGAACCCTGTGGGTGACACTGTCCACTTGATATTTTGGACAACGCTCTCCATTCACTACATTTAGAATAACAGACAAAATTAACGTGAAAACCACGTATTATGGCCATAGAACCATTCATGTCAGAAGTAGTGAAACTGTAAGACTATTCTAATAAGTCTATTTATTGTTGACGGGCAGTTCGGGCTGCATCACGTCGCCCCTCTCAATGTTCTGGTGCAGAATTGCGAAAATAGTTGCATCTTGCGCTGTTTATAAATTGCAGTCACGGGGAGTAATTAATGCAAAAGGATTTCTTAGGCCCCTTAAAAGAGTTATCATCATGAAAATATTATGCCTCTGTATAAGTGCAATGGTGTTGGTGCAGTACATTCAGGTTACTAGCTGTAATAACCGTTGGTGCTTTCAAATTTACCCTGATTTATTCGGACCTTATCGTTGAGCACTATGTGGCGATAAATGATACTATTGCTACCTCAGTAGCTCGGGACTGCCGAAGTTTGCCAAAGAGTTCTGATTATTTTCCTACGGCGTTATGCGACAATATGCTACACTATTGGTCTCTACATTTCTAACACCCAATGAGATATAGGCCCTAGGCATTTCTTTTTGTTTCACTTACTCCTCTTTCTACTGAAATAAAAATCCACAGCCTGCTTCCAGTCGATCGACCGGGCCAGGAAATGGAATGAATGAATTCCCCCCTCTCTAGCGGCAGGGATATGAACTGTGCCGGCTGCCGAAGCCTGTCGCACTCCCTTGGGGCAATGATGAAATGAATGACATACGAAATGAAATGATAGTGGAGAGCGCTGCTGGAATGAAATTGTGACAGGGAAAACCGGAGTACCCGGAGAAAAACCTGTCTGCCTCCGCTTTGTCCAGCACAAAACTCACATGGTGTGACCGGGATTTGAATCACGGACCCAGCGGTGAGAGATCAGCGTGCTACCGCCTAAGCCACGGATGCTTACCCTCTTTCTAATCATTTATTTAAAATTTGTTTGTAAATTACATGTGTCAGTGCTGTAGTTAGTAAATAGCTGTTTCCTTATTCATAATTATCATTATTATCAATAAGGGAAAATGACCTGAATGTTATGTCCTTTACTCTGTACTACTTATCACCCCCTCTACAACCACGACCACCACAAAAAGTTATATTTTTAAAATATCTTTCTGTGTTAGTTTAAGTATCAGTGCCAGTTCTGTAGTAGTAGGCTATTCATTATCATCCATAAAACTAATAAATCCACCGGGCGAGGCGGGCACTACTGCTAGTGTAGTAATAATGTCGTATGGCCTCGGGTGCCCTGTGAAAGCTTTGTTATACAACGCCCAGAGAGCAGCTTGTCTGTCGAATTTTTGTTGTTCCTTGGAGCGCTATGAAAGTCAAGGAGGTTAGATATCATGCTCCTTGACACTATAGCGCTATCTAGTAGAGAAAGGAGGAATTTTTGTGATGTTGGCAAATTCCGAAATTAATTTTGCCATTATGAACACGGCGTACTGAATTCAAATGTGTTCTTTAACATGCCAACAACGTCGCCTTTCAAAAATCACTTACCATGGCCAGGAGCGAACCTGCAAGCTAGGGGTTGGTAGTCCGACACGATAACCACTCCCCTACCGTGGCAATATTATCACGTTATCCATCATGGTTAATGGTTATGCTTGGTGTGCACATTTGTTTCAGGTGGATGTGGACATCGCCAAGTGGGGGAGCAGTGGATGGGGGCAACACGCCTTCACCACTTCCGGGGCGAACCAGTGCAAGCTGCTCAAGAGAATGGCTACGGGCTATTTCAACTCCCTGACCGCAGCTCTTCGAGTGGAGCCGGAGTGTCCCATTCCCAAGGTTACAGTATAACCTAACTTCTGTTGTTGATGGTTCATTTCAGGGGCATTCCGTGTACTTGGGTGTGTAGATTTTGTCTGATAACCTGAGTTTTTGTGTATTTATAATCCAGGAGATAGCCGTCACCTTGAGTTAGGAACTGTTACGTGCAATGCCCGTCCCAACGTTTTTAAATATGTATCTTCCCTAGATGTGACGTCACGACCTTTGAAACGACCGCCTGGTGGCTTGGTTCCAATGTTGAACACGAGATGGCAGCTTCTATCGGACTGCGACTCCCCTAGTCGGAGTTGCTTCTTCAACCGCTAGAGTGTGTTTGGGGTGCCTTCTGGTATCTTCCCTATCGAGAATTATTGGAAGGCTATTATTATTCTACGTCATGAAACAAAACACTATATATACTTCATGCCGCCAAAACATTTTAGCGGTTTCGTGTGAATATTTTTTGGTTTTCACATTGTCGTAGTGTGTGTGGAGAATTGGTATTGGTCCAATTTAAATAAACCTGGTGCATGCTGGGTGGCCTTCTTCGCTTTTTGTCATCCATCTTGTGAATAATAAGTTGTGACTGATTGCTGGAGGAAGAACTACGCATATTGTGAATCTCGCCAAAGAGCGAGGGCTTTGCCCTCGTCCACGCTAACTTGGGAATATATCCCAGTATTTGATGATACATGAAGTATTAGTGTGCAACTATCATCTATGATAATCGTGTAAATAGTTTCTTCGGCCTTAATATGGAAATGCGATATTGGTGTGCTTCTCTTCGACCGGCAGTTGTCAGCCATCTCATATTTTATTTTATTTTTGGTGATATAAATCCTTTAAGGATATCTAAGTAGTTTAAAGAAAAGAAAAATTTAGTGTCTCCCCTAAAGGTATGTTTTGCTTTTTATTTATTTTAAATTATTGGAGCTCCATATTTTGCATTGTGTACTGAAAGTTTTTTTTGTTCTGAAGCATGTCTTTGGCCTTGATATGTCACCTATGAAAATGTAATTTTTTTGTTAAACTATATTTGTCCGGGGAACACTACTGTTTTCCTTCTTATTTTATTATTTGGCATCTGGCTAAGGCATTTTCTTCTTATAATATTATGGTACTGGCCAGACGAATCTATTAACACTAGGCCTAAATTTGTTCATTAGTCGGTCGGTTTTTAGTCTGATCCGTTGCCTTTAAAAACTATTTGATCTCGTAATGTCTTGAGTTTGTTTATATCTAGCTGTTTCCTCACTGGAGAAGATTTAGTTTAAAAATGTAAATTACGCGTTTCACTTAAATACGTACTGATGTACCTTCAACTGTTCTTGGTCGCCATGGTAACTCGTTGACAGAAGTGCATTGTGGGTTTTGTTTTCTGGCGTGTTTTTGAAGTGCACGTTCTTCGGTCATGGTGGTGTTGGTTAACTTATTAGTTTTAAATTTTCCTTTGGTTTTCTTTTTTTGGAGTTTCTTGGTACTCCTACGTTATTCTTTCGTTACCTTGTTTATGGTAAAATTTTGCACTAGTTTTTTTCTGATTCTCCAAGGCCCTCATGGTCCAGTTTGGGAATATGTCTGGTGCTTATTTAGTGTTTATTTGGTTGGTAGCTTTTCATTCTCCTACCTCAAGTAATTGTTTATTGATATCGGCCTTAACTTTTTATTATTTCTACAGTGAGAATTCTAGCTGAGATTTTATTTTATATTGAAATTTATGCTGCCTGATGCATGTTCTGTTTTCTGGTGGAGGTGTTTTTATTAATTTTAAAATTAAATTTTCTTTTAAGATTTTTAAGCAACTGTTTTGGCATTTTTTGTCGGCGACAATTCTGTTGGTTATTGGCGGGTGTCTGTAGTCGAGCCTGTGCCTTCTCCTTCTCCAACTTCCTTCCACCCCTTTGGGTGTTCTTCTGTTGGGGCATGTCATCTGGAGGTGTTTTTGCTGTGGAGGCGACGCGGACCTCTAAATAAAGGTAAGTAGGCCCATCCACCCTGGCCCCACCACCGTGTCATTTTGGTAGCAGACCAAGCTCGTGTTCGCTTCTGCAACTATCCCCTCCCTCCTTTCCCGCAGGCTCGTTTTATGGACCCTTCTGGTGCTGATGGAGCGGTTGTTGATGGGATCTGTCATGCCAGTGCAATCGATGTTATGTTTTTTTAATCCTTGTCGTTTGTTTGATTTCATGTTTGCCTTTGAATATCCATGTGGTGAGATGTAAGTAACCGATTCCAAGCGAGGTGTTTGCTGCTGTATTTTATCCTGTTTGTAATACAACATTCCCAGTGAATATCAAGCTTGGTAAGTGACTGGCATGTGTTCTTGGCATGGGAAATGTGGATTTGTTAGTATTCTGATAGCCTACATGCTACGAGTGAAGGCGTCGCGGAGCCCTGTCTGAAGCTGTTCGCCATGTGCATTGTGGCAATTATTGTAATTTAGCTTTCTGTTCTGCAGCCAAGCAAGAGATGACATCTTCAGTCCTGAGCAACGTTGTGCGTGATTTTAATTGTCGAAATTTCAGGTGTCGAGGCAGTGTCGGTGTTTAAGAAGACTGTTGTGTTCCTGTACGTTTCTTTGCATGAAATTCTATTGTGATATGCTGTCCTCGAGATATATTTATTATGGAACTGTCACGCCTATTGGTGTTATGGGGAAGTGTAGTCCGATTAAAAGGGCTAACCTATGGAAATCTGCCCTCCCTATGACCCTAGTGTGGTGCCTAAGGCACATTTAATGTGCATGTCACTATTATTTGGCTAGAAATTCTTCTTGGAAATATCTGTTCCCGTAGGAAACAGGATGTAAAATTGTCCGATTGAGCTATGTACATAAACAAATTCACAAAGAAATTTGATACAATGGTCCGGTTAGCTCAAAACAGTTGCCAGCGTTTCGCCCCAGTGTACCAATGGGCTCTTCAGTTGGTTATGGTACACCTCACCAAGACGCGTGGCTAGAACATACTGTGAAGGCCGCTGCAAGGCACAAATGTTGCCACGAGCAGCGCCAATGTAATATGGAAGTCAAAACTTCCTTTCAAAAATGATGTTAGCTTACCTAGCTAATCCATATTGGAAATATCTGTTCCCGTAGGAAACAGGATGTAAAATTGTCCGATTGAGCTATGTACATTAACAAATTCACAAAGAAATTTGATACAATGGTCCGGTTAGCTCAAAACAGTTGCCAGCGTTTCGCCCCAGTGTACCAATGGGCTCTTCAGTTGGTTATGGTACACCTCACCAAGACGCGTGGCTAGTACATACTGTGAAGGCCGCTGCAAGGCACAAATGTTGCCACGAGCAGCGCCAATGTACTATGGAAGTCAATACTTCCTTTCAAATATAATGTTAGCTTACCTAGCTAATCCATATTGGAAATATCTGTTCCCGTAGGAAACAGGATGTAAAATTGTCCGATTGAGCTATGTACATTAACAAATTCACAAAGAAACTCATTCAAGGTAAGTGTTTGTTTTGAAGTGTTTTTATTTCAGTGTGCGATTTGTAATTTTTGGTTCTTAAACTTACATTATACTGCAATCGTTCTGGGATAAGTGTGTATGTTGTGCAAATCGTGTCTGGATGTATGTGTTAACGTTAGATTTTGATTTAGATTTGTAGGGTGGGGTAATTCAGGCATTGTTGTGTTTGCAAAAGTAAGCCTAGGATCGTATTTTTATTAGTTGCTTTCCTTGTAATTTTGAACTGAACATAATATGTAGGTCTGTTTTACGTGGAGATATCTACTGTCTGGGGTTAGCTAGGTTAGAAGTATGGGATTCTTTCTTGGTTTGATCCCTGGGCAGGTTGTATATAGGACTTGCACGATCCGAACTGGCTTGGTATGGGACTGGTCTGTTCGATGACATGCAAGTATGTGCCATGTAATGTAATTGTAAGGGTATTGTGTTTTTTATTGTATTTGTTTGTGTTATGATATCTCTACGACTACATAACTTGCATATTTGAGTATTAATGGGAATTATTTTTGTGGGTGGTAAAAATTATGTATCGCTGTTATTGGAGTATGTTGTGCGATGAATATGTTGTTGTGAATATGAGGTCTCAGTTCGTGAACAGCCATAATGGTAATTCTATTTTTTTTTATTAAATCGTTAGGAATGGTGCGTTAGTGTTCCCTGTTAGCCTCGTCTTTCGACAAGAGCGGTTTGTTTCTCATCTAACCGTATTTTCGGGCCATGTTAGGCATCCTTTGGTTGTACGTGTTCGTGTCTTAAACCTGAACGAGGAAACCTCATTTGTACTTCATGTGCTGTTGAACTTAGTTCTTTTTATGTTGGATTTTTCTCACCCAGGCGGATTGCAGCTGTATAGTCATCCGGTGTCGAACCTCATTTTCGTTCCCTGTGTTAGTGTTTTGGTGTTTGTTTTCTGCGTTGCCATTTCCTTTTCGTTTTTGTCGTTTCGGTAACTGCGTTTGTATTCATCATTGTCCCCGTGCCAAGTAATGCATGCGATCACGAACCAACATATATAGAGCATACATGTCAGCTTAGTTAATTTTCTTTTTCAAAACCCTAAGGCCAACAAAATTTCCAGAGTGCATCTGTCGCACATTAAACGAGGTGGAGAGGTTTCTAATGAGGAAATGCTACCATAAATTTTGTAAACTGATTTTGTATAATGTAGAGTATCCCTAACCTTCATTGAGGCCTTCAGGCTTCTGTTCCTTCTGGAATTTTGAATTTAATTGAGTTTAAAAACTCTAGTGGGATACAACTTGTAACTGTTGGGTAATTCCCATTTTAATGGTAAATTGTAAAATTGAAACTAATTTTGATGTTTTCATAAAAGATGCTAGCATGTAAGTTGGATTCGGTGGAAGACCTAACTCATTGTGATCTTGTATTCCTGATTCCTTGGGAATTTGAGTGGTCATTCCTCTACCGTAGTTCATTCTAAATGTATGGTCATTCAACTCATGTACTATTGAAAAGTACTTCTAGTCTGTAAAAACGTGAACTTGGTAATGAACTTTACTTCAGTAAATCTTGTTAGTTAATTAACTATTGTAAGCACAGATCTAGGTCATGGTCAGGATTTTCTTCATTTAAATTCAACTTTGTTTTTCTTTTATAAAATGTAGTAAGAATTAGTAATTTCTGTAAACTTTCATTATTGAAATAAGATTAACTTCTGTTTTGTAAATGGCTGGCCACGCGTCGCATAATATCTTGCACATTGCATCCACCTACTACGTCTAAAGCTAACTACATTGGACTTTTTGAAAATTTACCTAACGTGTCTCGGACTCTGAAAGCACTGCAGGTGCTGGTGTTCTGCGTTTCTGAAGACTTATGGACACAGTGATGCTGATGACTAAGTGGTTTGAGAGGTGATCAATTATCCCATCACTGATAATCTGACCCTGCACTCTTCCTAACCAAAACGATGTGGTTTGTATCCATCAATTGGAATTAACTGGTGAACATTATCTTCTGGAAACATGCTTGGTGAATCAACTAGTTTTGGAGTACTGCCTATGTCTAGGCATATTCGTGAACGTGTTCAAGCTTAAGGGAGGGAGGCTGTTACGTGCAATGCCCGTCCCAACGTTTTTAAATATGTATCTTCCCTAGATGTGACGTCACGACCTTTGAAACGACCGCCTGGTGGCTTGTTTCCGATGATGAACACGAGATGGCAGCTTCTATCGGACTGCGACTCCCCTAGTCGGAGTTGCTTCTTCAACCGCTAGAGTGTGTTTGGGGTGCCTTCTGGTATCTTCCCTATCGAGAATTATTTGAAGGCTATTATTATTCTACGTCATGAAACAAAACACTATATATACTTCATGCCGCCAAAACATTTTAGTGGTGTCGTGTGAATATTTTTTGGTTTTCACATTGTCGTAGTGTGTGTGGCGAATTGGTATTGGTCCAATTTAAATAAACCTGGTGCATGCTGGGTGGCCTTCTTCGCTTTTTGTCATCCATCTTGTGAATAATAAGTTGTGACTGATTGCTGGGAGAAGAACTACGCATATTGTGAATTCTCGCCAAAGGGCGAGGGCTTTGCCCTCGTCCACGCTAACTTGGGAATATATCCCAGTATTTGATGATACATGAAGTATTAGTGTGCAACTATCATCTATGATAATCGTGTAAATAGTTTCTTCGGCCTTAATATGGAAATGCGATATTGGTGTGCTTCTCTTCGACCGGCAGTTGTCAGCCATCTCATATTTTATTTTATTTTTGGTGATATAAATCCTTTAAGGATATCTAAGTAGTTTAAAGAAAGAAAAATTTAGTGTCTCCCCTAAAGGTATGTTTTGCTTTTTATTTATTTTAAATTATTGGAGCTCCATATTTTGCATTGTGTACTGAAAGTTTTTTTTGTTCTGAAGCTTGACTTTGGCCTTCATATGTCACCTATGAAAATGTATTTTTTTTGTCAAACTATATTTGTCCGGGGAACATTGCTGTTTTTCTTCTTATTTTATTATTTGGCATCTGGCTAAGGCATTTTCTTCTTATAATATTATGGTACTGGCCAGACGAATCTATTAACACTAGGCCTAAATTTGTTCATTAGTCGGTCGGTTTTTAGTCTGATCCGTTGCCTTTAAAAACTATTTGATCTCGTAATGTCTTGAGTTTGTTTATATCTAGCTGTTTTATCACTGGAGAAGATTTAATTAAAAAATGTAAATTACGCGTTTCACGTAAATACGTACTGATGTACCTTCAACTGTTCTGGGTCGCCATGGTAACTTGTTGACAGAAGTGCATTGTGGGTTTTGTTTTCTGGCGTGTTTTTGAAGTGCACGTTCTTCGGTCATGGTGGTGTTGGTTAACTTATTTGTTTTAAATTTTCCTTTGGTTTTCATTTTTTGGAGTTTCTTGGTACTCCTACGTTATTTTTTCGTTACTTTGTTTATGGTAAAATGTTTCACTAGTTTTTTTCTGATTCTCCAAGGCCCTCATGGTCCAGTTTGGGAATATGTCTGGTGCTTATTTAGTGTTTATTTGGTTTGTAGCTTTTCATTCTCTTACCTCAAGTAATTGTTTATTGATATCGGCCTTAAATTTTTATTATTTCTACAGTGAGAATTCTAGCTGAGATTTTATTTTATTTTGAAATTTATGCTGCCTGATGCATGTTCTGTTTTCTGATGGAGGTGTTTTTTTAAATTTTAACATTAAATTTTCTTTTAAAATTTTTAAGCAACTGTTGTGGCATTTTTTGTCGGCGACAATTCTGTTGGTTATTGGGGGGTGTCTGTAGTCGAGCCTGTGCCTTCCCCTTCCCCACCTTCCTTCCACCCCTTTGGGTGTTCTTCTGTTGGGGCATGTCATCTGGAGGTGTTTTTGCTGTGGAGGCGACGCGGACCTCTGAATAAAGGTAAGTAGGCCCCCATCCACCCTAAATAAATAAAAATAAATAAAAAAACAAAAGAAAAGTTTAAAAACCATAAAAAATTGAATAAATTAAAATTAAACAAGTAGTTCCCTGAAGAACTATACAGCCTATTATCATATATTCTACTCGTGTTAATTGCCTCCATCAACATACAAAATATCAGTTTGAAGGTTGTGATAGATTCGTAGATATTGAGAACCGTCTAAATATTTCAGATGGTCGCCATGTTGGGTTTTGATATATGTACTATTTAATGAAGATTATTGTGTACGTGTGGTATTCAAACTTCAATCGTATGATTAGAACACAAGAAGTAAAAACGAGATTTTAAAATTTCGTACAGCTGCCATCTTGTGGTTATGAAAACAATTGAAATAAATTAAATGCCAGTGGATTAACATTTGTATAAGCATATAACGTGAAACGTTTCACTGCACTCGGATGTTTAAATCGCGAGAAACGTCCATTTAAATATTTATAATTCGCATCGCCGCCATGTTGGATTTGTGATCACCAGGTTACTGAACGTCCTATAGCTGAACTTATGTTCACAGCTTCTATGAACATAAAAAATTCAGTTCGATTGCTGTAATAGATTCGTAGATATTGAGAACTGTCTAAATATTTCGATGCTCGCCATTATGGATTGATACGTGTATAGGCCATAGAGTTATGTAACATTAAAAGAAAATTATTGCATAGCTCCATTATTTAAACTTTCACTTCGTTCGCATGATTACGACACAAGAAATAAAAACTTAATTTTAAAATTTCGCACAGCAGCCATCTTGAGGTTATGTGAACAATTTAACTAAATTAGATGCCAGTGCATTACAATATGTATAATCATTTACTGTACCACATTTCACTGCGCTCAGAAAGTTAATTTCGAGAAAAGTCTAGTAAAATGTTTCAAATTCGCTTGGCCACCATGTTCGTCTTGTACTCTACAGGTTTATGAAAATTACATAGGTTAACCTGTACCAGTGCCCTTTATCACCGTATAAAATTTCAGGGTGATATGTAAAAAAGTTTCGGAGATATAGAATGCCTGTGAAATATTTCGCACAACCGCCATTTTGAGGTTATGTCAACAATTGAACTAATTTAGGCGCCAGTGCATTAACATGTGTATAAACATTTGCGGTACCAAATTTCATTACGTTTGGATGGTTAAATCGCGAGAAAAGTCTACTTAAATTCTCAAATTCGCTTGACGGCCATGTTGGTTTTGTAGTTACCAGGTTTTTGAAAGTCTCATAGGTGAGTATCTAGTAGTGTCCTTTATCACCGTGCACAATTTCAGGGCGATATAGGTATTAGTCTCTGAGATACTGGGTAGATTATTGGCTATGGAATAACCCACCCACCAAGGGAAGATGATTAAGAAAAGGAAGTGGGTTTCGGACTGGAGAAAAAGGATAGAGAAATAGGATGAGAGTTCCACAAAAGTTATAAATTTAACCTTTAATGCACTTAGAGGCGGTTGCCACCGCAAATCCGCTCTCGGATACCTAAAGTGGGTAAGGGCTTGGTCCAAGCTGACGGGAAACACAGCTAGAACTTGGGCGGTTTGCAAGAGAGTATATTCCCTCTCAGGCATGCATCTGCTTACTATGGGGAAGGGTAGTGGTCTGGCAAGACTGAGAGTAACAAATTTATTGTATGCCTGTTCAAAGCAATTCGTTTTTGCAAAGTAATTCGAAGAATGCCAATAATTTGAATCAGGTTTGGTAATTCCAGTTTTCGAAATTATGGAGTTCCTGAAAAGGCGACCAAGTGCTTCCAAGAAGGATAATGATAAAAAAATTATACCTTGGGGAGTAATTTTGGTAAATGAACCAATGGTTGCATTTGGAAATGGCTAAGCTTTTACTCAGCGAGGAGCCGGCTAAAAGTTTAGACAAAGAGAAACACTTATCTTTTAGAAAACTGACCATAAGTTTTTCGGAGAGGATCTCCACAAGCAGGTAGCTGGCGTAGCGAGCTTTAATTGCCTTAATGGCCAGTTAGAATTAGCTATTAAAGCTAAGAGAAACTTTAACGAGATTACCACTAAGAGTTCTTGCTCAAATGCAACAAGTGGTGAAAGCCCTATTAATGGATATAATGGCATTTAGTAGGGAGAGCCAAGGAAGACAGGATTTTGCCTAACCGTTGTACTAGAAAAATGAGAAAGCGAAAAGAAACGCTTAATTTATTTAACAATTCAAAAGAAGTTGATAACTTTAACAAATATATACTTTCAATTTGTTTAACAAATTTTGGGTCACAGACCTAAGAAAACATTAAACGTTTGCTCCAGGCAATTGACAATTTATTAGGTCTCAAACCTTATATATGTTCTAAAATCTTTATAAGATTTAAAAAAGACAAATGAAGTAATCCAAGTTTAAACATTAAATTGAGTACAAGGAGTGTACTATAAGAAAATTCTGAGAGAATATTCTAGAGAGAGTGACAACTTCGAAAATAACAATAAGAAAAACATGAAGAATAAGATAGAAGTTCCTACAACTTCTTATATTTGTGCAGAATTACTTTATAACAATTATACAAAAGAGAGCATGTCACTTACGGTGAAACCTGAAGAGAAAGTCAAAGGGAAAGTTCTAGACTTCCTATATTTAAATAGGAATCACGAGCCAAATGGGGCTGTTTCCAATTAGTGAGACCTAGAAATAACTCACTCAAGAGTTGAAAGAATTGTTTTCCCTGATTATAGGGAAGAAACAATGTAAGCTTAAACCGTGTATAAAACACGTAGTTATACAAAGATTAATTAATGATAAACAAGCAAAAAATGGAAGGGCACTTCGTAGAGTGACACCTTATAGAAAAGTTACAATTTTATTAATAAGGTTTGTTAGTAGAAGGTTGAGGAAAGATCGTTGGGATTTAGGATCAATGTTCATGGCCTTATTTAATGTAACCGAACGATCGCGACGCGGTAGAAAAGTGGGACAAGCACTAGTTATCACTATAGTCTTTTAAATAGATGAAAAGTTCACTGTAGAGACACGAAAGTTTATGGGAAAGAAAATTATTGCAATGATGAAAATAACTGGTTGCACTAGGTAGGCGAGAGTCTATTTCTTGAGTAAGTTGGGAATTACAATTAAATGCGCCATAGAACATTCCAACGGTGGAAGAAAGTTCGCTATTGCAGTAATTTATAAGGAAGATTCCTCATTTTAAATAGTATTTTCACAAGTGAGTGAAAAATACCTGACGGCAAGACTCGCAGATAGAGTACAAAATCTGGAAGGTTCCAGAAAAATCTTAATAGAAAAATGGGGCCAAAGTTAATCCAGCGGAGGAACTTGCTTTGTAATTTATAGACAGCGGGTATTAGATAATATCCCACGTGGTGAGAAGATTTCTCATTTAGAAAGCATAAGAAATGCTGCTTTTCACCAAGATTGGCTTGATTAGACAAAAGCCCAACATGGAAAATCCCGCGAAGGATGATTTTTGCCCCAAAATAAGTAATTTCACACTGCCTATAAAAGATCGTTAAAAGCATGTAGTCGTTAAAATCATGAAGATGAGGTTAAAACTTGAAGTTTGTACTTAACTTTGCTGCATGGCGAAAGTTAGGTTCTCCTTGATGGTTAGAGCTACCACATGGCGTGGAATCTAAAGAATGCCTCGTTAGGACAGGAGGCTAGCTCTAGTTGAGCCTTAACTGAGTCGACGGCCGGCGCACAAGTGAGACCCACTCAGCGGAGCACAGAAGGTCCAAGGAAGGGAAAAAAGTGGGGGTAGGAAACAAAAGGTATACATATCAGCATAACCAACTTAAGAAATTAAATTCTCTTGAGGAGATGGTCTTCAAAGAGTTGATAGCAGGCGATACTAGCACAGCATGGTGAGTGAAAAAGTAGACGAAGTTCTCTTGCTCATGGAGATAATAGCTGGCGATGGCAGCAAAATCTAGTGGCCAGATTGAGAAGGAAGTCCTCTTGCACCAGGAAGAGTTGAAGAGCTTCAGAGATTCGCTGCTAGATGACGCTAGGTGGGTCATGGAATATATATATCTAGAACAGACTCATAAAAGGTATAAGCGACATGATAACCAAAGAAAAAATAGAAAATCACTGTTGGTGTTTGACAAAGAGGAAGGAATGAACATGCAAAGAACATTAAACTTTATATCTCTCGTACCGTGTATTCCAAGAATACACCATACTGGGAGTGTAAAACACCAACAGAGAACAAAGAAGCTGTTAAACATTTAAAGGTAATGGAGCGATCAAAGACAGTGGTCTTGTGATCGGACCATTAATGGTCAAGATCTTGGCCACCCTGACTCTCCCATCTCTTCCAGGATAACACTCGGTCACTCTACCAGAGGTCCAAACTAAGGGGGGGGGGTGAAACATCCCTAACCAAGACCAAGTCCCCCACTTTAATGTCAGGACTGGAAAGAAACCACTTCTGTCTCCGTTGCAAGGAAGTTAAATATTCCAAGTTCCACCTCTTCCAAAAAGAATTGCGGAGGGCTTCAAGTTTACGCCAAACGATAGGTAGATTAGAATCCCTGTAAGAATTGGGAAGAGGAGGAAGGGCAGAAAGAGAAGTGCCGATTAGGAAGTGACCAGGTGTGAGGGGAAGCAAATCATCAGGGTCATTGGAAAGCGGAGTTAAAGGGCGAGAATTTAACAACACCTTCGATCAGAACAGACAGTGAATTGAATTCTTCGTAAGTCAAAATGCGATTACCTAAGACTTTTCTTAAATGACGTTTAGTAAGCTTTACACAAGATTCCCACCTACCACCGTGATGAGGAGCGTAGGGAGGTATAAAGCGCCATTTGAAACCCTTTGAGTAGAAAAATTGGAAATTTGTTCCATGGCAGGAGAAGATGTGAGAGCTTTCTTCCACAGAGAAGCTGCGCCCTGAAAGGTGGAAGCGTTATCAGAGAACATCTCTGAAGGAACACCACGCCTAGCGGTGAAGCGAGAGACAGCTGATAAGAAGTAAGAAGTAGAAGCATTCGTTACTAGTTCCAAGTGGATTGCGCCAGTAACCATGCAAACAAAGAGAGAAACATAAAGTTTACCAAACAATTTGCGTTTAGCTTCAGGAGAATTTCGTTGATATTGGAACGGACCCATATAGTCCACACCAGTTAAAGCAAATGGGCGTATAGGAGAAGAGCGAAAAGAGGGCAGATCGCTCATTAATTGAGTATTGATTTTAGGTTTCGCTTTGAAACAAGGAATGCACTTATGAATTACAGAAGATACTTCATGAATTCCATTTATGATCCAGTACTTTTCCCTTAAGAGGCAAAGCAGAGTGCGTGTGCCAACATGCAGATTGCGATAATGAAAGTCAGGTATAATTAAGGAAGTTACGTGATGTTTAGAAGGCAAAATAACGGGATGCTTTTTGTCCTCAGAGAGCAAAGATTGCGAGAGCCTTCCACCTACCCTGAGTAACCCATGGTCATCAAGGAACGGGGCCAAAGCACGAAGACGACTGGATTTGGGAAGATCCCTTTTAGTAGAAAGTAAAGACAATTCAGAAGAAAAGGGTTCTTGCTGTGTCAGTTGTAAAACCTTAATGGTAGCGAGATTCAATTCATAATTGGTAAGGTGTGGTTTAGGGAGAAGAGGTTGGTCAACCACAAGATATTTCCATCTAAGGAGATAGGCGACAATTCTTATTAATTTATGAAAAGAAGAATAGCGGGACAACAAGGGATGAGAAGCGTTGGAAACAAGACACGAAGCAATAGATAGAGGTACTTTAGCGTCAGGCAAGTTGGAGTTTGTAGCTGGAGGTTTAGAAGGCCATGCAGAAGAGTCTTCGATTAACCACGAGGGCCCATGCCAGTACAACTGGGAAGCTGCCAATTGAGAGGGTAAACAACCACGAGAGATAATATCGGCTGGATTATCAGCACTGGGCACATGCCTCCATTGACATCCAGAAGAAAGAGTTTGAATTTTGGAAACTCTGTTTGCAACAAAAGTTTGCCAGTGAGAGGGGTTCTTGGCGATCCAAGAAAGGGTGATCATGGAATCACTCCAGAGATAGATTTGCGAGAATTCGACTTTTAATACTTCCCGTAATTTCTTAACAAGCTCTGCAGCCATGAGTGAAGCGCACAATTCAATCCTAGGCAAAGTGATAGTTTTAAGAGGAGCGACCTTCGATTTGGCACAAACAAGGTTGGAAACTGAAGATCCATTGAATGAACCGTGATAAACTAAATATGCGCAGCAACCGTAAGCTTTTTCGGAACTGTCCGCGAACACATGAAAGAAGAAGGATGCATTACAATGAGCGTTAATTAAATTCCTGGGAATTTCAATAAGGGAAAGATCCAGCAAATTGCTGCGAAACGAGAGCCAACGATTAAGAAAAGGAAGAGGGACAGTGTCATCCCATTCACATTTGAGCGACCACAGCTCTTGCATGAAGAGTTTGGCTATAACGATAACTGGGGCAAGGAATTGAAGTGGATCAAAATTTTTTGCAATTTCAGAGAGAATTTGTATTTTTGTGTTAGGGAGCTCCTTTGCGAGCGAAACTTTGTAGATGAGAGTGTCAGTGCTAGTGCACCAATGAACTCCTAGAGTTTTTATGGATTCGAAGTTTCCACAAATTTCGACAGAAGAAGGATCTACGTCTTCGATGGGAAACTGGGCAAGAAACTCAGGGGAGTTGGAATTCCACTAATGAAGTGGGAAACCTCCATTCCTTAGCAATGCCTGAAGTTCTAAAGACACAAAAGAAGCTTCTTCCAAAGTGGGGAAGGACTGCAAATAATCGTCAACATAGAATGACGTAGTTAGTGCTTCAGAGGCTTTGGAATTAAATAAATGACCATCGTGTGAGGCTAGCAAGTGTAGGGATCGGATAGCAAGGAATGCAGAGGGTTTTAAGCTATAAGTAACCGTTTTTAAGCGAAATACCTTAATGGGCTTGCTGATTTCATCACGCCACAAGATTCTTTGGAGATCTCGTTGTTCCGGTTGAATTAACACTTGACGGTACATCTGTTTTGTATCAGCTATGACAGCTATGGGAAATAATCGTAAATTTAAGAGTATAGCAGATAGATATGACTGAATATCAGGACCAGAGTAAAGAGTATCGTTAAGGCTGTTGCCATTAACGTCGGGTGATGAACCATTGAAAACAATTCGGATTTTATCCTTTACAAGAGGGTTTTTCCACACGGGATGATGATTTAAATAAACCGTTTCAATTGGGGGCTACAGTTCATCATCAGATTTGTTAACAACTTCCATATGATCTAAGCTTTAATACTCATCCATGAAATCAGTGTACTGTTGTTTAACAAGAGGTTCTTTCTTGAATTTGCTCTCGATAGCAAAGAGAGCTTTTCGAGCTTTGGGCTGAGAGTTAAGAAGTTTGGGAGTATTATGTAATCTTGGCATTTGAACAACGAACCGGCCATCAGAAGAACGAGTGGTGGTGTTCAAAAAAAGTTGCTCACAGAATTCATTTTCTAAAGAGGTTACATTAGGAGGATCAACGCTTTCAAGCCTCCAGAAC
Source organism: Meconema thalassinum (assembly GCA_946902985.2). Classification (NCBI taxonomy): domain Eukaryota; kingdom Metazoa; phylum Arthropoda; class Insecta; order Orthoptera; family Tettigoniidae; genus Meconema; species Meconema thalassinum. The sequence continues at coordinate 3,054,154 of CAMPQE020000003.1, read as the reverse complement.
TGTTCCAGGTCAGTATTGGAGAAGTAACATTGCGATGCGGGTTGGGGAGAATAATGGGGAAGTTGACCTGTGACGATCCATCCAAAATTAGTGTCTCTGGCGACCACGTTTGAGGATAACTTGCGAACCTGTTTACGAAGGCAATTCCAGAAAACATTGGCAGTAAAGAGTATGTCAATAGGGTTTTGCATGTTGAACAAAGGATCGGCTAGCCTTAAATGCGAGGGAATGTTTAACCCTGAAATATCCACAGAGTGACTTGGAGCGTCTTCTCCAATGCTATTGAGAATTAGACAATTAAGTTAAAGAAAGTTGTTTCTCTGACAAGTATCTCTTATGGTTAGCTTTGAGAGTTGTAAAGCTTGCGATTTTGAGCTGTTGATGCCTGACACATTGATAGAAGTGGGGTTTACAGGTAGACCTAATTTTCTAATCAAGGAATTAGATACAAAATCATTAGTTGCCGCTGAATCTAGAAGACCGCGTGCACGGACCCAGTTGCCAAAGTTATCCTGAACTTCGATTTGGACAGTAGACAACAATACTTGGGCACTGCGAATGGACTTGGCATTTTGAATATACGATGAAGCATTAGAACTGTTAGCACTATCATTTTTCGGAGAAGTAGATGCTGTCGATGACCTTGCCTGATCATGACGATGTAGCAAAGTGAGATGAGCCTTTTCGCAATGGTAGCAAAGTCTTGTAGACTTGCAATTAGAAGCAGAATGAGTAGGCGCTAGGCAATTGAAGCAATGTTTGTTCTGGGAAACTAATTTTCTTCTGTCGTCGACTGACATTTCTTTAAAGGATTTACAGAGGTATAGGGCATGGGGATCTATACAAAGTATGCACTTTAAAGGTTCATTTAAACTCTTACGGGGTTCGCTTTGAGTGTTTAAAACCATAGAGCTAGCAACACGACGTTCACTAGACCTAGTTGGGTAACCAGTAGAGTTTGATTTAAATTTAGATGAGCTGGACCCGGGTTTGTGGGTATTAGATGCTAAGCGTTCGCTTTTAGGTTTGATGGACATTAATTCAAACTTAGAACTAGGAGATGAGGGTTCACTTTGATTAGCTAGAGCGGTTAAGAGTTGGCATCTAGCGTTTATGAAAGTGACTAAATGCTCTTAAGAGTAGTCGTCTTCTTTTGAAAGTTCAATTTCCCAAGCTTTGAGGGTAGCAGCATCAACTTTAGAAACCACTAAATGTATTAGGAAAGTATCCCAATGTTCAGTAGGTTGATCTAATTGGGACAAAGCCTTAACGTGAAGTTGTGTAGTATCAACTAGAGTGCGCAAACTGGTGACGTCATTGTGCTGTGACGCAGGTAGGTTCAATAGAGCCTTCATATGGCGTTGAATACGTAACCGTAAATTTCCATATCTTTCTTTTAATAAGTTAAAGGCAATGGGGTAATTTTCGGCACGTAGAGGAAGTGCTTCGACTAACTGCAAAGCTTGACCTCGGAGGATAGATCTCAAGTAATGAAACTTGTAAATGACTTGAATGTCTTCATTGTCATGAACAAGGGAGCAAAATAATTCATAGAAAGAATCCCAAGTAGATTCATCTCCAGAGAAATGGAGTAAATCAATTTTAGGTAAAATTGGTTTGGGCTTGTGAGTACCATCATGGAAAGAAGTTTGTGGTTCGTGAAGGGAACCAAGAACAGAAGCGTCCTCTTTCTGCTCCTCTTCGAGTTGGCGTATTATTTTGAAAGCAGAACCTATGTCTTCGTAATATTGGTTTTCTACTTCGACACGATCTTCGGTTTGATTGAGCATACAAGTTTCTATTTCAGTTTGAATGTTACAATAATTTTCATAAGAACGTTCAAAATCCCTTACACGATGTTTCAACAAGTCTAATTGAGCTTCTGAGGGATCTAACTCCTTTATGTACTTTCTGAATCGGGTAATTTGCCCTTTATAGGATGCTCGTTTAGAAGTAAGTTTTTCATCTATATCCTTATCAGTAGGAGCCATGTTAAAGAAAATAGATTGAAATGCAACTCACGAAACTGTGGAACCTTGGAAATGATGTCAAGCTGGCAGCAGCAAATAAGTAGAAAGAACGGGACACACCAAAGGAGACAAGAGCGGCCTCTTTCCCCTTCACAGGCTTTGCACGATGTGGTTATAGCTGAAAGATTCAAAGCAAATATTAATAATTTGCAAAGTATTGCCAAACAGAAAAAATGACAAATGGACTCTCCCGGGTTTCGGGGACCAAATTTTGGGTAGATTATTGGCTAAGGAATAACCCACCCACCAAGGGAAGATGATTAAGAAAAGGAAGTGGGTTTCGGACTGGAGAAAAAGGATAGAGAAATAGGATGAGAGTTCCACAAAAGTTATAAATTTAACCATTAATGCACTTAGAGGCGGTTGCCACCGCAAATTCGCTCTCGGATATCTAAAGTGGGTAAGGGCTTGGTCCAAGCTGACGGGAAACACAGCTAGAACTTGGGCGGTTTGCAAGAGAGTATATTCCCTCTCAAGCATGCATCTGCTTACTATGGGGAAGGGTAGTGGTCTGGCAAGACTGAGAGTAACAAATTTATTGTATGCCTGTTCAAAGCAATTCGTTTTTGCAAAGTAATTCGAAGAATGCCAATAATTTGAATCAGGTTTGGTAATTCCAGTTTTCGAAATTATGGAGTTCCTGAAAAGGCGACCAAGTGCTTCCAAGAAGGATAATGATAAAAAATTATACCTTGGGGAGTAATTTTGGTAAATGAACCAATGGTTACATTTGGAAATGGCTAAGCTTTTACTCAGCGAGGAGCCGGCTAAAAGTTTAGACAAAGAGAAACACTTATCTTTTAGAAAACTGACCATAAGTTTTTCGGAGAGGATCTCCACAAGCAGGTAGCTGGCGTAGCGAGCTTTACTTGCCTTACTGGCCAGTAAGAATTAGCTATTAAAGCTAAGAGAAACTTTAATGAGATTACCACTAAAAGTTCTTGCTCAAATGCAACAAGTGGTGAATGCCCTATTAATGGATTTAATGGCATTTAGTAGGGAGAGACAAGGAAGACAGGATTTTGCCTAACCGTTGTACTAGAAAAATGAGAAAGCGAAAAGAAATGCTTAATTTATTTAACAATTCAAAAGAAGTTGATAACTTTAACAAATATATACTTTCAATTTGTTTAACAAATTTTGGGTCACAGACCTCAGAAAACATTAAACGTTTGCTCCAGGCAATTGACAATTTATTAGGTCTCAAACCTTATATATGTTCTAAAATCTTTATATGATTTAAAAAAGACAAATGAAGTAATTAAAGTTTAAACATTAAATTGAGTACAAGGAGTGTACTATAAGAAATTTCTGAGAGAATATTCTAGAGAGAGTGACAACTTCGAAAATAACTATAAGAAAAACATGAAGAATAAGATAGAAGTTCCTACAACTTCTTATATTTGTGCAGAATTATTTTATAACAATTATACAAAAGAGAGCAGGTCACTTACGGTGAAACCTGAAGAGAAAGTCAAAGGGAAAGTTCTAGACTTCCTATATTTAAGTAGGAATCACGAGCCAAATGGGGCAGTTGCCAATTAGTGAGACCTAGAAATAACTCACTCAAGAGTTGAAAGAATTGTTTTCCCTGATTATAGGGAAGAAACAATGTAAGTTTAAACCGTGTATAAAACACGTAATTATACAAAGATTAATTAACGATAAACAAGCAAAAAATGGAAGGGCACTTCGTAGAGTGACACCTTATAGAAAAGTTACAATTTTATTAATAAGGTTTGTTAGTAGAAGGTTGAGGAAAGATCGTTGGGATTTAGGATCAATGTTCATGGCCTTATTTAATGTAACCGAACGATCGCGACGCGGTAGAAAAGTGGGACAAGCACTAGTTATCACTATAGTCTTTTAAATAGATGAAAAGTTCACTGTAGAGACACGAAAGTTTATGGGAAAGAAAATTATTGCAATGATGAAAATAACTGGTTGCACTAGGTAGGCGAGAGTCTATTTCTTGAGAAAGTTGGGAATTACAATTAAATGCGCCATAGAACATTCCAACGGTGGAAGAAAGTTCGCTATTGCAGTAATTTATAAGGAAGATTCCTCATTTTAAATAGTATTTTCACAAGTGAGTGAAAAATACCTGACGGCAAGACTCGCAGATAGAGTACAAGATCTGGAAGGTTCCAGAACGATCTTAATAGAAAAATGGGGCCAAAGTTAATCCAGCGGAGGAACTTGCTTTGTAATTCATAGACAGCGGGTATTAGATAATATCCCACGTGGTGAGAAGATTTCTCATTTAGAAAGCATAAGAAATGCTGCTTTTCACCAAGATTGGCTTGATTAGACAAAAGCCCAACATGGAAAGTCCCGCGAAGGATGATTTTTGCCCCAAAATAAGTAATTTCACACTGCCTATAAAAGATCGTTAAAAGCATGTAGTCGTTAAAATCATGAAGATGAGGTTAAAACTTGAAGTTTGTACTTAACTTTGCTGCATGGCGAAAGTGAGGTTCTCCTTGATGGTTAGAGCTACCACATGGCGTGGAATCTAAAAAATGCCTCGTTAGGACAGGAGGCTAGCTCTAGTTGAGCCTTAACTGAGTCGACGGCCGGCGCACAAGTGAGACCCACTCAGCGGAGCACAGAGGGTCCAAGGAAGGGAAAAAAGTGGGGGTAGGAAACAAAAGGTATACATATCAGCATAACCAACTTAAGAAATTAAATTCTCTTGAGGAGATGGTCTTCAAAGAGTTGATAGCAGGCGATACTAGCACAGCATGGTGAGTGAAAAAGTAGACGAAGTTCTCTTGCTCATGGAGATAATAGCTGGCGATGGCAGCAAAATCTGGTGGCCAGATTGAGAAGGAAGTCCTCTTGCACCAGGAAGAGTTGAAGAGCTTCAGAGATTCGCTGCTAGATGACGCTAGGTGGGTCATGGAATATATATATCTAGAACAGACTCATAAAAGATATAAGCGACATGATAACCAAAGAAAAAATAGAAGATCACTGTTGGTGTTTGACAAAGAGGAAGGAATGAACATGCAAAGAACATTAAACTTTATATCTCTCGTACCGTGTATTCCAAGAATACACCAGATACTGAATGCTGGTGAAATATTTTGCACAGCCGCCATGTTGGATTGGTGAGACACAATAAAATTTGAAGGGCACGATCGGGGTCGGCCGGAAAGTTGCTATGATCTTATCGAGTTCATGAAATCGCTCCAGCCGTTTAGAAGTTATAAGGGGGGACACGCGCACATACACGGACAAAAGGTGATCTCATAAAATAAAATAAAAACAAGATGTTCAGTAAAGAACATATAGCCTACTTTCTCCTAAATCCATGGGTATTGTTATATCTCTTTGTCCTTTTCTAGGAGTATAATTGAATGTTGGTTGCAGTAGCTTGTAGAAATGCGAGTTATACGGATATTAAAAAGGAATATGAGGTGCCCTTTGCTAGTGCTAAATCTGTGCAAAATTTCATTCACTTCGGTTTCACCGCGTTTAAATTGATATGGTGAATCGATATGCACACATACATGGCCGCTATGTGCAAACTATTGGGCTAAAGACCTTGTAGTTCAGTCAAAAGATGCTTCTTACAAAATGGTATGTTATTGCAAATTTTGGTAGAGATCAAATAATTAGATTGGTCATAATTTGATTTAAGCTGTCAACATTTGGGTGGCCACCATTCCATTTCCGTCAAGATGGTGGCAATATAAACATGACCCTGAGGTGCCCTTTGCAAGTGCTACCTACGTACCAAATTTCGTTCAATTCGATTTTACCGTGTTTGAATTGATAGGGGGAATCGATTTGCATACATATAAGGCCGCCATATGCAAACTATTGGACTGACGACATTGTAGCTAGGTCAAAGAACGCTTTTCACATAAAGGTATGTTGTTGCAAAATTAGGTAGGGATCCGATGAAAAAGTTGGTCTTAATTTGATTTAAGCTATTAACATTTGGGTGGCCACCATTACGTTTCCGTCAAGATGGCGGCGATAGAAAACATGACAATGAGGTACCGTTTGCTAGTGTTACATCTGTACCAAATTTCGTTCAATTCGGTTTCACCGTGTATGAATAGATAGGGGGAATCGATTTGTACACATACATGGCCAACAACCGCAAATTATTGGGCTGATGACCTTTTAGTTAGGTCAAACGATTCTACATATATAAAGGTATAATGCTGCAATAATCCGTTGAGATCAGATGATTAGGTTGTTCGTAATTTTATTTAAGCTTTTAACATTTGGGTGGCCACCATTAGTCTACGTTTTCATCAAGATGGCCGCGATATAAAAGCTGACTCTGAGGTGCCCTTTGCTAGTGCTACCTCTGTACCAAATTTCTTTCCGTTCGGTTTCACCGTGTTTGAATTAATAGGGGGAATCCATTTGCATACAAACATGGCGGCCATCCACAAACTTTTGTGCTGATGACCTTGTAATTTGGTCAAAGAATGCTCCCCCATAAAGGTATGATGTTGCAAAATTTGGTAGAGATTGGATGATCAGGTTAGTCGTAATTTGATTTATGCTTTGAACATTTGGGTGGCCGCCGTTACGTTTTCATCAAGATGGCGGCAATATAAAACATGACACTGAGGTGCCCTTTACTAGTGCTACCTCTGTACCAAATTTCGTTCCATTCGGTTTCACCGTGATTGAATTTATAGGGGGAATCAATTTGCATACAAACATGGCGGCCATCCACAAACGTTTGGGCTGATGACCTTGTATTTTGGTCAAAGGATGCTCCCCCCATAAAGATATGATGTTGCAAAATTTGGTAGAGATCCAATGATTAGGTTAGTCGTAATTTGATTTAAGCTTTGACCATTTGGGTGGCCGCCATTACGTTTCCGTCAAGATGGCGGCGATATAAAACATGGCACAGCCATAGTAAAGCCCAATCAGTGAGTAGTACAGACACTGGAATGAAGGAAAGCCACTTTCCCAGAGTTTTTACACAGGAAGGAGGAGATGGAATGTTGTACTGATGCAAACAGGGAACCCATTGGAGACCCAGAACATTTAAAACAGGGTGGTAGAGACTATTGGCGACTGATGACTTGAATCTTCATTGGCTATGATGTATACGGACAAATTTACCGTTTCATAAAAGTATCCAAGAAATACAACAACGCTAAGGGGCTGTATAGGCTATGTACTTTGACTTTTTTAACTAAGGAGATGATGAGCATTGTTATGAGCTCGTCTGTTGCCGTTCTGAGATGGAAAACACCGTCTTAAATATTCTACATGAACAAAATAGGCTATATGCCTGTATTTTTTTTCATTTCAGGAAACATAAAACGTTCTCCTATCCTTGATCGCACGAAATATATAAGTCAATTGAATGTTTCACTAAAAGATGATGATGATGATGATAATATTGTTGTTGTTTAAGGGGCCTAACATCTAGGTTATCAGCCCCTAATGGTTTGGGTGATAGTGAAAGATGAGATGAGAATGAAAACCCTAACTAATACTAACTACAGACTTACAGACTAGAATAAGAAATGGTAAACAAATAAAGGATAAGGCAAATAAAGGACAGGAAGAAAAGAAATACCCTCAACCCTCGAAGAATGAGGATTGAGGGACTTGGAAGGAAGGAGAGCCATGAATGGCAGGTAGGAAAGGGAAAGAGGAGAGGGCCCGAATCAAAGTCACAGGAAAAAGGGAACAAACGGACCCAGCTCTGGAAGCCCTCAGAGTCGCCAACTCACAAACTCACCAGCCGTGAGCCCTTGAGGGTGTAGCACTATCCAGAGTGCACCAAAAAAGGTGGGGCTACATACACCATGTCTCCTTTAGGACCTTGTGCAGAATGTACGAGATAACATGAAAAAAACAGGAAGGCTGACCCCCTCGGAGAATGAGGGTATTAGAAAAGATGAGACAAGGGCCAATTAAGGCGGGAAAGTGAAATACTCCCTAGACCTCGGTTACTTTAATACCGTCGGGGTCGGAAGAGAACAAGAGTTGACCAAGGGAGGTCGACAGGAAAGAAGACGGAGAGGAGCCAGGCACAAGGAAGTTGAAGCAATGCCGGACTCAACTGGGGTCCCATGGTCGCCAACCCACGTCCCACAAGTTGTGAGCCCCTGGGGGATCACTAATAGAATGTCAAGGGTTAAAAGTCCTGAGCAATTCTGTTTCACTAACTTTTCATTAAAATATTCTCGAGTAGAAAAATCCCTGAGTGCCCTGGAGCTATCGTGATGCGGTAGGTTATTTTAAGGACTTTCACACATTTGTTAAATGTATACTAGTCTATACCTCCTGAGCTTCTAAGCCCAAGATAGCGGGTTCAAACCCGGCCGAAGCCGGCCGATCTTTTAAGAGCGTTAAAAATCCCTCAGTATGCCTGCCTTCGGAGGGGAAGTAAAGCCGGCATTCCCATGTCATAGATTTATGGCATGTTAAAGAACCTTCACTAATTACACCTGTGTGAAGCTAAATTGTATAGGTTATGAATGTAAACAACGCTCTTGGGTTCCTACCTTCGTTGCCAAGAGCCGACTGTGGTGGCGTCTAGTAGCTAGGTTCTGAACTAGGCCTAGTAGTCGTTGACGGTGGCATTTGGCGGCAAAAGTAGGAACTATTTGAAAAATTCAAAGGGGCAGTAGTAGTGGAGTGGTGGTGCTTCTGCTTCACTTGACACTCCTGTGCCCAACAAACCAACATGGCCGCCACGCGAAATTGAAATAATTAATATCTCTCAAACGCATGGTCCGATTTTGACAAATGAGGTGTCGTTGGACTCGGGTTGACGCTCGCTTTCCAATGGACCACTCATTTCAACCCCTAAGTAAAACCTACCCCTACTAGGGGGTGAAATTGTAATTTTTTAGTGAAAGTCTCTTTCCAAATGTGACATGTATAAGCTGCGCTGCTAAAATGAACTTAAACGTGGTTGCTCATATAGTGCATGCGTTTTTCTGGCTGCCGCTATGGATGAACATTCTTGTTTTTGTTTTTTACGCATGCGCACTGGGGATTTTTGTAAGAGGGCGAGCTCTTTGAAATAAATGATTGATAAGAAGAGGTTTTGGTGGTGAGGAGAGAATCAGATAGTCGCCTACTTTCCTACGAAGTTTGCCGATATGTCTCAAACGCAAGGTCGGATTTGGACGTGTGACGTGTCAAATCGCTTGTCTCGAAGCCCTATACATGTTATTAATAGGTTAGAGTTTTGAGAATGAGGGAAACAGGCTTTTTTGGGGTAAAACCATGATTTTAGACTTTTTCTGATATTTCACGAATGCATGGTCGGATTTGGTCCTATGACGTGTCAAATGGCTTGTCTCGAAACCCTGTGTATTTTGGTAATAGGTTAAAGTTTTGAGAATGAGGGAAACAGAATTTTTTGTTGTAAAACCGTGATTTTAGACTTTCTGTTATATCTCACAAACCAATAACGCCAGAGACGTATACGAGGGGTCGTAGGACTCGGGGTGACGCCCCTTTCCTCTCCCCTTTCGAATATAGTATTTATGTTTAAAAAATGCGAAAGGGTCTAACGACACTTTTGTTGAAAACATTTTAGTTTTAAAAACTTTTTCTTTTAATCTGTCTAAAATGTTCATGAAGAGTGGTTGCAGATAGAGACGATACCACTGGACACGTGTTTCAACTAAGCTATTACTGGCCACGGTGGTGATATACCAATACAGTATTCGCTATTTCGATGAGACGGCGGGTCGAGGGTTCGTTTTCCAATTTTTCCTATGATGGAATACCTAATACCTAAACCCCCTGAAGGGGGTCTTTAACATGTAAACGATTATGAGTGACATGACAAATGATAATTCCTTGATCAGATGAAGTTAGCTTTAGATAGAACAAACAGAACTTGGTTATATGTTGCTTGAAGTGAGTATAGAAAACAAACTTGCTGGGGCAGACTGACAGGATGTGGATGTTATTTGAGCTTATTGGAATGCATTGACTTGACAGGGCAATGAAAAAAAGCACAGAGATGCTGAGGACACTTGAAGGTCAAACGATATGGCCACCATGGTGGGAGGGGGAAGCTAGGATGATGTCGCCGATCATGTTCAATGTTCAATGAATTTATATTTTGCGAAGCATTGTTCGGAGAGGGTCATGTGACGACTTGTTTTAAGGATATTTATTTTTCCGATGTTTCCTATGGTGGACTCATTGATTGAAATAATCCAAAACTGCTAGGGCATGGCCTTGAGATTTTATAAACCGATAATGGGATTTTGACATACAAGATCCACTCAGAACTTGACATGATGTCATTCTTTTTATGGCTTATGAATTTCCCCAAAAAAGACCCAAAACAACAAGATCATAGACTTTTGCTTTTCTTAATATATTGCAAACCCATAATGTTAGATGTTTACTGTGAGTGACGAAACCTAGCTAGGTAAAGAAAGAATTATTGTGGGCTACATGTATGGTGACCGACACGTCTTTGAACATTGGAACTTGTTTTCAGATCTGAGTGTAGTACATAGGGAGTATAGGTTGTAGGCATGGCTTGACAAACGGTGTACACAAAATTCAATTTATCGATTCAAGAATTATGAGTAGACTATCATTAATTAATTGGTTAAAGAGTGTAGCTAAAAATAAAAAAATGGTGACTACATTAAACTAAACTGAACCAAGTCGAATCAAACCCAACCGAACCAAACCAAGCCTAAAGCAAACCAAACCTAATCAAGAACAAGCCAAGGGCTTAAGTGTAAAACTTGTGGGGGAATGCAGTCATTGGCAATGTCCAAAGGAAGGGATAACGCTCTACCTCTAGAGGGTAAGGTAAAGCTAGCGCATGGTGCTAATGCATATTCCCAAGTACATGAACCACACACACACAACTATCCTATGCTGTTTTTATGAGTTAACTGTTAAAACTTACTCAGTGGTTACTGAGCAAGATGGTCGCTACACACAACAAGCTTTAAATACTTGAGGCTAATAATCTATACACACACACACACGCTTGTTCTAAACTAAACTGTCTTGCTGGCAGTGCTCACACAGTAGGCAAATGACAGAAATGCTTGGCTAACAGAAATACAATCATTTTCGTTTGTCTAATGTTACCAGCTAACCATTACATGCTATAGTGGTGAGCACATGTGCCTCTTGCACTGGAGATCGTAACTCGATTTCTAGCTCTAAGGCCTAGAATGAATCAAACTAAGAAAGAAGGGTATGGTGACGCAGTGGTTAAACTGTTAGCCTTTCACTAAGGTAGACTAGGGTTTGATTTTAGGTTAATATACATGTCATAAACAAACAAACAAACAAACAAACAAACAAACAAAAAAGCAGAGATAATGTTTAAAACTGATTACACTTGTCTCTTTTCAAATTATTACTTAGATTGCAAATACAAAGGTGGACTGGGTTTGATATTCAGTTAATGCTGCCTATCGCATACTAGCCTGTAAGAAAGCCAAACAAGCAAAAGGCGTAGGTAGAGCAGTGGTAAAATCGCTATGTGTAGAGAACTACCTAACGGTTTTATGAACTGGCAATGGTATGTCGCATAAACAGTGCAGGATACAATCCAGCAACCATAATTTGTATCTTGTGGAGCAGAGAAAACATATATATAGAGAAAGATATAGAAAGCTAGTGTATGTATGGGTAGCATTGATAATTTGACCAGAGAAAATACGATGAGGTAGGGTGGGGAGAGGGAGAATTAACACTTATATATGAATGAATGGTAAATAGTATTTTAGTTTTTTTTTCCCCAATAGTTTTGTTTTTTAAATGCAGTGGTAGATAGTCGTTATTTTGTAAAACATTCTTACTTGCAGTAGTAATAAGACTCTATGGTTTCGCTAACACATAGATAGACTGTATTATTGCCATGGTCAAGCACTCACATTAAGATCATTTACAAAATCATAAAATGAAAAATAAAAAATCTTGTTTTGGAAATATCGTTTTTCAACATACACAAAATAAATATATAAAAAATTTGTAAACAGCAAAATGGAAAATCCATGGTCAAGCACTCACATTAAGATCATTTACAAAATCATAAAATGAAAAATAAAAATCTTGTTTTGGAAATATCGATTTTTTTTCAACATACACAAAATAAATATATAAAAAATTTGTAAACAGCAAAATGGAAAATCCATGTTTCCATATAGACAAAATTTAAAAACCTTAAACGGACATTTAAGAAAATATATGCAAATGGGAAATTGACAAATGTGTAAATATGAAAATGGAAAAATCCATGTTTCCATATCATGAAATTGAAAAACATCAAACTGTCATTTAAAAAAATGCAAATGGAAAATTGACAAATTGCAATGTGTGAAATGTGAAATTGAACAAATGGCTATCATTATTAAAAAAAAAAAAGAACATGGTGCTCTATGGTTGAGGTGTGAATCAAACCCTTTCTACTTATTTGGACCACCCGAGACTGAGTAGACTAGTTTAAGTTGTCATACCACTTTTAAAAGTTTGTGTTAAATCTAGGAATTGAACCCAAGAGCTTGTAGGGGAGATCAAAGGTTATAATATGTTAAACAGATAGCCTTGAATGAAGGGTGTGGTAGCTATATAGAGATGAGACGTTTCGCTCGGGGCAGGGAGGCATGGAGATCTGCATCAAACCAGTCAAAGGACTAAAGACTCAAACAACAACATGTACGTTCACCAAAATAATGTTGTGTAACGGTAAATGTTAGTCAACGAACAGTAATGCATTACTAAAACCCATGACACGATACCTAAGAGCTTTTCTAAAATGATTTTAAAATGCCTTTAACCCTATATTGAACACCCAGTTCACAAGACTCATAACTGCAATGTTATGGTAAAACAAAACAAAATCTATATTTCAAAACAAACAAGTGGTTTAGTCAATGTATACTGGAAAAAGTTTTGTAAACACTCAAGTCCTCAAGACCAATTAAATTAGTAACTGTCAGGTTGGCCGAGTGGTTAAGGTGTTTGACTTAAGATCAAATTTCTGTATAAGGAAGCAAGGGTTCGAATCCCTTACCTGACATAACTATTGCCTTAACATGGCTTGGCCACACTGTATTATTATGATACTCAATACACAAACCATAGATATAGTGTATTGTTTAAGGCCACTCTCTTTCTGAACATAGTCAGAGACTGTTGATGGTTAACAATTGTATTAATAGTGGGACATGGGGATAGCAATTAAGAAAAAACAGCCAATACCCATACAATATTTTTATTCATTTTAGTTTTTTTTTACAATAGTTACACACTGAATACAACTTTTTATCTCTTTACCATTGTTTGATATAGATTTTAAACACAACGCTTGTTGTAGATCCTTTTACAACTTTCTCCAGGTACTCTTGTTCTTAAAAACTGGGGAAGCCGCAATGGTTTTATAGACATTAAACCCTCATTCTCTTCTTTTTCATCATCATCATCATCATCATTATTATAAATATTATCTTTATAATTATTATAGTCATTGTCACCATCATTATCATCATCATCATCATCCTCAACATCACTAGAACTATCCAATTCCATTTTTTCCTTTTCAAAAGGGATCTCTTGAAGAGTCTGTGTTGCTTTTGATAGTGTTACGGGTTTATTGAACGTTGACAACTGTCCTAACATGACTTTTTGAGGAGATAAATGTTTTTTCATAAGGAAGTCACTATGTTGAGTAACACTATGTTTTTGTCGGACTTGCTTTTTCTTGTTCTTTTGATCATGTTTTGTTAACACTAACGGTGTTTCATTTGGTATACCACATTGATGAGTACCCACACTTAAGACCTCACCATGTTTACTTTTTAGATGACCTAGACATTTTGTTGTTCTTTGTTTTGAGCACTGCCAAAATATGATGCCATTCGCATTTTCTCGCTTATAGTTATAAGAGTACCCATGATACAGGGCACGTGGTTTACCTTTATTGGTTATAGTATATTCCATAGTAGTCACTGACTTGTATAGTCGATCCGCCTACTACAAAGGTCTGAACACTTGTGGTGAAAGAATGATGTTGTGTTGACGTTTTATGCAGGATAATGTTGGTGGCATATGTGGGTGGCTTATGTTGATGACATGTGTTGTTGGCTGATTTTGGTGGCTTATGTTGATGGTTTATGGTGGTGGCTTATGTTGATGGCTTATGTTGGTGGCTTATGTTGATGACATATGTTGGTGACTTATGTTGATAGCTTATGTTGGTGGCTAATGTTGATGACATATGTTGTTGGCTTATGGTGGTGGCTTATGTTGATGGTATATGTTGCTGGCCTATGTTGATGGTTTATGTTAATGGCTTAGGTTAATATCTTAGGTTGATGGCATAAGTTGATGGCTTATGTTGGTGGCTTATGGTGGTGGCTTATGCTGGTGGCTTATGCTAGTGGCTTATGGTGGTGGTTTATGGTGGTGGCTTATGTTGATGACATATGTTGGTGGCTTATGTTGGTGGCTTATGTTGGTGGCTTATGGTGGTGGGTTATGGTGGTGGATTATGGTGGCTTATAGTGGTGGCTTATGGTGGTGGTTTATGGTGGTGGCTTATGTTGATGACATATGTTGGTGGCTTATGGTGGCTTATGGTGGTGATTTATAGTGGTGGCCTATGTTGGTGGCTTATTTTTGGTGGTTTACGTTAATACCTTATTTGTAATGGCTTATTTGACAAGTTATTGTTGTCAATGTATTTAGAGGATTTTTCTCTTGGTTTTGGAAAGTATTTCAACTCTTTTTTATGGTAGCATAATGCTTACCGCCATGTTTGTAAGCAACAACAACACACTAAAATTCCAAGAATCCAAAGTACTCTAAGGTTAATGATTGTCTCTCAACTCCATTCAACGTCTAGTCAAAAAACATTATATATTTTTCACATTTTACAAAAAAGGTAAATTGGGAAAGTAAGCTATATGTTTAAACTAAAAATCATATCAAATCATATGCTAACTCCAACACCTACGTCTACCCCAATCTCAGTCAAAAAAATATAATATTCTTCAAATTTTTCCAAAACAGTATTTGGAAAGTAGGCCATATTTTGAAAACTAATCATCCTATAAAGTCATATATATATATACTGAAACCAATGGCTTTTATATCCTTAATCTTAAGAACAAAATATGGAATTTTTGACATTTTTTCCAAAAATGTTCATTTTAAAACGGGGCTATATTTTGGAAACTAGGAATTTTACAAGAAAGTTTGTTTAACGTAAATGGCAGGTATTTACCCCCACTACCCGCAAACCAAGTCCCAGGTCTCTGGGGAAAAATCCAAAAAAAGTTCAATTTGGAAAGTAGGCAATATTTTGAAAACTAATCATTCTAAAAAGTCATATATAGACTCAAACCAATGGCTTTTATGTCCTTAATTGGTAGAACAAAACTTAACATTTTTTCAGTTTTTCCAAAAAAGTCCAATTTTCAAAAATTGTCTATATTTTGGGAACTAAGAATTTTACAAAAAAGTTTGTTTAACGAAAATGAAAGGTCTTTACCCCCCTCTACCCAAAACATAAATTTCAGGTCCCTAGGACAAAAACTGTGCAGTATATATATATATATATTTTTTTGGGGAGGGGGTCTATATTCACTTTACCTCCCCACTTCACAAGATGGCGGCCATAGCTTAACTTAACCTAGCCTAACCTAACCTGACCTACGAGGTGTGATCAAAAAGTTCCAAAAATGTGGCTGCAACTTAACCAAACCTAGCCTAGCCTAACCTAACCTCCCTGTTGACTAGCCCCCTTTGGACGGGTCCTTTTTGAAGGGAGTCATTTTTTTTACGTGTCCCGGAGGACGGGTCCTTGTTGACGGGTCCCAGTGGCGGGTCCCCTTTGACATAATTTGGATAAAATGCAAGGCCAGTCCATAGGGATCAGTCCAAAGGACCCGCCACAGGGACCCGTCAACAAGGACCCGTCCTCCGGGACACGTAAAAAAATGACTCCCTTCAAAAAGGACCCGTCCAAAGGGGGCTAGTCAACAGGGAGGTTAGGTTAGGCTAGGCTAGGTTTGGTTAAGTTGCAGCCACATTTTTGGAACTTTTTGATCACACCTCGTAGGTCAGGTTAGGTTAGGCTAGGTTAAGTTAAGCTATGGCCGCCATCTTGTGAAGTGGGGAGGTAAAGTGAATATAGACCCCCTCCCCAAAAAAATATATATATATATATATACTGCACAGTTTTTGTCCTAGGGACCTGAAATTTATGTTTTGGGTAGAGGGGGGTAAAGACCTTTCATTTTCGTTAAACAAACTTTTTTGTAAAATTCTTAGTTCCCAAAATATAGACAATTTTTGAAAATTGGACTTTTTTGGAAAAACTGAAAAAATGTTAAGTTTTGTTCTACCAATTAAGGACATAAAAGCCATTGGTTTGAGTCTATATATGACTTTTTAGAATGATTAGTTTTCAAAATATTGCCTACTTTCCAAATTGAACTTTTTTTGGATTTTTCCCCAGAGACCTGGGACTTGGTTTGCGGGTAGTGGGGGTAAATACCTGCCATTTACGTTAAACAAACTTTCTTGTAAAATTCCTAGTTTCCAAAATATAGCCCCGTTTTAAAATGAACATTTTTGGAAAAAATGTCAAAAATTCCATATTTTGTTCTTAAGATTAAGGATATAAAAGCCATTGGTTTCAGTATATATATATATGACTTTATAGGATGATTAGTTTTCAAAATATGGCCTACTTTCCAAATACTGTTTTGGAAAAATTTGAAGAATATTATATTTTTTTGACTGAGATTGGGGTAGACGTAGGTGTTGGAGTTAGCATATGATTTGATATGATTTTTAGTTTAAACATATAGCTTACTTTCCCAATTTACCTTTTTTGTAAAATGTGAAAAATATATAATGTTTTTTGACTAGACGTTGAATGGAGTTGAGAGACAATCATTAACCTTAGAGTACTTTGGATTCTTGGAATTTTAGTGTGTTGTTGTTGCTTACAAACATGGCGGTAAGCATTATGCTACCATAAAAAAGAGTTGAAATACTTTCCAAAACCAAGAGAAAAATCCTCTAAATACATTGACAACAATAACTTGTCAAATAAGCCATTACAAATAAGGTATTAACGTAAACCACCAAAAATAAGCCACCAACATAGGCCACCACTATAAATCACCACCATAAGCCACCATAAGCCACCAACATATGTCATCAACATAAGCCACCACCATAAACCACCACCATAAGCCACCACTATAAGCCACCATAATCCACCACCATAACCCACCACCATAAGCCACCAACATAAGCCACCAACATAAGCCACCAACATATGTCATCAACATAAGCCACCACCATAAACCACCACCATAAGCCACTAGCATAAGCCACCAGCATAAGCCACCACCATAAGCCACCAACATAAGCCATCAACTTATGCCATCAACCTAAGATATTAACCTAAGCCATTAACATAAACCATCAACATAGGCCAGCAACATATACCATCAACATAAGCCACCACCATAAGCCAACAACATATGTCATCAACATTAGCCACCAACATAAGCTATCAACATAAGTCACCAACATATGTCATCAACATAAGCCACCAACATAAGCCATCAACATAAGCCACCACCATAAACCATCAACATAAGCCACCAAAATCAGCCAACAACACATGTCATCAACATAAGCCACCCACATATGCCACCAACATTATCCTGCATAAAACGTCAACACAACATCATTCTTTCACCACAAGTGTTCAGACCTTTGTAGTAGGCGGATCGACTATACAAGTCAGTGACTACTATGGAATATACTATAACCAATAAAGGTAAACCACGTGCCCTGTATCATGGGTACTCTTATAACTATAAGCGAGAAAATGCGAATGGCATCATATTTTGGCAGTGCTCAAAACAAAGAACAACAAAATGTCTAGGTCATCTAAAAAGTAAACATGGTGAGGTCTTAAGTGTGGGTACTCATCAATGTGGTATACCAAATGAAACACCGTTAGTGTTAACAAAACATGATCAAAAGAACAAGAAAAAGCAAGTCCGACAAAAACATAGTGTTACTCAACATAGTGACTTCCTTATGAAAAAACATTTATCTCCTCAAAAAGTCATGTTAGGACAGTTGTCAACGTTCAATAAACCCGTAACACTATCAAAAGCAACACAGACTCTTCAAGAGATCCCTTTTGAAAAGGAAAAAATGGAATTGGATAGTTCTAGTGATGTTGAGGATGATGATGATGATGATAATGATGGTGACAATGACTATAATAATTATAAAGATAATATTTATAATAATGATGATGATGATGATGATGAAAAAGAAGAGAATGAGGGTTTAATGTCTATAAAACCATTGCGGCTTCCCCAGTTTTTAAGAACAAGAGTACCTGGAGAAAGTTGTAAAAGGATCTACAACAAGCGTTGTGTTTAAAATCTATATCAAACAATGGTAAAGAGATAAAAAGTTGTATTCAGTGTGTAACTATTGTAAAAAAAAACTAAAATGAATAAAAATATTGTATGGGTATTGGCTGTTTTTTCTTAATTGCTATCCCCATGTCCCACTATTAATACAATTGTTAACCATCAACAGTCTCTGACTATGTTCAGAAAGAGAGTGGCCTTAAACAATACACTATATCTATGGTTTGTGTATTGAGTATCATAATAATACAGTGTGGCCAAGCCATGTTAAGGCAATAGTTATGTCAGGTAAGGGATTCGAACCCTTGCTTCCTTATACAGAAATTTGATCTTAAGTCAAACACCTTAACCACTCGGCCAACCTGACAGTTACTAATTTAATTGGTCTTGAGGACTTGAGTGTTTACAAAACTTTTTCCAGTATACATTGACTAAACCACTTGTTTGTTTTGAAATATAGATTTTGTTTTGTTTTACCATAACATTGCAGTTATGAGTCTTGTGAACTGGGTGTTCAATATAGGGTTAAAGGCATTTTAAAATCATTTTAGAAAAGCTCTTAGGTATCGTGTCATGGGTTTTAGTAATGCATTACTGTTCGTTGACTAACATTTACCGTTACACAACATTATTTTGGTGAACGTACATGTTGTTGTTTGAGTCTTTAGTCCTTTGACTGGTTTGATGCAGATCTCCATGCCTCCCTGCCCCGAGCGAAACGTCTCATCTCTATATAGCTACCACACCCTTCATTCAAGGCTATCTGTTTAACATATTATAACCTTTGATCTCCCCTACAAGCTCTTGGGTTCAATTCCTAGATTTAACACAAACTTTTAAAAGTGGTATGACAACTTAAACTAGTCTACTCAGTCTCGGGTGGTCCAAATAAGTAGAAAGGGTTTGATTCACACCTCAACCATAGAGCACCATGTTCTTTTTTTTTTTTAATAATGATAGCCATTTGTTCAATTTCACATTTCACACATTGCAATTTGTCAATTTTCCATTTGCATTTTTTTAAATGACAGTTTGATGTTTTTCAATTTCATGATATGGAAACATGGATTTTTCCATTTTCATATTTACACATTTGTCAATTTCCCATTTGCATATATTTTCTTAAATGTCCGTTTAAGGTTTTTAAATTTTGTCTATATGGAAACATGGATTTTCCATTTTGCTGTTTACAAATTTTTTATATATTTATTTTGTGTATGTTGAAAAAAAATCGATATTTCCAAAACAAGATTTTTATTTTTCATTTTATGATTTTGTAAATGATCTTAATGTGAGTGCTTGACCATGGATTTTCCATTTTGCTGTTTACAAATTTTTTATATATTTATTTTGTGTATGTTGAAAAACGATATTTCCAAAACAAGATTTTTTATTTTTCATTTTATGATTTTGTAAATGATCTTAATGTGAGTGCTTGACCATGGCAATAATACAGTCTATCTATGTGTTAGCGAAACCATAGAGTCTTATTACTACTGCAAGTAAGAATGTTTTACAAAATAACGACTATCTACCACTGCATTTAAAAAACAAAACTATTGGGGGAAAAAAAACTAAAATACTATTTACCATTCATTCATATATAAGTGTTAATTCTCCCTCTCCCCACCCTACCTCATCGTATTTTCTCTGGTCAAATTATCAATGCTACCCATACATACACTAGCTTTCTATATCTTTCTCTATATATATGTTTTCTCTGCTCCACAAGATACAAATTATGGTTGCTGGATTGTATCCTGCACTGTTTATGCGACATACCATTGCCAGTTCATAAAACCGTTAGGTAGTTCTCTACACATAGCGATTTTACCACTGCTCTACCTACGCCTTTTGCTTGTTTGGCTTTCTTACAGGCTAGTATGCGATAGGCAGCATTAACTGAATATCAAACCCAGTCCACCTTTGTATTTGCAATCTAAGTAATAATTTGAAAAGAGACAAGTGTAATCAGTTTTAAACATTATCTCTGCTTTTTTGTTTGTTTGTTTGTTTGTTTGTTTGTTTGTTTATGACATGTATATTAACCTAAAATCAAACCCTAGTCTACCTTAGTGAAAGGCTAACAGTTTAACCACTGCGTCACCATACCCTTCTTTCTTAGTTTGATTCATTCTAGGCCTTAGAGCTAGAAATCGAGTTACGATCTCCAGTGCAAGAGGCACATGTGCTCACCACTATAGCATGTAATGGTTAGCTGGTAACATTAGACAAACGAAAATGATTGTATTTCTGTTAGCCAAGCATTTCTGTCATTTGCCTACTGTGTGAGCACTGCCAGCAAGACAGTTTAGTTTAGAACAAGCGTGTGTGTGTGTGTATAGATTATTAGCCTCAAGTATTTAAAGCTTGTTGTGTGTAGCGACCATCTTGCTCAGTAACCACTGAGTAAGTTTTAACAGTTAACTCATAAAAACAGCATAGGATAGTTGTGTGTGTGTGGTTCATGTACTTGGGAATATGCATTAGCACCATGCGCTAGCTTTACCTTACCCTCTAGAGGTAGAGCGTTATCCCTTCCTTTGGACATTGCCAATGACTGCATTCCCCCACAAGTTTTACACTTAAGCCCTTGGCTTGTTCTTGATTAGGTTTGGTTTGCTTTAGGCTTGGTTTGGTTCGGTTGGGTTTGATTCGACTTGGTTCAGTTTAGTTTAATGTAGTCACCATTTTTTTATTTTTAGCTACACTCTTTAACCAATTAATTAATGATAGTCTACTCATAATTCTTGAATCGATAAATTGAATTTTGTGTACACCGTTTGTCAAGCCATGCCTACAACCTATACTCCCTATGTACTACACTCAGATCTGAAAACAAGTTCCAATGTTCAAAGACGTGTCGGTCACCATACATGTAGCCCACAATAATTCTTTCGTTACCTAGCTAGATTTCGTCACTCACAGTAAACATCTTACATTATGGGTTTGCAATATATTAAGAAAAGCAAAAGTCCATGATCTTGTTGTTTTGGGTCTTTTTTGGGGAAATTCATAAGCCATAAAAAGAATGACATCATGTCAAGTTCTGAGTGGATCTTGTATGTCAAAATCCCATTATCGGTTTATAAAATCTCAAGGCCATGCCCTAGCAGTTTTGGATTATTTCAATCAATGAGTCCACCATAGGAAACATCGAAAAAATAAATACCCTTAAAACAAGTCGTCCCATGACCCTCTCCGAACAATGCTTCGCAAAATATAAATTCATCCATTGAACATGATCGGCGACATCATCCTAGCTTCCCCCTCCCACCATGGTGGCCATATCGTTTGACCTTCAAGTGTCCTCAGCATCTCTGTGCTTTTTTTCATTGCCCTGTCAAGTCAATGCATTCCAATAAGATCAAATAACATTCACATCCTGTCAGTCTGCCCCAGCAAGTTTGTTTTCTATACTCACTTCAAGCAACATATAACCAAGTTCTGTTTGTTCTATCTAAAGCCAACTTCATCGAATCAAGGAATTATCATTTGTCATGTCACTCATAATCGTTTACACGTTAAAGACCCCCTTCAGGGGGTTTAGGAATTAGGAATTCCATCATAGGAAAAATCAGAAAACGAACCCTCGACCCGCCGTCTCATCGAAATAGCGAATACTGTATTGGTATATCACCACCGTGGCCAGTAATAGCTTAGTTGAAACACGTGTCCAGTGGTATCGTCTCTTTCTATCTACAACCACTCGTCATGAACATTTTAGACAAATTTAAGAAAAGTTTTAAAAACTGAAATGTTTTCAACATAAGTGTCGTTAGGCTCTTTCGCATTTTTTTAAACATAAATACTATATTCGAAAGGGAGATAGGGGAGGGGCGTCACCCCGAGTCCTACGACCCCTCGTATACGTCTCTGGCGTTATTGGTTTGTGAGATATAACAAAAAGTCTAAAATCACGGTTTTACAACAAAAAATTCTGTTTCCCTCATTCTCAAAAACTTTAACCTATTACCAAAATAAAAAGGGTTTCGAGACAAGCCATTTGACACGTCATAGGACCAAATCCGACCATGCATTCGTGAGATATCGGAAAAGTCTAAAATCACGGTTTTACCCCCAAAAAGCCTGTTTCCCTCATTCTCAAAACTTTAACCTATTAATAACATGTATAGGGCTTCGAGACAATCGATTTGACACGTCACACGTCCAAATCCGACCTTGCGTTTGAGAGATATCGGCAAACGTCGTAGGAAAGTAGGGGACTATCTGGCTCTATCCTCACCACCAAAACCCCTTCTTATCAATCATATTTTTCAAAGAGCTCGCCCTCTTACAAAAATCCCAAGTGCGCATGCGTAAAAAACAAAAACAAAAATGTTCATCCATAGCGACAGCCAGAAAAACGCATGCGCGATATGAGCAACAACATTTAAGTTCATTTTAGCAGCGCACCTTATACATGTCGTATTTGAAAAGAGACTTTCACTAAAAATTACAATTTCACCCCCTAGTAGGGGTAGGTTTTATTTAGGGGTTGAAATGAGTAGTCCATTGAAAAGAGGGCGTCAGCCTGATTCCAACGACACCTCATATGTCAAAATCGGACCATGCGTTTGAGAGATATTAATTATTTCAATTTCGCGTGGCGGCCATGTTGGTTTGTTGGGCACAGGAGTGTCAAGTGAAGCAGAAGCACCACCACTCCACTACTGGCAGTCCTTACTTGAATTAAAAACAGATACACACACTAATACAGTAATCACAATTACCACGGGTTATCAGACAGATTCTACACACACCCAAAGTACACGGGGCTACATGACCGCGTTGTGGCAGCCCCCAAACCGAGGAACCGACCAACCATACTATACCTCATCCAAAAATCTCTGAAGGTAGGTTTGCGCATGATGTCGCACAGAGGAAGTGAAAAGAGAATGCTATGGGTGGAGCTTGGCAGCCCAGCCATTGCGAGAGTTGGTTGAAGCCAAGGTCGCGCCACTCTCCTGCGCTAATTATTCAGTGCCATCGCGCCTAATTGGACCAGTCAGCCGAGTCACTCCTGTGCGCAGGCCACGTGTTTCACACTGGCACGTCGCAGATTGCTTGGACGAAGTATAGTTCAGGTCAGGCATTTGTAATATAAGGTGTTAAAACAACAACAGTCTGAATGTTGTTGTCGGTCCACTCTGTCGTCAAGGACGAGAAATGAGCAGTGGCTTCAAATTAACGCCGTGTGGAGCGTCACTTTCGCACCTGGTGTAACCTATACGCAGCCTTTTCCTGGCTGAATGCTGCAGTAGGTAATGCTTCCCATGCTAAATATTTCACCCGCACTTCCCACAAAGCAGTGCCTTCTATAATACTATTCAACATTGATAAAATTCCTTTACGAGAATATTAAATTAACTGACAGCACGGCAGAATTTTTCTTTCAGCAGCTGCTGTCTTTTTTCTTTTTTAGGAACTATGATTCAGTTTTTATTTATTTATTTATCGTATGGCATTTAGTGCCGGGAGTGTCCGAGGACACGTTCGGCTCGCCAGAGGATGTAGTTGCTTCAAGCGGATACCCATAGGGTGAGCTACAAGTTCCGTTCAATTTCAAGTAGTTCCAACTTCCGCTACCAGATGTCACTGACACCTAGTGGTGAACGTAGGAACTTTGATAGAGCGTTCCAACGAAATCTAACCTAGAAATGTAGCTTCACATAAGTTTAGTCTGTGGAAGGATCTTTTACAGGCCATAAATCTATGACATGGGACCGCAGGCTTTACTTCCCCTCCGATGGAAGGCATACTGAATGATTTTAACGCTCTTAAAAATCCGACGACTTTGTCCGGGTTTGAATCCGCTATCTTGGGCACAGCAGTTCAGCATGCTACCAACTACGCCACCGTTATGATTGAGTGCGAATGAGGGAGACGGGAGTTAGAATTGGTTACCAAGATGGAGAATATAAATCTCAGCATTACTGGAACCTTTTCTGGTTGAGAGATGTGCAGTGCTTAGTCCGTCCTGTATGGGTGCAGCATTGACCCTTCTCCCGCTGATCGGCCACACAATTCAATTAATGTCAATAGTAGTCGTAACTGAAATATTACGATGTAGTGTAATAGGCAAATTTGCTCTGTTGATGGCGATATCCAGGAGTTATTGGCTACATTTCAGTGAATTTATGGAAGCAGGTTCAATATCGCGGATGATCTTAATCCTAAAATACAACTGCTCAACTTTCTAATAATGGGAATCTCAATACTCAAATAATGGGAGTAATCTTTACGTTGGATAAGTACTGTATTTAGGTCACGTATGGAGAACGTAAGTGATAGATATAAATTAAATGGTCGTTAACATCGATCCTCCCGGTATTATTCCCCTAATCCCAGGACATACAACGGTTAGAGCGCGGATTTTGTTCGTTCCTGGATTGAATAATTGTAGAGTCGAGGGCAACTTATTGGGATGATTGTGATATTGGCTTAAGGGTATTGCCCAAGCTATTTTACAATAATTTATTTACCTTTTCATCAGAAACTATCAACAAAACACCAACTAATCGAATATTTTCATGGATGTTCTTCAAGACTCTTTCCTTACATTAACTCAGGCTTTTTGAAAAAAATGTAGTTTTGAATTTTCATGAAATTTTATAAAAATGCATAATTTTAATAGAACTTTCATGAACATTACCATGTGGCAAAATTAAACAAAAGAAAATTTTGAAAACAGTCCTGTTAAAATATAACACATGCGGAGGAATTCCTTTTCTTCCATTTGAAGCACTAGCATCCATTTTGCTGTTGACTGTCAGCCTGCAGTTCCGAGTTCGATTGCCAGCTCTGCCAAAATATTTAATTCTGGTCTGAGGGCTGGAACGGGTTACATTTTAAATTTTAATTTTAATTTTAATTTTAATTTTAATTTTAATTTTAATTTTAATTTTAATTTTAATTTTAATTTTAATTTTAATTTTAATTATAATTTTAATTTTAATTTTAATTTTAATTTTAATTTTAATTTTAATTTTAATTTTAATTTTAATTTTAATTTTAATTTTAATTTTAATTTTAATTTTAATTTTAATTTTAATTTTAATTTTAATTTTAATTTTAATTTTAATTTTAATTTTAATTTAAATTTTAATTTGTAATTTTAATATTTTTGTTTTTGTTTTTATGTTTAGTTTTGATATTTTTGTGTTATTTGTATTCTTTTTTTTCTGTTTGTGAGTCAAAACTGAGAACTCAGCCATCTTGGAAGTGGTATTCCAAGGTTTTCCCTTCTACTCCAGGCAAATGCCGGGATTGTTCCTTGCTACTAACGCAGTCTCTTTCTTAAATGTTTCTTTTGCATCTGTTGTCTAATAGAAATAAAAATGAACTTAGGTGGGTTTACTAATAGGACGCTCGATTGTGGGAAAGTGTAAGCAAAGTAGCCTCAGGAATGAGATGTGAAAGTAAGAAATATAGGCCTACCCTTATAAATCTAAATGTCCGAAGATTAATTTGGCGCAAAAGCAACATTTTGGACATTCTAAATGCATCTTCCGAGTAATCACACACCGGGATTGTAGTTTGAGAATAATTCTTTTATACCCGATGATCTCGTATCTGTATTTCACTAAGGATTGCAGACGGCTCACAGCGGCTGGGCACTGTGTATTGCAGCGTGTCGAGCAAGGCGCTGGCGCTGCTGTTGCGTAGCTATAGCTTAAAATGAGGTCCCGTGGCTTATGATCGCGAGATTAGTAGTTGCATAAAACATTTTTTTTAAATTTGGGGGGAATTAATTATTTAATTTAATTATAACACCAGACTTTGCTCAATAAAGATAAAAGTCGCAGCCAAGATCGAGTCTTGTG
Organism: Meconema thalassinum; assembly: GCA_946902985.2. Taxonomy (NCBI): domain Eukaryota; kingdom Metazoa; phylum Arthropoda; class Insecta; order Orthoptera; family Tettigoniidae; genus Meconema; species Meconema thalassinum. The sequence goes on along the minus strand of CAMPQE020000003.1, from coordinate 3,027,886 downwards.
GACAACAACGAAAGCTTTGCTCGGTAAAGTTCTTGCACAAGTATCTACTAAATTGTTGGAACTGGACATAATTATGTATTCGATTAATGTAAATTATAGTGTGCCCTCTCCTAACGCTATATCTGATTTTCAACTCATATGTCCAACTAAAGAGAGGATATTGTAAGGGAATTCCCTTTGAATGTTAGAAATGAACTGAGAATTCCAAAGTAAACCTTGAGAAAAGAACTTCAAATAACTTAGGCCAATTAACAAGCTGATTAATTTTGACTAATAGTCACAATACTTTTCGCAAGTTTCCAGAAAAATATTGCAGACATTTACAGAAAGAATGAAAACATTGTCATGTTATAAAATTGTTTAAAAGAAGGGAGTCGTGGTGGAAAATGAAAGACTTGTAGTTCGGAAAAACAGAATGGTTGCTAAAGTACAGACGATGTGGTTGGTGTGTTTCAGGGAACGTATTATGTGAAGGACTGGGTGATAGACATGGCCGTGCCCTTCCCAATTCTACCATTCGGTACGTACCAGGTGGATGTGGTGTCCAGCAACGACACTGATCGACTGGGCTGTGTTCGCTGGCTGCTGGACGTCAGTCAGAAAGTAAATGCATAATCATTAAGTTACCACTTCCAAATAAACTATTTGTGAACCTGAAAACGTTTCTGAAACTTTATTTTGTATTTTCAAGTTATGCAGTAAATTCTCATAAAATTAGGGATTGAGCTCCAATAATTGTATTTATTAAACCCATACAGGGCGGGCTAGGGGAAGTAATTGCAGCGGTGTGATTGGTTGTAGAGGACATGAGAACTCTGCGCTCACACCCACCTGTTCTGCTCCAAGACTCCCGTTCATATTGATGTCTGTAATTTTTTTTCCTCCCTGGGCATCCTTCAAATGAACTTGAGGATGAATCACCACCCCTAGCTACACTGACCGGGAAAGGAAACCGATCACTTGAAAAATTCAAAATGACTTTCATTTAAGTCATAAATATGAACGCTCTAGGCCAGGTCCATCCAGACAGCGCTCCGGCCGCGCTCTAAGCCAGTGCTCCGAGCGCTTTGTTGGAAGCTAGTTTCAGAATTGGTGGGGGGGGGGGGGGGGAACTTGGCTGGCTGAGCGCACTGAATTGTGCAGCCTATCCATCAATCACTAGTCTAGTCCAATGTGCTTTGTTGACAGCGTGTAAGTAAATCAGTCACGCAGTGATCATGACTGAACAGCATACAAAATATGGAGTGATGAAGCAACTGACTTTAAAGCAGAATGGGAAATTTCATTTTCCTGCACAGCTTATAAAGGGCATCCCAAATGTCAAGTGTGCAACATAGATGTAATGTGTTATAGAGAACACAATTGGATGTTGAATTTTCCTTTCTAATATGTTCACATTTCAGTTTGGAATAAATCACAATATTCCTTACTTAACACTTGTGTTCGTTTCCTGCACATTCCATACATTGGAGTACCATTCGATTTGTAAATGCCGTATATTTGTTAATGGCAAAACAGTGCTATTAATATGTCAACAATCCCACGAGAGCCGTCGGCCACACGACTGTACGTACGTATCTAGTCAGCGCGGTCCGAACATCGTCCGTCTCCTCGCTGCCACAGTGTAGTGGTGGTAGGGGAAGGAGCGCTTGTCTGACTGCCCAGTGCTCCCCGAGAGCGGCCGCCCTCTCCGAGCTCAATGACTGGATGGCCCTGCTCTAGACCTAGTACATAACTTACTGTTTATAGCATGGGAGTAAGGTTAATTGTTTTCCTGGATGTATTATCATTCTTCATGTCATTGCTTCACGTAACAACAGTGATTCATTGGCATGATGCTGTTTCCCGCGGAAAGATGTGCGCGCTACCATTTTCGATCAGAGCCACTGCCTTGGCAACATCTTCAGGCCTCAAGCGCATATTCGTTTTTGAATTGCACAAGAACAACTGAGGATGTGGCTGTATTGATCTTTTTCTTATCCCAACAAATGGCAAAATAAAAAAGAATAAAACATTGCATTGTTGACGATAGCGATGGCACGCACATCTTTCCGCGGGAAACAGCATCATATCAAAGAATCGGTATTGTTAGGTGAATCAATGTCATGAAGAATGGTAATGCATCCCGGAAACCAATTTAACCTTACTTCCATGCTATAACTACTGTACCGTATACCGTTTATATTTATGATTTGAATGAGAGTAATGTTGAAATTTTCAAGTGATCGCTTTTTGCTGGTCAGTGTATTTTACTTGTGACCTAACCAATAGACTTGGAGATTTTCTTCGAGATCGGGAGATTGACTTTCCCGATGTTCCCTTGTTAGATTAGTGTTGAAAGAGACGGATCATCTTTAAATTTGATTAAAAATAAGTGAATAATCTTCGCCTTCTTCAAGTGCCTCGTCATCCAAGAACATGGGCGAACAGTAGCATGATCTGGTGTTTGTCCATAACGTTTCTATTCTAGATTGGTAACTTAGTTTAGGGTCTGCGACAACACGGACATGTCGCCCAGTGTACTTTGGGTGTGTGTAGAATCTGTCTGATAACCGTGTTAACTGTGATTTCTGTTTTAGTGTGTGTTATCTGTTTTACTTCAAGTAAGGACTGCAGACAATAATTGTAAGTACTGTAGTTCCTACTTTTGCTACCAAATGCTACCGTCTGCGAAACATAGCTTGCGGACTTGGCTACTAGATGGCTTCGCAGTCAGCACCTGGCGGCGAACGTTGGTACTAATACAGCGTCTTCAACTATAACCTATACATTTTGGATTCACACAAGTGTAGTTAGTGGAAGGTTCTTTTTCATACCATAAATCTATGGCATGGGACCGCCGGCTTAAGTTCCCTCTGAAGTAAGGTCTACTGAGAGATTTTTAAGGCTCTTAAAAATCCGATGACTTCGGCTGGGGTTAAACCCGCGACCTTGAGCATAGAAGCTCAGCGTGCTACCAACTACGCCACCGAAGCCTGCTCTATTCTAGATTCATACCAATGATTGATTTAAATAGACCTATCTGGAATAATGACGAAATGAGATTGGTGATACGGTAATTTATGGTTTGGTCGAAATATACCTGAGATATTGCAGCCTAATTGAACAATTCAGTTTGTTTGAAATAGTTTCCTTCCATGTATTCTGAGATACTGAGAGTCTACCGCTCACATGCTCAGAGTGTTATTAGGTAGTTGGTAGGACTGCTGGCTCTGATAATATCCATAAATATAGGCTATCCGTCACGGTATACACACAATACATAACATTTGTTATTTATCCATTAAATGTTATGGATCTTAGATACAGATAAACATTGTAGCTATCAGCAATTATGTTGGCAACACTGTCACGTGTGTGTTACTCGAAATGAATACACATGTGCCAACGTTTGAACTGTTTGCCTGCATACATTGAGACTAGGGTACACAATTATGGAGAACATTTATCAACAGTTGGTAATCCTAATTGATAAATGTTCATCAATTTCAAAATGTTGTTTTTGCGTCAAATTAATCTACGGACTTTGGGCTTTCTATTGGTGTATATATCGTATTTTCTTCATGTCTCATTCCTGTTGCTGCTTTACTTATGCTTTCCCACAGTCTGCGCCCTGTTAGTAAACCTACCAAAGTACATTCTTATTTTTATTAGACAACAAATAGTTTTTAAAAAGGGTTTATATTGCGGCCTGAATCATGAATAATGGAATGATGATAAAGCGTAGCACTAAGCTATCAATGGTCATTTGGCCTAATATGGTGCACCATATAGGTTGTTGAAATAATTAAGGTATATCTCAAAATAAAGTAGTTGTTGACTGTGTGGCATGTGCGAAGATAGTCTGCGGTCTGCAAATGTTATTGAAGATGTATGAAGCAAACAGTAATCGGTGCATTCATAGTCCCGCTTGAGGCAATGGTCAATAGCTGGATATGACAAACGTGGAATTATAATACATCACCATTCTGTGGACAATCAATGAAGATGCCTGGCTTAAAAGATCCAAAAGCTAATCAAAAACGGCAGAATCCAACAGAAATATGACGTGCTATTAAACATTGCCTCAAGCGGGACTATGAATGAACCGACTACTGGTTGCGTCATGCATCATCAGTAACATTTGCAGACCGCAGACTATCTTCGCACATGCCACACCGTCAACAACTATTTTATTTTGATCCATACCTTAATTATATCAACAACCTACATATACGGTGCACCATATTAGGTTTAGTGACCATTGATAGTTTAGTGTTACGCTTTATCATGATTTCATTATTTTAATGCTGTACATTTGGCTGATGAAGGGGACAAAACTTGTTCATTAGTCCCAGAAACATGAACTAAGAACAACTTGGTAATCTTTTTTTATTAAAGTATTGATTCAGGTGGTTATATAATAGTACATTATGCAACGAGCCTATAATGGCAATAATTAAGACACGAGTATGTTTATAAAACGAGCATATGTGAGTTTTATAATTTACATACGAGTGTCTTAATTACCTTTATAGGCGAGTTGCATACGACTGTTTATGTTCGACGATAATTATTATAACTATTTTATGTTCGAAGATAAATAGCCATAAATATCTGTCGAGATTTCGCCAATTTTATGTCCTGAATAGAGCGCATGGGACGCAGAGAATACCTTGTATTTGACCATGGCATTCTCGATTATCCCACTATGACACTAGACCACGCAGTGAAATTTAAATTAGTAGACCTTGGAATTCAGCGCAGGTGCGATGCTATCCTTACCTAATTGGTCAAACAACTGTTTCTTGACCTCTGATTGGTGGGAGAAACTGTCCCATAATGAAAACTTGTACTAGCCTATAATGAGCCTCATTATAGTACAGTTTTCTGACATCTAATATTCACATTTCGACATCTTCAAACATAATAGTACATTATGCTACGGTCCTATAATGGCAATAATTAAGACACGAGTATGTTTATAAAACGAGCGTATGCGAGGTTTATAATTTCCATACGAGTGTCTTAATTACCATTATAGGCGAGTTGCATACGACTGTTTATGTTCGACGATAATTAAAACTATTTTATGTTCGACCCTCACTATTATGTGTTTGAAAACTGTATCATAATGATGGTCATTATAACACCGTTTTTCATTACGATACAGTTTCTCCAGCCAATCAGAGCTCGTTCATTGACCAATTAGGTAACGATAATTTCGCGCATGCGCTCAAAATCCAACATGTCGGACATAAACACAACATCGAACTATAATAAATTACCGACATGGAATACCCACCGTCCATAAGTTCGCGTAAATAAACTGGCGAATATGAGACAAGAAATAGCACAGTACCTTAAAATCACTAACACTAATTTCTACACAGCGCATTGTCTTCAAATGACTGCGGTGACAATATTACTGAGGGACGGCTGATGTAAACATATGGCTGCATATGGCAGAGCGCATGCGTCGGCCGTTCAAAGCTCTTGAAAGACGAAGGTGTAACACCCAACGCTCGCTCTGCGATCACAAAATTCCAGTAGCTGACTCTCAACAGATATTTATGAATATTTATGTTAAAACATATAATAAAGTTATAATTATCGTCGAACATAAACAGTCGTATGCAACTCGCCTATAATGGTAATTAAGACACTCGTATGGAAATTATAAAACTCGCATACGCTCGTTTTATAAAAAATACTCGTGTCTTAATTATAGCCATTATAGGCTCGTTGCATAAAGTACTATTATTTTCGAACATAAATATTCATAAATATCTGTCGAGATTTCGCCAGTTTTATGTACTGAACAGAGCGCATGAAACGCAGAGAATACCTTGTATTTGACAATGGACTCCTCAAATACCCCAATATGACACTAGCCACGCAGTGAAATTTAAAATTGATGGCCGTGGAAGTCAGCGCAGATGCGAAGCTATTCTTACCTAATTGGTCACACAACTGTGTCTTGAGCTCTGATTGGTGGGAGAAACTGTTTCATAATGAAAAATAGTGATACAGTTTTCTGACATATAATATTTTTACATTTCGACATCGTCGAATATAAACCTTTTTCAAAAATTATTTAAGCACATGAATACGGAACCATTATGAGTGATTTAAATAATAGACGACAGATACAAAAATAAGAATTTAAGCAAGAGGCTGCGTTAGATGCGAGGGAAAACAAACATGGAACATCAGCAAAATGGTTGCTAGTGCTTCAAAATGAAAGAAGAGTAATCCTACGCCACTTGAATGTTATAAACATTGCAACAGTCTTTAATTCCAATTTCTCGCTAAATAGCTTTTATAGATATTAAATTCCCTTTTCTTTCCGGACATTTTCAACATGAAAGGCTGTAGTGTATAGTGCAGGCTATTAACTTATCTGGTTGGATGTTCCGTGCAGTGGCTGCGAGTAGTATCAACCTCCCTCTTGGAGCAGTGACGGCCGACCGTCAATAGTTGAGTTTTACAACCATATAGTCGCTCCGAACACACAAATTCCGGATCTCCATCACAATTTTAGCATTCCTCCTAACATCACATATACTACAACTAGCATACACAGACAAGTTGCATTACCAATACTGCAACTAAATAATTGTACATATTGAAAATATTTTCACCTGTATTTACAAACATAGATTTTACAGCCTAGGTGTAATGGATCTGATGATGATCGCTTGACGATCGAATCTGGTCATCCTAGTATTTATTAATCTCATGTATTTTTTTTTCAGGATTAGGGCATAACACAGCTCTTTTGGGTATATTCGTGTTGACCGACTGAAAAGCACCACACTTTTGTTTACCAAGGCAACACTGAATAATGGCTTCAAACCCCACAAAATTCCTTGACAAGCATTGCTTGATATAACAATTTTTGTGTATTGAAAAGCAACCTCCATTTTATGGATTCTTGATGCTACAGATTTATTTTCATTGCCATATTCTGTAATCCATTCGCCTTAGTATTTAAATTCCTTTACTCTAGCATTTTTGTTAGCGTTAATATCAATTTCATGTGGAACATTTTTTATGATAGTCATAAATTTAGTTTTTTCATAAGAGATATGAAGTCCTATTTTTGATGCTTGTTCTTCTGAGTGATCTGCTTCAGTGCATCAGAGATGTCTTCAGCAATTAGTAATTATATTTTTGACAGTTTAAAAAAATGTTCAGACTCCCCTAAAGTCCAATAGAAAATACGCTCCATTAATCTTTCAACTTAGGTTGTATGAAGTGTGACATAAATGTCATTATCATACATTTATTAGATTCTAAAGAGAAGGAAAATGAATTAAATAAATTTAACATTGGTAAGACAGGCGATTCCGTATCCTCTTAAATCTATGTACGAGAAACGTATACATGTGCAATGTATACAGTAGTTGAAATTCAACGAAAAGACAAGATTTTTAACGATCAATGGCTTCATCTGAGGTGGGTCTGGAATATGTTATAACATTCACAGCCGGATCGGTAGAAAGAATATTACTTCTAATGTCTCCTGTTATAATAGACTATCCGGTGATAAGAATAAGGGGCAAAAGTGTGTGTGGTGAAAAAGAGAGATAAGGTGAGAAAAGGAGCGAAAGCTGTGAGGGATAAAGGAGGAAGATGCGAAGGTTTGGGTAGTAAAAGTGAAAATGAAGATAAAGTGACATTGCATTAGGAATCCGATTATTTAATTAAAATGGAGGAGAAGCTATGCAGCCATCAGCAAAATTTTAGAGTCGTGGAGGAGTGGGAGAGGACAGGGGGTGGAACTTAAGTCAAAGGCCCAGCGTTTCAGCCGCGTGATAAATTAAGGACGGTAGCAGGCTCAATGACTTCCATTATGGGCGCTCCTCTTATCTGGGGGTGGCAGCCGGATTAACATTACAAACGGTCAAGAGGCGCACATTTCTCTTCATGTAGCGTGATTATCACTCGAGTGCTTGAGTCTCCCGTATCTTCAACATTTGAGCTCTATAGCGTACTCTAGTGTCTCTTGACACACCAGCTTGTTAAATAACAATTAACCTCCTCTTGGTGTAGCGGCTAGCATTCTTGGCTGCCCCGGGGTTCGGGTTAAATTCCCGGTTCGGATAAAAATTTTACCTTTATAGGGCAGAGTAAACAGCCTCCGTGCATTAGGCGGTAGCACGCCGGCCTCTCACCGCTGGGTCCGTGGTTCAAATCCCGGTCACTCCATGTGAGATATGTGCTGGACAAAACGGAGGCAGAGAGGTCTTTCTCCGGGTACTGCGGTTTTCCCTGTCAAAAATTCAATTCCAGCAACACTCTCCACTGTGGATTTTCATTTCCATAAGGCAGAGTATTACTGAAATTATTTTTATTTACTTTTCATTCCATAAATAGAATATAGGCATTGTGCAAAGTGGAGCAAAGGTTGGAATTTGTAGGTTATTGTATGTATCTTCCGGCTGCAATGGCAATTTGGACGTGAATTGTCTTTAACAAAGAACTGTTGTTTCACAATTTATGGATGTATTTTGACATGTGCTATTGTCATATTTTTATATATATATATTCACATCTTAATGCCCATATTTGTTTTGATAATTTTTAGCCTACTTTTCACATTTAGCAAAAATGAGAAAAAAGTAGACTTATGAGATCGGGCAAATGTGTGTGTGTCTGTCTGTCTGTCCTTCCGTCTGTCTGTCTGTCTGTCTGTCCTTCTGTCAGTCTGGCTGTGTCCCCCCCCCCCTATCAACTCCTAAACGGCTGCAGAAATCGAAACACAATTTGGTAGGAGTAAAGATCTATACCTGAATATCTCACTGTTAATAAATGCTCTCAATTTTTCTTATCCAAATACCCATATATCAAAAAGTATGCAAGCCAACAGCTTTAAACTATGCACACGTATAGCACCTGCCATTCTATATTAATTTGGAGTAACTTATATACATCAGTGCTACCAACATGATTCTAAGCCTGCTGAGAGTTCCAAATTAAAATACATGTAACTTCTATACTATCATTTGGATTTCAACCAAATTTCGTGTGTGCTATGTGTACCATAACAGATATGACTATGCATATTCTAGAGAGCAACCAGGGCTGCCAACTGTTAATAAATACTGTCTCTATTTTTGTTACCCTAATATCAATATATCAGAAAGTATGCAAGCAAATAGCTCTAAACTTTGCACACGTATAGTACCTGGCATTCTAGATTAATTTGGAGTAACTAATATAGGCCTACGCCAGTGCTGCCAACATGATTCTAAGCCTGCTGATAGGTCCAATTTTAAAATACATGTAACTTCTATACTAACTAATGGATTTCATTCAAAATTGACACAACAATAGATCATATTATTTCACTTTATTTCTGACCAATACATATATGTCATTGTTGCCAACATGATTTTACGCGCTGTTAGATCCAATGTTTAACTGCATGTAACGTCAATGCTATCCATTGGACTTCAACCAAATTTTGTATTCTGTACCTTAAGAGATGGAACTAAGAATATATTCATTCACCAGGGCTGCCAACTGTAGTTCTCTATTAGGCTACACTATGCCAGGTAGCCTATACAGTATTTCGAACTAATTAGGAATTTCGATATTACCAACTTAATTTCGTCATTATTCTAGATTTATCCATATAGATTAATCATTGGCATGAATCTTAAATTTCAAGAAAAGTAGGCTCTTTAGTTTGTTACGGAACTTCTTGTTAGTCTACTTTTCACATTTTGCAAAAATGAGGAAAAAGTAGACTTATGGGATCGGGCAAATGTGTGTCTGTCTGTCTGTCCGTCTGTCTGTCCTTCTGTCTGTCTGTCTGTCTGGCTGGCTGGCTGGCTGTGTGTGTGTCACCCCTATCAACTCCTAAACGGCTGCAGCAATCGATACAAAATTTGGTAGGAGTAAAGATATATACCTGAATATCTCACGGCCATATTTGAAAATGATGTCAGTGCTACCAACTGCTGAAAAATCTCAATTGAAATTTGAGCTCCATGTTGGACATCTTGGAAGGTATGAATGGGAGCTATTTCAAAATTGGAACACGTATAGATAATAATATTGCAGTTTAATTTCCAGGACGCCATCCATGGCAGTGTTCCCAGAATGATTATAAGCCTGAGATAGGTCCAAATTTTAAATGCATGTAACTTCTACACTATCAATTGGATTTCAACCATATTTCGTATGTGCTATGTGTACATAAACAGATATGACTGAGTGTATTCTTAAGAGCCGCCAGGGCTGCCAACTGTTAATAAATGCTCTCGATTTTTAAAATCCAAATACCCATATATCAGAAAGTATGCAAGCCGACAGCTTTAAAATATGCACACGTATAATACCTGATATTCTATATTAATTTGGAGTAACTTATATACGTCAGTGCTACCAACATAATTCTAAGCCTGCTGAGAGGCCCATTTTTAAATACATGTAACTTTTATACTATCATTTGGATTTCAACCAAATTTCGTGTGTGCTATGTGTACCATAACAGATAAGGCTATGCCGATTCTTAAGAGTTACCAGGGCTGGCAACTGTCTCTATTTTTGTTACCCTAATCATAAAGTATGCAAGCCAATAGCTCTAAATATTGCACACGTATAGTATCTGGCATTCTAGATTAATTTGGAGTAACTAATATAGGCCTACGCCAGTGCTGTCAACATGATTCTAAGCCTGTTGTAAATGAAAATCCACAGCCTGCTTCCAGTCTCCGACCGGGTAAGGAATGGAATGAATGAAGCCCGCATCTAGCGGCGAGGATATGAACTGTGCCGGCGGCCGAGACCTGACGCACTCCTCTGGGGCAATGATTAAACGAATGACTGATGAAATGAAATGATAATGGAGAGTGTTGCCGGAATGAAATTTTGACAGGGAAAACCGGAGTACCCGGAGAAAAACCTGTCTGCCTCCGTTTTGTCCAGCACAGATCTCACATGGAGTGACCGGGATTTGTACCACAGACCCAGCGGTTAGAGGCCGGCGTGCTGCCGCCTAAGCCACGGAGGCTTTTCTAAGCCTGTTGATAGGTCCAAATTTAAAATGCATGTAACTTCCATACCAACTAATGGATTTCATTCAAAATTGACACAACAATAGATCATATTATTTCAGATTATTTCTGAAATATATATGTATGTCATTTTTGCCAACATGATTTAACGCGCGCTGTTAAATCCAATGTTTAACTGCATGTAACGTCCATGCTATCCATTGGACTTCAACCAAATTTTGTATTCTTTACCTTAAGAGATGGACCTAAGCATATATTCAGTCACCAGAGCTGCCAACACTAGTTCTCTATTAGGCTACATGATGCCAGGTATACAGTATTTCGAACTAATTAGAAATTTTGTTATTACCAACTTAACTTCGGCATTATTCTAGATAGATCCATATAGAATAATCATTGGCATGAATCTTACATTTTAAGAAAAGTAGGCTCTTTAGATCGTCACGGAACTTCTTGTTTTAACTGGTATGGACTTCGTTTTGAGAAAGGAATTCATAATAAAAATCAATCATTTAAAACAAAAATAATGGAATCCAGTCGAAATGGATGTCAAATTAGCAGGTGAAAAGCTAAAGGCAGTAGCAGACTTCTGATACTTAGGAAGTAAAATAACCAGTAGTGGACGAAGCAATGGAAATATAAAACGTAGGTTAGCACAGTCAAGGAAACCTTTTGTTCAGGAAACTGTTGACATCAAATATAGATTTAGGTATTAGAAAGTCATTTCTGAAAGCATTTGCTTCGAGCGTGGCACTCTATGGAAGTGACACTTGGACCGTTAGCTCAGAAGAAAAGACGAGATTATAGGCATTTGAACTGTGGTGTTACAGGAGAATGATGAAGGTTTGGTAGATAGAGTAACATATGAAGAGATATTAAAGACGAGTGGGACAGGAGATATGTTTCTGGTGACTGATAATGAAGAGAAGACACCTGAAAATAAGATTGACGCGTTACAAAAGTTATTACGAACTTCTGTAATCTATAGTATAGTAGAGCCATCCTTACATCCGACTTGAAGTTTCAGTGCTGCGCTACGGCTATCTAGCGGTCAGAAATGAAATCACTTTAACTAACCAATTACAGGCAGCCATTCATATCGATACATATCTCGACAAATCAAGTTTCGTTCACCATGTCGCGATTTGGCGAACGATACTCGATTTTTGGTGAGATATCGATTGGAATGGCTGTGTCTGTAATTGGTTAGTTAAAGTGATTTCATATCTGAACGATAGATAGCTGTAGCGCAGCACTGAAACTTCAAATCGGAGGTAAGGTTGGCTCTACTAAACATGTGAGGCTATATATTTGTGCATAAGTGTAATTCATTAACTCGTACATTAATTAAGCCTAAGTAAGCAGGTTCTGATGGTGATCGCTTGACGATCGAAGCATGTCATCCAATTAAGTTCCCGCCATCTTTGTACATAAAAGCTTGTTATTTTGTGATAAATATCTCAAGTAATATTTCTCATGCTAGGGCATACAAATACTTGTTTTCCCACTAAATGTAATTGGACACAATTTATGTCGACCGACTGGAAAGTTTTCTTTATGGGGAAATGAAGGCAGGTTACATAGGCTACAAATTATACAAAAAAGAATTATTGCCTAATATGAAAGTACATACATTGGAGAACAGAATCCCAACATTTTGTTTCAAAATTCGATCTACAAATGTCATTTAAAATTACAATCTCTTGGGCTGCAAATTGGTAAGAATCCTTTATGAAAACTAAACATTGAAATTTCTGAGTTAATCATTCTTAGCACTTAAGATACAATTATCGGAAAATCTACTAAATAGATGCTAGCAAAAGTTTACACATTTGATCTCCTAACTAGTGTGAAGATTTTGATGGAACAGAATTTTAATATAATGCTTACAAAAATATTTGTGCTTAAAAATGTCCATTTTATTTTCTTGAAAAAATTTTAAGTTCAAAATTTCACAGAAATTCAGTGATATCCTTTTCCAAAATTTCGCTGCATGTAAATGTTTTCTTACTAACACAGATTAGTTCTATATACAAAAATTGACACTCAATACCCAAATGTAGGAGAAAAGTGTACCGAAAAACAAAAGTGTACATAGAAGAACGTAAATGATGATAATTCCCTTATAAGTTACAAAGAGAATCTTAAATACTGCAAAATGATGCCTCAAAGGATTGTTATTATGTGTACTAAATGTCAGAAAGATGTGATACAAATTGTAGAAGTTACACGTATGTGAATTGTGTTCTGTAAAACTTCCTACGTCTCCCCTTAATAGAACAGGGCAATACTGAAAAATGGCTTCTATCAGTTCAATTTTAAGAAAACTTCTATACACACCCAATGACACGGGAATATATGATCACTATGTCACAAAGTCCATAAAATCAACAACAAGAGCGAAGCAATGTGAATAGCCACTACAGTCTTGATAAGAGTTAAGCTCTATTTACAACTCCAGCTTTGTCTTTTACATTGAATCTGTCGGTGGTTTCCGAGTTGTTGAAGCACATTCAAATAAACTAGGTTCTCTCTTCATTACACCGCCCTTGGTGTAATTATCCGTTTGTGTGAGTGTATCCTTCCCCAGCAAGTGAAGTGAGGCGTGCTGTTGACGGATCCGATGGTGCGCTCCTCTGGCGCACGACCCACTAACTCTGGATTAGCCACAAGCACTTGAAAGCAGAATTATTATGCGTTAACTGGTAAACATTTACCGAATAAAGTACGACTCATTTGATGAGTCCTCATGGCTGGTGCGAATGTTGCCTCCTCCTAATTAGACCCCTTGATGATAGAAGCACGCCAACACACAGTTTACCGAGTCTCACCTGTGTGTGGAGAATAAACATACAAGTCATTTTATGTTCGACGATGTCGATATGTAAATGTTATATGTCACAAAACTGTATCATAATGGGAGTCATTAAAGTACTACTTTTCATTGTAACACAGTTTCTCCAACCAATCAGAGCTCAATATTTTCATTCATTGACCAATTAGGTAAGGATAGCACATGTCGGATATGAATTACATGATTTGAAACTTGACGTTGTAGCCTTTATTGGATCAACCATTGTAGTTACATTGCATAAACGAATTGGGCAATATTGCAAAAGAAATACACTGTACCTTAATATCCGCAACTCCAATATCTACACATATTGCCTTGCATTCGTAAGATTTCGCCGACAATTTTTGTGAATGCTGTTGTTGACATAAACACACCAGGGCGTCAAGGAGGAAGCAGGCGTGTGGCATTAGTTCCACGGAAATTATAATCCAGCTCTCTGTTCAGTAAATTGATTTCTTATGCGAAACTTTCCCGCCAGATGTCATAACTGTTCTATTTGGAACTCAATTGATTTTCCTGCCGTTGACATTCTATACGCATCGAATTTGAAGATTAACTAGTTGATAATAAGATACATTTAAATTTTAAAGCGTTTATAACAGCCTTTTTTGTGTTATTCGAGCAAAATAACAAAATGATCCAACATACAGTAGTTCATGGGCGCTATCTTTTGTTGCTACTTCAAGATAAACAATGTTTCAAAGCTTTGGTATTCGTTATTGGGTAGAGATCAAATGCTCAGCCCACACAATTCCCAAGAAGAACAATTCGACCGACAGAATCTCGACAGATATTTAGGAATATTTATGTTAGAACATAATAAACATAAACATTCGTATGCAACTCGCCTGAAATGGCAATTAAGACACTCGTATGGATATTATAAAACTCGCTTCGCCCGTTTTATAAATATACTCGTGTCTTAATTATTACCATTATAGGCGAGTTGCATAATGTACTATTATGCTTCTTGGATCAAATGTGTGAGGGCTCCTGAATACCAATAATATTCAAACATTTTAACATTTTGTTTGTGCGCCATATTAATCTACGGAATATTTTTTAGCTTTTTAAAGGAACATTTAATTTTACGTGTCTCATTCCTGATACTTTCCCAAAATCGTGCGTCCTGTTAGTAAACCCTCCAAAGTATATTTTATTAGACGAAACATACAAAAATATTTAATAAAGAATCTGGATTGGAAGCGACGGCAAAGGGACATGGAACAACCCCAAAATGGATGTTAGTGCAAAGAGAAATCCTATGGTAATGACATGTTCCAAATTCCGGAAAATTCTTTAATTCCAATTTTTTGCTAAAATGCATTTCAAGATCGCGGGTTAAAACGCGGCCGAAATCGTCGGATTTATTTAAGAGCGTTAAAATACTTCAGTATGCCTTCCTTCGGAGGGGAAGTGTAGCCGGCGGTTCCATGTCATAGATTTATGGCATGTAAAATATTCTTCCACTAACATAACTTGTGTGAAGCTAAATTTCTAGGTCAGATTTCGTTGAAATGCTTTATCTTAGTTCCAACGTTCATCACTAGGTGTCAGTAACATCTGGTAGCGAAAGTTGGAACTACTTGAAATTCAACGGAACTTGTAGCTCACCCCATGGGTGTCCGATTAAAGCAGCTATAGCGTCTGGCGAGCCGAACATGTCCTCGTACACTCCAGGCATTAAAAGCCATACGCAAAATAAATATATACATTTCTAGATGCACTAGGCAGAGAAATAAAAAAAGGTATTCGGAATGGAAGGACTTCAAGGAAGGCAATATAAGAAAACAGGCTCAAAATGGTCGGAAGAGAGAAAGAAGACACACAGCGAAATGATGAAGGAGCACTGGAGGAAGAAGAAAGAACAACAAAGGACTAAACATTGAAATTGGTTCGTGGTCCTCAGAAGTCCCTAACGGAGAAAGAAGAAGAAAAAAACATTATACGTTCTTCTCAGTTTTGACTCACGTTCCAGCCCTCAGACCAAAATTAAATGTTTTGGCAGAGCCTCCGTGGTGACTGCCAAGAAGTTTATCTATATCTCGAATTTCCGATAACTAAAATTAATTTTGATTTCCGAAAGCACTTCGAGATTTCGAAGTTCGACTCTATTTTGTGTCCTCGTGAAATAAACCTGTAAGGTAGGCCTACTTACTTGTTTATGTATAATAAATTGACTTTCAGAATATAAAGGATATAGGCTCTTTGACTTGTACAAGAAGTTTTAATGAAATTCATGAGCTCGTGCTCATTTAAATCGTTCAATTTAGAAGCTCCTAACAAATGTACGAACATCTTATACAAATCGCACATTATCGTGCACATTGTCATTTAATGTTACAGTCATCGGGAACATTTCAGCGTGCTTATAATTAATGGTCAAGTTTTAAGAACTTAGAAGAACTTTGCTGTAAATAATTAATGGAGGAACGCTAGTAAAATTTTAAAGTGAATGTGAAGAAGTTAAGGAAGTACAATTCGATCCATGATAAATATAAATGCAATCCATCCATGTCAGGCCATCCCTTTCGAACAACGCGTCATCAAGGAATAGACCAACATTTGAACACTCGATATCCTGAAAAGTAATCGTCTGATTTGAAAACGAATCACTCCACCGAACGTATTTCCTAAACACATGTCATACTCATGAGAGACATCAGTACCATTCAATTAAAAAGAAAAAAAAGTTGGTATCAATATCTCGGTGATTAACAAAGCAGCGGAAAGATGTGCAACTTTTTATATGATGATGATGATGATTATGATAATTGTAGTTTTAAAGGGCCTAACATCTAGGGTCATCGGTCCATAATGGTTTGGGTGATTGAGGAAAAGAATGAAAATGTCGTTAAACCTAAAACTGAACCTAATGACTAGCTTACTAGAAGAAAATAATAATGTTAAAAGGTAAAAAGAGAAATAATGGACAGGAGGAAAAGTAATGTCCTCAATCCACGAAGAATGAGGATTGAGGGGCTTGGAAGGAAGGTGAGCTATAAAAGACAGAGAGGAAAGGGAAATAGAAGAGAGCCCGCCCCAAAGTCAGTAGAAAAAGGAAAGAAAACGGACCCATCTCAGGAGTCCCTCGGGGTCGCCAACTCCCTAACTCACCAGCCGTGAGCCATTGACGGTGTAGCTCTATCCAGGGTGCACCAGAAGTGGTGGGGTTGCACACATCCTGACTTTTTTAGGGTCTTGAGCAGAAAGCAGGAATTATCATGAAAAGAAAAGAAGGCTGACCCCTTGAAGAATGAAGGTATCAGGAAAAATGAGACAAGGGCCAATTCAGGCGGGAAATTGAAAGACTTCCTAGGCCTCGGATACCCTAATACTGTCGGCGTCGGAAGAGAACAATTAGTGTTGACCAAGGGACTTACTTGACTTGACTTAGTTCCTCTTGTTCCGTCCGGAACATAGGGCATCCGTGAAATGTCTCCATTGTGGTCTCCGACTTGCAAGTGCGTTAACTTCCTTCCGACTTTTCCCCGCTTCTGGTGCCTCTTCTTCGGTAGTCCTCTTCCAGGTCTCTCTACTATGAGCCCTCTAGCACCATTCCCATGCCCATTGTGGGTTCCATTCTAGTGCTGTTCGTTCTACGGATCCTGCTGGCTTCCTCCAGGCATGTCCTATCCACCTCCATTTCCTTTTCTCAATTTCAACCTCTACTTGGAGTTGATTTGTTGTTTCCCAAAGCTCTTCATAGGATATGATTTCAGGTCATCTGATGTCTAAATGCTACGCAGACAACGATTTATAAAAGTCTGTAAAGACTTTGTGATACTTGTAGTAACATTCCACGTTTTACATGCACACAGGAGGATGGATTTCACATTAGTATTATAGATTTTAATTTTTGTCTTCATAGAAATGTTCCTATTTCTCCATATTGCATATAACTGCATAACAGTTCAATTTTAAATTCTAATTCGTGCTTTCACATCTCCCTTTGCTCCTCCTCCTCTTGTGACTACACTTTCCAAGTATACAAAAGAGTCAACCTCGCCGAGGCCGACAGGAAAGAGTACTGAAAGGGGCCTGGCACTAGTAAGTGGAAGCAATGCTGGACTCAGCTGGGGTCCCGTGGTCGCCAACCCATGTCCCGCAAGTTGTGAGCCCCTGGGGGCGAGGGTGTTACTATGAGCCCTATAACACCATTCACAAAAGTGAAAAGAGAATATTGATATCTTTAACAGTTTAGAAGTTATGGTATTTTGACTTTCACGGCCAGTGAATTAAAACTCAGCCATTTTTCTAGGTTTGTGTCGTGTCTTGTGTGGGGTTTCGCCTAGGGCACCAAGCTGGCTCACCAAGGGATTCTTGGTGTCTGTGCCCGGTCCCCTCAGGAGTAGCGAACTGAAACATCAAACAATCTATTCCTTGCCGTAAATATACATTGGTTAACTCAATTTCTTCTTCATAATTTCACAGTCACATTATATTTACAGTATATACTGTATATTCACTCACATTCCTCTTCTCGTCAGTCTTATAACCTACAAATTCTGCATGCACATATAATAACCATATCACTGTTTTAACGTCAAGCTGTTTTTTTAATCAAGAGTTGTATCTTTCATTTTATAACACATTGTAACATATCTGATTTTTCAAAATTCTTAAGTGTCTTTCAGCCTTTAGCCTTTTAGTATTTTAAGTAATTATTTTGATAAAAACTTTTGATAATGATCTCCAATTATAAAATCCGCCTTGTCAAACACTAAGAAGATTAATAATTAAACTAAAACGTACATGTTTCGGTATACGATGATACCCTCGTCTGCGTAGATTAAATAAAAAGAATCTTAAAAACTATGTTAACAAATACAAAGATAAAATGGATATCCTTACAAAGGCATTGGAATGAAAATAAATGAAAGTTCGCAAAAAAAATAGAAAATACATAAAAGAACAAGATTAAAATGTAATGTTTATTTTATTTATCGCATGGCGTATATATGAGTTACAGATTAATATTTACACTATTTATATAGTTAATCGCTTGTGGCGTCCCCAGGAAAAATTCACTTCTATCTCCGTTGAAATGACTCAGTGAGCATTCTTGGGTGATGTGTTTCACACTTTTCCTCTCCTCACCGCAGTCGCAACAAGATGATGACTTTTTCTTCCATTTGTATAGCAGATCTGCACACACACCATGTGATGCATGGCATTTCCGAAGACACTGATGGGGAGAATTGTCTCCATTCATTAGACCATTTCTCAGTCAGGTTGAAATTACACATTACAATATTCTCCGTCGTAAAAAAGTTAATGTTAATCTACCTTCATGGACTGTCTATCGGACGTCGCTGCTGAGAGCTATGTGTTGTTGCTTCCAGCCAGGTATAGGTTAATAATACGGAACAGCGCATACAATTTCAAAAAGATGAAGTCATCCAACCCTGGGGAGAATTCTGCCAAATCCAAATTTCTCGCCATCAATATGTCGCTTTCTTATGCTAAATGGTAAATTTCCCGGTCGCAAAGTGGTATAGATACCAGTATCCATTGAATCAGTGACACCGCATACATTGAACTGCAGTAGTCATGCAAGAAAGGAGCGAATTACAAATCATTCAAAATGAAATACACTGCTCAACAAAAGTTTGGACTACCGCCACCAATTGTATGCTGACGCTGCCATAGAGTAGTGAGACCTCTTACCCCAAGATAAAGTAGATGGTCTCATTCAGAGCTTGTGTGCGGGGAGGACTGATACTGACCATCATGAGATACAGATTTTCAAAGTTTTTGTTTTCAACAGGGACACTTAGAAGCGAGTTCGCTTTGTTTTTGTGCCGTTTCATTGTTATCTAACCACGAATGTTATTGTTTTCAGAAGAACTGATGTTTAGTTTGTTAAGAAGTTATTGGATAAACCTCAAAGATTTTGCTATAAGAAGTCATTGTAGTAAATTGTATATATTCTAAACTTTTGTTCAGCAGTGTATATTGCGACACAATGCTACAAAACCTTTCTCGAGGGATGAGGCGTAGAAGCTATGAAGGTTCTGTTGATCGTTTAATTCAGAAATTCTGTTCAGAATGCACTTGTTTATTAGTCGCGAAGAGCCAAGATTGATATTCTGTTCTGAACTGAGGGTAGAGTTTTGGCGAAGGGCTATGCATCTGAAAAAGCCCTTATCTATAAGTCGGATAGAGCCAAAGATGATAATCTATTCTGAGGATAATTATTATCATTTTTGTTATTATTATTGCTGTCATTCCGGCTTATTTTTTATTCCCACGGTCGGTGAGAGGTTATCGTGTCGGATTACTAACCCAAAGCTTGCAGGTTCGCTCCTGGCTGTGGTAAGTGATTTCTGAAAGCCGGACATACCACGACACACATGTCATACGATCTTGGCATGTTAAAGAACCCATTTGAATTCAGTAGGCCGTGTTAATAATGGAAAAATTAATCTCGGGAATTTCCGGCAACACAAAGTTCCTCATTTCTCTACTAGAAAGCGCTATAGTGTCAAGGAGATTAGATATCTAACCTCCTTGACTTTCATAGTGCTTCAAGGAACAACAAAATTCTACATGCAAGCCGCCCTCTGGTGTCAATTAACAAAGCTTCACCCGTTATCCGAGGTCATACGACATTATTATATTTATATTCCGGCTATCTACGGACCACGCTATTTCATTCAATCACGCATTCAATCTCTCATTTATTCTTTCATTCATTTATTTATTTATATGCAATTAGGGGTCTTTCCCCCGGTGGCAAATGACATATACATACCAAGTAAACAACTATACTTAACAATTAAATAACAATTGGGCTGGAGTATTTACACAAATCGTCAGTCTTTTCTTAAGCACACCTATATGCTTGGGGAAAAGCTCTAAGACTGCGACTAGTAGAGGGTTTCAGTTATCAATGACACGGTTTACGAAAGAATATTTACCATAATTTGTACCCTGTGGTCGGCCCTTAACTTTAAATGAATGATTCCCACCCAAGTTTCTTTGACATACGGGTCACACTGCTACTGGGAAAGTCCTGTATAGTCACTGAACACAAATCTAGCAGCCTTTCTTTGTACCATTTGCAACTCATTGATGAGCACTACTTGATATGGGTCCCAACCGCCGAGCGTATTCCAGAGTAGGACTTACAAGTGACAAATATACTAATTCTTTAGCAGAGATACTACTGTATTTACTAATAATACCCTCATTACAAAATGCAGAAATTTGTAAGCTTTAGAAACTACACATTTCAATTGTCCTTTTACATTTCTTTGTGCCTGTGCTTTAACGTTTGCTCTGTATTCCCGCATTCATTTCTTAAGCTGTTATTTTCTCGCTTCAGCATGTTTTGCCAGTTTTTAGTTTTGGATTATTATTATTATTATTATTATTATTGAAGGATTAAAATCTTTGATAAACATCATGGTGGTCTATCTGAGGGGAAGGGTGATTAAGAGGGAAGGCATGAGATGGGGGATGAAATACATTCTAGGGGAGGCATTTAATCATTCTAAAGGAGTTTAACTAGCAGAGAGGATGAAAGTCAAAGGCATAAAGGAAAGTAGAGCTGTGGCTGTTTGAAAGAACCACTTGCGAGGGTTGGTTTGATTAACGGGTAGAATTTTGATAATTTAATTTGGAACTCATTTGATGTTTGGTAGAAGGGTTTACATTGACTCTTAAAGCCACCGGCATTTCCGCTCAGCGGCGATGGTGTAGTGCTTGGCGTAGCCTAGAACAGTCAGAGCAATTAACGCAGTGTACCCCTCACTCAGTTTTGTGACAGGGAATTAGAAAGTGGTGGAAGGAGACTTAAATTATTATTTCCTTTTTTATTTACTTACCAAAGTATACTAACAAAAGAACCTTCTATGGTCATTTCATGTGGCAATGCTAAAAGGAAGATAGGTCGATTGTCTGTCAGTCTGGCCGGACGTTTACTTACAGATCAATTGAACACGGCTGGATATAATTTCACGTAATTTGGTTCTTTATAGAGAGAAACCCAGAACTGATAGCTGCAAATAGACAAGATACAGCCCACAGATTAATTCATTTGTTTGCTAATAAGTTATTGAGGTTTTAAAGGGCGGAACAGCGAGGTCAACTGCCCCTCTTAACACGGGTTAAAGTGTAGACTACAGATTTAGAATTGAATTGAAAATTTAGAGACGGACACCTAAATAATATAAATACCGAATATTGTACCCATGCGTATAATCTCGATGGAAAATATGCTTCTGCCTCCAGCTAGCTTCAGGTCTCAGGCGTATACCGTCTCCCCAATTGAGCAGTGCATACTTTGGATTTGAGGCTACAAGGTATCAACTCTACAATAATAAGGCACAACTCTATTCTAAAACTTTAATCCAGTAAATAAAATCATGGCTTTAACAAATAAAACAATCCCCATAACCATAAAACAAAAGCAAACAAAAATTACTTTCCACAATCCACCAACATGAACATAAATATAATCATAATAAAAATCATATCATGCCACAAAGTTTTACCCTTATGTGAGCTTCACAAAGATATTCTAGTGCGCTGATGCACGTACAACTTCACAAACAACTTTTACATTGACATACTACTGTCATCCAATGTGACTTCTTTAATTTCACAAATTAATTATTCCTTAACCTCTTTAGTTTTGACAAATATGTGTACCGTGTGTGTTTTGATCTTTCTCTTCCCACCAAATGCGTCATGCATTAGCCTATTCTGGTGTTGCACCGCAAACTACGTGCAACTCCATATTTATGTAAGCTACCCCTACTCCACTATTTATATAGTCCCACTGCATGCTGTTGTGATTTCATATTAAAGACGTTATATTATAGCTGTGTCGGGTGGTACAATAAGACTACCTTGCGCGCGTAGCCTGTGGCATCTGGTAACCAACTTCATTAACTTGGCGTCAGTGACAGTGCAAATACATCGTCTAACCATTCGTCAGATAGCTAAAATAATGAACCATCAGGATGATCTATAATTATCCATGTGTTCTTAAACCACATGGCTACGTTACTCAACATAACAATATTTCAATCCATGTCATTTACAGGGTCTAAATCTGTTCCTTTCAACTTGTATTTACGGTTCATCTGACCGTCTCTCTCAGACCCTCTACCCGAGCGGTCGGTATACAATAGACTGTGGAATGGGGTTCCAACAATTATCTCGCCCCTCGCTTCAAGTTTGAAGGCTTTCCTCACTAAGCAGTAAAGATTTACAAGACAAATACTGTTGTTCGAACGACACACATATCCCAAAGGATGTTAATTGAATAGTATGCAAACAGGTAGTGAATGAGCTTTATAATTATTCCTGCCCCGAGGATAAAATAATTACTGGCACCAACAGGTCCATTCAACATGAAGGTACGGGGTTCGCAACACATTAGTCTCATAGGCAACCGTGGTCTCAAATAATATGCGGTCAGCCCAAATGCTGCCGATTTTGAGGTTCGCTTCAATAAGCCGAATCACTCACAATAAGTTCTCGGGGAACCAATTAGAGTATTGAGGTGTCCTCGTTTGCCTCATACCTAATCAAGGGATTCCAACCCGGAACATTTATATCCTTCATCAGAGTTAGGGTCCAACACTAAAACTCTGGCACAAAGTATATCTCCGCTATGCCCCCGGCATAGGAGATTTCATACGTAGAATAGACCACCTGGCTCCTTTAACTAATGTACGACCTCCGCCCTCTAATATTAAGAGAAATCTATCAATTTACTCTATAAGCTTCTCATATAAGCTGCAAATTCAATTCACTAAAAGCTCTTTCATCCCTGGCCTAATTATTGAATATTAATACAATATTCTTATATAGAACTCTTTCCTTAATTACCGTAATGTAATCTTACTGTATCATCTTACTGCTTAGATCGATAAGTCTTGCAATTAGCGTAACTATTTCTCGCTTACAACATTTATTATTTCCTGATGCGTTCATTCATACTTTTAATATTCATTATTATTATTATCATTAATCTCACTGACATAAATGACCAAAATCATTCCTTATTATTATTTTCACATAAATTACCAAGAATTCTTCCTTATTATTACCTTCACATAAATTACCAAGAATCCGACACAACTAAACGTCTTAAAAACTCGAACAATCGTGTTCGTTGCATTTACATAACTGATTGCCATTCTTAATTGATAGTGGTAACGATTACTCCACTTAATGATGCAAATTAACATCTCAACTTTATGAAAATCAACACAATAATGATTAAACCTGGAGGATCTCCCTCCTAATCTGATTCTTACTGGCATCTTTACTGAAATCACCAACATGCAGTGTCCTATGTTCATTAATTAAACATAATCTGTGGGGTACTCACATATCTCTACAGGCTCCTTATGGTGGCTCCAACCAATCATATTCTTCCAGCTGGCCTGCCATTTGCAGGTTTAACGTGACATATTTATCTTGAATACACACATTTTATGACACATATTTTCTGTTAACAACACGGCACGTTGCATTTCTCTAAGGAAGCTATCGCTCCCACACATGTGATACTTTATAACACTTATACAATCACTATTTTAAAAGATATTTTACATATGCTTTACACATAACACACGACACTTTATACACTTTTCATTGTTGAAATTCCCTAGCAAAGATCAAAATTGCAGGTATCGATGGCATCTCCCGTGCTCCTATCAACTCCTGATTGAAAGTCTGGTTTACCTGCTCTCGGAATTCACCAACAGTTCTTATCCATACTCCTACGGTAAGCTCCCTGCGTTGCATAAATATGCTAACAACCGTCCTGAGCGTGGTTATTTGGTATACTTATGACATTACCAACTGCTTCGTAACGTTTCTTTTAGTGCATTCCATCGTAATTACACATATACGATCATTCAATATTTTACATTGCGCTAACACTGTGCATAACTTTACATAGATTATTATTTACAATAGTTCTGCAACTTATCTCACACGTTGCTTCCTAAATGAACACACATTGTTCATACTGTTTACAAAACTGTGTAGCGATGACTATTTTCAACTCTCGGTGACAAACTATGTCCAACTGTGTAAGCTGCGTTAAGACTGGCTGCAATACTGGCGTGCGCCTGGCATGATGACTGTGTAAAACTGAGTAAGACTGACTGCCAACTGAGCTCAACTGACCCCTCCGTCAAGGGTCGACTCCCTTATATTGGATTCCCACGAAAAGTAGGGCGAAATTTTCCCTCGTCATCCCGGCTCCTCTCACAGCGTGATTCTGGTCTCGAAACCATGATCATCGGGTTCCTTTGTCATCACAGATCCCAGAACTACCTGCGTGCAGAAGAATCGCTCGTCCAATTAATTAATATTAATTCCTTTCTCCATGGCTTGGGGACGCTATCTTACTGGGAATCCCAGGCAACCTTCTCAAAACTCGCCGCGAACAATGATAGTTCTACGGTCCTTCCGCACTTCCTTAATATGCGTCAATTTCGCAGATTAAAGGCTCTAAAATTAGCCTTTTGGCAAAAGATTCACCTGTGGACAACTCTCAAGTCAATCCGTTACTCCAATCACGAGTAATCAATGATTTTCCTGGCTATCTCTCCCCACCAAACTCAATGCTATTCTCCGTCGGGGAAGAACTGGGTCATTATTCAGGCCCTCACCCTCACCCAGACAACATAACGAGGTCAGAGAGATGGACGTGGCTCCACTGAACACCTCCCACAATTCTGGGCCAATTTGTAAAAATGTCAACTCTGCACTTGCAGTGATCCAAGCCTCGTATAGCCTACACCAAGTAGTCTAATAATGCAGTATTCTGCTCAATTTCCCTTCATTATTTTAGTAAATAATGTCACTGCAACTGAAATCACACCAGTGATTTAATATACACTTCTCTCTAGGGGTTTTTACAATGAAACTCCCTCCGCAGACTTCGGGTTCGTTCCCTGGTGGAACCTTTATACTGAGATCACAGTCTCTGAGAACCACGTTCGATTCCAGTCAGCATAACCTCCTCGGGTTCATATTCCCCTTGCGAAACTTATAAAAGTCAATTGCAAGTGGCTTTCTATAAGTAACCAGCTGACTGTCTATTACTGTCTGTGTTTACATCTGGGGTCCTTCACCTCGTCTGGCTGCGAGTAGGTTAGTACAGCTCCCCATTCCACTCTACGCTCTTTCTAAGCTGTTCATTCTCCAGGCGGAGGGTCGTATTTATTGCCTCAACCTCTCTCGCCGCTGCAACCATTTCTTCATAGAATTCTCGCAGACACTGGCATCTTTGTTGTTCGTCCCTTCCACTGGGCAAACTGTCTGCTTCTCGTTCCGTCTTGCCGCTCGAACTTTCAGTTCTGACTGCCTGGCTGACTTCGCTCTCCACGTTGAGTTGGGTGTGCGTTATTAATACATCTTCTTGTTCGTCGAATTCTTCTGGCGGATAATAAACTTTTAAATTTGCTACATTCATAACGACCTCGTTTCCAGTTTCTAAATGCTTTAACCTGTATGCATTGTTCTGTAGGTCTCTTATCACCTCGAACGGGCCGTGGTAAGCAAAAATGAACTTTTTATACTTCCGTGCCTCTGGATCTGAACTGGCGGGTTTTTTAATTAACCCTTTCTCTCCGACGAAAAGCGGTCTATGATACCTCTTCGCACGATTTCTTCTCTGACGTCTCTCCGCCTGTGCTTTGAGATATTCGAAGGTTCGTTGGATCCTCAATTCTCTACCTGGCTGTGCATCTACTGGTAATGGAATGACACCATTCCACGGTCTCTCCGGTCTCTGATCTAGATGTAGAGTCACGGGAACCTGACCTGTCGCCTCATGTACGGTATTATTTATACAGTATTCAATGACTTCTAGAAATTCAATCCAACGTCAATTCGCTTCAGAGCAGTAGATCTTCATGTATTTCTGGATCTCTCTCATTACTCTTTCAACTGGACTTGCCTCAGGATGGCGAATGGTAGATAAAATCTGCCTAATTCCTAGAGTTTCCAGTTCTCGACGAAATTCTGCACTTGTAAAGCAACTTCCGTGGTCCGAGAGAATGTTATCCGGCTTCCCAAGAATCGGAATAACTCTCTCTTTCAGGCGTTTCAAGACCTGCTTTGAACTTGTCTTCTGTATGGGGCATAATACCACCATTTTCGAAAATACATCCATGGCTACAAAAATGTGTCTATTGCCTCTACGTGCTCTAGGCAATGGTCCAAAGTTGTCTATGCTCAATAGCTGCATGGCTTCTCCGGTAACAACGGGATAGATCGTTGCCTCATTAAAAAAGGATTTGGCTTTACCCTCTGGCATAGATCACATGTCCTAATAGCATTTCTCACCGTTTCTCTTAACTTAGGCCAAGTAAATGCTTCCTTCAACAGAGCACAGATTTTATCTATCCCTGGATGACCAAATGCTCTGTGTGCTAGCCACACCAATCTCCTCTGCAAAGATGCAGGAATCACAATCCTTTGACGTGTATGATCTACATCATCCCACTTGTGTAATATCTGATTATACCATATATAATCTGTTGCCAATGCCTCTGCCTCTCCGTATCTTGCAGTCCCCCTTGCTAAGCGTCCCTCAAAGTAATCGATCATCATCTTCAACCACGGGTCTTCGCGTTGTAGGTTGGTAAGATTCCTTAAGTCATCCAACGTCTTCTGATCTCGATTCTCAATCTGGACAGCTAACGCTTCCTCTTCTATAGGGTAACGGCTTAATATGTCCGGTATTACATTCTCTTTCCCTGGACAGTATTCTATTTCCACATTAAATTGCTGAATATACAGGGACCATCTTGTCAATCTCTGGCTAGACAAGTCTGTTTTTAACAAAAATATTAAAGCTTTATGGTCTGTTCTGAGGACTATTTGGAAGCCATACACGAGTTTATGCCAAGATTGCAACGCGTACAAAATTGCGAGCAACTCTATCTCTGTAATCGTGTAATTTTTCTCATGGGCTTTCAGTCTCCTGCTTATAAAGGCAATAACAACTTTCTTTTCAGGCTGGTCAACATTTTCCTGGAATAGCATCGCTCCGATCCCAATAAGTGATGCATCCGTCTGTATGATGAACTTCTGGGTATAATCCGGGTATCCCAGCTTCACATATTCCAAAAGCATTTGTTTTGACCTCACGAATGCTTCCTGACATTGCTCCGTCCAATTCCATCTGCCGCCTTTCTTCAATAGGTCCTGCAGGGGTGCTACTGTCGCAGTATAGTTTGGGCAGTGGTTCGAAAAGAATCCAATTACTCCCAAATACTGTCGGACGTGCTTAACTTTCGTGGGTCGAGGGAAATTTTGAATTACCTCCAATTTATCTGGATTAGGCTTCACTCCATTTGCATCAATAACATGCCCTAGGAATTTGACTTCCCTCTGACAGAAGTGCGATTTCTTGATATTAACCTTAAAGTTAGCTTCTCGAAGGTCATCTAGCAACTTCTTCAGGTCTCTCATGTGCTCCTCCAGAGATTCTGATGTGAGTAGAATGTCGTCTACACATCTGATGGTACTCTCTTTCACTTCATCTGATAGATTGCGATCTAACGCTCTTATCAGTGCTGAACCAGCTGTATTCAACCCAAAAGGTAGCCTTAAAAATGTATATGTATGTTGATCAAACATAAATCCTGTCAACAGACTAGTTTTCTTTTCTAATTCAAGATGATGGAAACTGGATGTGATGTCCAGATTTGTGAATACGGTTTTCCCTTTGAACTTCCTGAGGATCTCTTTAATAGGTGGCACTTGGTCAAATTCTGGAATAACCTTCAAATTTAAATATCTCAGGTCCAGGCAGACTCTGACAGTTCCGTCTGTCTTTGGTACAATTACCAATGGACTTACATAAGGCGTAGGTGTCTTCTCAATAACACCGGCCTCCAACATCTCCTGAATTGCCTCTTTCACTTTAGCATAATGCTTTTCTGCTATAGGGTAGGGTTTCTGCCTAAATGGTGTCCAATCACTGACTTGAAAAGCATAAGTGAAGTTCTTTATACGACCAGGTCTCGAATCAAAGACTTCCTTCTGTTCCAGTAATAACTGCTTTAAATTTTCCTTCTCTTTTAGCCCAATTTTCGCTTCTTCTAGTTTTTCCGAAATGTATTCTTCCAGTTTGGGTTCCAAATCTTTCTCCAGGTCTGTGGCTAGTGTTTTCAGCTCTTGTTCTAACTGC
Source organism: Meconema thalassinum (assembly GCA_946902985.2). NCBI lineage: Eukaryota > Metazoa > Arthropoda > Insecta > Orthoptera > Tettigoniidae > Meconema > Meconema thalassinum. The sequence continues at coordinate 2,998,845 of CAMPQE020000003.1, read as the reverse complement.
TCAATAACTAACACTTCTTCTTCAGCCACCTCTCTGTATGTATGCCATACTTGTTCACTTGACCCTGGTTCAATCTCATTGAGTGCGACCTCCAAGCCTTCAGCTTCTTCATCTACATGGAACATAACCCTGTCCTGTGCTAGGTCGATTATGACTCTGTATTCCCTTATAAATTCTGCCCCAATAAGTAGGTTATAAGGCAATTTGTTTACTAACAGAAAACTCTGTGAGAATATAGAGCTTCCTATCTGTAAATCTAGGAATACCTGATATTTACATATCATCGTTCGGTCTGGAATTATCCCTTTTATCTTGACACTAGAGATCGGTATTTTCAAAATATTCTCTCTCCGGGCTATTTCATCATATAGGGCTTGTGTCATAAGGCTCACTGTTGACCCTGTGTCTAGCAGACTTCTTAGTTTTAATCCTGCCACCCTTACTATTACAATAGGCAATTCTCGCTTGACCATGACCTGTGGTCCTCCTGTATCCTCAATTAGCTCTTCCGGTTTGGCTATCCATTTGATGATGTTAACAACTTCCATCCCTCAGTCTCGAACTCTTCTAATTTTGGCGTTTTTTTTTCTTCAGCCCCCGTCCCCTTGGAGTTTCTTCTCTCCTGTTCGCTGCGTTGTAGCTCCAAACTCTTAGCTCCATCTCCATATCTGTCTGGCGATGTCCTGTTCTGCATAACTTCTTGCCAGCGGACTTGTTGTTTCTGAGGCTCATCTCCCCTCTCCTCGAGGTATCGCAAAGAAGCGTGATATCGTTCTTCTACCTCGTCATCGAAGTTACTTCTTCTTTCTTGGGGTCTCCAATTTCTATTGTTGCCTTCTTGGCCATTATTACCTCCATTGTTTTGGTACGGTTTACCCCTGGTATTCGGCTTATTCCACGAGTTTCGACCTCTTCCTCCTCTATTAGCATTCCCTTTGTACTTTGACTGCCATCTTCTGGGTTCCTGTTCCCATTGCCGTCCATAGGAATCTAATGTTTCAGTGCTCGTAGCTTTGTCGTTCCTTGGAGCTTGCTGTTGGTCAGTCTGCGTGTTGGTCACGTGTACCTGTTCCACGGTTCGACTCTGACGCATCGTATTTGCTGTTGTGAGGTCCAGTTGTCTTAGAACTGTCTCCATTTCCATAGCAGTCTTCGCATTAGCCGAGATTAGCAGTCTTTTGATCTCGTATGGAAGCTGCTTGGCGATAGCAATACATAGCTCCAGTTCGCTCGGTTTTTGATCTAGTTCTTTAAAGCGACACATCTGCGATATGAAGAATTCTGCGTACTTCGTTGGGTTGTTGGTACTGTATTTCTTTGCATATAAATCCAACCGTAAATTCTGTTGGGTCGCTGCGTCCCAGTATCTCTTCAAAAATGCCTCCCGAAACTCCTCAACAGTATCGAAAGTGTAGCGGAAGTTGCGAAACCATAATGCGCACTCCCCCTCTGTTAATTTTTCTATAGCACGTAGCCTACGCTCCTGTGGTATTCGTGCATCATTCAGATATTCAGTCACTTCCTTCAACCAATATTTTGGTGTCATGTTACAATGGCTACCTGAGAATTTCCTTGGTTTTTCTTCGCTTGCCCTTATGACGTTTATCACCTGGGTGTGCATAGCATTTTCATGTGGCGTTGATGCCGCAACTGGTACACCTGGCGTCATATAAGGACTTTCCCCTGGGCCTGTAGCATTCCTGCTTATAGGTTGGGTTTCTAAGTCTGCCCACCTTGTTTTCCTCATATCTTCTATGCTGCCTTCACTTGACTTAGGATCTTTCAGAAGTGTTTCCTCCTGTGCTATTATCCTAGTCTCCATTTGACTGTGGCGCATTTCTGCTCTTTCCAGACGAGTAATGACTTCTTTCTCTATTCTTGTAAGCCTATCTCGATTTTCCTCGGCTACTTGAAAGATTTTCTCCTTGTCTTCTTTCAGACTTTGTTTGATATGGGAGATTTCATCCTCTACATCTTCCTTAATTTGAGCAAGGGTCTTGTCGCTTGCCTCTGTCTTCTGGCCTTCTCTCACTTATAGTTCTTCCCTCAATCCTTTGATTTCTTCTCGAATGTGTCCATTGACCTTTGACATTTCCTTCTGGACCTTAATAATTTCACCTCTATTCTCCTCTTGCCTTTTGTTGACTACAACAATGTCATTCTGAACTTGGTCCAGTTCTTGGTGAACTTTACTTATCTGACCCTTCATGTTTCCTACCAGTTCTTTACTCTCGTTAACAACAGCCTTGATTTCACCTATTTCGTGGCATTGACCTAATATATTCTGGTCCTGTTTCTTGAGATCACCGTTAATTGCTCTAGCATAGCTTTTCAATTTCTGGTCCCATTTAGAGTCGTTCTCCTCTAATCTCTGGTCTACCGTTCTCGTAAACTCTGAAAATTGTTTCGCTTGGCGTTCGAGATTCGCCTCATTTTGGATTTGAATATCCTTAATGTCGTTAGATAACGCGTCTAACCTACTGTTGGTTTCATCCTGAGCATGCTTACACGCTTGTAAGTTACTTTCAAGTTTGGCTTCTATGGCCTCGAACCGTTTATCTGTTTTAACCTGCATTTCCGATACAATGCTAACAACAGTTTCTGTTACTTCGGTCTTAATAATCTCTTGCATTTGACCTAACTTATTATTCAATTCAACTTTATTTGCATCTAACCGATTGTTTATTTCAACCTTATTTGCATTAATTGCCTCCTGATTGGCGTCTAAACGAGTGCTCAATTCACTCTGGTTATCATCTAACCGAGCGTTTATTCCGTCCTGGAAAGCCTTAGCTTCCAGCCTATTCTGCTCGTTAACACCATCAAAATGCTGTTTCAACCCTGCAATCACCTGCAAGATTTCCTCCGCACCTGACATTTTCACAATAATACTTAAATATGCAGGCAGGCTTCCTGGAAAAATGTGTGGATATGTTTCGAAGAGAAACATCAAACACTGTACACATATTGTGAAGTCGTACAAAACCTGATAATATTATGATAAATTGTGGATCTGGTATGTAGCGCTCATACCCTTGGGTAATCCTCTTCTCAATAGAGAGATTCTGCGTTACATCAAAAGCCTACTGAACTCAAAATCACTCAAACACAGTTTGAGGTAAAAAAACAATTACTATGGTTTTACCCATGAAATACCTTAAAATATCTATGGGTTTTCCCTAAATCCCATAATCCCCACGCAATCTGGGCGCCATGATAAATGTAATGACATGCCTTGCCCCACCCACGTTGGGCGCCATGATAATTAAAAGATGTAATGATGTCAAGTATGCCATGCATGTGCAATGCCAAGATCGCTCATATTGCACTGACGCAGGCGGTTCCATAATGAATTAATACCGCTCAACGTTGCTTGGGCCATGATAAATGAATAGATGAATAGTCATGGGAGGTGGTCCACGTTAAGACATCGCAGCAACCTTCCAAGGTCTCGGTTGTACTGTCGAATGCCTCACTTGAGTCTCGCCATGATAAATCTATGCATACAAGACGTATTGCATTATCAAAATTTATATTGTGCGTATCAGAGCTTAGCTAGAATTAGGAGCCGTCATTCCCTACTTCGTTAATTATTACTTTAATAGAGTTGTGTGCAATAGATATAGACCGACTTTAGTTGTACCTATAGCTCAAATCACTGTACAGGACATCATTTTCCATGTACCCATGCGTATAATCTCGATGGAAAATATGCTTCTGCCTCCAGCTAGCTTCAGGTCTCAGGCGTGTACCGTCTCCCCAATTGAGCAGTGCATACTTTGGATTTGAGGCTACAAGGTATCAACTCTACAATAATAAGGCACAACTCTATTCTAAAACTTTAATCCAGTAAATAAAATCATGGCTTTAACAAATAAAACAATCCCCATAACCATAAAACAAAAGCAAACAAAAATTACTTTCCACAATCCACCAACATGAACATAAATATAATCATAATAAAAATCATATCATACCACAAAGTTTTACCCTTATGTGAGCTTCACAAAGATATTCTAGTGCGCTGATGCACGTACAACTTCACAAACAACTTTTACATTGACATACTACTGTCATCCAATGTGACTTCTTTAATTTCACAAATTAATTATTCCTTAACCTCTTTAGTTTTGACAAATATGTGTACCGTGTGTGTTTTGATCTTTCTCTTCCCACCAAATGCGTCATGCATTAGCCTATTCTGGTGTTGCACCGCAAACTACGTGCAACTCCATATTTATGTAAGCTACCCCTACTCCACTATTTATATAGTCCCACTGCATGCTGTTGTGATTTCATATTAAAGACGTTATATTATAGCTGTGTCGGGTGGTACAATAAGACTACCTGGCGCGCGTAGCCTGTGGCATCTGGTAACCAACTTCATTAACTTGGCGTCAGTGACAGTGCAAATACATCGTCTAACCATTCGTCAGATAGCTAAAAGAATGAACCATCAGGATGATCTATAATTATCCATGTGTTCTTAAACCACATGGCTACGTTACTCAACATAACAATATTTCAATCCATGTCATTTACAGGGTCTAAATCTGTTCCTTTCAACTTGTATTTACGGTTCATCTGACCGTCTCTCCCAGACCCTCTACCCGAGCGGTCGGTATACAATAGACTGTGGAATGGGGTTCCAACAATTATCTCGCCCCTCGCTTCAAGTTTGAAGGCTTTCCTCACTAAGCAGTAAAGATTTACAAGACAAATACTGTTGTTCGAACGACACACATATCCCAAAGGATGTTAATTGAATAGTATGCAAACAGGTAGTGAATGAGCTTTATAATTATTCCTGCCCCGAGGATAAAATAATTACTGGCACCAACAGGTCCATTCAACATGAAGGTACGGGGTTCGCAACACATTAGTCTCATAGGCAACCGTGGTCTCAAATAATATGCGGTCAGCCCAAATGCTGCCGATTTTGAGGTTCGCTTCAATAAGCCGAATCACTCACAATAAGTTCTCGGGGAACCAATTAGAGTATTGAGGTGTCCTCGTTTGCCTCATACCTAATCAAGGGATTCCAACCCGGAACATTTATATCCTTCATCAGAGTTAGGGTCCAACACTAAAACTCTGGCACAAAGTATATCTCCGCTATGCCCCCGGCATAGGAGATTTCATACGTAGAATAGACCACCTGGCTCCTTTAACTAATGTACGACCTCCGCCCTCTAATATTAAGAGAAATCTATCAATTTACTCTATAAGCTTCTCATATAAGCTGCAAATTCAATTCACTAAAAGCTCTTTCATCCCTGGCCTAATTATTGAATATTAATACAATATTCTTATATAGAACTCTTTCCTTAATTACCGTAATGTAATCTTACTGTATCATCTTACTGCTTAGATCGATAAGTCTTGCAATTAGCGTAACTATTTCTCGCTTACAACATTTATTATTTCCTGATGCGTTCATTCATACTTTTAATATTCATTATTATTATTATCATTAATCTCACTGACATAAATGACCAAAATCATTCCTTATTATTATTTTCACATAAATTACCAAGAATTCTTCCTTATTATTACCTTCACATAAATTACCAAGAATCCGACACAACTAAACGTCTTAAAAACTCGAACAATCGTGTTCGTTGCATTTACATAACTGATTGCCATTCTTAATTGATAGTGGTAACGATTACTCCACTTAATGATGCAAATTAACATCTCAACTTTATGAAAATCAACACAATAATGATTAAACCTGGAGGATCTCCCTCCTAATCTGATTCTTACTGGCATCTTTACTGAAATCACCAACATGCAGTGTCCTATGTTCATTAATTAAACATAATCTGTGGGGTACTCACATATCTCTACAGGCTCCTTATGGTGGCTCCAACCAATCATATTCTTCCAGCTGGCCTGCCATTTGCAGGTTTAACGTGACATATTTATCTTGAATACACACATTTTATGACACATATTTTCTGTTAACAACACGGCACGTTGCATTTCTCTAAGGAAGCTATCGCTCCCACACATGTGATACTTTATAACACTTATACAATCACTATTTTAAAAGATATTTTACATATGCTTTACACATAACACACAACACTTTATACACTTTTCATTGTTGAAATTCCCTAGCAAAGATCAAAATTGCAGGTATCGATGGCATCTCCCGTGCTCCTATCAACTCCTGATTGAAAGTCTGGTTTACCTGCTCTCGGAATTCACCAACAGTTCTTATCCATACTCCTACGGTAAGCTCCCTGCGTTGCATAAATATGCTAACAACCGTCCTGAGCGTGGTTATTTGGTATACTTATGACTTTACCAACTGCTTCGTAACGTTTCTTTTAGTGCATTCCATCGTAATTACACATATACGATCAGTCAATATTTTACATTGCGCTAACACTGTGCATAACTTTACATAGATTATTATTTACAATAGTTCTGCAACTTATCTCACACGTTGCTTCCTAAATGAACACACGTTGTTCATACTGTTTACAAAACTGTGTAGCGATGACTATTTTCAACTCTCGGTGACAAACTATGTCCAACTGTGTAAGCTGCGTTAAGACTGGCTGCAATACTGGCGTGCGCCTGGCATGATGACTGTGTAAAACTGAGTAAGACTGACTGCCAACTGAGCTCAACTGACCCCTCCGTCAAGGGTCGACTCCCTTATATTGGATTCCCACGAAAAGTAGGGCGAAATTTTCCCGCGTCATCCCGGCTCCTCTCACAGCGTGATTCTGGTCTCGAAACCATGATCATCGGGTTCCTTTGTCATCACAGATCCCAGAACTACCTGCGTGCAGAAGAATCGCTCGTCCAATTAATTAATATTAATTCCTTTCTCCATGGCTTGGGGACGCTATCTTACTGGGAATCCCAGGCAACCTTCTCAAAACTCGCCGCGAACAATGATAGTTCTACGGTCCTTCCGCACTTCCTTAATATGCGTCAATTTCGCAGATTAAAGGCTCTAAAATTAGCCTTTTGGCAAAAGATTCACCTGTGGACAACTCTCAAGTCAATCCGTTACTCCAATCACGAGTAATCAATGATTTTCCTGGCTATCTCTCCCCACCAAACTCAATGCTATTCTCCGTCGGGGAAGAACTGGGTCATTATTCAGGCCCTCACCCTCTCCCAGACGACATAACGAGGTCAGAGAGATGGACGTGGCTCCACTGAACACCTCCCACAATTCTGGGCCAATTTGTAAAAATGTTAACTCTGCACTTGCAGTGTTCCAAGCCTCGTATAGCCTACACCAAGTAGTCTAATAATGCAGTATTCTGCTCAATTTCCCTTCATTATTTTAGTAAATAATGTCACTGCAACTGAAATCACACCAGTGATTTAATATACAATTCTCTCTAGGGGTTTTTACAATGAAACTCCCTCCACAGACTTCGGGTTCGTTCCCTGGTGGAACCTTTATACTGAGATCACAGTCTCTGAGAACCACGTTCGATTCCAGTCAGCATAACCTCCTCGGGTTCAATATAAATAAATAATACAATACAAGATGTTCAGTAATGAACATATAGCCTACTTTCAATGAGTATAATTGAATGTTGGTTGTAGTAGCTTGTTGAAATACAACGTGTTATCCGGATAGTAAACATTGATTGATTGAATCCTCAACTGAATTATATACACACACATACACTAATACAGCCATCACAATAACACAGGTTATCAGACAACATTCAACACTCACCCAAGTACACAGTGCCAAATGACCATGATGTCCATGCATCCCAAATGAAACAACAACAAAAATATCAGCTTCCTACCCAAATCCTTCCCCGTATAAAAGTACACACACTAGTAAGCCTACAGACATCACAGTGACTTGGGTTATCAGACTACACTCACACTCTACACTCACCCAAGTAATCGGGGATACATGACCATGATGCCGCCTAACCCCTCAACAACAAAAACAACAATAGACTCTACCGTGGATCATCGAATATTAAACACTGTATTCGAGAGTTGAAATATGTGGTGTTATTGTACGAGATACATAATATTTTCAATTGCAAATACACACTCTATATGCTTAACATTTTAACGTGTGAGTAGATATCAATGAATAATAAATTTAAAAAATACGAAGTAAAAGAATTTGAACCTGCAGGGATTTGATCTACGAACCTTTAGACTATGAACCCAGGTCGATACCATTACGCTACGGATGCGCTACGATAATACTTGGTTGACAAATGGTTTGGTATGATTGTATCATATTTTGTGTTAAAATCAACGATTTCATTAGCATTTTCTACCGTTTCTATAAAACATTTGATACTAAATATGTATTATATTGTTCAGTAAATTCCTAAAAGGATATAAACTTGCCAAGTTATGGAAATATATGGAAAAATTGCGGCCATTTTGACAACGGGACAGCACGGTCCCACAACGATATGGCACGGTAAGCCTGACCTGTTAGTCACCAGTTGTATATTCTATTCTAATATGCTAATATACAACCAGTCACCTCCTTGTGGACAGTTTTTAAACCTTTATTTATCATACAGTGTATATAAAAAGTTATGGTGTATGATTCACAAAACTATAGCTCTCGAAACAGAGGGAGTTGGAAGGTGCGGGTTGTACCAAAATCTTCTCAATAGTACAGGAAAAATCTTGCATTTCGTGAAAAAAAATGGAAATATATTTATGTATTTAAAAGTGCGTTTAAACAAATTAACAAGACGATAACTCCTAACAGAACAGTGTCGCGTTCACTTCGCATGACAGTAAAGCAGGGAGGGCGGTATATAGACATGGGGGCTCACAAGTAAACTATAATGTTTTACGACCCTTTTAACTACTGAGGCTATTAGAGTCACCGTGGTGACGAAATATTTCTCCTACAAATTTCGCTACATACTACCAATTGTAGTGATAGATTCGTTTACATGCCATACATATCCGAAGGAAGGTACACTGAAGGATTCTAACGCTTTTAAAAATTCGACGACTTTGGCCGGGTTTGAACCTACGATCATGAGCATAGCAGTTCAGCGTGCTACCGACTACGATACCGAAACCCCCATATAACTTATACGATAAACCGATATTTTATGGGTGAGTATTGTAGTTGCTATTATTATTATTTCCTGAAAACACTCGTGAACAGTTACACCTCCTTCTTTGATGTTTCTATCTGCTAAAGTTTACTTCCTCCCATCCTTAATTTAGTTTAACTTTAACGATGAAAGCTTTCGTATCTATCTTTCGTTTATTTTGTCAGCTCCATTCCTCTTCGAAACTCGTTCGAATGTAAGGAAACACCCAAGAACAGTTTTCTACTTAAAACGAATGAAGATGTGAATACTGGAAGCTGCGAAGGTGGTTCCAGTCTCCTCTTTCCTCCTGTTTTACATCTGCTTTTCATTGCTGCGATGTACTTGAACATCAATAGCCTTTTGGCTACCAGACGTTTTCTATATCCCAGAGACATTAAGACACACTGTTTCTTTCAAATCATTCAACCGTGGCGTAGATGGATACGTAAATCTGTGAAAATGAGACACGTAGTTAAAAGCTTTAGCAAATCCACTCCTCCACTCGTTACTCGTGTTTGTAGAGCTACGGCATCCCTTTCGCCTTGCTTGTTCGCAAGAGGAGATATTTTGAGAAACCTCCCACGGTTAATGTCCAACAGTACAATCTACCATGCGCCAATATTTCTATAGTGATAGCATAACTAGAATTTGAATTTTGAATTTTGAATTTGTAATTATTAGTAAAGAACTGGCACTGATGCTAATGCCCTCTACGATAATTTGTTAAGTCAGGTAAAAGGGTAATAAGAAATATTTTTTCCATAAAAACTCACCTTATTTCTCAACAGTCTCCTTCGACAGCTATACATTTGGCCCAGCAAGTTTACAATTTTTTCAACCCATAAAAATAAAATAAAATTATACTCTTCAAGATACTCCATCATGGCCCCGATCACGTCCTCGTTTGATGAAAATTTCTAGCCACGAAGCTAGATGTCAAGTTTGGAAATAGGAAAAGTCACTTGGTGCTAAATCTGGTGAATAGGGTGGTTCAGGAACCAATTAGAACCCCAACTCAAACACTTACGCTATGGAGAAGACTGCTTTTGCCCAAGTGAAAGAGCACTTTCTTGTCTGCCAATCTTGGTCGTTTCTCAATCAGTCCTTTAATCGACCCAAGAGAGCAGCATAATAGGGTCCAATTGTGCATAAACATTTCCAGATTCTGCATTAAAATGTTCTTTCGAATCCGTTTTTCGTCCAATGTCAGCATTTGCGGCACCCATCGCTCACAAAATTTGCTCTTAGTCAGTTTTTCAAGGAGGATGAAATGTACCCGTAGTTGAGATGCTTAAAGCATCAGCTAGCTCGCGCACCTTCATTCTGTGATCTTCCAATACCATCTCGTGAACATTTTCGATGTTTTACTGAGTGGTGACGTCAATTGGGCAGCCAGAGCGAGGTTCATCTCCTTAGCTTCTTCGAGCAGGTTTAAACCCATTAATCCAGAAGAAAATGGTCTTAAATGCTGTCGGCGTCTTCGGTGGCGTAGTTGGTAGCACGCTGAGCATCTATGACCAAGGACGCGGGTTCAAACCCAATCCGAAGTCGTCAGACTTTTTAAGAGCGTTAAAATACCTCAGTTTACCTTCCTTCGGAGGAGAAGTAAAGCCGGCTGTCCCATGTCATAGATTTATGGCATGAAAAAGAGCCTTCCACTACTAAAATTGTGTGAAGCCAAAATTTGTTGGTTAGCTTTGAATAATGTCCTTAAGTTCCAACGATCGTCACCAGGTGCAGGTTGTGATGGCATGTTGTAGTAGAAAAGTTCACAGCTAGGTGTCGTTGACGGTAGCATTTGGTAGCAAAAGTAGGAACTATTTGAAATTATCGTCTGCAGTCCTTACTTGAATTAAAAACAGATAACACACACTAATACAGTCATCACAATTAACACCGGTTATCAGACAGATTAAAAGCCTCCGTGGCTTAGGCGGCAGCACGTCAGCCTCTCATCGCTGGGTCCGAGGTTCAAATCCCGGTCACTCCATGTGAGATTTGTGCTGGACAAAACGGAGGCAGACAGGTTTTTTCCAGGTACTCCTTGTCAACAAATTCATTCCACAAACACTCTCCACTAACATTTCATTTCATCTGTCATTCGTTTAATGATTTAATTATTGCCCCAGGGGAGTGCGACAGGCTTAGGCAGTCGGCACAGTTCATATCCTCGCCGATAGATGGGGGCTTTATGCATTCCATTCCCTGACCCGGTCGGCCGACTGGAAGCAGGCTGTGGATTTTCATCAGACAGATTCTACACATGCCCAAAATACACGGGACTACATGACCGCGATGTCGCAGTCCCTAAACTAAGGAACCAACAAACCATTAAATGCTGGTGCATACAGTAGTCCACATGAAATGTATCCAATTTGGATTTGATTTGTGCAGCTGTCCAACCCTTCAAATGGAAATGTTGAACCCGTGGCTTTATTTTAGGAACCATCCCTGTATTAGCCTGGTTGGGTAAACCACGGGGAAGTACTTCCAGGAATACTCCCTCAAACCAGTTTTAAATTTTTGGGCAGAGCCGGGAATGGAACACGGTTCTCTGCGGCGATAACCAAGCATGCTTTCAACAACGCCACCGAATCCGCCCATTAACAGGGGAAAAAGAAAAACTCATAATGAGAGAATGAAGAAATTTTGGGAAGAGAAGAATGCAAATTCAAATGAAGAGATTTTGGTAACAGAAGAATGCTAATTCAAATTCATGTGTGAAATAGATTCAATCGTGCTCCTAAGTTGGGCATAAGGTCGTAAAAAAGTAATAATTTTAATTTAATTTATTTAATAAATAGAGTGAGTCCGGGAATGTACTCTTCAGCGCCTACATGCGTCTGCGAGAGCTAGCTACAGCAGTTACGTTGGTAGCACGGCTGCCGCTTGCATCATAACAAATAAACAGTAAACTTTGTATTCACCACAGACATTCATAACAGTTGCTGGAACCATTCACAGTACATCACACTTTTTCCGTAATCAGTTTGTTTTAATTCATGAACCTCGGTAACGTTATAAGGGAACAACTGAAGCTTGTCCCTTACAGCTTTAAGTGCTGTCGACTTAGAGATTCCTGTTTGTTGAGCTAATTTTCGTGTGGACTACGCAGCATTATATCGGAGATTTCATCAAGTTTTTCGTCTGTTAAAAGTGTAGGCCTGCCTGTTCCCGGTACATCGTGAACTGAGCCAGTCACACGAAATTTACTTACCAAATCCCGAACGGTATCACGGGTTGGACACTTTGAATTAGGAAACCGCGCCTGAAATCTTAATTTTACATTTTCTGTAAACCGATCGCCTTGGCGAAAAACGTATTCCACAAAAAAAAAAAAAAAAAAAAACAATACTCTCTTCAGTAGTAAACATTACCGCCTGAATACCGTTGCACTTTTCCAATAATCTACCTGAACGCTCGCTTACTGCGATACACACTGAAGAGATACAGGCTCGCTCGCTCATCGCAATACACACTGACAGCCCACATGCGGGAGTCCCCTTTTCAAGGACACAGTGCAGCCAACTAAACTTATGACTCAACCACTCGCAGCTGCACGTGCCCACTGCGGAGAACATTCTCGAGCGCCCTGTACTATTGATAATACATTAACGTGATATGTCTCAAGAATCTGACGGCATATCCGGTACAGATTATTTGTGAGACATATTAATATCATTTACAACATATATTTCAATACAAGAGTGCATGTATGTTACTTTTCAATTCTTTTAATTTATATATTTTAATCATAACTATTGTTTTTTTATGTTTTTATGTTATTTTCATTTTATAGGCCTATACTGTATATAATTTGATTTAACATGTTAGGTGATAATGAGAAAACTATTAATGTAAATAATTAAAGACACAAATAGTTACACTATAGTATTTATAATAATAAGTTTAAGTTATGAGTTAATGTTTATTTAGGTAATAGTTTTAATGCGACGTATAGCTAGTTGATAGCTGTACCAAGTACCCGAGCACCATTAAATCGAATATATTAATCATAATAATAATGGTAATAATAATGATTATGCAACAAGCCTTTTCTTATTTCTATCTTCCTCAGAACTGCTGAAATAGATATGGATTCACAGCTCACCAGGCATGCTGCAACTGCCTGCATCACTCATGCACGTTTGGACAGTCGAGTCTTCCATCTAACTAATAAAACAGGGATGGCTAATTATTTTTACCGTAGATTAAAATACTATTTCCCAAAAAATAAAATTAATGGCTGTCAAAACTTGTAATGAAAACAGCAAGTCATAATTCCAGATCATGTCACAGAATTTGCAGTGAATTACATTTCAAAAGCACCAAGTTGAGAACGCCTAACAATAATAATAATATCGTATGGCTTTGTTATTTGATGCCCACAGGGCAGCTTGCATGTCGAATTTCGTCGTTCCTTGGAACACTATGATAGTTAAGGAGGGTAGACATCCAAGCTCCTTGACACTATAGCGCTTTCTAGTAGAGAAAGGAGAAATTTTTGTGATGGCGGAAAATCCCAAGATTAATTTTGCCATTATGAACACGGCCTACTTAAAACAAATGGGTTCTGTAACATGCTAACAACGTATGACATGCATACCGTGATTTTTGTTGCCTTTCAAACATCACTTACCATGGCCGGGAGTGAACCGGCAAGCTTGGGGTTGGTAGTCTGACACGATAACCACTCACCCACCGTGGCAAGCTTGAGAACGCCTGATCCACACGAACTCCAGGTTACTAACCTTTCGGTCCGTATGGTTGCGTAGTGGGTAGCATTCTTGGCTGTCACCGTGAGGCCCGGGTTCGATTCCCAGCTCAGACAAGAAATTTAATTCTGGTCTGAGGGCTGGAATGGAATATAGGCTACTGTACTCAACCTCTTGGGAAAATAATTAAGTGAGTTCGATTCCTACGTCAGCCATCCTAGAAGTGGTTTTCCGTGGTTTTCCGTGGTTTCTACTCCAGGCAAATGCCGGGATGGTACCTAACTTAAGGCCACGGCTGTTTCCTACCAAAACCCTACCTCAATTATAAATACACACACTAATACTACATCACAGTGACACAGGTTATCAGTAAAGTTCTACACACACTGAAGTACACGGGGCTACATGACCGCGATGTCGCAAAGCCCCTAAAACAATGTGTGTATATCAACCCCTTATTATTCCCGTTTTCCTACGGGGTCGAGGATGAGATGCGATGGGAGTCTTTGTGGCGGATGGTTTTTACGGCCGGATGTCCTTCCTGATGCCAACCTCATAAGAGGAGTTCATGAGAGATGAAATGAACGATAGTGAATGAAACTGGGCAAGGATGTGGAAGGAAGTGGCCGTGGCCTGTCAGAAGGTGCCGTCCCAACATTTTCCTGGAGTTGAAAATGGGGAAACCACTGAACACCATTTCATGGACGGCAGACGGTGGGGCTCGAACCCACGCGTCTACCGAGTCATGACCTAACGCTGCGCTTGAGAGAGCGTAGCCACCAATCACTGTCGGTCCCTAAAACAATCAACAACAAAACTAAACTTTTGTCCAGAGAGTTTAGATTGCTTGGGAGAGAGAAAGAGAAAAATGCTAGTTGACTTCTTTGCTGCCGATTGGCCGAGTGGTCTAGGGAGGGCGTGAGAGTCTTGGCACTTGCCGTCAGACAGTAGAAACAACTAAAGCTCGCTGGGTAAATAAGAGGGAGTATTAAAGATTGAAGTCTCTGTCGGGGACCTAGTCACAGCTGACGTCACTAATGCCTCGCCTGTCCACTCCGGTAAATATTAACAGCTCCACCACGGTTTTCCACCGAGTGACTGGCAGATTGAGAAGGGAACAGTAAACAGATGATATGGATAGATCCATGCATAATATACGTTACCGTGCTGAATTCTCTTTAATCAAGAATATAGGCTACCTTTGTACTGGACATGCTGTGAAAACACAACCCATTACCGAGCAGAAGCCACAGCGAAGTGACGTGCTCGCTGGGTAGTTGATTACAGGGAAAAGGAAATTTGAATTCAATTTTTTACGCATTCCATTCAGAACAGTGTTCCCTTATTGACGATATTATTGATTTTGATATTATTCCCCGATCAAACATTCTTATATAACTACTCTATTTTATTGGATGAACCATTTTCACAGTAACATAACATAAATATTGCGAGCCACGTTGGGTGAGTGGTTATAGTGTCGGACTACAATCCCCTAGCTTGCAGGTTCGCTTCTGGCCGTGGTAAGTGATTTTTGAAGGGCGACAAAAATCACGACATGCATGTCATACGTTGTTGGTATGTTAAATAACCCATTTGAATTCAGTAGGCAGTGTTTATAATGGCAAAATTAATCAAGGGATTTTCCGCCAACACAAAGTTCCTCCATTCTCTACTATAAAGCGCTATAGTGTCAATGAGCTTTGATATCTGACCTCCTTGATTTTCATAGAGTTCCAAGGAACGACAAAATTCGACATACAAGCTGCCCTCTGGGCGTCAAATAACAAAGCTTGCACCCGGCATCCGAGGCCATCCAATATTATTATTATTATCATAAATATTTTTATTTGAACGTAAACATATAGCCTATTCACAAAATTACAAATCATCCGAACCTCAAATTGTCAATGAACCATTAGATCAGACCCACATCATTAACATTTCCACTTCGAGCTGTCTTTTCAAGAGATTTATCTTCCTTCATTAATCTAAAAAAATGTTACAGATCTGATTTTTACTCTATTAAAGTATTTTTAATCATTTTAGATAGTAGATTTTAATAATTAAGCAAAAATGGGTTCAAACTGGGCCGAAGTAGTCGGATTTTTTAAGAGCGTTAAAAATCCCTATGTCTGCCTCCCTTCGGAGGGGAAGTAAAGCCAGCGGTCCCATGTCATAGATTTATGGCATGTAAAAGAAACTTCCACTAATTACACTTGTGTGAAGCTAAATTATAGGTTAGATTTGAGAGACGCGCTTAGGTTCCTACGTTCGTCGTCAGGAGCTGACTGCGGTGGCATCTAGTAACTAAGTTCAGAACTAGTTGTCGTTGACGGTGGCGTTTGGTAGCAACAGTTGGAACTACTTGAAAATAGAATGTCTGCAACCTTTCTTGAATTAAAAACAGATGACACACACTAAAAGAGCCATCACAATTAACACCGGTTATCAGACAGATTCTACACACACCCAAAGTACACGGGGCTACATGACCGCGTTGTCGCAGCCTCTAAACTGAGGAACCAACCTACCGCCAACCCCAGAGTATTTTTAATCATTTTAGATAGTAGATATTTTGGAAATAGTTTTGAAATCAGCCTTTTCTAAAATTTTGTGTCATCTTGCAAATTCATTTGTATCAACCACTGTTTGCTGAAGGAGGTTATAATGTAACACTGTATTCAAGAATTACAATTTATTGACTTCCGGTAAGGTATTATTTTCGTATTTCATTATACTTTGACAATAAGGATTTTGTACAGAAAAGATCTTTTCCATGTCCTTTCGTACTTTTTAAGATTGTCAGCTTCTTATTCTTTTGCTTTAGCGTTTGTCCCGCCTTGTGGCAGGTTCCGCTATGTGAATCCGCTGTCTCCACTTTACTCGGTCATGGGACATGTCCGGATGTAGGTTGACGCTTTTCAGATCCCTGTGCAGTGTATTGGCCCGACGTTGTCTCGGTCGCCCCTTTGGTCCTTCCCCGGCGACCTCTAGTGTGTAGCCCTGTTTTGCAATGGTGTCCGCTCCTGACCGTAGCACATGCCCAAACCATCGCAGACGACCCTCACGCATTTTGTTGTTGATTGCCGCGACACCAAATCGTTCCCTTATTCTTTTATTGGGGATGTGATCCAACCTAGTAATGCCATGGCACTTAGCCGACGTTCCGCTTCCTTGGTGATCGGCCAACATTCAGTACCATAAAGCGCCACGGGACGAATGACAGTGCGGTAAATCTTCGATTTTAGTTGGTCTTTCATCTGGTGATAGCACGTGACACCTGTCGTTTTTCGCCACTTCATCCATGCAGCACTAATTCTTACGTTGACCTCCACGGTGCGACAAACTTCAGCAGTTATCGTAGAGCCAAGATACTTATATTTTGTCGTTCGACGCAGGTCATCGCCGTCGACTTGGATTGTTCCGATTTCTCCTTCATCCGATGTACTAATATAGCAAAAACATTAACCATGATGGATAATGTTAAAATAGACGTACTAACGTTCGTATTAATTGAGTGCAGTAAACTTTCGATATTTCGAGT
This sequence comes from Meconema thalassinum, assembly GCA_946902985.2. NCBI lineage: Eukaryota > Metazoa > Arthropoda > Insecta > Orthoptera > Tettigoniidae > Meconema > Meconema thalassinum. Next base: position 2,981,506 of record CAMPQE020000003.1, on the reverse strand, counting down.
CTCAATAGTTCGATATTCCCATAATTCCGAGTTGAAAAATTTGAATTAACAAAAATGATAAATCGTTAGTTTCAGTGCGCGCAAGCTGGATATGGCGACTGAAACGTTACACAGTACCACGAGCCGAGAGTAACAGTATGTATGACTGTCCGTTAATGACCGATACCTGGTGGTTCTTGACCAATAGCATGCATGCTCTGTCACTCCACGTGGAGTCAAGAGACCGGCTCGATTGTCAGGTCTCCAGTGTTGCATAGTTGCACGCAGTTCTGTCCAGTGTCACTGCTTGCTCTCAGTGGCTACGGTGGAGAGGTGACAACGCTGGGCCTCTTGCTGGGAAAGGCCTGGTTCCTCGCAGACATGGAATGTAAACATGAGGGAAATCAGACAACTACGGTAATAATAATGTTTATCAAAACTTGTAATTTCATGAAACTTAACATGGCATCTGAAGGGTTAATGTAGGCTTTTATCTAAGCAAATTTCGACTGCAGTGATATTTTCAAGTCTTACTTAACAGTTTTAATGATCTTTATTTAATGTAATAAGATTGACTCCTTTGGCAAGGTTAGTGTTAGAAAGGCCCGTGTACTAGTAAATCTGCTGTTGTTGTTTAAGTCTTCAGTTTTTCGACTGGTATGATGCAGTTGTCCATGCATCCTTGTCCTGAAATAATAGTTTCATCTCTACGTAGCTACCACACCCTACTTCCGTGGCAATCTGCTTAACATATTCTAACCTTGGTCTACCCCTACAGTTCTCATCCTCGACCCTTCCTTCTATAACTAAGTTTGCTACTCCTGGGTGTCTTAGTATGTGTACTACCAACCTATCTCTTCTCTTCATTAGCAGTCGCAAGAAACATCTCTCCTCACCCACTCGTCTTAATACCGCTTTGTCTGTAACCCTAACTACCCATCAGATCTTCATCATTCACCTGTAACACCTCATTTCAAACGCTTCAATTCTCCTCTTTTCTGCTGCTCCAACAGTCCAAGTTTCACTTTCATAGAGCGCCATGCTCCTGACAAAGGCCTTCAAAATACCTAAATCTATATTCTACATCAACAGTTTCCTTTTCTGTAGAAATGCTTTCTTTGCCTGTGCTAACCTACTATCCTCTTTGTTTCATCCATCATTGGTTATTTTGCTTCCTAAGTAACGGAAGTCACCTACTTCCTTTAGATAACCTACCAATTCGACATCCATAGTGGTTTCCGATTTCTTTCGACTGCATTCCAATATATTTGTTCTAATTTTCATCGTGAAATCTTTCATTAAGATAGAGTCCATATCATTTAAAAACTCATTCATATCCTCTGGTTTGTCGGCTAAGATGACGATCTCATCAGCAAATCTCAGAGTGGAAATTATTTCTCCTTGAATCTTTACTCCTACTTTGAACTTTTCTCCAATTTCCTTCATTGCTTGTAGAATGTATAAATTGAAAAGTATGGGTGATAAGTTGCAGCCTTGCCTTACACCTTTCTGAATACCAGTTTCTCTCGCATGTCCTTCCGCTCGAATAACTGCTGTCTGGTTTTTTGTATAGATTGTATATCGCCCTCCAATCCCTGTATTTTATTCCAATCATAGCGGGTTCGGTGGCGTAGTTGGTGGCATGCTGTTCTGCTGTGCCCAAGATCACTGGTTCAAACCTGGCCGAAGTCGTCGGATTATTAAGAGCGTTAAAATCCTTCAGTATGCCTTCCTTTGGAGGGGAAGTAAAATCGGCGGTCCCATGTCATAGATTTATGACATGTAAAAGATCCTTCCACTAACTAAACTTGTGTAAAGTTAAATTTGTAGGTTAGATTTCGTTGTAATGCTCTATCAAGGTTCCAAAGTTCACCACTAGGTGTCAGTGACATCTGGTAGCGAAAGTTGGAACTACTTGAAATTGAACGGAAATTGTAGCTCACCCCATGGGTGTACCCTTGAAGCAGATACATCCTCTAGCAAGCCGAACATGTCCTCGGACACTTCCGGCACTAAAGGCCATACGCTAAAGGAATAGTTCCAATCGTTTTCAAATTATAAAATAAGATGTTCAGTAAAGAACACATAGCCTACTTTCTCCTAAATGCATGGGTATTGTTATAACTCTTTGTCCTTTTCAAGGAGTATAATAATTGAATGTTGGTTGTAGTAGCTTATTGAAAAAACATCGTGCTATACGGATATTAAACATGAATATGAGGTGCCCTTTGCTAGTGCTATTTCTGTAAAAATATATTGATTCCATTCGGTATTACCGTGTTTGAATTGATAGGGGGAATCGATTTGCACACATACAAGGCCGCCATATGCAACCTATTGGATTGATGACCTTGTAGCTTGGTCAAAGAACGCTTCTTACATTAAGGTATGTTGTTGCAAAATTAGGTAGAGATCAGATGATTAGGTTGGTCGTAATTTGATTTAAGCTTTTAACATTTGGGTGGCCGCCAATACGTTTTCGTCAAGATGGCGGCAATATAAAACATGGCACTGAGGTGCCCTTTGCTTGTGCTACCTCTGTGCCAAATTTCGTTCAATTCGGTTTCACCGTGTTCGAATTGATAGGGGGGACAGACATTCAGAGTCCACCCACTCACACACACAAACACACACAATTTTTCGCCCTGTGTAGATCTCATAAGTCTACTATCATTTTTTTGCAAAAATCGAAAGTAGGCTAAAAATGGACAACATGTTTTGAACGTCAAGCGTTCACCTTCAGATCCTGGTCACTTAGGTTAATTAATGTACAAATATACCGGGTGAATCAGCCGCCCCTAATAATATTGTTGTATGCAGCCTAACTAACGTTGTTATCAGGAAGATGGATATTTCTCTGCTTGCATCCCGTATGGTGCTAATGCACTGCAAGCATATCCCGCTAACGATACTGAACATTATTACTTTTAGCCTACTTTTCTCATTTTGCAAAAATGACGAAAAAGTAGACTTATGAGATCGATCCGGGCAAATGTGTGTCTTTCTGTCCTTCTGTCTGTCTGTTTGTTTGGCAGTGTGTGGGTGTGTCCCCTAACAAATCCTAAACGGCTGCAGCAATCGAAACAAAATGTGGTAGGAGTAAAGATCTATACCAGAATATCTCAATGCCGTATTTGAAAATGATGTCAGTGCTACCAACTGCTGAAAAATAGCAATTGAAATTTGAGCTCCATGTTGGATATCTTGGAAGGTATAAATGGGAGCTATTTCAAAATTGACACACGTATAGATAATAATATTTCAGTTTAATTTCCTGGATGCCACACATGACAGTGTTGCCAAAATGATTATAAGCCTGCTGATAGGTCCAATTTTAAATGCATATAACTTCTACACTATCAATTGGAATACAACCAAATTTTGTATGTGCTATGTCTACATAACCAGATATGACTGAGCGTATTCTTAAGAGCCAACAGGGCTGCCAAGTGTTAATAAATGCTCACTATTTTTAAAATCCAAACACCAATATATCAGAAAATATGCAAGCCGACAGCTTTAAACTATGCACACATATAGTACCTGACATTCTATATTAACTTGGAGTAACTTATATACGCCAGTGCTACCAACATGATTCTAAGCTTGCTGAGAGATCCAACTTTAAATACATGTAACGTCCATACTATCATTTGGATTTCATTCAAATTCCGTATGTGCTATGTGTACCATAACAGATATGACTATGCGTATTCTTAAGAGCAATCAGGGCTGCCGACTGTTAATAAATGCTGTCTCATTTTTTGTAACCCTAATACCAATATATCAGAAAGTATGCAAGCCAATAGCTCTGAACTTTGCACACGAATAGTAACTGGCATTCTAGGTTAATTTGGAGTAACTAATATATGTCAGTGCTACCAACGTGATTGTAAGCCTGCTGATAGGTCCAGTTTTAAAATGCATGTAACTTCTATGCTAACTAATGGATTTCATTCAAATTTGGCACAATAGATCTTATTATTTCAGATTATTTCTGACCAATACATGCATGACATTGTTGCTAACATGATTTTACGCACGCTGTTAGATCCAATGTTTAACTGCATGTAACGTCCATGCTATCCATTGGGCTTCAACCAAATGTTTTATTCTGTACGGTACCTTAAGAGATGGAACTAAGAATATATATTAAGTCACCAGGGCTGCCAACTGTAGTGCTCTATTAGGCTACATTATGCCTGGTATACAGTATTACGAACTAATTAGAAATTTCGATATTACCAACTTAATTTCGTCATTTTTCTAGCTAGATCCATATAGATTAATCATAGGCATGAATTTCACATTTTAAGAAATGTAGGCTCTTTAATTCGTCACGGAACTTCTTGTTACCTGTTAGTTAGGCTGCATAAAACTATATTATTAGGAACAGCTGATCACCTGGTTTAAACCGTTGAGATTATATAAGATTGTAGATGCTTGTACAACGTGTCAATCATATGTTATTAATAACTTCTATGGTTGTTGCGTTATTATTAATGTATTTTAAATTAGTTAACCTGTATTCTTTTGAATTATTACTGTGACTAGATTCAGAAATGATGTCTACACTATTTTGGTATATTGGCTTTCACGGCCAGTGAATTAAAACTCAGCAATTCTTCTATGTTTGTGTGGGGTTTCGCCTAGGACACCAAGCTGGTTCATCAGCGGGCTGTTGGTGTCCCGCCAGGACCCCCACAGGATACCCCGCACAAGACACGGCACAAACCTAGAAGAATTGCTGAGTTCTACACTATTTTGTTAATTATATTCTAAATCAACCTTTCCTATTTAAATTCGTGGCCTATTGTGTGGTTATAATGCACAAATTATACACAGCACTAAAATGGAACAATGTTATTTAAACTTATCTTTTATACGAAACTTGAGTCCTATACGTCCGCTCCAGTTCACTACTCACTCTGTAAATAAGATTGAAAAATTTTTACGAACTTACGTAATCTGAGTATTGTATATAGCCTACAGGGTCCGGCAGCATAACTTCCTTTCTTAAAATGCGCGCCATTCAGTTGGTTGATGTCGTAGCCGAGCGCTAGTGGTCTCGTTCGTGACGTGGTACTATACAGTTTTGTCCCGACGCTGTTCAGTTGCCACCATGCGTTGGAACGGGGAGAAACATGCTTTTGCCGTTGAGGTCTACTTTTCGAGCGGATGTTCTGTGATCGCAAACCAGCGCGCCATTCGGAGGCGCTCTAAGTTAGCCCGTTGGCCCCGGTCCCGGACCGGAAATCAATTGTTACGTGGGTTACTACGTTCAGACGAACTGGAAGTGTGACAGGACGAAGAACTGGAGTCCCTCGGCCTATTCGATCTCCTGAGAACATTGAGGCAGTGAGAGCTTCAATGTTGCAATCACCACGCCTTTCTGCACGCAAACATGCGTCTGGCCTTGGACTTTCCGTTCAGTCTGTGAGTAGAATTCTTTATGCTGATCTTCATTTCAATCCGTACAAGATGGCGAGTGTGTAGGAACTTTGTGAACGTGACTTCAATTGTCAGCGGAACGCGTGTGAGGTTCTTCTCAAAGTCGCTCCTGAGGACGCATTTTTTTATTTTTGTTTTTTAGTGATGAAGCCCATTCATATTCATATTCATTTGTGTGGATCCGTTAACAAACAAAACATGCGCTACTGGGCTGCTGCCACCAATCCTCAAGAACTGCTCCAAAGGCCTTTGTATTCACCTTAAGACAGTGTGGTGTGCACTGTCCTCAACTGGAATTATTGGTCCCTAATTCTTTAAGGAAAATGCAGTCACAGTTACAGTGAATTCGGACCGGTATGTAAGAATGTTACAGGATTTTTTTCCCATAGCTGAATGAGTTGGACTTAGGGGATATTTGGATCCAACAAGACGGTGAAACGGCACACACTTCAAGACCATCGATGGCTATATTGAGAGAACCGTCCAAGGACCCTACAAGATTTGAAGACCAACATCCAGGAAGAAATTGCCAACACAACGCCTGATATGCTGGCAAAAGTCATGACAAACGCAAGAAAGTGGTTTACTCACTGTATGGAAAATAGGGGACGTCTCCTACCTGATTGTATCTTCAAAACTAAGTAAAACAAAATTTATGTATGCGCCTACATTATAAAACAAGAAGTTCCGTGACCCCGTACCAGACCATACCAAGACTTTTAAATTCTTGGCAGAACCGGGGATCGAACCCGGTACCTCGGGGGTGACAGCCAACAATGCTAGCCACTGCACCACGTGGTGGTATTTATTAGTTTAGTAAATGAAATCAGTTTTCTGGGAATATCTCAGAAACGTGGTTTTAGAGCCTTAAAACGTAGTAGCCTCCGAGCCATCGAGGGGCTGAAAATGAGTTTTGTCTCGTCCTTGTATCATAATAATAATTTAATAGTATAGGGATAGCCATACAATAGACCTTTAGTACCACACCCGCCCGTGTAAATCACGTGAAAAAATTCAATAGTACCCCTTGACCCCCTTAATCGCATTATATACTGTGCCCGTTTAGACCGGAGTCCGCACGACCACATATGCATTTTACCAAGAATCAGCCAGCACGAGAGTCAAAATATCCCGGGGCGCCAGATGGGTTAAAGCTAATCGCAAAAACGACATCAAATGAAAAAATGCTTGACTGATTTTTGGCTCAATGCAACAATAAGGATAGAAGGAGATTCAACTGGCATAACACATCTTGTAAAATTATCTCATTTTATTCTGAATTTAAAATTGACTGCAAAATAAAATGCTCAAAGCAGCATCATTCATGTGTGGCGACCCACAGTACTATTTACACAATTTACAGAAATTCTCCAACACATTGGACAATTATCTTTGGAGACACAAGTCTGATTATCAGTCCTGTAGACTGTGTTCCAAAATTATAATAATTATTTATGATTAAATCCAGTTCATATTTAATTGTCTTTACTGGAAATACTGTAGTTCACTGGTTGAATTTTTACATAATATTAACACTCGTAGAATAATTGTTCATAGAATTTTTAACTTTCACTTATTTTTCCAGTTTCAAAAAAATATTGTCAAAAAATATTATCATCTCTGAATCAACACAAATTATGTACACATATTAATAACAACATCTGAAAAGTATCTGACCCTTGAGCATAGCATCGAAGAACTGTGCGAAGCACAACAAAATTAATTGTTCTTCCGACCTTAAAGGTTTCGAGAAGTGACTCGATTATGAACTTCAAGTTCCTAACAAAATATATGATTTCTGAATCATCAACTTGATCAATAAATTGTTGGACCATTCTACTATTCGATTTTCCACTTGGAATCATTATTAAGAAAAATATATATAGCTGTGGTCATTCTAATAATCTTCACAACTTGCAATTCTTGAACAGAATGCGGAAATAAGAATTGTAGCTTCATAATAAATTCATTTATTTCATGACACTAGGATTGAAAAACATCCTTCAAATTATTCGTGGTTATAGAATTATTTTTAATTGGCAGTGGCCCATTTTATTATTTTTATAAGAACACAATATTCCAACAACAACGGCAAAGGTCTTCCTCTGAAGAATAAAATACTATCATGACAAAATCCGGGTTCTAGCAAAATCAAAGTCTTAATGGAATCCGTAAAAAAGATTGAAATAAGAACTGATGGTTTTTAAGAAATAACCTTTGGGTCATTCATACGACGCAATGTGTAGTTCCAATACTCCTTCTTTAACACTGAGTCATCGAACCTGCTATTTGATTGATGCTCAAATAAAAACCTCCTCATTCCTGCGACTTAAACATGCGCACCTGGGAATGGCATTTCAACTACTCCACACACATAAATTTTCTTCCCAAAATTTATACAATAAATCAAGCCTCTGCTTATTATCAACACTGGAAGATTTATAAACTTACAAGTTTATTCTATTTTACCATTCAGTTCAAATTGTGAAGTTACCACACTTATGATACTCTCTATTTCACTTTCGAATGTGTATCTACGTCATGATTTTATATAAATACAAAATATCCTAATTGATACAAATATCATTTGCTTCCCGTTTTATGCCTCTCCGTGTTATCTGAAAATATACTTTGCTCATGGCAAATATTAACTGTTCAACCAGAACTGTCATGTTGGTTGAATGAGGGCTTGCGCTAACCACTATCCTTCGGAAAATCACCTGTTCCAAACTAGAAATGATTAAACTACTTCATAAGCTCTCTTTCAATGAGTGTGATTATTAGAAAATATAAGATCCAAGAATTATTTAGAAAAGTTATGAAAATCATTATTATTATTATTAGTGGATTATTATTTTTATTATTAGTTATATTATTTTAAATATGTTTAATTATTATATCATTATGTGAGAATCCACATGTTCGATTCTTCGAATGTGGATAAAATCTCCATTCCTCAACAAAAATAATTATTAACTTTTACAGTTACCTCGGCTGATTACCGTGATTATCAAAAAATATGAAACATTCAAATAAATGCTCGTTATGTTCGGTCATCGATCCTAAACTGTTCTGAGTGCTGAAAATACTCAGAATAACCCTAATGTGTCTTGCGTAAATCATTGCAATATTTAAATACGAAGAAAAATAAATGTGTTGGTCATCTGCAGAAAATGAGTTTGTTCCAATTAGCTAGGCATAATATAAAATCAAATGTGGCTTATATTTCTCGTTGGTCTTGAAGCATAGTGAACCTGGTCTGTACCAGATTTATCCAGATACATGCCCTATTGGACACGCAAGTCTAATCCTTGTATCGGCCGCCATTATATACCCACAATCTGTCTAACAAGACATAGTGGAAATATATCCTGAAGTTGGAAGTAACAGCTGATCCATTATAATATTTACTTCTGTTAAAGCCATAGCAGTTTGCTTAAATGGGGTCAGATCCAAATGATCTATTCTCAAATACGTCAGTTGTAACATAACTCACGGTAATCTTTTCAGTACAAGAAAACACTGACAGTCTAAATCAATCAACGGCTGTTCTGAAGATCGTTCCCTGGGCATGGTTTATACCCATCTATCATGCGCGAAGCAACTTATAGTTTCCCTTTGTCGGCTAATGAACAACACCGTGATAGACTGGCCTTCAATATACTGAAAGATCGGAGTGGTTATCAAGTTACAATATATGAAACTGACTAATTGGATTTAAAATATCCAAGTATAGAATTATTATTACTGGACTGTGACAAAGTACTTTCTAGACAAAGTCTAGCATATGTCCATATAGAAATAAAGTATTTCACCAGTGTCCGTAGAAAAATAACAATCACCTTAGTGATTCCCTCTGCCGGAAACTTACTATGTTCCACACGTATCGTAGTACTTTTGTAACTATCACAATTTAAAGATATCTTCGGCGTAGATCCGGCAACCATGTGCCTTGGCTCAACGTAGCAGCAGCACCTTGACATGCAAGAGCTTGGTTCGAAGTGAGCTGATGATGCTTGGGCCGGTCGGCTTTTATTCAAAAATGGTCGGGTCCACGCTGGATCACGCTGAAATCTGGAAATCCTCATATCTCCGGTGTCTCTGGTCCAATTCATTTGAGACTAAGTGCATTCTCTTTCATTTGGCCGTGCCTGTAATCTGATCCAAGTCTCAAGTCTCTACTCCATGGCTAACTATTTAATCAACAAATAGTCTCGAACTCTGCTACTACTCGCTACGTCACTTGACATGTTCTTGGCTGCACAAAGTTTCCATTTCCTTCTAGAAGTAGTGGAGCGCGATATTCAAATATCTCAACTTTCAAAAGCGGCTGTAGCCTTTCCCTTGATATCTAGGTGTCTGAATCTTGGAATACCCATTCCTAGAGTTGGGCACAATACATATTGATGAATTTCACAGCTGAAGTTAGTTCCGTGATAACCTTATATCCGTTTGCGAACGTTCACAGTAATGTAATAAATGGTATGGCATTGCGTCTTACAGAAATAGATGGACTCCTGAGATTGTGTTGCCATGGTTGCCGGCATGCATTCCTTCATTAGTGTTTCTTCTTCTTCTTTCTCCTTTACGGTCTTCTAAGGAATACGAGCCAATTTCAATGTTTAGTCCTTTGGTGTTCTTTCTTCTTCCTCCAGGTCTCCTTCTTCTTCCTCCAGGACTCCTTCATCTTCACACTATGCATCTTCTTTCTCTCTTCGGACCATTTTGAGTCTCTTTTCTTTTCCTTCCTTCCTTCCTTGGAACCCTTCCATTCCCAAAACACTTTTTTCCTAAACATTTCACTCTCTATTGCATCTTCTTCTCTTATATTGTTTCCAAATCCTTTTTAACTTCTTGAATCCAAGTTGTTGTGAATTTCTTGTTCGAAAGATATTTGAATATCTGTTTGATTAACCTGTTGTCTTTCATTCTATATAAATGTCCCAAAAATAGCAATCGCCTCTTTTGTATTGTGTCTGTTATGTTTTCAATGTTGCGGTTTATTTCATCATTACTTCTTAATTTCTAGAATACTGTAATTCTAAATGGACCTAATATTTTCCGTACAATTCGTCTTTCTAATACTTCCAATTTATCTATCTTATAATTCAGTGCTAGACATTCGCTTGCGTATAGGCATTCTGGTTTGATTACTGTTCTGTAGTGCTGTATTTTCAAGTTTCTAGATAAACATTTTTTGTTGTAGGTGTACCTAGTTATACCATATGCTCTTTCCATCTTGTGTACTCTTTCTTCTACAGCAGATTTTTCTAAACCATTTTCCTGAATGATTTCTCCCAAATATTTGAATTTCTTTACCCTCTTAATTTTACCAATTTCTGTGACTAGAATTTCTCGAGCATTTTTTATATTTGTCATAAATTTGTTTTTTTCTACAGAAATTCCTAAACCTGTTCTGTTGGCTATCTCTTCTAAGAGATTAATTTGCACTGTTGCGTCAGTCAGATTTTCAGAAAGTATGGAAAAATCATCTGCAAATGCTAGACAGTTTATTTCAATACCTCTGTTTTTATTCCCTAGTGTTATGGGTGATATCTTGTGTTCCCTCAGATTTTGATTACAAATTGTTACTATTTTCTTCAGGACACAGTTGAATAGCAGTGGAGATAGACCATCACCTTGCCTTACACCTGTCTTTATTTTGAATGGTTTATTATATGAAATTAGTTTTCTGGGAATATCTCAAAAATGTTGGTTTTAGGACCTTAAAATGTGGTTTTCGGAGCCCGTAGGGCTCCCGAGTTTTGTTTCTCACATTGAGACGCTGAAAATGCTTTGTCTCGTTTTTCTACGCCCATTTCAGCATGCATTTTAAGGGGGTAGGCTCTCTTTTATGAGAGGTATGGAGAAGAGTTACATCAATGATTACTTTCGTGCTTCTCATGGACATCTGTACCAAATTTTACGGTGATCCACTCAGCCGATCTCGAGTGATGCACGTGCAAATTAGTACACAAACAAACAGACAGACAGACAGAAATTTTGTTTTTGCGGGCAACCGTCAAAAACCAGTCTGAAACGCATTAATAACTCACACCTCCGTGGAAATTCAGAAAACACAGACAAACTTTCATTTTTATATATAGAGAGAAGAGTTGGCTCAATCATGCTGTCACACGAAACAGTCAGCGGTGTTCAAAAGGAAATCTCTGCAAGCAGTCTTAAATTTTGTATAAGTCTTGCATTTCCTTACGTCAGCTGGGAGTGTATTCCAAAGTCGCGACCCAGTCACAACGATGTATAGTACTTGGAAGAATGGTTAACTGGAATAGCGAGGGAAGAGCCAGATCAAGTATTAATATTATGAAATGAGGACAGGAAATGAAATTTCGATGAAATATACAGTGAGAGATTTTCGTGCAAGGTTCGATATACCGACGTCAAAATATGAAAATGTCGCCGCCCTTCAGGTTTCAACCAAGAAAGAGCTTTGTAGCTAGGAGATACGTGAGAATCGTAATTCAAATTGAAAGCAAACCGAAGACTAGAGTGGAGAAAATTACTGACACGACGCGGAAATGATGGATTAAGTATTATGGGAGTAGGGGAGAGCTAGGAGTTCTGCCTACCCCCACTACTACTCCCAATGCGAGCCGATAACTCCCGAACCCGTGGTCGGAGATTCACGAGTGAAGTGTCGTTGGACTCGGGATGACGGGGGCTTTGCTATGGACCACCCGTTATATTTTAGAAAAAAAAATTGTATTTTTTTGTTTTCGAAAATAGGCGATAGTTTGAAAACCAAACAGGATAGAACGTTGTGCCATGGCTCAAACGAATGGCCTTTATGACCTTTATTTTCTATAATAAAACTTTTTTACTTTTTATGTTTTTTGAAAACACTCGAATTTTGAAAATCCTATATTTTGGAAACTAGGAACTCTAAAAAAAATTGTGTGACGTAAATCAATGGTCCCTACCCCCTCTACCCCCAAAATAAATTTCAAGTCTCTAGGATAAAAACCTGTAGTAGTGTGGTAAGGGGAAAGCTGCACCACTTCTTATCGAGCCACCCTCGTATTTGCCTCGAACCTGATATCTCGCTAACCAATGGTCGGATTTCAACATACAGGGTGTCCTAGCACTCGTAGTGATGCCCCCTACTTTCCTATAGGCTCTTTATTTAATTAAAAGATCAAAACTTAAAGGTCATCCGCTTTTAATATCTCGCGAACTTATCATGCTAGAGGCGTGTTCGACAGGTCCAAGGACTCGGGGTGATGTCCTCTTTGCTATGGACCACTCGGCATATTTAAAAAAAAAATTGGAAACTCGATTTGGGGGTAAACACGTGTTTTTTGTGATTTTTGCCGATATCTCACGAACCAATAACGCTAGAGACGTGTACGAGGTGTCCTAGGACTCGGGCTAACGCCCCCTTTCGAGTGTGGTAGATATTTTTTCCAAAAAATAATTCACAAAGGGCCTAACGCCATACATGTTGAAAAAATTTTTTCTTTACCGTTACCTGTTTATAATGTTTATGAAGCGTGGTGGTTGAGAGAGACGATACTGCTGGGTGTGTGTGTTTCAACGAACCTGTTGCTTAGCACAAGGACCCTGCTTAATAGAACAATCGCTATTTCGGCGGGTCGGTGTATGAAAGAGCGAGCATGCGTTTTTCTGATAATTTACCTTTAACGTGTAAACGGTGATGAGAACTTGGTTCTATGTTGGTCGAAGCGAGTACAGAAAACAAACTTGCAGACGAGCAGGAGGTGAATGTCATTTGAGCTTATTGGAAGGCGTTGATCTGACTTGACAACAGATGCAATGGAGAAAAATGACAATGACGCTTGAAGGTGAAATAATCTGACCATTGTGGTGGCAGGGAAGAGCGAAAGGCATGTGAACACGTGTGAAACCACATGTACGCTAAACAAGTCACACCCTGTCTTGCTTCGTACGTGACAAAATGCAAGTCCAGGTGAAATTTGATCTGGCACAGGTGTTCGCCTGGGACGTTAGCTGTCCACGTGCGCGATAACTGTTAACAAGTTACATCCTGTTTTGCTTCGTACGTGACAAAATGCAAGTTGACGTGAAATTTGATCTGCCACAGGTGTTCACCTTGGACGTTAGCTGTCCACGTGCCTGATAACAGAATGTTCAAAGCGTGGGAATCGCTGAATCAGTAAAAAGTATGATGCAACTTGTGGGAATAATGTCACAACCAGTAGATAGGCAAGAGCTGCAAACAGCAGTGATGGGAGGTGGATGGGGGGGGGGGGGGGAGAGGGGGAGGGGTAATGTATGAGAGAACACAGGAGGAAAGGGAAAGACAAACATGTATGAACATGCATGAAGCGCGGAGCACTGTACACATAGAGCTATAGGTGGTGTACAACATGTGTGAATAAATAAATAAAAAATTGCACAGGTTCAAACAACATGTAATTTATTGATCCAAGAATTAAACGTAGAGTTAAACCCTAACCATTTGACATAGAGTTTATTTCCTTTTTGTTTCAACACTTTTTCCACAAGATAATGCTGAGGAAATGCTGTTTTCTGAAGTTCATGGAGATAAAATCTATCTTTTATGGGTTGACGTTTGAGGTCCTCGAGTAAATAGGTGACTGGAGTGTCCAAGTTGACTTGACGAATTAGAAATAGTTCAGTCCCCCACTGAGGCGTGTAGCCCTTATTGAAGCCAAACTTAAATTTGCTCACACGAACAAAATCCCCAATGTTCAGTCGGTGACGTTTAAGATCGGCTGTTTTTATGGGGTTAAACAGTTTATCCAATCGCTGAATATTTTTAGTCACGAGGCGTGGCTTAGTCCCAATCGTTCTATGTTTGGTGTCATTGTAACGTGATACTAGCTCAGGTAACATGTCCAACCAGCGATAACTTCCCTGAGCGGTAAACGCTTTCCACATATGGGTTTTCCATGTTCGGTTGAACCGCTCGACCACACTGGCTTTGAGATTGCTGTACGTGGTGTAATGGTGAATATCCTTAGATTTGAGAAAACTGGAGAAATCCTTGTTGAAAAATTATTTCCCCTGGTCAGTTTGTAGCAACTGAGGTTGACGTTTGGAGTGTTGAATAATATGTTGAAAGGCCTTGGTAACTAGTGGACCAGACTTGCGACGCCCAGGTTCAACAAAGGCCATTTTAGAATAGACATTTATTTTACAATAGGTAGCGCACGAGTAGTTTCTACAAATGAGTTACGGCGCACGAGTCGATTCAACAAAGTTCCGTTTGCGTTCATATACCATTCATCCGATTGCGATTGAAATTCAATTGTTTAGTTTTCAAATGCAGTGGTAGATAGTCGTTATTTTGTAAAACATTCTTACTTGCAGTAGTAATAAGACTCTATGGTTCCACTAACACATAGATAGACTGTATTATTGCCATGGCCAAGCACCTACATTAAGATCATTTACAAAATCATAAAATGAAAAATAAAAAATCTTGTTTTGGAAATATCGTTTTTCAACATACACAAAATAAATATATAAAATAATTTAAACAACAAAATGGAAAATCCATTGTCAAGCACTCACATTAATGTTATTGTTGTTTGAGTCTTCAGTCTTTTGACTGGTTTGATGCAACTCTACATGCCTCCCTGTCCTGAGCTAATCGTTTCATTTCTACATAGCTACCACACCCTACATCCGAGGCAATCTGTTTAACATATTCTAACCTTGGTCTACCCCTACAGTTCTTATCCTCGCCCCTTCCTTCCATAACTAAGCTTGCTATTCCTGGGTGTCTTAGTTGTGTCCTACCAACCTATCTCTTCTCTTCATTAGCAGTCGCCAGAAACATCTCTCCTCTCCCACTCGCCTTAATACCTCTTCGTTTGTAAACCTATCTACCCATCAGATCTTCATCATTCTCCTGTAAAACCACATTTCAAATGCCTCAATTCTCCTCTTTTCTGCTGCACCAATAGTCCAAGTTTCACTTCCATAGAGCGCCACGCTCCAGACAAAGGCTTTTAAAAATGACTTCCTAATACCTAAATCTAAATTCGATGTCTACAGATTCCTTTTTTGTAGAAAGGCTTTCCTTGCCTGAGCCAACCTACTTTTTATATCCTCTTTGCTTCGTCCAACACTGGTTATTCTGCTTCTTAAGTAACAGAAGTCTCCTACTTCCTTCAGCTTTTCACCGGCCAATTTGATCTCCATAGAGGTTTCTGATTTATTTCGGCTGCATTCCAGTATTTTGGTTTTACATTTATTAATTTTCATCATGAATTCATTCCGAAAGACGGAATCCATACCATTCAAATCCTCAGGCTTGTCAGCCAAGATGACGATGTCATCAGCAAATCTCAGAGTAGAAATTATTACTCCTTGAATCTTCACTCCCACTTTAAATTTTTCTCCAATTTCCTTCATTGCTTGTTCAATGTAAAGATTGAAAAGTATAGGTGATAAGTTGCAGCCTTGCCTTACACATTTCTGAATACCAGCTTCTCTCTCATGTCCTTCAGCTCGAATGACTGCTGTCTGGTTTCTGTGTAGATTGTATATCACCCTCCTATCCCTGTACTTTATTCAAATAGATTTCAAAATGTCAAACAATTTAGTCCAATCAACGTTATCAAAAGCCTTTTCTAAGTCTACAAATGCCTTGAACGTTCTCTTATCTTTCCTTATTCTACCTTCCAAAATCAGCCTAAGACTTAGCACAGCTTCCCTTGTTCCTACATTTCTCCCGAAACCAAACTGGTCTTCACCCAACTCCGTTTCTATCTGGCTTTCAATCCTCTTGTAAATCATTCTAGACAGGATCATTTACAAAATCATAAAATGAAAAATAAGAAATCTTGTTTTGGAAATATCGATTTTTATCAACATACACAAAATAAATATATAAAAAATTTGTAAAAAGCAAAGTGGAAAATCCATGTTTCCATATAGACAAAATTTAAAAAACCTTAAACGGACATTTAAGAAAATATATGCAAATGGGAAATTGACAAATGTGTAAATATGAAAATGGAAAAATCCATGTTTCCATATCATGAAATTGAAAAACATCAAACTGTCATTTAAAAAAATGCAAATGGAAAATTGACAAATTGCAATGTGTGAAATGTGAAATTGAACAAATGGCTATCATTATTTAAAAAAAGAAAAGAACACGGTGCTCTATGGTTGAGGTATGAATCAAACCCTCTCTACTTATTTGGACCAACCGAGACTGAGTAGACTAGTATTAGTTGTCATACCACTTTTAAAAGTTTGTGTTAAATCTAGGAATTGAACCCAAGAGCTTGTAGGGGAGATCCAAGGTTATAATATGTTAAACAGATAGCCTTGAATGTAGGGTGTGGTAGCTATATAGAGATGAGACGTTTCGCTCGGGGCAGGGAGGCATAGAGATCTGCATCAAACCAGTCAAAAGACTGACGACTCAAACAACAACATGTAGAGCTCACCAAAATAATGTTGTGTAACGGTAAATGTTAGTCAACGAACAGTAATGCATTACTAAAATCCATGACACGATGCCTAAGAGCTTTTCTAAAATTATTTTAAAATGCCATTAACCCTATATTAAACACCCAGTTCACAAGACTCATAACTGCTATGTTATGGTCAAACAAAACAAAATCTATATTTCAAAACAAACAAGTGGTTTAGTCAATGTATACTGGAAAAAGTTTTATAAACACTCAAGTCCACAAAAATAATTAAATTAGTAACAGTCAGGTTGACCGAGTGGTTATGGTGTTTGACTTAAGATCAAATTTTCTGTACAAGAAAGCAAGGGTTCGAATCCCTTACCTGATATAACTATTGCCTCAACATGGCTTGACCACACTGTATTATTGTGTACTCGGTACCCAAACCATAAATAGAGTGTATTGTTTAAGGTCACTCTCTTTGCGAACATAGTCAGAGACTGTTGATGGTTAACAATTGCATTAATAGTGGGACATAGGGATAGCAATTAAGAAAAACAGACAATACCCATACACTATTTTTATTTATTTAATGTAAGTACTTGTACAATAGTTATATACAAACTACAACTCTCTTTTGTCTATTACTATCTAGTCCTTTTCGATCCACTTGCATATCAAGGGCAGATGACTTTGTAGTTCAGCCCCTTCAAACAACAACAACAACACTACTTCTTGCATAGTCTGTGATGTTGATGACTCTTGATGCGTGGAAGATGGATACAACATAACTTTTACAACAGGGGTTAAACGTTGCTCAACAAACAATGCACTATTTTGAGCAGCAACATCTTTCTCTTGTACTAACTTTTTAGCATTCTGATGAATTTTTGTCAACACCATCAGTGTTTTGTCTGGAGAACTACATTGATGATCACTCACACTTAAAACCACACCATTTCTACTTTTCATATTGCCTCGACATCTTGTTGACCTCTGTTTCGAGCATCGCCAGAATATTATTCCTTTTACATTTTGTCATCTATAGTTATAAGAGTAGCCTTTATAGAGTACACGTTGTTTACCTCGGTTAGTTGTAGTAAGTTCCATAGTAGTAACTAACCTGTTAGTATGATTTGCACACTACAAAGGTTATCTCTGTTCTGGTAATATAATTATTTAGCGTTGGCTTTTATATTTAATATGAACAGTTTAAAGTGATAGAAAAGTGGTAGAAACGTGGTAGCAAATTGGTAGACAATTGGTAACATAGTGGTAGAAAAGTGGTAGCAAAGTGGTAGAAAAGTGGTAGCAAACTAGAAAAGTGGTAGAAAAGTGGCAGAAAAGTAGTAGAAAAGTGGTAGCAAAGTGGTAGAAAAGTGGTAGCAAACTAGAAAAGTGGTAGCAAAGTGGTAGAAAATATTACATGTATCGTTAAGAAATAGTTTAAGCGGTTACATGGATTCATTACACTATAATTTTAGCATCACGAACCTCATTTTCTATATCCAAAAGTTCTTCCTCATATTTAGTATGACCAGCCTGTTTACAGGTATGCAAGTACTGAAGCCGCTGGATTAGCTTACTGGGATTGTTCCAGTAAACAAATTTAACAAATGATTTTTTGGGTGTAAACCATTATCATCATCATCATCATCATCATCATCATTATCATCATAATCATCATCATCATCATCATGGTTATCATCATCAATATAATTATCATCAATATAATCATCATCACTATTACTATCTAATCCTTTTTGTTCATCTTACAATGCAAAAACGTTTGGCATAGTTTGTGTTGTCTTTGGTCGTGTTAGAGGTTTCTTAGAGGTTAACGACTGTCCTAACATGTCTTTTTCAGGAGATAATAAATGCTCTTTAACAAACAAAGCACTATCTTGAGCCACACTATTTTTTTCTTGGTCTTGCTTTTTTACCTTGGTTAGAGTATTTTGTCCATTTAAATGAGTATTATTTTGAGATTTTCAATGATGATCGATTGAAATAAGTATGTTGGAGCCTTTTGTCTTAATCATTCCTTGACACTTTTTAGATCGTTGTTTCGAACAGCACCAAATAACAGTTCCATTTTTATTAGTTCTTTTTACAATATATGCATATCCTTTATAGTAAGCACATGGCTTACCGTAGCTAGTCGTTGATACTTCCATGTCAACTGTTAAGCATAAACTAATCTCTAGTAAAGTTAACTCGATAATAAAAATGATTGTTTGTAGTATGTGCGGTTTAAAGTAAGAGCAAAAGTGAGAGTCAAATGGTATAAAAGTGTTAGAAAAGTGGTGGAAGAGTGGTAGCAGTTTATAGTAGTCATGATCTTTTTTACTAGAATGTGATTTGAGTAAATGTAATTTCTAATCCTTAGCAGTGAGTAGTCAGTTAGTCTTGGTTCAGACAAGCGTAAACAGTTCTCCAATGAATCAGAGATCAAGATTTTCATTATGAAACAGTTGTGTAACCAATTAGGTATCGGTACATGATAGCTTCACACATGAACAAAAATTCCAACATATCTGACTTGAATTACATGATTTGAAAGTTGACAAAGAATATCCAATCAACCATTGTAGTTACAATGTCAAACACACAAAGACAAAATCAGCATGAACTTTTAAGTTACAGGAAAATTCTATGAAATAGACTATGCAGGAAATTTGGAAATACACATCAGAAGTTTGCAACACCATCCTTCTAGCCTATATAAATTATCGACATGGAAAGTGTGCACTGCCCCTAACATTAAACCAATTTATCAATAACACAAGTCAACAATCAAAACATTTTGTGTTGAGTCTATCATTTAATGCATATATTCTGTCTACATTGAACAGTAACAAAAACGCCATTCATAATAAATTAAGTTTGTTTTAATTCTTTATGTAATGATATATACATATTTAAAGTTTTGGCTGACTGTTCAGGGTGAATCGGCTTTGAACACATAGGAGAGGGAATATTTTAAGACTTAACCTCAGCTCACCTAACATAACCTAAATTTACCTAACCTAACCTTGTCATATGGGTAAGAAACGGGTCAAGCTATGCTTTCGACTACCGAGTTTCAGCTACTTTTCAATGTTACTCTCCCGAACATTGCCGGAGACTGCTGATAAACACTTATATTCCCACGGCGGCGGCGCGCAATGGCTTACATGACGCGCTTCCCCCTTTTCATTGATCCCTGTTGATTTGTCCCTTTGGACTGGTCCCTGTTGACTAGCCCTTTTGGACGGGCCCTTTTTCAATGGAGTCATTTTTGACGGGTCCCTGTGTACAGGTCCTTTTGGCTGATCCCTTTGGTCCGGACCCTTTGACATAATTTGGATAATTGGATAATTGGATAACCTATGGACTGGCCCATGCAATTATCCAAATTATGTCAAAGGGTCCGGTCCAAAGGGATCAGCCAAAAGGACCTGTACACAGGGACCCGTCAAAAATGACTCCATTGAAAAAGGGCCCGTCCAAAAGGGGCTAGTCAACAGGGACCAGTCCAAAGGGACAAATCAACAGGGATCAATGAAAAGGGGGAAGCGCGTCATGTAAGCCATTGCGCGCCGCCGCCGTGGGAATATAAGTGTTTATCAGCAGTCTCCGGCAATGTTCGGGAGAGTAACCTTGAAAAGTAGCTGAAACTCGGTAGTCGAAAGCATAGCTTGACCCGTTTCTTACCTATATGACAAGGTTAGGTTAGGTAAATTTAGGTTATGTTAGCTGAGCTGAGGTTAAGTCTTAAAATATTCCCTCTCTTATGTGTTCAAAGCCGATTCACCCTGAACAGTCAGCCATAATTTTAAATATGTATGTATCATTACATAAAGAATTAAAACAAACTCAATTAATTATGAATGGCGTTTTTTGTTACTCTTCAATGTAGACAGAATATATGCATTAAATGATAGACTCAACACAAAATGTTTTGATTGTTGACTTGTGTTATTGATAAATTGGTTTAATGTTAGGGGCAGTGCACACTTTCCATGTCGATAATTTATATAGGCTAGAAGGATGGTGTTGCAAACTTCTGATGTGTATTTCCATATTTCTTGCATAGTCTATTTTATAGAATTTTCCTGTAACTTAAAAGTTCATGCTGATTTTGTCTTTGTGTGTTTGACATTGTAACTACAATGGTTGATTGTATATTTTTTGTCAACTTTCAAATCATGTAATTCAAATCAGATATGTTGGAATTTTTGTTCATGTGTGAAGCTATCATGTACCGATACCTAATTGGTTACACAAATGTTTCATAATGAAAATCTTGATCTCTGATTCATTGGAGAACTGTTTACGCTTGTCTGAACCAAGACTAACTGACTACTCACTGCTAAGGATTAGAAATTACATTTACTCAAATCACATTCTTGTAAAAAAGATCATGACTACTATAAACTGCTACCACTCTTCCACCACTTTTCTAACACTTTTATACCATTTGACTCTCACTTTTGCTCTTACTTTAAACTGCACATACTACAAACAATCATTTTTATTATCGAGTTAACTTTACTAGAGATTAGTTTATGCTTAACAGTTGACATGGAAGTATCAACGACTAGCTACGGTAAGCCATGTGCTTACTATAAAGGATATGCATATATTGTAAAAAGAACTAATAAAATGGAACTGTTATTTGGTGCTGTTCGAAACAACGATCTAAAAAGTGTCGAGGAATGATTAAGACAAAAGGCTCCAACATACTTATTTCAATCGATCATCATTGAAAATCTCAAAATAATACTCATTTAAATGGACAAAATACTCTAACCAAGGTAAAAGAGCAAGACCAAGAAAAAAATAGTGTGGCTCAAGATAGTGCTTTGTTTGTTAAAGAGCATTTATTATCTCCTGAAAAAGATATGTTAGGACAGTCGTTAACGTCTAAGAAACCTCTAACACTATCAAAGACAACACAAACTATGCCAAATGTTTTTGCATTGCAAGATGAACAAAAAGGATTAGATAGTAATAGTGATGATGATTATATTGATGATAATTATATTGATGATGATAACCATGATGATGATGATGATTATGATGATAATGATGTTGTAATAAGTAGAAGAACTTTTGGATATAGAAAATGAGCTTCGTGATGCTAAAATTATAGTATAATGAATCCATGTAACCGCTTAAACTATTTCTTAACAATACATGTAATATTTTCTACCACTTTGCTACCACTTTGCTACCACTTTTCTAGTTTGCTACCACTTTTCTACCACTTTGCTACCAATTTTCTACTACTTTTCTGCCACTTTTCAACCACTTTTCTAGTTTGCTACCACTTTTCTACCACGTTGCTACCACTTTTATACTACTTTACTGCCACTTTTCTACCACTTTTCTACCACTTTGCTACCACTTTTCTACCACTATGTTACCAATTGTCTACCAATTTGCTACCACGTTTCTACCACTTTTCTATCACTTTAAACTGTACATATTAAATATAAAAGCCAACGCTAAATAATTCTATTACCAGAACAGAGATAACCTTTGTAGTGTGCAAATCATACTAACAGGTTAGTTTCTACTATGGAACTTATTACAACTAACCGAGGTAAACAACGTGTACTCTATAAAGGCTACTCTTATAACTATAGATGACAAAATGTAACAGGAATAATATTCTGGCGATGCTCGAAACAGAGGTCAACAAGATGTCGAGGCAATATGAAAAGTAGAAATGGTGTGGTTTTAAGTGTGAGTGATCATCAATGTAGTGCTCCAGACAAAACACTGATGGTGTTGACAAAAAATCATCAGAATGCTGAAAAGTTAGTACAAGAGAAAGATGTTGCTACTCAAAATAGTGCATTGTTTGTTGAGCAACGTTTAACCCCTGTTGTAAAAGTTATGTTGTATCCATCTTCCACGCATCAAGAGTCATCAACATCACAGACTATGCAAGAAGTAGTGTTGTTGTTGTTGTTGTTTGAAGGGGCTGAACTACAAAGTCATCTGCCCTTGATATGAAAGTGGATCGAAAAGGACTAGATAGTAAAAGACAAAAGAGAGTTGTAGTTTGTATATAACTATTGTACAAGTACTTACATTAAATTAATAAAAATAGTGTATGGGTATTGTCTGCTTTTCTTAATTGCTATCCCTATGTCCCACTATTAATGCAATTGTTAACCATCAACAGTCTCTGACTATGTTCGCAAAGAGAGTGACCGTAAACAATACACTCTATTTATGGTTTGTGTACCGAGTACACAATAATACAGTGTGGTCAAGCCATGTTGAGGCAATAGTTATATCAGGTAAGGGATTCGAACCCTTGCTTTCTTGTACAGAAAATTTGAACTTAAGTCAAACACCATAACCACTCGGTCAACCTGACTGTTACTAATTTAATTATTTTTGTGGACTTGAGTGTTTATAAAACTTTTTCCAGTGTACATTGACTAAACCACTTGTTTGTTTTGAAATATAGATTTTGTTTTGTTTGACCATAACATAGCAGTTATGAGTCTTGTGAACTGGGTGTTTAATATAGGGTGAAAGGAATTTTAAAATAATTTTATAAAAGCTCTTAGGTATCGTGTCATGGATTTTAGTAATGCATTACTGTTCGTTGACTAACATTTACCGTTACACAACATTATTTTGGGAGCTCTACATGTTGTTGTTTGAGTCGTCAGTCTTTTGACTGGTTTGATGCAGATCTCTATGCCTCCCTGCCCCGAGCGAAACGTCTCATCTCTATATAGCTACCACACCCTACATTCAAGGCTATCTGTTTAACATATTATAACCTTGGATCTCCCCTACAAGCTCTTGGGTTCAATTCCTAGATTTAACACAAACTTTTAAAAGTGGTATGACAACTAAAACTAGTCGACTCAGTCTCGGGTGGTGCAAATAACTAGAGAGGGTTTGGTTCACACCTCAACCATAGAGCACCATGTTCTTTTCTTTTTTAAAATAATGATAGCCATTTGTTCAATTTCACATTTCACACATTGCAATTTGTCAATTTTCCATTTGCATTTTTTTAAATGACAGTTTGATGTTTTTCAATTTCATGATATGGAAACATGGATTTTTCCATTTTCATATTTACACATTTGTCAATTTCCCATTTGCATATATTTTCTTAAATGTCCGTTTAAGGTTTTTTAAATTTTGTCTATATGGAAACATGGATTTTCCATTTTGCTTTTTACAAATTTTTTATATATTTATTTTGTGTATGTTGAAAAAAATCGATATTTCCAAAACAAGATTTTTTATTTTTCATTTTATGACTTTATAAATGATATTAATGTGAGTGCTTGACCATGGATTTTCCATTTTGTTGTTTACAAATTTTTTATATATTTATTTTCTGTATGTTGAAAAACGATATTTCCAAAACATGATTTTTTTTAATTTTATGATTTTGTAAATGATCTTAATGTGAGTGCTTGGCCATGGCAATAATACAGTCTATCTATGTGTTAGTGGAACCATAGAGTCATATTACTACTGCAAGTAAGAATGTTTTACAAAATAACGACTATCTACCACTGCATTTGAAAACCAAACAATTGAATTTCAATCGCAATCGGATGAATGGTATATGAACGCAAACGGAACTTTGTTGAATCGACTCGTGCGCAGTAACTCATTTGTAGAAACTACTCGTGCGCTACCTATTTTAAAATAAATGTCTATTCCAAAATGGCCTTTGTTGAACCTGTGCGTCGCAAGTCTGGTCCACTAGTTACCAAGGCCTTTCAACATATTATTCAACACTCCAAACGTCAACCTCAGTTGCTACAAACTGACCAGGGGAAATAATTTTTCAACAAGGATTTCTCCAGTTTTCTCAAATCTAAGGATATTCACCATTACACCACGTACAGCAATCTCAAAGCCAGTGTGGTCGAGCGGTTCAACCGAACATGGAAAACCCATAAGTGGATAGCGTTTACCGCTCAGGGAAGTTATCGCTGGTTGGAAATGTTACCTGAGCTAGTATCACGTTACAATGACACCAAACATAGAACGATTGGGACCAAGCCACGCCTCGTGACTAAAAATATTCAGCGATTGGATAAACTGTTTAACCCCATAAAAACAGCCGATCTTAAACGTCACCGACTGAACATTGGGGATTTTGTTCGTGTGAGCAAATTTAAGTTTGGCTTCAATAAGGGCTACACGCTCTGTGGGGGACTGAACTATTTCGAATTCGTCAAGTCAACTTGGACACTCCAGTCACCTATTTACTCGAGGACCTTAACCGTCAACCAATAAAAGGTAGTTTTTATCTCCATGAACTTCAGAAAACAGCATTTCCTCAGCATTATCTTGTGGAAAAAGTGTTGAAACAAAAAGGAAATAAACTCTATGTCAAATGGTTAGGGTTTAACTCTACGTTTAATTCTTGGATCAATAAATTACATGTTGTGTGAACCTGTGCAATTTTTAATTTATTTATTCACACATGTTGTACACCACCTATAACTCTATGTGTACAGCGCTCCACGCTTCATGCATGTTCATACATGTTTGTCTTTCCCTTTCCTCCTGTGTTCTCTCATACATTACCCCTCCCCCTCTCCCCCCCCCCCATCCACCTCCCACCACTGCTGTTTGCAGCTCTTGCCTATCTACTGGTTGTGACATTATTCCCACAAGTTGCATCATACTTTTTACTGATTCAGCGATTCCCACGCTTTGAACATTCTGTTATCAGGCACGTGGACAGCTAACGTCCAAGGTGAACACCTGTGGCAGATCAAATTTCACGTCAACTTGCATTTTGTCACGTACGAAGCAAAACAGGATGTAACTTGTTAACAGTTATCGCGCACGTGGACAGCTAACGTC
This sequence comes from Meconema thalassinum, assembly GCA_946902985.2. NCBI lineage: Eukaryota > Metazoa > Arthropoda > Insecta > Orthoptera > Tettigoniidae > Meconema > Meconema thalassinum. The sequence continues at coordinate 2,955,824 of CAMPQE020000003.1, read as the reverse complement.
CCAGGCGAACACCTGTGCCAGATCAAATTTCACCTGGACTTGCATTTTGTCACGTACGAAGCAAGACAGGGTGTGACTTGTTTAGCGTGCATGTGGTTTCACACATGTTCACATGCCTTTCGCTCTTCCCTGCCACCACAATGGTCAGATTATTTCACCTTCAAGCGTCATTGTCATTTTTTTCCATTGCATCTGTTGTCAAGTCAGATCAACGCCTTCCAATAAGCTCAAATGACATTCACCTCCTGCTCGTCTGCAAGTTTGTTTTCTGTACGCGCTTCGACCAACATAGAACCAAGTTCTCATCACCGTTTACACATTAAAAGTTAAATATCAGGAAAACGCGCGCTCGCTCTTTCATACACCCACCCGCCGAAATAGCGATTGTTCTATTAAGCATGGTCCTTGTGCTAAGCAACAGGTTCGTTGAAACACACACACCCAGCAGTATCGTCTCTCTCAACCACCACGCTTCATAAACATTATAAACAGGTAACGGTAAAGAAAAAAGTTTTTTCAACATTTATGGCGTTAGGCCCTTTGTGAATTATTTTTGGAGAAAATATCTACCACACTCGAAAGGGAGCGTTAGCCCGAGTCCTAGGACACCTCGTACACGTCTCTAGCGTTATTGGTTCCTGAGATATCGGCAAAAATCACTAAAAACACGTGTTTACCCCAAAATCGAGTTTCCATTTTTTTTAAAATATGGCGAGTGGTCCATAGCAAAGAGGACATCACCCCGAGTCCTTGGACCTGTCGAACACGCCTCTAGCATGATAAGTTCGCGAGATATTAAAAGCGGATGACCTTTTAGTTTTGATCTTTTAATTAAATAAAGAGCCTATAGGAAAGTAGGGGGCATCACTGCGAGTGCTAGGAAACCCTGTATGTTCAAATCCGACCATTGGTTAGCGAGATATCAGGTTCGAGGCAAATACGAGGGTGGCTAAATAAGAAGTGGTGCAGCTTACCCCTTACCACACTACTACAGGTTTTCATCCAAGAGACTTGAAATTTATTTTGGGGGTAGAGGGGGTAGGGACCATTGATTTACGTCACACAATTTTTTTTGTAGAGTTCCTAGTTTCCAAAATATAGGATTTTCAAAATTCGAGTGTTTTCAAAAAACATAAAAAGTAAAAAAAGTTTTATTATAGAAAATAATTGTCATAAAGACCATTCGTTTGAGCCATAGCACAACGTTCTATCCTGTTTGGTTTTCAAACTATCGCCTATTTTCGAAAACAAAAAAAATCTTTTTTTTTCTAAAATATAACGGGTGGTATATAGCAAAGCCCCCGTCATCCCGAGTTCAACGACACTTCATTCGTGAATCTGCGACCACGGGTTCGGGAGTTATCGGCTCGCATTGGGAGTAGTAGTGGGGGGAGGCAGAACTCCTAGCTCTCCCCTACTTATGGGCTCCTGACCTGATGTTGTGAACACGATTAACCTATCGCATTTTCACTTTTCTCCAAGAGAAACCGGGCTGTTTCAGTGAGATACTAAAAGAGATTGGGATCTCATGTGAAGAAACATGACCAGGCTAATAATAAACACTTGACGCTGGAAACTGTAAAGCGGGGACAAAACAGATAAAAGAACAACATCGTCTACGAATGGAGAAATACTGGGCTAATTTCAAAAGCTAAATGGTAACAGTTGAAATGACGTGGCCTTTAGTTGGCCGAAATGAAACGATAATAAAAACAAGAAGTTCCGTGTCGAACTAAAGAGCCTACTTTTCTTAAAATGTAAGATTCATGCCAATCTATATATAACTACCTAGAGTAATGACGAAATAAAGTTGGTAATATCGAAATTTCTAATTAGTTCGAAATATACCTGGTATAATGTAATCTGACAAAGCACTAAAGTAGGCATCCCTGGTAACTGAATACTGTATATTATTAGTTCCATCTCTTAAGGTACAGAATATAAAATTTGTTTGAAGTCCAATGGATAGCATGGACGTTACATGCAGTTATATGCGCGCGTAAATTCTTGTTGGCAACAATGTCATGCATGTGTTGGTCAGAAATAATCTGAAATATTGTCATAAATGTTGTGCCAATTTTGGATGAAATCCATTTGTTAGTATAGAAGTTACATGTATTTTAAAATTGGACCTATCAGCAGGCTTAGAGTCATGTCTACAGCACTGATGTATATTAGTTTCTCCAAATTAAACTAGAATGTCAGGTACTTATACGTGTGTAAATTTTAAGGCTGTTGGCTTACATACTCTCTGATATATTAATATTAGGGTAAAATATAGACAGCATTTATTAACAGTTGGCAGCCCTGGTAGCTCTCAAGAATAAGCATAGTCATATCTGTTAGGGTACACATAGCACATACGAAATTTGGTTGAAATCCAATTGATAGTATAGAAGTTACATGTATTTACATGTATTTAAAATTGGTCCCATCAGCAGGCTTAGAATCATGTTGGTAGCACTGACGTACATAAGGGACTTCAAATAAATCCAGAATGTCAGGTACTATACGTGTGCATAGTTTATAACTGTCGGCTTGCATACTTTCTGATATATTGGTATTTGGATAAGAAAATTGAGAGAGAGCATTTATTAACAGTTGGCAGCCCTGGTGGCTTTTCAGAATACGCTCAGTCATATCTGTCTATGTACACATAGTACATACGAAATTTGGTTGAAATCCAATTGATAGTGTAGAAGTTATATGCATTTAAAATTGGACCTATCAACAGGCTTAAAAGCATTTTGGCAACACTGCCATTTATGGTCTCCCGGAAATTAAATTGAAATATTATTATCTATATGTGTGTCAATTTTGGAATAGCGCCCATCTATTGTGCCCAATCGGTCACGGCAGACTGGCATCGAACTCAGGTCTTATCAGAGAAGACCATGCATATGATTCTAACTAGAATCGAACCATTGATCTATGAGGGGGAACAGTTTTAGGGAATCCGAGGAGCAATGCGTTAAATAATGACATATAATAATGTAGCATGATTTCACGGCCAGTATGTGAATATCATAGCAGTTTAAGGTAAAGAATTGTAAGCAAATGCAAGCAAATATACGTTTTCGAAGCATACAAGAACGAGAGCAGGCCTGTTTGCTCTCAGAGAGAATATAATTATATAATTGTGTTATTTCCACAGTTGGCAAAGGACATTTATTTATGTTTAGGTTGGCAGCAGTGACCTAGGGACAGAGAGTGAAGTAGCCATCATGGCTGAATGTGTTTGTGTTTCGGAGCAACAGCTCCTTCGCATATCAAGTGTTGTGTCTTTTGTAACATGTACATTTTTGTAAATACAGTCCACTAGAGTTAATTCGACATTTTCATTTATCCCCTGATGTTTCATCTGGGGCACGTATGTCGCAATCAGATATATGTTTTGGTCCTACACGGGCCGGATTCCCGCTATATCAACTGACGCCATGTGGTCTCGACAAACGCTAAAACTGCTGTATTTAAGTGAACCAGTGCGAAATACGTATGTAGAGACAATACTAGTACATTATTGTGAACAATGCAGGCGCAATTGCAATGTATTTATCAATGTTTGTCTGTTCGATCTAACTTATTTGAAAAGTGAGCATAGTGGCTGCCATACGAAGCCACCATTGTGCTTTGGCTTCGGGTCGCCTCGGCTAGCATCGGTAAGCTTCAATACACGCGCCAGCTGCAGCGCTCGCCAGACTGCTTGATCCATGTTTACAACTCAGCTGTTGAATTACAAATTTACTACGTATTTGAATAAGTTAATACATGCAGCGGGACTTGCAAAATTAATCATGATGAATTGTATATTCGTAAAAGCATATCCAGTATTGTGAACGTTTCGGTGTGCAGTTGAAAGCATCAATGGACGCATGTTTGAGGCCATCCGTGAGTTCTCGCGAGTTCCATTCAGTAGTTAAGCCTTCGATTCCTGACGGACACAGTTCCATTCAGTAGTGCAGCCTTCGATTCCTGACGGACACAGTTCCATTCAGCAGTGCAGCCTTCGATTCCTGACGGACACAGTTCCATTCAGCAGTGCAGCCTTCGATTCCTGACGGACACAATTCCATTCAGTAGTGCAGCCTTCGATTCCTGACGGACACAGTTCCATTCAGCAGTGCAGCCTTTGATTCCTGACGGACACAGTTCCATTTAGCAGTGCAGCCTTCGATTCCTGACGGACGCAGTTCCATTCAGCAGTGCAGCTTTCGATTACTGACGGACGCAGTTCCATTCAGCGGTGCAGCCTTCGATTCCTGACGGATGCAGTTCCATTCAGCGGTGCAGCCTTCGATTCCTGACAGACGCAGTTCCATTCAGACGTCCTGACTTCGATATCCGACAGTTGGGTGACGACGCAGACTGAAAGAACCTCTACACCAGATAAGTTAACAAAGGCATTTCATAGCAATTCCTTCCCATACTCAGCAATCCTTCCTGTGCATGAACCATTTTAAGCATGTCTACTGAACGTGAGATAAAGTCACTGACCAAGCGCAGAGGTGTTCTCCGAGCATCCCTCACGAGACTCCATACCCAAATTAATGAATTTAATAATGAGACTCCTGCTGAAGTATTAAATGTGAAGAATGAACGTTTATTAGCTCTATTACCAGAATTTAATGAAATTCAAAGCAAATTGGAGGATTTGGATGACAAAAATCCTCATGAGCAGGTCCGGTGTGAATTCGAAGATGATTATGATGAACTTAGGGCTAAGCTACAACAGTTACTAAATACCCATTGCACACATGCCTCATCTGTCTCTAGCAACGGTAGAGAATCTACAAGTAGTAATACAGGTTCGTACAGTTTGCCCAATATACGGGTACCAGAATTTTCAGGTGATGTTACACAATTCATGCATTTCCATGACCTGTTTGATTCATTAATACTGAAGAATCAGTCTTTGGGTAATGTTGAAAGGTTCCATTACTTAATGTCAGCACTGCGTGGCAATGCTCATCAACTCATTCAAAACATTCCTCTTACTGCAGATAACTTTGAGCTAGCTTGGGAAACGGTCTGCAAGCGATACCGCAATTCAAAGGTAATAGTAAATGCACATATCAAATTACTGTTATCTCCAGATATCGTCCAAAGGGATCTTCTAGTCTACGCACACTTTTGAATCAAGTTCAGTCCAATTTAAAGGCTGTTGAGTCTTTGAATTTGAATATTCCCCTACATGAAATCATAATAGGTCAAATCATACTTGACAAGTTACCTGAAGCCACACGTAAGCAATGGGAAATGAGCAACAAATCCAAGGAACTATCTACACTTACGGAGTTGTTAGAATATCTTGAAAGGCGGGCTCAAACCCTTGAATTAATTGATTTTTCACCTACTAAGGGTCACAGTGATAAGATCAGCAGATTGTCTCAAGATAAAACTTCTAAGCATGGTTTCAAGCATGAGAAACAACCATTTACAAGTAGTTCATACATTGCAATTAACAATAATTGTGAAGCCTGTAAGGGGCAACATCCAATCTTCAGATGTGATAAATTTTTAGGTTATGATGTTAATCGTAGATACAACCTAGTTAAGCAGCATAAGCTTTGCTACAACTGTTTGCATGAATCACACGCTATAAGTTCTTGTCCTTCGAAGTCAACATGCAAAACTTGCAACGGTCGTCACAACTCACTGTTGCATTTTGATTCTGGGAATCAGCAATTCAATGCCAACTCGTCTAAACAGTCTCAGCAAGGAGCTATCAGCAGATGCTCAAACCCCGAGTCAAACCAGTCTCACAATGTTCAAGTTCGTGGTAACTCCTCCAGTTATTGCACTATGAAACTCAAACCACAAACTCAAGTTCTACTTTCTACAGCAATAGTAAAGGTAAAGGATAGTGCTGGTAGGCTACACTTAGCTCGTTGCTTATTGGACAGTGGCAGTCAAAGCAATTTTGTAACCGAGAGTTTGGTTCAAAATTTGGGCTTAAGAAAGGCCAAGAATCTCACACCCATCGAAGGTATTTCTCAGTCCATGTCTGAAGCCAAGTATAGTGTGAGCGTTGAAGTGCATTCTTCCATAAGCAACACACGTCACAATGTTGAATGTCTGGTCCTATCCAAAATTACAAGCGACATGCCTAGTCAGCAGGTACCCTATGAAAAGTGGGAGCTCCCTAATGATATTCAGTTAGCAGATCCGAGGTTTTATGCCCCAGCCAAGATAGACATGCTTCTCGGTGCTGATGTATTCTTTAGAATTCTACAGAGGGGACACAGGACGAGACCAGGGAAGTTTCCAGTCGTACAAAACACAGATTTTGGATGGATTGTGTCAGGTTCATATGAATCCACCTGGAGAAAGAGAAACAATGCAGCAGGAACGTTGTTCCTTCGTAATGATGTTCACCTTCATAACCAAGTACAACGATTTTGGGAGATCGAAGAACTTCACGAGCCAGTCAAGTCGCAAGAAGAGATTGAATGTGAACAGCATTTTGTCTGGTCATGTGACGCGAGATGCATCTGGGAAATACATAGTCAGACTACCATTTAAGCAGGATCCAAGTATATTAGGCAATTCTTTACAAACAGCTACTAGCAGATTTCAATACCTTGAGCGTAGGCTTAACAATGATACGCAACTGAAGGTAGATTATGACCAGTTTCTCACTGAATACCAGGAACTAGGTCACATGGATATTGTTAATTCTAGTATGGCAACATCGGTAGCATACTACATGCCGCACCATCCGGTATTCAAGAAATCCAGCACTACTACAAAAACTAGAGTTGTCTTCGACGCTTCTTGTAAATCGAGGTCAGGAAAGTCACATAATGATATTTTAATGACGGGCCCAACTATTCAACAAGACTTATGTTCGATTGTTGCTAGATTTAGAACTCACGCCATAGGCTTTACAGCTGACATCGAGAAGATGTACAGACAAGTTAAGGTTGATTCCAGAGACAGCAGCCTTCAACGCATCCTTTGGAGAGCTTCTCCTAATGAGCCTATCAAGCAGTACCAAATTCAGATGGTCACATATGGCACATCATCAGCTCCATTTCTAGCAATAAGATGTTTAAGGCAATTGGCATATGATGAGGGACAACAGTATCCGCAGGCAGCATCTGTCCTTCTTCGTGATTTTTATGTTGACGACTGCATTTCAGGAACAAGTAAAGTTGACAATGCATTACTCCTACAACGTGAACTGATCCAATTGTTATCCAAGGGAGGCTTCAAGCTCCGTAAGTGGTGCTCTAACCATCCAGCATTGTTAGAGGCGGTTCCAAAGGACTGCAGAGAGACGCAACTTCCCCTTCAGATTGATTCTGGAGAAAATATAAAGACCTTAGGTCTACTTTGGCATCCAGCGACAGTCAAACTACAGATATCCAGTGGTGTGCAGAAAGAACAAGGAAGTGGATCTCCAGTAACCAAACGCAAGGTGTTATCGATTGTGTCGTCAATTTATGACCCTATTGGGCTAATCAGTCCTATTGTCATCGCATTCAAGATGTTTCTGCAGCAACTATGGCAAGAGAAGATAGGATGGGATGATGAACTTCCAACGGAACTTCTTACAAGATGGCGTACTCTGCATTCTCAAATACCCTTGATTGACAATATATATATTAACAGATTTGTGCTTCAAGAAAATTGTACTCAGGTGCAGTTGCATGGCTTCGCTGATGCATCCTTGAAGGGCTACGGTGCATGTTTATTCCTACGCTCGTCAACAGATCAAGGTCACGTAATAACACATTTCCTGTGCTCCAAGTCCAGAGTGGCTCCACTGAAACAGATCACGCTACCCAGACTAGAGTTGTGTGCAGCAGTACTATTGTCACAAGTGGTTAAAAAGATGTGTCATGTTCTCAATATTGAATTCCATAGTATTCATCTGTGGACAGACTCAAAGATTGTTCTCGCATGGTTAGCAGGTGAACCGTCAAAATGGAAAACTTTTGTTGCGCACCGTGTGGCTGAAGTGCAAGGCAACACTTCGGTCAAGGATTGGAAGCACGTAGCATCAGCAGACAATCCTGCAGATCTGATTTCTCGAGGAACTGATCCTACAAACCTTTTAAATAATCATCTTTGGTGGCATGGCCCTGAATGGCTACAGTGTTCGGAACGGAACTGGCCCACTTCCAGTCAACAACCTGAATCAGAGATTCCTGAGCAACGCAAGATAGTGCTTAGTTGTTCCGTCCACTCTAATCCTGCAGACGTGCTCACAAGATTTTCTTCCCATCTCAAGCTACAAAGAGTGTTAGCATACTGTTTAAGATTCGTGCACAACACTAAACACAAACCTTCAGAACGGAAACATGGTCCATTAACAATTGAAGAGTTGCAGCAAACTAACATGACATGTGTTAGACTAGTCCAGTCAATAGCATTCCGCGACGAAATAGCTGATCTTTTGAAACACAATGCAGTGTCAAGACGTAGCAAACTTCAAAGTTTAGTACCGTTTTTAGACGAGGATCAAATCTTGAGAGTTGGAGGAAGACTAGAGAACTCCAATCAAGACTACGATTTCAAACATCAGATGATTTTGCCCGCTAAACATCAGTTTACTGATTTAATAATCAAGAGGGAACATGAAAGACTCCTACATTCAGGAAACCAGTTGACTTTAGCATCCATCAGACAGTGCTACTGGATCATCAATGGAAAGTCGGTGGTTCGAAGAGTTATTAACACTTGTACAAAATGCTTCAGGTTCAAAGCCAAAACTACACAGCAAGTAATGGGACAGTTGCCCTCAGTTCGTGTGTCTCAAGCAAGACCATTCCGCAACACCGGCACAGACTTCACGGGCCCTTTCTACTTGAAGATCGGCAATCCACGTAGCAAGACCATTGTCAAGGGTTACATATGCATTTTCAAATGTATGTGCACCAAGGCCATTCATTTAGAAATAGTTTCCGACCTAACCACTCAAGCTTTCCTCGCAGCATTCAGGAGATTCATCGCAAGAAGAGGATTATGCAGCAACATGTACTCCGACAATGGTACAAATTTCCAAGGTGCTAGTAAAGAGCTCAAGGAGCTTAAGAAATTGTTCACTCAGGAACGGACTAGAGAGGAGATCAGTAACTTCGCCAGTAGTTGTGGAGTTAAGTGGCATTTCATACCTCCTCATGCCCCTAATTTTGGAAGGCTTTGGGAGGCCGGAGTAAAATCCCTCAAACATCATCTAAGAAGAGTTCTCGGAACACTTCATTTCACATATGAAGAATTGGCTACATTAACTGCGCAAATTGAGGCTTGCTTAAACTCACGTCCCCTTCTAACCCTGTCAAATGATCCTTCAGATGCATCTACCTTGACACCAGGTCACTTCCTTATAGGTGAACCCCTCACAATACTTCCCGAACCCGATTTAACATTATGTAAACGGCCTTTGTTAACTAGATATAAGGTTCTGCAACAAAGACTCCAATCCTTTTGGAAGAGATGGTCATTAGATTACCTCACCCATCTGCAACAGCGCAGCAAATGAACGACCTCCTCCAGCAACGTATCACCAGGTACTGTGGTGCTGATACGGGAAGACAATGTTCCCCCACTCCAGTGGACCCTTGGTGTTATCACAGAAGTGCATGGTGGTAAAGACAATGTGGTAAGAGTGGTTTCAGTGAAGTGCAACAGTGGTATTTTTAAACGACCAGTTTCCAAGGTAGCTCCGCTACCAATTGAGCAGACACATAATTTTGACTGTTAATATGTCAGTGTTTTAAGTTAGTGAATATTTTAGTGTTTTATGTCCTTGTCATTGGAACATTTCAGTGTTTCCATTTCAGATTATTGAAATCCATGTATTTCAAGGTGGGGAGTATGTTTGCTCTCAGAGAGAACATAATTATATAATTGTGTTATTTCCACAGTTGGCAAAGGACATTTATTTATGTTTAGGTTGGCAGCAGTGACCTAGGGACAGAGAGTGAAGTAGCCATTATGGCTGAATGTGTTTGTGTTTCGGAGCAACAGCTCCTTCGCATATCAAGTGTTGTGTCTTTTGTAACATGTACATTTTTGTAAATACAGTCCACTAGAGTTAATTCGGCATTTTCATTTATCCCCTGATGTTTCATCTGGGGCACGTATGTCGCAATCAGACAGGCCAGTTTGACGTTTTACTAATTGGAGTTGGCAAGTGGGTGGAGATTGAAGGCGCCGAGGGCACTACTTCCGTCTGGACCGAGGAGACAGCTCAAAATTAATGACTCGGGTATTCACCGCTTGACAACGATGGAAGCTGTGGTGGGGACGATTACCCACGGAAATTAATTAACTACAGCCAAGTGGAGCATTGAAATGGAGTGAAATGTACACCCAGGTGAAATATTCAAGGAGAGATAATATAGGAATGATCTTACACCTAAATTAAAGCCTATGTCTCTAAATGAGCGTGTTAACACCGAGTCTACGCTCGAGAGGAGTGATTTGGTGACCAGTCAGAGGGGAATCACCATGGTGGCGTCCTGACGCGATGGAATAAGGCAATTAATTGTAATTAATTGGCCGAAGCGATCGCGTGCACGCGAACGTTTATGAAACCTCCACACCTAAATAAACAAGGTGTATATGTCATTTCGGCTGAAAATGTATTATTTCAAGGAAGGAGTCGCACCCGTATGTCCGGTGGACTAGTTTTTACGAGAAACCTTTATAAGGGGGAGCAGTGCAGACCAAGCCAGTTGTCTTCAGTCCGTTCTCAAGTTTTTCTCCAGTATACACGTAACTAATACGCTGCCAGTAAGCGCGCGAAATGTTACAGTATCGACGCTCAACAGTTTAAGAACAATGGAAGCACAGCATACAGCTTCATAAGTATAATCATGAAGTGCGTCGAAGTTAATTTAATACAGATATTTATCCATTATCTGACGCAAATATAAATTCGCTACAGCGGAAGAGTAATTTATAATGTTTTTGGACATTACATATACCAGGAGGTATTGTCAGAGTTGTATATGACATTATCATCAGGATCACTACAATTATGGGAGCCTGGAAGGCATCGCCAATTAATCTGGACAGTGAACTGAACGATATTGAAGGTGACGAGGATCGAACGGCCGTAAACGCAGTTAGACTTTCACGGAGACCAGCGGTTGGCGTAATTGCATCGCATCTCTGAGGTCAGGCGTAGGAGGAGTCCGATTAAGGATCAACCTGTGAAATAGTGAGAAAGTGTACATAAATTGTGTTATAGTGATTTAAAAAGTGTTCATGTGTATTGTGATTAATATGTATTGTGTAAAAGAGAAAGAAGCCACTGATAAGAGTATGTTTATCATGTGGGAAATATGTGAAATCAAGTGTCGTGTAAGATATAGCATGATGGCTTAAATCAGGCGTCATGGTAGGTCCGGAGCTGGAATGCTGGTATCATCCAGCGAAAATGAAAAAGTGAGTACCAATTTACAATGTTATTCTAACTAAATAGTTCACCATACAACGATGCATCACTTTGAGACTAAGATGTAACAGTCACTTATTGTACGAGTATTCACCACCCGTCTTGAATAGAATATGGCTTGGAAGGTGATTTGTTTAGGGCCAGTCAGGCCTAAAATAGTGATGAATGTAACGGTAACGTTAAATGATAAATAATAATAATAATCTGGGGTCGGCAACAGTAAAGTAATAGGCATGTTTGGCCTAAATAATGTTCAAAGTGTGTCATGTCTAATATAAAGATACTGTATTTTGGTAAACAGTAATAAAGTAACGTGGAATATAGCGAGATACGAGAGTTTTTCAGTGTCAATGAAGTGTTGAATGAATATTTGATATGGTCAATTCTTAGGATTGTATTTGAGAACCATTAAAGTAATGTAAGCCAGTAAATTTATACCTTGTTATTAGGAGCTATTTAAAGCTTTGGCTTAAGTGTTATTACAGAGAGAACGCGGGTGCCTTAAAAATTGAGTCAACTATGAGAAGTATTGTTTGAGCCGCATATAGCGTGCATAAGTAACGTAGAATCCAGTGATTTACGTAAATATATATTGCGGGGACCAAACTAGTATAGCTTGCACTTTAGGTGAGAAGTTGGCTAATCTACGAGTTAGTATCACCGTTGTGCATACTGTTATTATTCGCAGCGAATTGGACAGAGCCTGTCTGTATCCATCGCTTGCATGAATTATCGCCACGAGTGATGTCCGTCGAGACTCCGTGAGCACATGTGTAAAAATGATCTACCCTGAGAGGTAAGAATCATATTCGTCGTTTAGGAAACGCAGATTGCCTTATGTTATTATTGAGACAGCTGCTGGTGAGAATCTAGTATTCTCATTATGATGCGCGTCCAAAGCCACCAGTATTCACCATAGAACGGCAAGACTATCACAGAATCCATCCCCAGCCATGAATGTTAATAAGGAGCCGAGTTGAGCCCGATACACTATAAATATAGGTGTTAAATAATTAGAATGACTCAATTACTTAAGAACAACACTTAGCGTATCTCTACTGTACTGAGATTGTAAACAAAGTTCACCTTGCCAGCAGATGAGAGGAAGTGGGGTAGCCCATTGAGACGAGCGGTCATCTTGCATGGCCAGCCGGAACTAATTTTATTGCCTGCTAGGGGAAGGGGACGTCGGTCCGCCAGTCCTTTAAATTAGAGTCATTGTGGGACACTGAAGAATCTCGATATTTCGATATGCAATTAAGATATGAGTGTTATGACGATGCCAATTGAATTAAATGATGTGTTTCAACACACATACATTGTTGGATCAAAGAAATCGGATAATATTTGGTCCAGTTATTCTCTGAGGAGGAACACTGAACCAAATAAATTGTTAGGCATGTTGTTAGAATGCATTTTTGCCAGTTCACGCTAATTTATGCAGACGGGTATGTGATTTCTGAGAACATGACGCGTTTGTAACGGTAATAATCCCGACAAGACCCAGAAAATCGTTGTATGGTGAAACTATTTTGGAAGGGAGAAGTACCACTTTTTAAGCGTTTCATATTGATGGAAAAGAAGGAAGATGATTCACACGACACAACAAATATTTGTTAATTAAGGCATAAAATAATGAATTTATGCTAATCAAAGTAAATGCCATAAGAAACGGAGTAATGTTTTATTATTACAGTATTAATGTCATTTAGATGTGATATGTGACTTTTGTGTTGTGATACTCCAGTTATGTAAAATTGTGTCACATGATGAACACTATGGAGACCCGTAGAAGTCTGAAAGTATCAATGATAGGATGCTAGAAATAGATTTGAGTGCAGTGAAGCACTAATTAAGAAGAGACTCACAAAATAACCCTGATTTTAATTGTGGGAATTAAATATAATTTATCCTTTATTTGTATTTGTTGTATAGCCATGATTTTATACCAGTAAATGTTTTATTTTAGGAAAATGTTGTTTATTTCATGTCGAGTAGTTACCTGGTAGACTCAAATCCTGAGCATGTGGTCGTATGGTAGGCAGGAACGTCCCATACCTCGAAAGACCATGAGTTAGCTGGGATACGAACACATGTTCCACATGATGACAATTGGGTACATGGAGGAGATGTCTCTGTACTAGGATTGAGTCACAGGTACTACTAAAAGTCGGCCAAGATATTAATGCTAGAAGCAAATACAGCGTAGAAATTAGGATATAATAGGAAAAGGCCGCGTCCCATTTGTTAATAAGACTTCACGTAAAAATAAATGTTGATAATCCTCCAGAGGACATGCTTAAATGTAAATGTAACTTGTCACCACTTTATACCCAACCCCTTTTATTATCATGTCGCCCAGATGTGTGGGGCAAACCATGAGATAACCCAAAACTCTATTTCTTTATCATGACGCTGATACGTGGGGCCAGTTTAAAATACAGGTCACCACCATGCTCATAAGTGTACCCACCTCTCCTTTTTCTTTATCATGGCCCAAGCAACGTGGGGCGGTATTAATTCATTATGGAACCGCCTGCGTCAGTGCAATATGAGAGATCTTGGCATTGCACAAACCGGCCTAAGCATAAGCATGAAAGGGACACACCACATCTCTCATTTTTTTATCATGGCGCCCAATGTGGGGCGGTATTAATTCATTATGGAACCGCCTGCGTCAGTGCATTATGAGAGATCTTGGCATTGCGCAAACCGGCCAAAGCATAAGCATGAAAGGGACACACCACATCTCTCATTTTTTTAATCATGGCGCCCAGGACGTGGATGGCTTATGGGATTCAGAAAACCCCGTAATAATAGCATGGTTTTCATGGGGAAAACCATAATAATAGTATTTTTCCTCAAACTGTGTTTGAGCGATTGTGAGTCTTTCAAGATGATATTCAGACGTCAGACACTGTTGTCAGACGGGTACGTGGATCTATACCCATTCCATAGGTGGTTTTGGCAGTTTGTAATATGTTGTTGTTGTTGTCGTCGCGGGATCGGAATCCTTTTCTTTCCAATAGAACGCGCCAGCATGTTCAGCTGCGGCCTACCTGAATCTCAAATTAAGAAATACAGGATGGCTGGAACTGAGGACGTACTCAGGTGTATCGCTGAGTTAAGAGAACATTTTGATGATATTAATGCTAAGCGTAAGGAAGAATCTAAAGCATTTAAAGATGAAATAGCGGGTAGATTGGATGCCAATCAAACTGAGGTAAGCCAGATGTTGGCCACAGTAAATATTGATTAGAGAATAATCGAGCTTAAGTAAACACTAGATTAGAGGCTATTCAAGCTGAAGTAAACACTAGATTAGAGGCTAATCAGTTAGAGGTCAATGGAAAAATGGATGACGTCAAAGAGTCTGTTCAGCGTGAAGTAACTAAGAATATTGTTAGCGTGGTCTCAGAGATGCAAGCTGATAACGATAAACGCTTAGAATCTATAGAGCTAAAACTAGAGAATAATCTGCAAGCGTGCAGAGAGTCACAGCGTGAGATTAACAATAGCTTAAGCAGTATGTCCATGGAGCTTAAAGACATTCAAAGTCAGAATGAAGCGAAAACTAAACGTCAACTAGAGCAATTTAATACGTTCACTCAGACCGTGGATCAAAGGCTCGAAGACAGTGACGTAAAATGGAATACGCGAATGGCAGGCTACGCCAAGGCGGTGGACGAAGCCTTAAGAAAACAGGATCAGAATATCCTTGACCAATGCAAGGAAATCCATGAAATAAAAACTCCTGATCAAGAGAAAAAGGAAATAATGTCAAATATGAAGAAGCAGGTCGGGCAGGTGCAGAAAGAGTTAGAACAAACTCAGAGCGACCTAACAGTTATTCATAAAAGGCAGGATGAGGACCAGGGAGAAATCACGAAGATAAGGACAGAAATCTCTCATATGCAGGGTCACATTCAAAAAGAAGTTACAGGCTTACGAGAAGAATTAGAACTTCGAGAAGGCTTAAAGACTGAAGCCAGCGATAATACTCTTGCCGAGGTAAGAGAATGTCTAGCGGGGGAAATTACCCACCTGAAGGAAAACCTTAAGGATGACAAGGAAAAGGTATTTTCTATGGCAGAAAAAAACCGAGATCGCCTGGAGAAAATAGAACGAGAGGTATTAGCTCGTTTGGAAAAGGCAGAAAATAGGCACAGCCAAATAGAAACTAGAATGATCGCACAGGAGGAATCCATGTTGCGGAATCCTAGGTCAAGCGAAGGAAGTATAGACGGGAATAGGAGAAATAAATGGGCAGAGATAGAAATACAGCCCACTCCAAACAATGCAGCCATGCCAAGTGACAGCCCGTATACCACACCTGGTATGCCAATTGCCATGTCAACACCGCATGAAAATGCTGTTCAAAATCAAATAGTCACTCTTGTAAGGGCTAGTGATGAGAAACCAAAGAAATATTCTGGGAGTAATTCTAACATGACACCCAAGTACTGGCTTAAAGAAGTTTCCGAGTACTTGAATGACGCGAAGGTACCGCCGGAGCGCAGGTTGAGAGCGATTGAAAAACTGACTGAGGGCGAGTGTGCCTTATGGTTTAGGAGTTTTCGGTACACGTTCGACACCGTTGACGAATTTCGCCAGGCATTTTTAAGCAGGTACTGGAACGCAAGTATACAACAGAACCTCAGATCGGACTTGTATTCCAGGCGTTATAGTACTAATAATCCGACGAAGTACGCAGAGTTTTTTGTGGGTCAATTGTGCCGTTTCCGCGAACTTGATGAAGGAATTAGAGAGTCAGATTTGTGCATAGCGATAGCCAAGCAGCTACCGTATGAAGTACAACGTCTTTTAATCTCAGCAAACGCCAAGACTGCGATCGATATGGAGGAGGTGCTGAGACAACTCGATCTCACCACAGCGCAGCACACAAGGCAAAGTCGGAACATGGAACAAGTCAACATGACGACTACACCGACTGAACCGACTAAGGTGCAGACATAAAGTAAGTCTACGAGCACCGAAACGGAGAAATCAGACTGGCAACGTGAAGGACGGGAAACCCAGAATTGGAAGCCAGCATATCGAGGAGGATCGAACCGTGGAAACCGAGGAGGGAAAGTCTGGAATCAGCGCGGTACAAGAGACCAGCAGCCTGATAACAGAAGGAATTACGGCCGAAATGGGAACAACCAAGGATGGAGATCCCAAGAACAGAGTCCCGGGTTCGATGAAGAGGCGGAAGAACGCTATCACGCATCTTTAAGATACATGGAAGAGCGTGGAGACGACCAGAGACAATCGCGAGTTCATTGGGATGAAGCGATTAAGAATCGAAGGTCACCCGACATCTATAAAAATGATGACGGTGCCAAGAGTCTGGAACTTCCGCAGTATGAAGACAGACAGAAGAACTCCACAAAGAATGGAGCAATCGTAAAAAAACACATAAATTAAATGACCAAAGAGAGATAAGTTCAGGATGGAATACAGTGAATGTAGTTAACTGGATTGCCAAACCTGAGGAGCTTATCGAAGACCTAGATGAAGGGACGGTAAATGTGAGAAGGGAACTACCCATTATTATTGTAAACATCGCAGGCATGAAGATAAGAAGTCTCATAGATACAGGTTCAACAGTGTGTTTGATAACCCAGGCACTATATAATGAAATCCAAAGTAAAATCCACGTATTGAAAATACCTATTTCAAGCGTGAAAATAAAAGGTGTGATACCAGATAAAGTTATGATATGCAGATACCAAGTATTTTTAGATTTGCAGATAGGGAACTCTACATTCTCACAGAGCTTCCTACTTGTGAATAAGCTGCCTTTTAACATTATTGTTGGCATGGATTTCATAAGAGAATATAAAGTTATTATAGATCTCTCGCAAGACATTGTTATGTTTCGCGCAAGTGAGGGAAAGGAAGAGTTAGAACTCTCATTAAAGCACAATGAGACGAGACCAGAAGAGTACGTATGGCATACATACGGAGATATGACTGGGGATGCAGTATTGACAACAGAAGACATCGAGGACGAGTTGGCAACACTGGCCGCAGACATTGAAAAGGACCTCGAACCAAAATTTGAAGAATGCCTGGAAGAAAATATAGAGGAAGCTAAAATTGGTCCAGAGCATAAGCAAATGCTAAGGGAACTGCTATTTGAGTACAAAGGAGTCTTCGATTCGAGACCTGGCCGGATCAAGAATTTCCAATATGCGTTCCAAGTCAGCGACTGGACACCATTCAGACAGAAGCCGTAACCTGTAGCCGAGAAACATTATTTAAAGGTCAAAGAAGCAATACAGGAAATGCCAGAGGCAGGCGTCATTGTGAAGACAGCCACACCCTATGTCAGCCCACTGGTAGTTGTACCTAAACAGGACGGAAGTGTAAGGATATGCCTGGACCTACGAAATTTGAATTCCAAGGTCAAACCAGAATTTGACCAAGTGCCGCCCATTAAGGAGGTCCTCAGGAGGTTCAAAGGAAAGACTGTGTTCTCAAATCTTGACCTGACGGCAAGTTTTCACCATCTTGCTCTGGAGGAGGAAACAAGCTTATTAACTGGGTTTTTATTCGACCAGCATACGTATTCTTACGTGCGTCTCCCATTTGGATTGAAAACAGCAGGTTCAGCGTTGATACGAGCGCTAGATCGGAACCTGTCTGAAGAAGTAAAAGCAACAACCATATGCTACGTAGATGATATACTACTGACATCTGAAACAGTCGAAGAACACGTCAGAGATTTACGCAAGCTGTTATATGACCTAAGTCAGGCTAACTTTAAGGTCAATATAAAGAAATCTAACTTTGGTCAGAGAGAAGTTAAATTTCTAGGACACGTAATAGATGCACAAGGAGTTAGGCCTAATCCAGGAAAATTGGAAGTTATTAAACATTTCCTGAGACCAACGAAGGTAAAGAACGTCAGGCAATATCTAGGCGTTATTGGATTCTTTTCAAGCCATTGCCCGAAGTATACCGAGACCGTAGCACCACTCCAAGACTTACTTAAGGAAGGAGGAAGATGGCGGTGGACGGAACAATGCGAGGAAGCCTTCGTGAAGTCTAAACAGATGCTGTTAGATTATGTAAAATTGGGATATCCAGACTACACTCAGAAATTTATTATCCACAGTGACGCATCATTCATAGGTATTGGAGCAATGTTATACCAGGAAAATGTGGACAGGCCAGAGGAGAAAACTTACATTGCATTCATAAGTAGAAGGCTGAAACCTAATGAAGAGAATTATACGGTTACGGAGATCGAATTACTCGCGATACTGTATGCCTTACAGTATTGGCGAAAGCTAATTTATGGTTTTAGAGTTATATTGAGAACAGACCATAAAAACCTAACGTTCCTGTTGAAAACTGACTTGTCGAGTCAAAGACTGACGAGGTGGTCCCTGTACATACAGCAATTTCAAGTGGAAATCGAGTATTGCCCGGGGAAGGACAATATCATACCTGACTTGCTAAGCAGATACCCGACAGCTGATGAAGAGGAAGTTCTAGCTATCGAGATAGAAGATAGAGACCAGAAGACCTTAGATGATCTGAGGAACATCACCGTTTTTCAACGTGAAGATCCCTGGATACGGTTGATGATTAATTACTTCGAGGGAAAGCTTGTCAGAGGATTATGATACGAGGGAAGAGCAAGCAATGCACACCCAAAAGGACGGGGAGTCATTACGTATGCACGCAAAGACTCTTGAGAAAAGCTCGCAGACCCAGGAAGAAACGGAGCGAGGCGACCGGTTCGCAGACCCAAGGGATACGAGGGGTGAAAGCAGCTGTCAACTGAAGGAACTTTACGACCAGTTGAGGGAGGCCGCTACGGAAATAGTGGAGATGAATGAACAACTGAGAAGGCAGAACAAGAGTATACGACGGCAGACAGAGTGGAATGGGGGAACGAGACATCCCATTGCCGAGAGCACTGACCGCTTAAAATAAATACTGCATGAGTCAATGCCATCTGAAGGGCCCGAAAAATTAACTTGTGAAATGAATTTTCCGAGCTTAGCAAGGGAAAGATGTGCCCAATCGGTCACGGCAGACTGGCATCCAACTCAGGTCTTATCAGAGAAGACCATGCATATGATTCTAACTAGAATTGAACCATTGATCTCTGAGGGGGAACAGTTTTAGGGAACCCGAGGAGCAGTGCGTTAAATAATGACATATAATAACGTAGCATGATTTCACGGCCAGTATGTGAATATCATAGCAGTTTAAGGTAAAGAATTGTAAGCAAATGCAAGCAAATATACGTTTTCGAAGCATACAAGAACGAGAGCAGGCCAGTTTGACGTTTTACTAATTGGAGTTGGCAAGTGGGTGGAGATTGAAGGCGCCGAGGGAACTACTTCCGTCTGGACCGAGGAGACAGCTCAAAATTAATGACTCGGGTATTCACTGCTTGACAACGATGGAAGCTGTGGTGGGGACGATTACCCACGGAAATTAATTAATTACAGCCAAGTGGAGCATTGAAATGGAGTGAAATGTACACCCAGGTGAATATATTCAAGGAGAGATAATTTAGGAATGATCTTACACCTAAATTAAAGCCTATGTCTCTAAATGAGCGTGTTAACACCGAGCCTACGCTCGAGAGGAGTGAATTGGTGACCAGTCAGAGGGGAATCACCATGGTGGCGTCCTGACGCGATGGAATAAGGCAATTAATTGTAATTAATTGGCCGAAGCGATCGCGTGCACGCGAACGTTTATGAAACCTCCACACCTAAATAAACAAGGTGTATATGTCATTTCGGCTGAAAATGTATTATTTCAAGGAAGGAGTCGCACCCGTATGTCCGGTGGACTAGTTTTTACGAGAAACCTTTATAAGGGGGAGCAGTGCAGACCAAGCCAGTTGTCTTCAGTCCGTTCTCAAGTTTTTCTCCAGTATACACGTAACTAATACGCTGCCAGTAAGCGCGCGAAATGTTACAGTATCGACGCTCAACAGTTTAAGAACAATGGAAGCACAGCATACAGCTTCATAAGTATAATCATGAAGTGCGTCGAAGTTAATTTAATACAGATATTTATCCATTATCTGACGCAAATATAAATTCGCTACAGCGGAAGAGTAATTTATAATGTTTTTGGACATTACATATACCAGGAGG
The DNA here is from genome assembly GCA_946902985.2 of Meconema thalassinum. Taxonomy (NCBI): domain Eukaryota; kingdom Metazoa; phylum Arthropoda; class Insecta; order Orthoptera; family Tettigoniidae; genus Meconema; species Meconema thalassinum. Next base: position 2,935,277 of record CAMPQE020000003.1, on the reverse strand, counting down.
TATTGTCAGAGTTGTATATGACATTATCATCAGGATCACTACAATTATGGGAGCCTGGGAGGCATTGCCAATTAATCTGGACAGTGAACTGAACGATATTGAAGGTGACGAGGATCGAACGGCCGTAAACGCAGTTAGACTTTCACGGAGACCAGCGGTTGGCGTAATTGCATCGCATCTCTGAGGTCAGGCGTAGGAGGAGTCCGATTAAGGATCAACCTGTGAAATAGTGAGAAAGTGTACATAAATTGTGTTATAGTGATTTAAAAAGTGTTCATGTGTATTGTGATTAATATGTATTGTGTAAAAGAGAAAGAAGCCACTGATAAGAGTATGTTTATCATGTGGGAAATATGTCAAATCAAGTGTCGTGTAAGATATAGCATGATGGCTTAAATCAAGCGTCATGGTAGGTCCGGAGCTGGAATGCTGGTATCATCCAGCGAAAATGAAAAAGTGAGTACCAATTTACAATGTTATTCTAACTAAATAGTTCACCATACAACGATGCATCACTTTGAGACTAAGATGTAACTGTCACTTATTGTACGAGTTTTCACCACTCGCCTTGAATAGAATATGGCTTGGAAGGTGATTTGTTTAGGGCCAGTCAGGCCTAAAATAGTGATGAATGTAACGGTAACGTTAAATGATAAATAATAATAATAATCTGGGGTCGGCAACAGTAAAGTAATAGGCATGTTTGGCCTAAATAATGTTCAAAGTGTGTCATGTCTAATATAAAGATACTGTATTTTGGTAAACAGTAATAAATTAACGTGGAATATAGCGAGATACGAGAGTTTTTCAGTGTCAATGAAGTGTTGAATGAATATTTGATATGGTCAATTCTTAGGATTATAATTGAGAACCATTAAAATAATGTAAGCCAGTAAATTTATACCTTGTTATTAGGAGCTATTTAAAGCATTGGCTTAAGTGTTATTACAGAGAGAACGCGGGTGCCTTAATAATTGAGTCATCTATGAGAAGTATTTTTTGAGCCGCATATAGCGTGCAGAAGTAACGTAGAATCCAGTGATTTACGTAAATATATATTGCGGGGACCAAACTAGTATAGTTTGCACGTTAGGTGAGAAGTTGGCTAATCTACGAGTTAGTATCGCCGTTGTGCATACTGTTATTATTCGCAGCGAATTGGACAGAGCCTGTCTGTATCCATCGCTTGCATGAATTATCGCCTCGAGTGATGTCCGTCGAGACTCCGTGAGCACATGTGTAAAAATGATCTACCCTGAGAGGTAAGAATCATATTCGTCGTTTAGGAAACGCAGATTTCCTTATGTTATTATTGAGACAGCTGCTGGTGAGAATCTTGTATTCTCATTATGATGCGCGTCCAAAGCCGCCAGTATTCACCATAGAACGGCAAGACTATCACAGAATCCATCTCCAGCCATGAATGTTAATAAGGAGCCGAGTTGAGCCCGATACACTATAAATATAGGTGTTAAATAATTAGAATGACTCAATTACTTAAGAATAACACTTAGCGTATCTCTACTGTACTGAGATTGTAATCAAAGTTGACCTTGCCAGCAGATGAGAGGAAGTGGGGTAGCCCATTGAGACGAGCGGTCATCTTGCACGGCCAGCTGGAACTAATTTTATTGCCTGCTAGGGGAAGGGGACGTCGGTCCGCCAGTCCTTTAAATTAGAGTCATTGTGGGACACTGAAGAATCTCGATATTTCGATATGCAATTAAGATATGAGTGTTATGACGATGCCAATTGAATTAAATGATGTGTTTCAACACACATACATTGTTGGATCAAAGAAATCGGATAATATTTGGCCCAGTTATTCTCTGAGGAGGAACACTGAACCAAATAAATTGTTAGGCATCTTGTTAGAATGCATTTTTGCCAGTTCACGCTAATTTATGCAGACGGGTATGTGATTTCTGAGAACATGACGCGTTTGTAACGGTAATAATCCCGACAAGACCCAGAAAATCGTTGTATGGTGAAACTATAAACATTTCTATCCATGTCTATTTTGGAAGGGAAAAGTACCACTTTTTAAGCGTTTCATATTGATGGAAAAGAAGGAAGATGATTCACACGACACAACAAATATTTGTTAATTAAGGCATAAAATAATGAATTTATGCTAATCAAATTAAATGCCATAAGAAACGGAGTAATGTTTTATTATTAAAGTATTAATGTCATTTAGATGTGATATGTGACTTTTGTGTTGTGATACTCCAGTTATGTAAAATTGTGTCACATGATGAACACTATGGAGACCCGTAGAAGTCTGAAAGTATCAATGATAGGATGCTAGAAATAGATTTGAGTGCAGTGAAGCACTAATTAAGAAGAGACTCACAAAATAACCCTGATTTTAATTGTGGGAATTAAATATAATTTATCCTTTATTTGTATTTGTTGTATAGCCATGATTTTATACCAGTAAATGTTTTATTTTAGGAAAATGTTGTTTATTTCATGTAGATTAGTTACCTGGTAGACTCAAATCCTGAGCAAGTGGTCGTATGGTGGGCAGGAACGTCCCATACCTCGAAAGACCGTGAGTTAGCTGGGATACGAACACATGTTCCACATGATGACAATTGGGTACACTATACATTCCAAATCTCCAACATGGAGCTCAAATTTCAATTGCGGTGTTTCAGTATATGGGCTTGAGATATTCAGGTAAAGATCTTTACTCATACCAAATTCGGATTCGATTGCTGCAGCCGTTTAGGAGTTGATAGGGGACACACACACACACAGCTAGACAGACAGACAGACAGACAGAAGTACAGACAGACATTTGCCAGGATCGATCTCATAAGTCTACATTTTCCTCATTTTTGCAAAATGTGAAAAGTAGGCTAAAAATATAACACAAGGACTCGCGCCGGGTCATTTTGACCCATAGTGGGTCACTCCCTTTTTGTCGTAGTCGTACGGATTATAACGAAGTAAATTTACACCTGGTGTCTTCCTGTCAACTATTCCCAATATCAAATTAGGTTTATTTATATTTTTTAAATTTAACAAGGAGAGAAATGACAATAATTTTCGTAACAGTATAATTGGCCTTGATAGTAGCGGCAAAGCAGTCATCTCAATTTTTTTTACAAAGGAGCTGATGACCAAGGTGTCCCAAGACCCTAAACATGGATCAACAAGAACGTGAGCTATGTGATTGTGCTGCACCAAAAAAGGTGGATTTCCCCCTTTTTTACAGATTGCCCCCACTAACGTAAGCCAAAAATTGTAACGCGATGACTGGCGCCATGGGTAAATCTGAACCGACCGTAAACAATTTAGAAATAAGTTGAATGTTCTAAAAGCTATGGACATGTTTATTTTGCAAGGTGAAGGTGAAGGCTAGGAAGGGAGGTACAATAAGCGACAGGAAATAAGGGCTGACCAAAACGGAAATAAAGATAATTATTTAAGCCTCGGATTAAAAAATACCCATGCGCCAATCCTCGCCGGTTAATAATTCCAAAATAATGCAACAGGTTATAGAAATGAAGCCCTGGACCTAGGGCCCGTGATCGCTCTCTGCGGCCCTCAGCTCCAGTAGCCTCACTGTCCGTGGTGATATAAGCTTAGCTGTGCTGTTGCGAAGCAACTAGAAGCGCATCATTCTTAATTCGCCCGTTATTATTAGTTTTTCTTGCACAAATCACAATATTAATTCTATTGAACACAAGTAGCGCGCGCAATGCACAGTCTGCACTCTGACATAGCTGTGTACCCCTCCTCGTCCCGCAAGGCTCCAGCTGTTATTATCAACAAATTCTGACGCACCAAGGTTCAGCGGAACTCGAATCTTTTCAAAGAAAAATAATAATCACCCCTTGAATGTGGAATCGATACATGACATTTGAATGTAAGTGTCCTCCACTTTTCATTACAACGTTTTAAAACGTTTCATCAACGGAGCGTTAACAGGCCGTCAGTAAATGCGTCATTAATTTTAATTTTAGAGAAAATTAATGCCATATGGCCCGAATTTTACACAACAGACGCTATTGCAACATCGGAATGGAAGCAGCCAAATTATGAACATCGACGTATACTATACGGTACTGACAAGATTTGCAACGCACGGCTTTCACCACAAGCTATGTCGGAAACTAAGATTTCATCAACCGGAAGAATCCTGCGTGTACAAATTGTGCGATAAACATTGTGGGAGATATCATGCTCAAAACTGTCCAAACAGGACAATCTCAATAATAGGACTAGGGCAAGAATAATTTATGTATCATTATGCACATTGTGCGCTTTTCTTAAATAACTTTAACATCGAAATAAATCTCGTTGGCGTTTCACCAGCACATTCAAGGATTAGCATTAGCAAACGAATCGTTATTGTTAAACGTTTTAAAACATTGTATTGAAAAGTGGAGCAAACTTATATTCAAGTGTCATCTAATCAATACGAGAAAAAATCAAGTCATTGATTATTATATTATTAGCGTATGGTACAACACAAAACAAACAACATAAACAATATACATACATACAATAGATAACACATTAAAACTGTAACAATCATGCAAGGGAAAGTATGTTCAAATATTAATGTCTAAATTGTCTAGCCATCTTATGGCTTCAGTAGAGGCTATTACAAAGTCCTGTGTTGATCCAGTGAATGCCCTACTAATACACTCAGTGACAATATGGTTCATAGTCTGTTCAACTGCACCACAATCACAGACTGGGGAAGATCGCATACCCCACTTAAACATCATTGATCCGCATCTCCTGTGGTTAGTGCGGACTCTGTTGAGAGTTACCCATGTCTTGCGGGGCAAATCAAATCCAGCTGGCAGATTTTGAATTTTGAACAATGCCTGCCATTGCATTGGAGCTGTGCTGTTCCACTCTTTTTGCCAATCAGCTTTTGGATCATAAACCTTCCTAACCAGTTCCTGTGCTGTTTGAATAGGTGGAGATCTTGACTTGAGACGGCTATATCTGGTGCTAGCATCTTCATGAATGGGGAGTTCAGGATTAGCCAATATTTTGTTATATTCCCTGATCAAGTTGTTCAGTCTTCTAATTCTAGGCGGTTCTATGTGACTAAGCACAGGTAACCAGAAAAGAGGTGTAGATTTTATTGTGCCACTAATAATACGCATTGTCTCATTCAGGACTGTGTCCACCTTTCTAACATGAGAGCTGTTGACCCAAACTGAGGAACAGTACTCAGCTGTTGAAAGTACCAGTGCCATCGCCAAAGTACGCAATGTAGTTGCAAACGCTCCCCATGTGGAGCCAGCAAGTTTGTGGATGATGTTGTTTCGTGTCCTTAATTTGGCTGCTAGGTTGGTGAGATGCTTCCTGTACGATAACGTTCAGTCAAGAGTAACTCCAAGATATTTGGGGTTGGCATTATGAGGGAGAGGGCCTCCACTAAGAGACACATTCAGGGTAGAGTTCGCTTGCCGATTGTTTAAATGGAAGAAGCAGGTTTCCGTTTTACTAGAGCTGGGCTTCAAGCACCACTTTTCGAAGTATTTGCATAGGACATCCAGGTCTGCATTTTAAGTTCTCTCTATCACATTAGCATCCGCATGTTGAGTAACTATTGCTAGATCATCAGCATAAGCAAACTGACGAGAGCTGGTAGTAGGTATGTTCGCAATATACAGATTAAACAATAATGGAGAAAGAACAGATCCTTGTGGAAGACCATTATTGAATACCCTTATTTTGCTGTGTTTTTTATGCATAACTACCTGGATTATTCTATTTGAAAGCATATTGTTAATCAAACGTGACATTTGACTGCACTTCGTCAGTTTAAAGAACTTGTACACAATACCTTCTCTCCACACTGTGTCGTAGGCAGCTGTTAGATCAATAAACACTGCCCCACTATTCAATCGCTTTTCAAAACCAGTCTCAATATGTGTTGTCAAGGCAAGCCCCTGATCTTCACAATTACGTTGAGGTCTGAAACCAGCCTGCTCGATAGGAATGCTTTTACAAATTAGGGGGCTTATTCTATTATAAATAAGTCGTACCAGGAGCTTAAAACAAACGCTCATTAAGGCGATTGGTCTGTAGCTTTCAACAGAATTCGGAGGATTACCAGGTTTTACGATAGCTAGAATCTTTGTTCGTTTGAACTCGGAAGGAAGTTTACTTGTTTGAAGGATGTTTCAAAAGAACTGCACTAACCAATTCCTTACATTCTTTCCAAAGTGCTTCAGAAATTCTGAGTGTATACCATCAAAACCCGGGGCTTTTCCATTTTTCAATACTTTTAGGGCAAGCAGTAGCTCTTGTTCAGTAAAAGGATCAGAAATGTTGGAGGAAGTAGTATAAAGCTTCCTCAACTGAGACAGTTCATTTTTTATAAACCTTTTATGACACTTTTCAGGCTTGACTTTAGACAATCTGGCAATGCGTCTGGCAACATGATTGGGTGAAATCTCTGGCTTCAGCTGGGGACTATTTGGTATTCTTCCTAGCTTACTTAGGAGGCTCCAAGCTGTTCTACTCGAGTGTCTGAAGTCTAATGTTTCCACGGTCTCCGTCCATCGGTTTCGTCTAGCTTCATCTAGGTTATGAAGGAGATCATCAGCTACATCCTTTTCTCCATTTCTCTGGTAATCTTCGTATAGTGCTTCACAAGCCTCATCCCAACCTGGGATAAATTCCTTTCTCATTCCACGAGGAATATGTCTTTTAGCACATGCCAGAACAGCTTTCATAAACCTAGAGTAGTTATCTAACTCTGGAGGAATCCATCTAATGGTTCTGTCGAGATCGGCTGAGAAACTCTCCCAATTAGCTTTACTTAAGTTCCATCGAGGAAGTGGGGACGATCTTATAATGGGAATCTGCATTCCAATTTCCTGGAAGACAGGCCGATGTTGACTATGTGGGAAGTTCATAAGATCTTTACGCAACACAGGTACATTGGATCCCTGATGAACATTTGATACAAAGCACAAGTCAGGATTAGTTTCTGATCCCCATCTTCCTGACTTAAATGTACATCTGTCTTTTGGATTGAAGTTCAGTTGCATGTTACAAAGCTCTACCCACTCTATAAGTTTCTCTCCACACTGATCGTTGTTCCTATAGCCCCACTGAGTATGATGACTATTGAAATCACCCACATAGATGGACGGAAGAGAGATTGCTGGAAAAACACTGTCAGGCCATTTAGTTCCTGGAGGTTTATAGATGTTTATGATAGTCACCTCATTAACTTTTGTTGTGATGTTGAAAATGTCTGCATCAGAATTAGCTGAGATTAACTGAGAGCAGGCGATTGTATTTTGAACAAAGGTAGCAGTTCCATAAGATTGGTGGTAAGTAGCTCCCACTAACTTGTATCCAGGGATATTTCCTCTTGAACGAAGCTGAGATTGATCAGAGGCATGTGTTTCTTGAATGCAGATTACATCAACATTATTTTCCAATGCCAACTTGGAAAGATAGTCACTTTTAGATCTACTGATACCTTCGATGTTGATTTGAAGGACTCTTAGAACAATTCCCAAGGGCTTTGCAGATTGGCTCTGAAAAGAGCTAGTATCTTTAGTTTTGTGTATCATTAGCCAGGAGATCACTAGTGATAGTCTGGCCACCTAATGCTGACGCTCAGTTCAGTACTGGAAAATCGAATCCTAGTACCTATGCAGGGGCACCACGAGCAGGAATCAGCTTCACCCCCAAGTCATTGATATGCACAATCGATACAAACCATACCTACACTAACAGATGGCGCTGAATTCACAGAAGACTGTAAAACAATTTACAATTATTATTTACAGTCAACCCTGTCAAAACTATTATTCACAACCATTCAGATGGTTTGGAGGGACGAAATAATACTATAAACTACAAGCAAAAAAAAAAGGCGTCCAACCACTGTGGAAACCGAACCTGGGCTACACCAGACGGGAGCCACGCGAGACACCTCAGAGAGGACTCTAGGAACGACTTAACCAACTGAGCCACCAGGACAGCCGACGATACCTTGTTGTGTTAGCCCATATATGGTCCCCAGCAGTGAAGAGTATAAGTGGGTTTCTGAGTTCATGAAACCGGAAGTCACATACCTTCGTAATAATATGCTGTATATTTATATTAATTTAATTAAAATATTCAGATATTCAAAATCATTTCCAAGGAAACCACACCAATTATTGTTCAGTTTTCTATTCAAATCTGAGGGACGACCGAAGAAACGGTGGATCAATTTTGACATAACTGTTTTGTTGCTTATTCAATTTTGGGGTTTGGGACAACTTGGTCGTCAGTCTCATGCATTTGGATAACCTGTGCTACTGTGCTGGCCTGAACAGTGGGTGTAACTGTAGTTAAAAGTCCTCGTTTTCATCAAATCGATGTTTTATACTAAAATTGGTTTATTTAGGAGTTTTGCGACATCGTGGTCATGCAGCCCCGTGTACTAGAGTGTGTGTGTAATATGTATGGTAACCTGTGTTGTTGTGATAGCTGAATGGGTGTATTTGTAATTCCGGCCAGGATTAGGAAGGAGGCGGCCATGGCCTTATGTTAGGAAACATACCGTTGCCTGGAGTAGAAGCGGGAAACCACTTCAACCACTTCAACGATGGCTGAGGTAAGAATCGAACCCAACTATTCACAGTTTTGATCCACGAGGCACAATATACCCCGTTCCAGCCCTCAAACCAGAATTTAATTTCTTGACAGAGTCGGGAATCGAACCCACATCTGTGGGAGCGACAGCCAAGAATGCTAGCCGCTACACCTGTCAAGTTGACATGTACAGTCGCGCAGGTAGGATGTGACTCAGCCATCGTTCTCCTCTCCGTGGTGACATGTTACGCTTAGCTGTGTTGTTAAGAATCAATAACCGCACCATTCTCAATTCACCAACAAGAAGTTCCGTGACGAACTAAAAGCCTACTTTTCTTAAAATTTAAGATTCATGCCAAAGATTAATCTATATGGATCTATCTAGAATAATGACGAAATTAAGTTGGTAATATAGAAATTTCTAACTAGTTCGAAATACTGTATACCTGGCATAATGTAGCCTAATAGAGCACTACATTTGGCAGCCCTGGTGACGGAATATATTCTTAGTTCCATTTCTTAAGGTACAGAATACAAAATTTGGTTGAAGTCCACTGGACGTACATGCAGTTAGACATCGGATCTATCAGCACGCGTAAAAGCATGTTGGCAACAATGTCATGCGTGTGCTGGTTAGAAATAATCGGAAATATTATGATATCTTGTTGTGCCAATTTTGGATGAAATCCATTTGTTAGTATAGAAGTTACATGTATTTTAAAATTGGACCTATCAGCACGCATAGAATCATGTTGGCAGCACTGACTTATATTAATTACTCCAAATCAATCTAGAGTGTCACGTGCTATACGTGTGCAAATTATAGAGCTGTTGGCTTGCATACTTTCTGATATATTGATATTAGGGTTAGAAAATAGAGACAGCATTTATTAACAGTTGGCAGCCCTGATTGCTCTTAAGAATACTTATAGTCATATCTGTTATGTTACACATAGCACATACGAAATTTGGTTGAAATCCAACTGATAGTATAAAAGTACATGTTTTTAAAAATTGGTCTTATCAGCAGGCTTAGAATCATGTTGGTAGAACTGAAGTATATAAGTTACTCCAAATTAATCTAAAATGTCAGGTGTTATACGTGTGCATAGTTTAAAGCTGTCGGCTTGCATACTTTCAGTTGTATTGGTATTTGGATAACGAAAATAGAGAGTGCAATTATTAACAGTTGGCAGTCTTGGTGGCTCTTAAGAATACACTCAGTCATATCTGTGTATGTACATATATTACATACAAAATTTGGTTAAAATCCAATTAATAGTATAGAATTTATATGCATTTAAAAATTGGACCTATCAGAAGGCTTAAAATTATTTTGGCAACACTCTCATGTATGGCCTCCTGTGTACCAATTTTGGAATAGCTCCCATGCATACCTTCCATGATATCCAACTTGGAGCTCAAATTTCTAGTGCGTTTTTTCAGCAGTTGGTAGCACTGACATCATTTTCAAATATGGGCTTGAGTTATTCCTGTATACATCTTTACTCATACTAAATGTGGTTTCGATTGCTGCAGCCGTTTAGGAGTTGACAGGGGGGGGGGCACACACACAGCCAGCCAGCCAGACAGACAGACAGAAGGAGAGACAGACAGACAGACACACATTTTCCCGGATCGATCTCATAAGTCTACTTTGTCCTCATTTTTGCAAAATGTGAAAAGTAGGCTAAAGATATAAAAGTTTTCTGATTGATACAATGCGTTTTATTACGTTTTTAAAAAGGAAGTTATGCTGCCGGACCCTGTATATTTCTGCATAAGTTTAATTCATGAACATCGTACATTAAATTTGCCTAAGTGAGCAAGAGCTGAGGATGAACGCTCGACGTTCGAAACATGTCATCCATTTGAAGTAGTCCCGAGTTTTAGCCAATGTTCATATATGAAACAATGGGCTTTGGCTTATCAGATCACCTTTTGTCCACGTGTGTGTGTGTGTCCCTAAATATCTGAAAGGTTGGAGCGATTTCAATGAAATTCGGTAATGTCAGAGTACTATTTTGGTCGATCCCGACCGTGCCCATTAAATTTTATTACGCTTCACGAATCCAACATGGTGGCTGTGCGAAATATTTCACTGGCATTCTATATCTCCGAAACTATTATTGATTTCACCCTGAACGTTTGTACAGTGATGAAAGGCACTACTGCAAGTTTACCTATGAGACTTTCAAAAACCTGTTATGTACAACACAAACATGGCAGTCAAGGGAATATTCTAAACATTTAAATCGACTTTCCTCGTGATTTAACCACCCGAGCGCAGTGATATTTGTTACGGTAAATGCTTATACAAATTTTAATCCACTCATTTATTTCATAACCACAAGATGGCGGCTGTGTGAAATTTTAAATCTCGTTATCATTTCTTGTGTCCTAATCATGCAATTGAGGTTTGAATTATACACCTACACAATAATCTTTATGTAATTGTATATAACTCTAAGGCCTACATATGTAAAAATCCATGATGGAGATCATCCGAAATATTACGACGGTTCTCAATATCTACGAATCTATTACAGCAATCAAAATGAAATTCTGTAAGTTGATAGAGGCAATTAACATAAGTAGGATGTATGAAAATAGGCTTTGGTTTTTCACGGAAATAGTTATTGTACATAAAAGCGTGTTATTTTGTGATAAATATCTTATGTAGTGTTTCTCATGCCAGGACACATAAATACTTGCTTTCCCGCTTAATGTAATTGGGAACAAAAAATGTGTTGACCGACTGAAGAGCTTTCTTTATTAGATCTAGGCAACTGAGAAATGGATTCCATCGTTTCAATTATAATGTATGATTATTATTATTATTAGCGTATGGTACAACACAAAACAAACAACATAAACAATATACATGCATACAATAGGTAACACATTACAACTGTAACAATCATGCAAGGGAAAGTATGTTCAAAGATTAATGTCTAAATTTTCTAGCCATCTTATGGCTTCAGTAGAGGCCATTACAAAGTCCTGTGTTGATCCAGTGAATGCCCTACTAATACACTCAGTGACAATATGGTTCATAGTCTGTCTAACTGCACAACAATCACAGGTTGGGGAAGATCGCATACCCCATTTAAACATCAGTGATCCGCTTCTCCCGTGGTTAGTGCGGACTCTGTTGAGAGTTACCCATGTCTTGCGGGGCAAATCAAATCCAGCTGGCAGATTTTGAATGTTGAACAATGCCTGCCATTGCAATGGAGCTATGCTGTTCCACTCTTTTTGCCAATCAGCTTTTGGATCATAAACCTGCCTATCCAGTTCCTGTGCTGTTAGAATAGGTGGAGATCTTGACTTGAGACGGCTATATCTGGTGCTAGCATCTTCATGAATGGGGAGTTCAGGATTGGCCAATATCTTGTTGTATTCCCTGACCAAGTTGTTCAGTCTTCTAATTCTAGGCAGTTCTATGTGACTAAGCACAGGCAACCAGAAAAGAGGTGTAGATTTTATTGTGCCACTAATAATACGCATTGTCTCATTCAGGACTGGGTCCACCTTTTTAACATGAGAGCTGTTGACCCAAACTGAGGAACAGTACTCAGCTGTTGAAAGTACCAGATAATGTATGATGAAATGATAATTGTAATTTTAGGGGACCTGACATCTGGGGTTTCGGCCCCTAATTGTTTAGGTCAGTGTTTCCCAAACTTCTTTGTGTGTGTACCACTTTAAGAGATGGGAATCTCTCTCGTACCACCTAATGGTTCGGAGATATAGTAACTACTGTATAACCCCCACCACCACTACGTAGCAGACCAAAAGATGGATTGTAAATTGTGTTTGTTAGAGTTAGACCATTAGAGATCAAATAATAAAAAGTGTGTCCAGTTGTTTTATTATTTATTACAATAAGTATTCAATTCAACTAACAACTTCAATGTGAAGGGTGAGCTTGAAGATTAGAAGCCAACTTAGGCATGTCTGGTTTATGATTGCCGAGTTTCAAACGAAGATCGTTTTCCACTGTAAGGAGCCTATTCCAGTATTTATTCTTGAGATAAACAAGTGAAGAAAATGCAGTCTCACACAATTACGAAGTAGTAAAAGGCAGTAAAAATCTAACTGCTTTGTCAACTATGTCTGCATAGTCTGCACGCCTCTCAACCCAAAAGTTCACAAGAGCCATTTTTGAAAAAGTTTGCCTTAGTTCTGAATCACAATTCGATTCATAAAACTGCTCCTTATCTTTGGCCTTAAAGCCCTCCATCATATCAATGTTTTTATATTTTTAGCCTACTTTCGATTTTTGCAAAAAATGAAATTAGACTTATGAGATCACTACAGGGCCAAAAATTGTGTGTCTGTCTGTGTGTATGTGTGTGTGTGAGTCTGTGTGTGTGTGTGTGTGTGTGTGAGTGTGTGTACTCTGAATGTATCAATGTATCCCCTATCAATTCGAACATGGTGAAACCGAATTGAACTAAATTTGGTACAGAGGTAGAACAAGCAAAGGGCACCTCAGTGTCATGTTTTATATCGCCGCCATCTTTACTAAAACTGAATGGCGGCCACTCAAACGTTCAAAACGTAAAATCAAATAGCGACTAACCAAATCATCCGATCTCTACCAAATTTGGTAACAACATAACGTCATATAGGACGCGTCCTGTGACCAAACTACAAGGTCATCCGCCGTACCATTTCAGGATGGCGGCCATGCGAATTATGCAAACTTTATAATCCATACCATGGGACCCACCAGTTCCGATTATCGAGCCGAGAATCAATTTAACTGTTCTAAAGGAAGAGGCACGTTCGAAATTAAAAGTTTATTTTGTAATACTATAGTGCAGAAGTGATTTTAAAAAGCTGAGCCGTCTCGGTAAGAAGACAAGATGGCAGCGGATATCTTGTGCCTGACTTATATTTCACTAATTTGAGTATTGCATGCAATATAGCGTACTGATACAAAATAAATAAACTTTGTATGAAATGCTTTATAAATAAATAATATACTCCACTGATGAAATCGTTTAGTCTAAATCATTATTTGCTAACAAGTTATATGTAAGTCATTTAATATAGAACGATGTTCGTTGGCACAAATGCTCCGTGTTAAAGCGTTGGCCTATCACTCATATTCCTATGGTTCAAACCACATCAGAGTTATTTTTTTTTGCTTGAAATTTTATATATTTATTGTTTTGTAATGATTCAGACGTTTTAAAATTAAGCGTTTTATTGTGCCTATTACGTTTGAAAATATATAATTAAAACATAATTCACCAGCAGATTTGCTCGAGACATCTAGCAGCCAAAAAGGTAACTTCACGCCGGCCTACTTATTAACTTCAAGATTTTATTGAAAAGTTTCTTCTTATGGCCACTAGAATGCACTCGCCCTGTTAGGGTTATATTGTTCGATAGTTCTCCACTAGATGTCTCGACTGGTCTACGTGGGACTCCATTGGTTAGTACCGTATAACATTGGCATTCTATGCGCATCGAACTTGAAGAATGGCAAGATGATACTACGATAAATTTTTACTTTTTATTTTAAAGGGTTTGCAACAGCCTATTGTGCGTTATTTGAAAATGTTATTTGAAGTAAAGAACAACACGATTTCACATAGTAACTGAATTCTAGCCGTTGGTGCTAGTTCAGGTTATTAATTAATACTTTTATTTCAGGCAAATAGCAATCGAAAATATCCACATAGTTTGTATACACACGTCTCTGTAGGGTCATGGAAAGATTTGTTAATTCAATTAGGGTTGTGAAAGCCATGCACAACCAGACTTGTAAAGACATGCCTCAACTCAAAGTTGGTTGTTGCCCACGACAGGTCGATTATGTAATAATAACAATAATAATAATGTTATTTGTTTTACGTCCCTTTTAACTACTGCTGCTTTTAGATACGCCGGGGTGCCAGAATTTTGGCCCGAAGGGGATCTTTAACGTGCCAGTAAATCTACTGACACGGCTCCCTCGCATTTATGCAACCTCAAATGCCAGCTGACTGCGCCAGGTTACGAACCTGCAACCTAGGGCCCAGCAAGCGAGAACGTTACCGCTGAGCCACGCAGCCAGTCCGGTCGATTATGTCTCCAGATCCATAACATTCTTGAGATACTTCTTATCTATCTTTCTTCAATGATGGTAGTAGTTTTTTTTTCTAGGTTGTGGCGTTTGTTAGAGGTAAATAGTTTCTAAGGTCTTCAACCAAGAATAGTTCTATTATACTATTTGATAATAACAGCGAGTTATAACTATACTCATACATTTAGGAGAAAGTAGGCTATATGTTCTTTACTGAACATCTTGTTATTTTTTTCGTAACATCACCGCGTACCACTGCAGCAGTACGATCGTACCACAGTTTGGGAAAGGCTGGTTTAGGTGATAGTGAAAATGTTAATGAAATGAAACTAAACTAAAACCTACCACAAACTAGAAGAGGAAATGGGCAATTAAAATAAGAAAAAGGGAAAGAAAAGACAAGAGGAAAGAGAATGCCCTCAACCCTCGAAAAATGAGAATTAAGTGACTTGAAGAAAGGAGAGCTTGGAAAGGCAGAGAAGAAAGGTAAAGAGGAGAGGGACCGCCCCAAAGGCAATGGAAGAATGAGAAAAACCGGACCCAGCTCAGGGAGCCCTTGGGGTTGCCAACTCCGGAACTCACCAGCCGTGAGCCCTTGAGGGTGTAGCACCATCCAGGGTGCACCAGAAGTGGTGGGGTTACATACTCCCTGCCCCCTTGAGGGCCTTGTGTAGAAGGTAGGAGATATCATGAAAAGAAAAGGAGGCTGACAGCTCGAAGAATGAGGGTATCAGGAAAGATGGGACAAGGGCCAATTAAGGCGGGAAAGTGAAAGACTCCCTAGGCCTCGGATGCTATAATGCCGTCGGGGGTGGAAACAAACAATAGTTGACCAAGGGAGGTCAAGAGGAAAGTTAACACAGAAGCACGGCACAAGTAACTGGGAGCAATGCCGGACTCAGCTGGGGTCCCGTGGTCACCAACCCACTTCCCACAAGTTGTGAGCTCCTAGAGGGAGGGGCAATTGTAATGTACTTACCACTGAACCACGATAGTAGTATGGGAACATCAATCAAGAATTATGATGTAGAATGTGGCGAAGAAACTTTACTTGCACATTCATTATTCATGAAGAGAAGTGAGATCGTTTTTAATCCACGACAGCTGTAACGAACTGCAGCTGACTGACCCCATTTCAGGAATATAAAACATATTCACATCTGCGTTAATATCGAGAATGGAACAGAGGAGCGGTAAGCATGTTAGGTTCATTTTCTTATGGAAATAAGATACAAACCATCTTCCCAGGTGACGGGGGAGTTTGGCTTCGTGGAGCGAAGCGGAAGTGTGAGTGTCTGGCTGCCAAACCGATGACTATCGCTTCTACACTGTTGGATTTTATTAGCAGCGTCTCAATATCTCCTTGGCTTTTGTTTGGAACGAGCCAGAAGCCCTCAAGAAAGAGACAGAGAGAGCTTTTCACTTTCCCTTTCACGAATGAACGACCACTATCGAGGCGGCTTCGATTTGGACTTAAGATACGAAAAGTTGGTCTTCCTGGTCGTTTGCTATTCGTAGGCTACGTCCATGTGCCATGCTTTATTATTATTATTATTATTATTATTGATAATTATTGCTGGCCCCGTGGTGTTGAGTAAGCGCGCCTGCCTCTCACCCGGAGGTCCGAGGTTTGATTCCCGGTTCCGTCAGGGATTTTAGAAACTGACGTGAGGGCTGGAACGGGGAGCACTCAGCCTCGTGAGGACAATTGAGTAGCTGTCTGACAGCGAGGTAGGGCCTCGATCACGAAAACCAAGATTAACGGCCGAGGGGACCCGATACGCTGACCACGCGTCACCCCGATATCTGCAGGCCAAATGGCTGGTGTGCGGTCGCTACAACTAGGCCTTTACCAGAAGACAGAAGGAGTCGTACCCCTAATGATAAAAAGGAGAATACAGTTTTATGGACACTAGGTGAGGATGAACAGTGCCAGATTGACGAAGAAGGTTTTTGAATTCTTCAGGAAGAGGAAGACGGAGCCGAAATGGTTTCGGGAAGTGAGATTGGACTTGGATCGGATGGGGGTGAAAGAAGAAGACATAATGGACAGAGAGTGATTTAGATGGCTGGTTAAGGAGTTTGCTGGTTTCCAGGAGACAGGAGAGTTGTCAGTGAGGAAAGGAAGGAACAGAAGAAGGGAGTGGGAAGAGGATGAAGAGATATTGGCAGAGAGTGAATAACTGCCAAACGTAGTCCATAGTTGGCCGTGACGAATAAATAGATAGATATTGTGAATTATTATTGAAGTAACATATTTATTGCATACTAATGTTCATAAATGAGATGCTCACAATTGCACACAACGTTATTCCTATCGATCTTACTCGTTTATGAGAGATGGTTTAGGTATAGTTGGTTGGTTCCTCAGTTTAGGGGCTGCCACAACGCGGTCATTTAGCCCCGTGTACTTTGGGTGTGTGTAGAATCTGTCTGATAACCGGTGTTAATTGTGATGACTGTATTAGTGTGTGTTATCTGTAATAAGGACTGCAGAACTGTGAACTAGTCCACTATATGCCACCCCCAACCAGCACCTGGCGGCGAACGTTGGAACTTAATAGAGCTATAGTCAAATCTAACCTACAAATTTAGCTTCACACTATTATAGTAAGTGGAAGGTTCTTTTTCATGCCATAAATCTATGACATGGGCCCGTCGGCTTTACTTCCCCTCCGAAAGAAGGCAAACTGAGAGAATTTTAACGCTCATAAAATCTGATGACTTCGAGTTTGAACCCGCGATTTGGGGCATAGAAGGGTTCTTGCAAATTTTATGGTGAAAACCAGGGGCGGCTCCTGATTACAATTTTAGGGCGGACCAGATGATACTATTGTTGTTTCATATTAAATATTGTTTTATATTTGGCATTCAATGTTGCCAACATTGCCATTCTCATTATTCAACACAACACACCATTTGAAACAAGCTTTTATTAATAGTTGATGCACCAGAAACTGTACTCACATGGCTCTTTATTTATAATTATATTCTCTCCTGTGCTTGTATGAAGCAAATTTATCTATCAGCTTGGTTGATGAGGTCATAATTATTTAATTTCTAACTGTGTTCAGAGCTATAGAAGAAAATGGATTTGTTCATAAATAAATATTCCACTTTCATTTTCCTATGTCGCATACAATCCACATATTAAATAACTGCGTACCGTGCCACAAAAGTTAAAAACACATTTATACAGTAGAAATTAACTTCAGACAACTGAAAATGTATAAATATAGTTTCGTCTAATGTCAGAAAGCTGCGAACAATGGCTGAATACCTGTTTAAGGGTGAGGGTTGGGGTGGACCAGGGTGCACCCTTCTCCCGTATTTAACAGAGACAGAAGCAGGAAGTGAAATGAAGAGATCTTCTGTTTCGCTTCAAAGCAACGTTATGAGCCTAATCTACTGGCCCTTGAAGAGAGAGAGAATTCCCTTCATAGCACTGAAGAATTCACGTGCAAGTCAGAGCTATGTCCACTGTTTCCTCAATTGGCCCATGAAGCCATATACTTTACATGGGACTTGCTGTGGACCGGCCCTCGCTATGACGATACACCATACGAGACTGTCAGGATCTTAACTTAGGTATGAGTTATTTATAATGAATTCTCTTTAGATATCCTAGAAGTTTAAAACACTTATTTTAAGTTTAGGGCTATCTGTAATATTAAGTAATAAAAAAACATTAATTATACAAATTATTTGCAAATGCTGCCTAACGGCCTTGGGTGGGCAGGGCCCATTTGGCTCTTAATGACGCACCGTCCCTGGTGAAAACCATGGATTCCTAATCTTGTTATTATATTTATTTTGTCCATCTCCTGTCAATCATTGCATCTGTGCCAAAGGAGTCCAGTGAAATTTCTGCGCGCTTCCTCTCTCTCGTCTGAATCAATTTTGTCGCTTGCTCAGTGGATGGCAGCTGCTAATTATTATTATATCACAGGTATTCTCAGTACAGCACTGTAACTGTAGGCATACTGCAACAATGGGCCCCGTGAAGAAGGGGCTGAAAATGAAGACTGTAAGAAGAAGGAGAAGGTTACGATGGAAGTTAAAATGATATGATTGAGAAGTATGAACAAGGTATCCCAGTGACTAATATCGCGAGATTTTATAATAATCATTCTCTATGAATAAATAATTTTGTGTTGAGCGAATTATCTGCATTTCAGTTATGGGACAGTTCACTTTGATATACGAGTGTTTTGGATTACAAACACGTTTCCAGAACGGATTACGCTCGCAATCCTAGGTTCTACTGAACTGGTTTTGCAGATCTTTCATTTGAAGTCAATGTGTACCGAGTGAGCATTGACTACATATGATATTGCGGGTCTAAAAGAGTGGTATAATTTTGTTGACATGGCTGACAAACGTGTTCGTGTGATCACAAATACGGAGGTTAAAGATATTATTATTATAACTGTTATTTCAAGATCATTGTCTGGTGAAATAGAAATAAATTATGCAGATTACATCGAATCAAAGCATAGTCATAATATTAATTTAGATTACTGTCAATGAATTTCGGAATATCACTGCCTTCTGTATTAATTTATACAGGTTAGTGTTCAGATAAAACTCATATAGCCCTTGGTTGGTTGGTTGGTTAGTTCCCTAGTTCAGGGGCTGCAAAAACTCGGTCATGTAGCCCCGTGTACTTTGGGTGTGTGTAGAATCTGTCTGATAACCGGTGTTAATTGTGATGACTGTATTAGTGTGTGTTATCTGTTTTAATTCAAGTAAGGATGCAGACAATAATTTCAAGTACCGTAGTTTCTACTTTTACTACCGTCCACGACACCTAACTTGCGGACTTCGCTACTAGATGGCATCTGTGAGGTTTTCTTGGTGGTTGTAGAGTTCACGATTTGGTTTGTACCATCGAATTCCATCTGGTAAGATCCTTGAGTTAATATATTGTTAATTATTAATAATTTATAAAATTATTTATTAAACAATGATATGTGTTATATGTATGATCAAAATATTTGCTGTACCAAGTTTCATTGCGTTTGGTTGGTTAAATCGCGAGAAACGTCTTTTTAAAAGTCGCAAATTCGCTTGGCCGCCATGTTGGTTTTGTAGTTACCAGATTTTCAAAAGTCACATAGGTAAACTTCTAGTATTTCCCTTTATCAGGGTACAACATTCCATGGTGATATCTGTAATAGTTTCGGAGATATTGAAAGCAGGTGAAATATTTCGCGCAGCTGCCGTGTTGGATTGGTGAGACGTAACAAAATATGAAGGGCACGGTCGGGGTCGTCCGGAATAGTGCTATAAACTTACCGAGTTTCATTGAAATAGCCCCAGCCATTTAGAAGTTACTAGGGGGACACACACGCATGAATCACACACACACGTACACACAGACAGACACACGGACAAAAGGTGATCTCATAAGCGTATTTTTTTTCATAAATGAAAATAGGTAAGATCCTTGAGTTAATATATTGTTAATTATTAATAATTTATAAAATTATTTATTAAACAATGATATGTGTTATATGTATGATCAAAATATATGAATATATTGTAAAAATGCATAATAAAAATCGGGGGAAAATAAAATAATTCAGATCAAAATTAATTACCCCGTCGATTCCCTGAAACCTTATCGGGGACCCACTGAGGTCCACGGACCCCACTTTGGGAACCGCTGACTTAGACAATCTATATACTCTATATGTGGACCCCTTAGGTAAAGGAGAGAGAGGATACAGTTAATTTATCCTACAGCCAATATTTCTTTCTTTTTCTTCCAACTTCTTTGATGATGGAAATCTAATATGACAAGCCTAAGTAAAGTTTCCTTTCAAGTCCGCTTTAAGATTCCGGTTTGACCCCCGCCGAGTGTTTTCCTGCTGACTCATCCATTACAAACAACTTGTTACCACTGCTTGGCAGAGTAGCGTTGCCAAGAAACACTTTTTGTAGCTCTTCACAGCTCGTCCCCTGCATCTTGCACAGTATTACGTCTGTAAGATAAACAGCCGTGCAACTTTGCGTTATTGGCTGTTGGAGTTTCCGCCCATCCGAGCGGGGAATAAGAAGTAGGCAGGCAGAGAACGAGGAGCTGGACATAATCTCTTTCGCCGCTTTTCTGCATGAAAAAGCCGCTATAAAACACTGTGAACTGAATATTGTATCAACAGATAACTACATTGCTTTTATAGTGAGATCCGTGTATCACACCGTGGTCTATTTTATACATAGAAAGAGACGTGACACTTGTGTTATGGGAGTTAGAAAAATGACAGGCAGTGTAAGATAGAATTGTATGGGGGATATCGTGTGCATCAACATGCATTTAATGCTCCATACAGTAATCAATAAAAATTCTGATTTACAACATTTGTAATGGTGATAGCTGTGATATATAAAAGCCTGTCCGCTATTGTTTCTAAGAACGGTACAGTCGAAAAATTCACATTACCAGTGTTGCCAATTACTTCACAATTAATTTCCCGTACAGTGCTCATAAAAAGTTTTGCATATTGCGATTTAGTTACTTGTTTATTTTTCTATGGGCATGTTATCACTTTATACACAATATAGGGTACATACAAAGAAAAACAGCACACAACCTACTGCGCAAAGGAGACAGAAACACGAAAGGAATAATAAAATTGATAATGTGGAAATTTGTACACACACGTCTTTTAATGTTGGGGCATATCAATAGCGTGTACGGCCACCACGAGTCCTAAATCATGTTTGCAGGCGACAAGGCATACTGAGAACCAACGGATCCAATCTGGTTTGGGGCAGATTATCCCACTCTTGGACAGTAGCTTCAATGAGTTGCTGTTTGTTTATTGAGCGATTGGGACAGTGGGAAATCGCCCTCGTAAGATCCTTCCATGCATGTTCTATACAGTTCATGTCCGCAGAATTGGCAGGCCACTCCATTCTCTGTATGGCATGCATCTGAAGGAACTGATTGACCACCCTAGCTTGATGGGGCGAGCATTATCGTCCACTAAAGTCTATTCGCCGAGAGAAGACAGTGCCCCTGGCTACCCGGACTGGAAAACACTCCCAGTTCACGTCATCGGCTCTGTCGGACAGGGGTAGCCAAGAAGCCCCGAGATCATTAGTCATGCCGTAGCCCTAGAAAAGACAAGACTAGCTGCACTTAGTGTTGTGCTGTTGCCTGTCATAAGCAGTTAAGAATTAATTAATTAATTAATTAATTAATTAAATACATAAAAGAACAATAAATAATCCGTGCTGTAGCATGTAACCTTCACATGTAGGCTATGCACAGCACTGTACGTTCAACAGAAACAGCTCTATGCACCCGTTGCGGGCAGCCCTGCAATCACGTGTACAACTGTGTTTACTTCCACTATCTTGACTCGGGGAACACACTTTAGTGTACAACGCTCACTCACTGTGGCAGCGAAACCCCTAAGAACAGGTTTGAGGATGTTGTCTCTGTACACCAGACCAGTCATGTCGCCGTGGATAGGAATTAGAGGGGTACTGTACCCGAAATACCTACCGTCAGCTTGTTGATATCCCTCGTTTGTTGCTGGATTGCAGAACCTGAAAACCCCGACTAAAAAAACCCCAGATTCCACTCAACAAGAGACGGGGATAATGGGGCACAAGGATCACCTAACTGAGGGAACGTCAAGAAAAACCATAGCAACAAAAGAAAAATCTAGCTCGGTAGAACACAAGAACGAGAAAAACATAATCTCTAAAGCGTGGAATTAAACTGAAATGCCTGCGATGGTCTCCTTAACGTGACCTCCTATCGCAGCTATAAAATACCACTCTAAAAGAATTAAAATAAAATTCTTCAAATTTATTCACAAAATCATTATAGCAGAAATTGCTATAATAATATTACAAGAAATGAAAAGCAATTGCAGCTTCAACCGGAAGGTCAAATCACAGTGATATGAATACAACTTCCAGTCATTACTAGACACACTGTATTCTCCATAATAAAATGTTAAACACTCTTTATGATAATACCCTACTATGGCACACGCAATGCCTCAAAAGCCTTATTGAAAATTAATTCCGCATTTGGGTAGGTCATTACTAATCCTACAGCTAGCAATATCATTTATGTACAAAATCTACTTTGGAATATATATATTGAATGGCACACTCCAAGTGTGTGTTTCCTTTTATTTCGCAAGCCTCAGTTTAACATTCTTCCATTAGAATAAGATCATTAATTTCCCTTAATAGATTCAAAAATGCTTAAATTGGTCCTTTCCAACCAGGTGGCAAAGCTTAATAGAGGTAATCTATCACTTTAAAATGTAATGCATTCACCAAAATAACTGATCAGGATAACTGTAACACCCTCGTCAGCATGGTGATTAAATCCAGAATATTAAGGTTGACATCATTTAATACATATTTTAATGTTTTACTTTGTAGTTAGCATGCTTCTACGCAACAACAAAATACTTGTAGTACAACGCTGAATTAGACTTGAAAATAAGTCAACTTATATTTGACTACTCAATCACAATTATCATGGGTTAGTTTCCATGAAATATCTTAATGTTTATTTTATTCTCTTACTGCCTTCACGCGGCTCTACTCTTATTCATATGTACTCCCCTGAGTACTCTATTCAAAATTAATATATTATAATCATACATATTTTAAAGTAACTGGATCACCCTCGTTGCTTAGTGACGAATTTCATTCTCAGCCGATAATTGATGTTACTACATCGTTGTTTAAATTTATACATAGTTTACATTAGTTTTCAATGATGTTGGTTGGATTTCCTTAATAACAAAATATCCTTTTAGAATTAATACCTATGCTATGAGAGATTGCAATAGCATCGACTCTCCTTAATCAGAATGTATTTATACATTTATTAAATTTGGGATATACGCTGGTTAAAAAAGTGAAAGATGTTTCAGAGATATATTATAGTCAAATGACGACAATCAAAAACAATGATAAATTCCTTCGACCAAGGATCTCAACTGTGCCTTCACGCGAGAGGCTAACATGAAAACAAGTTAAATACAAATAAAGAGAAAGTTAATCAAACCAATGTTCGGTACACCCCTGCACGGATGGATTCAAGAAACAAAGTAATGTCTCTACACCACCGGACATGGTAATCATAACAATTAGCACAATTGTCTGGTTAGAAAACATTACCAGTCTCTGTCCTTCAACAACACAAAGAATGGTTCCTTACAAAAGCGAGAAATCGAACTCCTCTATATAAATATAAAATAAAAATTCACAAAACTCAAAACTTGCTATCAAAATCAGTCTTATATTCATAACCCAAACTCTCGGATGTATAAAGTTCGAAAATGCAGTAGGAGAATGTAGCCCAACAGAAACACAGTCTAACGATGCGAAGAATGTCGCAGATTGACATAATAAAGAGCTCACCACGTTGATAAACTACACTGAATCACAAAATGACTATCGATGTCCTCTTCACTACCCTAAGAAAGCTTCATGAAATACTACTGCATTTAAGATGAAATCTACTTAAACATACTTAAATACAAGCTGAAAATGGGTTGCACTTCTTATGGAAGTCTAAAACCTGTCGAATGTGAAATCGGTCATGATTAAAACGTCAAGCCTAAATTCCACAGTCCGACATACTACTCAAAAATATTAATATGCAAAAAATGGCGTAAATTAACATTGAGATATCTACACTTAGCTACGAGAGATGAAGTTGTGTAAGCTGTACCTTGTTGATAGATGAATTTCCAAGAGCGAGCATTTATACGCCCTGCATATCACACCTTTTCCATATGTAGCTGTAACTAGCATTCCCCAGGTCGTCGGGAATCGAACCAGGGTACACCTTCTCCAATCCGCACGTTCTTCGCGGTTCAGAAGGCTATTACCCATTCTGGGTAAATAGTCAGGAATCGCTACTTCACGTCTCCAACATCTTCCAGTACACAGTTCGTTTCTCAGTAGGGTCGCGTTCTTCATATCAGGCCGAAATATTAATGAACGAAAGACGAATGACTGCCCATGCGAATAGCATTCATGATTATTAATGAGGTAGACACAAGTGGTCACACAATCAGAATCAGTCATCACTGGGGCCATGGCGATAGTTCATTGAAATGTTCGATACAATTCCGGTCTAGTAGTGTTCATGCTGCTGCGTTATTTAGCCTGCCCTTATAAAAGAAATGAATAGCACTTAAATTATTCCTCTTGACATCTTGATTAAGAATATGTCTGTTTGCGATGAGGAATAGTGTTTAGAGTTCAATAACATTGCAGCGCACTCGACATCAATGCAATAAAAACAGAGACTGCTTTTCAAAACCAAAGTTCACTGTGATGACAGGCAGCTTGCTGTATTGAAATTACAGTTTCTAATATCGCTTTACCCTTGTAGTGGTATTGATTGCATCTCGTGAAAACCAACAGAGTCCTTCGACACTGGCTCTGCATACACTTTAAAGTGTTTGATATAAACCTCGCGTGACATTGCAATAACGAAACGCGTACTCAAGCTTCACAAAAAGATATGTTCTCAAGCGCTCCGTAGGGTTATCTGCTCACAGCTGACTGTGTGTCCATCCACCTAGCTTCACGCTACCCCCACTCAGACGTGACAGTAATCGAAATGATCTCTCATTGGTGGATGTAAATCATAATTTATAATGTCTCCGACAGATACTAAACATGTATAGATAACAAAATACACATTATTCTCTGTTCCAGGGTCTCGTATAATGTTGCAAATCTTGCATGTTATTCTCTTTTCTTCTTATTGCTGATAAAAATGTAATCCTTGTGACCGATCAATAAACTGGGTCAATGGTCGCCATGTTGTAATCATTTCCGCCTGGCTTCGTGCATGCACGTCGATCCTCGGAAAATACCGTAATCGAGCGGCCGACTCCTGCTTCGGTTTGCAACTTGTGGATCGCGCCGATCTTCAACATATACTTCAAACTGCACTATACATCATAACAATATGAGTATAATGGTACATGTTCCTCTTGATATCTTTACATAAAAGAAGAAAACGTGCTTTTATGTATATCATATAACCTTCATACACATATAATGGATCATTATTCTCATGTTAATTTCTTATAGAATTTCCTCAAATTCTTAGAGTTGTAGCGGCCAATAATCTCAGTTCCATTCAGATTAGATATCTCGTATCAATTGTTCCCAAACACTCGGTTTACACGGAACGGACCGGAAAACACGTAGGCGAACTTCGTGTATAGCTTCTTAGCTACATCTGCCTTCCTTGGTTTCCTTATTAAGACCAATTCGTTCTTTTTGAACGGAGAACGATAGCGTTTATTTTTAATTCGCGTTTGCCTCTTTTCGGCTGCGTCCATCAAACTCTCACGCACAGATTGTATCCTCTACTCTACAGTGCGTTCTATATCTTTGGGAATGTAATCTGTTACAGTGTTCCAAGGTCTGACAGGTTTTGTGTTGAAATGAGCAGTCATGGGCACGTCAGCGATGCTCTCCTGGAAGGTCGAGTTCATGAACTCTTCCATTAGTGGCACAAACTTCACCCAGCTGGCGTGATCTTCTGGGCAGTACAAACGAGCATATTTTGAAATATTTCCCATAATTCTTTCCGATACGTTCGACTCCGGGTAACGTACACTGGAAAATACGTGCTTAATACCCAGTCTGTTCATCGCTGTCTCAAAATCTTGAGATGTGAACTGGATTCCATGATCAGACAAGAGTATTTCAGGTATTCCAACCTTGGGAAACATCCTCTTCTCCAACCTATTAAGAACTTGTGTAGTGGTGGCCTTCTGAATAGGATCAAGGGTAACGTATTTTGAAAATACATCGACTGTGACCAAGAGAAATTGGTTTCCCCTGGCCCCCTTCGGGCACTGGCCGAACAGGTCGCACGCCATCAGCTCTCTCGACCTTGAAGGAATTATGGCTCGAGGCTCTTCCTTTGACAAAGCTGAGGGGTATTTTCCGTGTTGGCACTCAAGGCATGTTTTTATGACGTCTGCGATGGTATCCCGCATTCTGGTCCACGTAAACGTTTCCAATAACGTTTTGGAACGTTTTTTCCACGCCACCGTGGCCCGTAATACTATGAGCAAGCCACGTTAGACTCGTAGTTAACTAAGGAGGAACTATAATTCTGACTTTCGTGCTCTCCTTGTCGATGTACTTACAAAGAGTATCTCCACAAATGAGGTATCTCACAGAACGCTTTCTAACTTGTTCAAACTCAGGGTCGGAGTTATCCATGTACCCTCTCAAAAACCTGTACATTATCCTTGTTGGGGTGTGTCTCTTTTGTGACACGGCTATCTTCTTTAGCTTTTCTAGGGTTGCCACATGTTCCCTCTCCAACTGTACAGCGTGAATCTCGATATCATTTGAAGGATTTCTTGAGAGGGCATCAGCTAACAAGTTATATTTTCCAGGCTGGTGAACGATAGTGGCATTGAACTGCTGAAGGAACAATGTCCACCTCGTTAACCTGTCACTGGAAAGATTCGGACTTTAGCATAAACTGAGGCGCTCTGTGGTCTGTCACGATAACCACTTGATATACCATCAGGATCTTCTTCCATTTTTGCAGAGCAGTGATGAAAGCTAGAGCCTCCAATTCCGTAGTAAAGTAATTAATTTCATGCTCTTTCAACTTCCTACTATGAAAATCCAGGTAGTGCTTCTTTCCTTTCTTATCTTTCTGATACAGTACTGCACTTACTCCTACCCTGGATGCATCTGATTCGATGAAAAATACCCTATCGAACTCTGGGTATTCTAACTTTACACAATTCTTTAGCATGTTCTTAGCTGCTTCAACGCTCGGTTGGTTTCGTCTGACCATTTCCACCTGTTATTTTTCTTTAAAACCTCGTACAGTGGTGCCATGGTTACCGAGTAACCTGGACAATGACTGCTAAGGAACTGGCACATACCTAGGAACTCTCTGAGATGTTTAATTTTGTTAGGCCTTGGAAATTGTGCAATAGCTTCAATTTTCTTGGTATTGGGGTGGTAACCGTCCTGGTCTATAGTGTGCCCCAAGAAGTTAATACACTCTTTCATAAATCTGCATTTATCAAAGTTTAATTTGATATTTACTTGACGCAGATTATCAAATAACATTCTTAAATGGTTCAGATGTTCCTTGACATTGTGTCATCGGCGGATGTTCAATGATTTTCGGTGGTCGATCAGTTTCTAAAAGAATTCTTGTATTAATTTTTCTTGTATCCAAACAAAGACGAAGCTGCCCATTGGCCTTCTTAACGACTGTGATCGTATTCAAGAATGAGGATGCCTGTTTTCTTATTATGCCGTCTTTTTACATTTTCTTTATAATGACTTTCACTTCTTCATAATATTTCTGCGGGATGGGATATAGTTTCGCCTGATATGGAGATTGATCGGTAAGGCGAATTTGATATTTAAAATCTTTAATCATGCCGGGCTTATCATTGAAAATGTCCTGATATTCCTCTATTAGGTTAAGAAATTCCTGTTCCACTTCCTCAAATCCCTCGGCTTTGAGTGCGTAATGCTCCCTCTCTTGCTCGATTTCATTGATGAGGTGTTCTAGGATTTCCTGTCTAGGGAGTTCCTTTTCTTCAATTGCTACCTTTTCTGTAGTGTCTTCCTGAAACTTGATCAATCTATTGTCCATGTCTATTATTGCCCTTGCTTTAGTGATGAAGTCTATCCCTATAATTAGATCAAAGTTAATATTCTTCACCACGATGAATATATTCTCATATATCTTCCCATTAATTTCAAATTTCATCAAGATTTGTATTTTACACTTCATAGATTTATCCTTAAATATCCCTTTGACTTTCATAGAAGAAGCAGGTAAAATTACAAATGAATCCTCCTTCTTGAGCCTCTCAAAACAATCCTCACTTATAATGGAGATCATCGCTCCAGTGTCAACTAGGGCTCTACATGACTGTTCCCCTATCTGAACCTGAATCACGGGTAACTCAATGGGTTTTCCCTCTGTTCCAGTCTCTTCTTCAAACAGAAGATGTTCGTCTGAGACGTTAAATGTTTCATGAATCGTGATTTCTAATGTAGGTGTTAAAATCTGAGTTTGGAAAGCGGAGTTTTTCTTTCTTCGTCAGGGTTTCTTTCTCTACTCCCCCTGACGACTTGTACCAGGCCTGTTCTCGATTTCCTGATTTTTATTTCTCTCTCTCGAATCTCTTCGTCTGTTTTCTTTAGACTGTTCTTGCTCCCCTCTGAGCCTTTTATCACGATTACGTTCGTATTCCTCATTCCTATAATTTTTATACCTCCCATATCCTCGATATTGTCTGTCATTGGAATTGTATGGGCTTCCTCTATCTCTATTCCTTTCATAATTTCCATTATTTCTACGATAGAAATTGCGTTCTTCATATCTACGCTGCCAAGGCTGTTCCCTGTATTCAGCGTACCTGTTGTCTTGCCGATTGTTTCTCTGGTAGTAATTGTTGTTACGACTATTTCCTGTTCGATTATAATTCCTCTCTTCTTGCCTGACTTTGTCAGTCTGTTGTGTCCTATCCATGACTAATGTGTTAACAGTTCTAGGTTAATTTCTGTTATTCCTGGCCACCGTAGGTGACGTAAGAGCACTTACATGGTCAAGCCTTCTTAACAACTCATCCATGGTTGTCAAATCGGATACGCCATATGATATTACATTCTTTCGGACTTCTACCGGAAGTTGTCGAGATATGGCTTCTATTAACTGAGCTTGGGTTAATGGTGGTTGTAAAAATCTGAGTTTAGAGAGCTGTGTTGCAAAGTACTCAGAATAGCTCGTTGGACCAGTACTTGTGTACTTGCGAGAGTTCATTTCTGAACACACGTTGCTTTGTATTTCTATGCTCCATGTTCTATGCTTCCGCGAACTCGTCAAAATTGTCGAATGTATAGCGGAATGCATATACCACTGAAGTGGGGCATCTGATAGGAAACGCTCTACCACTCTCAGTTCTCTCTCTTTCGGAACATGTGTCTCTATAAAATAATCCCTCACACTCCTGATCAATGCATTGGGAGTATTCCCGTCAAGGTTATTAAAGCGTCTCGGCTTGTCTTCATAATTCCTTATAATGGTGACATGCGATGTCCCATCTGGTGTCTTATGTGTGTACGCCCCTGTACTTGCACTTGCTATCGGCGAAATATACGATTGCGTTACAGTGGGATTATGTGCTGCATTAGACTGGGGACTACTCTCTGCTATAGGAGCTGGTTGTGGAAAATTGACTTCCCTGTCCTGCGTTCTAACGTTCGTCCGTTCAATCGTAGCTAGAAAATCCGCATTCCAATGCGCCCTCAACTGTTCCCGTAAACTATCTACATTTATACTGCCTTCCAAAGTTATACGTTCGAGTTGATTACGAATCTCATTTATTTCAGATGTCTTTTTCTCTCTGACTTCATATACATCTAATTTGGCTTGATCGACCTTAACTTCTACCGACTTAAACCTTTCTTCAATACTAGTCTGACTATTAGTTTGAGAATTCTGAAACACATTCAATCTTTTAATTACGTCTTCCCGTACATCAGATATCTCCTTACTTGCTCTAACTTCTCCCTCTAAAATTTTTCGATTAACTTCCAACTTAAAATCTTTGAAGTAGTCATCGTTAATTTTAACCATTTCTTGTCTAAGAATAGTTACATTATCTGATATTATATCTTTTATGTCAATGTCAAAATCATCCTTTACAAGTTGGTTATGATCTTTAACTTGCGTTTGTAAAAGACACAATTCATTCCTTAACTGCTCTAAAGTAGATTGGGTATGGATGGTTCCATTAGACACTTGTAATTGGAGCGCATCTAAGTTTGCTTTAGCGTCCCTTTTATGGTTGGACAATTCTAATCTAATTTCCATTTGGAAATCCCTATGATTTTGTTCTGCTTCATTTAATTGGACATGTAGCAGTTTCTGATTAGATTCAACAATGTCTACTTTAGCTTGTATATTAATCTGGGTCGTCTGCATTTGACCTTGAGTCGCCTGCATATTACTTTGAGTTGACTCAATCCTAACCATTTTAGAGTCTAATTTATCTACAGTGGACTGCATTCCTTCAATAGTGGATTGAATTTTAGTGACATTATATTCAAGACTATCCTGGATTGATTGGATTTTAGTGACATTAGATTTGATTAGATTCAAGACTATCCTGGCTTGATTGGATTTTAGTGGTCTCTATTTGAATATTGTCAATGGTGAATTGTATTTTACTAGTAGTAGACTCTTGTTTAAGTTGCCCTATTTGGACAGTGTCTAAATTCGCTCTAATTAAATGAACATCGGAATGTGTTTGCTTAACATCTGATTGTACATCATCTATTGTAATTTCTACCTCTTTAACTTTAACCAGTACTTGTTTGGAACTGTCTTGTAAGTTCTTTAAAGTACCCTGTATACCAGAGATTTCATTACGTAGGCTTTCCGTGACTACGTCCAGAATTACCCCTCTACTCCGGGCTTCCGATGCTTCGTGTATTGAGCCCAGCTTATTTTGAAGCATCTTATACAATGACTTAAGGTCCGTGACCTCCTCTTCACCTTTATTAGACATCATATGAAGTAATATAATTCACACAAGTAAACACAAACACATGAACACTACTTAAACCTAAGCAAAGCATGAACATCTCAATGAAAATTTACTGCCATAATTGAAGCTTTCTTAGTGTATAGCATTAATCCTTACAGCTATACTAAATTTAATTAAAGTTAAAACCTACACAAATGTGGAATTTCCTACAGTGAAATGTGTGATACCTTATATCTGCGATGCTACCTCAAATATCCTAATCTGACAAGTATTTAAATGAAAGAAACATCCTATTATTACGATAAGGTGAGAAATCCCCATCAGCCGGATTCAACTAAGTCAAGCTATTCGAATGCAGCTCAAAATTGAATTGCATCAAATGCCTCCATTCGATTGAACACGTCAGTAAAGGTTCCGAAACATGTCTTTCACTGCTCATGCTCGAATCGTCAATCTATTACAAAAAAAAGTCTAATAATGGTTGCGTTTCTACATGCCTGTCATGCAGATTGAGTAATCTCATAAACGCTTTGTTAACAAGTGAATTCCAACATTTCGTGCTACAAATGTCGGTATACCATTACTTTCTGACATTCATTAAACGAATTCGCAATGATCGCTGTAATGGCGTCAGAGTTGGCTAACACAAGACACCTCCCACGTGTTCGAACACAAGATTCGAAATGTGCATGAAATGGCGTCTTATGGCTGGCCTCGAACCTGGTATTCCAGTTTTCTCGAATTCCCATCCATCGCGGACCTGAATTACTGAATTACTACAAGGTATTTCAGTTAATTCAAGCCCCGAATCGCTGGTGCGCCAAATCTCTATGTCCCCGAAATACCTACCGTCAGCTTGTTGATATCCCTCGTTGGTTGCTGGATTGCAGAACCTGAAAACCCCGACTAAAAACCCCCAGATTCCACTCAACAAGAGACGGGGATAATGGGGCACAAGGATCACCTAACTGAGGGAACTTCATGAAAAACCATAGCAACAAAAGAATAATCAAGCTCGGTAGAACACAAGAACGAGAAAAACATAATCTCTAAAGCGTGGAATCAAACTGAAATGCCTGCGATGGTTTCCTTAACGTGACCTCCTATTGCAGCTATAAAATACCACTCTAAAAGAATTAAAATAAAATTCTTCAAATTTATTCACAAAATCATTATAGCAGAAATTGCTATAATAATATTACAAGAAATGAAAAGCAATTGCAGCTTCAACCGGAAGCTCAAATCACAGTGACCTGAATACAACTTCCAGTCATTACTAGACACACTGTATTCTCCATAAAAAAAATGTTAAACACTCTTTAAGATAATACCCTACTATGGCACAAGCAATGCCACAAAAGCCTTATTGAAAATTAATTCCGCATTTGGGTAGGTCATTATTAATCCTACAGCTAGCAATATCATTTATGTACAAAATCTACATTGGAATATATATATATTGAATGGCACACTCCAAGTGTGTGTTTCCGTTTATTTCGCAAGCCTCAGTTTAACATTCTTCCATTGGAATAAGATCATTAATATCCTTTAATAGATTCGAAAATGTTTAAATTGGTCCTTTCCAACCAGGTGACAAAGCTTAATAGAGGTAATCTATCACTTTAATAATTATTGCATTCACCAAAATAACTGATCAGGATAACTGTAACACCCTCGTCAGCATGGTGCTTAAATCCAGAATATTAAGGTTGACATCATTTAATACATGATTTAATGTTTTACTTTGTAGTTGGCATGCTTCTAAGCAACAACAAAATGCTTGTATTACAACGCTGAATTAGACTTGAAAATAAGTCAACTTATATTTGACTACTCAATCACAATTATCATGGGTTAGTTTCCATGAAATATCTTAATGTTTATTTCATTCTCTTACTGCCTTCACGCGGCTCTACTCTTATACATATGTACTCCCCTGAGTACTCTATTCAAAATTAATTTATTATAATCATACATATATTAACGTAACTGGATCATCCTCATTGCTTAATGACGAATTTCATTCTCAGCCGATAATTGTTGATACTACATCCTTGTTTAAATTTACACATAGTTTACATTAGTTTTCAATAATGTTGGTTGGATTTCCTCAATAACAAAATATCCTTTTAGAATTAATACCTATGCTATGAGAGATTGCAATAGCATCGACTCTCCTTAATCAGAATGTATTTATACATTTATTAAATTTGGGATATACGTTGGTTAAAAAAGTGAATGATGTTTCAGAGATATGTTATAGTAAAATGACGACAATCAAAACAATGATAAATTCCTTCGACCAAGGATCTCAACTGTGCCTTCACGCGAGAGGCTAACATGAAAACAAGTTAAATACAAATAAAGAGAAAGTTAATCAAGCCAATGTTCGGTACACCCCTGCACGGATGGATTCAAGAAACAAAGTAATGTCTCTACACCACCGGACATGGTAATCATAACAATTAGCACAATTGTCTGGTTAGAAAACATTACCAGTCTCTGTCCTTCAACAACACAAAGAATGGTTCCTTACAAAAGCGAGAAATCGAACTCCTCTATATAAATATAAAATAAAAATTCACAAAACTCAAAACTTGCTATCAAAATCAGTCTTATATTCATAACCCAAACTCTCGGATGTATAAAGTTCGAAAATGCAGTAGGAGAATGTAGCCCAACAGAAACACAGTCTAACGATGCGAAGAATGTCACAGATTGACATAATAAAGAGCTCACCACGTTGATAAACTACACTGAATCACAAAATGACTATCGATGTCCTCTTCACTACCCTAAGAAAGCTTCATGAAATACTACTGAATTTAAGATGAAATCTACTTAAACATACTTAAATAAAAGCTGAAAATGGGTTGCACTTCTTATGGAAGTCTAAAACCTGTCGAATGTGAAATCAGTCATGAATAAAACGTCAAGCCTAAATTCCACAGTCCGACATACTACTCAAAAATATTAATATGCAAAAAAAATGGCGTAAATTAACATTGAAATATCTACACTTAGCTACGAGAGATGAAGTTGTGTAAGCTGTACCTTGTTGATAGATGAATTTCCAAGAGCGAGCATTTATACGCCCTGCATATCACACCTTATCCATATGTAGCTGTAACTAGCATTCCCCAGGTCGTCGGGAATCGAACCAGGGTACACCTACTCCAATCCGCACGTTCTTCCCGGTTCAGAAGGCTATTACCCATCCTGGGTAAATAGTCAGGAATCGCTACTTCACGTCTCCTACATCTTCCAGTACACAGTTCGTTTCTCAGTAGGGTCGCGTTCTTCATATCAGGCCGAAATATTAATGAACGAAAGACGAATGACTGCCCATGCGAAAAGCATTCATGATTACTAATGAGGTAGACACAAGTGGTCACACAATCAGAATCAGTCATCACTTGGGCCATGGCGATAGTTCATTGAAATGTTCGATACAATGCCGGTCTAGTAGCGTTCATGCTGCTGCGTTATTTAGCCTGCCATTATAAAAGAAATGAACAGCACTAAAATTATTCCTCTTGACATCTTGATTAAGAATATGTCTGTTTGCGATGAGGAATAGTGTTTAGAGTTCAATAACATTGCAGCGCACTCGACATCAATGCAATGAAAACAGAGACTGCTTTTCAAAACCAAAGTTCACTGTGATGACAGGCAGCTTGTTGTATTGAAATTACAGTTTCTAATATTGCTTTACCCTTGTAATGGTATAGATTGCATCTCGTGAAAACCAACAGAGTCCTTCGACACTGGCTCTGCATACATTTTAAAGTGTTTGATATAAACCTCGCGTGACATTGCAATAACGAAACGCGTTCTCAAGCTTCACAAAAAGATATGTTCTCAAGCGCTCCGTAGGGTTATCTGCTCACAGCTGACTGTGTGTCCATCCACCTAGCTTCACGCTACCCCCACTCAGACGTGACAGTAATCGAAATGATCTCTCATTGGTGGATGTAAATCATAATTTATAATGTCTCCGACAGATACTAAACATGTATAGATAACAAAATACACATTATTCTCTGTTCCAGGGTCTCGTATAATGTTGCAAATCTTGCATGTTATTCTCTTTTCTTCTTATTGCTGATTAAAATGTAATCCTGGTGACCGATCAATAAACTGGGTCAATGGTCGCCATGTTGTAATCATTTCCGCCTGGCTTCGTGCATGCACGTCGATCCTCGGAAAATACTGTAATCGAGCGGCCGACTCCTGCTTCGGTTTGCAACTTGTGGATCGCGCCGATCTTCAACATATACTTCAAACTGCACTATACATCATAACAATATGAGTATAATGGTACAGTACGTCGACCAAACATTATCCCACCTTAAAACATGGCTGAACCTCCTTGCTGGAAGAAGTTTACCTTGGTTTGCACGCATACAGTAGGAGCATTTGAGTGTGTCGACGAGAGGTTGAGAGTTTCACAAGCCCGAATGGCGAGTTCAGTGATGTGCATATTTTGCAAAATCTGACTGGTACTTTTTGAGATATTAAAGGTTTCCATGTGTGTCGCCATTAGACAGAAAGCGATGCGCAGACTCTGGAATGTCGTGTGAATTATTCGCTTGCGTGATCCACTCCTTGTTCACATACGGTACTGAATTTATTCCATTACTCGCATACTGTGATGTGTACAGTTTCTAAATCCAGCCTCTTATAAACGTGTGCCTTTCTCCCTCTCCAACTCGTCCTGAATTCTAGCAGAAATATCTGAATCCACTTGAATGCATAGGATAAATAATAATTAGGGAAATGTTGTAATACTGGCGGACCTGCGACAGTGACTTGAATGTCATCATCATCATTTATTGCATTAACAGTCCATTAAGAACCAGGACAGACTATAAGAGCGTTAAACAAAAACTCATATACAAACAACACAGGCATTACAACAGGAGGGACTGAGACTTTTCACAAGTATCAGTCGCAGATGATTTTCCACCTTTCTCTGTCCCTTGAATCCTCCCCAGTTGCTGTTGGTGCCACCTTCACCAGTGATATTATCGCTCGATCCTTCCATCTTGTTCTAGGGCGGCCTCTCGGGTGTCTCCCAGTTGGTGTCGAGCTGAAAACACGATTAGGAATGGAATCCTCAGGTCGAATGACATGCCCCAACCATTGCAACCTTCTCCTTTCCAGAATCAGGTTGATGCTCGTCTTCCTGAAGCGTTGATAAAGGTCTATGTGAGATATTCTTTCCCACCTTAAAATCACAAATTCAACAAAACTTGTCCATTTAGTTTATTGCGAACGTCTCTTATAATGTTAATTCATACAAGTCTGATTAACCATCAAACACTTTGAAACTGTACACATTACAGTACGCAATCAATGGAATAACGAGTGGGTCACGGAAGAGAATTATGCACTCGACATTCCAGAGGCTGGCAATTAGCCTTCTTTCGAATGCTGTCGTGGAAGTCTTATCTCAAAAAGTATTCGTCGGATTTGCGAAATAAGCACATCACCGAATTCGCCATTCTATTCTTAGTTGTTCTAGTGGGTGAAATTTGAATCATTGCATCTGAAAACCGAAGTTGCAGCTGGTTTCTCGGTAACTACGTATGTGCTTAGGACAAAATGGACGGTAAATTCTGAGCCCCTTAATATGATTTTTGAATTTGAAAACAGAATGTCGATATCTTCTACGGTTCCGAAGATATTTGAGGTGGCCCTCTTGGCTGAATAACCCTGTATATAAAACATTCCAACATGGCCCCCTACGATACATTTCAACAGTGGCATAGTCAGTAACATCCTGAGCTTCTATGCCCAAGATCGCGGGTTCAAACCCGGCCGAAGTCGTCGGATTTTTTAAGAGCCTTCCTTTGCAGGGGAAGTTAAGCCGGCCGACCTATGCGATTTATGGCATGTAAATGATCCTTCCACTAACTAAACTTGTGTGAAGGTAAATTGTTGGTTAGATTTTGTTGAAACGCTCTATCAAATTTCCAACGCTCCCCACTAGGTTTCAGTGACATTTGGTAGCGAAAGATGGAACTACTTGAAATTGAACGGAACTTGCAGCTAACCTCATGGGTGTCCGCATTGAAGCAGCTACATCCTCTGGCGAGCAGAACATGTCCTCGGACACCCCCGGCACTCAAAGCCATACGCTAAATAAAACTTCTCCTGTTCTCTATCTCTCCGAAACTATTTAAGCAAACAAATACTAGACTACTCTTGATTCATATAGACAATGAAAACTAAGTAGTGTTTTGTTTATTTTATGCCTTATGTGAATAATAGTATTTCGCTGATGATGGCTTCTTAGAAAGCTGAAACATGTTGGAAATAATAATAGAGATGTTTCTTTCTAGTATTGACTAGGGGAACAGTTAATAAAGTATTATTGATGTGTAACATCTTTCCACTCGGTTGCTGGATATTTTTGTGGGAGTGATTTTGAAAAATGGGACGGAAGTGGATCGGACGATCCAGCTGGCAGTGCTAAGAGGAAACAATGAGCGCGCGGTGTCAGAAATTGATACCATGACGTACTCTCGGCCATGTGGAATGTATATGACATACGTATTACTTCAAGGTTTTGAGGCGCAATTACAAATATTCGTGCAATAAATCATCTTCAATTTGTCGTTCATTGGTGTAAAAATATTCATTCATTATCACATTTGCTGAGAACAATTATGATTTATTAAGAGTCTGTTTTTCAATCTATGGATAAAAGTGATCGGCATCCGCTTCCCGAGTAACTGACATTCTGACGGTAAACGCTCATGCGAACTCTGTTGTCAACTGATTGAAGCACATGTTTATACGGGAACTAGGCAAGCCTTCATGAACTATTGCTGAACACAGTCTCTTTATTCACAAGAGAGCCTATTCGTAAGGCATATTAAACTTAATTTCACGCAGGAACGTTATCGAAACAAAATATAAATGAAACTTAATTCCGTAATGCAGTAATATTTGAACGTGGAAATAAGTCACCATCTTGTGCCTAATAATTGCGTGGTCGAAATAGCCGTGGTGTTAGTGCCTCTGACTATGAATCTAGAGATCTCGGGTTCGAATCCCGGATGGGATAGTTATTTTTGCTATCAGATTATCATTTTAAACGATATTTATCATATCAATATGACTCATTTTAACAGAATCTGTATGAAATTACGTGTTGGTCTGTGCATCAAGAGGTCCGGGAACTGGGCAAGCCTTTCATGATCTACTGCTGTGCACATTGTATTTACTCGCAAGTTAGCCTATTTATAAGGAATTTAAGGTTACAAGCGGTGTCGCGTCTATTAATCTAGTTGATCCATATAGTATTCTTTATTTAGGCTAGTGCTGGTGGAAGCCACTAATCATCTAATAAAATGAGTTCCGTATTATAAACTACAATATCTGTAAACACTCCCTTTTAAAATAGATTAATATTTGTGCTAATAATATTATAAAATGCCGGTGTATCAACAATTTCACGTGAGGTTTCTTCTATGTCAGATATTACACATCATATGCTACTACTGTAAGGCTCGTGATTTTTTTTTCAACTGTCAAAACGGATTCTAACTCCACTCTACCATAAATACGAGAGGTGATCAGAAACTAAAGTTACAAAGCCAGCAGTGAAACGTGTACCTATTATTTAATACAACCATTACATCCAAGTAGTAGTACATACATTAGGTAATAGTCTCCATATCGGTTTAGGCACTTGTCACTTCGTGGGAAGTGTTTAGCCTCGTTACCACAAAGTGTTTCAGCTCCTCGTCTGAGATGAATCGTCGACCTTCTAGGCGCTTCTTCAAGTCAGAAAGCAACTGAAAGTCGCTTGGAGCGAGGTTGGGGCTGTAGGGAGGTTCGTCAATGAGCTGTATGAGGTCGCGCCTTGTCATGAAGGAAGATGACGCCCTCGGTGAGTAGTGCTGGCCACGGTTTCCAGTTTCGCCCACAGAAATCGAATAACTGAGCGGATCTCTTCGCGAGACCAGTTTTCCAAACGAGTCACTGTTTGTTAAGGGGATGGTTCTATGGTGGTTTCTTTGGTTGTTTTTTGGCGGTTTCTTTGTTAAGGACGTTGATAAGTGGAGGTTTGTTAATTATGGTGGTTTGTTAGTTAAGGCGGTTGATAAGTGGTGGTTTGTTTGTTAAGGGGTTGTTCTATGTTGGTTTCTTTGTTAATGTGGTTGTTTTATGGCGGTTTATTTGTTAAGGTGGTTGATAAGTGGTGGTTTGTTAATTATGATGGTTTGTTTGTTAAGGTGGCTGTCTTATGGTGGTTTGTTTGTTAAGGTGGTTGTTCTATGGTGGGGTGTTTGTTGAGGTGGTAGT
Source organism: Meconema thalassinum (assembly GCA_946902985.2). Lineage (NCBI taxonomy): Eukaryota > Metazoa > Arthropoda > Insecta > Orthoptera > Tettigoniidae > Meconema > Meconema thalassinum. The sequence goes on along the minus strand of CAMPQE020000003.1, from coordinate 2,895,731 downwards.
TTTATGGTAGTTTGTTTGTTAAGGTGGTTGTTTTATGGTGGTTTCTTTGTTAAGGTAGTTGTTTTATGGTGGTTTGTTTGTTAGGGGTTGTTGTTTTATGGCAGTTTGTTTGTTTGTTACTTTTTATTAATTAAAATGCTCCGCCAATCAATGCAAATTATATTGAAATTAGTACATGTTTCGATCCTACAATGGAAACCTCTTCAGCAATTTACAATTGAACCTTAAGAAATTAATTTAATAAAGCTAATGAGAAATGAAATGAAGTAAACATATACAGGATGAAATAAAGAAACTAGAAATACAGCCAATGGTCATTAATATTATTTTCAGGACGGTTGAGGTAGAGTTCGAACCCACGCTCTCCCGATGCCACCGAGGCACGAGGTGGCGCGTTAACGCTCTCGGTCACCGCGTCGGGGATTATTATTTGATTTTTTGCATAGTCCTACCCCTCCTTGCAATATTGGAAAGAGGTCTGGAGCCTTCCCCTCCTTCGTTCTCTGTGGCACTGCAGCTCGGCCTACTACAAGACAGAATGAGCGGGGTTAATCAAGTGTGGGAGAGTTCCAAGCATAACACATCTGATGTACTAACACGGCCCACTACAAGACAGAATGAGCGGAGTTAATCAAGTGCTGAGAGAGTTCCAAGCATAACACATGTGATGTACTAACACGGCCTACTACAAGACAGAATGAGTGGAGTTAATCAAGTGCCGGGTGAGTTCCAAGCATAACACATCTGGTGTACTAACGCGACACTTTTTCTCGTTCACACTACGCGACAGCTGTTAATCCTCAGCCGCGTCTCTAATTCACTTATCTCCGCGGACATTACTTCCAGTTGGTTTCCAGGGGCTGACCACTCAACATGTGCCCGATTAATCAAGTGTTTGCTTTGAAATCATATCCCCTCCCTGACCTGGCCATGTCACTTGCTACTCAAACCCGCGGAGTAGGCGTGCGCGTTCAAGTCACACACCACAACTTCCATGGAGAACAGCAGCAAGTCTGGAGAGTGGTTTGATGATGATGATAATTGTTGTTTTAAGGGGCCTAACATCTAGGTTATCGGCCCATAATGGTGTGGGTGATAGTGAAAATGAAAGATGAATAAATGAAACTTAAAACTAAGACTAACTACTCTCTTAAAAACTAGAAGAGGCAATGAGAAACAAAGAGGAGAAGAATCTAAATAAAAGACAGAAGGAAAGGAAATGCCCTCAACCCTCAAATAATGAGAATTGAGGGACATGGAAGGAAGGAGAGCCAAGAAAGGCAGATAGGAAAGGTAAAGAGGAGAGGGACTGCCCCAAAGGGAATGGAAGAAGGAGAAAAACCGGACTCAGCTCAGGAAATCCTTGAGGTCGCCAACACCCGAACGCACCAGACGTGAGCTCTTGAGGGTGTAGCACCATCCGGGGTGCATCGGAAGTGGTGGGACAACATACACTCTGTCTCCTTGAGGGCCTTGTGCAGAAGGCAGGATATACAATGAAAAGAAAACAAGAGGTCTGACCCCACGAGGAATGAGGGATCAGGAAAGATGAGACAAGGGCCAATTAAGGCGGGAAAGTGAAAGACACCCTAGGCTTCGGATATCCTAATGCCGTTGGGGTCGGAAAAGAACAAGAGTTGACCAAAAGTGGACGACAGAAAACAAGATGGAGAGGAGCCCGGCAAAGGTAAGTGGACGCAATGCCGGACTCAGCTGGGGGCCCGTGTTTGCCAACCCACGTCCCACTAGATGTGAGCCCCTGGGGCAAGATTGGTTAGAATTCCAGAGCTGGTGTAGGTCATCCTGAATCTGGGTTTCCCGGTTTTTTCAAACCATCTGTAGGCAAGTAAAAGTATGTCCTACACCAATAGACAGATACAGACTGAATGGTTTTCAACTACTGGTCGTGACAATGATGATTATTGTTTTAAGGGAACGAACAGATAGGTCATCTACCCCTCTTAACTAATCTAAAAGTAAAACTCACCAATATATCTAGGTTTATGCCGTGTCTTGTGTGGGTTTTCGCCTGGGACACCAGGCTGGCTCATCAGCGGGCTCTCGGAGTCCCTACCCGGAACCCCATAGGAGTAGTGAACCTCCCATTTTATGAAGCGCACCTGCGCCTCTTTACTGCGAGAACTAAATGCTCAACCGGGTGGGGACACCAAGAGCCCGCTGATGAGCCAGCTGAGTGTCCTAGGCGAAATCCCGCACAAGACACGGCACAAACCTAGAAAAATTGCTGAGCATCAATTCTCTGGCCGTGAAAGCCAATATATAATCTATATCTCTGTCTGTTAGGTAGTCAGCCCGAAGGCTGGTTGGATCCTCAAAAGCACCGCCGTTACGTTATGTGAGTAGATACCCACAAAAACCCAAGGCAGTGCTATATTGAGGCGTTCTAGGCAAGAAGAGGAGTGAGGTAGTTTGTCACTTTCATCACTGAGTCAGAACAGTAGTCCTAACCCTATGTGTAGAACCTTTCACAGCATTCACAGGCACTGACTGTGCCCTGAATGCCATTACTAGGCACCACCCATACCTCAGTAGCTTCCATATAATCACAGCCATGAGTGAGACTGAGACATCGGTGAAAAGCCACCTTTTACTCTAGCCTGTGCCAACTGACCAATGCAAATGTACTGTATTCATCAAGAGATGGCAAACAGGCCAGCCTATATCTCTCTCTCTTTATATAAAAATGAAAGTTTGTCTGTTTTTTCTGAATTTCTACGGAAATATGCGTTATATACGCGTTTCAGACTGTTTTATAACGGATGCGCGCGAAAATAAAATTTGTGTCTGTCCGTCTGTCTGTCTGTCTGTCTGTGGACAAAGTTGTTCCCTTATAAGTCGAAAACGGCTGGGTGGATCATCGTAAAATTTGGTACAGATATCCTTCAGAGGCTCGACACTAATCACTGATGTAACTCTTCGCTGTCCCTCACATAAAAGGGGGCCTACCACCTTAAAATACTTGCTGAAATAGGCGTAGAATGACGAGACAAAGATCATTTTCAGCCCCTCAATGTGAGAAATGAAACTCGGGGGCCCTAAAGGTCCCCGAAAACCACATTTAAGGCCCCAAAACCAACAGTTTTTGAGATATTTCCAGAAAACTAATTTCATTTAATACAATAATGAAAGAATGCAAGCCGGTAACCATGCCAACGGAATCTCACAGGTCCATCTATTGCTGTAAGACGCAATACAATTCCATTTATTACATTACTGAGATAGTTTGCAAACGGCTATAAGGTTATAACGGAACTAAATTAAGCTGTAAAATTCATCAATGTCATATAATGCGCTTAAGGGGGTCTAGGGGTACTCTAGATATTTTTCACGCGATTTACACGTGCGAGTGTGGTACGGAAGGTCTATTATATACCTATCCCTATATTGTTAGGTTATTATTATTATAATTATTACTATACTATGGCCTACAACGACGAGACAAATCTTATTTTCAGCCCCTTGGTGTCAGAAACAAAACTCGGTGCCCCTAAATAGCCGTAAAGGATTCCCGAAAACTACATTTAAAGGCTCTAAAACGAACAGTTTCTGACATATTCGCAGAAAACTAATTTCATTTAATAAACTAATGAAGCCCTAACCTTATGAACCAACCAACCAAACTAATGAAGGAATGCAAACCAGTAACCATGACAACAGTATCTCAAAAGGTGACATCCAACTTTCCATCTATTTCTGCAAATAGTAAAGCCACACCATTTATTAAATTTCTGTGAATGTTTGTAAATGGCTATAATGTTATTACGGAATCTACTAAAACTGTAAAATTCATCAATGCGCTTAAGGGGTTCAAGGGGTACCCTAGATTTTTTTCACACGTCTTAAATGTGCGTTATGTCGTACAGAAGGTCTATTATCTCCAAACAGAAACATTATTTTCAAAAATACCTGAATTGAAATAGTTTGGTTTTTTGCTTTTAGGAGTTTGGGCCATTGAAGGCTAACAATCCTGAATTTTCATGCACTACAAGCCTTTATGATTTATTAAAGGGGTCTTCCTCTGGATGGGGACTTGACACAACAGTGAAGGTCAGTTTTATTTGACGTGTATTGCGTTTCGTCTACGAGGTTTTCAATTTTATTTTCACGTCAGGAAGTACACGTTAGGTAAATTTAGTTTCACAGCATATTTTAACTAAACATTCTTCTTTGTCGACAAACAGGTTCCAAGTCTCAAACCATTGCAACAGTAGCTCAATTGATTACGTCTGGTTATTAATACCGAAGACCGTTCGAAGAATGGGTACTACTGCTAGTCTTTATTATAAACTAGCTGAAGTACCCGTGCTTCGCTACGCGTCATAAATAAATTAAAATGTGAAGGTATCAGTTAAAACAGGGGATAGGCGAGGTGCTGCGCAGAGGGAGATTAAGGATGGAATATTTTGTCCAACTACACCGTTCGGCGTTGACCGTGTTTTATAGCCCAAATTTAGGTTTTACTCGCTAACCGTTGGAGATACTTTTCGGATAGAATTGTAATTTTAAACCTCGTATATGCCATCAAAAGTTGCTATTTCTTAGCGTTCACTTCTTATTTTAAATGGAAATATGTAAGTTTGAAATCAAAGGGTGTAGTGACGTCACTAACATGGTCGTCATCTTTAAACAGTGCAAAGTATTGAAATCAAAAGTAGCCTATATGTTAACCAGGTAAATCAGCTACTTCCATGTAAAATTCATGTAAATCGGACCAGTGATTCTTGCGTGATTGAGTAATACACAGACACACACCATCTCATTTTTAGCCTCGCTTCGCTCGCGTCATAGTCATGTCATATTGTTATTCAATGAAATGCAGGTTTAATCCCGTTAACACCCTTTTAGAACCTGAATATCCAAACATCCCTCCTTAGTAGACTTTTTCGACACACAACAAACATATCCACTTCTTCTAACTTTAATAGTTTTGGTTGGCCGATGAGAGTGAACAACCAAAAATCCTTCCTTAGTGGACGTTTTTCTTCCAGAATTTCACCCCTCCCCATAGGCCCCTTAAATTGGATTTATGAAAAAAAAAAACGGTCGGACACCTAATTATTTTAATTATTTATTCATTTGCTTTTTTAAGATGATTGAAACTCGGAGAAAATCAAACTCCTCGCCTATGTCGTTTAAGAGATACACGCTCCGTTAGGAATCTTTCAACCCCCACTTTTCATCCCTTTCACCTCATAATATACACCACATCGAAAAACCATTAGACATGTGTCAGCTTATTTTTAATGATTAGTATATATGCCAAGTATTGAACCCATGTGTAATTGGTTCAAGCGTCGAATCCATATTTTATTTGCAAAAGAAGAGAGGAAATAACGCAGTCTTTAGAATGTATTGGAAAGATTTTAGGAAGTGGGCTGTTATAACGTGGTGCAAGAACGGGTGACCACTAGTCATGCGGGCATAAGATCACGCTTGACGCATCGATAAGAAGCTGGCGCATGATTATTAATAGAACGAGAAAAACTTTCCACGACGAGTAAGGGAGAATGAGTTTCGGAAATAGACCTTACTCAGCTATAAAATGGCAACCTTGCAATGACGCAAGAAGAGAAATAATTAAAATTAAGCCATTTGCAAGCATTTAATTAATGAAATGAACACATCATTGTTGATCATTCTGGAATAGAGATTTTCGTGTGGGAAAAAAGTTTATAATATTTGCACAGGAAAGAACTGCAGACGCGGCATTACGTCGATAGTTATTCCCCGAGCGCAGACATGGGAGAGAGGGAAAAATAAACCTCACCACCCACATATCTGAGGAGCCAAATTATTTAATATCTTGGAATTGTGTGATCGATTTTCATGATCAAAGAAACCATGGTACGTTTAAAACACGAGCTTTCAAGAGAGATATTTTTCAAAATTATGCGACAATTACTTCAGAAGTTAGTGCTGGAGAAGAAGCGGATTTGATCTTTTTGCAGCAGAATTGGATATAAACCCTGGATGTGCCAGGAAGAGCATGCAGTTATTCCGAGAGTCCGAGAGGGGGCGTCCGGCTGTATCAACAAGTATCATTCAGTCTACCACGAACCTCGAGGGGTGTCGTGCTGAATCACAGTGTTCAGATCATCAGTGCGAGTAAATATACGTAGTCGTTACGCCAAAGTTGGCCCGAAAAAGGGCTAAAGAACATTAATAAGTACAATTATTCAATTAAAGCATAGGTGCCTGAGGGGCACGGTACTGTTTCGCAAAGTAACATGCAGTTTCCGACAGCCCGAGGGGGCGTCGCTGTGTCGCAAAGTATCATTCAGTCTGAGCGGACCTCCGGGAGAGGCCGTGCTGCTTCAACCAACAACAAGACAATCTACAAGTAAACTCCTAGTGCAGGAGTGCTGCATCAAAGTACATTCAGCTTATAAAAGACGGCGGAGAGCGTGATACCGTTTCGCAAAGTACAAAACGTCATTTTTAGTGAGCGCTGAGACGCTGCACGCAGGAACAATTATTTTTAAATGCAGTCTTTACCAGGCCGTGAGAGGTCGTGTTACGCTGTATCACAGACGAGCACCCCGTATGGGGGTGGCCGTGCAGTATCGTCATTAGTATCGCCGTGTGAAGATACATCAGAATCCTGTTATAGGAAGAATATCATCAAGTTTCAGACTTTATAAAGTTCACCAGTACAGTCAAAGTTTAGGCTGTGGACTTAAGAAATTACCGGCGATAGGTACTCGAATAAAATAGTTCCGTTAAGGAACCGACGCATCATGAGATTTCGAAGTACCCAGGGACAGTGAAATAGACAGTTCTATCTACGTTAAGTAACCAAATTAGGGTAGAACGAAATAGTAACGCCTAGTGTTCCTGAACCAAGGGGGCTAGAGCAAAGTACGATAAAAATTAGGAATCGAAGTTCCAGGCTTTGTCTAGGTGTACAAATGAACATTAAAACATTGGGGAGTACTCCAATAAGCCACGAATCAAAGTAACAGAAAGTAATACAAGGAAATTACTAGGTCACCGATATACAAGTTCGAGCGATCATAATAGTAATACATCAGGGACAGACTTTCATTAGACGAACAAGTTAGCGTCTAGCAAGATACGACATCGTGCAGTAAATTTAAAGAAGCCGATAATTAAACCCAGAATTAGAAGATCAGCCGTTCCAGTGAGGTTAGTTCGATCGAGACTTTCAATCATCTCTCCAGAGTAGGAAGCCGACGTGCATATAGTGCAACCATTGGAAAAGGGAAAAGAAAAGAAATCACGTGTGTAAGGCGAATAATTAACGCCAGAGTGATAAAAATTTTATGTAATGTAAATATAGTGAAATTTTTGAGTGTAAAATATTTTTAGTGAAATTGTACTGTGTTTAAGAGAAAACGAATACAAAATGGTATTCATTATATTCAAAGTGATTAGGATATATATTTTATGTGTTGTTAAGAAAGTGTTATTGAGTGTAAATATAACCACGGATATTGCTTAAGAAGAAAGTGGTGGGTGAAAATGTTCCATCGTTGGAGAATTCGGTCTTGGACCGTACAGTCATGTGAGTAACAATTTCATTATTATGTGTTTTGTGAAGATTTGCGAATAATCCTCATGAGTGGAAGTAGGGATGTTTGATAACAGGTGAAATAAAGATTGCGCGATCTGAACGATTAATTTGATAGAAATATAATAAATAGGTGACATGTTAATGAATCCTTTGTGGAAAATATTCAGTGAAAAATCAGTATAATGGTAAATGATATAAATATAGTAAAGCAAGCGAAATAATAATAATAATTATTATTATATAAATGAATATTGTGATGAATTTTATATTGAAAAGTGGTAGCTTCAGAGCTCCTTTAGATGAATTAATATATGTTGTGAATACATGTTCTTTATGGTATAAATGATTATTGATGGAGGCTGAGTAATATATATTTTGAGATATAGATCAAATGTTGATTTGAATTTATTTTGTTCTTTGAAAGGCAACTTGGCTAATTCATGTATGAGTGCCATGTCGCGCATTGAAGTAATTTGTCATGCTAGGAATGCGTTGAAAAGCTCGGTAAAGTAATTATGAGGGGCAGTTAGTTGCGGTAATGAGCTGTTGTAAGTCCTCAAAAGTTGTGATAGTGATCACGAGGCATTGTATGTTGAAAAGGGTGCAATTTATGTTGTATTATGAGCGCTGGTATTTGGCTAGGCCTTCCTTAAGTCGCTAATGTTGTAAGTCCTCACAGGTTGGGATATTGCTCCCGAGGCATTTTAAAGGATTGAACTCAGAGTCGTCCATGTTGAAGCCCCTTTATATTGGTTGTTTATTGAATTTTCTTACCCGCTAATAAGGACACTTCATAATTATACTATACCGAAGCTAATAGAATGAGGTCTGTAGAACCTAATAATTGTTTGTGGTTATTTTGTATCGTAAGCCTTGTCATTCAGAGAAATGCATTTGAAACAGCTGTGTGTAAAAGCTGAGTAACCAGTCCCTTGTGAAGCGAGACTGTGGGCTCTTCTCTCCATGCAATAAATCAAGCCAAGTAGTTAAGACAGACCCTTACCCTCTTGTATTGAGGTAGGTTGGGGAACGGGCTGTCTGAGTCACAACACACGTAAGTGTTTACGATTGTTTTAACGACCCAGTATTTGAAGCGAGGTCCCTTTACATTCATTATTATCGCTTGCAGAGTTCAGATCGTTGCTTTCTTAAAATATAATTTTCTGTGAAGACAAAATGATAAATCCCTAACATTATAATTTAATGATTTAGTGATTCACGAGTTTTTAAGAGAACATTAAGGTTCTGGGAGTAATCTTAACTTGACTTGCTCAGTAGTTTTCTATAGCTCGGGAGTACGCAAATTTTTCCAATCACGGTAGTGAGTTGGTATCTTGAGAGAGAGTGATGGTAACAGATGAACACTGTGGGAGCCCAACATTTAATTAATGATTAGCCATACTTTGATATTATGATAAAAACCAGATATACTCATGTAAATATTAATTGATGAGTATTTAATTGCTAACACAGTGTATGTAAACTTTACCGAGCCATTTGGAGCTCGTTATTTTGAAGAATTTGAATTGACACCCTATGGGAGTGAAACTTAGTTGAAGTTTTGTTGGTGTTTGGAAAACCAGTAATCATTATTTTTTAATTGTTTAATTTGAATTCCTTGTTCAACTTTGGACAAGTGTGAAGTGTAGTGTCAGTATTTTCATTTGTTTAAATTTTTGTAGCGCCATATTTTGGATAATTAAATGTTTTGATAGTAGGATTTGGTTTTGTTTATTTTTGGAAGTGCATCATATGCTTAATCCAATGTGTGTAAGTCACAGAGTGGGAGAACAAACCATGAACCCCGATACTCCCGATTGAGCATTGCTGGCAAACTGTGATTTGCATATTTCATTGCTGAAATGGGCAGAGTATAACATCCCCAAATGAAATCACTCGTGAGATATTGTTATTCAATGAAATGCACGTTTACCCCCTTAGCACCTATTTAGAACCTGAATATCCAAAACTCTTTCCTTAGTGGACGTTTTCGACATACAACGAACATATCCCCAAAATTTCATGTTTCTAACTTCAATAATTTTGGCTGGGCGATGATGAGTGAGTGAGTCAGTCAGGACATTTTCTTTCATTTATTTTTGAGAATTTCACCCCTCCCCAAGAACCCCTTAAATTGGATTTATGAAAAAAAAAACGGTCGAACACCTATTTACTTATTTAAAGCTGTTTTATGAGTGAGTAAGTGAGTCAATCAGTTAGGACACTTTCTTTCCTGTTTTTTCCCCAAGAATTTCACCCCTCCCCATGGGCCCCTTAAATTAGATTTATGAAGAAATGGTCGAACACCTATTTACTTATTTTTAAGCTGCTTTTTTCCGCTTACTGCCTATGTTGAATAAGAGATACAGTACATGCTCCGATAAGAATCCCTCAACCCCCAATTTTCACCCCATTCACCTCATAATATACACCATAACGATAAACCATTAGACATATTGAACCCATGTACCATTGGCTCAAGGGGGTCGAATCCATGTATTTTTGTAAAAGGAAGGAAGGAAATATACAGTCTGCAGAGGATCATAGAAAGATTTCATGCAAGGGATGCTAGCATAACGTTGGGTAAGAAGCTGGACCCAGGTGGCCAGGAAATGAGGTCATGCTTGACTCATAGATAAGGAGCCGGTCACGAATATAAATAGAATGAGTGGAAAGTTCCAGGCGTAGGAGAGAGAAGCACGTTTCGGAAATCGCCCTTACCTTGCATTAAAACGGCAACATCGCAACTGTGCCAGAAGAAGAAGAATTAAATTTAACCCATTTGCACGAATAAAAGTAAGTAAATAAATACAGCATTGTGAATCATTTCGGATTAGAGATTTTTGTGTGGAGAAAAAGCTTTTAATAATTGTCCAGGAAAGAATTGTAAACGTAGCCATACGCCATAGGGGATTTACCGAGGCCCGAGGAGTGGGGAATTAAAAATAGACAGTAACACCCACACAGCTGAAGAATAAAAATTATTTAATATCTCAGAAATGCACGATCGATTTTCATGCGCAGTGAGGTCATTTTACGTTTGGAAGACGAGCTTTCTGGAGATATAATTTTTATAATTGTGCGACAATTATTTCAAAAGTTGGTCACGAAAAGGACTAGGATTTTATCTTTTTTTGACTAAATAGTATAAAAGTCCAGGCCCAGCCAGACCAATCATGCAGTTTACCAGGACTCCGTGAGTGGAGGTGCGGTATCACATCGAATGCAGTTTCCGATAGCCCAGGGGGCGTCATAGTGCTACATCACACCGAAGACAGTCTACAAGTATTCCTTGAGGGGAAACGCTGTATCTCATCGTATAGACATTATCCGACAGCCAAGAGCGTCGTGGTATCAATAACCAACGAGCATCCGTAAGGAGTAGCCAAGAAGTATTATTACAGTATCGCCGGGTGGAGAATTAGGAAAATCCTAGTTACAGGATTTAGTTCCGACAGTATAAAGTTTACAGTGAAAAGTTCAGTAATTACAGTCAAAGCAGGCTGCGAACTTAGAGCCCAGGGCGATAGGTCTTAAATTAAACGACCAAAAGTATCATAACGTATTGAAGTAACGTAACAGCGAGGTAAACATTCTATCAAATTTAAAGAACCCGAGTAGGGACGGACAGAACAAGGTTCGCAAAGTATTCCGGAAATATAGAAATTCGAGAACCGAATAAGCGGAAAAGAGAAGGAAACTCTAGACATTGTTTCAAGGAAGCAGACGAACTATTAAAAAGCACTAAGTTACGAGGAGTATTAGTTGCTAGAAATCAATAGGTCACCGATAGATTATCTGGGGGACCGTGGACAGAACAGACTTTCGCTAGACCAACTAATAGGGTCTAGAAAGGAGCCGTTCGAGTCAATAATAATAGCAGATTGTCAGGAAACGGGATTTGAAGGAGTACTATTCCAGGGAGGAAGTAGATGGTTCGAGACTTTCACATTCTGGCAAGATAGGAAGCCGACATTTACTAAATTTCACCCTTGGAGACGGGAGGTCAGGAAATCACGTGTGAAAGGCTTAATAGCAGCCTTAGTGATTAGAATCTGTGAAGTGTAAATATATAAAAATTTGTGTTAAAAAGTAATATTTTCAGTGTTTTTATCGTGTATTCTAAACGAATACACCAGTGTATTTTAAAATGTTATCAGTGTTAAATGTATACGAGTTAAATGTGTGTCAAGATATGTCAGTACATGAAATGAATTTGTACAAGATGGTGTAATTACAAAATAGTGGGCAAAAATGGAACATCGCAAGAAAAGGAAGGTCAGGGACCGACCTATAACATGTGAGTAAAGATTTTCATTATGTTTTGTATTGAGAAAGTGTTTGTGTACAATCCACCGGAGTTTGAGATAGAGGGATGTTTCTGAATAACAAATAACAGAATAAGAGCGCGGTCTGAACAAATAAAATTTGAGAAATTATAAATAATTATGTGAAATGAATAAATCCTGTAGAGCAAATGTATGAAATAAAATGTCAGTGTAGTTGACAAATGTTACAAAGCAAGCGTAATAAATAATAATAATAAAAGAAATGTAAATAAAGATTAAATTGAATGATATGAAAGTAAGAGCGTTTGAGCCTTAATAAAAATATAAAGACACGGTTTTAATGCATGTTCTTAAAATATAGTGATTATTGTCAAGGGAAAGAATTAATATAAAATTTGAGATATGGATCAATTGTTAATGTGGAATTTATCAGTTCTTTGGAAGACGCTAGGCCTTAAAATAATGTATAGCGCAATATAGCGCATTAAAGTAAATTGTCACGCTAGGAATGCGTAGAATCTAAATGTACTTGGTAAATTACTTATGAGGAACAGTTGATTTCGGTAAATGAGCCATGATAAAGTCCTCCAATAGTGACGTAGATCACGAGGCTATGTGTGTTATGTTGTATTATAATAGGGAGCAAATGTACGGTATTATGAGCGCAGGTAACATAGGCCACGGCCGACCCTAAGTCGCATTTATATAAGTCCTCTAGTATGGGAATGGTTCCCGAGGCATGTTAAGAGAGTCGAACCCAGACTCGTCTAGTTGTTGAAGCCCCTAAGTATTCGTCGTTGTGTGTGAATTACTCTTACCAATCAATGATGACACTTCATAATTAATAAATGCCAAGGTTACGAAAGTGGTTTATGAACCTAATAATGTTGTTGAAAGTAAATGAAAGAAACGCCAGGTCTCCCCAGAGAACTGAAGAAAAGAAAGATCTGTTTTAAAAGCATTGAGTATAACTGCCACGCGTGGGCAAGCCTGGAGGCTCCCCTTTTAGCCATAAATCTCGCCCAAGTGATTACGGTCCAACCCTTGTTATTGTAAGTGTGCTAGGTCGGGAAAGGACCGTCTGAGAGAAGTGATAATACACCGTGAGTGTTTAAAAGTTGTGAATGACCCGGGATTTGAACCGAGGTCCATGTAGATGAAAGTACCGCTTGCCAGTTCAGATCGTAGCTTTCGTATGTGATAATGGTCTTATAAGACAAATAAATAAATAAAAATCCCTAATGTAATGTTGTATGGATGTAGGATTCCATGAGTTCAATGAAGATAACTAGATTCCGGGAGTAATCATAGTTTTTGACTTTGTCAAGTAATCTTTTGTAACTCTGGAGTACACAAGTATTTTCCCGATCACTGTAGTGAATTTGTTGTCTTGAGAGAGATGGTAACGTGGAGAACATTGTTGAATGCCCAAACATTTAAGTAGAGAAGTAATATGTACTTTAAATATGATTATATATTTGTTTGATGAGAAGAAACTCATAAGATAGTTATTGAGGTGTGTGAAAGAAGGACACCGTCATTATTGGAAAGTATCGAGCCATTAGAGCTCGTGATTACATTGGATTTTAAGATAGATACTTTATGGAAGTGAAAATAATTATGAGTTTGTTGGTTTGAAGGAAACCATTTATTTTAATATAATGTTTGTTTAATTTTTATATCTTCCTTGTTCACTTTGAACAAGTTTAGAAGGATTTGGTCATAGTTTATTTGTTTTATTTGTTTGTAGCGCCATAATTTTGGTTAATTAAATGTGTTAGAATAGGAGTTGATTTTTTCTTCTTTTGGAAGTGTATCCTCTATTTAATCCAAAATGTGTAAGTCACAGACTGGAAGAACATACCATAACCCCTAAAATCCCGAATTGAGCATTGCTGGCATACTGTGATTTGCATATTTCTTGCTGGAAGGGCACAATATGTCTGCTTATTTTGAATGATTAGTTTATATGCCGAATATCACATCCCCAAATGAAACAACTCGTGATATATTGTGCCCAATTCTAGGAATGGGTATTCCAAGATTCAGACACCTAGGTATCAAGGGAAAGGCTACAGCCGCTTTTGAAAGTTGAGATATTTGAATATCGCGCTCCTTTCCTTCTAGATTGAAATGGAAACTTTATGCAGCCAAGAAGATGTTAAGTGACGTGGCAAATAGTAGCAGAGGTCGAGACTATTTTGATTAAATAGTTAGCCATGGAGTAGAGACTTGATACTTGGGTCAGATTACTGGCACGGCCAAATGAAAGAGGATGCACTTAGTCTCAAGTGAATCAGACCAAAGACACCGGAGATATGAGGATTTACAGATTTCAGCGTGATCCAGCGTGGAGCCGACCGTTTTGTATAAAAAGCCGCTCGCCCCAAGCATAAGCAGCTCACTTCAAACCAAGCTCTTGTAGGACAAGGTGCTGCTGCTACGTCGAGCCAAGGCACATGGTTGCCGAATCTACGCAGAAGATATCTTTGAATTGTGATAGTCACAAAAGTGCTACGATACGTGGGGAACGTAGTAAGTTTCCGGTAGAGGGAATCACTAAGGTGATTGTTATTTTCTACGGACATTGGCGAAACATTTTGTTTCTATATGGACATATGCTAGACTTTGTCTAGATATTATTCTGTCACAGTCCAGTAACAATAATTCAATACTTGGATGTTTTAATCCAACTTGTCAGTTTCACAAATTGTAACTCAATAACCACTCAGATCTTTCAGTATATTGAAGGCCAGTCTATCACGGTGCTGTTCATTAGCCGACAAAGGGAAACTATATGTTGCTTCGCGCATGATAGATGGTGTGAAGCCATGCCCAGGGAACGATCTTCAGAACAACCGTTGATTGTTTTAGACTATCAGTGTTTTCCTGTACTGAAAAGATTACCGTGAGTTATGTTACAACTGACGCTTTTCATTCATTCATTCATTCATTTATTTGCAATGGGGGGTGTGTCCCCCGGTGGCAAATTGGATATACATAATACATAATTATACATAACAATACATAATTATACATAACAATTCAATAACAATTATACAACAATTAAACTGGAGTATTTACACAAATAGTCAGTCTTTTCTTAAACACACCTATATGTTTGGGAAAAGGCTCTAAGACTGCGGCAGGTAGAGAGTTCCAGTTATCAATGGCACGGTTTACAAAAAAATATTTACCATAATTTGTTCGCTGTGGTCGGCCCTTAACTTTGAAAGGATGATCGCTCCTACCCATGTAAGTGGGCTTTCCCAATCGTTTGCTAAGCTCACCCCATGCTGGTTGATTTGTATACGTGTTGTACATAGCGCAGAGTCTAGATTTCATCCTCCTAGCCTCCAGTGATCCCCACCCAAGTTTCTTTAACATACGGCTCACACTGCTCCTGGGATTAAAGTCACTGAGCACAAATCTAGCGGCCTTTCTTTGTACCATTTCCAACTCATTGATGAGCCCTACTTGATATGGATCCCAAACCGCCGAGGCATATTCCAGAATAGGTCTTACAAGTGACAAATAGCCTAATTCTTTAGCAGAGGTACTACTTCCTTTTAATACCCTCATTACAAAGTGCAGGGATTTGTAAGCTTTTGAAACTACACATCCTACATGACTACTCCATTTCATATCATTCCTTACGTGAACGCCCAAATATTTGCAAGAATCTTCTTCTACAAGTATTTCCGAGCCAATGTTATATTGAAAATCCTGCCTTCGCACTTTCCCTATTTTTAAGAGACTACATTTTCTTGTGTTTATTTTCATTTTATTTACAATCGCCCACTTATAGACCAGGTTCAGGTCCTCTTGCAGCACTGCATTGTCTTGTGAGTCATGTATCTTTCGATATATTACACAATCATCCGCAAACAATCGACAGTCACTGCGAATTCCATTTGGTAAGTCATTTATAAACGCCAAAAACAACAAAGTTCCGATTACGCTGCCCTGAGGGATACCCGATGTTACGGTAATTTCATCCGAGAATATGCCTTCGACTTTCACTTTCTGGGAACGACCCGTCAAAAATTCTTGGATCCATAAAATTACTCTTCTATCAATCTTCGTCGAAGCTAATTTATGGAGTAGCATGTCATGCGGCACGACATCAAATGCCTTCGCAAAATCTATAACCACGGCGTCGACTGAAACTCCATGGTCTAACGATTCGCTAATGTCTTGAAAAAGTGATAGCATCTGACTCTCGCATGAGTAACCTTTCCGAAATCCATGCTGCCTATCATTAAACCATGATAATGTTTCCCACTGCTCCCTCAAGTAGTCGCAAATGAGATGCTCCATCTGCTTACAAACGATGGACGTAAGGCTAACCGGCCTGTAGTTGCCCAATTCAAGTCTGCTCCCTCCCTTAAATATTGGGACTACCGTAGCTCTTTTCCAGTCATCTGGGATTTGCGCATTGTTTATGGACACATTAAATATCACCTCCAAGTATCGTGCCACGGCCCTACCTCCTAATTTAAGTACTTCACTAACAATATTATCAGGACCCTTTGATACATTGAAACGCAGTTTTTGTATTAGCTTTACAATTGCTGACTGGTTTATTTGGAACAGAGGGGCCCCTGATTCGTCGTTAAGGTCCAACACACAGCTATTGGATTTATTGAACACACTACCGTAAAAGACATTTAATTCATTTTGAGAAGAGATCATTTGGATCTGATCCCATTTAAGCAAACTGCTATGGATTTAATTGAAGTCAATATTAAAATGAATCAGCAGTTACTTCGAACTTCAAGAAATATTTCCACTTTGTCGTGCTAGACAGATTGTGGGTATATAATGGCGGCTGATACAAGGATTAGACGTGCGTGTCCAATAGGGCATGTATCTGGATAAATCTGGTACAGACCAGGTTCACTACGCTTCAAGACCAACGAGAAATGTAAGCCACATTTGACTTTTATATTATGCCTAGTTAATTGGAACAAACTCATTTTCTGCAGATGACCAACACATTTATTTTTCTTCGTATTTAAATCTTGCATTGATTTACGCAAGACACATTAGGGTTATTCTGAGAATTTTCAGCACTCAGAACAGTTAAGGATCGATGACCGAGCATACCGAGCATTTATTTGAATGTTCATTTTATTTGAGAATCACGGTAATCAGCCGATATAACTGTAGAAGTTAATATTTATTTTTCGTTGAGGAATGGATATTTTATCCATCTTCGAAGAGTCGAACATGTGGTTTTTCACATAAGGAAATAATAATTAAACATATTTAAGGAAATAATAACAATAATAATCCAATAATAATAATAGTAATTTTCATAATTTTTCTAAATAATTATTGGATCTTACATTTTCTAATAATCACATTCAATGAGAGAGAGCTTAAGGATGAGTTTAATCATTCCTAGTTTGGAACAGGTGATTTTCCGAAAGCTAGTGGACAGCACAAGCCCGTATTCCACCAACATTATAGCTCCGGTTGAACAGTTAATATTTGCATTGAGCAAAGTATATTTTTCAGATAACAAGGAAAGGCATGAAACAGGAAGCCAATGATATTTGTATCAATTAGGATTTTTTTGTGTTTATATAAAATCATGATGTAGGCACACATTCGAAAGTGAAATAGAGAATATCACAAGCGTGGTAACTTCACGGTTTGAACTGAATGGTAAAATAAAATAAACTTGTAAGTTTATAGATCTTCCAGTTTTGATAGCAAGCAGAGGCATGATTTATTGTGTAAATTTTGGGAAGAAAATTTATGTGTGTAGAGTAGTTGAAATGCCCTTCCCAGGTGCGCATGTTTAAGTCGCAAAAATGAGGAGGTTTTTTTTTGAGCATCAATCAAATAGCAGGTCCGATGGCTCAGGTTTATAGGAGGAGTATTGGAACCAAACATTTCGTCGAATGAATGACCAAACCTTCAGTAATTATTTCAACCTTGTTTACGTATTCCATTAATACTTTCGATTTGCTAGAACCCCGTTTTGTCATGATAAAATTTTATTCTTCTTCAGAGGGAGACCTTTGCCGTTGTTGTTGGGATATTGTGTTCTTACACAAATAATTGAATGGGCCACTGCCAATTGAAAAAAATAATTCTGTATCCACGAATTACTTAAAGGATATTTTCAATCCTATTGTCATGAACTAAATGAATTTATTATAAAGCTACAATTCTTATTTCCGCATTCTGTTCAAGAATTGCAATTTGTGAAAGTTACTAAAATAGCAACAAATATAAATATTTTTCTTAATAATAATTCCAAGTGGAAAATCGAATAGTTGAATGGTTCAACAATTTTTTTTGATCCAGTTGATGATTCAGAAATCATATTTCTTTGGAATTTGAAGTTCATAATCGAGTCACTTCTCGAAATGTTTAATTTTGGAAGAACAATAATTTTTTTTGTGCTTCGCACAGTTCTTCGAGGCTATGCTCAAGGGTCAAATACTTTTCAGATGTTGTTATTAATATGTGTACATAATTAGAGTTGGGTCAAAGATAATATTTTTGACAATATTTTTAAAACTGGAAAAATAAGTGGAAGTTGAAAATTCTATAAACAATTATAAACAGTGAGAATTTCTACGAGTGTTAATATCATGTAAGAAATTCAACCAGTGAACTACAATATTTCCAGTAAAGACAATTTAATTTGAACTGGATTTCATCGTAAATAATTGATATAATTTTGGAACACAGTCTACAGGACTGATAATCAGACTTGTGTCTCCAAAGACAATTGTTCAATGTGTTGGAAAATTTCTGTACATTGTGTAAATAGTAGTGTGTGCCGTCGCACTGGAATGATGTTACCTTGAGCATCATTTTGCAGTCAATTTTAAAATTTAGAATAAAATGAGATAATTTTACATGTTGTGTTATGCCCAGTTGAATCTCCTTCTATCCTTATTGTTGCATTGAGCCAAAAATCAGTAAAGCATTTTTTTATTTGTTGTCGTTTTTTGCGATTAGCTTTAACCCATCTGGCGCCCCGGGATATTTTGACTCTCGTGCTGACTGATTCTTGGTAAAATGCATATGTGGTCGTGCGGACTTCGGACTAAACGGGCACATAAAATAAGATAGAGAGATAAAATGGCTTCGAACGTGCGGCCCGAGTTAGACACGGTCAATCGCATGCCGATTAAAATTGTGATAATTTTTATATAGATATTTTGGGAGTTGAGAGATGTCTGGTTTGGATGAATAAATTAGTAGGAAACCCAATTAGTGGGGAAAATTAAAAATTAACTGGGTTAATAATTAGAATGGGTTTGATTATTTTGATAATGGCTTAACCATTAGGGCGTCAACTAAATTCAGTAGTAAACGTTCGATGACTGGACATACGCATTATTAGAATCCAGGTGGAGAATATTTGAGGACTTGCATATTTTTCTTGTGATATTGTGGTAAATGTAATTCGTAAAAGTAGAGAAGTTTTTTTTCCATTGCGTCGACATTAGGACAAATCTCATTTTATTAGAGTGTTCCAATTAGCTATTCATATTTCTTGTTATAGTTATAATCTTGTGTCTGCCAACATGTATACCCCTAAGTTTTGACTAATACTGAAAATTATGGAAGAGATGATGAGGATGATGAGGAGTTTGGAAGAGAGTTCCAAACAAGCTGGACTGCGCGTAGCAGCCATCATGAAAGAAAATACAGAGGCTTTGGAAAAGAAACTTAAAGAAAATTCCGATATGTTAGAAAGCAGGTTAAAAGATAACTTAAAAGATAGTTTAAATAGTAAATTTAATTCTATGGAAAATAAATTTAAAGAGAATTCCAAAATCTTGAAAATGTCACTTGAGGGTAAAATGACTAAATTATGCGAAAAAACCCATGAGCTCGAAACTTCATTAGCTACTAACGCAAGTTTAATGGACGATAAATTTCGCGATGCCGATCTAAGATCCCAAAGCTTAGCTGATAGGATAGAAAGTGGTCTTAGGAAAGTTGGTGAAGACATGGTCAACCTAGAAGTCAGAGTGAAGAAAGAGAGCAATGAGATGGCAACTCTAGTTGTTCAAAGTTTGACAGACCAATTCAAAGAACTCGTAGTGGGAGAAATAAGAGAAGGTGTGATTATTGAATTACAAACTGAAATTAAAACCACAGTTATCGATGAGATTAAAAACACACTCAAGCTGGAGAACCATGAAGGATTCAAGGAGATAAGAGAATCTTTGTCATCCCATATTCAAGTATTTTCCAAAGATATTCAAGCGACTGAGAAGGACATATCAGTTATGACAGGGTCATTGAAGAGTCACGAGGCTGTTATGAACCAGATATCCACTGATGTCAAGGAGAACTATAAGGAAACAGAAGAAATAAAGAAGGAAACCGAAGAAATTAGAAAAAAGACCGAAGAAAACCATAAGGCAATTGAGGCTATGAAAACCCAAGTCGAGGACGAGAAACAGGCTGACCATCTGTTGAAAATGCCAAGTATAAGAGTAGAAGAACAGATACAGGTAAACCTAGGAGCAGCTAGAGGAAATGATAGTCAAAGACAGGATGAGGTCAGGACAGTATTTAAATCCAACCCCATAATTGTATTCAAGAATGTAGAGGATATGCCTTCTAAATTTTCAGGGCGAGATTCTGTGACACCCGTAGAATTATTGAGAGAATTACCAAGGCCTATTATTCCTTCTAAGCCTTGTGAAATCTTTGCGACTGATCTTTATGGTCCTCTCCCAAAGTCTAAAAGAGGTAACCGATATATAGATGTTTTCAGCAAATACACTATGTTACAACCAATTCAGAAGGCAAACGCAAAATATTGTGCGAAGAGAAGTAGAGACAGCGTAATTCCGGAAGCAGGCAAACCGGAATTCCTTTTATCAGATCAGGGACCCCAATTTACATCTTTAGAATTCAGGCCCGTCATGAATAATCTTGGGATTAGTCAATTGCTTTGTTCTATCAGACCTCCTGAAAGCAATCCAGCAGAACGCGTGATGGCTGAAATAGCTAAATTTTGCCGCCTCTATTGTCCAAATGAGCATTGGAAATGGATGGATGTTCTCTCTTTAGCATCCGAATCCATCAACTCTACGATTCATGTGAGTACTGGACAGATTCCCATGTTGCTTCATCATGGAATTAAACCAACAAGATTATGGGATCGAATCATCTCTATTCCACCCGAGATTGAACCTAGTCGTCAGAGGAGGGAGACTCTAGCTTTAGACAAGTTGAGGAGCCAAGCTGAGAAAAGAGAGCACAGAGTGAGAGGAAAGCGTTTTCGCAGACACTTGCGCGTAGGAACTCTTGTTTTAGTAAAAAAATCCTACACCCTCCGACGTGCAAAATCGAGTGTACTCGAAGTTTGCAAGCCTTTACGATGGACCCTATCGTGTTCTGGAAGTAAACAACAAAGGAGGCTATAAAATCGCCAATACACGAAATGGTAACATCGTGGGAATTTATAATGCAGCGAATTTGAAGATTTATTATTAAAGAACCAGATGATTTAATGTTTAGATAGGAAAAATATTTTTTTTTTCAATTTTTATTTTTTGCTAGGTGTGGGGTGGATGTGCCCAATTCTAGGAATGGGTATTCCAAGATTCAGACACCTAGGTATCAAGGGAAAGGCTACAGCCGCTTTTGAAAGTTGAGATATTTGAATATCGCGCTCCTTTCCTTCTAGACTGAAATGGAAACTTTATGCAGCCAAGAAGATGTTAAGTGACGTGGCAAATAGTAGCAGAGGTCGAGACTATTTGGTGATTAAATAGTTAGCCATGGAGTAGAGACTTGATACTTGGATCAGATTACTGGCACGGCCAAATGAAAGAGGATGCACTTAGTCTCAAGTGAATCAGACCAGAGAAACCGGAGATATGAGGATTTACAGATTTCAGCGTGATCCAGCGTGGAGCCGACCGTTTTGTATAAAAGCCGCTCGCCCCAAGCATAAGCAGCTCACTTCAAACCAAGCTCTTGTAGGACAAGGTGCTGCTGCTACGTCAAGCCAAGGCACATGGTTGCCGAATCTACGCAGAAGATATCTTTGAATTGTGATAGTCACAAATGTGCTACGATACGTGGGGAACGTAGTAAGTTTCCGGTAGAGGGAATCATTAAGGTGATTGTTATTTTCTACGGACATTGGCGAAACACTTTGTTTCTATATGGACATATGCTAGACTTTGTCTAGATATTATTCTGTCACAGTCCAGTAACAATAATTCAATACTTGGATGTTTTAATCCAACTTGTCAGTTTCACAAATTGTAACTTAATAACCACTCAGATCTTTCAGTATATTGAAGGCCAGTCTATCACGGTGCTGTTCATTAGCCGACAAAGGGAAACTATATGTTGCTTCGCGCATGATAGATGGCGTGAAGCCATGCCCAGGGAACGATCTTCAGAACAACCGTTGATTGTTTTAGACTATCAGTGTTTTCCTGTACTGAAAAGATTACCGTGAGTTATGTTACAACTGACGCTTTTGAGAAGAGATCATTTGGATCTGACCCCATTTAAGCAAACTGCTATGGATTTAATTGAAGTCAATATTAAAATGGATCAGCAGTTACTTCGAACTTCAAGAAATATTTCCACTATGTCGTGCTAGACAGATTGTGGGTATATAATGGCGACCGATACAAGGATTAGACGTGCGTGTCCAATAGGGCATGTATCTGGATAAATCTGGTACAGACCAGGTTCATTACGCTTCAAGACCAACGAGAAATGTAAGCCACATTTGACTTTTATATTATGCCTAGTTAATTGGAACAAACTCATTTTCTGCAGATGACCAACACATTTATTTTTCTTCATATTTAAATCTTGCATTGATTTACGCAAGACACATTAGGGTTATTCTGAGTATTTTCAGCACTCAGAACAGTTTAGGATCGATGACCGAGCATACCGAGCATTTATTTGAATGTTCATTTTATTTGAGAATCACGGTAATCAGCCGATATAACTGTAGAAGTTAATATTTATTTTTTTGTGAAGGAATGGATATTTTATCCATATTCGAAGAGTGGAACATGTGGTTTTTCACATAGGGAAATAATAATTAAACATATTTAAGGAAATAATAACAATAATAATCCAATAATAATAGTAATTTTCATAATTTTTCTAAATAATTCTTGGATCCTTCATTTTCTAATAATCACATTCATTGAGAGAGAGCTTAAGGATTAGTTTAATCATCCCTAGTTTGGAACAGGTGATTTTCCGAAAGCTAGTGGATAGCACAAGCCCGTATTCCACCAACTTTATAGTTCCGGTTGAACAGTTAATATTTGCATTGAGCAAAGTATATTTTTCAGATAACAAGGAAAGGCATGAAACAGGAAGCCAATGATATTTCTATCAATCAGGATTTTTTTTGTGTGTATATAAAATCATGACGTAGGCACACATTCGAAAGTGAAATAGAGAATAACACAAGCGTGGTAACTTCACGGTTTGAACTGAATGGTAAAATAAAATAAACTTGTAAGTTTATAGATCTTCCAGTTTTGATAGCAAGAAGAGGCTTGATTTATTGTATAAATTTTGGGAAGAAAATTTATGTGTGTAGAGTAGTTGAAATGCCATTCCCAGATGCGCATGTTTAAGTCGCAGGAATGAGGAGGTTTTTTTTTGAGCATCAATCAAATAGCAGGTTCGATGGCTCAGGTTTATAGGAGGAGTATTGGAACCACACATTTCGTCGAATGAATGACCAAACCATCAGTAATTATTTCAAACTTGTTTACGTATTCCATTAATACTTTGGATTTGCTAGAACCCCGTTTTGTCATGATAAAATTTTATTCTTCTTCAGAGGGAGACCTTTGCCGTTGTTGTTGGGATATTTTGTTCTTACACAAATAATTGAATGGGCCACTGTCAATTGAAAAAAATAATTCTGTATCCACGAATTACTTAAAGGATATTTTCAATCCTATTGTCATGAACTAAATGAATTTATTGTAAAGCTACAATTTTTATTTCCGCATTCTGTTCAAGAATTGCAAGTTTTGAAAGTTACTAAAATAGCAACAAATATAAATATTTTTCTTAATAATAATTCCAAGTGAAAAATCGAATAGTTGAATGGTTCAACAATTTTTTTTGATCCAGTTGATGATTCAGAAATCATATTTCTTTGGAATTTGAAGTTCATAATCGAGTCACTTCTCGAAATGTTTATTTTGGAAGAACAATAAATTTTGTTGTGCTTCGCACAGTTGTTCGATGCTATGCTCAAGGGTCAAATACTTTTCAGATGTTGTTATTAATATGTGTACATAATTAGTGTTGGGTCAAAGATAATATTTTTGACAATATTTTTAAAACTGGAAAAATAAGTGGAAGTTAAAAATTCTATAAACAATTATAAACAGTGAGAATTTCTACGAGTGTTAATATCATGTAAGAAATTCAACCAGTGAACTACAATATTTCCAGTAAAGACAATTTAATTTGAACTGGATTTCATCGTAAATAATTGATATAATTTTGGAACACAGTCTACAGGACTGATAATCAGACTTGTGTCTCCAAAGACAATTGTTCAATGTGTTGGAAAATTTCTGTACATTGTGTAAATAGTAGTGTGTGCCGTCGCACTGGAATGATGTTACCTTGAGCATCATTTTGCAGTCAATTTTAAAATTTAGAATAAAATGAGATAATTTTACATGTTGTGTTATGCCCAGTTGAATCTCCTTCTATCCTTATTGTTGCATTGAGCCAAAAATCAGTAGAGCATTTTTTTATTGGATGTCGTTTTTTGCGATTAGCTTTAACCCATCAGGCGCCCCGGGATATTTTGACTCTCGTGCTGACTGATTCTTGGTAAAATGCATATGTGGTCGTACGGACTCCGGTCTAAACGGGCACAATATTGTTATTCAGCGAAAAGCATGTTTAACCCTCTTAACACCCCTTCAGAACATGAATATCCAAAAATCCATCCTTAGTGGACTTTTTCGACATTCAACGAACATATCTCCAATAATCCAAGTTTCTAACTGCAATAGGTTTGCTGGGGGATGATGAGTGAATATCCAAAAATCCTTCCTTAGTGGACTTCTTTCCCTAGAATTTCACCCCTCTCCATGAGCCCCTTAAATTGGATTTATGAAAAAAAAAACGATCGAACACCTATTTACTACTTTTTCAATCTGATTTTTCTCCCTGAGATTCATACTTTTTGCATCTGTCTTTTAAGAGATACTTGCTCCGTTAAGAATCCATCAACACTCACTTTTCACACATACACCTCATAATATATATCATATCGAAAAACCCTCAGACATGTGTCTTCTTATTCTTAATGATGAGTTTGTATGCCGAGTAGCCCATCCCAATGGAAACCAAACGGGAGATGTTATTATTCAATTAAATGCAAGTCTAACCCCTTAACACCCCTTTAGAACCTGAATAACCAAAATTCCTTCTTTAGTGGACGTTTTCGACATACAATAAACATAGCCCCAAAATTTCATGTTTCTTACTTCAATAATTTTGGCTGGGCGATAATGAGTGAGTGAGTAAGTCAGGACATTTTCCTTCAATTATTTTTCAGAATTTCACCCCTCTCATGAACCCCTCAAATTGGATTTATGCAAAAAAAACGGTCGAACACCTATTGACTTACTTTTGAGCTGTTCTTCCCCCCTGAGTTTGGTGAGTGAGTGAGTGAGTTAGGACACTTTCTTTCCTCTTTTTTGCCCCATAATTTCACTCCTCTCCAAGGGCCCCTTAAATTGGATTTATGAAAAAAACGGTCGATCACCTATTTACTTATATTTTAAGCTGTTTTTTTCCGCCGATTTTCAAACTTCTCGCCTATGTCGTTTAAGAGAAACAAGCTCCGTTAAGAATCCCTCAACACCCAATTTTCACCCCTTTCACCTCATAATTGACACCACATCGATAAACCCTTAGACATATGTCTGATTATTTTAACGATTAGTTTATATACCGAATATCACATCCCAAAAAAACAACTCTTGAGATATCGTTATTCAATGAAATGCACGTTTACCCACTTAACACCTCTTTAAAACCCGAATAAACAAAAATCATTCCTTAATTGACGTTTTCGACATACAGCGAACATATTCCCAAAATTTCATGCTTCTAACTTTAATAGTTTTCGCTGGGCGTGATGAGTGAGTGAGTGAGTTATTCAGTCAGTTAGGACACTTTCTCTCCTGTTTTTCTCCCAGAATTTCACCCCACCCCATTGGCCCATTAAATTAATTTATGAAAAAACGGTGGAACACCGATTTACATATTTTTTAAGCTGATTTTTTTCTCTGAGTTTCAAATTTCTCGCCTATGTCGTTTAAGAGATAGGCTTACACGCTTAGTTACGAATCCTACAACCCCCACTTTTCACCCCTTTCACCTCATAATACACCACATCGAAAAACCCTTAGACAGTTGTCTGCTTATTTTTAATGATTAGTTTATATGCCGAATATCACATCCACAAATGAAACCACTCGTGAGATATTGTTATTCAATTAAATGCAGGTTTAACCCCCTTAAGACCCCTTTAGAACCTGAATATTCAAAAATCCTCTCTTAGTGTACGGTTTTGACATACAACGAACATATCCCGAAAATGCCATGTTTCCTACTTCAATATTTTTGGCTGGGCGATGATGAGTGAGTGAGTGAGTCAGGACATTTTCTTTCATTTTTTTCTTCTTCAGAATTTCACCCCTCCCGATGAACCCCTTAAATTTGATTTATCAGAAAAACTATCGAACACACATTTACTTATTTGTAAGCAGTTTTTCCCCCTGAATTTGAAGAGCGAGTGAGTCAATCGGTTAGGACACTTTCTTCCCTGTTTTCTTCCCCCAGAATTTCACCCCTCCCCATGGGCCCCTTAAATTGGATTTATGAATAAACGGTCAAACATCTGTTTACTTATTTCTTATGCTGATTTTTTTCCCGCTGTGTTTAAAACTCCTCGCCTATGTCGTTTAAGAGATACAGGCTCTGTTAGGAATCTTTCAACCCCCTCTTTTCACCCCTTTCACCTCATAATATACACCACATCGAAAAACCCTCAGACACGTGTCTTCTTATTTTTAATGATGAGTGTATATGCCGAGTATCACATCCCCCAATGAAACTGATCGGGAGATATTGCTATTCAATTTAATGCAGGTCTACCCCCTTAACACCCCTTTAGAACATGAATATCCGAAAATCCTTTCTTAGTAGGCGTTTGCGGCCCTTGAGAAAGGTGCATACCAAATTTTATTCCAATCCGTTGGGTGGTTTCTGAGATGTCGTGATGAATGTGTGAGTGAGTGAGTGGTATTTGACAAATATCTAGTAGATAGTGTAAAGTCTCTGTTATGCTATACTCGGGTGACAGTGCTGTGTGAGCAGTTGAGTTACTAACGGGATTTCAAGTAAAGCTCCTCATTTTCTATACCGGTAGTGCAGAGCGCAACTGGCATCCAGTCGGCCGTGTCTCGACTTGAGCTATGTTGCCATGGAAACTATCTGCCTTGCCATTCCTTCATGAGTATATTTTATGAATTTATTAGCCTTTGTTCGAGTGCAAAAGGGCCTAAATCAGAAGAATGAGAAAGACTATCGAAAATTCATGTAGGCAGCCGTTCCTTCTGGGTCCTGAACTATGTGTATGCAAAATTTGGTTGAGATTGGTGGAACGGTGTAGATTTGTATACGGAACCAACCCACCCTCCCACCCACCCACCCACCCACCCACCCACCCACATACATACATACATACAAACAGACTTTCACTTTTATATATAAGATTTAGGTTATTTATGATTTATAATTGGATATCGAAATATAAAAAAGCCTAAATTAACCAAACAGCAGAATTAGATAAACAAAAATTAAATTACACTTGAATATTATATATTACGTGTATAACTAAAGAATACAGGTTAATGTTAAAGTTACATGGAAACTATCTCAGTGTATAAATCTTAGGTAGGCTATAGTTGAGAGTATTTAATAGGAAAATAGTGTTTTTTTTTAGTCGATTTACCCTCTAGGTTGGTGGGTCCCACGGACTCGCCGAGGGAACTCACCACTACCGCCTCTATGGGCAGTGTCCTGGAGCTTGGAACATCTGGTCAGAACGGATACAACTGGTGAGGTGTGATCAGCACCTCGTCCAGGCGGCCTCACCTGCAAAGCGAACAGGGGCCTCATGAGAGAAGGGAGGAGGGGAAGATTAGGATGGATAGGCATGGAAGGGGGAAGAAGGCGGCCGTGGCCTTGAAGTAGGAACCATCCCGGCATTTGCCCGAAGACGAAGTGGGAAACCACGGAAAACCACTTCGAGGATGGCTGAGGTGGGAATCGAACCCCCTCTACTCATTTGGGCCACCCGAGGCTGAGGAGACCCCGTTCCAGTCCTCATACCACTTTTCAAATTTCGTGGCAGAGTCGGGAATCGAACCCAGGACCTCCGGGGCGGCAGCTAACCATGCTGACCGCTACGCTACGGAGGCGACTATAGTGTTTTTTTTTATTACAATGTTAATGCGTGTGCAAGGTTTTGTTTATAGTGATTTTTGCGTAAGTTTTTTAAGGTATCTACACATATCATGAAAATTAACTGGACAATTACAATACATTTGGTATACCTGTAGATTTCAGAGCTTAGAGTTAGCTGCCAATATTTCAGAAAATTTTATTAAAACTATGGGGTATTGAAAACCAAGCACTACGTCCCATAATCTCCTTTATTGGACTGATCGAGGGTCAAACCTCTTATCATGAGTTGTGAAGGCCCGCGCCAAACCAACTGGGCCACTCGTCACTCTTTAAGCATGACGTTCACACTACCTTTGCTGTGTGTAATTTTCTGCCCACCACTGTGTACGTGTTAAAGTCTCACTTTTACCCGGGGCAGGGCAATCTGACTTTCAATTAGCGAGGACGCGGCGGGCCGTGGCATTTTAAAACTACACCGGCTGGTTTGTTTCGGGTGCCCTAGGCATTAAAGATTTATTGCAGTTGGGAGTTCGTGGAGAATTGACAATGCTTGCTTGCATTTGCATTCATTGGCACCGCCCTCATTACTTCTCTAAGTCCACAAAGAGGAGCTCAAGCACCCATTTTATTAATTGACCAAGCTACACCCAGAGCCCGCGCCTGACCAGCTGGCAGACGCGACCAGCACATAACGCATACACTGTCCTCATAACCAGAGTGGACCAGATCCAACCATGGACACTGTTCCCAATGATTCACCTCGTTCCATAGGGGCTAGCTCTCGTGACTGTCACCGTGGAAGCCTGGGTTTGATTCCCGGCTCTGCCAAAACATAATTCTGGTCTGAGGGCTGGAATGTGCCTCGTGAGGCAAGACGAGACAAGAAGAGGAGGTTTCGATTTCCACCTCAACCATCCTTGAAGTGGTTTTCCGTGGTTTCGCACTTATACTCCAAACGAATGGCGGGATGGTTCCTGACTGACAGGCACGGCCCCCTCCTTCCCAATCCTCATCTGAATTACTACACACACTAATACAGCCATCACAATAACACACGTTATAAGACTAATTTCACTCTCACCCAAATAAACGGGGCTATATTAGCACGATGTCACAAAATCCCTCAATGAGTCAACAACAACAATGGTCCAACTGATACTTAATCCTCTTGAAAAATAAATACGATCAAATGCACAATCAAACAAACAAACACACAAACAACTAAAATGAAAAGAAATAACAAAACAAAAAAACAGAAACACACAAATAAACAAACAAGATGTTCAGTAAAGAACATATAGCCTACTTTCTCTTAAATGTATGAGTATAGTTATAACTCGTTGTTATTATCAAAGAGTATAATAGAATCATTTCTTGGTTGAAGACCTTAGAAACTATTTTCCTCTACCAAACGCCACAACCTAGAAAAAAAACTACTACCATCATTGAAGAAAGATAGATAAGAAATATCTCAAGAATGTTATGGATCTGGAGACATAATCGACCGGACTGGCTGCGTGGTTCAGCGGTAACGTTCTCGCTTGCTGGGCCCTAGCTTGCAGGTTCGTATCCTGGTGCAGTCAGCTGGCATTTGAGGGTGCACAAATGCAAGGGAGCCGTGTCAGTAGATTTACTGGCACGTTAAAGATCCCCTTCGGGCCAAAATTCTGGCACCCCGGCGTATCTGAAAGCAGCAGTAGTTAAAAGGGACGTAAAACAAATAACATTATTATTATTGTTATTATTACATAATCGGCCTGCCGTGGGGAACATCCAACTTTGAGTTGAGGCATGTCTTTACACGTCTGATTGTGCATGGCTTTCACAACCCTAATTGAATTAACAAATCTTTCCATGACCCTACAGAGACGTGTGTATACAAACTATGTGGAAATTTTCGATTGCTATTTGCCTGAAATAAAATTATTAATTAATAACCTGAACTAGCACCAACGGCTAGAATTCAGTTACTATGTGAAATCGTTTTGTTCTTTACTTAAAAAACATTTTCAAATAACGCACAATAGGCTGTAACAAACCCTTTAAAATAAAAAGTAAAAAATTATCGTAGTATCATCTTGCCATTCTTCAAGTTCGATGCGCATAGAATGCCAATGGTATACGGTACTAACCAATGGAGTCCCACGTAGACCAGTCATGACATCTAGAGGAGAAGTATGGAACAATATAACCCTAACAGGGCGAGTGCATTCTAGTGGCCATAAGAAGAAACTTTTCAATAAAATCTTGAAGTTAATAAGTAGGCCGATGTGCAGTTACCTTTTTGGCTGCTAGATGTCTCCAGCAAATCTGCTGGTGAAGTATGTTTTAATTATATTTTTTCAAACGTAATAGGCACAATATAACGCTTAATTTTAAAACGTCTGAATCATTACAAAACAATAAATATGTAAAATTACAAGCAAAAAAAAAAACTCTGACGGGGTTTGAACCATAGGCATATGAGTGATAGGCCAACGCTTCACCACGGAGCCATTTGTGCCAACGAACATCGTTTTATATAAAATGACTTGCGTACAACTTGTTAGCAAATAATGATTTAGACTAAACGAATTCATCAGTGGAGTATATTATTTATTTATAAAGCATTTCATACAAAGTTTATTTATTTTGTATCAGTACGCTATATTGCATGCAATACTGAAATTAGTGAAATATAAGTCAGGCACAAGATATCCGCTGCCATCTTGTCTTCTTACCGAGACGGCTCAGCTTTTTAAAATCACTTCTGCACTATAGTATTACAAAATAAACTTTTAATTTCAAACGTGCCTCTTCCTTTAGAACAGTTAAATCGATTCTCGGCTCGATAATCGGAACTGGTGGGTCCCATGATATCGATTATAAAGTTTGCATAATTCGCACGGCCACCATCCTGAAATGGTACGGCGGATGACCTTGTAGTTTGGTCACAAGACGCGTCCTATATGAAGTTATGTTGTTACCAAATTTGGTAGAGATCGGATGATTTGGTTAGTCGCTATTTGATTTTACGTTTTGAACGTTTGAGTGGCCGCTATTCAGTTTTGGTAAAGATGGTTGCGATATAAAACATGACACTGAGGTGCCCTTTGCTTGTTCTACCTCTGTGCCAAATTTCGTTCAATTCGGTTTCACCGTGTTCGAATTGATAGGGGGGGACAGACATTCAGAGTACACACACTCACACACACACACACAGACTCACACACACACATACACGCACACAGACAGACACACAATTTTTGGCCCTGTAGTGATCTCATAAGTATATTTTCATTTTTTGCAAAAATTGAAATAGGCTAAAAAGAAACACCCAAACCAACAAGATGTTCAGTAAAGAACATATAGCCTACTTTCTCCTAAATGTATGAGTATAGTTATAACTCGTTGTTATTATCAAAGAGTATAATAGAATCATTTCTTGGATGAAGACCTTAGAAACGATTTACCTCTACCAAACGCCACAACCTGAAAAAAAAACTACTACCATCATTGAAGAAAGATAGATAAGAAGTATCTCAAGAATGTCATGGATCTGGAAACATAATCGACCGGACAGGCTGCGTGGCTCAGCGGTAACGTTCTCTCTTGCTGGGCCCTAGGTTGCAGGTTCGTATCCTGGCGCAGTCAGCTGGCATTTGGGGGTGCACAAATGCGAGGGAGCCGTGTCAGTAGATTTACTGGCACGTTAAAGATCCCCTTCGGGCCAAAATTCCGGCAACCCGGCGTATCTAAAAGCAGCAGTAGTTAAAAGGGTCGTAAAACAAATAACATTATTATTATTGTTATTATTACATAATCGACCTGCAGTGGGCAACATCCAACTTTGAGTTGAGGCATGTCTTTACACGTCTGGTTGTGCATGGCTTTCACAACCCTAATTGAATTAACAAATCTTTCCATGACCCTACAGAGACGTGTGTATACAAACTATGTGGATATTTTCGATTGCTATTTGCCTGAAATAAAAGTATTAATAACCTAAACTAGCACCAGCGGCTAGATTTCAGTTACTATGTGAAATCGTTTTGTTCTTTACATCAAATAACATTTTCAAATAACGCACAATAGGCTGTAACAAACCCTTTAAAATAAGAAGTAAAAATGTATCATAGTATCATCTTGTCATTCCTCAAATTCGATGCGCATAGAATGCCAATGGTATACTATCAATGGAGTCCCATGTAGACCAGTCGTGAAATCTAGTTGAGAAGTATCGAACAATATAATCCTAACAGGGCGAGTGCATTCTAGCGGCCATAAGAAGAAACTTTTCAATAAAATCTGGAAGTTAATAAGTAGGCCGGCGTGCAGTTACGTTTTTGGCTGCTAGATGTCTCGAGCAATTCTGCTGGCGAATTATGTTTTAATTAAATATATGTTTTGCACCGTAATATGCAAAATATAACGCTTAATTTTAAAACGTCTGAGTCATTACAAAGCAACAAATATGTAAAATTTCAAGCAAAAACCTAACTCTGATGGGGTTTGAACCATAGGCATATGAATGATAGACCAACGCTTTATCACGGAGCCATTTGTGCCAACGAACATTGATCTATATAAAATGACATACATAGAACTTGTTAGCAAATAATGATTTAGACCTAACGATTTCATCAGTGGAGTATATTATTTATATATAAAGCATTTCATACAAAGTTTATTTATTTTGTATCAGTACGCTATATTGCATGCAATACTCAAATTAGTGAAATATAAGTCAGGCACAAGATATCCGCTGCCATCTTGTCTTCTTACCGAGACGACTCAGCTTTTTAAAATCACTTCTGCACTATAGTATTACAAAATAAACTTTTAATTTCGAACAGACCTAACGATTTCATCAGTGGAGTATATTATTTATATATAAAGCATTTCATACAAAGTTTATTTATTTTGTATCAGTACGCTATATTGCATGCAATACTCAAATTAGTGAAATATAAATCAGGCACAAGATATCCGCAGAACAGTTAAATCGATTCTCGGCTCGATAATCGGAACTGGTGGGTCCCATGATACGGATTATAAAGTTTGCATAATTCGCACGGCCGTCATCCTGAAATGGTACGGCGGATGACTTTGTAGTTTGGTCACAAGACGCGTCCTATATGAAGGTATGTTATTACCAAATTTGGTAGTGATCGGATTATTTGGTTAGTCGCTATTTGATTTTACGTTTTGAACGTTTGAGTGGCCGCCATTCAGTTTTGGTAAAGATGGCGGCAATATAAAATATGACACTAAGGTGCCCTTTGCTTGTTCTACCTCTGTACCAAATTTCGTTCAATTCGGTTTCACCATGTTCGAATTGATTGGGGGGGACAGACATTCAGAGGACACAAACACACAGACACACACACACACACATACACATACACACACACAGACAGACACACAATTTTTGGCCCTGTAGTGATCTCATAAGTCTATTTTCATTTTTTGCAAAAATCGATAGTAGGCTAAAAATGAAACAAACACACAAAACAAACAAACAAACAAACAAAAAAGAAAGAAACACACTAACACACAAACAATCAAAAGAGAAACATACTGAACCCTTATCATTGTGTCCAATAATAATGTTTCATATTATTAAAATCGCTGGAAATGCTAAATACATGATATGCTGGATATTTGAGTAAAATTGATGTAGCAAGTAATCTGGACTTGGTAAGACATGCTACGTGCTGGCTGGAAAACGACCGACAGTTTCACAACCAATGCTATTCTTATATTTCTGAGAAAATCAGATATGACGCTGTGGCGTACGTGACCATCGACAGGCCAAAATGCTGAGTACAAGGCAAGGAGTGAGAGAGAGGAGAATAGTCGTGACGTCAAAATAAGGGCGGGATTTGTAAGGTCAGAACTCCGACGCCAACTTATCTGACCAATAAGAAAACATGACGCCAGAACATAGCGTCAGTGTGTTTTGCGCGGCAATCGGTTATAAAAAGATCTAGCGATCGGTTTGCGTGTTCGACGGCAGATTCGCGACCTATGAGAAAATACAAGATTTTTGAGAGGTCACACATAATTATAGGCCCATTATTTAAAATATTGAGGAGCTATTTTCTCCCACCATTGAAACTTTAGGCTTTCTGTATATATACAAATGTCTGAGATGAACCGGGGCACTCCTAATTATTCTTCGACAGTCATTTTAAGACGTCCTTAAGACGGTATGGTTTTAAAATTCTAGTTGTGTGTCGACAACGAAGTTATAAATTTCATAAATTGTGAGATGGCAATTAGCCATAGAATAGGGAAAGTCCACGATTCTGCATAGGACGATATGAGGAAATAAAATACTCAGAACGCAGATAGAACAGTTTTAAAACTTTAATTTAATTGTGTTTTAACAGCAGCAAGATGACGACCATGGAGAGAAGACAACAAGCTTCATCCTCCATTACCATCAGTGTTATGGGCTAACGGCCTAATGGTGGGAAATGACGAGGCGGAAGGCCTCTGGAAAGCAGTTTAAGCGATGAGTATTAAAAAATTGATTTATTGATTTTGGACGAGGGGAATCGCGAGAGATGTGTGGAACTTTGTACAGATTTTATTTTGTGGTTTAATTTAAATTTTAGGGTTTGATTTCTTAACTGACATGCGTGTAGTAATTTTTGGCATTGCGTGACAATTATGTTGTACAGTAAATTTTGTAACTTAAATGTTGTCCTTATGTATACGTAATTCTTATAGCGAAATGGCCGCTTATAACATAACGTATCAATAAAAAGTGTAGCCATGAATGAGAACCTAGGAACGACAATGATAAATGGACTGAATTAATGATATGTTAAACTAATTACTACGTGGGGGGAAAATTAGTGTTTTAGTTGCTTTGATAACTCGGGCTAAGTCCGATTCCAGTTATTAATTCTTTATTGTCATTTGGACATGTTGTGTGTCATTTATCTGAGGGGTGTGCTGATTCATGCTACGACGAGATCTTCGAGAAAATGCCACGTGTATTTGGGTGTAAGTGATGATAAGGAAAGGTAAAGCCTGTCCTTGACTGCGACATCATTCCGGCAAATTAATTACCGTTGGGGGTAAGTTTGACCTGGAGATGTATTCTTAAAAATCCCTGAGAGGATGTTTTGAGATAATGTGATATTTTGTTTGTACGCGTTTAACAGGTGGCGATTAGCAAAGGTGCTGTACGCTGGCTATGGGCCAGAATCTATATTTAGCGTGGCACTAATTACTACGTGGGGGAAGAAATCAGCCACTCACTCGGAGATGTCATAACAGGCCCGGCTGTCTCCAGCTCGGTTATGACACGTTATGTTTGCTTTAAAGCCTAATGAGTTAAGGTTATTTTATTTGGTTTAATTTGGGGAGTTGCCATGTTGTCGATCCAAGTTTCTTTTATCATTACTACGACTTATTTGTTCATTGTTTTTAAAACGCCAAATTTTCTGGCGTGAAAATTAAAATTTGTATTTTGTTGTTGTTGGCTCTTATTTTCATGGCCATTGTATTCATTATAAATATAATTTGGCAACCGGCCAAACTTGTTCATGTCATGTTATGCTTTCCTAGTGTTTAAGGTATAAGACGGTAATTCCGCAGCCCTTATTTTAAATAATACACACGTGTATTTGGTTGTGGTAATCTAAGGTTAGAGCATGTCAGTAGTGTATATAAATATGTAATTGTTGTTCCCACATTTCCGTAATTCGTCCTTCGCAGTACGGAGTCCGTTCCCGAACCAACTGTTTTGGTCGGAAACGAGCGCCCGTCAAAATGCTCATTACTTGAACTAGTCTTAAACCCCGTGTCGCTCATAAATATTAAATTCTTGTACTATTTTATTTGTTTGTTATTTTTGGATCTTGTGATCCGTTTTTCTTTGTTACTTTGAATTAAGTGACATTGCAGTCACAACAATTGTTTGACAGCTGTCATGACATGTTATCATGGTACGTCAGGCTGGTCAGGATCAGATCTGTTCACGTGCGAGTGAACAATATAAGGGTGGTTTATCGTTAAGTGTTTATGTTTGATTCAGTTATTAAATTTCATTTGTTAGTAGATCCTGTTGTTTTCTTGGCTTTGTAATAATAAGTTAACCTTATGAACCCTGGAAGTTATGTTGATAGCAAAACCTCTAAATCACATTCACAAGAATCCATTACGACCCCGAAATTTTGAATCTTGTCTACATGCTATTTTCCAAGGGTATATAAGAGTTACTTTATGCTAAATACATGATATGCTGGATATTTGAGTAAAATTGATGTAGCAAGTAATCTGGACTTGGTAAGACATGCTACGTGCTGGCTGGAAAACGACCGACAGTTTCACAACCAATGCTATTCTTATATTTCTGAGAAAATCAGATATGACGCTGTTTCGTACGTGACCATCGACAGGCCAAAATGCTGAGTACAAGGCAAGGAGTGAGAGAGAGGAGAATAGTCGTGACGTCAAAATAAGGGCGGGATTTGTAAGGTCAGAACTCCGACGCCAACTTATCTGACCAATAAGAAAACATGACGCCAGAACATAGCGTCAGTGTTTTTTGCGCGGCAATCGGTTATAAAAAGATCTAGCGATCGGTTTGCGAGTTCGACGGCAGATTCGCGACCTATGAGAAAATACAAGATTTTTGAGAGGTCACACATAATTATAGGCCCATTATTTAAAATATTGAGGAGCTATTTTCTCCCACCATTGAAACTTTAGGCTTTCTGTATATATACAAATGTCTGAGATGAACCGGGGCACTCCTAATTATTCTTCGACAGTCATTTTAAGACGTCCTTAAGACGGTATGGTTTTAAAATTCTAGTTGTGTGTCGACAACGAAGTTATAAATTTCATAAATTGTGAGATGGCAATTAGCCATAGAATAGGGAAAGTCCACGATTCTGCATAGGACGATATGAGGAAATAAAATACTCAGAACGCAGATAGAACAGTTTTAAAACTTTAATTTAATTGTGTTTTAACAGCAGCAAGATGACGACCATGGAGAGAAGACAACAAGCTTCATCCTCCATTACCATCAGTGTTATGGGCTAACGGCCTAATGGTGGGAAATGACGAGGCGGAAGGCCTCTGGAAAGCAGTTTAAGTGATGAGTATTAAAAAATTGATTTATTGATTTTGGACGAGGGGAATCGCGAGAGATGTGTGGAAATTTGTACAGATTTTATTTTGTGGTTTAATTTAAATTTTAGGGTTTGATTTCTTAACTGACATGCGTGTAGTAATTTTTGGCATTGCGTGACAATTATGTTGTACAGTAAATTTTGTAACTTAAATGTTGTCCTTATGTATACGTAATTCTTATAGCGAAATGGCCGCTTATAACATAACGTATCAATAAAAAGTGTAGCCATGAATGAGAACCTAGGAACGACAATGATAAATGGACTGAATTAATGATATGTTAAACTAATTACTACGTGGGGGGTAAATTAGTGTTTTAGTTGCTTTGATAACTCGGGCTAAGTCCGATTCCAGTTATTAATTCTTTATTGTCATTTGGACATGTTGTGTGTCATTTATCTGAGGGGTGTGCTGATTCATGCTACGACGAGATCTTCGAGAAAATGCCACGTGTATTTGGGTGTAAGTGATGATAAGGAAAGGTAAAGCCTGTCCTTGACTGCGACATCATTCCGGCAAATTAATTACCGTTGGGGGTAAGTTTGACCTGGAGATGTATTCTTAAAAATCCCTGAGAGGATGTTTTGAGATAATGTGATATTTTGTTTGTACGCGTTTAACAGGTGGCGATTAGCAAAGGTGCTGTACGCTGGCTATGGGCCAGAATCTATATTTAGCGTGGCACTAATTACTACGTGGGGGAAGAAATCAGCCACTCACTCGGAGATGTCATAACAGGCCCGGCTGTCTCCAGCTCGGTTATGACACGTTATGTTTGCTTTAAAGCCTAATGAGTTAAGGTTATTTTATTTGGTTTAATTTGGGGAGTTGCCATGTTGTCGATCCAAGTTTCTTTTATCATTACTACGACTTATTTGTTCATTGTTTTTAAAACGCCAAATTTTCTGGCGTGAAAATTAAAATTTGTATTTTGTTGTTGTTGGCTCTTATTTTCAAGGCCATTGTATTCATTATAAATATAATTTGGCAACCGGCCAAACTTGTTCATGTCATGTTATGCTTTCCTAGTGTTTAAGGTATAAGACGGTAATTCCGCAGCCCTTATTTTAAATAATACACACGTGTATTTGGTTGTGGTAATCTAAGGTTAGAGCATGTCAGTAGTGTATATAAATATGTAATTGTTGTTCCCACATTTCCGTAATTCGTCCTTCGCAGTACGGAGTCCGTTCCCGAACCAACTGTTTTGGTCGGAAACGAGCGCCCGTCAAAATGCTCATTACTTGAACTAGTCTTAAAACCCGTGTCGCTCATAAATATTAAATTCTTGTACTATTTTATTTGTTTGTTATTTTTGGATCTTGTGATCCGCTTTTCTTTGTTACTTTGAATTAAGTGACATTGCAGTCACAACGCTTGTTTGACAGCTGTCATGCCATGTTATCATGGTACGTCAGGCTGGTCAGGGTCAGATCTGTTCACGTGCGAGTGAACAATATAAGGGTGGTTTATCGTTAAGTGTTTATGTTTGATTCAGTTATTAAATTTCATTTGTTAGTAGATCCTGTTGTTTTCTCGGCTTTGTAGTAATAAGTTAACCTTATGAACCCTGGAAGTTATGTTGATAGCAAAACCTCTAAATCACATTCACAAGAATCCATTACGACCCCGAAATTTTGAATCTTGTCTACATGCTATTTTCCAAGGGTATATAAGAGTTACTTTATGCTAAATACATGATATGCTGGATATTTGAGTAAAATTGATGTAGCAAGTAATCTGGACTTGGTAAGACATGCTACGTGCTGGCTGGAAAACGACCGACAGTTTCACAACCAATGCTATTCTTATATTTCTGAGAAAATCAGATATGACGCTGTGGCGTACGTGACCATCGACAGGCCAAAATGCTGAGTACAAGGCAAGGAGTGAGAGAGAGGAGAATAGTCGTGACGTCAAAATAAGGGCGGGATTTGTAAGGTCAGAACTCCGACGCCAACTTATCTGACCAATAAGAAAACATGACGCCAGAACATTGCGTCAGTGTGTTTTGCGCGGCAATCGGTTATAAAAAGATCTAGCGATCGGTTTGCGTGTTCGACGGCAGATTCGCGACCTATGAGAAAATACAAGATTTTTGAGAGGTCACACATAATTATAGGCCCATTATTTAAAATATTGAGGAGCTATTTTCTCCCACCATTGAAACTTTAGGCTTTCTGTATATATACAAATGTCTGAGATGAACCGGGGCACTCCTAATTATTCTTCGACAGTCATTTTAAGACGTCCTTAAGACGGTATGGTTTTAAAATTCTAGTTGTGTGTCGACAACGAAGTTATAAATTTCATAAATTGTGAGATGGCAATTAGCCATAGAATAGGGAAAGTCCACGATTCTGCATAGGACGATATGAGGAAATAAAATACTCAGAACGCAGATAGAACAGTTTTAAAACTTTAATTTAATTGTGTTTTAACAGCAGCAAGATGACGACCATGGAGAGAAGACAACAAGCTTCATCCTCCATTACCATCAGTGTTATGGGCTAACGGCCTAATGGTGGGAAATGACGAGGCGGAAGGCCTCTGGAAAGCAGTTTAAGCGATGAGTATTAAAAAATTGATTTATTGATTTTGGACGAGGGGAATCGCGAGAGATGTGTGGAACTTTGTACAGATTTTATTTTGTGGTTTAATTTAAATTTTAGGGTTTGATTTCTTAACTGACATGCGTGTAATAATTTTTGGCATTGCGTGACAATTATGTTGTACAGTAAATTTTGTAACTTAAATGTTGTCCTTATGTATACGTAATTCTTATAGCGAAATGGCCGCTTATAACATAACGTATCAATAAAAAGTGTAGCCATGAATGAGAACCTAGGAACGACAATGATAAATGGACTGAATTAATGATATGTTAAACTAATTACTACGTGGGGGGAAAATTAGTGTTTTAGTTGCTTTGATAACTCGGGCTAAGTCCGATTCCAGTTATTAATTCTTTATTGTCATTTGGACATGTTATGTGTCATTTATCTGAGGGGTGTGCTGATTCATGCTACGACGAGATCTTCGAGAAAATGCCACGTGTATTTGGGTGTAAGTGATGCTAAGGAAAGGTAAAGCCTGTCCTTGACTGCGACATCATTCCGGCAAATTAATTACCGTTGGGGGTAAGTTTGACCTGGAGATGTATTCTTAAAAATCCCTGAGAGGATGTTTTAGGATAATGTGATATTTTGTTTGTACGCGTTTAACAGGTGGCGATTAGCAAAGGTGCTGTACGCTGGCTATGGGCCAGAATCTATATTTAGCGTGGCACTAATTACTACGTGGGGGAAGAAATCAGCCACTCACTCGGAGATGTCATAACAGGCCCGGCTGTCTCCAGCTCGGTTATGACACGTTATGTTTGCTTTAAAGCCTAATGAGTTAAGGTTATTTTATTTGGTTTAATTTGGGGAGTTGCCATGTTGTCGATCCAAGTTTCTTTTATCATTATTACGACTTATTTGTTCATTGTTTTTAAAACGCCAAATTTTCTGGCGTGAAAATTAAAATTTGTATTTTGTTGTTGTTGGCTCTTATTTTCAAGGCCATTGTATTCATTATAAATATAATTTGGCAACCGGCCAAACTTGTTCATGTCATGTTATGCTTTCCTAGTGTTTAAGGTATAAGACGGTAATTCCGCAGCCCTTATTTTAAATAATACACACGTGTATTTGGTTGTGGTAATCTAAGGTTAGAGCATGTCAGTAGTGTATATAAATATGTAATTGTTGTTCCCACATTTCCGTAATTCGTCCTTCGCAGTACGGAGTCCGTTCCCGAACCAACTGTTTTGGTCGGAAACGAGCGCCCGTCAAAATGCTCATTACTTGAACTAGTCTTAAAACCCGTGTCGCTCATAAATATTAAATTCTTGTACTATTTTATTTGTTTGTTATTTTTGGATCTTGTGATCCGTTTTTCTTTGTTACTTTGAATTAAGTGACATTGCAGTCACAACGCTTGTTTGACAGCTGTCATGCCGTGTTATCATGGTACGTCAGGCTGGTCAGGGTCAGATCTGTTCACGTGCGAGTGAACAATATAAGGGTGGTTTATCGTTAAGTGTTTATGTTTGATTCAGTTATTAAATTTCATTTGTTAGTAGATCCTGTTGTTTTCTGGGCTTTGTAGTAATAAGTTAACCTTATGAACCCTGGAAGTTATGTTGATAGCAAAACCTCTAAATCACATTCACAAGAATCCATTACGACCCCGAAATTTTGAATCTTGTCTACATGCTATTTTCCAAGGGTATATAAGAGTTACTTTATGCTAAATACATGATATGCTGGATATTTGAGTAAAATTGATGTAGCAAGTAATCTGGACTTGGTAAGACATGCTACGTGCTGGCTGGAAAACGACCGACAGTTTCACAACCAATGCTATTCTTATATTTCTGAGAAAATCAGATATGACGCTGTGGCGTACGTGACCATCGACAGGCCAAAATGCTGAGTACAAGGCAAGGAGTGAGAGAGAGGAGAATAGTCGTGACGTCAAAATAAGGGCGGGATTTGTAAGGTCAGAACTCCGACGCCAACTTATCTGACCAATAAGAAAACATGACGCCAGAACATAGCGTCAGTGTGTTTTGCGCGGCAATCGGTTATAAAAAGATCTAGTGATCGGTTTGCGTGTTCGACGGCAGATTCGCGACCTATGAGAAAATACAAGATTTTTGAGAGGTCACACATAATTATAGGCCCATTATTTAAAATATTGAGGAGCTATTTTCTCCCACCATTGAAACTTTAGGCTTTCTGTATATATACAAATGTCTGAGATGAACCGGGGCACTCCTAATTATTCTTCGACAGTCATTTTAAGACGTCCTTAAGACGGTATGGTTTTAAAATTCTAGTTGTGTGTCGACAACGAAGTTATAAATTTCATAAATTGTGAGATGGCAATTAGCCATAGAATAGGGAAAGTCCACGATTCTGCATAGGACGATGTGAGGAAATAAAATACTCAGAACGCAGATAGAACAGTTTTAAAACTTTAATTTAATTGTGTTTTAACAGCAGCAAGATGACGACCATGGAGAGAAGACAACAAGCTTCATCCTCCATTACCATCAGTGTTATGGGCTAACGGCCTAATGGTGGGAAATGACGAGGCGGAAGGCCTCTGGAAAACAGTTTAAGTGATGAGTATTAAAAAATTGATTTATTGATTTTGGACGAGGGGAATCGCGAGAGATGTGTGGAACTTTGTACAGATTTTATTTTGTGGTTTAATTTAAATTTTAGGGTTTGATTTCTTAACTGACATGCGTGTAGTAATTTTTGGCATTGCGTGACAATTATGTTGTACAGTAAATTTTGTAACTTAAATGTTGTCCTTATGTATACGTAATTCTTATAGCGAAATGGCCGCTTATAACATAACGTATCAATAAAAAGTGTAGCCATGAATGAGAACCTAGGAACGACAATGATAAATGGACTGAATTAATGATATGTTAAACTAATTACTACGTGGGGGGAAAATTAGTGTTTTAGTTGCTTTGATAACTCGGGCTAAGTCCGATTCCAGTTATTAATTCTTTATTGTCATTTGGACATGTTGTGTGTCATTTATCTGAGGGGTGTGCTGATTCATGCTACGACGAGATCTTCGAGAAAATGCCACGTGTATTTGGGTGTAAGTGATGATAAGGAAAGGTAAAGCCTGTCCTTGACTGCGACATCATTCCGGCAAATTAATTACCGTTGGGGGTAAGTTTGACCTGGAGATGTATTCTTAAAAATCCCTGAGAGGATGTTTTGAGATAATGTGATATTTTGTTTGTACGCGTTTAACAGGTGGCGATTAGCAAAGGTGCTGTACGCTGGCTATGGGCCAGAATCTATATTTAGCGTGGCACTAATTACTACGTGGGGGAAGAAATCAGCCACTCACTCGGAGATGTCATAACAGGCCCGGCTGTCTCCAGCTCGGTTATGACACGTTATGTTTGCTTTAAAGCCTAATGAGTTAAGGTTATTTTATTTGGTTTAATTTGGGGAGTTGCCATGTTGTCGATCCAAGTTTCTTTTATCATTACTACGACTCATTTGTTCATTGTTTTTAAAACGCCAAATTTTCTGGCGTGAAAATTAAAATTTGTATTTTGTTGTTGTTGGCTCTTATTTTCATGACCATTGTATTCATTATAAATATAATTTGGCAACCGGCCAAACTTGTTCATGTCATGTTATGCTTTCCTAGTGTTTAAGGTATAAGACGGTAATTCCACAGCCCTTATTTTAAATAATACACACGTGTATTTGGTTGTGGTAATCTAAGGTTAGAGCATGTCAGTAGTGTATATAAATATGTAATTGTTGTTCCCACATTTCCGTAATTCGTCCTTCGCAGTACGGAGTCCGTTCCCGAACCAACTGTTTTGGTCGGAAACGAGCGCCCGTCAAAATGCTCATTACTTGAACTAGTCTTAAAACCCGTGTCGCTCATAAATATTAAATTCTTGTACTATTTTATTTGTTTGTTATTTTTGGATCTTGTGATCCGTTTTTCTTTGTTACTTTGAATTAAGTGACATTGCAGTCACAACAATTGTTTGACAGCTGTCATGACATGTTATCATGGTACGTCAGGCTGGTCAGG
Organism: Meconema thalassinum; assembly: GCA_946902985.2. Lineage (NCBI taxonomy): Eukaryota > Metazoa > Arthropoda > Insecta > Orthoptera > Tettigoniidae > Meconema > Meconema thalassinum. The sequence continues at coordinate 2,851,616 of CAMPQE020000003.1, read as the reverse complement.
ATCAGATCTGTTCACGTGCGAGTGAACAATATAAGGGTGGTTTATCGTTAAGTGTTTATGTTTGATTCAGTTATTAAATTTCATTTGTTAGTAGATCCTGTTGTTTTCTTGGCTTTGTAGTAATAAGTTAACCTTATGAACCCTGGAAGTTATGTTGATAGCAAAACCTCTAAATCACATTCACAAGAATCCATTACGACCCCGAAATTTTGAATCTTGTCTACATGCTATTTTCCAAGGGTATATAAGAGTTACTTTATGCTAAATACATGATATGCTGGATATTTGAGTAAAATTGATGTAGCAAGTAATCTGGACTTGGTAAGACATGCTACGTGCTGGCTGGAAAACGACCGACAGTTTCACAACCAATGCTATTCTTATATTTCTGAGAAAATCAGATATGACGCTGTGGCGTACGTGACCATCGACAGGCCAAAATGCTGAGTACAAGGCAAGGAGTGAGAGAGAGGAGAATAGTCGTGACGTCAAAATAAGGGCGGGATTTGTAAGGTCAGAACTCCGACGCCAACTTATCTGACCAATAAGAAAACATGACGCCAGAACATAGCGTCAGTGTGTTTTGCGCGGCAATCGGTTATAAAAAGATCTAGCGATCGGTTTGCGTGTTCGACGGCAGATTCGCGACCTATGAGAAAATACAAGATTTTTGAGAGGTCACACATAATTATAGGCCCATTATTTAAAATATTGAGGAGCTATTTTCTCCCACCATTGAAACTTTAGGCTTTCTGTATATATACAAATGTCTGAGATGAACCGGGGCACTCCTAATTATTCTTCGACAGTCATTTTAAGACGCCCTTAAGACGGTATGGTTTTAAAATTCTAGTTGTGTGTCGACAACGAAGTTATAAATTTCATAAATTGTGAGATGGCAATTAGCCATAGAATAGGGAAAGTCCACGATTCTGCATAGGACGATATGAGGAAATAAAATACTCAGAACGCAGATAGAACAGTTTTAAAACTTTAATTTAATTGTGTTTTAACAGCAGCAAGATGACGACCATGGAGAGAAGACAACAAGCTTCATCCTCCATTACCATCAGTGTTATGGGCTAACGGCCTAATGGTGGGAAATGACGAGGCGGAAGGCCTCTGGAAAGCAGTTTAAGTGATGAGTATTAAAAAATTGATTTATTGATTTTGGACGAGGGGAATCGCGAGAGATGTGTGGAAATTTGTACAGATTTTATTTTGTGGTTTAATTTAAATTTTAGGGTTTGATTTCTTAACTGACATGCGTGTAGTAATTTTTGGCATTGCGTGACAATTATGTTGTACAGTAAATTTTGTAACTTAAATGTTGTCCTTATGTATACGTAATTCTTATAGCGAAATGGCCGCTTATAACATAACGTATCAATAAAAAGTGTAGCCATGAATGAGAACCTAGGAACGACAATGATAAATGGACTGAATTAATGATATGTTAAACTAATTACTACGTGGGGGGTAAATTAGTGTTTTAGTTGCTTTGATAACTCGGGCTAAGTCCGATTCCAGTTATTAATTCTTTATTGTCATTTGGACATGTTGTGTGTCATTTATCTGAGGGGTGTGCTGATTCATGCTACGACGAGATCTTCGAGAAAATGCCACGTGTATTTGGGTGTAAGTGATGATAAGGAAAGGTAAAGCCTGTCCTTGACTGCGACATCATTCCGGCAAATTAATTACCGTTGGGGGTAAGTTTGACCTGGAGATGTATTCTTAAAAATCCCTGAGAGGATGTTTTGAGATAATGTGATATTTTGTTTGTACGCGTTTAACAGGTGGCGATTAGCAAAGGTGCTGTACGCTGGCTATGGGCCAGAATCTATATTTAGCGTGGCACTAATTACTACGTGGGGGAAGAAATCAGCCACTCACTCGGAGATGTCATAACAGGCCCGGCTGTCTCCAGCTCGGTTATGACACGTTATGTTTGCTTTAAAGCCTAATGAGTTAAGGTTATTTTATTTGGTTTAATTTGGGGAGTTGCCATGTTGTCGATCCAAGTTTCTTTTATCATTACTACGACTTATTTGTTCATTGTTTTTAAAACGCCAAATTTTCTGGCGTGAAAATTAAAATTTGTATTTTGTTGTTGTTGGCTCTTATTTTCAAGGCCATTGTATTCATTATAAATATAATTTGGCAACCGGCCAAACTTGTTCATGTCATGTTATGCTTTCCTAGTGTTTAAGGTATAAGACGGTAATTCCGCAGCCCTTATTTTAAATAATACACACGTGTATTTGGTTGTGGTAATCTAAGGTTAGAGCATGTCAGTAGTGTATATAAATATGTAATTGTTGTTCCCACATTTCCGTAATTCGTCCTTCGCAGTACGGAGTCCGTTCCCGAACCAACTGTTTTGGTCGGAAACGAGCGCCCGTCAAAATGCTCATTACTTGAACTAGTCTTAAAACCCGTGTCGCTCATAAATATTAAATTCTTGTACTATTTTATTTGTTTGTTATTTTTGGATCTTGTGATCCGTTTTTCTTTGTTACTTTGAATTAAATGACATTGCAGTCACAACGCTTGTTTGACAGCTGTCATGCCGTGTTATCATGGTACGTCAGGCTGGTCAGGGTCAGATCTGTTCACGTGCGAGTGAACAATATAAGGGTGGTTTATCGTTAAGTGTTTATGTTTGATTCAGTTATTAAATTTCATTTGTTAGTAGATCCTGTTGTTTTCTTGGCTTTGTAGTAATAAGTTAACCTTATGAACCCTGGAAGTTAAGTTGATAGCAAAACCTCTAAATCACATTCACAAGAATCCATTACGACCCCGAAATTTTGAATCTTGTCTACATGCTATTTTCCAAGGGTATATAAGAGTTACTTTATGCTAAATACATGATATGCTGGATATTTGAGTAAAATTGATGTAGCAAGAGTAATCTGGACTTGGTAAGACATGCTACGTGCTGGGTGGAAAACGACCGACAGTTTCACAACCAATGCTATTCTTATATTTCTGAGAAAATCAGATATGACGCTGTGGCGTACGTGACCATCGACAGGCCAAAATGCTGAGTACAAGGCAAGGAGTGAGAGAGAGGAGAATAGTCGTGACGTCAAAATAAGGGCGGGATTTGTAAGGTCAGAACTCCGACGCCAACTTATCTGATCAATAAGAAAACGTGACGCCAGAACATAGCGTCAGTGTGTTTTGCGCGGCAATCGGTTATAAAAAGATCTAGCGATCGGTTTGCGTGTTCGACGGCAGATTCGCGACCTATGAGAAAATACAAGATTTTTGAGAGGTCACACATAATTATAGGCCCATTATTTAAAATATTGAGGAGCTATTTTCTCCCACCATTGAAACTTTAGGCTTTCTGTATATATACAAATGTCTGAGATGAACCGGGGCACTCCTAATTATTCTTCGACAGTCATTTTAAGACGTCCTTAAGACGGTATGGTTTTAAAATTCTAGTTGTGTGTCGACAACTAAGTTATAAATTTCATAAATTGTGAGATGGCAATTAGCCATAGAATAGGGAAAGTCCACGATTCTGCATAGGACGATATGAGGCAATAAAATACTCAGAACGCATATAGAACAGTTTTAAAACTTTAATTTAATTGTGTTTTAACAGCAGCAAGATGACGACCATGGAGAGAAGACAACAAGCTTCATCCTCCATTACCATCAGTGTTATGGGCTAACGGCCTAATGGTGGGAAATGACGAGGCGGAAGGCCTCTGGAAAGCAGTTTAAGTGATGAGTATTAAAAAATTGATTTATTGATTTTGGACGAGGGGAATCGCGAGAGATGTGTGGAACTTTGTACAGATTTTATTTTGTGGTTTAATTTAAATTTTAGGGTTTGATTTCTTAACTGACATGCGTGTAGTAATTTTTGGCATTGCGTGACAATTATGTTGTACAGTAAATTTTGTAACTTAAATGTTGTCCTTATGTATACGTAATTCTTATAGCGAAATGGCCGCTTATAACATAACGTATCAATAAAAAGTGTAGCCATGAATGAGAACCTAGGAACGACAATGATAAATGGACTGAATTAATGATATGTTAAACTAATTACTACGTGGGGGTAAAATTAGTGTTTTAGTTGCTTTGATAACTCGGGCTAAGTCCGATTCCAGTTATTAATTCTTTATTGTCATTTGGACATGTTGTGTGTCATTTATCTGAGGGGTGTGCTGATTCATGCTACGACGAGATCTTCGAGAAAATGCCACGTGTATTTGGGTGTAAGTGATGATAAGGAAAGGTAAAGCCTGTCCTTGACTGCGACATCATTCCGGCAAATTAATTACCGTTGGGGGTAAGTTTGACCTGGAGATGTATTCTTAAAAATCCCTGAGAGGATGTTTTGAGATAATGTGATATTTTGTTTGTACGCGTTTAACAGGTGGCGATTAGCAAAGGTGCTGTACACTGGCTATGGGCCAGAATCTATATTTAGCGTGGCACTAATTACTACGTGGGGGAAGAAATCAGCCACTCACTCGGAGATGTCATAACAGGCCCGGCTGTCTCCAGCTCGGTTATGACACGTTATGTTTGCTTTAAAGCCTAATGAGTTAAGGTTATTTTATTTGGTTTAATTTGGGGAGTTGCCATGTTGTCGATCCAAGTTTCTTTTATCATTACTACGACTTATTTGTTCATTGTTTTTAAAACGCCAAATTTTCTGGCGTGAAAATTAAAATTTGTATTTTGTTGTTGTTGGCTCTTATTTTCAAGGCCATTGTATTCATTATAAATTTAATTTGACAACCGGCCAAACTTGTTCATGTCATGTTATGCTTGCCTAGTGTTTAAGGTATAAGACGGTAATTCCGCAGCCCTTATTTTAAATAATACACACGTGTATTTGGTTGTGGTAATCCAAGGTTAGAGCATGTCAGTAGTGTATATAAATATGTAATTGTTGTTCCCACATTTCCGTAATTCGTCCTTCGCAGTACGGAGTTCGTTCCCGAACCGACTGTTTTGGTCGGAAACGAGCGCCCGTCAAAATGCTCATTACTTGAACTAGTCTTAAAACCCGTGTCGCTCATAAATATTAAATTCTTGTACTATTTTATTTGTTTGTTATTTTTGGATCTTGTGATCCGTTTTTCTTTGTTACTTTGAATTAAGTGACATTGCAGTCACAACGCTTGTTTGACAGCTGTCATGCCGTGTTATCATGGTACGTCAGGCTGGTCAGGGTCAGATCTGTTCACGTGCGAGTGAACAATATAAGGGTGGTTTATCGTTAAGTGTTTATGTTTGATTCAGTTATTAAATTTCATTTGTTAGTAGATCCTGTTGTTTTCTTGGCTTTGTAGTAATAAGTTAACCTTATGAACCCTGGAAGTTATATTGATAGCAAAACCTCTAAATCACATTCACAAGAATCCATTACGACCCCGAAATGTTGAATCTTGTCTACATGCTATTTTCCAAGGGTATATAAGAGTTACTTTATGCTAAATACATGATATGCTGGATATTTGAGTAAAATTGATGTAGCAAGTAATCTGGACTTGGTAAGACATGCTACGTGCTGGCTGGAAAACGACCGACAGTTTCACAACCAATGCTATTCTTATATTTCTGAGAAAATCAGATATGACGCTGTGGCGTACGTGACCATCGACAGGCCAAAATGCTGAGTACAAGGCAAGGAGTGAGAGAGAGGAGAATAGTCGTGACGTCAAAATAAGGGCGGGATTTGTAAGGTCAGAACTCCGACGCCAACTTATCTGACCAATAAGAAAACATGACGCCAGAACATAGCGTCAGTGTGTTTTGCGCGGCAATCGGTTATAAAAAGATCTAGCGATCGGTTTGCGTGTTCGACGGCAGATTCGCGACCTATGAGAAAATACAAGATTTTTGAGAGGTCACACATAATTATAGGCCCATTATTTAAAATATTGAGGAGCTATTTTCTCCCACCATTGAAACTTTAGGCTTTCTGTATATATACAAATGTCTGAGATGAACCGGGGCACTCCTAATTATTCTTCGACAGTCATTTTAAGACGTCCTTAAGACGGTATGGTTTTAAAATTCTAGTTGTGTGTCGACAACGAAGTTATAAATTTCATAAATTGTGAGATGGCAATTAGCCATAGTATAGGGAAAGTCCACAATTCTGCATAGGACGATATGAGGAAATAAAATACTCAGAACGCAGATAGAACAGTTTTAAAACTTTAATTTAATTGTGTTTTAACAGCAGCAAGATGACGACCATGGAGAGAAGACAACAAGCTTCATCCTCCATTACCATCAGTGTTATGGGCTAACGGCCTAATGGTGGGAAATGACGAGGCGGAAGGCCTCTGGAAAGCAGTTTAAGTGATGAGTATTAAAAAATTGATTTATTGATTTTGGACGAGGGGAATCGCGAGAGATGTGTGGAACTTTGTACAGATTTTATTTTGTGGTTTAATTTAAATTTTAGGGTTTGATTTCTTAACTGAAATGCGTGTAGTAATTTTTGGCATTGCGTGACAATTATGTTGTACAGTAAATTTTGTAACTTAAATGTTGTCCTTATGTATACGTAATTCTTATAGCGAAATGGCCGCTTATAACATAACGTATCAATAAAAAGTGTAGCCATGAATGAGAACCTAGGAACGACAATGATAAATGGACTGAATTAATGATATGTTAAACTAATTACTACGTGGGGGGAAAATTAGTGTTTTAGTTGCTTTGATAACTCGGGCTAAGTCCGATTCCAGTTATTAATTCTTTATTGTCATTTGGACATGTTGTGTGTCATTTATCTGAGGGGTGTGCTGATTCATGCTACGACGAGATCTTCGAGAAAATGCCACGTGTATTTGGGTGTAAGTGATGATAAGGAAAGGTAAAGCCTGTCCTTGACTGCGACATCATTCCGGCAAATTAATTACCGTTGGGGGTAAGTTTGACCTGGAGATGTATTCTTAAAAATCCCTGAGAGGATGTTTTGAGATAATATGATGTTTTGTTTGTACGCGTTTAACAGGAGGCGATTAGCAAAGGTGCTGTACGCTGGCTATGGGCCAGAATCTATATTTAGCGTGGCACTAATTACTACGTGGGGGAAGAAATCAGCCACTCACTCGGAGATGTCATAACAGGCCCGGCTGTCTCCAGCTCGGTTATGACACGTTATTTTTGCTTTAAAGCCTAATGAGTTAAGGTTATTTTATTTGGTTTAATTTGGGGAGTTGCCATGTTGTCGATCCAAGTTTCTTTTATCATTACTACGACTTATTTGTTCATTGTTTTTAAAACGCCAAATTTTCTGGCGTGAAAATTAAAATTTGTATTTTGTTGTTGTTGGCTCTTATTTTCAAGGCCATTGTATTCATTATAAATATAATTTGGCAACCGGCCAAACTTGTTCATGTCATGTTATGCTTTCCTAGTGTTTAAGGTATAAGACGGCAATTCCGCAGCCCATATTTTAAATAATACACACGTGTATTTGGTTGTGGTAATCTAAGGTTAGAGCATGTCAGTAGTGTATATAAATATGTAATTGTTGTTACCACATTTCCGTAATTCGTCCTTCGCAGTACGGAGTCCGTTCCCGAACCAACTGTTTTGGTCGGAAACGAGCGCCCGTCAAAATGCTCATTACTTGAACTAGTCTTAAAACCCGTGTCGCTCATAAATATTAAATTCTTGTACTATTTTATTTGTTTGTTATTTTTGGATCTTGTGATCCGTTTTTCTTTGTAACTTTGAATTAAGTGACATTGCAGTCACAACGCTTGTTTGACAGCTGTCATGCCGTGTTATCATGGTACGTCAGGCTGGTCAGGGTCAGATCTGTTCACGTGCGAGTGAACAATATAAGGGTGGTTTATCGTTAAGTGTTTATGTTTGATTCAGTTATTAAATTTCATTTGTTAGTAGATCCTGTTGTTTTCTTGGCTTTGTAGTAATAAGTTAACCTTATGAACCCTGGAAGTTATGTTGATAGCAAAACCTCTAAATCACATTCACAAGAATCCATTACGACCCCGAAATTTTGAATCTTGTCTACATGCTATTTTCCAAGGGTATATAAGAGTTACTTTGGCTTCCGAACGTGTGGCATTTGTGTTTTAGAGTAAAAAAATAGATCACCCGCATGTGATAAGTTTATTAACGTAAGTTAGGCGAAGATAGTACCGCCAAATGTTTGAAAATATAAAGTCATGGAGTTTGCAATAAAGTAAATGTGGAACAAGTTAAGTGTTTGAACTTTGATTAAAATTAGAACAAACTGTTCCAGGCGCCCAATAAAATTAAATTAGCTTTGTGTAGAAAAGCCAAACTCAAAGAATTATTTGACAGGAAGGTTAGACCTTAAAAACTAATTAATACTCTATTAATTGGTTAAAATTTGTAATTGAAGTAAGGTCAGGAAAATTATAACTGAATCAAAGGGTTAAAAATTAAATGGAATAATAAGTAAATTATACTCAGTGATGCTATAGTTTGTGGGAGTAATTTAAAGTAAATGAACTGAGTATGTAAAGGGTTAATGTGTGTATATTTAATATATGTGAGCGCGCGTATCCAGGGCTCCGCCCTTATGTCATTTCCCTATGTCTCAAATATACTATTGTTGTGATGGCAACTCTGGGAGAAATTCGCGAAGTGATTGAACTAGCATCCGCTCGTACGCGAGAACAACTTAGTGAGATGAGAAAGGACATAACCAATGAAATACAGACACAGTTAGCGGCAAATAGTGAAGAAACGCAGACACAGTTAACGGCCATAAATAAACAATCGGCAGAAACGCAGACACAGTTAACGGCCATAAATAAACAATCGGCAGAAACGCAGACACAATTAACGGCTATAAATAAACAATCGGCAGAAACGCAGACACAGTTGGCGGCAAATAATGAAGAAATGCAGAAACAGTTAGCGGCGAATAGTGTAGAAATGCAGACACAGTTAGCGGCGAATAGTGTAGAAATGCAGACACAGTTAGCGGCAAATAGTGTAGAAATGCAGACACAGTTAAACACAAAACTATCCGAAGTTAACGAGAATATAAATCAGAAAATCGCTACACAAAACATTCTGGTTAGTGAACAATTACATAGGCAGTCTGAGAAAAACAATGAAATGTTAAACGCACAAGACGAAAGGAACACTCAAAATCTAGCTGCGCTAACGGTAGAAATCAAAGAGCACACAAAAGAACAGCTAATCCAATTAGCAAAGGACGTTAGCACTAACAATACCAAACAATTAGGAATAATAAAAGGTATCGAAGATTCGTTTAAAAAGGAAATAAAAGGAATGGATGAGACTGTTATGGCAAAACTAGCACAAATCGAGCAAGCGTGTTTGACCAACTCATCTGAGATTAAAGAAGCACACACAAACTTAGAAAAAAGGTTTGAGAAGATCGAACGAGGGACACAGGGTATGCAAGATCAGATAATTACAGTAGATAACAATATCACGGGCTTAGTGACGGAACTCAACAAATTAGAAATACAATCAATTGAGAAATGGAAAAAGTTAGAAATTGACCAGGAAGAAATTAAACAAACATTAGAACAGAACAACATTTCTCTGGGAGAAAGGATAGATAAACTCGAAGATAATCAGGAGGCTAATCAACAGGAAGTCGAAAAACACATTGTTAAATTGAAGGATACTATTAGAAAAGATTGGACCAAGATGAGCGCTGATTCGAAAGATGAACGGCTCGCAGTAAGCAAGAAGCTAGGGGAAAATAACGCGAAAATACAGGCGTTAGAAGAAAATATGAAGTTAAGATTTCAAATTCAAGAGGACCGCATGATAAAATCGGAGTTGCAGTCACTTGGACATAATACGATGTTTGCGACACTAATGGAAAAGGGGAAAGGGGAGAATGCGGAAAGAGAGCACACAATAGACAGCCACGAGCTTGGGCAAAGTCCAAGAACGATAGACACGCAAGCATTCCAGAATTATGAGGGTCGTAGCTCGACGCCTCAAAACACACAACTTCCCACGCAAGTTATACAAGTCATCCGTGGAAACGAATTTAAGCCGAATAAGTTTTTACCAGAGAGCGGAGGGACACCTAAAGCTTTCTTAAGAGAACTGACAGAATATTTTTCGGACCAAAATGTTAGCTCAACGCGACAATTAAGAATGGTTGAAAAATTTTTGGCGGGTTCAGCACTTACCTGGTATCTTGGATTTAAGAACACATTTAAATCAATGGAAGGTTTCCACAAGGCCTTCCTAAGCAAATACTGGAGTGGGTCATATCAACAAAGCTTGCGAATGGACTTATACTCGCGCAAATACCATTCCACGCATCAGACGAAATATGCAGATTTTTTCGCCATGCAACTTGTCAAATTGCAAGATCTTGATAATCCCCCGAGCGAAATGGAGCTAATAACTACGATAGGAAAGCAGATGCCTATTAGCGTTCAGCAATTCTTGGTGGCGGCAAATATTACGACCGTGGTCCAGGCAGAAGAGGTATTAAGGAGGATAGATGAAACCACTAATTACATCAACCCGAGAGAGAAGAGACAGATAGAGTTAGTTAATGCAGTCGAAGTAGTCAAGACACCGAACAAAAACACGAGGTCGCAAGCTACAAACACTGGGGATAATCAAAGACGGCAGAGCACCGAAGAATATGAGCCGAGATCTCAACCGAGATACGAAAATAGGGACAGAAACCATAACAATCAGGAAGAAACTAACCGTTACCGGAACACAAACAATCAGCAGTGGCGAGATAATAGGAGATACCAAACGTCATACAATAGGAATAATAATAATAACGCACCTTATAATCAGGGATGGCGTGGAGGACACTATAATCAACAATACAGGCCCAGGGACAATAGGCGTTACAACCAACAACATAACGCACAGGATAACCAGCGGTTTAACGAGCAATCGGATCCAAGGGGTGATCAGAGAAATTGGAACGAGAGACACGCTGAGTCACAACAGTACCTAGAAGAACTACATAACATACAGGGAAACAATAAGGATAAATGGGAAAGAGCAATAGATTGGCGGAAGAATCCCGACAAACACGAGGAGGAAAACGGAACACATCAAATGTTGGAGGCCATGCATGTAGAAACCCAGAGATATTTGGAGGAGCTGCATGGAGAAGAAGAAAATAGAGCAGCCGACAATAGGAAACAGAAGAATAGCAGGAGAGATTCGCAGGCCGTGTCAGGCAAGGGTCTCGAAATATGGTAAAATAAAAGTTAATATACGAGAATCGGAGAAGAAGAAGGGAGAAGGAAGAAGATGGCAACGCGGGGGAGAAGAAGGAGATGACATCACGGTAAAATGGAGAAGAGACAGGAGCGGCTTAAGGAAGTTCAACTAGGGGTTACGAATTAAGGTAACAACGCCTACAGAGTCCGAGAGGTGAGCACAGGAAACATGGCAGCGTATAATATTTCAAATTTAAAATTGTATCATCAGAGAGAGCCATACGAACCGAGAAATAATGTTACTGCAGCAAATTAAACATTCGCGTGATAACATACAACAAAAGATACGGGGATACTCTAGTGGTGAATGCGCTCGAAAGACGGCTCTGACGTGTTTACAAATTCAGGCGGAAGTCGTTAATGAGCAATGTTGATGTTTTGAAAGAGTGAGAGGGGAGACGAGTAGCGAGGAAAGAGGCCGGAGGGCATAAGCGTACAGGAATTTCCTAATGAGTTTGGAGCGAGACGGCTACTGAAACAGACAGAGGCGGACAGTCATTATATTTTGAGGGTGACCAGCAACTTCAAATTTGAGCCAGAAAAGTAGGGGATGTGAAATTCGACTTCATTTGAGTTCGAATTTCATCAACTAGGGGTCAGATGAACCCTTATCATTGTGTCCAATAATAATGTTTCATATAATTAAAATCGCTGGAAATGCTAAATACATGATATGCTGGATATTTGAGTAAAATTGATGTAGCAAGTAATCTGGACTTGGTAAGACATGCTACGTGCTGGCTGGAAAACGACCGACAGTTTCACAACCAATGCTATTCTTATATTTCTGAGAAAATCAGATATGACGCTGTGGCGTACGTGACCATCGACAGGCCAAAATGCTGAGTACAAGGCAAGGAGTGAGAGAGAGGAGAATAGTCGTGACGTCAAAATAAGGGCGGGATTTGTAAGGTCAGAACTCCGACGCCAACTTATCTGACCAATAAGAAAACATGACGCCAGAACATAGCGTCAGTGTGTTTTGCGCGGCAATCGGTTATAAAAAGATCTAGCGATCGGTTTGCGTGTTCGACGGCAGATTCGCGACCTATGAGAAAATACAAGATTTTTGAGAGGTCACACATAATTATAGGCCCATTATTTAAAATATTGAGGAGCTATTTTCTCCCACCATTGAAACTTTAGGCTTTCTGTATATATACAAATGTCTGAGATGAACCGGGGCACTCCTAATTATTCTTCGACAGTCATTTTAAGACGTCCTTAAGACGGTATGGTTTTAAAATTCTAGTTGTGTGTCGACAACGAAGTTATAAATTTCATAAATTGTGAGATGGCAATTAGCCATAGAATAGGGAAAGTCCACGATTCTGCATAGGACGATATGAGGAAATAAAATACTCAGAACGCAGATAGAACAGTTTTAAAACTTTAAGTTAATTGTGTTTTAACAGCAGCAAGATGACGACCATGGAGAGAAGACAACAAGCTTCATCCTCCATTACCATCAGTGTTATGGGCTAACGGCCTAATGGTGGGAAATGACGAGGCGGAAGGCCTCTGGAAAGCAGTTTAAGTGATGAGTATTAAAAAATTGATTTATTGATTTTGGACGAGGGGAATCGCGAGAGATGTGTGGAACTTTGTACAGATTTTATTTTGTGGTTTAATTTAAATTTTAGGGTTTGATTTCTTAACTGACATGCGTGTAGTAATTTTTGGCATTGCGTGACAATTATGTTGTACAGTAAATTTTGTAACTTAAATGTTGTCCTTATGTATACGTAATTCTTATAGCGAAATGGCCGCTTATAACATAACGTATCAATAAAAAGTGTAGCCATGAATGAGAACCTAGGAACGACAATGATAAATGGACTGAATTAATGATATGTTAAACTAATTACTACGTGGGGGGAAAATTAGTGTTTTAGTTGCTTTGATAACTCGGGCTAAGTCCGATTCCAGTTATTAATTCTTTATTGTCATTTGGACATGTTGTGTGTCATTTATCTGAGGTGTGTGCTGATTCATGCTACGACGAGATCTTCGAGAAAATGCCACGTGTATTTGGGTGTAAGTGATGATAAGGAAAGGTAAAGCCTGTCCTTGACTGCGACATCATTCCGGCAAATTAATTACCGTTGGGGGGTAAGTTTGACCTGGAGATGTATTCTTAAAAATCCCTGAGAGGATGTTTTGAGATAATGTGATATTTTGTTTGTACGCGTTTAACAGGTGGCGATTAGCAAAGGTGCTGTACGCTGGCTATGGGCCAGAATCTATATTTAGCGTGGCACTAATTACTACGTGGGGGAAGAAATCAGCCACTCACTCGGAGATGTCATAACAGGCCCGGCTGTCTCCAGCTCGGTTATGACACGTTATGTTTGCTTTAAAGCCTAATGAGTTAAGGTTATTTTATTTGGTTTAATTTGGGGAGTTGCCATGTTGTCGATCCAAGTTTCTTTTATCATTACTACGACTTATTTGTTCATTGTTTTTAAAACGCCAAATTTTCTGGCGTGAAAATTAAAATTTGTATTTTGTTGTTGTTGGCTCTTATTTTCATGGCCATTGTATTCATTATAAATATAATTTGGCAACCGGCCAAACTTGTTCATGTCATGTTATGCTTTCCTAGTGTTTAAGGTATAAGACGGTAATTCCGCAGCCCTTATTTTAAATAATACACACGTGTATTTGGTTGTGGTAATCTAAGGTTAGAGCATGTCAGTAGTGTATATAAATATGTAATTGTTGTTCCCACATTTCCGTAATTCGTCCTTCGCAGTACGGAGTCCGTTCCCGAACCAACTGTTTTGGTCGGAAACGAGCGCCCGTCAAAATGCTCATTACTTGAACTAGTCTTAAAACCCGTGTCGCTCATAAATATTAAATTCTTGTACTATTTTATTTGTTTGTTATTTTTGGATCTTGTGATCCGTTTTTCTTTGTTACTTTGAATTAAGTGACATTGCAGTCACAACGCTTGTTTGACAGCTGTCATGCCATGTTATCATGGTACGTCAGGCTGGTCAGGGTCAGATCTGTTCACGTGCGAGTGAACAATATAAAGGTGGTTTATCGTTAAGTGTTTATGTTTGATTCAGTTATTAAATTTCATTTGTTAGTAGATCCTGTTGTTTTCTCGGCTTTGTAGTAATAAGTTAACCTTATGAACCCTGGAAGTTATGTTGATAGCAAAACCTCTAAATCACATTCACAAGAATCCATTACGACCCCGAAATTTTGAATCTTGTCTACATGCTATTTTCCAAGGGTATATAAGAGTTACTTTATGCTAAATACATGATATGCTGGATATTTGAGTAAAATTGATGTAGCAAGTAATCTGGACTTGGTAAGACATGCTACGTGCTGGCTGGAAAACGACCGACAGTTTCACAACCAATGCTATTCTTATATTTCTGAGAAAATCAGATATGACGCTGTGGCGTACGTGACCATCGACAGGCCAAAATGCTGAGTACAAGGCAAGGAGTGAGAGAGAGGAGAATAGTCGTGACGTAAAAATAAGGGCGGGATTTGTAAGGTCAGGACTCCGACGCCAACTTATCTGACCAATAAGAAAACATGACGCCAGAACATTGCGTCAGTGTGTTTTGCGCGGCAATCGGTTATAAAAAGATCTAGCGATCGGTTTGCGTGTTCGACGGCAGATTCGCGACCTATGAGAAAATACAAGATTTTTGAGAGGTCACACATAATTATAGGCCCATTATTTAAAATATTGAGGAGCTATTTTCTCCCACCATTGAAACTTTAGGCTTTCTGTATATATACAAATGTCTGAGATGAACCGGGGCACTCCTAATTATTCTTCGACAGTCATTTTAAGACGTCCTTAAGACGGTATGGTTTTAAAATTCTAGTTGTGTGTCGACAACGAAGTTATAAATTTCATAAATTGTGAGATGGCAATTAGCCATAGAATAGGGAAAGTCCATGATTCTGCATAGGACGATATGAGGAAATAAAATACTCAGAACGCAGATAGAACAGTTTTAAAACTTTAATTTAATTGTGTTTTAACAGCAGCAAGATGACGACCATGGAGAGAAGACAACAAGCTTCATCCTCCATTACCATCAGTGTTATGGGCTAACGGCCTAATGGTGGGAAATGACGAGGCGGAAGGCCTCTGGAAAGCAGTTTAAGCGATGAGTATTAAAAAATTGATTTATTGATTTTGGACGAGGGGAATCGCGAGAGATGTGTGGAACTTTGTACAGATTTTATTTTGTGGTTTAATTTAAATTTTAGGGTTTGATTTCTTAACTGACATGCGTGTAATAATTTTTGGCATTGCGTGACAATTATGTTGTACAGTAAATTTTGTAACTTAAATGTTGTCCTTATGTATACGTAATTCTTATAGCGAAATGGCCGCTTATAACATAACGTATCAATAAAAAGTGTAGCCATGAATGAGAACCTAGGAACGACAATGATAAATGGACTGAATTAATGATATGTTAAACTAATTACTACGTGGGGGGAAAATTAGTGTTTTAGTTGCTTTGATAACTCGGGCTAAGTCCGATTCCAGTTATTAATTCTTTATTGTCATTTGGACATGTTGTGTGTCATTTATCTGAGGGGTGTGCTGATTCATGCTACGACGAGATCTTCGAGAAAATGCCACGTGTATTTGGGTGTAAGTGATGATAAGGAAAGGTAAAGCCTGTCCTTGACTGCGACATCATTCCGGCAAATTAATTACCGTTGGGGGTAAGTTTGACCTGGAGATGTATTCTTAAAAATCCCTGAGAGGATGTTTTAGGATAATGTGATATTTTGTTTGTACGCGTTTAACAGGTGGCGATTAGCAAAGGTGCTGTACTCTGGCTATGGGCCAGAATCTATATTTAGCGTGGCACTAATTACTACGTGGTGGAAGAAATCAGCCACTCACTCGGAGATGTCATAACAGGCCCGGCTGTCTCCAGCTCGGTTATGACACGTTATGTTTGCTTTAAAGCCTAATAAGTTAAGGTTATTTTATTTGGTTTAATTTGGGGAGTTGCCATGTTGTCGATCCAAGTTTCTTTTATCATTACTACGACTTATTTGTTCATTGTTTTTAAAACGCCAAATTTTCTGGCGTGAAAATTAAAATTTGTATTTTGTTGTTGTTGGCTCTTATTTTCATGGCCATTGTATTCATTATAAATATAATTTGGCAACCGGCCAAACTTGTTCATGTCATGTTATGCTTTCCTAGTGTTTAAGGTATAAGACGGTAATTCCACAGCCCTTATTTTAAATAATACACACGTGTATTTGGTTGTGGTAATCTAAGGTTAGAGCATGTCAGTAGTGTATATAAATATGTAATTGTTGTTCCCACATTTCCGTAATTCGTCCTTCGCATTACGGAGTCCGTTCCCGAACCAACTGTTTTGGTCGGAAACGAGCGCCCGTAAAAATGCTCATTACTTGAACTAGTCTTAAAACCCGTGTCGCTCATAAATATTAAATTCTTGTACTATTTTATTTGTTTGTTATTTTTGGATCTTGTGATCCGTTTTTCTTTGTTACTTTGAATTAAGTGACATTGCAGTCACAACAATTGTTTGACAGCTGTCATGACATGTTATCATGGTACGTCAGGCTGGTCAGGATCAGATCTGTTCACGTGCGAGTGAACAATATAAGGGTGGTTTATCGTTAAGTGTTTATGTTTGATTCAGTTATTAAATTTCATTTGTTAGTAGATCCTGTTGTTTTCTTGGCTTTGTAGTAATAAGTTAACCTTATGAACCCTGGAAGGTATGTTGATAGCAAAACCTCTAAATCACATTCACAAGAATCCATTACGACCCCGAAATTTTGAATCTTGTCTACATGCTATTTTCCAAGGGTATATAAGAGTTACTTTATGCTAAATACATGATATGCTGGATATTTGAGTAAAATTGATGTAGCAAGTAATCTGGACTTGGTAAGACATGCTACGTGCTGGCTGGAAAACGACCGACAGTTTCACAACCAATGCTATTCTTATATTTCTGAGAAAATCAGATATGACGCTGTGGCGTACGTGACCATCGACAGGCCAAAATGCTGAGTACAAGGCAAGGAGTGAGAGAGAGGAGAATAGTCGTGACGTCAAAATAAGGGCGGGATTTGTAAGGTCAGAACTCCGACGCCAACTTATCTGACCAATAAGAAAACATGACGCCAGAACATAGCGTCAGTGTGTTTTGCGCGGCAATCGGTTATAAAAAGATCTAGCGATCGGTTTGCGTGTTCGACGGCAGATTCGCGACCTATGAGAAAATACAAGATTTTTGAGAGGTCACACATAATTATAGGCCCATTATTTAAAATATTGAGGAGCTATTTTCTCCCACCATTGAAACTTTAGGCTTTCTGTATATATACAAATGTCTGAGATGAACCGGGGCACTCCTAATTATTCTTCGACAGTCATTTTAAGACGTCCTTAAGACGGTATGGTTTTAAAATTCTAGTTGTGTGTCGACAACGAAGTTATAAATTTCATAAATTGTGAGATGGCAATTAGCCATAGAATAGGGAAAGTCCACGATTCTGCATAGGACGATATGAGGAAATAAAATACTCAGAACGCAGATAGAACAGTTTTAAAACTTTAATTTAATTGTGTTTTAACAGCAGCAAGATGACGACCATGGAGAGAAGACAACAAGCTTCATCCTCCATTACCATCAGTGTTATGGGCTAACGGCCTAATGGTGGGAAATGACGAGGCGGAAGGCCTCTGGAAAGCAGTTTAAGTGATGAGTATTAAAAAATTGATTTATTGATTTTGGACGAGGGGAATCGCGAGAGATGTGTGGAAATTTGTACAGATTTTATTTTGTGGTTTAATTTAAATTTTAGGGTTTGATTTCTTAACTGACATGCGTGTAGTAATTTTTGGCATTGCGTGACAATTATGTTGTACAGTAAATTTTGTAACTTAAATGTTGTCCTTATGTATACGTAATTCTTATAGCGAAATGGCCGCTTATAACATAACGTATCAATAAAAAGTGTAGCCATGAATGAGAACCTAGGAACGACAATGATAAATGGACTGAATTAATGATATGTTAAACTAATTACTACGTGGGGGGTAAATTAGTGTTTTAGTTGCTTTGATAACTCGGGCTAAGTCCGATTCCAGTTATTAATTCTTTATTGTCATTTGGACATGTTGTGTGTCATTTATCTGAGGGGTGTGCTGATTCATGCTACGACGAGATCTTCGAGAAAATGCCACGTGTATTTGGGTGTAAGTGATGATAAGGAAAGGTAAAGCCTGTCCTTGACTGCGACATCATTCCGGCAAATTAATTACCGTTGGGGGTAAGTTTGACCTGGAGATGTATTCTTAAAAATCCCTGAGAGGATGTTTTGAGATAATGTGATATTTTGTTTGTACGCGTTTAACAGGTGGCGATTAGCAAAGGTGCTGTACGCTGGCTATGGGCCAGAATCTATATTTAGCGTGGCACTAATTACTACGTGGGGGAAGAAATCAGCCACTCACTCGGAGATGTCATAACAGGCCCGGCTGTCTCCAGCTCGGTTATGACACGTTATGTTTGCTTTAAAGCCTAATGAGTTAAGGTTATTTTATTTGGTTTAATTTGGGGAGTTGCCATGTTGTCGATCCAAGTTTCTTTTATCATTACTACGACTTATTTGTTCATTGTTTTTAAAACGCCAAATTTTCTGGCGTGAAAATTAAAATTTGTATTTTGTTGTTGTTGGCTCTTATTTTCAAGGCCATTGTATTCATTATAAATATAATTTGGCAACCGGCCAAACTTGTTCATGTCATGTTATGCTTTCCTAGTGTTTAAGGTATAAGACGGTAATTCCGCAGCCCTTATTTTAAATAATACACACGTGTATTTGGTTGTGGTAATCTAAGGTTAGAGCATGTCAGTAGTGTATATAAATATGTAATTGTTGTTCCCACATTTCCGTAATTCGTCCTTCGCAGTACGGAGTCCGTTCCCGAACCAACTGTTTTGGTCGGAAACGAGCGCCCGTCAAAATGCTCATTACTTGAACTAGTCTTAAAACCCGTGTCGCTCATAAATATTAAATTCTTGTACTATTTTATTTGTTTGTTATTTTTGGATCTTGTGATCCGTTTTTCTTTGTTACTTTGAATTAAGTGACATTGCAGTCACAACGCTTGTTTGACAGCTGTCATGCCATGTTATCATGGTACGTCAGGCTGGTCAGGGTCAGATCTGTTCACGTGCGAGTGAACAATATAAGGGTGGTTTATCGTTAAGTGTTTATGTTTGATTCAGTTATTAAATTTCATTTGTTAGTAGATCCTGTTGTTTTCTCGGCTTTGTAGTAATAAGTTAACCTTATGAACCCTGGAAGTTATGTTGATAGCAAAACCTCTAAATCACATTCACAAGAATCCATTAC
Source organism: Meconema thalassinum (assembly GCA_946902985.2). Classification (NCBI taxonomy): domain Eukaryota; kingdom Metazoa; phylum Arthropoda; class Insecta; order Orthoptera; family Tettigoniidae; genus Meconema; species Meconema thalassinum. Next base: position 2,831,961 of record CAMPQE020000003.1, on the reverse strand, counting down.
GACCCCGAAATTTTGAATCTTGTCTACATGCTATTTTCCAAGGGTATATAAGAGTTACTTTATGCTAAATACATGATATGCTGGATATTTGAGTAAAATTGATGTAGCAAGTAATCTGGACTTGGTAAGACATGCTACGTGCTGGCTGGAAAACGACCGACAGTTTCACAACCAATGCTATTCTTATATTTCTGAGAAAATCAGATATGACGCTGTGGCGTACGTGACCATCGACAGGCCAAAATGCTGAGTACAAGGCAAGGAGTGAGAGAGAGGAGAATAGTCGTGACGTCAAAATAAGGGCGGGATTTGTAAGGTCAGAACTCCGACGCCAACTTATCTGACCAATAAGAAAACATGACGCCAGAACATTGCGTCAGTGTGTTTTGCGCGGCAATCGGTTATAAAAAGATCTAGCGATCGGTTTGCGTGTTCGACGGCAGATTCGCGACCTATGAGAAAATACAAGATTTTTGAGAGGTCACACATAATTATAGGCCCATTATTTAAAATATTGAGGAGCTATTTTCTCCCACCATTGAAACTTTAGGCTTTCTGTATATATACAAATGTCTGAGATGAACCGGGGCACTCCTAATTATTCTTCGACAGTCATTTTAAGACGTCCTTAAGACGGTATGGTTTTAAAATTCTAGTTGTGTGTCGACAACGAAGTTATAAATTTCATAAATTGTGAGATGGCAATTAGCCATAGAATAGGGAAAGTCCACGATTCTGCATAGGACGATATGAGGAAATAAAATACTCAGAACGCAGATAGAACAGTTTTAAAACTTTAATTTAATTGTGTTTTAACAGCAGCAAGATGACGACCATGGAGAGAAGACAACAAGCTTCATCCTCCATTACCATCAGTGTTATGGGCTAACGGCCTAATGGTGGGAAATGACGAGGCGGAAGGCCTCTGGAAAGCAGTTTAAGCGATGAGTATTAAAAAATTGATTTATTGATTTTGGACGAGGGGAATCGCGAGAGATGTGTGGAACTTTGTACAGATTTTATTTTGTGGTTTAATTTAAATTTTAGGGTTTGATTTCTTAACTGACATGCGTGTAATAATTTTTGGCATTGCGTGACAATTATGTTGTACAGTAAATTTTGTAACTTAAATGTTGTCCTTATGTATACGTAATTCTTATAGCGAAATGGCCGCTTATAACATAACGTATCAATAAAAAGTGTAGCCATGAATGAGAACCTAGGAACGACAATGATAAATGGACTGAATTAATGATATGTTAAACTAATTACTACGTGGGGGGTAAATTAGTGTTTTAGTTGCTTTGATAACTCGGGCTAAGTCCGATTCCAGTTATTAATTCTTTATTGTCATTTGGACATGTTGTGTGTCATTTATCTGAGGGGTGTGCTGATTCATGCTACGACGAGATCTTCGAGAAAATGCCACGTGTATTTGGGTGTAAGTGATGATAAGGAAAGGTAAAGCCTGTCCTTGACTGCGACATCATTCCGGCAAATTAATTACCGTTGGGGGTAAGTTTGACCTGGAGATGTATTCTTAAAAATCCCTGAGAGGATGTTTTGAGATAATGTGATATTTTGTTTGTACGCGTTTAACAGGTGGCGATTAGCAAAGGTGCTGTACGCTGGCTATGGGCCAGAATCTATATTTAGCGTGGCACTAATTACTACGTGGGGGAAGAAATCAGCCACTCACTCGGAGATGTCATAACAGGCCCGGCTGTCTCCAGCTCGGTTATGACACGTTATGTTTGCCTTAAAGCCTAATGAGTTAAGGTTATTTTATTTGGTTTAATTTGGGGAGTTGCCATGTTGTCGATCCAAGTTTCTTTTATCATTACTACGACTTATTTGTTCATTGTTTTTAAAACGCCAAATTTTCTGGCGTGAAAATTAAAATTTGTATTTTGTTGTTGTTGGCTCTTATTTTCAAGGCCATTGTATTCATTATAAATATAATTTGGCAACCGGCCAAACTTGTTCATGTCATGTTATGCTTTCCTAGTGTTTAAGGTATAAGACGGTAATTCCGCAGCCCTTATTTTAAATAATACACACGTGTATTTGGTTGTGGTAATCTAAGGTTAGAGCATGTCAGTAGTGTATATAAATATGTAATTGTTGTTCCCACATTTCCGTAATTCGTCCTTCGCAGTACGGAGTCCGTTCCCGAACCAACTGTTTTGGTCGGAAACGAGCGCCCGTCAAAATGCTCATTACTTGAACTAGTCTTAAAACCCGTGTCGCTCATAAATATTAAATTCTTGTACTATATTATTTGTTTGTTATTTTTGGATCTCGTGATCCGTTTTTCTTTGTTACTTTGAATTAAATGACATTGCAGTCACAACGCTTGTTTGACAGCTGTCATGCCGTGTTATCATGGTACGTCAGGCTGGTCAGGGTCAGATCTGTTCACGTGCGAGTGAACAATATAAGGGTGGTTTATCGTTAAGTGTTTATGTTTGATTCAGTTATTAAATTTCATTTGTTAGTAGATCCTGTTGTTTTCTTGGCTTTGTAGTAATAAGTTAACCTTATGAACCCTGGAAGTTATGTTGATAGCAAAACCTCTAAATCACATTCACAAGAATCCATTACGACCCCGAAATTTTGAATCTTGTCTACATGCTATTTTCCAAGGGTATATAAGAGTTACTTTATGCTAAATACATGATATGCTGGATATTTGAGTAAAATTGATGTAGCAATAGTAATCTGGACTTGGTAAGACATGCTACGTGCTGGGTGGAAAACGACCGACAGTTTCACAACCAATGCTATTCTTATATTTCTGAGAAAATCAGATATGACGCTGTGGCGTACGTGACCATCGACAGGCCAAAATGCTGAGTACAAGGCAAGGAGTGAGAGAGAGGAGAATAGTCGTGACGTCAAAATAAGGGCGGGATTTGTAAGGTCAGAACTCCGACGCCAACTTATCTGACCAATAAGAAAACATGACGCCAGAACATAGCGTCAGTGTGTTTTGCGCGGCAATCGGTTATAAAAAGATCTAGCGATCGGTTTGCGTGTTCGACGGCAGATTCGCGACCTATGAGAAAATACAAGATTTTTGAGAGGTCACACATAATTATAGGCCCATTATTTAAAATATTGAGGAGCTATTTTCTCCCACCATTGAAACTTTAGGCTTTCTGTATATATACAAATGTCTGAGATGAACCGGGGCACTCCTAATTATTCTTCGACAGTCATTTTAAGACGTCCTTAAGACGGTATGGTTTTAAAATTCTAGTTGTGTGTCGACAACTAAGTTATAAATTTCATAAATTGTGAGATGGCAATTAGCCATAGAATAGGGAAAGTCCACGATTCTGCATAGGACGATATGAGGCAATAAAATACTCAGAACGCATATAGAACAGTTTTAAAACTTTAATTTAATTGTGTTTTAACAGCAGCAAGATGACGACCATGGAGAGAAGACAACAAGCTTCATCCTCCATTACCATCAGTGTTATGGGCTAACGGCCTAATGGTGGGAAATGACGAGGCGGAAGGCCTCTGGAAAGCAGTTTAAGTGATGAGTATTAAAAAATTGATTTATTGATTTTGGACGAGGGGAATCGCGAGAGATGTGTGGAACTTTGTACAGAATTTATTTTGTGGTTTAATTTAAATTTTAGGGTTTGATTTCTTAACTGACATGCGTGTAGTAATTTTTGGCATTGCGTGACAATTATGTTGTACAGTAAATTTTGTAACTTAAATGTTGTCCTTATGTATACGTAATTCTTATAGCGAAATGGCCGCTTATAACATAACGTATCAATAAAAAGTGTAGCCATGAATGAGAACCTAGGAACGACAATGATAAATGGACTGAATTAATGATATGTTAAACTAATTACTACGTGGGGGGAAAATTAGTGTTTTAGTTGCTTTGATAACTCGGGCTAAGTCCGATTCCAGTTATTAATTCTTTATTGTCATTTGGACATGTTGTGTGTCATTTATCTGAGGGGTGTGCTGATTCATGCTACGACGAGATCTACGAGAAAATGCCACGTGTATTTGGGTGTAAGTGATGATAAGGAAAGGTAAAGCCTGTCCTTGACTGCGACATCATTCCGGCAAATTAATTACCGTTGGGGGTAAGTTTGACCTGGAGATGTATTCTTAAAAATCCCTGAGAGGATGTTTTGAGATAATGTGATATTTTGTTTGTACGCGTTTAACAGGTGGCGATTAGCAAAGGTGCTGTACGCTGGCTATGGGCCAGAATCTATATTTAGCGTGGCACTAATTACTACGTGGGGGAAGAAATCAGCCACTCACTCGGAGATGTCATAACAGGCCCGGCTGTCTCCAGCTCGGTTATGACACGTTATGTTTGCTTTAAAGCCTAATGAGTTAAGGTTATTTTATTTGGTTTAATTTGGGGAGTTGCCATGTTGTCGATCCAAGTTTCTTTTATCATTACTACGACTTATTTGTTCATTGTTTTTAAAACGCCAAATTTTCTGGCGTGAAAATTAAAATTTGTATTTTGTTGTTGTTGGCTCTTATTTTCAAGGCCATTGTATTCATTATAAATATAATTTGACAACCGGCCAAACTTGTTCATGTCATGTTATGCTTGCCTAGTGTTTAAGGTATAAGACGGTAATTCCGCAGCCCTTATTTTAAATAATACACACGTGTATTTGGTTGTGGTAATCTAAGGTTAGAGCATGTCAGTAGTGTATATAAATATGTAATTGTTGTTCCCACATTTCCGTAATTCGTCCTTCGCAGTACGGAGTTCGTTCCCGAACCGACTGTTTTGGTCGGAAACGAGCGCCCGTCAAAATGCTCATTACTTGAACTAGTCTTAAAACCCGTGTCGCTCATAAATATTAAATTCTTGTACTATTTTATTTGTTTGTTATTTTTGGATCTTGTGATCCGTTTTTCTTTGTTACTTTGAATTAAGTGACATTGCAGTCACAACGCTTGTTTGACAGCTGTCATGCCGTGTTATCATGGTACGTCAGGCTGGTCAGGGTCAGATCTGTTCACGTGCGAGTGAACAATATAAGGGTGGTTTATCGTTAAGTGTTTATGTTTGATTCAGTTATTAAATTTCATTTGTTAGTAGATCCTGTTGTTTTCTTGGCTTTGTAGTAATAAGTTAACCTTATGATCCCTGGAAGTTATGTTGATAGCAAAACCTCTAAATCACATTCACAAGAATCCATTACGACCCCGAAATGTTGAATCTTGTCTACATGCTATTTTCCAAGGGTATATAAGAGTTACTTTATGCTAAATACATGATATGCTGGATATTTGAGTAAAATTGATGTAGCAAGTAATCTGGACTTGGTAAGACATGCTACGTGCTGGCTGGAAAACGACCGACAGTTTCACAACCAATGCTATTCTTATATTTCTGAGAAAATCAGATATGACGCTGTGGCGTACGTGACCATCGACAGGCCAAAATGCTGAGTACAAGGCAAGGAGTGAGAGAGAGGAGAATAGTCGTGACGTCAAAATAAGGGCGGGATTTGTAAGGTCAGAACTCCGACGCCAACTTATCTGACCAATAAGAAAACATGACGCCAGAACATAGCGTCAGTGTGTTTTGCGCGGCAATCGGTTATAAAAAGATCTAGCGATCGGTTTGCGTGTTCGACGGCAGATTCGCGACCTATGAGAAAATACAAGATTTTTGAGAGGTCACACATAATTATAGGCCCATTATTTAAAATATTGAGGAGCTATTTTCTCCCACCATTGAAACTTTAGGCTTTCTGTATATATACAAATGTCTGAGATGAACCGGGGCACTCCTAATTATTCTTCGACAGTCATTTTAAGACGTCCTTAAGACGGTATGGTTTTAAAATTCTAGTTGTGTGTCGACAACGAAGTTATAAATTTCATAAATTGTGAGATGGCAATTAGCCATAGAATAGGGAAAGTCCACGATTCTGCATAGGACGATATGAGGAAATAAAATACTCAGAACGCAGATAGAACAGTTTTAAAACTTTAATTTAATTGTGTTTTAACAGCAGCAAGATGACGACCATGGAGAGAAGACAACAAGCTTCATCCTCCATTACCATCAGTGTTATGGGCTAACGGCCTAATGGTGGGAAATGACGAGGCGGAAGGCCTCTGGAAAGCAGTTTAAGTGATGAGTATTAAAAAATTGATTTATTGATTTTGGACGAGGGGAATCGCGAGAGATGTGTGGAAATTTGTACAGATTTTATTTTGTGGTTTAATTTAAATTTTAGGGTTTGATTTCTTAACTGACATGCGTGTAGTAATTTTTGGCATTGCGTGACAATTATGTTGTACAGTAAATTTTGTAACTTAAATGTTGTCCTTATGTATACGTAATTCTTATAGCGAAATGGCCGCTTATAACATAACGTATCAATAAAAAGTGTAGCCATGAATGAGAACCTAGGAACGACAATGATAAATGGACTGAATTAATGATATGTTAAACTAATTACTACGTGGGGGGTAAATTAGTGTTTTAGTTGCTTTGATAACTCGGGCTAAGTCCGATTCCAGTTATTAATTCTTTATTGTCATTTGGACATGTTGTGTGTCATTTATCTGAGGGGTGTGCTGATTCATGCTACGACGAGATCTTCGAGAAAATGCCACGTGTATTTGGGTGTAAGTGATGATAAGGAAAGGTAAAGCCTGTCCTTGACTGCGACATCATTCCGGCAAATTAATTACCGTTGGGGGTAAGTTTGACCTGGAGATGTATTCTTAAAAATCCCTGAGAGGATGTTTTGAGATAATGTGATATTTTGTTTGTACGCGTTTAACAGGTGGCGATTAGCAAAGGTGCTGTACGCTGGCTATGGGCCAGAATCTATATTTAGCGTGGCACTAATTACTACGTGGGGGAAGAAATCAGCCACTCACTCGGAGATGTCATAACAGGCCCGGCTGTCTCCAGCTCGGTTATGACACGTTATGTTTGCTTTAAAGCCTAATGAGTTAAGGTTATTTTATTTGGTTTAATTTGGGGAGTTGCCATGTTGTCGATCCAAGTTTCTTTTATCATTACTACGACTTATTTGTTCATTGTTTTTAAAACGCCAAATTTTCTGGCGTGAAAATTAAAATTTGTATTTTGTTGTTGTTGGCTCTTATTTTCAAGGCCATTGTATTCATTATAAATATAATTTGGCAACCGGCCAAACTTGTTCATGTCATGTTATGCTTTCCTAGTGTTTAAGGTATAAGACGGTAATTCCGCAGCCCTTATTTTAAATAATACACACGTGTATTTGGTTGTGGTAATCTAAGGTTAGAGCATGTCAGTAGTGTATATAAATATGTAATTGTTGTTCCCACATTTCCGTAATTCGTCCTTCGCAGTACGGAGTCCGTTCCCGAACCAACTGTTTTGGTCGGAAACGAGCGCCCGTCAAAATGCTCATTACTTGAACTAGTCTTAAAACCCGTGTCGCTCATAAATATTAAATTCTTGTACTATTTTATTTGTTTGTTATTTTTGGATCTTGTGATCCGTTTTTCTTTGTTACTTTGAATTAAGTGACATTGCAGTCACAACGCTTGTTTGACAGCTGTCATGCCATGTTATCATGGTACGTCAGGCTGGTCAGGGTCAGATCTGTTCACGTGCGAGTGAACAATATAAGGGTGGTTTATCGTTAAGTGTTTATGTTTGATTCAGTTATTAAATTTCATTTGTTAGTAGATCCTGTTGTTTTCTCGGCTTTGTAGTAATAAGTTAACCTTATGAACCCTGGAAGTTATGTTGATAGCAAAACCTCTAAATCACATTCACAAGAATCCATTACGACCCCGAAATTTTGAATCTTGTCTACATGCTATTTTCCAAGGGAATATAAGAGTTACTTTATGCTAAATACATGATATGCTGGATATTTGAGTAAAATTGATGTAGCAAGTAATCTGGACTTGGTAAGACATGCTACGTGCTGGCTGGAAAACGACCGACAGTTTCACAACCAATGCTATTCTTATATTTCTGAGAAAATCAGATATGACGCTGTGGCGTACGTGACCATCGACAGGCCAAAATGCTGAGTACAAGGCAAGGAGTGAGAGAGAGGAGAATAGTCGTGACGTCAAAATAAGGGCGGGATTTGTAAGGTCAGAACTCCGACGCCAACTTATCTGACCAATAAGAAAACATGACGCCAGAACATTGCGTCAGTGTGTTTTGCGCGGCAATCGGTTATAAAAAGATCTAGCGATCGGTTTGCGTGTTCGACGGCAGATTCGCGACCTATGAGAAAATACAAGATTTTTGAGAGGTCACACATAATTATAGGCCCATTATTTAAAATATTGAGGAGCTATTTTCTCCCACCATTGAAACTTTAGGCTTTCTGTATATATACAAATGTCTGAGATGAACCGGGGCACTCCTAATTATTCTTCGACAGTCATTTTAAGACGTCCTTAAGACGGTATGGTTTTAAAATTCTAGTTGTGTGTCGACAACGAAGTTATAAATTTCATAAATTGTGAGATGGCAATTAGCCATAGAATAGGGAAAGTCCACGATTCTGCATAGGACGATATGAGGAAATAAAATACTCAGAACGCAGATAGAACAGTTTTAAAACTTTAATTTAATTGTGTTTTAACAGCAGCAAGATGACGACCATGGAGAGAAGACAACAAGCTTCATCCTCCATTACCATCAGTGTTATGGGCTAACGGCCTAATGGTGGGAAATGACGAGGCGGAAGGCCTCTGGAAAGCAGTTTAAGCGATGAGTATTAAAAAATTGATTTATTGATTTTGGACGAGGGGAATCGCGAGAGATGTGTGGAACTTTGTACAGATTTTATTTTGTGGTTTAATTTAAATTTTAGGGTTTGATTTCTTAACTGACATGCGTGTAATAATTTTTGGCATTGCGTGACAATTATGTTGTACAGTAAATTTTGTAACTTAAATGTTGTCCTTATGTATACGTAATTCTTATAGCGAAATGGCCGCTTATAACATAACGTATCAATAAAAAGTGTAGCCATGAATGAGAACCTAGGAACGACAATGATAAATGGACTGAATTAATGATATGTTAAACTAATTACTACGTGGGGGGTAAATTAGTGTTTTAGTTGCTTTGATAACTCGGGCTAAGTCCGATTCCAGTTATTAATTCTTTATTGTCATTTGGACATGTTGTGTGTCATTTATCTGAGGGGTGTGCTGATTCATGCTACGACGAGATCTTCGAGAAAATGCCACGTGTATTTGGGTGTAAGTGATGATAAGGAAAGGTAAAGCCTGTCCTTGACTGCGACATCATTCCGGCAAATTAATTACCGTTGGGGGTAAGTTTGACCTGGAGATGTATTCTTAAAAATCCCTGAGAGGATGTTTTGAGATAATGTGATATTTTGTTTGTACGCGTTTAACAGGTGGCGATTAGCAAAGGTGCTGTACGCTGGCTATGGGCCAGAATCTATATTTAGCGTGGCACTAATTACTACGTGGGGGAAGAAATCAGCCACTCACTCGGAGATGTCATAACAGGCCCGGCTGTCTCCAGCTCGGTTATGACACGTTATGTTTGCCTTAAAGCCTAATGAGTTAAGGTTATTTTATTTGGTTTAATTTGGGGAGTTGCCATGTTGTCGATCCAAGTTTCTTTTATCATTACTACGACTTATTTGTTCATTGTTTTTAAAACGCCAAATTTTCTGGCGTGAAAATTAAAATTTGTATTTTGTTGTTGTTGGCTCTTATTTTCAAGGCCATTGTATTCATTATAAATATAATTTGGCAACCGGCCAAACTTGTTCATGTCATGTTATGCTTTCCTAGTGTTTAAGGTATAAGACGGTAATTCCGCAGCCCTTATTTTAAATAATACACACGTGTATTTGGTTGTGGTAATCTAAGGTTAGAGCATGTCAGTAGTGTATATAAATATGTAATTGTTGTTCCCACATTTCCGTAATTCGTCCTTCGCAGTACGGAGTCCGTTCCCGAACCAACTGTTTTGGTCGGAAACGAGCGCCCGTCAAAATGCTCATTACTTGAACTAGTCTTAAAACCCGTGTCGCTCATAAATATTAAATTCTTGTACTATATTATTTGTTTGTTATTTTTGGATCTCGTGATCCGTTTTTCTTTGTTACTTTGAATTAAATGACATTGCAGTCACAACGCTTGTTTGACAGCTGTCATGCCGTGTTATCATGGTACGTCAGGCTGGTCAGGGTCAGATCTGTTCACGTGCGAGTGAACAATATAAGGGTGGTTTATCGTTAAGTGTTTATGTTTGATTCAGTTATTAAATTTCATTTGTTAGTAGATCCTGTTGTTTTCTTGGCTTTGTAGTAATAAGTTAACCTTATGAACCCTGGAAGTTATGTTGATAGCAAAACCTCTAAATCACATTCACAAGAATCCATTACGACCCCGAAATTTTGAATCTTGTCTACATGCTATTTTCCAAGGGTATATAAGAGTTACTTTATGCTAAATACATGATATGCTGGATATTTGAGTAAAATTGATGTAGCAATAGTAATCTGGACTTGGTAAGACATGCTACGTGCTGGGTGGAAAACGACCGACAGTTTCACAACCAATGCTATTCTTATATTTCTGAGAAAATCAGATATGACGCTGTGGCGTACGTGACCATCGACAGGCCAAAATGCTGAGTACAAGGCAAGGAGTGAGAGAGAGGAGAATAGTCGTGACGTCAAAATAAGGGCGGGATTTGTAAGGTCAGAACTCCGACGCCAACTTATCTGACCAATAAGAAAACATGACGCCAGAACATAGCGTCAGTGTGTTTTGCGCGGCAATCGGTTATAAAAAGATCTAGCGATCGGTTTGCGTGTTCGACGGCAGATTCGCGACCTATGAGAAAATACAAGATTTTTGAGAGGTCACACATAATTATAGGCCCATTATTTAAAATATTGAGGAGCTATTTTCTCCCACCATTGAAACTTTAGGCTTTCTGTATATATACAAATGTCTGAGATGAACCGGGGCACTCCTAATTATTCTTCGACAGTCATTTTAAGACGTCCTTAAGACGGTATGGTTTTAAAATTCTAGTTGTGTGTCGACAACTAAGTTATAAATTTCATAAATTGTGAGATGGCAATTAGCCATAGAATAGGGAAAGTCCACGATTCTGCATAGGACGATATGAGGCAATAAAATACTCAGAACGCATATAGAACAGTTTTAAAACTTTAATTTAATTGTGTTTTAACAGCAGCAAGATGACGACCATGGAGAGAAGACAACAAGCTTCATCCTCCATTACCATCAGTGTTATGGGCTAACGGCCTAATGGTGGGAAATGACGAGGCGGAAGGCCTCTGGAAAGCAGTTTAAGTGATGAGTATTAAAAAATTGATTTATTGATTTTGGACGAGGGGAATCGCGAGAGATGTGTGGAACTTTGTACAGAATTTATTTTGTGGTTTAATTTAAATTTTAGGGTTTGATTTCTTAACTGACATGCGTGTAGTAATTTTTGGCATTGCGTGACAATTATGTTGTACAGTAAATTTTGTAACTTAAATGTTGTCCTTATGTATACGTAATTCTTATAGCGAAATGGCCGCTTATAACATAACGTATCAATAAAAAGTGTAGCCATGAATGAGAACCTAGGAACGACAATGATAAATGGACTGAATTAATGATATGTTAAACTAATTACTACGTGGGGGGAAAATTAGTGTTTTAGTTGCTTTGATAACTCGGGCTAAGTCCGATTCCAGTTATTAATTCTTTATTGTCATTTGGACATGTTGTGTGTCATTTATCTGAGGGGTGTGCTGATTCATGCTACGACGAGATCTACGAGAAAATGCCACGTGTATTTGGGTGTAAGTGATGATAAGGAAAGGTAAAGCCTGTCCTTGACTGCGACATCATTCCGGCAAATTAATTACCGTTGGGGGTAAGTTTGACCTGGAGATGTATTCTTAAAAATCCCTGAGAGGATGTTTTGAGATAATGTGATATTTTGTTTGTACGCGTTTAACAGGTGGCGATTAGCAAAGGTGCTGTACGCTGGCTATGGGCCAGAATCTATATTTAGCGTGGCACTAATTACTACGTGGGGGAAGAAATCAGCCACTCACTCGGAGATGTCATAACAGGCCCGGCTGTCTCCAGCTCGGTTATGACACGTTATGTTTGCTTTAAAGCCTAATGAGTTAAGGTTATTTTATTTGGTTTAATTTGGGGAGTTGCCATGTTGTCGATCCAAGTTTCTTTTATCATTACTACGACTTATTTGTTCATTGTTTTTAAAACGCCAAATTTTCTGGCGTGAAAATTAAAATTTGTATTTTGTTGTTGTTGGCTCTTATTTTCAAGGCCATTGTATTCATTATAAATATAATTTGACAACCGGCCAAACTTGTTCATGTCATGTTATGCTTGCCTAGTGTTTAAGGTATAAGACGGTAATTCCGCAGCCCTTATTTTAAATAATACACACGTGTATTTGGTTGTGGTAATCTAAGGTTAGAGCATGTCAGTAGTGTATATAAATATGTAATTGTTGTTCCCACATTTCCGTAATTCGTCCTTCGCAGTACGGAGTTCGTTCCCGAACCGACTGTTTTGGTCGGAAACGAGCGCCCGTCAAAATGCTCATTACTTGAACTAGTCTTAAAACCCGTGTCGCTCATAAATATTAAATTCTTGTACTATTTTATTTGTTTGTTATTTTTGGATCTTGTGATCCGTTTTTCTTTGTTACTTTGAATTAAGTGACATTGCAGTCACAACGCTTGTTTGACAGCTGTCATGCCGTGTTATCATGGTACGTCAGGCTGGTCAGGGTCAGATCTGTTCACGTGCGAGTGAACAATATAAGGGTGGTTTATCGTTAAGTGTTTATGTTTGATTCAGTTATTAAATTTCATTTGTTAGTAGATCCTGTTGTTTTCTTGGCTTTGTAGTAATAAGTTAACCTTATGATCCCTGGAAGTTATGTTGATAGCAAAACCTCTAAATCACATTCACAAGAATCCATTACGACCCCGAAATGTTGAATCTTGTCTACATGCTATTTTCCAAGGGTATATAAGAGTTACTTTATGCTAAATACATGATATGCTGGATATTTGAGTAAAATTGATGTAGCAAGTAATCTGGACTTGGTAAGACATGCTACGTGCTGGCTGGAAAACGACCGACAGTTTCACAACCAATGCTATTCTTATATTTCTGAGAAAATCAGATATGACGCTGTGGCGTACGTGACCATCGACAGGCCAAAATGCTGAGTACAAGGCAAGGAGTGAGAGAGAGGAGAATAGTCGTGACGTCAAAATAAGGGCGGGATTTGTAAGGTCAGAACTCCGACGCCAACTTATCTGACCAATAAGAAAACATGACGCCAGAACATAGCGTCAGTGTGTTTTGCGCGGCAATCGGTTATAAAAAGATCTAGCGATCGGTTTGCGTGTTCGACGGCAGATTCGCGACCTATGAGAAAATACAAGATTTTTGAGAGGTCACACATAATTATAGGCCCATTATTTAAAATATTGAGGAGCTATTTTCTCCCACCATTGAAACTTTAGGCTTTCTGTATATATACAAATGTCTGAGATGAACCGGGGCACTCCTAATTATTCTTCGACAGTCATTTTAAGACGTCCTTAAGACGGTATGGTTTTAAAATTCTAGTTGTGTGTCGACAACGAAGTTATAAATTTCATAAATTGTGAGATGGCAATTAGCCATAGAATAGGGAAAGTCCACGATTCTGCATAGGACGATATGAGGAAATAAAATACTCAGAACGCAGATAGAACAGTTTTAAAACTTTAATTTAATTGTGTTTTAACAGCAGCAAGATGACGACCATGGAGAGAAGACAACAAGCTTCATCCTCCATTACCATCAGTGTTATGGGCTAACGGCCTAATGGTGGGAAATGACGAGGCGGAAGGCCTCTGGAAAGCAGTTTAAGTGATGAGTATTAAAAAATTGATTTATTGATTTTGGACGAGGGGAATCGCGAGAGATGTGTGGAACTTTGTACAGATTTTATTTTGTGGTTTAATTTAAATTTTAGGGTTTGATTTCTTAACTGACATGCGTGTAGTAATTTTTGGCATTGCGTGACAATTATGTTGTACAGTAAATTTTGTAACTTAAATGTTGTCCTTATGTATACGTAATTCTTATAGCGAAATGGCCGCTTATAACATAACGTATCAATAAAAAGTGTAGCCATGAATGAGAACCTAGGAACGACAATGATAAATGGACTGAATTAATGATATGTTAAACTTATTACTACGTGGGGGGAAAATTAGTGTTTTAGTTGCTTTGATAACTCGGGCTAAGTCCGATTCCAGTTATTAATTCTTTATTGTCATTTGGACATGTTGTGTGTCATTTATCTGAGGGGTGTGCTGATTCATGCTACGACGAGATCTTCGAGAAAATGCCACGTGTATTTGGGTGTAAGTGATGATAAGGAAAGGTAAAGCCTGTCCTTGGCTGCGACATCATTCCGGCAAATTAATTACCGTTGGGGGTAAGTTTGACCTGGAGATGTATTCTTAAAAATCCCTGAGAGGATGTTTTGAGATAATATGATGTTTTGTTTGTACGCGTTTAACAGGTGGCGATTAGCAAAGGTGCTGTACGCTGGCTATGGGCCAGAATCTATATTTAGCGTGGCACTAATTACTACGTGGGGGAAGAAATCAGCCACTCACTCGGAGATGTCATAACAGGCCCGGCTGTCTCCAGCTCGGTTATGACACGTTATGTTTGCTTTAAAGCCTAATGAGTTAAGGTTATTTTATTTGGTTTAATTTGGGGAGTTGCCATGTTGTCGATCCAAGTTTCTTTTATCATTACTACGACTTATTTGTTCATTGTTTTTAAAACGCCAAATTTTCTGGCGTGAAAATTAAAATTTGTATTTTGTTGTTGTTGGCTCTTATTTTCAAGGCCATTGTATTCATTATAAATATAATTTGGCAACCGGCCAAACTTGTTCATGTCATGTTATGCTTTCCTAGTGTTTAAGGTATAAGACGGCAATTCCGCAGCCCATATTTTAAATAATACACACGTGTATTTGGTTGTGATAATCTAAGGTTAGAGCATGTCAGTAGTGTATATAAATATGTAATTGTTGTTACCACATTTCCGTAATTCGTCCTTCGCAGTACGGAGTCCGTTCCCGAACCAACTGTTTTGGTCGGAAACGAGCGCCCGTCAAAATGCTCATTACTTGAACTAGTCTTAAAACCCGTGTCGCTCATAAATATTAAATTCTTGTACTATTTTATTTGTTTGTTATTTTTGGATCTCGTGATCCGTTTTTCTTTGTAACTTTGAATTAAGTGACATTGCAGTCACAACGCTTGTTTGACAGCTGTCATGCCGTGTTATCATGGTACGTCAGGCTGGTCAGGGTCAGATCTGTTCACGTGCGAGTGAACAATATAAGGGTGGTTTATCGTTAAGTGTTTATGTTTGATTCAGTTATTAAATTTCATTTGTTAGTAGATCCTGTTGTTTTCTTGGCTTTGTAGTAATAAGTTAACCTTATGAACCCTGGAAGTTATGTTGATAGCAAAACCTCTAAATCACATTCACAAGAATCCATTACGACCCCGAAATTTTGAATCTTGTCTACATGCTATTTTCCAAGGGTATATAAGAGTTACTTTGGCTTCCGAACGTGTGGCATTTGTGTTTTAGAGTAAAAAAATAGATCACCCGCATGTGATAAGTTTATTAACGTAAGTTAGGCGAAGATAGTACCGCCAAATGTTTGAAAATATAAAGTCATGGAGTTTGCAATAAAGTAAATGTGGAACAAGTTAAGTGTTTGAACTTTGATTAAAATTAGAACAAACTGTTCCAGGCGCCCAATAAAATTAAATTAGCTTTGTGTAGAAAAGCCAAACTCAAAGAATTATTTGACAGGAAGGTTAGACCTTAAAAACTAATTAATACTCTATTAATTGGTTAAAATTTGTAATTGAAGTAAGGTCAGGAAAATTATAACTGAATCAAAGGGTTAAAAATTAAATGGAATAATAAGTAAATTATACTCAGTGATGCTATAGTTTGTGGGAGTAATTTAAAGTAAATGAACTGAGTATGTAAAGGGTTAATGTGTGTATATTTAATATATGTGAGCGCGCGTATCCAGGGCTCCGCCCTTATGTCATTTCCCTATGTCTCAAATATATTATTGTTGTGATGGCAACTCTGGGAGAAATTCGCGAAGTGATTGAACTAGCATCCGCTCGTACGCGAGAACAACTTAGTGAGATGAGAAAGGACATTACCAATGAAATACAGACACAGTTAGCGGCAAATAGTGAAGAAACGCAGACACAGTTAACGGCCATAAATAAACAATCGGCAGAAACGCAGACACAGTTAACGGCCATAAATAAACAATCGGCAGAAACGCAGACACAATTAACGGCTATAAATAAACAATCGGCAGAAACGCAGACACAGTTGGCGGCAAATAATGAAGAAATGCAGAAACAGTTAGCGGCGAATAGTGTAGAAATGCAGACACAGTTAGCGGCGAATAGTGTAGAAATGCAGACACAGTTAGCGGCAAATAGTGTAGAAATGCAGACACAGTTAAACACAAAACTATCCGAAGTTAACGAGAATATAAATCAGAAAATCGCTACACAAAACATTCTGGTTAGTGAACAATTACATAGGCAGTCTGAGAAAAACAATGAAATGTTAAACGCACAAGACGAAAGGAACACTCAAAATCTAGCTGCGCTAACGGTAGAAATCAAAGAGCACACAAAAGAACAGCTAATCCAATTAGCAAAGGACGTTAGCACTAACAATACCAAACAATTAGGAATAATAAAAGGTATCGAAGATTCGTTTAAAAAGGAAATAAAAGGAATGGATGAGACTGTTATGGCAAAACTAGCACAAATCGAGCAAGCGTGTTTGACCAACTCATCTGAGATTAAAGAAGCACACACAAACTTAGAAAAAAGGTTTGAGAAGATCGAACGAGGGACACAGGGTATGCAAGATCAGATAATTACAGTAGATAACAATATCACGGGCTTAGTGACGGAACTCAACAAATTAGAAATACAATCAATTGAGAAATGGAAAAAGTTAGAAATTGACCAGGAAGAAATTAAACAAACATTAGAACAGAACAACATTTCTCTGGGAGAAAGGATAGATAAACTCGAAGATAATCAGGAGGCTAATCAACAGGAAGTCGAAAAACACATTGTTAAATTGAAGGATACTATTAGAAAAGATTGGACCAAGATGAGCGCTGATTCGAAAGATGAACGGCTCGCAGTAAGCAAGAAGCTAGGGGAAAATAACGCGAAAATACAGGCGTTAGAAGAAAATATGAAGTTAAGATTTCAAATTCAAGAGGACCGCATGATAAAATCGGAGTTGCAGTCACTTGGACATAATACGATGTTTGCGACACTAATGGAAAAGGGGAAAGGGGAGAATGCGGAAAGAGAGCACACAATAGACAGCCACGAGCTTGGGCAAAGTCCAAGAACGATAGACACGCAAGCATTCCAGAATTATGAGGGTCGTAGCTCGACGCCTCAAAACACACAACTTCCCACGCAAGTTATACAAGTCATCCGTGGAAACGAATTTAAGCCGAATAAGTTTTTACCAGAGAGCGGAGGGACACCTAAAGCTTTCTTAAGAGAACTGACAGAATATTTTTCGGACCAAAATGTTAGCTCAACGCGACAATTAAGAATGGTTGAAAAATTTTTGGCGGGTTCAGCACTTACCTGGTATCTTGGATTTAAGAACACATTTAAATCAATGGAAGGTTTCCACAAGGCCTTCCTAAGCAAATACTGGAGTGGGTCATATCAACAAAGCTTGCGAATGGACTTATACTCGCGCAAATACCATTCCACGCATCAGACGAAATATGCAGATTTTTTCGCCATGCAACTTGTCAAATTGCAAGATCTTGATAATCCCCCGAGCGAAATGGAGCTAATAACTACGATAGGAAAGCAGATGCCTATTAGCGTTCAGCAATTCTTGGTGGCGGCAAATATTACGACCGTGGTCCAGGCAGAAGAGGTATTAAGGAGGATAGATGAAACCACTAATTACATCAACCCGAGAGAGAAGAGACAGATAGAGTTAGTTAATGCAGTCGAAGTAGTCAAGACACCGAACAAAAACACGAGGTCGCAAGCTACAAACACTGGGGATAATCAAAGACGGCAGAGCACCGAAGAATATGAGCCGAGATCTCAACCGAGATACGAAAATAGGGACAGAAACCATAACAATCAGGAAGAAACTAACCGTTACCGGAACACAAACAATCAGCAGTGGCGAGATAATAGGAGATACCAAACGTCATACAATAGGAATAATAATAATAACGCACCTTATAATCAGGGATGGCGTGGAGGACACTATAATCAACAATACAGGCCCAGGGACAATAGGCGTTACAACCAACAACATAACGCACAGGATAACCAGCGGTTTAACGAGCAATCGGATCCAAGGGGTGATCAGAGAAATTGGAACGAGAGACACGCTGAGTCACAACAGTACCTAGAAGAACTACATAACATACAGGGAAACAATAAGGATAAATGGGAAAGAGCAATAGATTGGCGGAAGAATCCCGACAAACACGAGGAGGAAAACGGAACACATCAAATGTTGGAGGCCATGCATGTAGAAACCCAGAGATATTTGGAGGAGCTGCATGGAGAAGAAGAAAATAGAGCAGCCGACAATAGGAAACAGAAGAATAGCAGGAGAGATTCGCAGGCCGTGTCAGGCAAGGGTCTCGAAATATGGTAAAAAAAAAGTTAATATACGAGAATCGGAGAAGAAGAAGGGAGAAGGAAGAAGATGGCAACGCGGGGGAGAAGAAGGAGATGACATCACGGTAAAATGGAGAAGAGACAGGAGCGGCTTAAGGAAGTTCAACTAGGGGTTACGAATTAAGGTAACAACGCCTACAGAGTCCGAGAGGTGAGCACAGGAAACATGGCAGCGTATAATATTTCAAATTTAAAATTGTATCATCAGAGAGAGCCATACGAACCGAGAAATAATGTTACTGCAGCAAATTAAACATTCGCGTGATAACATACAACAAAAGATACGGGGATACTCTAGTGGTGAATGCGCTCGAAAGACAGCTCTGACGTGTTTACAAATTCAGGCGGAAGTCGTTAATGAGCAATGTTGATGTTTTGAAAGAGTGAGAGGGGAGACGAGTAGCGAGGAAAGAGGCCGGAGGGCATAAGCGTACAGGAATTTCCTAATGAGTTTGGAGCGAGACGGCTACTGAAACAGACAGAGGCGGACAGTCATTATATTTTGAGGGTGACCAGCAACTTCAAATTTGAGCCAGAAAAGTAGGGGATGTGAAATTCGACTTCATTTGAGGTCGAATTTCATCAACTAGGGGTCAGATGAACCCTTATCATTGTGTCCAATAATAATGTTTCATATTATTAAAATCGCTGGAAATGCTAAATACATGATATGCTGGATATTTGAGTAAAATTGATGTAGCAAGTAATCTGGACTTGGTAAGACATGCTACGTGCTGGCTGGAAAACGACCGACAGTTTCACAACCAATGCTATTCTTATATTTCTGAGAAAATCAGATATGACGCTGTGGCGTACGTGACCATCGACAGGCCAAAATGCTGAGTACAAGGCAAGGAGTGAGAGAGAGGAGAATAGTCGTGACGTCAAAATAAGGGCGGGATTTGTAAGGTCAGAACTCCGACGCAAACTTATCTGACCAATAAGAAAACATGACGCCAGAACATAGCGTCAGTGTGTTTTGCGCGGCAATCGGTTATAAAAAGATCTAGCGATCAGTTTGCGTGTTCGACGGCAGATTCGCGACCTATGAGAAAATACAAGATTTTTGAGAGGTCACACATAATTATAGGCCCATTATTTAAAATATTGAGGAGCTATTTTCTCCCACCATTGAAACTTTAGGCTTTCTGTATATATACAAATGTCTGAGATGAACCGGGGCACTCCTAATTATTCTTCGACAGTCATTTTAAGACGTCCTTAAGACGGTATGGTTTTAAAATTCTAGTTGTGTGTCGACAACGAAGTTATAAATTTCATAAATTGTGAGATGGCAATTAGCCATAGAATAGGGAAAGTCCACGATTCTGCATAGGACGATATGAGGAAATAAAATACTCAGAACGCAGATAGAACAGTTTTAAAACTTTAATTTAATTGTGTTTTAACAGCAGCAAGATGACGACCATGGAGAGAAGACAACAAGCTTCATCCTCCATTACCATCAGTGTTATGGGCTAACGGCCTAATGGTGGGAAATGACGAGGCGGAAGGCCTCTGGAAAGCAGTTTAAGTGATGAGTATTAAAAAATTGATTTATTGATTTTGGACGAGGGGAATCGCGAGAGATGTGTGGAACTTTGTACAGATTTTATTTTGTGGTTTAATTTAAATTTTAGGGTTTGATTTCTTAACTGACATGCGTGTAGTAATTTTTGGCATTGCGTGACAATTATGTTGTACAGTAAATTTTGTAACTTAAATGTTGTCCTTATGTATACGTAATTCTTATAGCGAAATGGCCGCTTATAACATAACGTATCAATAAAAAGTGTAGCCATGAATGAGAACCTAGGAACGACAATGATAAATGGACTGAATTAATGATATGTTAAACTAATTACTACGTGGGGGGAAAATTAGTGTTTTAGTTGCTTTGATAACTCGGGCTAAGTCCGATTCCAGTTATTAATTCTTTATTGTCATTTGGACATGTTGTGTGTCATTTATCTGAGGTGTGTGCTGATTCATGCTACGACGAGATCTTCGAGAAAATGCCACGTGTATTTGGGTGTAAGTGATGATAAGGAAAGGTAAAGCCTGTCCTTGACTGCGACATCATTCCGGCAAATTAATTACCGTTGGGGGGTAAGTTTGACCTGGAGATGTATTCTTAAAAATCCCTGAGAGGATGTTTTGAGATAATGTGATATTTTGTTTGTACGCGTTTAACAGTTGGCGATTAGCAAAGGTGCTGTACGCTGGCTATGGGCCAGAATCTATATTTAGCGTGGCACTAATTACTACGTGGGGGAAGAAATCAGCCACTCACTCGGAGATGTCATAACAGGCCCGGCTGTCTCCAGCTCGGTTATGACACGTTATGTTTGCTTTAAAGCCTAATGAGTTAAGCTTATTTTATTTGGTTTAATTTGGGGAGTTGCCATGTTGTCGATCCAAGTTTCTTTTATCATTACTACGACTTATTTGTTCATTGTTTTTAAAACGCCAAATTTTCTGGCGTGAAAATTAAAATTTGTATTTTGTTGTTGTTGGCTCTTATTTTCAAGGCCATTGTATTCATTATAAATATAATTTGGCAACCGGCCAAACTTGATCATGTCATGTTATGCTTTCCTAGTGTTTAAGGTATAAGACGGTAATTCCGCAATCCTTATTTTAAATAATACACACGTGTATTTGGTTGTGGTAATCTAAGGTTAGAGCATGTCAGTAATGTATATAAATATGTAATTGTTGTTCCCACATTTCCGTAATTCGTCCTTCGCAGTACGGAGTCCGTTCCCGAACCAACTGTTTTGGTCGGAAACGAGCGCCCGTCAAAATGCTCATTACTTGAACTAGTCTTAAAACCCGTGTCGCTCATAAATATTAAATTCTTGTACTATTTTATTTGTTTGTTATTTTTGGATCTTGTGATCCGTTTTTCTTTGTTACTTTGAATTAAGTGACATTGCAGTCACAACGCTTGTTTGACAGCTGTCATGCCGTGTTATCATGGTACGTCAGGCTGGTCAGGGTCAGATCTCTTCACGTGCGAGTGAACAATATAAGGGTGGTTTATCGTTAAGTGTTTATGTTTGATTCAGTTATTAAATTTCATTTGTTAGTAGATCCTGTTGTTTTCTTGGCTTTGTAGTAATAAGTTAACCTTATGAACCCTGGAAGTTATGTTGATAGCTAAACCTCTAAATCACATTCACAAGAATCCATTACGACCCCGAAATTTTGAATCTTGTCTACATGCTATTTTCCAAGGGTATAATACATACAAACAAAATAGAAATATACAGACACATAAACAAACAAAAAATAAACAAACACACAAGCAAAAAAAGGAAACACACAAACACACAAACAATAAAGAAACAAACACTCAAACAAACAAGAAAGAAACAAAAAACAAGAACAAATAAGAAACTCGCAACCCCACACACAAATAAAAATGATACAAACACACAAACAAACAAAAAAGAAACAAACAAACAAACAAATAAGAAACAAACAACATACACAAACACGCAAAAAACAAAGACTGAAAGAAACAAACAAAGAAAGAAAGAAAGAAAGAAAGAAAGAAAGAAAGAAAGAAACAAACAAACAAACAGACCACCATAAAACAACCCCGTTGACAAACAAACCACCATAACACAACCACCAAACCATTCCATCCCCTAACCTGTCGAAAGAAAGCTTTCAAGCCTTTTTTTCACCGTTGCCTCATAAACAATTAGACCTAATATTATTGCTTTCAGTCGGTCAACACAATTACTGCAATATGTCAAAAATAACCTGAAGTAAATCACGTGTGAATACGATTTATATAAATAACATAACATTAATAATTGGATACAAATAGTTAAGTGATAGAAGCCATTTTTCGGTTTTGCCTGGTTGTATTACCGAAAGCTTTCCAGACGGTCAACACAAAATGTGCCCAATTACATTAGGTGTGAAAAAAAGTATTTAAGCACCCTAACCTGAAAGTAAGGGACTTCTGCTACTTAGGAAGAAAAACAACCAGCGATGGACGGAGCAAAGACGAATTAAAATGTAGGTTGGCTCAGGCAAGGAAAACATTTCTACAGAAAAGAAATCTGCTGACATCAATATATAAGGTGCGTTCAAAAAGTACTGAGCCGGAGGCTGGAATGCGCAAACCGGTGACAACATCGACTAATCGTGGCGTGTGCAACGAGGTGTGGTTCCGACCAGAGCGTGGAATGTCATAGCCCGTCGCTGGAGGGCACGCGTGCACATCATGTGACGATACAAAGCGATCAGCAGCATGCATCAATCGTCCAACGCTGCCAGTCCCAATGCAAATTGTGACATGGAGGCGTCAACCGAAGAGCAAAGAGGTGTTGTTCGGTTTCTGACAGCGGAAGGAGTTGGGGGAACGGACATCCATCGCCGAATGTCACAAGTGTACGGCGAACACTGTATGCCCCTTGCAAGGGTCAAGGCGTGGCTCAAGCACTTCAGGGAAGGACGGGTGTCATTAGCCGATGATGCCCGGTCTGGGGCACCCCCTGCTTTACCGATGACAACGTCCATCTGGTTGATGCACTCATTACCCAGGACCGCCGAGTGACAGTGAACTCCATAGCCGCCGTGGTCGCTCCACGACAATGCACGACCTCATACGGCCAACACAGTCGCGGCACTCCTGCAGAAATTCAAATGGGAGGTTCGTGGCCACCCTCCATACAGTCGAGACCTCTATCCATGTGATTACGCCATGTTTGGTCCCCTGAAAGGGGCTCTGCGGGGCCAACGATTCACCTCGGACGCCGACGTCCAGCTGTACGTGCGGAACAGGTTCACATCGCAGCCCAGGGAATTTGATGAGTCAGCCATTCACCGCCTCGTGTCACAGTGGGGCAAGTGCCTCAACAGCCAGGGCCAATACTTCTAATATACAGGAATTGGTTTCTATAATTATGCCTCCGACTCGTTACTTTTTGAACGCACCTTAAAGATATAGGTATTAGAAATCTTGATGCCTTTGTCTGGAGATTGACGCTCTGTAGAAGTGAAACTTGGACTGTTGGTGCAGCAGAAAAGAGGAGCACAGAAGCATTTGAAATGTGGTGTTACAGGAGAATGATGAAGTCGGATGGGCAGATAGAGCAACAAATGAAGGGGTATTGAGACGAGTGGGCGAGGAGGGATGTTTGTGGTGACTGCTCATGATGAGACACATACTAGGACACCCAGAAATAGCCAACTTAGCAATGGAAGGGAGGGTCGAGGACAAGAACTGTAAGGGTAGACCAAGGTGGGAATATGTTTAACAGATTGCCTTGCATCTACGATGTGGTAGCTATGTAGAGATAAATGATTAGCACAGGACAGGGTGGCATGTTGCGCTGCATCAAACCAGTCAATAGACTGAAGCCTCAAACAACAACAACAACAACAAGACCACCTGAAATAAATATACTTGAAATATTTGCAACAAAATAACACGCTTTAAAGAACTAAAACGTATCCCCCTCCCCTTATTGTACGTAAAGCGTGTTATTTTGAGGATAATATCTCATGATATATTCCTTTAGGGGGCTTAAATACTTGTTTTCTCGCTTAATGGTATTGATCTTCAGGTTTTAACGTTTTGAGGGTTTTATTGTGAAAGAGTATTCACGTTTAAAGAAATTAACTCACTATTAAAACGAAGGCAGGAATTCTTTGTACTTGGCTTAAATTCCAACATCGTCAAAGAATCCGGGATATCCCTCAGTAATCCGACAGCTAACTAGCACGGTACATGTGAAAGGAAGACGTGCCTGTTTGCTGTGCTGGCAATTAGTGATTGCGGATATAACCTGTGCTATTAAATAACTCCTAATAATCGACATTTCAGTGAGGCATTAGTGGTTCTTCTCCTCTGAGGGTGACCAATATTCCCTAATTATTTCTGACAAAGGTGAATACATGCAGCACTCAGTTTGAGGTTAGGGAGTTGTATGCTTTACTATTGCAGCAGTTCCTGTGCACAGATATACACCAGATATGAGCCTAAAGGGTGAAGAAGGAAGGAAGGCAGGAGGAAGGGAGGAAGGAAGGGAGGGAGGAAGGAAGTGAGGGAGGAAGGAAGGGAGGGAGGAAGGGAGGAGGAGGAAGGAAGGGAGGAGGAGGAAGGAAGGGAGGGTGAAAGGAAGGGAGGAGGAGGAAGGAAGGGAGGGAGGAAGGAAGGGAGGGTGAAAGGAAGGGAGGGACGAAGGAAGGGAGGGTGAAAGGGAGGAGGAGGAAGGGAGGGAGGAAGGAAGGGAGGGAAGAAGGAAGGGAGGGAGGAAGGTAGGGAGGAAAGAAGAAAGGAGGGAAGGAAGGTTGGAGAAGGAAGGAAAGGAGGGAGGGAAGGAAGGGAGGGTGAAAGTAAGGGAAGAGGAGGAAGGAAGGGAGGGAGGAAGGAAGGGAGGGAGGATAGAAGGGAGGAGGGAAGGAAGGGAGGAGGAGGAAGGAAGGGAGGGAGGAACGAAGGAAGGAGGGAAGGAAGGGAGGGTGAAAGGAAGGGAGGAGGAGGAAGGAAGGGAGGGAGGAAGGGAGGGAGGAGGGAAGGAAGGGAGGGTGAAAGGAAGGGAGGAGGAAGGAAGAGAGGGTGAAGGGGAGGAGGAAGGGAGGGAGGGAGGAAGGGAGGAAGGAAGGGAGGGTGAAAGGAAGGGAGGAGGAGGAAGGAAGGGAGGGAGGAAGGAAGGGAGGGAGGAAGGAAGGGAGGGTGAAGGAAGGGAGGAGGAGGAAGGAAGGGAGGGAGGGAGGAAGGAAGGGAGGGTGAAAGGAAGGGAGGGAGGAGGAGGAAGGAAGGGAGGGAGGAAGGAAGGGAGGGTGAAAGGCAGGAAGGAGGAGGAAGGAAGGGAGGGAGGAAGGAAGGGAGGGAGGAAGGAAGGGAGGAGGAGGAAGGAAGGGAGGGTGAAAGGAAGGGTGAGAGGGTGAAGGGGAGGAGGAAGGGAGAAGGAAGGTAGGGAGGAAGGAAGGAAGGGACGGAGAATGGAATGGAGGGAGGAAGGAAGAGAGGAGGAGGAAGGAAGGGAGGAGGAGGAAGGAAGGGAGGGAGGAAGGAAGGGAGCAGGAGGAAGGAAGGGAGAAAGAGGAAGGAAGGGAGGGAGGAAGGGAGGTGAAGGGGAGGAGGAAGGGAGAAGGAAGGAAGGGAGGGAGGAAGGAAGGAAGGGAGGGAGGAAGGAAGGGAGGGTGAAAGGGAGGGAGGAGGAGGAAGGAAGGGAGGAAGGAAGGAAGGAGGGAAGGAAGGGAGGAGGAGGAAGGAAGGGAGGGAGGAAGGAAGGAAGGAGGGAAGGAAGGGATGGTGAAAGAAAGGGAGGAGGAGGAAGGAAGGGAGGGTGAAAGGAAGGGAGGAGGAGGAAGGAAGGGAGGGAGGAAGGAAGGGAGGAGGAGGAAGGAAGGGAGGAAGGAAGGGAGGGAGGAAGGAAGGGAGGGTGAAAGGAAGAGAGGGAGGAAGGAAGGGAGGGTGGAAGGGAGGGAGGAAGGAGGGTGAAAGGAAGGGAGGAGGAGGAAGGTAGGGAGGTAGGAAGGGAGGAGGAGGGAGGAAGGAAGGGAGGAGGAGGATGGAAGGGAGGGGGGAAGGAAAGGAGGAGGAGGAAGGAAGGGAGGAGGAGGGAGGGAGGGAGGGTGAAAGGAAGGGAGGAGGAGGAAGGAAGGGAGGGAGGTAGGAAGGGAGGAGGAGGAAGGAAGGGAGGGAGGAAGGAAGGGAGGAGGAGGAAGGGAGAGTGAAAGGAAGGGAGGAGGTGGAAGGAAGGGATGGAGGAAGGAAGGGTGGGAGGAGGGAAAGGGAGGGAGGAAGGAAGGGAGGGTGAAGGGGAGGAGGAAGGGAGAAGGGAGGTAGGGAGGAAGCAAGGAAGGGACGGTGGATGGAATGGAGGGAGGAAGAAAGAGAGGAGGAGGAAGGATGGGAGGAGGAGGAAGGGAGGGAGGAAGGAAGGGAGGAGGAGGAAGGAAGGGAGAAGGAGGAAGGAAGGGAGGGAGGAAAGAAGGGAGGGTGAAGGGGAGGAGGAAGGGAGAAGGAAGGAAGGGAGGGAGGAAGGAAGGAAGGGAGGGAGGAAGGAAGGGAGGGAGGAAGGAAGGGAGGGAGGAAGGAAGGGAGGGAGGAATGAAAAGAGGAGGAGGAAGGAAGGGAGGAGAGGGATGGAAGGGAGGGAGGAAGGAAGGGAGGAGGAGGAAGGAAGGGAGGGTGAAGGGGAGGAGGAAGGGAGAAGGAAGGAAGGGACGGAGGATGGAATGGAGGGAGGAAGGAAGAGAGGAGGAGGAAGGATGGGAGGATGAGGAAGGGAGGAGGAGGAAGGAAGGGAGGGAGGAAGGAAGGGAGGGAGGAAGGAAGGGAGGAGGAGGAAGGAAGGGAGAAGGAGGAAGGAAGGGAGGGAGGAAGGAAGGGAGGGAGGAAGGAAGGGAGGGTGAAGGGTAGGAGGAAGGGAGAAGGAAGGAAGGGAGGGAGGAAGGAACGGAGGGAGGAAGGAAGGGAGGGAGGAATGAAGAGAGGAGGAGGAAGGAAGGGAGGAGAGGGAAGGAAGGGAGGGAGGAAGGAAGGGAGGGAGGAAGGAAAGGTGGAGGAGGAAGGAAGGGAGGAGGAGGAAGGAAGGGAGGGAGGACGGAAGGGAGGGAGGAAGGAAGGGAGGGTGAAAGGAAGGGAGGAGAAGGAAGGGAGGGAGGGAGGAAGGAAGGGAGGGTGAAAGGAAGGGAGGGAGGAAGAGAGGGTGGAAGGAAGGCGGGAAGCAAGCTTGTAGTTTTACGTGATCGATAATTTTGCGATCATTCGTTACGAGCCCTCCATTTTACGTGGACTCCGAATCACAGGACACGGCATTTTATATCGAAAATCTCACATGTATAGTTTGGGAATCGAACTCGGTCTGTCTTGGTGAGAGGCAAACTGATTGACCGCTGTGCCACCACTTTCCCGGCCTAAACGGTGCCTCATATGGCCGGCGGGCCCATATCATAGATTTATGACATGGCCACTATAAGTGGTAGTGTGTAGCTAAATATGTAGGTTATTTGGTTAGAAACGCTCTATAAATATCCAAAGTTTGCTGCTAGGTGTCAGTGACAGAGACATCTCTGGTAGTCAAAGTTGAACTTGATGGGGAGCGTTCATTTAAAATACCCAGCTATGGCCATCCGCTGCAATTCACATAAAATTATATGTTCACACAACGGATGTAGGTGAAAAATTAGAAATACAACATTCAATACCTCGACCAATCCGATTTGGGCGAAACTTCTGTTGTTTCTTTTATTTCATTTAAGGGGCTTGAATATCGTTGTCATTTCATATACTTGGGTGAGTGTAGAAGTTTAATGGTTAGGGATTATTTTAAGCCAGTGGCAATGTTGCCAATAAAGTAGTAAATCTTAATAACGTAATAATGGTAACTCTAATTCAAATTGTCTGTTTGAAACATTAAAAGAAACCTAGTCTGGAATTACCATTTCATGCGCTCAAAACACTTTGAAAATAAGCTATTTAATTGTGGTCTAAAGTCGAGTATTCGCAGTTACGATCCTCAACTCACTCTTCGTGTCACTCAAGCCATCCATCAGCCTGGTGAGCGTGTTTAATAAGCAATTATTTACAGAGCATAACAGGATTTGATTAGTTTCCTCTGAAAACCGACTGCCGTGGGAATTCCTCCCAAGGGAACACCTAACATTATATGCCGTAATTTTAGCTGTGATTCCAGAGGACTTGGCCCGCTAAGCAAACATTTTGTAAAGCTTGAAACCAGGACGTGGTCTTGCGTGAAGTGTTTGCTAGGGACTTGTTGGGTTAAGGCGGCCAGAATAGTATTTTATTTACATCTTTGAGCTCGGGTTATTCATGTTTGCGTGGCTAAGAAAGTTAACCTAGAGCGTGAATTCGAGTGAGTGGCTCAACGGAGAGAGAGGGTAGCGAGCGGGAAAGAGAGAGACATAGTAAATAAGTTGTGAGAAAATAGGAGAGCAGTAAAAACTGGAAGATAGACAGAAATACGTAGTGATGTATTTTTTTTATTAAACTTTTCTATATCATCCTCTTGAAGCAGAGGTGGGATGTATCCAAAGCGTTGAGGAACGCAGAGCAGATCAAAGGACAATATAGACTACAGTAGTAAAGAATAAAATAAATATGGAGTAAGCGAGAATTTAAAGCTCTTCCTATTACAGACCAGCGTTCTACGCGGAATTTATAACTAGGCCTACTACGCCTATCAGTACAAATTAAGAAATATTATTCAATTGTTCAACATCTATAATTTTCATTCAATGATTTTTATTAGCCTACTTTTCACATTTTGCAAAAATGAGGAAAAAGTAGACATGAGATCGGGCAAATGTGTGTGTGTGTGTGTGTCTGTCTGTCTGTCTGTCCTTCTCTCTGTCAGTTTGTCCTTCTGTCTGTCTGTCTGTCTATCTGTCTGTCTGTCTGGATGTGTGTGTGTGTTCCCCTATCAACTCCTAAATGGCTGCAGCAATCGAAACAAAATTAGGTAGGAGTAAAGATATATCCCTGGATATCTCACGTCCATATTTGAAAATCATATCAGTGCTACCAACTGCTGAATAATCGTAATTGAAATGTGAGCTCCTTGTTGGATATCTTGGAAGGTATGAATGGGAGCTATTTCAAAATTGGCACAAGTATAGATAATAATATTGCAGTTTAATTTCCAGGAGGACATACATGGCAATGTTGCCAAAATGATTATAAGCCTGCTGATAGGTCCACATTTTAAATGCATATAACTTCTAAACTATCAATTGGATTTCAACCAAATTTCGTATGTGCTATGTGTACATAAACAGATATGACAGAGCGCATTCTTAAGAGCCACCAGGGCTGCCAACTGTTAATAAATGGTCTCAATTTTTTTTAATCCAAATACCCATATATCAGAAAGTGTGCAAGCCGTCAGCTTTAAAATATGCACACGTATAGTACCTGACATTCTATATTAATTTGGAGTAACTTATTTACGTCAGTGCTACCAACATGATTCTATGCCTGCTGATAGGTCCAATTTTAAAATGCATATAACTTCTATACTAAATAATGGATTTCATACAAAATTGGCACAAAAATAGATCATACTATTTCAGATTTTTTCTGACCAATACATGCATGACATTGTTGCCAACACGATTTTACGCGCGCTGATAGTTCCAATGTTTAACTGCATGCAACGTCCATGCTATCCATTGGACTTCAACCAAATATTGTATTCTGTACCTTAAGAGATGGAACTAAGAATATATTCAGTCACCAGGGCTGCCAACTGTAGTTCTCTATTAGGCTACATTATGCCAGGTATACAGTATTTCGAAGTAATTAGAAATTTCGATATTACCAACTTCATTTCGTCATTATTCTAGATAGATCTATATAGATTAATCATTGGCATGAATCTTAAATTTTAAGAAAAGTAGGCTCTTTAGTTCGTCACGGAACTTCTTGTTAGCCTACATTTCACATTTTGCAAAATGAGGGAAAAGTAGACTTATGAGATCCATCTGGGCAAATGTGTGTCTGTCTGTCCTTCTGTCTCTCTGGCTGTGTGTGTATGTCCCCCCTATCAACTCATGCACGGCTGCAGCTATCGAAACAAAATTTGGTAAGAGTAAAGATCTATACCTGAATATCTCAATGCTGCATTTGAAAATACTGAAAAACCTGCTGAAAAATCGCAATTGAAATTTGAGCTCCATGTTGGATATCTTGGAAGGTATGCATGGGAGCTATTTCAAAATTAGCACACGTATAGATAATAATATTTTAGTTTAATTTCCAGGAGGCCATATATGACAGTGATGCCAAAATGATTCAAAGTCTGCTGATAGGTCCAATTTTTTTATGCATATAACTTCTCCACTATCAATTGGCACTCAACCAAACTTCGTATGTACTACAGTATGTGTACATAAACAGATATGACTGAGCGTATTCTTAAGAGCCACCAGGGCTGCCAACTTTTAAAAAATGCTCTCAATTTAATTTATCTAAATACCAATATATCAGAAAATATTCAAGCCGAAAGCTTTAAATTATGCACACGTATAGTACCTGACTTTATATATTAATTTGGAGTAACTAATATACGTCAGTGCTACCAACATGATTCTAAGCCTGCTGATACGTCAAATTTTAAATACATGTAAATTCTATACTATCATTTGGATTTTAACCAAATTTCGTATAAGCTGTGTGTACCAAAACATATAATTATGACCATGCGTCTTCTTAAGTGCAACCAGGGATTCCAACCGTTAATAAATGCTGTCTCTATTTTTGTTACCCTGATATCAATTTATCAGGAAGTATACAAGCCAATAGCTCTAAACTTTGCACACGTATAGTACCTGTCATTGTAGATTAATTTGGAGTAACCAATATACGTCAGTGCTGCCAACATGATTCTAAGCCTGCTGATAGGTCCAATTTTAAAATACATGTAACATCTATACTAACTAATGGATTTCATTAAAAATTCGTACATCAATAGACCAGATTATTTCAGATCATTTCTGACCAACACATGCATGACATTGTTGCCAACATGATTTTACGCGCGCTGTTAGATCCAATGCTTAACTGCATATAACGTCCATGTTATCAATTGGACTTCAACCAAATTTTGTATTCTGTACCTTAAGAGATGGAACTAAGAATATATTCAGTCACCAGGGCTGCCAACTGTAGTTCTCTATTAGGCTACTTTATGCTAGGTATACTGCATTTCGAACTAATTAGTAATTTCGATATTACCAACTTAATTTAGTCATTATTCTAGCTAGTTCCATGAATATAAGATGTTAAGGAAAGTACGCTCTTTAGTTCGTCACGGTACTTCTTGTTACATAGACCATATTATGCTGTTTGAAGCCACTTTTCCGTGTTGCCATCGGTCTGTGCATGGAACAGTCTACCGTGTTCCCTGAAGGCCAGCAACAATAATGCCGTTCAGTTCAAGAGGAAGCTGCGGCATTATTTGTTCATGAAGTAGGTTGTTCCTCATAAATTATGCCCCGATTCTTTGTTGTGCTAGTGTTTCCTGTGTATCTCCATTTACAATATTTATGTGACCTCTTCTCTTGTTTTCCTGCCTTATCCTATATAAATTTACCATCCCTCTAATTTATACTGTAAATAATTTATCATTGCTCGATTCTCACTAATTGCCATCTTGTGTACATATGTAAATATAACCCAGTATATATAGTGGGGGCTCTGACGCATCCCGAATGCGAAGTGGGGCTTTGCTCTTTTCAGAGACTCCCTTCAGTGTAATGTAAATATAGTGTAAGGCACTGATGAATAAATATGAAATGATATGAAACAAAAGTTTGGTGCTATTTAGTCGGTCATCACGATTATAACCAAATGAGATGGGTTATTCCCTTATTCTGAAACAAATTACACGAGATAAATAAATACACTTGGATGCCCAGTTTCGATCGTCAAGCGATCATCATCAGATCCATTATAGCCTAAGTGTAATGGATCTGATGATGATCACTACCAACTTGCAGTGCGACTAGAACTTTAGTGAGTGACCTTATGTGGTGGTTTTAAGTAATTTTGCCTTGTAATTACCAAATGTGACACGAGAGATCTTTTTCGAGCTGACATCGTACGATTCGGAATGCCGTGAATATTTTTCACCCTTCAAAATTCCTACTTATTAGGCTGGAATTTAAACCTGCGATCTTGGGACCAAGAGGCGGACACCCAACGAGGAAGCTAGCCTCTAAATGAAACAACAACAACAACAAAAATAACAGTCCCAGTTATGGGTTCAAGTTCTAGTTTTTAGCCTACTTTTCACATTTTCTAATAATTTTGAAGAAAGTATTCAGTTAATTTCAGTAATTTGTAAAAGATCAACACTCCTTTACTGTTACCAGCTTCTGTGGCGTAGTAGGTAGCATGCTGAGCTTCTATGCCCAAGATCGCGGGTTCAAACCCGGCAGAAGTATTCGGATTATTTAAGAGCGTTAAAAATCCCTCATTATGCCTTATCTCGCCGGGGAAGTAAAGCCGGCCGTCCCATGTCATAGATTTATGGCATGAAAAATAACCTTCCACTAACTACACTTCTGGAAGCTAAAATTTGTAGTTTAGATAGATAACACTATATTAGTTCCAACATTTGCCACCAGATACTGACTGCGATGCCATTTAGTAGCCACTTCCGCAGCTAGGTGCCATGGATGGTAGCATTTGGTAGCAAAAGTAGGAACTACTTGAAAATGTAGATCGTCTGCAGTCCTTCTTCCTGAATCACAGAAAACACACACTAACACAGCCATCACAATTAACACCGGTTATCAGACAGATTCTACCCACATCCAAAGTACACGGGACTACATGACCGCGTTGTCGCAGCCCCTAAACTAAGGAACCAACCAACCAGAATCCTTCAGTATGCCTTCCTTCGGTGGGGAAGAAAAGACGACGGGCCCATGTCATATAAAAGAACCTACCACTACAATTGGTAGTGTGTAGCTAAATATGTAGGTTATTTGGGTAGAAACGCTTTATCAAGTTCAAACATTCGCCAGTGAGTGTCAGTGACATCTGGTAGGCAGAGTTGGAACTACTTGAAATTGAACTTCCCCAGTTTCATTCATCTTCATTCATTTCATCACATCCACACGCGACGGTACTTGTAGCTCACCCCATGAGTGTACGCATAGAAGCAGCTACAAACTCTGGCGAGCCGAACATGTCCTCGGACACTCCCGGCACTAAAAGCCATACGCTAAATAAATAATGTTACCAATTGTTTTTCTAATCCATAATGAAATACATTTCAATCGAATGTATTCCCAGATTTGCAATGCAGGCTAATAACGCTCAATTAATAAATATAAGGCGGCATAACATCTCCAAAGTCTCCAATTTCATTGATAATGGCTGTTATAGATCTTAGAGATTTAACTCGTTTTTACCGGACTTATTACTTCCTCTATGCACCTCATGCTCCAAGAATTATATCTATTTGGGAGATAAGAAATTGAACGACGAATAAGAACAACAGTGCTGCTTGTTTTGAAAAATATCACTTGGATGATACATGTGGAAGTCCATTAAATTTACAACAGAATAGAATGCGACATTAAAACAACCGTAGCAAAGCTTTTCTCTTCCAACGCAAAGATCTAGTAGGTGGTGCGGTGGAGAAGATGATCCGATGGCTTGTACTCGTGATGACAGGAACAGAAAATATAACACACGAGCCATACAAGAGCTTAGCTCCCCGGGGTTAGGGAGCAGGCTCTGCGTGCATTAAAGCAGACCTGGATCTCTAGGGTGTTAACGGCCCAGCCATATATATAGTACAGGTTACATTGAATTGCTAAGGTCCCTTGCTTGAAGGAAATGTGATGACCTATGGCCTCCAATGTTGCTTTACAGGAAAAAAACACATCTTGTGTTTCAAGAGTAATTCCTTCTAAAGAAAGAACTTGATTATATTCTCTTTCATGGAATCGGAGATTGAATTTAATCACAATGAGGGGTACTGTATGCAGGGTGATTTTTAGCATATTTTCATTTATGATAAAATAGGCTTATGAGATCACCTTTTGTCCGTGTGTCTGTGTGTGCGTATGTGTGTGATCCGTGTGGGTCCAATCCCCTCCCACCACTAATAAAATATAAACGGCTGGAGCGATTTCATTGAAACTCGGTAAGTTTATAGCACTATTCCGAACGACCCGGACCGTGACCTTTAAATGTTGTTACGTCTCACCAATCCAACATGGCGGCTGTGCGAAATACTTTACCAGCATTCAATATCTCCGAAACTATTACCGATATCACCCTGGAATTTTGTACGGTGATAAAGGGAACTACTAAAAGTTCACCTATGTGACTTTTGAAAACCTGGTAACTACAAAACCAACATGGCGGCCAAGCGAAGTTGCGACTTTAAATAGACGTTTCTCGCGATTTAACCAACCAAACGCAATGAAACTTGGTATAGTATATGTTTATACACATTGTAATGCACCGACATCTAACTTTGTTCAATTGTTTACATAACATCAAGATTGCGGCTGCGCGAAACATTTCACCGGCATTCAATATCTCTGAAACTATTACCGCTATCACCCTAAAATTTTGTACGGAGATCAAGGGCACTACTGGAAGTTCATCTATGGGACTTTTAAAAATCGGTTAACTACAAAACCAGCATGGCGGCCAAGCGAAATTGAAAGTTTGAAATAGACTTTTCTCGCGATTCAATGATCCAAACGCAATGAAACTTGCTTGGTACAGCAAATTTTTATACACATTGTAATGCCCTGGTATCTAATTTAGTTCAATTGTTTACATAACCTCACGATGGCGGCTGTGCGAATTTTAAAATTAAGTTTTTATTTCTTGTGCGGTCGAAGTGAAAGTTTGAATTATGAACTTACGCAATAATGTTCCTTTATTGGTACACGACTCTATGGCCTATACATATAACAATCCAACATGGTGACCATCCGAAATATTTAGACGGTTCTCAATATCTACGAATCAATTACCAAATCAAACTGAAATTGAGTGTGTTGATAGTGGCATTTACCACAAGTAGGATATTTGAAAATAGGCTTTAGTTCTTCACTGAACTACTTGTTTCCACCGTGTACAAACTCTAGGGATTAATCGCAGAGAGGTTACGGAACAAAATGGTCTAATGAACGTATGTCCGGAAATGCATAGTGTCCATGCTAGCGACTATGTATTCAATCATACCTTGTTATGGAGACTACAGTCCAATACGCGCTGCACCATGCGGCCACTGTTACAGTATGCGTTGTTTCCTCCCAGAGGGTGGTACATGTCTTCATACGTCATGCCCTGCCATAGTCATTGTTACCGTTGTGTCCGAGTCACTTATCGTGCTGACTTACCTGGTAGTGGATGTGTTCAGTTAGAGCGTTGTACACAATGGTTCTTGCGGGTGACTTTGCCCTCCCATGCTGGAAGACGTACCATTGATGATTCGCAGGGTTATGTGGCTGCTACATGATGTTGATCCATCCCACTTCGCCGTTAACGTCCGGGCATATCTCAATTGTGTCTTCCCTGGTGGATGGATCGGACTCGGAGGTCCAGTTGCATGGCCTGACGATCACCAGATGTCAACCCGTGCGATTTCTGGTTATTGGGCCATCTCTAAAGTGTTGTGTATGCAGAGCCCATTCCAGATGTAGAGACACTGGAGCAGCGTATTCATGCTGCCTTTGATACTGTTCGGATGCAGCCTGGCTGATGTGAACGTGTGTGACAGAACATGCTATGGCGAGTACACGCATGCGTGAAGGCACATATAAACCATTTTCAAGACACTGTGGCTGCATGGTACAGCGCGTATTAGACCGCCGTCTCTGTAACAAAGGATGATCGAATATATGATCCGGGATAAACAATCAATGCATTTCCAGACATACGTTCATTAGACCTTTTTTTTTGTTCCATATCCTCTCCTCGATGAATTCCTCGAGTTTGTACACGGAGGAAAAAATCACCCTGTATATAAGATGGATCACCTAAGGCTAGAGTGGTCAACCAGCGACACGCATACATTCACCATATCGTTCCTTAAGAATTAATACCATGTGTCTGCCATTGCTCTTCTTTTCCAGTAGTTTCTTTATGATTGGTGCAGCAGAAAAGAGGAGAATTGAAGGATTTGAAATGTGGTATTACGGGAGAATGATGAAGATCAGATGGTTAGATAGGGTTACAAACGAAGAGAGGAGAGATGTTTCTGGCGACTGCTAATGAAGAGAAGAGATACGTTGGTAGGACACATACTAAGACAACCAGGAATAGCAAGCTTAGTTATGGAAGGAAGGGTCGAGGACAAGAACTGTAGGGGTAGACCAAGGCTAGAATATGTTAAACAGATTGCCTCGGACGTAGGGTGTGGTAGCTATGTAGAGATGAAACGATTAGCTCAGGACAGGGAGGCATGGAAAGCTGCATCAAACCAGGCAAAAGACTGAAGGCTCAAACAACACGCCTCCTAGCCGTGTGTGGATGAGCCGTCCAACAGAATAATATTCACGAAGGTTCATATTCCTAAAGGAAAATGAACCTTAATTATACGTATTTACATACATGGGTCGCTTTCTATATTTAAAATAGTTTACCTCTATGTTTCAATTCAGAATACGCAAGCAAAGGGCTGTTCTATTCTTATTTAAAGTCACTTTATCTTTAATTTTCTTGCAGGGTGAATATTTTCTCTGTGACTCTTGAAAGACAAGGGGTAGTGAGATGATATAGACTCTACTGACTAGTGTCTAAAATCTGTTCCAAAGCTGTTAATCTCTCTCAGAGAAGGTGCTACTGGAAGACAAAGAGACTTTCTGATCACTCGACGAGCGCGTGTCGGGCTCCATTGTCTTTGGAGCTAACAATCGCTTTTCTTTGCGACACGCAGGAGGCTTAGTCTACCCTTTTGCTTTCGGGACAGCTTCTTCAGCATTTTCCCGCGCTTGTCTTCTAACACCTTTACTTCATACTGGAGCAAGTATAGTATATGCTTCGGTGGCGTAGTTGGTAGCATGCTGATCTGCTGTGCCCAAGATAGCGGGTTCAAACCCAGACGAAGTCGTCGGAATTTTTAAGAGCGTTAAAAATCCTTCATTATGCCTTCTTTCGGAGGGGAAGAAAAGCCGGGATGCCTTCCTTCGGAGGGGAAGTAAAGCCGGCAATCCCATGTCGTAGATTTATGGCATGTGAAAGATCCTTTCACAGACTAAACTTGTGTAAAGCTAAATTGTTAGGTTAGATTTCGGCAGAATGGTCAATCAAAGTTCCAACGTTCACCACTATGTATCATTGATATCTGGTAGCGAAATTTGGAACTACTTGAATTTGAGCGGAACTTGTAGCTCACCCTAAGGGTGTCCTCTGGAAGCAGCTACAGACTCAGGCAAGCCGAACATGTCCTCGGACACTCCCGGCACTAAAAGCCATACGATAAATAAATAAGTAAATAAATTATCCTTCTAACGATATTGAATCCTATTTTTTCCCCTCGATGTGACAACAGACTAGTACGAGGGGAAATTAATAGTGCTCAGTATCGTTTACGGGATATGCTTCAGTGCATTGGTAGCATACGGGCTAGAGGCAGAGAAATATCGACCTTCCTGATAACACGCGTTAGTTGGGTTGCAGAAAACGATATTGGAAGGGGCTGCTGAATCACCTGGTATATTCGTTTCTTGTAGCATGATGTTACTTTTTAGCTGACATTTCGGTGCGAATGAATTGACCTGTTACTTCTTTGTTGTTGTTGTTGTTGTTGATTTAGGAGCTTTGAGACATTGTGGCCATGTAGCCCCGTGTACTTGGATGTGGGTGAAATTTGTCTGATAACCTCTGCTATTGTGATGGCTGTATTATTGTGTGTATTTACAACTCAGGTGAGGATTGGGAAGGAGGCGGTAAAAACCACCCATCATTTGCTTTGTGAAATAGTGGGAAACCACGGAAAATCACTTGCAATATGGCTGAAGTGGGAACCTCTACTTAGCTTTGCCTCACGAGTCTGAGTGTACCCCGTTCCAGCCCTCTGACCAGGATTAAATTTCTTGCCAGAGCCGGGAATCGAACCCAGACCTCCGGGGTGACAGCCCAGCATGCTAGCCGCTACACCACGAGACGGTCTTGAGTGTTTTAGGGGCTTTGCAACGTAAAAGTACGTAAATGTGCATGGGATATGTATGATAACCTGTGTCATTGTAATGAATGTAGTAGTGTGTGTGTATTTATAATCGGGGCTAGAAACTCGGGTAGGAGGCAGCCGTGACCATAATTTATCCACTACCTCATCATTGACTAGATTAGAGATGGTGAAACACACACGAATACAGTCATCACAATAACAGAGCGTATCATTATAAATTACACACACACAGCCAAGTACACGATGTCCAAGCCCCGCAAATGAATCAACAACAGAAGAACCTATTTGGATGATGATGAATAATGTTCTTGTAATAGACTAATTCATTTGTTGTTGCAGGGGATTGATACCGCAACAGTCAAGTTCTCACCGGGGCGAGATTTTCGAGGTGATAAGTTACGTCCATTGGTTCGGGATTCCTCGTGAAAAGGAGGTCCTTTGTCTAATGACCGCTATGTCATGAAAACTACAAACATGCTTATTATCCTGTTAATATATGGGCATCAATCCTTATGGTGTCTGACGGCTTCAATTGCGTCGTCGGTAGAATACTGAACTGTTATGCCCAAGATCACGGGTTCAAACCCGAAACCGTCAGATTTTTAAGAGCATTAAAATCCTTCAGTATGCCTTCCTTCAGAGGGGAAGTAAAGAAGCGGGCCCATGTCATAGATTTGTGGCATGTAAAAGAACATACCACTACAATTGGTAGTGTGTAGCTAAATTTGCAGGTCATTTGGTTTAGAAACGCTCTATCAAGTTCCAACGTTCGCCGCAGTGTGACAGTGACTTCTGGTAGCCAAAGTTAGAACTACAGCGTCAGCCGGTGGTTGACACGCTCCACTGACATATATCGTTAGTTCACACATGTCTTGTCATTCATATGGACGTGTATCTGCAAAGTTTAGACGTTAGTGTTGCACGTTTAGTGACTATAGTGATTGTTGGTTATGCCTAGACACCAATTGACATTGCGCGAACGTGTGTATATCCATAATTCATACATGAAAAGCAGAAAATCTTGTTCTGAAACGAGACGAAAATTTCGAATCAAGTTTCCAGAAAGACCTGTGCCTAATGCCAGTACAATTAGGAGACTCGCTAAACGATTCAAGGAAACAGGCTCCATAAATAATAAAAGAGTTGACAGATATGCTTTCATTAGAATATGTCAGGTGTGTGTTACAGGGGTGGGAGGACATTTTCAGCATCGCCAATGAGCAATGTAAGTACACATTATTGAAACATTTTGGTAAAAGTGTGAAATTTCGCGCCACTACCGGCAGAATCGGATAAGCGCGCCCGCAATCTGCGCCAGTCACAGCCAGCTTAGCTTGCCGTGTTTATCGGGGCGCACATAGATAATGACCCTACACTTGAAATTGAACTTTCCTTCATCTTCATTCATTTCATCTCTCATTATCTCCTCTCGTGAGATTGGCGATAGGAAGGTGATGATGATAATTGCCGTTTTAAGGGGCCTAACATCAGGGTTATCGACCCCTAATAGTCTGGGTGATAGCGAAAATGACAATGAAGTGGAAACCATAACGAAAATCAAGCTGAACTGAAAATACTTACAAAATGGAACTCAGATTAAAATGACTCAAAAAATGTAGAGTGGGAATGCTTACAAAAGGTAAAGGTAATTTAGAAGAAAAATACTCATAAGAGGAATTTAAATTGAAAAATACTCACAGAATGTAGTTTAGGTTCAAATTACTTACAAAATGCAATGCAGATTTGAAATACTCAACAAAATGCGATTGAAATTCAAAATATTTACAAAATGCAATTGAAATTGAAAATACGTACAAAATTCAATTGAGGTTCATAATACTTACAAAATGCAATTGGAATTGAAAATACGCAATGCAAGTGAGATTGAAAAAGGCCGGTTCAGATTCAAAATACCCACAAAGTGCAATTGAAATTCAAAATACTTACAAAATGCACTTGAATTTGAAAATGCTTACAAAATGTATGGTAGATTCAACATACTCACAACATGTGGAAGCCCGCGATTCAAAATACTGTAGGCTACTTACAA
Source organism: Meconema thalassinum (assembly GCA_946902985.2). Taxonomy (NCBI): domain Eukaryota; kingdom Metazoa; phylum Arthropoda; class Insecta; order Orthoptera; family Tettigoniidae; genus Meconema; species Meconema thalassinum. Next base: position 2,791,381 of record CAMPQE020000003.1, on the reverse strand, counting down.
AATGCAATTGAGAATGAAAATACTTACAAAGTGCAATGTAGATTGAAAAAACTTAACAAACGTGGTTGAGTTAAAGAAACTCACAAAATGTAATGTAGAGGCACCGGGAGCCAATTCATAAAAACTGGGCGGGAATCTTAAAGAGAAAAGGAACCATAATGAAAAGAAGGCTGATCCCACGAAGAATGAGGGATCAGGAAAGATGAGAGAAGGGCCAATGAAGGCGGGAAAGGAAAAGACTCCCGAGGCCTCGGATACTCTAATACTGTCGGGGTCGGTAGAGAACAAGAGTTGATCTAGATAGGTCGACAGGAAAGAAGACAGAGAGGAGCCCGGCACAAGTATGTGGATGCAATGCTGGACTCAGCTGGGGTCCCGTGGTCGCCAACCCACGTCCCACTAGATGTGAGCCCCTGGGGGAGTGACAGGAAGGGCATCCGGCCGTAGAATCCATCAGCCACGTGGAATTTCATCGCATATCATCCCCGAACCCGTTGGAAACGGGATTAATAAGGAGTAGACGTAGATAGATATAATCCTTGTTCTGTCTAAACTCTTCGAGGTACAATCTGATACCCTCGCTCTGTTCCACACTTGGTCGCAATTTCTTACCCTCATCCCACTTAGGAGGCCGTCTAATTGGTGTCCTGCCGGCCCAAATAGTTCACATCACAGGCATTCCTCACCCAAGATCAAACTGATGGAGGAATTCGAATGGCGGGAGGGCGATGGAAGGGAGACAGACGCTGACTGGGTGAATGATGACGTCAGTCTGGCAGAAGGCAGGAGAAGTGAAAGGGTTTTGTAATAACCTTCATTGACCGCCAGGGAGGACTGGCCAACCATTCATTCTTCACATTCTTCTATAAGCCTTCGTCCATTCTTTAGCTTTTAACAAAGCTTAGGCTTGCCCTCTGGCTGTGTGATTAATGTACTAGGAATTTATATAATTGAGACGTCCAGTTGCAAAACTCGTTTAATCCACTTGTGAATAAGGATCATGTCGTAAAATTATGTATTGCTTCGGATGTAGGGTGTGGTAGCTATGTAGAGATGAAACGTTTAGCTCAGGACAGGGAGGCGTGGAGTGCTGCATCAAACCAGTGTGGAGAATGAGTGAAAAAGAGCACAGGGAAACACACAGCTTGCTAACATAACGCCGTCTTATTTAACTCCAAAGCACTTATGTACAGATATGAACACTTTACACTCTATACACAAAGTACAACACACACAAAGATATGTCAGTCCTTCACATCCTCCCCACCCTGGTCGACCTCTAGAGGTATGACCAGATGAATTGGACGCGTTATCCGGTTCCTGTCTGGCGTGCGAAGGATGACGGTCCTGAGTATTCCGTCTCGTCCAGGTCGTAGTTCCTCGATTACGCCTCTGCCCCATACGTGGCGAGGACGGTTGTCTTCTTGCAGCAGGACCAGGTCACCTACCCGGAAGTTCGGGGTTTTGCCGCATGTCTGTCGTACGTGGTGATGGTTGCGTAGTTCCAGAAGATATTCCTTCATCCAGCGTTTCCGGAAATCTTCTGCCGCTTGTTGCTGGAGCCTGTATTCCCTTTTCAAGTCCTTCTTAATAGCAGGCTCAGGTCCTGTAGGGATTGTCGTCAGCTTGTCGCCGTGGATGAAATGGCTTGGAGTCAAGGCTGTAGTTCCTTCATCCTGAAGGAGAGGACGGGAATTTATGGCGGCTTCAATGCTAACGAGAATGGTGTACAGGGTTTCCTCATTCACTTAGAATTGCTGAGTTTTAATTCACCGGCCGTGAAAGCCAATATACCAAAAGGATGTAACTTTTGCGAACGGTGTTATCGTGGCGGACGTATAGTGGGCCCGCAAAATCGAGTCCTGTTACAGTGAACGGTCTGGAGTATCGTACACGATCGGTCGGTAATGGAGCTTCGTTCTCCTGTCCAGGAGGATTTCGTGATAACTTACAAGGCAGACACGAATTCAATACCTTCCTAATGCTTTGCCTTGCTCGTAGAATCCAGAATTGACTTCGCAGCTCGGAGAGCACAATCCGTGATCCCAAGTGGTGCAGTCTGATATGGGTATGGCGGATTAGAAGACAAGTGAAGGGATGTCCGCCGTCTAAAAGTATTGGGTGTTTTTCGTCATACGACATCGTTGTGAAGTGGAGGCGGCCACCAAGGCGGATCAATGTGTCTTGCAGGAACGGTTGAAAAGAGGCGATCTTCGATGTTTTGGGGATGGGCGTGTTGTGCAACAAAGCTTCGTATTCTGTTCCGAAGGTCTCTCATTGTACAGAAGCTATCAAATATCGCCGACTTGCTTCGAGTTCCAACACTGTCAAGTCACCAGTTTGCTTATCCGCTGACCGAAGGTTCTTAATGAACCGGAGGATCCAAGCTGTAGTCCGAAGTAATTTGTTGTAGGTGCTGAATCTTGCGAAGTCACAGAGTGCTTTATGTGTGGTAACAACAAGGGCCTGACAGGGTTTCTTCTTAGCCTCTGGAAGTGTTAGATGTTCGATGCTGTATTTGGGAGGCCAACTTCTTGGAGGATCCCTCTACCAGGCCGGCCCGTGCCACAAAATATCTGCTGATTTTAGATCTTCAGCTTGTAGTCCTCGTGATAAAAGATCTGTAGGGTTATCCGTTCCTGGACAATGGAACCATTGTGATGGTGAAGTGCAGCCGGTGATTTCTGTAACACGATTGCAGATGAAAGTTTTTCAGCGGTTCGGGTCGTTTTGTATCCAGCCTAGAGTGATAGCTGAATCTGTCCACAGCATTGCTTTACTGATGTCACTGGGTGTAGCACGGCAGAAGTAACGAATAAGTCTTGTGCCCACGAGTGCAGCGAGTAATTCCAAACGTGGTAGCGTGACCTTCTTTATAGGGGCCAGTCTAGCTTTGCTACATACTAACTGAACGGTAGTGGTATCGTGAGCGTGTGATCGAAGGTATACAGCAGCACCATATGCCCGTTCGGAAGCGTCACAGAATACGTGTAGAGAATAGTTGTCCAAGTCTTTGTTGAGAGCACCTATCCATCGTGGGGTGTGAATGTCCGACACGTATTGAAGATTGGAACACCAAACTAACCACTCGTGCCCAATATTAGAAGGTAAAGTCTCGTGCCATGATATACCTCTGGTCCACGTTTCTTGAAACAACATCTTTCCAATTATTGTCACCAGAGAGGACAGTCCGAGAGGATCGTATAGTCATGATGTTATCTGAAGAACGTGGCGTTTTGTGGCAGTGTTATCTGGAGACATCTTGTAGTCATCGATAACTGAAAGATGCAGTGTGTCATGGCCCGTGTTCCAGTTGATTCCCAAGATCTGTGTAACCTCTTGAATGGGTAGATTTTGATTTTGCCACTCGTTTTGCAGTGTGATTGAATTCGTGGCCCACTTCGACATAGGCATGTTGATAATACTCATCAAATCCGTGAGCTGAGAGTATATTGTTTGGAGTTCCTCAACGTCGTTAGTAGATGCTGCAAAATCGTCCATGTACATGTGCTGGTCCACGAGGCTAGCTGCAACTGCGTAGTCATCAATGTGCCTCGTAGCCAATTCTCGCAGGGTAGCTGACAAGAGGAAAGGGATACTGGTTAGTCCGAAAGGTAATCGGGTGAAGCGGTAGGTGACCACTTCGTCGGTGACGTGGTATTGGCCGTTTTCGTCCTTGATTACTCGAAACCAAAAGAACCGTGTTAGATCCCTGTCGCTGGAGTCAAGTGAGAGCTGCAGAAAGGCTTGCTTTATATCTCCAAGAATAGCATATTGGTACAATCTAAACCGAAGCAGGATACTCATTACGTCGGGGAAAAGATTAGGTCCGATTTCGAGGACGTCATTCAGCGATAGAGATCCATTTTCATGAGACGAAGCGTCGAATACAACGCGCCACTTAGTTACGTTCTGTTTCGTCTTCTTGACTGCATGATGTGGTAGATAGTACACAGAAGTTGCTCGGTTGTCTGGGTTCAACATATCTACTTGGCCTTGGATGATGTAGTCGAGCATTCTTTCGTTGTACATGGCATTATAGTCTCTATTTCGTAGCAGTTTCTTCGTCAAGGCTTGGAATCGTCTCTCAGCGTTAGTGCGGTTATCCGATGCAAATTCCTGGTTTTTCTTTGGCAAAAAAAAAACTCTCCGTACATCTTGAATGCAGTGAGATTCATGAAAGTTTTTGAGGATATCGAGATCCTTGGAGCTCATCGTGTGGGATCTTGATTCTTCTTCCTTGATTCCAATTGCTTCAAGGTTCCAGAAGTTACGGACTTGGTGCTCGAGAAGTGAAGGGTCATCCTGCAGTGTTATTTTGTTAACGGTTAGCTGGTTGACGGTGACTCCGGATCTATTGCCACTGAGTACCCATCCGAAAAGTGAAGGAATGAGTACCAAAGACGGAGATATGCGAACAGGTTGTGTGTCCTTGATCAACGTCCAGTAGTGATCTCCTGCAACTAGAAGTTCAATTGGGAGATCGTGTAAGTCATCCTTAGGGTCAGCTAGTATTAACTTGCGTACAGACTTCAGGGAAGAGACGTCTTGTGGCACTGTAGGGTGCATTGAGTAAGTGTTTGCACTTTCGAGTGCGGTGATGCCTATTGACGCGTTTGTCTGGGTGCCCTGTAACTGGAAACTAACCAGACGACGCTTTTGGGGGATAGTTGTGTCAGATTCGAACGCTGCTATAGATATGTCTCGTTCCGTGACAGTAGGAAGCTTCAATATGTCTACAAGAGACTTGCTTATGAATGTAGACTGGCTGTCTCCATCGAAGATGCAACGAGTCGTTTTACTTAAGCCAGTTGGTCCAACAATTCGAATACGCGCAGTTTGTAAGTGAGTATAGTCAGGAGTCTGAGAGTGGATTTTGTTGACTGAAGTGGAGGTTACATCATTGCTTGAGCAAATGGAGTAGTGATGGGACTGCTTACATTTTGAACAAGATGCTCTCCCCCGTCTACTGCAATTCTTCGAATTATGCCCTCGATTCAGGCAGAGGAAACAGCGATTATTCATCTTTAGCTTCTCAATTCGGTCATGAACAGTTTTTACCTTCCTACAAACTTGCGTCCAGTGGCCTCGTTGGTCGCAAAATGCACAGAATGGTTCTGTTTGCTTCGTTGTTTGCAGCAATGGTTTTTTAAACTTAGCGTTTAATTGAAATGCGGCTGTCGTGGGGACGAGACTGGTTGGAAGCACTGGGTCACCTCTGATCTTCTGGGCGACTAGCGCTCCATCGACTTCTTCACCAAGAAATTCCATCAGTTTCAGAATGTCACCTTCCGATATATTATTCCGTTTGGTGTGTATTATCCAGCGTCTACAGATATCGTCAGGGAAGGTTCGGAGTATCTTGGGAGCAAGTACCCGCGCATAAGCGTTTACATCTTCGCCTAGGGCCTGTAATGCCTGGATACGGCGGTTGCATTCAATGTATGTCGTGTTTAGAGATTCCGGACAAACAGTGTTGATAGGTCGGATATATTCTAGATAATCGATATGCGCCTGTATTATCCGATTCCGATCTCCGTATTTGGCCTTTAAAATTTTCTTAGTGTCCTCGTAGGTAGAAGCAGTCACGGCAATTCCGTCAACCAGATGTTTCGGTTCACCTTCGAGATATCCGCGTAAAAAGACATGTTTATTTATTGTCGATAGTGACTTGTCTTTATCAATGGATGCTTCAAACTGTTCCCAAAATCTCATCCAGCTTTCGATATTGCCGGAGAATGGTTCCAGTTTCACTGGCGGTAATTTAACAGAATGGGTGAACGTTGAAATAGGAGTGATGGGACTCTCGTTTATGGTCATGTTTGAGGTAGCAGAAGAAAGTTTAATTTCTGCCCCTCGTGTGGCTTTCTGTAAACCACGTTTTGCTTTATCTATGTATTCTTCGCAACTTTGAATATCGGTGTTGTATTCTGTGTCTGGAAGAAGATCGTGAATTGAGTCATCTAATTGGATTAGTCTAGTTAATGTTTCCTGAAGTCGGTCTCCATAATACTTTTAGTCTTCAATACTTGTGTTTTCAGTAAAACTTTCAATAGTGTTTAGAAACCGTGTCGCATTGTTTCTCTCTCTTGTTCGATTTCTTTTCAATTTGTGTAGTCGAGCTGCAAGGTCCTCTTGGGTTGCCATAATGAGGGGGCAATAAATCTTAGGATTAGCTGACAGTCAGGTAGCCTCCCGTCTTGGAGTGTAGGAACGTTTTTCAGTGTAGATATTAGTTTATTTGGCAGAGTGCGTGTTTAGTCAAGACTCCAAAGTTGGCTAACAGAATGCGCTAGTGGGGTAGTTGAACGTGACAATTTTATAGTTCGGGAAGTAACTGACAGGTGCGCATGCGCTGTGCAGAGGTGCATGCCGTTCCAATGATTGCAGATATATCACGCTACTAGATATGTCAGTACTGTACAATTATTGGTATTTCTTGAAGTAATTAAAGTAGATCTCATGCAGGTTATAATCACGTGTACTGGAAAATACTCGGATGAAAGATATTTCTGGTGGCGTTGAGCGAGGATAAGTGGTGTCCTTTTCTCGCTGACGAATAGAAATTGCAGGGTGCAAGCTTAATTGTTTACAATACGGAGTTCCCTGTTGCTCCGATAGATGGCGGATGCGTCACTTCTGGGATCGCATTTAATGAAATTAGCCTATCTGTAGGTTTCAAAAGTATTTCCCAGCTGATGTAGAGCATGCATTACTAAAGGATGTCAATTTGTGATGGTTTGAGTTATCTGAAGTGGATTAGTTGGCAATGAGAACTCTTGTAGCGTCTTGTCGTTGATTGCGTGGCGTGCTTTAAGCTGAAATGTGATGTCTTCTCGGTAGTGTATAATGTTCTCGGCGTCGAGTGTCCTTCCGTAGTGTAGAAGGCGACAAAGAAGCATTAGCACTGTTCACTAACACTAGTAAATACACGTGTCACTGGTTTTGTACGAGTTTTCGGCACCATAATGTGGAGAATGAGTGAAAAGGAGCACAGGGAAACGCACAGCTTGCTAACATAACGCCGTCTTATTTAACTCCAAAGAACGTATGTACAGATATGAACACTTTTCACTATATACACAAAGTACAACACACACAAATATATGTCAGTCCTTCACACCAGTCAAAAGACTGAAGACTCAAACAACAACAACAATTATTTTCTTCTTCTTCTTTCCGATGAGGCCTGCTAGGGACCACGTGCCAATTTCAATTCTTCACACTTTGTTGTTTTCTCTTCCGTTCCCTCCAGTACTCCTTCATCCGTTCACTATGCTGCTTCTTTCTGTCCTCGGACCACTTCGCTCCAGGTTTCTTTGGCAATCTTCCTTGGAATCCTTTCATACTTAATACCCTTTTTCTAAAGATCTCTCTGTTCACCGTTTCTTCTTCACTTATATTATTTCCTTCTAAATCTTTCTTTACTTCTTGAATCCAGCTAGTTGTTGCCCTTTTCTCCCAAAGGTACTTGAATATCCTTTTTGTTAATCTGGAATCATCCATTCTGTAAATATGTCCAAAAAATTGCAATCTCCTTTTTCTTATCGTTTCTGTTATATTTTCTATGTTCCTGTATATTTCATCATTAGATCTTAATTTCCATACTTCTGCTGTTTTCACTGGGCCTAAAATTTTCCTCATGATTCTCCTTACTAGTACTTCAAGTTTATCTAATCTATAGTTTAGTACCAGACATTCACTTGCGTATAGGCATTCCGGTTTCACCACTGTAGTGTAGTGCCTTATTTTAAGATTTTTAGATTAGCACTTTTTGTTATAAAAATTCTTAGTGATACCATATGCTCTTTTCATCTTGTGTACCCTTTCTTCTACCGAAGATTTTTCTAAACCATTTTCTTGAATTATTTCTCCCAGATATTTGAATTTCTTTACTTTTTCCACTGGGCCATTATCTGTTGCCAAATATTTTGAATCGTTCTTGATGTTTGTAACAAATTTAGTTTTTTCTGCGGAGATTCTCAACCCTGGTTTGGTTGGATATTTCCTCCAAGAGATTGATTTGTGTTGTTGCACTTGTTAGGTTTTCTGACAATATAGCAAAATCGTCTGCAAATGCTAGGCAACTTATTTCAATGCCTTTGTTTCTTCTCCCCAAAGTTACTGGCGAAATGTTATGTTCTTTTAGCTTTAAATTCCAAATTCTTACAATTTTCTCTAAAACACAGTTGAACAGAGGGGGTGATAAACCATCACCCTACCGTACACCTGTATTTATCTTAATAGATTTTGATATCTCACCCATAAATTTTACTTTTGAAATCGTGTCAGTAAGGGTTTCACGTATTAGGTTTGCCAATTTAGTTTTCACTCCAAATTCACGAATTGTTTTATCTATGGTTTCTCTATCAACCGAGTCAAAGGCCTTTTTAAAATCTACAAAAGTCACAACTATGTCCTTTGAATTCAGTATCCTATGGCGAATTATGGATTTTAAGTTAAATATTTGTTCTGAACAAGATCTACCTTTTCGAAATCCAGCTTGATACTCGCCCAGTTGCTTGTCAAGTGATGTTTCTACTCTATTCAGCAATATTTTTGAAAATACCTTGTATGCAATTTGAAGAAGAGATATCAACGTTTCCTTCGTCCCCTTTTTTATGCAATGGGTGTATTAGAGCCACTTTCCATTCCTCTGGAATCCTCTCTGTTCTCCAAATATCTTCAAAGATTAACTGCAGCTCTTCAATGATTTTTGATTGAGACCATTTCAAAAGTTCAGCCGTTAGAGTCCTCTTCGCTAGCTTTATTATTTTTTAGATTGTTAATTGCTTCTTTAATTTCTTCAGCATTGGGTGGTATATCTTCTTCCAGATGTTCTGTTGCTTGTGAGAATTCCAACTTATGATCTGGTTCAGGACAGTTTAAAAGTTGATCAAAGTGCTTCGCAAGTATTTCACAGTTCTCAACATTGCTTAAGCCAAGTCTACCATTTTCATCTTTAAAGCATATGCTAGGCGCTTGATACCCCCTTAATTGACTCTTAAAAGTCTGATAGAAGTTTCGAGAGTTATTTTTAACAAAGCTGTCTTGCAGGTCAGTATGTTGTGATTTTTCGAATGATCTTTTAACTCCCCTTATTATTCTGGCAGTGTCTTTCCTTTGCTGTTTGAATTGGTCATAATGTTCCGTCCTTCCAGAGCATTTCCACTTTTTCCATTGTTTTGTTCTCTCTTGTAACGTATCTTCACATATTTGATTCCACCAAGGTTTCTTCTTAGGTTTGGCTAGCCCAAACGTCTTTTGAGCTGCGTTGGTTATTTCTTTAGATAAATCTTGCCACTTCCCATGATGAGTTACTTTTATTTCTTCCTGAAATTTTTCCAATGTTTCTTGTGAAATTTGAAGTCTATTTGTGTTATATTTATTTACTCTTTCCCCTCTTCTGTGGTTTCTGTTGGGTAAGAATTTGAGTTTAATTTTAGACAAATTGTGATCAGAGTCAAATTATCTGCTTCTTATAACCTTGACATTCATAATTTCTTTCATGTTTCTTTTGGATGTAGCTACATGATCCAGTTGAAATTCACCTAGTATTGGATTATTTAATTATTTCATTTTATTTTATTCTATTTTATTTTATTTTACTTTATTTTATTTTGTTTTATTTTGTTTTCTTTAATTTATTTTAATTTAATTTAATTTAATTTTGTTTTGTTTATTTTGTTTTGGTTTGTTTGATTTTGTTTATTTTATTTTATTTTGTTTTGTTTTATTTTGATTTTCCAGAAAACAAACGCAAAACCAAAAACAAAAGACACGAAGCAAAAAAGCCAAATTCAAAAAAGCAAAAGCAGAAAACAAACACAAAACCAAAAGCACAAAGCAAAAATAAAAAAAGTAGAAAACAACAAACACAAAAGATACGTGAGGCAAAGTCCAGAGAAACGTTTGTCATGAAAATGATTCTTATTCACAAGTGGATTAAACGGGTTTTGCAACTGGATGACTCAAATGTTCTCCAATTCAAATATAGACGTTCAATTTTAAATTTATTGTAGAATGTAATTTATAAATACGAGGTTAGCCTTCCTGGGTGGATCAGGGGTCTTGTGTCCCACCGTTTGATCCCAAGAGGCAGGCTGCGTGGCTCAGTGGTAACGTTCTCGCTTGCTCTGCCCAAGGTTGCAGGATCGAATCCTGGCGCAGTCAGCTGGCATTTGAGGGTGCCAGTAGATTTACTAGCACGTCAAAGTTTCCCTTCGGGCCGAAATTCCGACATCCCGGCATCTCTAAAAGCCTCAGTAGTTGAAAGGGACGTAAAACAAATAACAAACAATAATGTGATCCCAGAAGCCTCCGTGGCTTAGGCGGCAGCACGCCGGCCTCTCACCGCTGGGTCCGTGGTTCAAATCCCGGTCACTCCATGTGAGATCTGTGCTGGACAAAACGGAGGCAGACAGGTTTTTCTCCGGGTACTCCGGTTTTCCCTGTCAAAATTTCATTCCAGCAGCACTCTCCACTATCATTTCATTTCATCTGTCATTCATTTAATCATTGCCCCAGAGGAGTGCGTCAGGCCTCGGCAGCCGGCACAGTCCATATCCTCGCCGCTAGATGGGGGCTTCATTCATTCCATTCCTGACCCGGTCGGAGACTGGAAGCAGGCTGTGGATTTTCATTTCAATATGATCCCAAAAAAGCTGGTTCAATTCCCAGCCGAATAAGATGGAGATTAGAAGGGCGATAAAAACTCCGGCATCATGAGTCGTACGATTTCGGTCGATGACGAGCAATTGCATCACATTTGTTGTTGTTGTAGTGGTTGTTTGAGTCATCCGTCTTTCGACTGATTTGATGCAGCTCTCCTCTCCTGAGCTAATTGTTTCATCTCTACATAGCTAGCACACATTACATCTGAGGCAGTTTGACATAATGTTACGTTCCGTGGGTAAAATTATAAATTAATTGTATCACTTCCTAATTCTGATATTTATTCACCACAATTTCTAATACAATCGCTAAATTCCTGTCTTCAGAGAGTCTCTACAATCACAACCCACCACACCCGACTCGACCCGTCTCTTCCCTTCTTCTTCCACTGCCTTGACAATCTCGTCTTTGGTGATTAAAGGAATAGTTTCCTCACCCCACCGCATAAAGCGCCGTTTAGGTTAATGCCTGTATAGACACGTAGCAATATTATTCTAACCTGGGTGTACCCCTACAGTTCTTGTCCTCAACCCTTCCTTCCTTAACTAAGTTCACTATTCCTGGGCGTCTAAATATGTTTCCCTCCAACCTATCTCTTCTCTTCATTAGCAGTCGCCAGAAACATCTCTCATCGCCCACTCGTCTACTTAATTGCTATCAGATATGCCTCATCACATCCTTGTCGTCCGCCTCATTGAGTAGTGGGTGTCACCGTGGAGGATCGGGTTCGATACCCGGCTCTGACAAAAAATATCATTTTTGTCTGATGGCTGGAACGGGGAACAGTCAGCCTCGTGAGGCAGAAGTGAGAATAATCTCCTATAATGACTTCGCAGGCAGATCACGAGAACAGCAAGAGAAAAACAACACTACGAACAAACGGTTGCATACTGTACCCGATACCTAGTTGAGGCTATCGGCTACGCCAGCAGACATTAAGCCGTAGTTGAGATTATTGGAAGAGTTAAGAAAAGATAGCGCTCAGATCGTGTCAAGAGGAATGTCAGGATGACGTAGAAGGTCTACGATCAAGAAGGCACTGACATCTGTAAGTGGATGGAATTATGGATGGAATTATGAAGCTTTATTAAGATCTATATGGAACATGGTATTTAAACATCTCAGAAGAGGAGATATAACATGCATTATATGTGGTAATTATTTGAAGTAAGTCAGATAACCCTTAAGTTATTTTATAACTTAATAGCCGAGATAATCGGGGTTCGAGATTGTATTTGTGACGCAAGACCACAGAGGTGGGGAGAAGTCACGTGACTGCGCCAGGCAGGTAAGGGTCATTGCAGTCCAGAGGAAGTCAGTCTAGCTCAGAGAGCCAAGCAGTAAAGTTCTGTTAGCAAGAGAGTCCAGTACAGCGAGCAACGCAGTCGAATTCAGAGAGCGGGCAGAGTAGGACGTATGCCGAGGTCGCGCAGCGCACAGCTTTTGTCACGAAAGGTGAAAGCGACAGTTTCAACTTCACCCAGCAGCGAACGAAAAGTAGGTCAGTGAGCCGGGCGGACACCAGCAGTAGGCCGCGTGAAGACCGGTTACATAACCAGATGTCCGGGCCTAGCAGGCAGGAGAAGGCCGGGGTTTATAACAGTACAGTAGAACGAGTTGGAGAACTTTATTCCAAGCTGCATTTTGGAAACGCAGAACAGCATAGTAGAGTGACATGGCGAGGCCATCCTTAGGCGGAGATTATTATAGCATTGCAGTATAGCCGAGCGGGTTATTTCACATTTTATACGCAAGCATTATGACAGAAGCTGAACTTTATTACAACATTGAGTTGGAACGTTTATCCAGCATTTGAATTATAAAGGCAAATAGTTACGAGATACTGCAACTGTGAACTTCAAATGAACATAGTTTTTCATAATGACATTACGACTATGCATTTCATAACGCATTCCAAGTAACATTAACGATTGTAAGCAAATGAAATGTTTTAAGCAAATGCACATAGGAACATTAGCTCGTGCATTAATGCAATTCTTTCTTATGAAGTATTATGAATTACCGAATACGAACACAGCTACAGGGTGTTTCGTAAACTTAGACACTCTCATATAAAATTTTATTTTCTGAAAGTGAGACTTTACAGTTATTGGAGATTGAACATTCAACACTCAAACTGAACATTGTATGGAACAGTGGCGTAACGTAGAAGAGGAAAAGGGGACCGCTGTTTCTATGAACTTTTTCGTGAGGATTTGGACAATATCCGCTATGGATAACCAGAAGTTCATCATGTCGGAGTAAACTCAGACAGAGACGCGATGGCACCACGGAGCGATGGATTCGATTCCTGACGAGGAGGAGGTCTACCAGCTGATTCACTTGGGATTCGAAGGCAATCGTCATTGCATGGGTGGAATGATATTCACGCCGATCTTTCGAGAAATTCATTACATAAGGAAAATCGACGATCTTTGAAATTTAATAACAGCTGATTATGAGAAGGTACTGTAAGAGTTATAACTTTCTGATACGATTATTTTCATGAATACTGGGCACACATGTATATTTTTCTAATAGGAGTGATACGATTATTTAGACATGGTTTGACTTTATATGCTTCGAATTTTTGCTAGAATATGGCGTGACCATATGATATGGCAGGCATCATTATACGAAATTCTCACCATTGGTTGGCTTTATTAAGCAGATGTTTGGTCTTTTAGACATTTTTCCAGCAAGGATATTTTTCATGAATAGTTTTTTTGTGTAACGAGTATTTCGAACTCGTGATCTGCAATTGATTATCTATATTACTTCGTCAGTTCATTGCATACTAGCGAGTGTGTATTATTCATCAGTAGGGATTTTTTCCATTGGATTGTTTGGAGATATTAAGATGTTATTCACTTTAGTGAATGAATATCGCTTTTATATGACAACTAGAGACTTGTTGATTCCTATCTGGTACATTCACTCATTTTAGTCTTCGAGATGGGGTCTTTCGTATTTATACGATTGTATGGTGGTTACTCGTCTTACCCATCGTTCAGGGCACTATCATGTTAGTCGACGGGGCGAGGTCTTTCGTATTTATACGATTGTACGGTGGTTACTCATCTTACTTGCCATTGAGGGACTCATTTTTATCATCCGAGTAGACGTGAGACTGTAAGAGAATCAAACAAGGAACTACTGGTCACATATCAGTCGAAATTTTGTTAAATAAAGTAAAGATAAATATCAGCAGGGTTACATTTTGTAATTCTTGTTTGCCAATCCAATATTTTGTTGCTATACTCTTTTGAGAGTACTTTCAGTTTAACAGCTGGTACAGCTGATGCTTTTGATGATTTTTATAATTGTGTTTGATACCTTTGAGAAGGATTTAAAGTAATTGAATCTTGTAAGATGAATCATTAATGGTCAGATTTTTTTAAAGGCAGATCAGTATTGCAGATTTTGATATGAGAGATTATAGCACATTGGTGTTTTTCTGTGATGTGAATTATGAGAATTGTAAGAGAATTTATGCTATTTGAAAGCAGATCTTGAATTACTAAGGTAATATTTTTTCTAATTGTTTAAGAAGTTGTCCAGATGTGATCAGAGTAATTACAGTTTTTGGAGATTGTGTGCGTTGATAATTTGAAGCCAGTTATATATTTTTTGTAGATCATGCAACATGGTTAAGTGAATTTTGTGATAGGCATTTTGTAGAAGTTGCCAAGTGATAGTTGCAATGTTGCTAATGTATTTTGAGGCAGACATGAGGTTGTCGAACCCAGTCTAGCGTAATTGTTGAGATTCAGGCTGTATATGCTGAATATTTATGGAGTTTTGTGGAATAATTGTGTTATTCAAATGTGATATTTGAAGAATTGAGGATATATAATGTCGTTGTGGATAGTCAGATCCAACGTGATGTCGTGAAGGCAATAATATTTTTTGGCATGATAATTAAATACGAAATATAAATTGGAAGTGATAAAACTGTAAGACAACGTTCTATAACCATATTAAACAATTTGTTAGGAAATTAAACAAATAAATAAAGTTGATATTACAAGATTTTCTGAGAATAATAATTAATGAAATAATAATCTGAAATTTAAGCATATTAATGATCTGACCTAATGAGATAAAAATCAGAATGACTAGATGAAATAATAAAAATCTAAATAACCAGAAGAATAAAATTTAAACACATTGATAAATTAAATTTTGGAATAAACCAATGAATTAAATAAATGGATGAATTAAAGATTGGATAAATAAACTGATTTAAATAAATTAATAGATGATTGGATAGATGATGAATAACTGAATTAGAAGGTGATAATTAATTAAAGAAGCTGATGATTAATGAATTTATATGGAATTAAATAAATTTAATTGAGATATAATTTGAGGAATTGCAACTTGAGTTGAGGATTTAAATGATTTAACGGTGATGAGTTAATGATTCTGACAGGAATATGTAGAATTTTGAGATGAGAATTAATGTGAGAAATATTTAATTTTGATGATGATGATAATGAGGACCAATGAGCAGTGAATTTTCTGTAATTCACGAACAAGCAATTATTAATGACAATGTAAATAGTGTAAATTAATTATTCGATGTTTAGGAGCATTTTACTAGAGTATTTAATATTTGAATTACGCCATGCAAGCCATAAATTACGTGATATTTAAAATATGTGATTATAATGTGTATGTTTAGACAGATTAATATCTTTTTCAAATCCACATTTATGATGTTAAATTAAAGAGAAATTAGGTCTCAGGTGTCACAAGTGTCAGTGACGAAAGACATAGTGCTACAGTGATCCTGAGAACCCAAGAGAACTTTAGAGATTTTTCACGTTTTATGTGGATGAAATACTTTTGATTAGAAAAGAGATTGTTCGATTTTTGGACAATGACAATTTAACGTTGGCATTCGACCATGCTCTCAGGTAGGATGAATATTTAAAATGTCTGTCTCACTATCAAAGTGAAATAAATTTGTTTTTATCTTAGTTGTGATCTGATGATGGTGTGATTTTCCTTTTTCTTTCCTTGTCTTGAGTAAGGCTTAACCGGAAAGGATGTGGTTTGCTAGGAGTTCAGTTGATGGCGCCCATTTATATTTGCATTTTTTTTTATTAAACTTAAGCCCGTAACGACCCTAGAGATACTTTGTCTCGTGTTATCCACTGCTTTTTCGATAACTCAGCTGAATTTCCGACACATTCCTTATTTGACTAGAGGTTCATTTAACTCCGCTCTGTCCTGGAACTCCAGGAATGCGATGTAATAGCAGATGGGTCATCGCATCCCCAGGACGAACGGGTACAGAGAGAGAGGGAGAATTGGCTTTACCCACCTGTGGGGCTTCGATTTTGTTTATTCTATGGAATCACATCAGATTTAGATTACTGAGAGATTGATCTCAAGTTCATTTAATTGTGTTATAAAATGTATTAAACTTAGTCAGACAATATACTTGTGTGCCCATTCCAGTGTTCATGTTAATCGTATTAGTATTATATCATGTTAGTTATAAGTCATTTTTCCTATACCCAAGTGAATGCAGGAATTGAGACATTGTGATGTGTTGTTGTCTAACGTCTCTGAATAAAACGTCTATTGAAAATATAATTATGTTGCCGGAAGATTTAGCTAAGGTGTTAGGAGAGTTAAAGAGAGGTATGTCTGGTATTGCAGAAACTATTTCTAAAATGGAAACGGAAGTTAAAGAACAGATAAATAGTTCAGAAGCTAGGTTAGAAGCTAGATGTAAAGAAAATGTGCAAGCATTACAGACTAGTAATGAAGAAAATTTAAAATCATTACAGATTAGTAACGAAGGCAATCTGAACGACAGTTTAAAGTCATTGGAGACCAGATTACAGTCAAATAGTGAAGCTAACTTGAAGGATAGTTTCAAATCATTGGAAGAGAAATTACAAGCACGTAGTGAAGAAACTAACACAGAGTTAGAAAACAAGTTAACTAGGTTAGAAAATAGATTAACTTTAAAGAATAACGAAATGCTTAAGACTTTACAATTAGATATAATTGCAGTAAATATGAAAGGAGAGGAAAATGTTCAAATATTACGAAAGAATATTATTGAATTAGAAAGTAGAGGAGAAGAAAACATTCTTACTTTAAGAACAGACGTTATGTCTATACAGAAAGACATTAAATCGGATGTATCGAAGTTGAGATTCGACATTGATGGTTTAGTGGCAGATGTAGGCAAAATTCAAGAGTGGTCTACCGAAGTATCTTTCGAAACTAAAATCAAAGGTCTAGAGATGAATCTAGGTAATGAGATTAAAGATTTAAAGTCAGTAATTGGGACCATTAAAGAGGAAGTCTTAGGAGAGGTTAATTCTAATTTAAAATCATTAGAGAATCAATTGCAGAAAGATATTAGGAAGATGGATGATGATATAGAGCAAAAGGTTAATGAAAACTTAGCTTTATTCAAAAATAGAGTCGGTGCAATCGTGGAAGAACGGTATAGTGAGGTCGATGCCGAAGCAAAAGAACAACGTGCAGGATTAGATGAGTAATTAATCGCAGGTATGGCGAACTTAGAAGCGAGATTCACGGAGAACAAGGAAGCGATGAAGATAGATTCAACTCTATTTAGGACAGATGTTGATCTGTTAAAGGAACAAGTCGCGTCAGTAAAGAATACATGCGAAGACAAGATAGACAAGTTGAAAAACGATTTAGACGAGAGTAACAGAACGCAGAATGTTACGTCGCTAGATGAGTTGAAGACTCAGGTCAAGACCGCAGAGAAATTGGCAGAAGATAGGATAACTAAACTAGAATCTAAGATTAATAGTTTCTCAAGTCAGAATATTACATCCGGGGAAACATCGATAAATCAGACAGCGATAGACCGTAGTATGGGTAATCAAGAAGTTAGCATGGGTGAAGACCGTCAAATGCAACCGAATGTGACATTCGAAAGGGCAAGTTCAACCCCGCAGGATAATCCGAGTTCGAATAGGAGTACGTTGGGTACAAGTGAACGATACTCAGGTCCAGTTACCATTATCAGAAATCTGGATGACAAGCCTAGGAAGTTTTCTGGAAATACAGGAGTCACACCAGTCGAATTTCTGCAAGATATTCGAGACTACATGGCGGAGCATAGAGTAGCCAAGGAAAGAGAGCTAAGGATAGTCGAACGCGCCTTAGACGGGTCTGCGTTAACTTGGTTTAGAGCATTCAGAAGCAATTTTGCGAATATGGAGCAATTCGCAATAGCATTCTTAAGGAGATTTTGGAGTGCAGAGGATCAACTGATCGTAAGAGCAGAAATGTACTCGAAGCGTTATTCTACGTCACATCCGACGCATTATGCCAATTAGTTTACTTCACAGTTGGCTAAATTACAGTTTCTGATTCCTCCATTGCCAGAAGAAGAGCTTTTGCAAGCTATAGCGAGACAGTTACCGATTGAGGTACAGCGATCACTCATAGCGTCGGGAGCAAACACACTTGAGCACTATGACGACATTTTACGGCGATTAGACTATACAAGCGCTCAAGTTACGCCTAGAAATGCAAGAAACGACAATCGAAACACGCAAGAGGTGAATGCGGTAGTCGTTGATAACGCAGCTCAAACGGACAGAAGAGATTACTGGGAAAACAGATGGAACGAAGGAAATCGAGGAAACATCCGTAACATTCGTGGAAATAATCGATATAGAGGACCATATGAGAGACCATACGATCAGGAAGCAAGAGACAGCCGATATAGAAATTATAATCAGAATTCCAGATATCAAGATAGGAATCGATACAACACTAGATATCGTGGTAGAAACAACTGGAGCCAAGGTCAAAAGTATAATAGGAACGACAGGCAAGATGGCCGAAGAAATGAGCCAAATGAAGGACGAGATAATCGTGAATATGAGAGATCGAGGCAAGAAGATAGACAGCCTAGTGCACCACTCGAGGAGACAGTCAGAGATGTCAATCGAGCAAGCACGAGTGGCGAAGGAAGAAATAGACATCAAAGTAATACAGAATCAAGATGCTAATCATTGGAAGTTAATCATCATTGTTGAGAGTCAGAAAGTACCATCATGCTGATTAAGGGGATTGGAGAGCTATCGTGTACATGTGTTATATATAGAATGCCTGAGAGTGTATTTTTTTTCTCAATCCTGATAAAAAAAGGAGATGTACGGGAGAGATGTACCCGATACCTAGTTGAGGCTATCGGCTACGCCAGCAGACATTAAGCCGTAGTTGAGATTATTGGAAGAGTTAAGAAAAGATAGCGCTCAGATCGAGTCAAGAGGAATGTCAGGATGACGTAGAAGGTCTAGGATCAAGAAGGCACTGACATCTGTAAGCGGATGGAATTATGGATGGAATTATGAAGCTTTATTAAGATCTATATGGAACATGGTATTTAAACATCTCAGAAGTGGAGATATAACATGCATTATATGTGGTAATTATTTGAAGGAAGTCAGATAACCCTTAAGTTATTTTATAACTTAATAGCCGAGATGATCGGGGTTCGAGATTTTATTTGTGACGCAAGACCACAGAGGTGGGGAGAAGTCACGTGACTGCGCCAGGCAGGTAAGGGTCATTGCAGTCCAGAGGAAGTCATTCTAGCTCAGAGAGCCAAGCAGTAAAGTTCTGTTAGCAAGAGAGTCCAGTAAAGCGAGCAACGCAGTCGAATTCAGAGAGCGGGCAGAGTAGGACGTATGCCGAGGTCGCGCAGCGCACAGTTTTTGTCACGAAAGGTGAAAGCGACAGTTTCAACTTCACCCAGCAGCGAACGAAAAGTAGGTCAGTGAGCCGGGCGGACACCAGCAGTAGGCCGCGTGAAGACCGGTTAGATAACCAGATGTCCGGGCCTAGCAGGCAGGAGAAGGCCGGGGTTTATAACAGTACAGTAGAACGAGTTGGAGAACTTTATTCCAAGCTGCATTTTGGAAACGCAGAACAGCATAGTAGAGCGACATGGCGAGGCCAGCTTTAGGCGGAGATTATTATAGCATTGCAGTATAGCCGAGCGGGTTATTTCACATTTTATACGCGAGCATTATGACAGAAGCTGAACTTTATTACAACATTGAGTTGGAACGTTTATCCAGCATTTGAATTATAAAGGCAAATAGTTACGAGATACTGCAACTGTGAACTTCAAATGAACATAGTTTTTCTTAATGACATTACGACTATGCATTTCATAACGCATTCCAAGTAACATTAACGATTGTAAGCAAATGAAATGTTTTAAGCAAATGCACTTAGGAACATTAGCTCGTGCATTAATGCAATTCTTTCTTATGAAGTATTATGAATTACCGAATACGAACACAGCTACAGGGTGTTTCGTAAACTTAGACACTCTCATATAAAATTTTATTTTCTGAATGTGAGACTTTACAGTTATTGGAGATTGAACTTTTAACACTCAAACTGAACATTGTATGGAACAGTGGCGTAACGTAGAAGAGGAAAAGGGGGTCCGCTGTGTCTATGAACTTTTTCGTGAGGATTTGGACAATATCCGCTATGGATAACCAGAAGTTCATCATGTCGGAGTAAACGCAGACAGAGACGCGATGGCACCACGGAGCGATGGATTCGATTCCTGACGAGGAGGAGGTCTACCAGCTGATTCACTTGGGATTCGAAGGCAATCGTCATTGCATGGGTGGAATGATATTCACGCCGATCTTTCGAGAAATTCATTACATAAGGAAAATCGACGATCTTTGAAATTTAATAACAGCTGATTATGAGAAGGTACTGTAAGAGTTATAACTTTCTGATACGATTATTTTCATGAATACTGGGCACACATGTATATTTTTCTAATAGGAGTGATACGATTATTTAGACATGGTTTGACTTTATATGCTTCGAATTTTTGCTAGAATATGGCGTGACCATATGATATGGCAGGCATCATTATACGAAATTCTCACCATTGGTTGGCTTTATTAAGCAGATGTTTGGTCTTTTAGACATTTTTCCAGCAAGGATATTTTTCATGAATAGTTTTTTTTGTGTAACGAGTATTTCGAACTCGTGATCTGCAATTGATTATCTATATTACTTCGTCAGTTCATTGCATACTAGCGAGTGTGTATTATTCATCAGTAGGGATTTTTTCCATTGGATTGTTTGGAGATATTAAGATGTTATTCACTTTAGTGAATGAATATCGCTTTTATATGACAACTAGAGACTTGTTGATTCCTATCTGGTACATTCACTCATTTTAGTCTTCGAGATGGGGTCTTTCGAATTTATACGATTGTATGGTGGTTACTCATCTTACCCATCGTTCAGGGCACTATCATGTTAGTCGACGGGGCGACGTCTTTCGTATTTATACGATTGTACGGTAGTTACTCATCTTAATTGCCATTGAGGGACTCATTTTTATCATCCGAGTGTACATGGGACTGTAAGAGAATCAAACAAGGAACTACTAGTCACATATCAGTCGAAATTTTGTTAAATAAAGTAAAGATAAATATCAGCAGGGTTACATTTTGTAATTCTTGTTTGCCAATCCAATATTTTGCTGCTATACTCTTTTGAGAGTACTTTCAGTTTAACAGCTGGTACAGCTGATGCTTTTGATGATTTTTATAATTGTGTTTGATACCTTTGAGAAGGATTTAAATTAATTGAATCTTGTAAGATGAATCATTAATGGTCAGATTTATTTTAAGGCAGATCAGTATTGCAGATTTTGATATGAGAGATTATAGCACATTGGTGTTTTTCTGTGATGTGAATTATGAGAATTGTAAGAGAATTTATGCTATTTGAAAGCAGATCTTGAATTACTAAGGTAATATTTTTTCCAATTGTTTGAAGTTGTCTAGATGTGATCAGAGTAATTACAGTTTTTGGAGATTGTGTGCGTTGATAATTTGAAGCCAGTTATATATTTTTTGTAGATCATGCAACATGGTTAAGTGAATTTTGTGATAGGCATTTTGTAGAAGTTGCCAAGTGATAGTTGCAATGTTGCTAATGTATTTTGAGGCAGACATGAGGTTGTCGAACCCAGTCTAGCGTAATTGTTGAGATTCAGGCTGTATATGCTGAATATTTATGGAGTTTTGTGGAATAATTGTGTTATTCAAATGTGATATTTGAAGAATTGAGGATATATAATGTCGTTGTGGATAGTCAGATCCAACGTGATGTCGTGAAGGCAATAATATTTTTTGGCATGATAATTAAATACGAAATATAAATTGGAAGTGATAAAACTGTAAGAAAACGTTCTATAACCATATTAAACAATTTGTTAGGAAATTAAACAAATAAATAAAGTTGATAATACAAGATTTTCTGAGAATAACAATTAATGAAATAATAATCTGAAATTTAAGAATATTAATGAGCTGACCTAATGAGATGAAAATCAGAATGACTAGATGAAATAATAAAAATCTAAATAACCAGAAGAATAAAATTTAAATACATTGATAAATTAAATTTTGGAATAAACCAATGAATTAAATAATTGGATGAATTAAAGATTGGATAAATAAACTGATTTAAATAAATTAATAGATGATTGGATAGATGATGAATAACTGAATTAGAAGGTGATAATTAATTAAAGAAGCTGATGATTAATGGATTTATATGGAATTAAATAAATTTAATTGAGATATAATTTGAGGAATTGCAACTTGAGTTGAGGATTTAAATGATTTAACGGTGATGAGTTAATGATTCTGACAGGAATATGTAGAATTTTGAGATGAGAATTAATGTGAGAAATATTTAATTTTGATGATGATGATTATGATGACCAATGAGCAGTGAATTTTCTGTAATTCACGAACAAGCAATGATTAATGACAATGTAAATAGTGTAAACTAATTATTCAATGTTTAGGAGCATTTTACTATAGTATTTAATATTTGAATTATGCCATGCAAGCTATAAATTACGTGATATTTAAAATATGTGATTATAATGTGTATGTTTAGACAGATTAATATCTTTTTCAAATCCACATTTATGATGTTAAATTAAAGAGAAATTAGGTCTCAGGTGTCACAAATGTCAGTGAAGAAAGACATAGTGCTACAGTGATCCTGAGAACCCAAGAGAACTTTAGAGATTTTTCACGTTTTATGTGGATGAAATACTTTTGATTAGAAAAGAGATGGTTCGATTTTTGGACAATGACAATTTAACGTTGGCATTCGACCATGCTCTCAGGTAGGATGAATATTTAAAATGTCTGTCTGACTATCAAAGTGAAATAAATTTGTTTTTATCTTAGTTGTGATCTGATGATGGTGTGATTTTCCTTTTTCTATCCTTGTCTTGAGTAAGGCTTAACCGGAAAGGATGTGGTTTGCTAGGAGTTCAGTTGATGGCGCCCATTTATATTTGCATTTTTTAAATTAAACTTAAGCCCGTAACGACCCTAGAGATACTTTGTCTCGTGTTACCCACTGCTTTTTCGATAACTCAGCTGAATTTCCGACACATTCCTTATTTGACTAGAGGTTCATTTAACTCCGCTCTGTCCTGGAACTCCAGGAATGCGATGTAATAGCAGATGGGTCATCGCATCCCCAGGACGAACTGGTACAATACAAACTGGCGCCGTCTGCACACATGTTCCGTGAAGGTCTATATTAACCCCATCTAGCGTGAGAACTCTAAGTCCGGTTTCTTTTGGGTCCACCCTCGTACACATACGACTAGGAGACGTAACCGATCATAACGAAACTATTGGAAAAGAAAAGCATTGTCAGATCGTGACCACCAAGAGGGTTCGTCACGGTCAGATACTCGGCATTACTGTAATTATTAAGAGACGATATGAGACTGATGGAAGGTACAGCACTTTGCGTGACCTTGTCTAGGCTAGGGGAGTGAGTGGTGGGACGTCTTGTATAATATGAGACTGATTGAAGGCTCAGCACTTTGCGTGGCCTTGTCTAGGCTAGGGGAGTGAATGGTGGGACGTCTTGTATAATATGAGACTGATGTAAGGCTCAGCACTTTGCGTGGCCTTGTCTAGCCTAGGGAAGTGAATGGTGGGACGTCTTGTATAATATGAGACTGATGGAAGGTGCAGCACTTTGCGTGGCCTTGTCCAGGCTAGGGGAGTGAATAGTGGGACGTCTTGTATAATATGAGACTGATGTAAGGCTCAGCACTTTGCGTGGGAGTGAATGGTGGGACGTCTTGTATAATATGAGACTGATGGAAGTTGCAGCACTTTGCGTGACTTTGTCTGGGCTAGGGGAGCGAATGGTGGGACGTCTTGTATAATATGAGACTGATGTAGGGCTCAGCACTTTGTGTGGCCTTGTCTAGGCTAGGGGAGTGAATGGTGGGACGCCTTGTATAATGTGACACTGGTGGAAGGTGCAGCACTTTGTGTGGCCTTGTCTAGGCTAGAGGAGTGTATGGTGGGACGTCTTGTATAATATGAGACTGATGGAAGGCTCAGCACTTTGCGTGGCCTTGTCTAGGCTTGGGGAGTGAATGGTGGGACGTCTTGTATAATATGAGACTGATGTAAGGCTCAGCACTTTGTGTGGCCTTGTCTAGGCTAGGGTTGTAAATGGTGGGACACCTTGTATAATGTGACACTGGTGGAAGGTGCAGCACTTTGTGTGGCCTTGTCTAGGCTATAGGAGTGAATGGTGGGACGTCTTGTATAATATGAGACTGATTGAAGGCTCAGCACTTTGCATGGCCTTGTCTAGGCTAGAGGAGTGAATGGTGGGACCTCTTGTAAAATATGTGACTGATGGAACGCTCAGCACTTTGCGTGGCCTTGTCTAGGCTAGGGAAGTGAATGGTAAGACGTCTTGTATAATATGAGACTGATGGAAGGTGCAGCACTTTGCGTGACCATGTCTAGGCTAGAGGAGAGAATGGTGGGACGTCTTGTATAATATGAGACTGATGTAAGGCTCAGCACTTTGCGTGGCCTTGTCCAGGCTAGGGGAGTGAATGGTGGGACGTCTTGTATAATATGAGACTGATGGAAGGCTCAGCACTTTGCGTGGCCTTGTTTAGGCTATGGAAGTGAATGGTGGGACGTCTTGTATAATATGAGACTGATGGAAGGTGCAACACTTTGTGTGGCCTTGTCTAGGATAGAGGAGTGAATAGCGGGACGTCTTGTATAATATGAGACTGATGGAAGGCTCAGCACTTTGCGTGACCTTGTCTAGGCTGGGGGAGTGAATGGTGGCACGTCTTGTGTAATATGAGACTGATGGAAGGCTCAGCACTTTGCGTGACCTTGTCTAGGCTAGAGGAGTGAATGGTGGGACGTCTTGTATAATATGAGACTGATGGAAGGTACAGCACTTTGCGTGACCTTGTCTAGGCTAGGGGAGTGAATGGTGGGACATCTTGTATAATATGAGACTGATGGAAGGCTCAGCACATTGCGTGACCTTGTCTAGGCTAGAGGAGTGAATGGTGGGACGTCTCGTATAATATGAGACTGATGGAAGGTGCAGCACTTTGCGTGACCTTGTCTAGGCCAGGGGAGTGAATAGTGGGACGTCTTGTAAAATATGAGACTGATGGAAGGTGCATCCCTTTGTGTGACCTTGTCTAGGCTAGGAGAGTGAACGGTGGGACGTCTTGTATAATATGAGACTGATGGAAGGTGCAGCACTTTGCGTGACTTTGTCTAAGCTAGGGGAGTGAATGGTGGGACGTCTTGTTTTATATGAGACTGATGGAAGGTGCAGAACATTGCTTGACCTTGTCTAGGCTAGGGGAGTGAATGGTGGGACGTCATGTATAATATGAGACTGAGGGAAGACGCTGTACTTTGCATGGCCTTGTCTCGTTCACTGACTGATGGAGAGCTGTATAATAAAACTCAACGATACTTACACAAACGTCTTAAAGTGTTCCGCCCAACTTCTGGTGCTGTCTCCCCTACATGGGCTGATTAACTTGATTTCATTTAATCTAATCCGGGATTTGGAGGGGGGAGGGGGACGAAGAGTAAGCCTGAGGGTTGATTCCCTTTCGTCTTGCTCCTCTTAACCCCTATCTCCCACTGGTCTATCAACCTTTTCAAATAGCATCGACCCAAATCCAGGAAGAATTCCTACTTGCTTGTCTAAGAGCAGACAGTAACTTCTCCCTCTCGGATAATATCGGGGACAGACAAAGCTTCAACGTCGTTGTCTTACACAATCCTGACTAAGTAAGTAAATATTTGAGAAACATCTACTCATTAGCTTCACCTTTTTATGTCGGTGTATTGCAATCGCACTGATTGAAAATCATACTTAATAGAATATATTATATTAAAATGTATTAATCAAAGAACAAAGTACTGAACGTGAACCCTTCGCGCTTGTACAAATAACGAGATAAAATATATTATTAAAGGGAGACCCCACTGAACAATTTAACTTCTCTCCTACTGCATCGATTTCAAATTAATTTTGTGATCATATATATCACGTAAAGATGCAGCAATGTCTAATGTTCGAAGGCCATAACTAGAATGGTTTTTGGATTATTAATTTTTAATGTGGTTTTTAATAGCATCCTTGAAAACCAAATGGTGGTACTCAAATATCAATTTTTACATTTAAATTCCTTGAGACACAGTAACAGGACATAGTTTAAGAGTTCTGTGCATTTATTTTATGAAAATATTTGTTCATTTACCCTGAGTTAATTTTTCAAATTTGTTTTTTTTTTTTCAAATAATTTGTACGTAAATGTCATAAATATTATTGTTACTGCATATCATTTAATATTAATGCACAGAAGTATGCAAATACCTCAAGACTACGTCCTCAAAAAATTTCACTGAGATGGGTTAATATTTAGGGGGAAAAAAGTTGGTATTGAAATTGGAAATCAAACTTATAAAAATTTCCCTCTCAACAAGATGTTTGTTGAAATCACTAGTTCAGCTTTTTATCACCAGGAATAGCTACATTTGAAGGAAAAGCAAATTGCCAACTTTGGAACAAAAACTTTCCGATTGGTGAGAAAATTGTCGTGTTTGATGGTAATAACATCAAATACTGTTTTTGACAGCTGCCACGCCCCCTCATGCAGTCCACATATCAAATATCATTTAGAATGATTTATAAATCGAATAGAACCAAATCTTTCTGGAATCTAAGAGAAAACACTCCAAGGGTCTGAAATAGCCAATAAAAATTATTTAAAAAATATCTAAGTTTTGCGGTGGAGTCTCCCATTAAAAGGAAACCTGTTTAATAACAAATCAAGTCCAGATCAAAAGCCGGAAGCGTGTCCTTGTTCATAGGTAGCCTATGTCGTGAATGGCCAAGATGATAGTTACTTTGATGGTGTACGGTTTTGGAAGAATTATTGCTGCAGTTGCTTATTCTAGGGGTTGCGATATCGTGGTCATGCAGCCCCGTGTAATTGGGTGTATGTGCAATTTGTGTGATAACCTGTGTTATTGTGATGGCTGTAATTATGTGTAAACTTGTAAATTGGGGATGGGATTGGAAAGGAGGCGAACGTGGCCTTAAGTTAGGAACCATCCCAGCATTTGCCTGGAGTAGATGTTGGGAAAACACGGAAAACGACTGAGGTAGGAATCTAGCCTTTTCCCTCTCAGGTATGCCTCACGAGGCTGGGTTTACCCCGTTAGAGCCCACACACCAGAATTAAAATATCTTGGCAGAGCCGGATCTCCTGCCACCATGAATACTAACCACTATTCCACGAGGTGGTCTTCAATCATTGTTTATTTGGCGAGTGGAATGTGGAGGATGTCATTGAGTCTAGGTGTAGGTTACAACGGGAGGGGATTCGTAGTTTGAACAGTGACAACAGGTGTTGCGAACGGTAACTGCCGTTTAATATAGACTGGAGGAATAGCAGGACAGTTACCCACCGTCTATTGCTTAGGAGAGGGATGTTTATAGATTTAAGTACCTGCTTAGCGGTGAGGTGTCTCAGTCCTGATAGTCTGTTCCTTGCATAGGGTGAGTGTTAACCCTTTATTTACCACTATCTATAAGGACAATTTATATTGCCAAAGATGCTGACAGTTGAATCTTTCAGCCATATATCAACGAATTATTATGGCCATTGGATACAATAAGCTTATTATTGTTATTATTATTGGTATTATTATTACTATTATTATTATTATTATTATTATTTTGTGTTAATACTCCTGAAAACCGAATATTATAATTATGTAGCTTCATAAAAATATTTTTTTAATAATAAAATTTAAAATTAAAGAATGAAAAATTAAAATATGTTACTGAAAATTAGAATTAAGAAAAATATGATTATAAAAATTAAAATAAAATATAAATATATTCAGTAATATTCTGCCCGATAAAGGTTTAGTAAGCTGCATGTATCTGGAATAGATGTCAATTTCCAGGGGTGGCAACAGTCCAATAGAACATATTCGTCAAACAGAGACAAGTCGAACAGAATTCAATTAACGTTGTAGGTTTAGTAGTGTTTTGTAGACCTATTTTGTCTTGTTTAGGTTTGGATTCGAAGATGGTTGCTTGACGAGCGAAACATGTCATTCCCTAGTTTTCTTCCTCTTCTATAGTTCATACCAATATATTTGTATTTTTATCACATGTAATTTGTTCAGGTTATTAGCCTATTTTCATTTATTAAAAAGAAGAATAGGCTTATGAGAACAACTTTTGTCCGTGTGTGTGTGTGCGCGTATCTTTGTGTGCGTGTGTCCCTAATAAAATCTAAACGGCCAAAGCGATGTCAATGAGACTCAGTATGTAGATACTACAACCTTGTCCGACCTCTACCGTGGCTTTCAAATTTTAATGTTTCACCAATCCAACATGGGGACCGCGCGAAATACATCACTGGCATTCTATATCTCCGCAACAGTAACAGATATCACTCTCAAATTTTGAACGGTTATAAAAGATACTACTAGAATTTTATCCATGCGACCACCATAAATCTGTTAAGTACAAAACAAACATGGCGGTCAAGCGAAGTTGAAACATTCAAATGGAATTTACTCGCGATTTAATCATCCGAGCGCAGTGAAACTTGGTACGATAAATGGTCATATAAAATTTAATCTACTGACATCCAATTAAGCTCAAATGTTTTGATAACCCCAAGATAGTGGCTGTGCGTAGTTTTAAAATTATAATTTTTATTTATTGTGCCCTAATCATGCGATCGAAGTGAAATAATATTCATCTAATGGTGCATAACTCTATGACCTACAAATATAACAATCCAACATGGCGACCATCTGAAATATTTAGATGGTTCTCAATATCTTCGAATCTATTACAGCAATCAAACTGAAAGTTTGAATGTTGATGGAGGCTATTAACAAAAGTTCATCAATGGATCATTCAATAACCTGGTGAGCACAAAACCAACATGGCAGCAACGGGAAATTTAAATATTTAAATGGATTTGTATCGCGACTTTTCATCCGAGCGTTGTGAAACGTGGCTCGGTGTATCTTCGTACAAGCCTCAATATACTGACGGCTAATTTAATTGAATTTTATGAGAACGTAAAAATGGTGACTTTGCAAATTTTAAAAATCTTGTTTTCATTTCATGTGTCCTAAGTAAGACCAGTAGGATATATGAAAACAAGATGTTCAGTAAAGGACATATAGCCTACTGTCTCCTAAATGCATGGGTATTGTTATAACTCTTTGTTCTATCCAAGGAGTATAATTGAATTTCGGTTGTAGTAGCTTGTAGAAATAAGTGTCATACGGATATTAAACATGAATATGAGGTGCCCTTTGCTAGTGCTACCTCTGTACCAAATTTCGTTCAATTCGGTTTCACCGTGTTTGAATAGATAGGGGGAATCGATTGGCACACATACATGGCCACCAGCCACAAATTATTGGGCAGATGACCTAGTAGTTTGGTCAAAAGTTTCTACATACACAAAGGTATAATGTAACAAAATTTGGTAGAGATCAGAAAAAACGTTTGGTCGTAGTTTGATTTAAGCTTTGAACTTTTGGGTGGCCGCCATTACGTTTCCGTCAGGATTGTGGCGATATAAAACATGACACTGAGGTGCTCTTTGCTTGTGCTACCTCTGTACCAAATTTTGTACAATTCGGTTTCACCATGTTTGAATAGATAGGGGGAAACAATTCGCACACATACATGGCCGCCATCCACAAATTATTGGGCAGATGACCTCGTGGTTTGGTCAAACGATTCTTCATACATAAATGTATAACGTTGCAAAATTTGGTAGAGATCAGATGATTAGGTTGGTCGTAATATTATTTAAGCTTTTAACATTTGGGTGACCGCCATTACGTGTTCGTCAAGATGCCGGCGATATAAAACATGACACTGAGATGCCCTCTGCTAGTGTTACCTCTGTACCATACTTCGTTCAATTCGGTTTCACCGTGTTTGAAAAGATAGGGGGATTCAATTTGCACACAAACATGGCCGTCATCCGCAAATTATTGGGCAGTTGACCTCGCAGTTTGGTCAAAAGATTCTTCATACATAAAGGTATAATGTTACAAAATTTGGTCGAGATCAGATCAATAGGTTGGTCGTAATTTGATTTAAGCTTTGAACATTATGGTGGCCGCCATTACGTTTCCGTCAAGATGGCAGCGGTATAAAACATGACACTGAGGTACCCTTTGCTAGTGCTACCTCTGTACCGAATTTCGTTCAATTTGGTTTCATCGTGTTAGAAAAGATAGGGGGAATCGATTTGCACACAAATATGGCCACCATCCGCAAATTATTATGCAGATGACCTCGTAGTTTGGTCAAAGGATTCTTCATACTTAAAGGTATAATGTTACAACATTTGGTAGAGATCAGATGAATAGGTTGGTCGTAATTTGATTTAGGCTTTGAACATTTGAGTGGCCGCCATTACGTTTACGTCAAGATGGTGGCGATATAAAACATGACACTGAGGTGCCCTTTGCCATTGCTAACTCTGTACCAAATGTCGTTCAATTCAGATTCACCGTGTTTGAATTGATAGGGGGGGGGGGGGAGACATTCAGAGTACACACACTCACACACTCTCACACACACACAGACAGACACACAATTTTTGCCCCTGTAGTGATCTCATAAGTCTACTTTCATTTTTTGCAAAAATCAAAAGTAGGCTAATAGGCTATTTAGTTCTTCACAGAACTACTTGTTTTTCACATGTCCTAGTATTTGGAATTACATGGTGTTGGCCGACTGAAAAGATATATTATAACTTATCAATAAGGCAACACTGATAAATGGCTTCTAAGCTTTCTATGAGTAAGTGATTAAGTGAGTGCTTGAGGACAATTTTATTTATATAACAGCTTTCCACTGATCATACCTTAAATGGAGTTGGATGTTTCTAAAATTAGATGGCTGAACTAAGGG
This sequence comes from Meconema thalassinum, assembly GCA_946902985.2. Lineage (NCBI taxonomy): Eukaryota > Metazoa > Arthropoda > Insecta > Orthoptera > Tettigoniidae > Meconema > Meconema thalassinum. Next base: position 2,760,328 of record CAMPQE020000003.1, on the reverse strand, counting down.
GTAAGGTGATGAATGTTATACAGGACCTCATGCAGAGATCACTTAACGTTGTAGAGAACTGGTATCGGGAAGAACAACTTTTTGTTGTCTAATTAGTTCGAAATATACACCTGGTATTATGTAGCCTAATAGAGCACTACAGTTGGCAGCCCATGGCAGCGCATGGCTGAGAGCTTACCACAAGTGTTTGGATTATCATCCAAGTTGGATGCCGTTTGTGTTAAGTCTGTTCCCTTTTGCAAGAAAGAACAAGAAATTCCGTGACGAACTAAAGAGCCTACTTTTCTTAAAATTAAGATTCACGCCAATGATTAATCTACAGTATATGAACCTATCTAGAATAATGACGAAATTAAGTTGGTAATATCGAAATGTCTAATTAGTTCGAAATATACACCTGGTATTATGTAGCCTAATAGAGCACTACAGTTGGCAGCCCTGGTGACCTAATATATTCTTAGTTCCATCTCTTAAGGTACAGAATACTGAACCCGCTAACCACTGGTTCATGTGATATTTTTCACCGCAAAGCATTTTTGATGCATCGCTTTTGAACGTACCCACTGACCGACCATGCTGTCGCTACATGCTAACATTCTTTGGAGTCATAAATTGTTGATCTTTTGACTACGGAGAAAACCACTATTAAGTAATCTGATGCTAAATTATGACACTTCTATTTTCTACGAAGCTCATATATTATCACACTGTAATTCTGTATCATCGAAACATTCTTTAGAATGTGATTTCTGTTTTTTGTAAGGTAGTAACCTCGCAGATGCGCGAACAGGAAGCAGACAGACGCTGCACGACCAGTGTAGTTACAAGCTAACGCAGCGCATGGCTGAGAGCTTACCACAAGTGTTTGGATTATCATCCAAGTTGGATGCCGTTTGTGTTAAGTCCGTCTATGCGACGAGGTAACAGTCCGCCTGAAGGCGAGGAAAGCAATCCTAGGGCATCACACTTTATTTCAATTCGAATAGTGCATGATATTATTAAATATTACAGCCGTAGAAGGCTTGTGCAACGAATACTGTGGATTTTTGGGAAAAGTGATCATAACCGTGGAACGCCACATTTTCAGCCACGTGCTTGAGCGTCATATTTCGACATCGTCGAGTGGCGATAAATACATCACTCACAGTGAAATAATTATTAACCGAGTGGATCATTTCAACACTCAGAACTAAAAATATTGCCTTAATCGCAAGTGCGATTCTTTTCAGTGAAACACAACGCCGATGCCACTTGATTCGTGGGCAAGTGAAATCTGTATCAGTGAAGCAAATAATAGTGCATGGCCAATTTTTAAACCATCTGCGCCGTGTAGCAGCAGTGAGTTTAGTGCCACGTTAAAGCTAGCTTCTGTGCAATTGTGCTACGCTTATTCATCGTACCTTAAAGTGGTAAAGTCATACTTCAAGATGTCATATTTTGACGACCACGTGTACGACAATCCTTGTTACGCATCACCTGTGGATATGAGCTGTTAAGCGTCATCATGTGAAGGAGAGGACCAGAGAACTACAGCCGATGACGGAAGAACCATGGCTTTAGCATCCGCTAATCCAAGGAAGATGACGACTTTGAGGAGGAGTCTGGTCATATCATCACGACAACGACGAGGACGAATAAAGGCCGTGGAAATGGATAGAGCCGATGTGGAGGCTCAGATTGGACAACCCTTGTCCGGAGACCAAAGCCTTATTATATCCTTCGGGTCGTTGGAACGACCGAGATGTAGACATCCTTTCTTGTGAGTCCGAAATATTCATTCCTTGTGAGGTTCTTTTGTGGTGTAGCTTAGTGTAGTTTATTGTAGTTTATTGTAGAATCAGCCGAACTTCTTGACAAGCCGTAGGTAGGATTTGTACTGTTAGAATTAATGCTTGTAGTTCACTTTCAGTGATTGTTAGTCACCTGTTGTGATTGAATTTCTCTTCGATCACGGTGCATTCTGAGGGACATCGTTAAGATGTTATTTCTACCCCTGTTAAGCGTGACTGTAGTCTTGTTACTACGTTTTGTTCAACCCTAGGTGGGTGATCTTGTACAGTTATGTGGGAGGACGATCAGACGTCATGGCCAGTGTTATTTTTATAGCACCCCTTTCTAGTAAATGTTGTCACGCCACTGATTTAGTCAGAACAGTCCGTATCGTTGGATAGCCAACTGTAGCTATCAGTTTTGTAATACTATATCATTTTTCATTTTGATGTGCTATGAAGCCATCCAGTTCATGTTTGAACACATTCAGAGTGTTACAGTTTGTATGCAATCTAGCATCGAACCCAGCAATGAATGCCGTATCATTGGCAAACTTAGCAATTGTAAGATTTGCGCCTTTATAATGTTTATTTCGTGTCAGTGTTTCGACACAGTTATTATTTTGGTTATATTTAGACAGAGCAGTTATGAACTTACATATCTGCACATTTCAAAGAAATTCAGATGAAGTGGGATATCTATGTTTTTCTTTCCTTTGACTTTTACAAACATGCTATACCTTTGAGCATAGTTTTACGGCGTGATTTTAAGCCTAATGCTTGTGTAAATTTCTATTATATCTGGGACATGATAACGAGGCCAGTTTTCTAATAGGAATTTCTGCGTGAAAGCTGCCTGCCTTCAGTGATGTGCATTTTCTAAACTGTCCGTGTAGATGATTACGAGTAGCGAGGCTAGCTTGAATCATGGACATGTGTTGACAGTTCCCAGCATGCAGTGTACTAGAGCACCACTCACTGAGTGAGACCATAACTTTTCCAGACTCTTTGACAACGCTTATAGCATTACTAACATTTAGATGATGTGTCTCATTTGTAGGCCAATGTCCAGGCCACCATTTTGTAATAATCATATGTTTTCCTACTTAGAGATGGCTGGCGGAAGCCATGTGTTTGCATCGCTACTAAAGCGAATATCTTTCTTCTCCATCTGAGAATGATTTCACGTTATGATAAGGTTTATTTATGGTAATTAAGAGGCTAGATGAGGCACCTGTTTAGAGGCTATATTTATGTGTGTCCAGACTTCGATTCTGTTGACTGTGTTATTGTAGGGAGGTAACTGACGTTCATACCAGGCCTTACCCAGAGGTAAATTAAGTGAGCCGAGAGCCACTAATAACATGTGTTATTGTTATGTCCGAGCGGGAGAGCTCGTTGACGGTGTTTTATAGCAGAGATTGATCTCGTACGAGACTGCTACTGCTGATCCCAAGGTATTCAGGATTGTCAGCCTATTCGTCATAAACCAACGATAATTTAAACCAACGATTCTAATAATCAGTAACGTCATTATTATAAACCTGATGATAATTAACTACTCATAGCATTTAACCTTGATTTTCTTGCATTTTGGACCTGATGGCTGGCACTTGCTTTGTGCACACTTCTCTTGTGGAAGTAATCTATGACAGATGACACTAATTTTAATCGACGGAGTGCTTTCTCGACCTTTAGTCAGTAGCTGGTGGAGCGTGAGCCTCATGCGACTTTAGATGTAGTTTTCACTACGCAATCGCCAACGTAAATCACATGCACGTAGATGACACTGGTTTGCAAAGAGTAACATAGGGCGAAGGCAGGAATAATAATGTTTATGGTCTTGTGTTATTTATTTCAAGTGTATGGTAACCCCATGTTTACCCTTTACTTAGATTATAAGAGGGCATTTAATGTTTTTTTTTTGACGGCTTGTCATGTAGATTTTGTATTAAATTGTTTTTGCTTTACGCACGTCATCGCCGTAAATTTTGTATTAATTGTTAGGAATTGGCTACATTTAAAAATAAATGTAAATGAGGAAATGGTATCATCCTAACTTAGACTTGCTATTGCTACCCTGTTAAATGTAAATTCTGTTATTAGCTTATTTTGTAACTTGATTTAGAGATTATTGCCGTACCATTTACCCAGCGTTGCTGTTGTTGCTTTACTTTGTCAGATAGATCTTTCGCGAGGGTTTACAGAAGTTTACAGTTAGGGTACTGATCTTTTATTTTTATTTATTTATTAGTTTGCGGATTAGCCGATAGAAACCCTCCGAACTAGGCTAGGTGTCTGAATATTTTGAATACATATTTCTAAGTTTTACCAAAGTCTGGAAGTTCATTTCTCAGTCTAGCTTTAGGAGGTGTATTTTCTTGGGCTGTCTATGACGTTTTAGCAACCATGATACCACCGATCCCCTGGATCATGGATTCTCGTGCCGCTATGGCCTATAAGAAATTCACCTAATCCTCATGGCACATGGGTCCAGCAGGTGAGGTATTGGGGATGTCGTTTCGGCTGTTGGCAACACTGATAGCTCCTCTGACGGGCACAATACAAAATGTGGTTAAAGTCCAATGGACGTTACATGCAGTTAGGCACTGGATCTATCAGCATGCGTAAAAGCATGTTGGCAACAATGTCATGCGTATGCTGGTCAGAATTAATCTGAAATATTATGATATCTTGTTGTGCAAATTTTGGATGAAATCCATTTGTTGGTATAGAAGTTACTTGTATTTTAAAATTGGACATATCAGCAGGCATAGCATCATGTTGGCAGCACTGACTTATATTAATTGCTCCACATTAATCTAGAATGTCAGGTGCTATACGTGTGCAAATTAAAGAGCTATTGGCTTGCATACTTTCCGATATATTGATATTAGGGTAAAAACATATAGACAGCATTTACTAACAGTTGGCAGCCCTGATTTCTCCTAAGAATACTTATAGTCATATCTGTTACACATAGAACATACGAAATTAGGTTGAAATCCAACTGATAGTATAGAAGTTACATGTATTTAACAAGATATTCAGTAAAGAACATATAGCCTAGCCTACTTTCTCCTAAATGCATGGGTATTGTTAAAACACTTTGTCCTCTTCATGGAGTATAATTGAATGTTGGTTGTAGTAGCTTGTTGAAATACGGCGTGCTATACGGATATTAAACATGAATAAGAGGTGCCATTTGCTAGTGTTACCTCTGTAAAAAAATTAATTCAATTCGGTTTCACCGTGTTTGAATTGATATGGGGAATCGATTTGCACACATTAATGGCCTCTATCTGCAAACTATTGGGCTGATGACCTTGTCGTTCAGTCAAACGATGCTTCCCACAATAAGGCATGTTGTTGCAAAATTTGGTAGAGATCAGATGATTAGGTTGGTCGTAATTTGACTCAAGCTATCAACATTTGGCTGACCGCCATTAAGTTTTCGTCAAGACGGCGGCAATATAAAACATGACACTGTAGTGCCCCTTGCCAGTGCTACCACTGTACCAAATTTCGTACAATTAGGTTTCACCGTGTTTGAATTGATAGGGGGGGATCGATTTGCACACGTACATGGCCACCATCTGTAAACTATTGGGTTGATGACCTTGTAGTTTAGTTAAAAGACGCTCGCCATATGAATATATGTAGCTGCAAAATTTGGTGGAGATCGGATGATTAGGTTAGTCCTAATTTGATTTAAGCTTCGAAAATTATGGTGGCCGCCATTACGTTTCCGTCAAGATGGCGGCGATTTAAACATGACATTGAGGTGATATGTGCTAGGGCTACCTCTGTACCAAATTTCGTTCAATTCGGTTTCACCATGTTTGAAAAAATAGGGGGAATCGACTTGCACACATACATGGTGGACATCCGCAAATTATTAATCTGATGACCTTGTAGTTTGGTCAAAATATTCTTTATACATGTAGGTATAATGTTGCAAAATTTGTTAGAGATCAGATGATTAGGTTGGTCGTAATTTGATTCAAGCTTTTAACATTTGCCTGGCCGCCATTACGTTTTCGTCAAGATGGTGGCGATATAAAACATGACGCTGAAGTGTCCTTTGCTAGTGCTACCTCTGTACCAAATTTCGTTCAATTCGGTTTCACCGTGTTTGAATTGATAGGGGGAATTGATTTGCACACATACATGGCCGCCATCCGCAAAGTATTAGGCTAATGACCTTGTAGTTTCGTGAAAAGATTCTTCATATATAAAGGTATAATGTTGCAAAATTTGGCAGAGATCGGATGATTAGGTTAGTCGTACTTTGATTTAAGCTTTGAACATTTGGGTGGCCACCATTACGTTTCTGTCAAGATGGCGGTGATATAAAACATGACACTGAGGTGCCCTTTGCTAGTTCTGCCTGTATACCAAATTTCGTTCAATTCGGTTTCACCGTGTTCGAATTGATAGGGGCGGACAGACATTCAGAGTACACACACACTCACACACACACACACACAGACACACAATTTTTGGCACTGTGTAGAACTCATAAGTCTACTTTCATTTTTTGTAAAAATCGAAAGTAGGCTAAAAATAGGTCCTATCAGCAGGCTTAGAATCATGTTGTTAAAACTGACGTATATAAGTTATTCCAAATCAATCTAAAAGGTTACGTACCGGTACTATAAGTGTGCATATTTTAAAGCTGTCGGCTTGCATACTTTCTGATATATTGGTATTTGGATAAAACATATAGAGAGCAATTGTTAACAGTTGGCAGCCCTGGTGGCTCTTTATCTGTTTATGTACACATATTATATACACAATTTGGTTGAAATCCAATTGATAGTGTAAACGTTATATGCATTTAAAAATTTGACCTATCATCATCATCATATTCCTAGCGTTTGTCCCGCTTTGGAGCAGGGTCCGCTACTTTACATGCCAATCTCCATTTCTATCGGTCAAGGGCATCATGCGGACACAGATTAACTTGTCGCATGTCTTCTCTAAGGCGATCAAGCCACCTTTTCCTAGGTAGCCCACGAGGACGTTTACCATCCGGGTTGAGACACAAGGCAGTTTTAGCCACTGATTTTTCGTGACTACGTATGACGTGGCCGTACCAGCGTAGACGAGCCTCCCGCATTTTATCCTGTATAGGCGCCACTCCCATCCTCCCTCGGACATCGCAATTCATGATATGATCAAGTCGCGTCAGACCAAGCACCGAAAGAAGCATGCGCATCTTCATAATATGCAGAGCTTGCTCGTGTTTAACAGAGGCCGGCCAGGATTCAGAACCGTCGAGGGCGACTGGGCGCACGACGGTCTTGTAAATCTTGGCCTTAAGATAGGTGGGTATCCTGCGGTCAAAGAGGACTCCAGTTACCTCCCTCCATTTGAAGCTACTGGCACTCACACGAGCTCGGGCATCAGGGAGGGTTTCACCATCTGAACGAGTCAAGGAGCCAAGATACCTGAATTGTTTGACTCTTTGAAGATCCTGACTACCTACAAGGATGGTACCAGGCGTCGGTGACCCACACTCCATATACATGGTTTTCTGGACATTCAGCATCAGTCCATTCTCAGCCAGCCTCGTATTCCACTCCTGCAGTTTCTCTTCAAGAACGTTGCGTTCTTCTACAGCCAATAAGACATCATCAGCATACAGAAGCGTCCATGGATGTTGCGATTGGATATCTGATGTTATTTTATCAATCCATAGAATAAACAGAAGTGGGAACAGGTCTGATCCTTGATGGACACCGAGTTGAATGGGAAAAGGAGATGTGATTCCCGCGGGACATCGCACAACACTACTGCACTTACGACACACAAGTTGTGTCCAGCGGACGTATTCTTCAGGAACACAATGCGAACGGAGTGCATACCAAATCAGTTCATGTGGAACCCGATCAAATGCCTTCTCGAGATCTAAAAAGGCGATATGAATAGATCTGTTCTTCTCACGGTATCTCTCAATGAGGAGCCGTGCTGCGTGAATAGCATCCGTTGTTCCACATCCTTTCACGAAGCCACACTGGTTGCTAGTGATCTGGACAATATCACGCAATCGACTGTCAAGGATTCGCTCAAAGATCTGCATCGTGTGGCAGAGGAGGCGAATAGGTCTATAGGTGCCACATTCACTGACATCGCCCTAGCCTTTCCAAATAGGCACCGTGGTACTCGTGGTCCAAATTTGAGGCACTACACCTTCTTAAAAAATCTGGTTGAACAGAGATGTCAGTAGTTCAATACCATGCTGACCAAGTAATTTCCACAGTTCGGCTGGAATGTCATCAGGACCTGCAGCCTTCCCATTCTTCAGCTTTCTGACTGCCTGTGCAACCTCTGCCATAGTTATTAGTGGTACTGGTCCAAGGACATTTACCGCACTGTGGATAGGTGGATGAGGGAACTCTTCATTAATTATTACTGAGAAGTGTCTTTCCCAACGACTCAGAATAGCAGATGGGTCTCTGAGAATTTGGTGGTCTTTATCTTTGATATGCATGACGTGACCAATGTCTTGCGAGGACCGATGACGTGCGTTTGCAAGCCAGAATATCTTGTTGGCTCCTTCAGGTGAGCCCAGCTGGTTGTACACATCGGCATAATGTTAGGCCATAGCTAATGCAACAGCTCGCTTTGCTGCAGACTCGAGGGTCTTATATTCCCGATGATCGTAGGTAAGACGCGAGGTCTGCCACGTCTTGAATGCAAGCCGTTTCTTTTTGATCACGGTCTGCACATCCTCATTCCACCAACCTACTTGTTTGTCAAGAAAACGCCTCCCAGGTTTCGATTTTCCCAACGTCTCTGCTGCAAGCGAGTGAAGGCAGTCGACTATCCTAGTTCAGTTGATCTGTATTGGTTGGCTTGGGTCAAACGTGAGTGATCCAAGGGCATTCAACAATTCGTTCCTATGATACGGTAGCTTCCACCACCTAATGCGTTCAGGTCCCGTTGTTCGAGGTCTTTTCGTGGGTACGGTGTTAAACTTGAGATCTAGTACAAGGAGGCGGTGTTGGGGAGCGATGTCATCTGACGGGATGACTTTGACATTTGTTATCAACTTGAAATCATTCCGCCCGAGAAGCAAGTAGTCGATTTGAGATGTTCGACCACCGCTGTAATAGGTGATCAGGTGAGTTGGCCGTTTCTTAAAATAGGTGTTAGCCACAACAAGATCGCGTGCTTCTGCGCATTTAAGGATGCGACATCCCTCTTCATTCCTGGTCCCGAAACCTCGCCCACCATGGCAATGAGGGTAGCCATCTCTTTCTGACCCAACATGAGCATTGAGATCTCCGCCAATGAGCACATATTCATCCTCTGCGAATGAACGACGATGAGTATCAACACTCTCCCAAAATTCATATTTTTCATCCCCTGAGCAACCAACTTGAGGGGCGTAGCATGAGACGACACGAATAGTTGAGTTGTTGTAGTCAAGCTTCACATAAAGCAGTCTGTCTGTGATGCGGCTAACCTCTACTGCACTGCCCTGAAGCCTCTCGCAGACGACCACTACGACACCGTTCTGTGTAGATTTCCTGCCATAGTAGAACAAATTGTACCCCTCACCGATATCCTTGGCCTTGGCTCCTGTCCATTTCATCTCCTGTACACATGCTATGTCTATCGATCGACACTTCAAGATAGCTGCTAGTTCACGGCTTCGACCTGTGAGCGTACCGATGTTGATGGTCGCCAGCCGTAGGTGTTGGACTCGCTACTTTAGCCTGCTCCGTCCATAAGCAGGTAGCCCTCGCTCATTTCCCACGTCGTCCGGGCGATGACGTCACGCGTTGACTGTTGGGGACGCCCTAGCATTTATCCGCGTATTCAAGGTTCGTACTGGCATGTTCATTTGATGCGACGGAAAAATATGAACCAACCGATGTGTCGCTCCACCTGTCGGTGGACCTATCAGAAGGCTTAACGTTATTTTGGCAACACTGTTATATATGGCCTCCTTGAAATTAAACTGAAATAGTATTATCTACATTTATGCCAATTTTGGAATAGCTCCCATTCATAGCTTCTAAGATATCCAACTTGAAGCTCAAATTTCTAGTGCGTTTTTTTCAGCAGTTGGTAGCACTAACATCATTTTCAAATATGGGTTTGAGATATTCCGGTATACATCTTTACTCACACTAAATTTGGTTTCGATTACTGCAGACGTTTAGGAGTTGATAGGGGGGGCGCACACACAGACAGACAGAAGGACAGACAGACAGACACACATTTTCCCGGATCGATCTCATAAGTCTACTTTTCCCTCATTTTTGAAAAATGTGAAAAGTAGGCTAAAAATTAGAAGGAAAGAGAACACTGAAGCTCTTTGGGCAAGAAATCCATATGGAAGAACAGGTACTACATCTTGGAGTAGTGCTAGATAAAAAGCCAACCTGGAATCCGCATATAGAAAGGAACATAACCCGGGCCAAGAACCTTCTGTATGCGTATAAAAGATCTGTTGGGACAACATGGGGTCTAAAGCCGTCAGTGGTAATGTGGATATACACAATGGTCATTAGACCACTGATAACCTATGCTTCAATCATCTGGTGGGATAAAGCAAACCAAGGAAATGTCAGCAGTAGATTAAATAGCCTTCAGAGAATGGCATGTATAGCTATAACTGACATAAATAAGCCTTGAACACATTACTCTATGTAACTTCATAGAGGGACAGAATGGAATGAGTTCATATAGATTGGAACATACAGAATGCTGGAATGCACAAAGGCCCAATCTAGGACACTGTAAAATTAACAAAGCCATAACAGGGGAAGTTTTATACATGTCTTCTGATTATATGATACCAAAGTGCAGCACAACTTTGAGAAACCATTTGAGACCCAGATAATTAAAAAGGAAGACTGGGATATGAATAAGCGGAAGACCGATAGAGAAGATGTAGTGTGGTGGACTGATGGCTCAAAAACTGTAAGTGGTACAGGTGGTGGGATCAATGGGGGAAGACCTGAGAGACACACTACTGTCTTTCAAGCGGAGGTGTTAGCTATCATCACGTGTCTTGAAGAAAACCTGAAAACTAAATATGAAAGTAAGAACATTCTCATTTTTACGGATAGTCAAGCATCCATTAAGACACTAGAGGCTGTCCGGATAACATCCAAAATAGTATGGTACTGCCACTCAGTTCTCCTGAAGCTCTCAGAGTACAACACAGTTAAAATAATATGGGCACCAGGGCATGCAGGTATAGAAAGTAATGAAAGGGCAGATGAACTGGCCAGGAAAGGAGCAGAGACACATTTTGTAGGCCCAGAACCTGTATGTGTGATCTCTTACAGACAAGTCCGACATGTAATAGGTAAATGGGTACAAAAGAAGCAAATGCAAACCTGGGAAAAGACTCCAGGGTGCAGACTTGCAAAGGAACTGATAAAAGGACCAAACAAGAAGCACACTAAAGAACTGCTACAACTTAGCAGAGGAAACATAAGAGCAGTAGTGGGACTATTGACAGGACATTGCCATCTTAACAAGAAGTTCCGTGAAGAACTATACAGCCTACTTTTCATGCCAATGATTATTCTACAGAATATGAACCTATCTAGAATAATGACGAAATTAAGTTGCTAATATCGAAATTTCCAATTAGTTCGAAATACTGTATACCTGGCATAATGTATCCTAATAGAGCACTACAGTTGGCAGCCCTGATGACTGAATATATTCTTAGTTCCGTCTCTTAAGGTACAAAATACAAAATTTGGTTGAAGTCCAATGAATAGCATGGACGTTACATGCAGTTAAACATTGGATCTAACAGCGCGCGTAAAATCATGTTGGCAACAATGTCATGCATGTAATGGTCAGAAATAATCTGAAATAATATGATCTATTGTTGTGCCAATTTTGAAGGAAAACCATTAGTTAGTATAGAAGTTACATGCATTTTAAAATTGGACCTATCAGCAGGCTTAGAATCATGTTGGCAGCACTGACGTATATTAGTTACTCCAAATTCGTCTAGAATGCCAGGTACTATACGTGTGCAAAGTTTAGAGCTATTGGCTTGCATACTTTCTGATATATTGATATTAGGGTAACAAGAATAGGGACAGCACATATTAACAGTTGGCAGCACTGGTTGCTCCTTAGAATACGCATAGTCATATATGTTATGGTACACATAGGACATACGAAATTTGGTTGAAATCCAAATGATAGTATGGAAGTTACATGTATTTAAAGTTGGACCTGTCAGCAGGCTTAGAATCATGTTGGTAGCACTGACGATATAAGTTACTCCAAATTAATATAGAATGTCAGGTACTATACGTGTGCATAGTTTAAAGCTGTCGGCTTGCATACTTTCTGATATATTGGTATTTTGATAAAAAAAAATTAGGAGCATTTATTAACAGTTGGCAGCCCTGATAGGTCTTAAGAATATGCTCAGTCATATTTGGTTATGTACACATACAACATACGAAAGTTGGTTGAATTCCAATTGATAGTATAGAAGTTATATGCATTTAAAAATTGGACCTATCAGGAGGCTTATAATCATTTTGGCAACACTGCCATGTTTAGCCTCCTGGAAATTAAACTAAAATATTATGATCTGTACGCGTGCCAATTTTGAAATCGCTCCCATTCATACTTTCCAAGATATCCAACATGGAGCTCAAATTTCAATTGCGATTTTTTAGCAGTTGGTAGCACTGACATCATTTTCAAATATAGCCGTGAGATATTCAGGTATAGATCTTTACTCCTACCAAATATTGTTTCGATTGCTGCAGCCGTTTAGGAGTTGATAGGGGGGGGACACACACACAGCCAGACAGACAGAAGGACAGACAGACAGACAGACAGACAGACAGACAGACACACATTTGCCCGATCTCATAAGTCTACTTTTTCCTCATTTTTGCAAAATGTGAAAAGTAGGCTAAAAATCACCTAACTAGAATTGGAGTAATAAGAGAAAATGCAAGGAAGCAGACGAATCAGCTGAACACATACCTTTTGAATGTGAGGTGCTGGGAAGAATCAGAATCTCCACACTGGGACTACCAGGTGAAGAAAGAGAAAAAAATCCTCGAAGACCCAATAAGATTGACCTGCAGCTTTGTGAAGGGAGCAGGGATACCCAGGTGGGAATGAAGGAAACAAATGGTAGCAATAGATCTTGAAGGTCGACGCTGATCAGGAACTTGACAAACAAGGAGCCCCATGAATAAAATAATAATAAGAAGAATAGGAAGAATAATAAGAAGAAGGTGTATAATACAGTCTAGTAAGCGTATTTAGAAACCTTTCCTGAGTTGAATCCACTGAGTCGATCAGTCCGCCCAGATTTCCTGTCTCTTTTCTAGATCAACTCTGATTGGTCCGCGCCGAGTGGGTGCACTAGCAGGGTGCTAACAGCACATTCAATAAGCAGAATGAGGTGTCGAATAGAGAACGAGTACATCCAATAAGATTGACCTGCAGATTTGTGAAGGGAGCAGGGATACCCAGGTGGGAATGAAGGAAACAAATGGTAGCAATGGTATCTACGTTCATATAACACAGTGACATTTAATCCGCGGTTACCATCTTATTAATAAACTCACATCCACTCATGCACCACCATCAAAATCTGCATGGTTTAAATAAGGACTACTTGATATTTGTGTGATATATTTTCAAGACACAAGTAAGAGATAAGGCACAGGATACCTAATATCATGCTTTTAATTCTGTTATTATGGTGTTATGGATTTTTAGCTTATGCGTGGCAAGTTTGAGACTAGGTCTTTAATAGTCGAAGATTATCCTGAATACAGTAACGTACACCACATTAGAGAGACTAGACTAGAGAGAGACTAATACCTATATATCAAAAAGTATGCAAGCCAACAGCTCGAAACTTTGCAAACGTATAGTACATGGCATTCTACATTAATTTGGAGTACCTAATATAGGCTACGTCAGTGCTGCCAACATGATTCTAAGCTTGCTGATAGGTCCAATCATTAAATGCACGTAACTTTTATACTAAGAAATGGATTTCATCCAAAATTGTCACAATAATAGATCATAATATTTCAGATTAATTCTAAGCAAAACATACATGACATTGTTGCCAACATGGTTTCACGCACGCTTACAGATCCAATGTACAACAGCATGTAACGTCCATAATATCCATTGAACTTCAACCAAATTTTGTATGTGTATTCTGTATCTTAAGAGATGGATCTAAGAATATATTCAGAGTCACAAGGGCTGCCAACGGCAGAGGTCTATTAGGCTACACTATTTCAGGTATACTTCAAACTAATTAGAATTACCAACTTAATTTCGTCCTTATTCTAGACGAAATCATTGGCATGAATCTTAAATTTTAAGAAAATAGGCTCTTTGGTTCGTCACGGAACTAGTTTATTTGTAGTTTTTCAGCTGTAAGCCAAAAACAGTCTACAGTTGATGTCATTACAGAAAAGAGCATATATTCAACAACCTTATTTGCCAGATCAGAATACTAGAGTCACACATAGGAAAACAAAACAAAACAAACAAGAAAAAAAATTAAATGTTCAGAAAAAATACAACAAAATTTTAAAACGTCCAGTGTAACATGAGATCCATGAAATTGCCTCTGTCCATTTGAAAATGTGATGCGTGAAATATTCCCTTTAAGCAGTGCGCTATGCAGAGCGCACTATTCAATGTTTGATTCTGCTCGTGAGAGTCCGTTGGTAACTGTCAAACCGATAGTCTTTTCTGTCAAACTGTTATCACATACTGCAGGCTGTTATACAATTTGTCACTTGTTCTCTGAAAACTGTCCGTATGCAGCAGCAATGTTGTATGTTTGTAGGCAGTGCGATAAATTCTCCTTCTATTTTTGTTGACGTAGCCTACACCTTCATGTTTATTAGGACGGAATGACGTTTGATGTAAAAGTCAAACTTGATGTCAATTGCAAAAACAATTGCTGGCAGCACGCTCCTAGTGAAGGCTTTTGTGTGAAGTGAGAGAGTTCGCCTCTGATTGAAAGCTTTTGTTTGACATTTATTGAATATAGCATTCGTACTTACTAGGAGACGCCTCTCCTAAATTCTCAAAAGCCCTCTCGAGTTTGTTCAGCTCCATTTAGCAGGAGGCAGTGCTGGAAGCGCACCCTGTTTGTGTTAAAGATAGGTCCATTGCACAATTCCAAGAATTGGACTTTATCGACCACATTAGTGACCAAGGAGGCTTGAGCCATGTAACTCTTCAATCGGTCAACACGAATTTGCCCAATGGCGCGCCGGGGTACAGTGAACCGTATATAACATGTAAATAACACTCCGGAAAAAAATGTATTAGTTTATGATCACTAATAAAAAGGGACAATTTTTAGGAATACGTGCTTCTACCTTCAACTGGTCATCTTTGGGTTTAAATTTAAATACAAAGTAGCAACCCGCCCCGGCTTCGCCCGGGAACAGTTATGAATGCATTACGTTATAAGTGCTTTTCTCTGATACCCATGAACTACGACTTATATCCGTTTTACGTCTCGGCATGATGGGTTAAATCACTGACTGGACTATTAATTATATTATCTTGGAGATGCAAGTGCATCGAATTCTTGTTAGACGTAATTTAAGAATGGCGAGGTGCATGAAACACAAATCACTCTTCCATCCAATCTGAACTTGACTGTATATTTTGTGGAACGAAAAGGTTCTGAAATCTTAACTCAACACGAATGGACAGTTTGCTGCTGGCTGTATCTGGGGTAATATGCTCACCCCTAGCTAGCTCGTAAACTGTCGTCTCGGTAATTGATTGGAGATTGTTGGAAGAAAAGAAAAAGTAAAATCATTTATAGTCGGCGATGTATTGAAGATAGAGGTATGCTTTCTTGTAGAACTTTTCATGCTGAACAATTCTTACACGCATAGTATACAGATATTTTTAACGGTTTGCCCAGAGTAACCTTAAAAAGCGCATGGACGCCAGTTTTTTTTTTCAACTTTTTCACTGAAATCATTACTGCTTGGCTTTCTTTGATCATAAATAAAAATTCTCTACAGAAACCTCCCTCGAGATATCCTTTACAGAATGGTGAAAAGCGCATCAAAATCCATCCAGTGGTTCTCGAGATTACCCGTGGCATCCAAGAATCGGGGAATTTGTTTTATACTAAGTAGAGATATAGTGTCTAAATTTAAGCCTCGACACAGTGATCAGGATCTGATGATGACCGCTTGAAGGTTGAGACGCGTAATCCTAAATATTGCCCCATTATAATATATATATATTTATTTATTTTAATATTTAAACCAACATAGGACTACATTAGTCAGGTTTATGGAGGTATATACTGTATATATTTATCGTGTGGCCTCCCGAGAGGCCGAGTGCAGGTCTTTGTAGTCGACGCCCGTGGGCGACCTGCGCGTCGGGATGAGAGATGGAATGGATAAGATGAATGAAATTGGGCAAGGATTTGGAAGGAAGCGGCCGTGGCCTATCAGAAGGTACCGCCCCAGCATTTGCCTGGTGTTGAAAATGGTAAACCATGGAAAACCATTTCAAGGAAGGCCAACGGTGGGGCTCGAACCCACGCGTCTACCGAGTCAGCAGAGAGCTTGGCCCCATGACCTAACGCTGCGCTTTAGCCAGCGTAGGCACTGCTGTATGTATTATAATATTGATCATAAACTAATACATGTATTTTTTCCGGGAGTGTTATTTACATATACATGGTGTTTCTAAATTTCCATTGTAGTGGGGACCAAGGCGGTGATGATAATTGTTGTTTCTAGGGGCTTAACATCTAGGTTATCGGCCCCTAGTGGTTTGGGTGATCGTGAAAGATGAGATGAGAATGAAAACTAGAACTAATACCTACTACAAGCTTACATACCAGAAGAAGAAATTTCAAACAAATAAAGAACAAGGCAAATAAAGGACAGAAACAAAAGAAATGGCCTCAAAACTCTAAGAATGAGGATTGAGGGACTTGGAAGAAAGGAGAGCCACGAAAGGCGGATAGGAGAGGGTCTGCCCCAGAGGCAATGGAAAAAGGGGAAAACCGTACCCAGCTCAGGAAGGACGAAGACGGTTAAGTTCAGCATACAAACTTGTGTTCGGAAACGTACTGTCTTCCCGCTACCCGAGTTAAGTTACTCGACTCGAATCCCGAACGGGATTCCAGTTAAGTTTGTCGCTTAACAATTATATCGTGGCTAGCGTGCTAAGCTAGGTCCTCACAGGTTCTCACGAGTCTGAGTGATATCTATTTCAAATGAAGCGAAGAGTTCAATTGATATATTTATTGGTTCGACTAGTCACTAATACATTTGAAAGTTATTTACAAGTGCCGAGGCATGAAGCCCGACTGCCAACCAGTTCATTTGGTTAGTCTTAAGATTACTGAGTTACAAGAGACTGGAGCTCTGTGAGTCCAGGGTTTTATAGGAACAAGTCACATGTCAATCCCTCTAGGTGGGATACAGTACAATCTTACTGGCTAGTTACCAGAGTAGAGGGGGACACACATGGAAGGGGCTGGTAGTGGTCTGGAGTAAGGAACATACGTCACGGAAATATCTGGCTGGACTCTGCCAAGCACGAGACTGTGTCTCATCTGAACCCTGAGCTGTTTTGTAATTATTCATAGCATGCTAGGCACAAGGGTATGTGTCATTTGGACCTCGAGTTGTTATAAAATATTATACTGAGAAATGATTCATAGCTGGCAAGGCACGAGTTGGTGCGTCCTCTGGACTTTGAGTTGTTATCAGATTACACACAGCTCGAGTCACTTAGTATTGAGAAATTAGCATACATACTGTCTGTTGAAACTCGGCTGACACACACATTAATGATACTTATAATAATTCAGCTTTTAGAAGCTGAATCCATTAATATTGGTGGTTGCGGGTTCTATTCCCGACGAGGAATATAACTCCTCCCCTCTTTCTTTAACGTTACTGCCCTCAGTAACATTTTCATTTTTCTTATTTCTAATTTTTACAGATTTACATAATTTATACAGTCTTTTCCTGAACATGATTATAACAATACCTGTTATTAATATCACAAGAATGACATTGGTAGATACGAATATTTTTGTACCAATAGAAGTTATAGGAATTGGTTTTAAGTCCAGTTTCAATTTCTTTACATCTACATGGGAAATGTGAAACTTAATTTCATTTTTATTGCATTTTCATTGTGAATATTTAAGGATGGGAAAGTATGAATGTAATTGGTAGGTTTTTGTTGTAAAATTATTCCCATACTGGAAATAGGACAAGATTCATTAGAATAAATTACCTGTGGTCCTGAAATCTGTATGGATTTCTGGGATTCTGGGCACGTTTGTAGAATTACCTCTGGATCTTTAGTATGGAACAGAATGTGTTCCTTGTTTAGGGGTCTAAATATTTTTACATTGTTCTTTACAGAAGCAAATTCACATCCTGCATTGTTTGTTAAATTACAATTTTTGATTCTGGTGTTAATATATAAACACACATAAGTTTGAGTGTTCTTAATAGAGGGTACAGTGGAACATTTCAAAATTGGATCTTGTAGGTAATGTTTTTCAGACAGGACAAGTACAATATTATTAATAGTGGGTATAGGGGTTACATCATATAGTTTGTATCGGTTACCATCCGTTATTGGCATGGAGAGAATTATAATTATTTCTTCGTCCAGCATAAGGACTTGAGTCTTTGACAATTTCAGGTTTTCATACTGATGGTATTGATCAGTATGGATCATACTCTGTGTAGGGTAGATTGATAACAAATGTTTGACTATGTTAGTTTAGTCTTTTATTGAGAACAATTTTACATTTGTCATTTCATGAAATGAGAGACTAATGGTCTCTTGAAACACTCGCATGATTTCTTGGAATTTGTTGATGCACAGTAACACGTATTGGATGTTTTCTAGTAGATTTATCTTGAAGTCTTCTGTTCGAAGTATACCTTCGATTACCTTCATATTGACCATTAACATGATTCATTTTATCATAACCTTTTTGAGCAATTGAATTTGTGAATGATACTAGTTTATTTAATTTCTTTTTTGCATTTTTTGTTATCTCAGTTAGTTCATATTTTAAGTGCGGAAAGGTATTATTACTTTTTAATAAAAGGCTAGAGACAGTATCATCAATATTTTTGTACGAATCTTTTAAAGTAGTAAGATTTGAAATGAAACATAAATTTATGGTAATTATTGATTACTAATACAGATCCCATGGGGTTGGCATAAAATCCTGACATTGTTATGGGTGTGGTGTAGATGATGGCTTATCCAGATAGGAACCTGGAATGTGAAGACATTTCTTTTTAGGTTTAATGTCACGGAAATTTCTGACATGGGTCTTGCCATTTTTCATTTTGCAGTATACTCGGTTTTCTTCACGTTTGGTTATTGTGCCTTCATTATATAGGTTTCTGGATTTCCTATTTCTCGTTAGAGGGTCTAGGACATATACAGTTTCGCCTATTTGATAGGAGTGCTCGAAATTGGAATCTTTTAGTTCGGGTTTACTTTCATTTAAGATTGTCAACTGGTTTCCTTGTCTCTCAATATATTCATTACTTTTTGGAGACGAGGAGACACATTCAGAAGTATCAATATGAATTTCAGCAAATGGGTAGTCGGCTGTTATAGGACCTTGGTTTGATAACTCGTTAGGGTGTCTTTCATATTTATTCCTCTGACATAAGTTGCACTGATTTACTAGATTTGTAATTTGTTCCTTTAGGTGTGGCCAATAGTACTTGGTTCGAAGGTGTTCAAACGTTTCTATAATAGCATTGTGATTTATTGAATGATGTTGCATTAACTGTTTCTGTGTTTCTGGACATTCAATGTCCTCTAAAAATTTAGTTGTTCTGATAATTACTAGCTCTGACGTGAATAATTACTGACATGCTCTGATGAATGGGATTTCAAGGATTAGATCATTAAAGTAAATGGCGTACTTGTTTGAGGTGTTGATTACTTTAAGGAGGTGTTTGTTCAAATCTTGTTGAAGGTTTTTCTGTGTTACTATCATAACGTGTCGTGTGCATTTCTTGAACAGTTTCTGTTCAAGAACCTTAGGGACATTACCATATTTTAAGATAATTTGATTTCGGTTTTGGTTCAAAATACGCTTTGATGTTTTCAGTGTGAAGATAGGATCTTCCTGATTCGAGTGTACGGTTTCATTATCAATTTCGTCTTGATATGTGGCATCTCCGGGGATGGCTACATTCGAGACTGTTTCGTCGTTCACATTTACTTGTATTCTAGAAAGTGTGTCTGCAACGTGACTGATCTCTCTTTTGTCAAAATCAGATTCTTCTAGTTTTGTGTGGGGATATTCTTGAATATCACCGTATGTGATGGAGTTCATTTCCAGTGGCTCAACTAAAATCGGTTCCTTAAACTCTTGTTTTAATTGTGTTTCTGTGGGGTATATGACTTGGTGGTTTTTGGCATCTAAGAGATACATTTCACCATATTTAAAATTTAGAACATACTCATCTCCTTTCTTGATGTTGACAGGAATCACAGTGTTATATGTATCTACTGTGGGTTGAAAATGATTCACTTGCTTATTACTCGAGTGAAAATGGAATGGTATGGCTTTATTGGCTAGCGTAACTAGGTTCGATTCATAATCTATCTTCGCACCTAGTTTGACAAAATCATCTGTGCCAATTAGCGCATCGAACTAATCATGCCATTGCATGACTATAAAGTCTACGGGAGTGTCAATTTCATATTCTGAAAAGATAGGGAATTGTATATTTTCTTCGCCTATCCTTTTCGAATGTACTGATTGTATGCAGAACGGTTCTTGGTAAAGGTATTCTGCAAAGTGTTCGTGTGCGACTGTCGGATTCATTACAGAATTACAAGCACAACTGTCTATTAAAATTTTAAAACCAAATAGAGTGATGAATGGTAATTTAGGAGCATTTCTTATGTTATTTAAGTCTTCGCTTGAGAGGACTGAGCCAAGAGAAAATCCTGACTTTGTTCGTGATCTTCATTGAATGAGAATGAGGATGGGTGGACTGTGTCGCATTCGAACTCGTGTTCGTACGGTTGTGTTTCTTCGAAATATTCTGACGAGTGTGCCTCCTGAAAGTATTCTGGTGGTACATAGTCACAATCGTTGGTTTCTTCTGCGTGTGCATTTACATTCCCTCGGATGGTGGATACACCAGACATAGGCTTAGGATAACTTTGGTTATTAGGTGTGAAACGTCGGCCTATGTTATTTGGTGTAGGATAAGGACGATTCATTGGTTTAAAGGGTTGTTGGTTCTGTGGTTTGAAAGTCGGTGGGTTCGGACCTTGAAAGGGTCTGAAGTTTGGTAGTGGGTTAGGATTCATGAATTGTTGGTTAGGTTGGTTGGAAAAGGGTCGTGGTTGGGGAAAGTAGTGGCTTTGTGGCTTTGGATATGCAAACGGATTGTGAGCAGTATGGTTTAGTGGTTGTGTCGCTTGATTGAATCTGTTAGGTGATGACTGTGTGAATGGTCTGTGACTGGCATGGTTATTTGGAGGAAGTTTTGGTGTCCCTCTCAATTGATCCATGTAATTCTCGTGTGCTCGGTCATTATCGTAAGTCCTGCAATGTCTCAGTGCGTGGCTTAAATCTGTGACTTGGGCATAGCGCAGATATGCTCGGTACGGCTCTAAGATTCCGGCTTTGAAAGTGTTTAAACTCAGATCGTCTAGCTCTCTTAGTTTGAGCTCTAAGATCTGATCCCTGTAGTTTAATTTGCATAAACTTTTACATTGTAAGACTAGAGCGTCTAGTCTGTCGTGATAATCTGTGTAAGCCTCACTTCTCTTTTGGAAGCAATTAGAAATTTCTTGAACTAGCAGTCTTTCATCTTTTACGTCACCAAATTTCCTGATCAGTTTTTCTTTAAATTTCTCATAACTAGAGTTTGCATCCAGATCTAAAATAGTACTGGCTTCTCCTTTTAGTTTCGATTTGACAACATTAAATAAAAAATCATTAATGATGTTAGCGTTGGGAACTGCATTGGCTCTCCTGTGAATATTTAAGAAACTATCACATCTTGCAAGAAAGTAGTCTAGACTGCAAGACGTACTTCCATTAAATTCGGGTAGCAATTGTAGTTGAGCGTACTCAAATTTTGATAGCAATTCTGTCTCAGGCATTGTGATTTATTATAATTAATTAATTGACTAGTTAATTGAATAATTGAAAATTATTAACTTATTTATTATTATTAATAATTTGAAAGATTAATGATATGTGGATATCCCGTTTAGATTCTCCACAATATAAGCTAGTAAAATGATATTTATTCTGAAATGAGAATGATGATTGATGATGATTTTTTGTTTATATAAAAAAAGGTTTAGTTTCAATATTAATTCAAAAAGTGGACAAAAAGTGTAAGGTCCGCTAAATCAGAACGCACTTTGATTATTCTTTTTGAAAGGCACAAATATTTATTATTATGTATTTATTATTTGTTTTAATTTATTAATTTAATTCAAACGAAATAACAAAGCAAACTCTGCTAGTCAAAGTTTACCGTAATTTGCTTCCGATTGAAAGGCAAGAATTTATTATTTAATATTTTTATTTTACAATTATTAGTTCAAAATGAAATAGGAAAAGCGACGTATCTTTCGATCAAGCTAAATCCTTTTTCATTTGAAAGGCAAAACAAATTTATTATTATCTTAGTATCTATGTTTTTAATTCAAAAGAAAATAGTGATATGCGAAAACCCCGTTTAGATTTACACAAACTCACTCCTCTTTTGAAGGGCAAAATTAATTTATTATTATTGCTCTTGTTACTGTAAGTTAAGAATGAACCATGCTGTTGGTAGCAATATTTTGGCAGTACAAATAAGGTACCGGTATTTCAAATGTAACTTACAGGCAGGAAAGGATGATCAGCTTGGACTGCATCTTCCTTGGTCTGTAGTTGTAGTCGGTTGGTTCTCTTCGGCGTCGTCGAGCGATCGAAAGGCCCCCAGTGGAGTTGTCGGTACACTCGTACGGCGATGGCGGTTGGTTGCTGCGAAAGGCGCTGCTGGAGCGTTGTCTGCGAGCTTCCTTCCTTCAAGCTAGCGTAGTCGGTTGAGGTCGAAAAGCCTCCAGTGAGGTTGTCAGTTCGACTCCTAACTAGCTGGCTGGTTCAAATGAAATAGATTACTTCAGTAGTTTTCGGGAAGATAACTGGCTTTGCTAGACGACTGACGAAAGGTGATTCTGGATCGTTGTCTGAACACTTCATCCAACTAGCACGTAGATCTAGTGGCGATCATTTATCTATCTCGTTCGACAGGCCCCCAGTTAAGTTACTCGACTCGAATCCCGAACGGGATTCCAGTTAAGTTTGTCGCTTAACAATTATATCGTGGCTAGCGTGCTAAGCTAGGTCCTCACAGGTTCTCACGAGTCTGAGTGATATCTATTTCAAATGAAGCGAAGAGTTCAATTGATATATTTATTGGTTCGACTAGTCACTAATACATTTGAAAGTTATTTACTAGTGCCGAGGCATGAAGCCCGACTGCCAACCAGTTCAGTTGGTTAGTCTTAAGATTACTGAGTTACAAGAGACTGGAGCTCTGTGAGTCCAGGGTTTTATAGGAACAAGTCACATGTCAATCCCTCTAGGTGGGATACAGTACAATCTTACTGGCTAGTTACCAGAGTAGAGGGGGAAACACATGGAAGGGGCTGGTAGTGGTCTGGAGTAAGGAACATACGTCACGGAAATATCTGGCTGGACTCTGCCAAGCCCGAGACTGTGTCTCATCTGAACCCTGAGCTGTTTTGTAATTATTCATAGCATGCTAGGCACAAGGGTATGTGTCATTTGGACCTCGAGTTGTTATAAAATATTATACTGAGAAATGATTCATAGCTGGCAAGGCACGAGTTGGTGCGTCCTCTGGACTTTGAGTTGTTATCAGATTACACACAGCTCGAGTCACTTAGTATTGAGAAATTAGCATACATACTGTCTGTTGAAACTCGGCTGACACGCACATTAATGATACTTAAAATAATTCAGCTTTTAGAAGCTGAATCCATTAATATTGGTGGTTGCGGGTTCTATACCCGACGAGGAATATAACTCCCGC
Organism: Meconema thalassinum; assembly: GCA_946902985.2. Taxonomy (NCBI): domain Eukaryota; kingdom Metazoa; phylum Arthropoda; class Insecta; order Orthoptera; family Tettigoniidae; genus Meconema; species Meconema thalassinum. Next base: position 2,736,438 of record CAMPQE020000003.1, on the reverse strand, counting down.
AAGAAACCATTACAGCTCCCGTTCACAGCTCCCGCGTTTTCGGCGCTCTGTCCGACTCGTGCTGCTTGTCGTCTGGGTCCAATCACAGGTGGGGCTCGATGTGGCGACCACCGACGTCAAGACAGACACGTTACCTCCCAGTAGGTCTTCCTCGGATTCCACAGGGGTATCGTAATTAAAGGTTTTCATAAGTCACCACAAGCAGTAGTCTAGAGGTGTCAAGTCGGGTGAACATGCAGGCCAAACAATCGGGCCACCACAGCATATCCACTGTTATCCAAATCTGTGTTGCAGATGATCTCAGAGCGCAGGTGAAAAATGAGGGGGAGCACGATCGTGCTGAAACCTCATCTTTTGACGTACAGGCAGTGGCACATCGTCTAAGAACTCATGCAGTATGTCTTCAAGGAATACCAAGTACGCGGCAGCCGTGGTATTTCATGGAGGAAGATAGGGGACGCAACTTGTAGGAGATATGGGACATCACGTGATCGTTAGATGACGTAAGTACTCAAGTCAGTAGCACCGAAAATGAGGGAGATTTGAACATATGCTATGGTGTTTTTTTGCGGGTAGTGGGAAGACGGTACGTTCCGGACTCAAATATCTATGCTAAAATTAATCGTCTTCGTCCTAACCACAAGCCCTCAAAGTCTTGGTTGGTTGGTTGGTTCTTAAGTTTAGGGGCTGCGACAACGTGGTCATGTAGCCCCGTGTACTTTGGTTGTGTGTACTACCTGTCTGATAACCAGTGTTATTGTGTTGACTGAATTAGTGTGTGTTATCTGTTTTTTAATTCAAGTAAGGACTGCAGACTTTTGAATTTTTCAAATAGTTCCTACTTTTGCTGCCAAACGCCACCGTTAACGACTACTAGTTCAGAACTTAGCTACCATACGCCACCACAGTCGGCTCTTGGCAATGAACGTAGGAACCTAAGAGCGTTGTTTACATTCTTAACCTATAAAATTTAGCTTCACGCAGATGTAATTAGTGGAAGGTTCTTTATCCTGCCCAGTCATTGAGCAAATTCGTGTTGACCGACTAAAGAGTTACAGATAACAGTTTATATAGGCAACATATAGGCTTCAAAACTTTACATTGAGCCATGAGGTCGTAGTGTGAATATTGAGTACAATAAGACTCGTCTGGTGCCATTTCTGCGGTGTTTATGAAGGTATTAGATGATTATGATGATGATGATAATTAAATTATTGTCTTAAATGACCTAACATCTAGGTTAATGGCCCCTTATGATTTTGGTGAACGTGAAAACAGATTATGAAATGGAAACTCCCGTGGTGTTGGGGTAGCGCGCCTGCCTCTCACCCAGAGGCTCCGGGTTCCATTCCCGGCTCCGTCAGGGATTTTAGAAACTAACGTGTGGGCGGGAACGTGGACAATTGAGTAGCTGTCGGACAGTGAGGCAGTGCCCCTGTTATGAAAACCAACATTAACGGCCAAGGGGACCCGTTGCGCTGACCACGCGTCACTCCAATGTCTGCAGGCCAAATGGCTGGGCAGCGGTCGCTTGGTAGGCTCAGGCTATTCATGGGCTGTAGTGCCAGGGGTTAATTTATAAGGAAAGATATAGTGTTCCGAACTTCTGGACGTAGATTCATACATTTCTTTACTATTTCATAGTATTTTCGTGTTACCGTAAAGGTTCATGCTGATTTTGTCGTTGTATTTGGGATTGAAACTACAATGGTTGATCCGATATCCTTTACATTGTAAACTTTCAAATCATGTAATTCCAAAAATTGTTGCTACCAAACAGCTGTATGGTAATGCAAATCTCTAGCTTTGATTGGTGGAGAACCTGTATCACCATGAAACTTGAACTAAAATGAGCCACGGTGGAGTTTTCTGGCGTATGATATTTATAATTCGGCATGGCGGAACAGAAACTAACTACAAAATTTCGTACTAGAAGAACAATTAGAAAAGAGAAGAATATACGTTGAAGAATAAGAAATTAAGGACTAGGAAGGCAGGAGTGCCATGAAAGTCAGATAGGGAAGGAAAAGAGGAGGGGCTTTACCCCAGAGGCTCTGAAAAAAAGGGGAACCGCGGACCCAGTTCAGAAATCCCTCGCTACTCACTAGCAGTGAGCACTCAGGGTGCATCAGAGGTGCAGGGGCTACTAACACCCTGCTTCCTTTAAGGTCTTGAGCAGAAGGTAGGAGATAACATGAACAAGTAGTTCCGTAAAGAACTATGCAGCCTATTTTCATATATTCTACTTATGCTAATTGCCTCTATCAGCATACAAAATTTCAGTTTAATGCTGTAATATATAGATTCGTTGATATCGAGAACCGACTAAATACTTCGCATGGTCGCCATGTTGGATTTTTATATAATATGTAGGTCTTAAGAGTTATGTACTGCTACATGAAGATTATTGTGTACGTGTAGTATTCAAACTTCAATAGCAAAATTAGGACCCCAGAAGTAAAAACGTGATTTTAAAATTTCGCACAGCTGCCATCTGGTGATAATGGACACAATTGGAAAAAATGAGATGCTAGTGGATTAATATTTTTATAAGGATTAACTGTACCAAGTGTCATTGCACTCGGATGGTTAAATTGCGAGAAACGACCATGTTAATACTTATAATTCGCGTTGCCGCCATGTTGGATTTGTGATCACCAGGTTATTGAAAGTCCTACAGGTGAACTTATGTTCATAGCCCCTATGAACAATAAAAAATTCAGTTTGATTGCTGTAATATATTCGTAGATATTGAGATCCATTTAAATATTTCGGATGGTCGCCATGTTGGATTGTTATATGTATAGGCCATAGAGTCATGTACCATTAAAGGAAAATTATTGCGTAGGTTCATTATTGAAACTTTCACTTCGATCGCATGATTACGACACAAGAAATAAAAACTTAATTTTTAAATTCGTACAGCCGCCATCTTGAGGTTATGTAAAAAATTGAACTAAATTAGATACCAGTGCATTACAATGTGTATCAGGCTGTTCCAGCCGAGCAACTCGCTCGTGAGCAGCGGAGTACTCACCGCCTTCCGTGAGTAAACCTGCAACATGCAATACAGCTCTGCTATGGGGGGCTGCCGTCCCTTCGGGGTGGATACATCATGACTGGCATGAAGTGCATGAACTTGTGTTATGACCTTCGCCCAGTGACGTATTGGCTCTCACCCCCAGTCCCTCTCCAACCGTGCTCCGAGCATTACTGCTGAGTACTCGCGTGTACGCATACTCAAGCTCACGGATTTGGAACAACCTGATGTGTATAAACAGTTCCTGTACCAAGTTTCATTGCGTTTGGATCATTAAATCGCGAGAAAGGTCTATTTAAAATTGTCAATTCGCTTGGTCGCCATATTCATTTTGTAGTTAATCGGTTTTTGAAAGTCTTATAGGTGAACTTGCAGTAGTGCCCTTTATCTCCGTATAAAATTTCAGGGTGATACCGCTAATAGTTTCAGAGATATAGAATGCCGGTGAAATATTTCGCACAGCCGCCATCTTGAGGTTATGTAAACAATTGATCGAAGTTAGATGTCGGTGCATTACAATGTGTATTAACATATGCTAGACGAAGTTTTATTGCATTTGGTTGGATAAATCGCGGGAAACGTCTATTTAAATGTCGCAAATTCGCTTGGCCGCCATGTTGGTTTTGTAGTTACCAGGTTTTCAAAAGTCACATAGGTGAACTTCTAGAAGTTCCCTTTATCACCGTAAAATATTCCAGGGTGATATCGGTAATAGTTTCGGAGATATTGAATGCTGGTGAAATATTTTGCACAGCCGCCTTGTTGGATTGGTAAGACGTAACAAAATTTGAAGGGCACGGTCGGGTTCGTCCGGAATAGTGCTATTAACTTACCGAGTTTCATAGAAATCGCTCCAGCCGTTTAGATTTTATTAGGGGGGGGGGGGGGGGGCACACACCATCACACACATCATCTCACACACCATCACACACGCACACACAGACAGACACACGGACAAAAGGTGATCTCATAAGCCTATTTCTTCATAAATGAAAATAGGCTAAAAAATATCTTCTATCACTTCAATTCGAAACTAATCATCCAATGTAGCCCCCCGCATTTATGTGAGAAATATTTTTTTGACTATATAAATAATTCCTGTTTTTTTCTTTCAAGCACTAGGGAAATAATTGTAACTCCGGGTCCACTCTAATTAGTCACACTGGTGTTGACCGACTGAAAAGCTTCTTATAATAATAATAATAATAATAATAATAATAATAATAATAATAATAATAATAATAATAATAATAATAATAATAATAATATCTTATGGCCTCGGGTGCCGGATGCAAGTTTTGTTATTTGACACCCAGAGGGCAGTTTGCATGTCGAGTTTATTTTGTTCCTTGGAGCACTATGAAAGCCAAGGAGGTTAAATATCTAAGCTCCTTGACACTATAGCGCTTTCTAGTAGAGAAAGGAGGAACCATTGTGTTGGCGGAAAATCCCGAGATTAATTTTGCATTTATGAACGCGGCCTACTGAATTCAAATGGGTTCTTTAACATGCCAACAACGTATGACATGCGTGTCGTGACTTTTGTCGCCTTTCAAAAATCACTTACCATGGCCAGGAGCGAACCTGCAAGCTTGGGTTGGTAGACTGACACGATAACCACTCACCCACCGTGGAAAGCTGCTTCTTATAATAGACTGCATTTAAAATCTCAATTTTCTAGGAATTTGGTAACATATCGGAGGGGATTGCAGCCTTATCATCCCCCTTTCTTAATACGCCAATGACTGGAAACATTTTTAAATGTTCTTGAAAATGCGACCAAGTCTGCTAACATGGCCAGACACTTTAAGTTACTAAAACGTGGACATGGGCGCATTTGTTATTGCATAGACTTACGTTACGTTGTATGGGTCAATGTTTTTGCATCGCCTTCTACTCAAGAGTTCCTTCAAGTTATTTCCCTAGATTTGCAAGTCCAAAAAGCAGTACCAATTACTGCAGTAACTCCGCAAGACCAAGTTGTATAGCTAGTTCTCATTTAATTTACATTTTTATCGGGAGTTCGTCTAGACCTCATAACCATCGGTTCTTCCCTTCCCTCGACTCTGTATCTTGAATGTCGTATCAGTAGTTAGCCTTTGATCTATTGAAGTGACACGGTGATTTGATTACACGAACATGAGGAAACCTAGATTATCGGCGAAGTTTTACGAGTCCGACAGCCTTCTAAGCAATCCATTCCTGGTCTCAAGAATGAAGTCTCAAAAGACCTGGGTTCAATTCTCGGCTCTGCACCAAACTAACTTCCTTTGATATTTCAATAGCCCATGTAGAGAATCTAAATCATCAGAAGTTAGTGCCGCCTTGAATCAACATTACCTTATTTATTTGTGGTCTAATTTATCGTCAATAAGGGCATTTCCTCAAAGATATCTTAATCTTGTATCAATGCATGAAATAAATTGGTTGGTTGGTTCTTAAGTTTACAGGCTGCGACAACGCGGATATGTAGCCCCGTGTACTTTGGGAGTGTGTAGAATCTGTTTTGATAACCTGTGATGACTGTATTAGTGTGTGTTATCTGTTTTTGTTAGCCTACTTTAGATTTTTGCAAAAATACACAGTGCCAAAAATTGTGTGTCTGTCTGTGTGTCTGTGTGTGAGTGTGTGTGTGAGTGTGTGTACTCCTATCAATTCGAACACGGTGAAACCGAATTGAACGAAATTTGGTACAGGGGTAGAACAAGCAAAGGGCACCTCAGTGTCATGTTTTATATCGCTGCCATCTTGACGGAAACGGAATGGCCGCCACCCAAATGTTCAAAGCTTAAATCAAATTACGACCAACCTAATCATTTGATTCCTACCACACTTAGTAACTTTATACCTTAATGTATGTAGAACCTTTTGACCAAACCACAAGGTCATCAACTCAATACTTTGCGGATGGCGGCCATGCATGTGTGAAAATCGATTCCACCTATCTATTCAAACACCGTGAAACCGAATTAAACAAAATTTGGTTCAGAGTTAGCACTAGCAAAGGGCACCTCAGTGTCATGTTTAATATTGCCGCCATCTTGACGGAAACCTAATGGCGGCCACCCAAATGTTCAAAGCTTAAATCAAATTACGACTAACCTAATCATCCGATCTCTACCAAATATTGCAACCACATATATATCTATAACGAGCGTCTTTTAATAAAACTACAAGGTCATCAGCCCAATAGTTTACAGGTGGCGGCCATATATGTGTGAAAATCGATTCCCCCTATCAATTCAAGAACGGTGAAACCGAATTGAACAAAATTTGGTTCAGAGGTAGCACTAGCCAAGAGCACCTCATTGTCATGTTTTATATTGCCGCCATCTTGACGGAAACGTAATGGCGGCCATCCAAATGTTCAAAGCTTAAATCAAATTACGAATAACCTAATCATCCGATATCTAACAAATTTTGCAACAACATATGGCGAGCGTCTTTTGACTAAGCTACAAGGTCATCAGCCCAATAGTTTGCAGATGGCGGCCATGTATGTGTGCAAATTGATTCGTCCTATCAATTCAAACTTGGTCTAACCGAATTGAACTAAATTTGGTGCAGAGGTAGCACTAGCAAAAAGCACTCCAGTGTCATGTTTTATATCGCCGCCATCTTGACGGAAACGAAATGGTGGCCACCCAAATGTAAAAAGCTTAAATTAAATTACGACCAACCTAATCATCTGTTCTCTACCAAATTTTGCAACAACATACCTTTATGAGAGAAGCGTTCTTTGACCAACCTACAAGGTCATCAGTCCAATAGTTTGCATTTGGCGGCCATGCATGTGTGCAAATCGATTCCCCATATCAATTCCAACACATTGAAATCGAATTGAATGATTTCTTATACAGAGGTAACACTAGCAAAGGGCACCTCATATTCATGTTTAATATCCGTATAGAACGTTGTATTTCAACAAGCTACTACGACCGACATTCAATTATACTCCTTGAAAAGGACAAAGAGTTATAACAATACCCATGAATTTCGGAGAAAATAGGCTATATGTTCTTTACTGAATATCTTGTAATTCAAGTAAGGACTGCAGACTTTTGAATTTTTCAATTAGTTCCTACATTTGCCACCAAACGCCACCGTTAACGACTACTAGTTCAGAACTTAGCTACCAGACGCCACCACAGTCGGCTCTTGGCAACGAACGTAGGAACCTAAGAGCGTTGTTTATATACTTAACCTATACAATTTAGCTTCACACAGGTGTAATTAGAGGAAGGTTCTTTAACATGCCATAAATCTATTACAAGGGACGGCTGGCATTATTTCCCCTCCGAAGGAAGGCATACTGAGGGATGAAATAAATTGGTAGGTAATTAGCGAATAATTCAAATAGCTTCTGAAGTTCATCATGAAGTATTTTGTTAAGGAGACAATTTTAGGGGGCTCGTGGAACGCCAACGGAATATGTTTGTCGTAGAGGGTTTAGTGTATTTCAAACCACAATACATGAATTATTCCGCTCCATCAATCTGCAGGTCTTGGAAAACAGATTCCTTTATCTTTGCATTTTGTCATGATGTATTGAAATTCAATGAAGAGTGGGGACTCAATATAGGACACTACATAAGATATTCAGGTTTGTTAAAAGTTACTTGGCTTATTACTTGCTCAGTTGTGACTTCCTCAATTTGAATTTTACGACAGAATTTGTATATCTAAAATATTCACGTTAATTTAAATATCGGTCCTTCGGCAGCTTTTTACTTAATGTATCCAGTAGTCTGTATGCAGTTCTATATTCCGTAAATGTGTTACAACTTCGACGACGAGATTCCTTCTTTCTTCTTGAATGAATTGGATTTTCACGCCTCTGTTAGCTTCTTCAAGAGGAAAGTACCGTAGTTTATTTCACAATGAGTTCAACGGTTCTTTGGTTGAAGCAAGATACTTAGTGCCATGTTGGAGCTTGATAATCTAGCAGGCACATCCTTTGACAAAGGTCACTTTCAGCTATTACTGTTTTATTATTTATTTATTTATTATTTGCTAATCGGCCAACTAGAGACCACGATAAGTTCCACTATACATTCTGGCGTTTATTCAATTTACGATTGATCCAGTAGGTTTTCATTAGCTTGCTGTGTCGAGCACGGCGTTCATCCGACCACTTTGCACCGGATGTCCATTTCTTATCTCGGAAATTCCCAAAATTCACGATGCTTGTTCGGAGAAGGTCTCGTTTGTTCGAGTCATCTGGTCGTAGGTCCATTTCTTGGAGGTCTTTCTTGACGTTCATGTGCCAGAAAACTGTTGTTTTGGGTTTCGAGTCCAAATTGTTAAATATACGTTTTTTCCATCTAAAGTCGTCCATCCGTCGCAAGTGCCCTGCGTTTGTTCGTTGTGGCCGTGATCTTCTGTATCCTAGAATATATTTCTTGCCTGTATTTTCTTCCATAGATCCGTTTTATTATTATTATTATTTGTTGTCGTTGATTCATTTAGGGACTGTGTGAGATCGTGGTCATCTAGCCCCGTTTACTTTGGTGTGTGCAAAATTTGTCAGATAACCTGGCTGGATTAGTGTGTGTAGTTGTACTTCAGATGAGGGATAGGAAGAACGGCCTATGGCCTTAATTTAGGAACCATCCTTGCATTCGCCTGGAGTAGAAATGGGAAACAACTTTCAGGATGGCTGAGAAGGGGATCGAATTCGCCTCTTCTCAGTCTTGGCTCATGAGGCTGAGCGTACACCATTCCAGCCCTCAGACAGGATTACATTTCTTGGACCTCCGCGGTAACACTCAAGAGTGTTATTATTCAGACTACAGCGGGCTAAATTACAAAGTAGTTGTGTTAACATAACTCCAATGATGTTTTCTTGCCTTAAGCGTTAATTTCGTGTCGGCCAGTTGTAAATCCGGCCCCATGGCTAACTAATTAGCATGCTATGCATTAGCCAGAAGGGTCCCGGATTCGATTCGTGGCTGGGTCATGGGGACTTGAATCCCTGTGGTTTAATCCCCTGGCTCGGAGACTGGGTGTTCGTGCCGCCTCCAAGAGGAAGAGAAAAGTAAAACGGAAGAAAGGTAAATTTAAAAAAATAATTTGTAGGACTTTCGCTGGCGTAGTTGGTAGCATGCTTAGCTTCTATACCAAGAACGATCGCGGGTTCAAACCCAGCTGAAGTCGTCGGATATTTTAAGAGCATTAAAAATCCCTCAGAATGCCTTCCTTCCGAGGGGAAGTAAAGCCGGTGGGGCCATGTCATAGATTTACGGCATGTAAATGAACCTTCCACTAACTACGAGTACAATTGTGTGAAGCTAAATTTGTAGGTTTAATTTGATTAACGCTCTATTAGTTCCAACGTTCGCCGCCGGGTGCCAGTTGCGGTGGCATCTAGAGCCAAGTTCACAGCTAGGTGTCGTTGACGGTAGCATTTGGTAGCATTATTAGGAACTACTTGAAATTGATCGTCTGCAGTCCTTATCTGAATTGCAGATAACACACACAATTAACACCGATTATCAGAGTGATTCTACACACACTCAAAGTACACGGGGCTACATGACCACGTTGTCACAGCCCCTAAACTGAGGAACCAACCTCCAACACCGTGATGTAATTACTAACCTCTCCTTGGTCACCAATGCAGGCATGAACAGTGGTCAAGTTGCTTGCCTCTCACCAAAGCGGACCGGGTTCGTTTCTTGGTCAATGCATGTGAAAACAACAACAACAACCTGCTAACGTCATTGCAAGATCTTACAAATAGCAGTTAGTACTGCTGTAAAATACTAGAGCATTAAGCCCTCAAAGAGAATATGGGTTTCCGACAATTTCTTGTTTAACGATATAAACTGGCGGCTTCAGTGGCTGAGCTTCCATGCCCAAGGTCGCGGGTTCAAACCCTGTCGAAATCATCAGATTTTTAAGAGCGTTAAAAATCCCTCAGTATGCCTTCCTTCGGAGGGGAAGGAAAGCCGGTGGGCCCATGTGATAGATTTTTGGCATGTAAAACAACCTTTCACTAACTACAAATTGTGTAAAACTAAATTTGTAGGTTTGATTTGATTAACGCTCTATTAGTTCCAACGTTCACCGCCAGATCCCAGTTGCGAAAATGAACCTTCCACCAACTACACTTGTGTGAAGCCAATATTCGTAGGTTAGAATTGATAACGCTCTAATTGTTCCAACGTTTGCCACCAGGTGCTGACTTCGATACCATCTAGTAGCCAAGTCCACAAGCTAGGTGTCGTTGACGGTAGAATTTAGCAGCAAAGGTAGGAACTACTAGAAATTATTGTCTGCAGTCCTTACTTGAATTAAAACAGATGACACACATTAATACAGCCATCACAATTAACACCGGTTATCAGACAGATTCTACACACACCCAAAGTACACGGGGCTACATGAGCGCGTTGTTGCAGCACCTAAACTGAGAAACCAACCAACCAATGATATATACAGTACATGTTGTAGCCTCCTTCATCATATCTATCACTTTATTTTCTAGCCTTACAGGATGGAGCCGCTTCGTGTGTCGGTGATTGTTTACCGACGTTTCGGCTGTCATTGCAGCAGCCTTAACCATGGGTGGGGTCTACAAGTTCGTGTCTGTACTCAAACTATGAGGGAAGTATTGCATTAGCAGACAGTACACCAGGGGACACAACCGGTTGAGTTGGCGGTGATTGTTACGGCGTGGCTGCAGACAGTCGCTCACATCCGGGAGGCAAGGAGGTTCGAATCTTCCCGCCGGCAACCTTGAAGATGGTTTTCTGTGGTTTCCCATCTTCCTTCCAGGTAAATGCCGGGGTTGGTCCCTAACTTTAGGCCACAGCCGCTACCTTCCAATTCCTAGTCCTTACATTCACACTTTCCTCCCCAGATAACACTCTACACGTGACGGTACTTGTAGCTCACACCAAGGGTGTCCGCATAGAAGCAGCTACTAACTCTGGCGAGCCGAACATGTCCTCGGACACTCCCGGCACTAAAAGCCATACGCTTAAAAAAACAGGTGACACAAGCAATCGCCACAAGAGCCCACACCCACGGCTGCTTCAACGACGGAGGGAGCGTCAGCGGAGGGGGAATGACGCATGCACAGAGCGATGACGAAGAGAGAGGACCAGCAGACCGGCGTGACCGATATCATTCGAGTACAGTACGGCTCACAGCTGATGATCCCTGGCGAGTGGGGAAAGTTGAGGGAGGTAAAGTAGAGTGGAGTGAGTGTGAGAGGAAGACCACTGTTGAGTGCGAGACTAGGAAACCTTTCTGAATGCTGTTATGAAAGCATTGGTTGCGCAAGTAACATTCTACCAATATACACAGGCAGTGATTCGAGTGATAGTGATGTTTCCAGTGAAGCTGAATCTGGATGTGAGTCTGAACTTGCAACTCCACTGTGAACTTCTTCATCTGGGAAGTAAATGTTTCCTGTACCGTTAGTAGTAGTAGTACCTCTTGTCAGGCTGCCCGCTGATGTGACGCAGGTGGTGCGGCCACATTCCTTGCAGGGATCACGAGTTCAGAGCCGTACACTATAATTCACGATGGCAGACAGACGTGTAGTGACATCATGGTCGGATATGGATGTGTTGTATGAATGGGCACGTGGGACTAGAGTGTCAGTCTACAAACCGTGTATGGTGAAGTGGTCATGTCTCGTCAAATGGTCGGTCGCTGGTGTTGCATGTACAGTGATGGACGGCAGACTGTGGAGGATGAAGATCTAAGTGGGGGTCCCTCCACATCCACGACTGAAAACAACATTGCTCTAGTACAGGCCATGGTGTTAGTGGACAGGCACATAACGGTGTCAGACGTGGGCTCCACACTGTGTATTGGTCATGCCCAGGCCCATGACATGCTCCATGATGTGTGGGGTTACCAACAAGGGTTCGCACGATTGGTACCAAGAAATTTCACCCCGGAACACAAGAATGCAAGAATGAGCATCAGCCTCGATCACTTGATGCAGTACGCGCGAGAGGGAAATGAGTTCCTGTTCAGAATCATCAAGGGCAATGAAACCATTGGAAGCTTTCATGAGTCTATTCTAGTCAATGGTGTTGAACGCCTTTATGGTGAACACTCCTGGATTCACACCAAGCATAGATGCAGAGTTTGGCATTTAATGTTTTTAATGAACTTCCATGCCTCCGATAACTATAACATTTATATACAACTAGCTATTTTATCCGGCGTTGCCCAGGGGGTGTATTTACATGTCATAGAAAGATGCATGCCAATATATTACGCAAAGTATATTCACTTTGTCCCTAAGTGAGTTTAAAACATAGTTCTTCTGGGCTCTGAAGTTAATCAAGTGCAATATTAACTCACTGTAAATCTAAGGGAAAGGTACTGTGGAGTACAATAACGTAGACGAGAATGCATCACTAACAAAAAGGGCTGTATATGCATATTTCACAAGGACCTAGACTCACAATTACAGTATTTTCCTGATAGAGCTCAGCAACTTGAAGTGTGACCCTGCGTGAGCGCTAGCACCGTCAGCCAGAGTGACAGAGAGTACAGCGGGCTTGTAGTTCGCATTTTTCCCGGGGTTTCAGTTGGAGTTGCTGCGCTCTAGTCTTTATTTTTGTTGTAATGGGTTTAATTTAGACGTCTTGTTCAGATAGTTTTCTTTCATTTTTAAATTGTTGCATCTACCTTTTTGAAAGGAAACAATATTTAAATTATTCAATATTTGGAATATAAAGTTATAATTCTGGAGTCACATATATTTACGATTTTTAACCCCTCACAAATGGTGTGATTAATGAGAAATGGCTTATTCATGTGCATAAGTCAGTGTGCAGGCTACTATAGCTGCATATTAGGGAATAGTATTGCCGTATTTACATGCCTATTATCTCATATTGGGCGGCTTTGGTGGCGTATTTGGTAGCATGATGAGCTTCTATGCCGAAGGTCGCGGGATCAAACCCGGTCGAAGTCATCGGAATTTTGAAAAGCGTTAAAAATCTCTCAGTATGCCTTCCTTCGGAAGGGAAGTAAAGCCGGTGGACTCATATCATAGATTTATGTGATGTAAAAGAACCTTCCAATAACTAAACTCGTGTGAAGGTACAATTTGTAGGTTAAATTTGATAAACGCTAATAAGTTGCAACGTTCACCGTCAGGTTCTGGTTTCAGGGTTATCTATTAGCCAAGTTTGCAGCTTGGTGTCGTTGACGGTAGCATTTTGTAGGAAACGTAGGAACTACTTGAAACTGACTGTCTGCAGTCCTTACCTGAATTACATATAACACACAATAATACTGGCATCACAGATAACACCGGTATCAGGCAGATTCTACACACATCCAAAGTACACGGGGCTGCATGACCACATTTTCGCAGCCCCTAAACAGAGGAACCAACCAACCTATCTCACCTAGTTAAAGTAAATGCAGCAACGTATAATCACAGTATAATGTCAAATAAGATGCATTGATAACTGTGACGTGCAAAGCCCGTCTCAAACATTATTGTTATGCATCTATTTTGATGTCTGGTACCTTCTGCCATTTAAAGTGCCCGCTAAGATGCCCTGGTTTGGCTAATGAACTCGAGATGGCAGCGCCTGTCAGCTCTACTGGCTGGGGGTTGGGTCTTCTACCGCTAGAGCGAGACATAGGTGTCTTCCGGACCCGCCTCTCATCGAGACACATTTGAAAAAGTATATTATTCTACGTCATTAAACAAAAGACTATATATGCATCATGCCGCCAAAATATTGTAATGGTGTCTTGTGAATATTATTTTGTTATGCACATTGTCGTAGTATGTGGCTAATTTGGATTGGTCAAATTTAAATAAATCTGGTGCATGATGGGAGATCTTTTAGCTCTGGTCCTCCATCTTGTGAATTATGGCTGGTTATTGATGGCTGTTTGAAGAAGGACGCAAATTTTGGTAGAGGTTTTATATCTTCCTGTTTTCTCACTGGAGAATATAATTTTTTTAAATGTAAAATTCGGCGTTTGGCTTAAATTCGTACTGATATACCTTCAACTGTTCTGGTCGCCATGGTAACTTGTTGACAGTAGTGCATTGTGGGTTTTTGTTTCTGGCGTGTGTTTGAAAGTCCACGTTCATGGGTTTTTGTTTCTGGCGTGTGTTTGAAGTGCACGTTCATGGGTTTTTGTGATGTTGTTTAACTTGTTTTGGTTTTAAATTATCCTTTGATTTTCCTTATTTGGAGTTTTCTATTTTAGTACTCCTGCGTTATTCTTTCGGTACCTTGTTTATGGTAAAGTTTGCACTATTTACTTCTTTTTTGATTCTCCGAGGACCTCATGGTTCAGTTGAAAGTATGCCAGGTACATGTTAAGTGATTAAGTTTTTTTTTTTGGCTTTTCCTTCTCTGACTTAGGTAATACTTCATGGTAGTATGTTTCCTTTTATGTATCAAACTTCCTGCCAAAATTATTATAGTTCTTGTAAGTTTTGTTTGGGTCCCTTAACTATATGTTTCGTTAGTATCCCCTCAGGTAATTTTTAATTGGTATCGACCTTTAGCTTTGTTTTTATCTCCAGTGAGAATTCTAGGTGGGGTTTGTTTAAGTTTTGTAATTTTATGCTGGCTGGTGCATTTTCTGTTCTCTGGTCGAGCTGTTCATTTAACATTAACTTTTCTTTAAGGCAAGGGAGGGGTGGTGGCTCAGCGGTCTAGCTGTATGCCTCTCACCAAGGCGGTCCGGGTTCTATTCCCGGCCAATGCATGTGAGATTTTCGAAGTGAAATGCCATGTCCTGTGGTTCGGATTCCACGTAAAAAGGAGGTCCCGTGGCTCATAATCACAAGATTCACGGTCACGTAAAACTACAATCTTCCTTCCTTCCTTTCTTTAAGGCAAGCTACTGTTGTTGCATCATTTCGTCGGTGGCAGTTCTGTTAGTTATCGGGGGATTTTCTGTAGACGAACCTGTGGGTTTTCTTCTTCTCCACCTTCTTCCGCCTTTAGGTGTTCTTCTGTTGGGGCATGTCAACTGGCGGTGAGTTGCGATGTAGCGAAGCGGACCTTTGAAGACAAGGTAAGTAGGCCGATCCACCCGATCCCCGAAGCGCGTGTAGGTGTCATTTAGGTAGCAGATCGAGCTCGTTTATCGTTTCTGCAGCTATCCCCTCCCCCGTACCCGCAGGCTCGTTTATGGACCCTTCTGGTGCTGATAGGGCGGTTACTGGTGGTATGTGTCATGTCAGTGTGCTTAATGTTATTTTATGTTAATCCTTGTCGTTTGTTTGGTTTCATGTATGCCTCTAAAAATCCATGTGGTGATATATGGAAGTGCTGAATTATGTCCTATTAATGATGCAACATTCCCAATGAAGAAGAAGTTTGGTATGTGATTGACATGTATTCTTGGCATGGGAAGTATGGGTTGTTGATATGCGGATAGCCTACATGCTGCGAGTGAAGGCATCGAGGAGCCCTGTCTGAAGCTGTTCGTCCTGTGATTTGTAACGTATATATTGTAGCATTTGTTGTATTTTAGCTTCCTGTTCTGGAGCCAAGCCAGGGATGAGGTCTGCAGTCCTGGGCAGCATTGTGCATGATTTTGTATAGTATTGTGGCAGTGTTCGAGTGTCAAACTAATCTATGGTGTTGTTAATTGGTAGTTTATGGTATTGTTGTGAAATTGTAAACTGTCCTCGTAATTCCTAAAATTTGTTTCTTTCTGTATTGTCTGCCTGCATTCTGTGTTTTTCAACATGGCCGACAATAATAGTGCTTTTGATTTGATTGACTTAACAGATAACCTTGTGAATTTGGAGTGTTCTTCTGGGGTTGAACGTGAGTCAGCTCTGATTACTAGGTCTGAGGTTTTGGGATCGATTACTGATAGTGGTTTGCCTGCCCCTCTGTTGCCTGGTTCTGGCTCGTCCAGACCAGTTACCCCTGGATACGGTTATTCTTCTCATGTTAGTTCACCTAATGACTTCCTGGGTCCGGCCGACCCATTGCATCCCAGTTTTTTCTCTGGCAATGTAAATGTTTTGTCTCCTGTAGAGGGTGTGCGAGGAAGCTACCCAGGTAATAATGTCCCTTTTCCGAATGCTACGTACACGCCTACCGTTAATTATGGGTCGATTCCTCACCCTATTTCTAGTTTTATAACTAAGTTGAAGAATTTCAACCTAGATGACTTTACCCAGGTGGTCTTATTTTTGAAGCAAGTGGTCGAATTGGGCAACCATGCCTCGATTTTTGGAATGTCGGAAAATCAGATTTTCCAACTGTTGTATCCTGTTGCATCCGGTATGCTGCGTGACAAGCTGATTGAAGCTATCCACCTCCGTATGTCCTTAGCCATGTTCATTAGGGAAGTGTTGTGGGTTTTTGTCCCTGCGGGTGCCATTAGTACTCTCGAGCAAAAATTCTTATATCGTGTCCAAAGGTTGGACGAGTCACTTAGCGACTATATCAGTGATATTAAGGTTATGCCCAGGTGATTGCATCCCCTTTGACTGAACGACTATTGGTGTCGTCAATTGTAAATGGGTTTTCGCCAGAATATAGGTCATACATGACTATGTGTACCAGGCCTTCGTCATTTGTCGAGCTAAAACAGGTGGTTATAGAGGCTATGGCTGTGAAACATGCAGATTCCCTTCATGTAGCTAATGTTCCCCCTCCTTCCTTGATGTCTCGTCCCCCTCCTAAGTTTATGTTTCATCCTAGACCCAACGTTAAGTGCCACACGTGCGGTGGCGTGGGACATGTTAAGAAGGTGTGTCCGAATAACCAAGTTGAGTATCGCCAATGACGGGATACTTTGGAGACCAATTCGGGTGTTACTTCTATGGATATTTCTGTGCATGAGAATTTGGGAAAACCGTGTGAAGTTTCTGGTCGCCCTACTAATGAAAATCTTGATAACCCTTTGAAAACTAAATCATCACGTGCTAGTTCTGCTTATGTCTCTGACCAACCTAACCTGTCTGTGAGCAATGTCGTGGCAAGTCATCCTAATTCTAAACCTAATGTGAAACCTGTGGTGCGGGTGACCTCGCCATCTAATTGTAATCGTTTTAGAGTGAATAATGATTTTGGAATTTCTCCTGTGGCTAAGGGAATATCCCCGTTTATTAAAATTTGTGTTAATGACGAGCCCGTTTCTGCATTGCTTGATTCTGGTAGTGTAGTCTCCTTTATAAGCGAGGTCTGGTTTTTAGCTATGAAGAGTGTTTGCAGTCTACCTGAGTTAGAGCCTAACAATGAATCTTTTATTTCGGCAAATTGTTCAAACTTAAATATTTTGGGTAGTATGGCAGTCAAAATCCATATTCTAAATTTTTCCTGGAAGTTTCAATTTTTTGTTGCCAGAAATCTTTCTTGTTCTGTGGTCATTGGAGCTAATTTCACGTCCCACGTTGGTATGCTTCTTGATTTTGGTGCTCGCAACTTATGGTTTAAGTTTAATCCGCAAATTAAATTATCGTTTAACCCGGTTTTATCTTCTCCTGCTGTCAATCCAGTTAGTGAACCTGTGAATATTGAGGATCTCGATCTGGAAAATTTAACGAGTCCTCAAAAGGTTGCCATAAAGAGGTTATGTCAGGAGTATAGTGATGTATTTACTGACAAGTTGGGTGTAACCCATTTGATGGAATACAAGATTGAGCTAACCGATTCTGTGCCGGTGCGTTCCAGCCCGTATCGCCTTGCCCCGCCCAAGATGGCCGAACTTCGGATGATTATTGACAAGATGATGGAAGAAGATGTAATCCAACCTTCTATCTCTGCCTACTCATCCCCTGTTTTCCTTTTGCCAAAACCTAACGGTGGTTTTCGGCCGGTGGTCGACTATAGGGCTCTTAATCAAAAAGTTGTTTTACAATCCATCCCTTTGCCGGATCTTCACACATGCTTTAGTTGGTTTCGCAACGCGAAGGTGTTCACGATCCTCGATTTGAATTCTTCTTGCTTCCAAATTCCCCTCTCTCCGGAATCCAGGCATGTTACCGCTTTTTCCACTGGCTGGAACTTGTTTGAGTATGCCCGTATCCAGTATGGCCTATTCACCGGAGCCGCTGTGTTGAGCAGACTCCTGGACAAGGTGTTTTCTGAAATTAAATTCAAATTTGTATACCACTATCTTGATGATGTGGTAATCTATTCTGAGTCCTTCGAGGAACACGTTGATCATCTGAAGGTTGTACTTGATCGGTTGCGTGACGCTGGCCTTACCGTCAAATTGTCCAAGTTTTCCTTTGCCAAGCCCAAAATTTCCTTCTTGGGACATATTGTTTCCGAATCTGGTATCTCCGTGGACCAGTCTCGTACTCAGGCCATCAGAGATTTTAAACCGCCCAAGAACGCCAAGGGTGTTGCTCGTTATATTGGGATGGTGAACTTCTTTCGTAAGTTCATCAGTAACTTTGCCGACCGTGCTGCTCCTCTAAATCACTTACGTAAAAAAGCTGTTAAGTTTGAGTGAGGTCCATCTCAGCAAGCAGCCTTCGAAGATCTACAGCTTGCGCTCTCTAACGCCCCTGTATTAGCCATTCCGGATTTTGGGAAGCAGTTCATCGTGCAAACTGATGCGTCTGGTCGTGGTGTTGGTTGTGTCCTACTGCAAGAGTCTGATCTGGGTAGGCAACCCATTGCATACGCTTCTCGTACCTTAACGGACGCAGAGAGGAAGTATTCCATCCACGAAATTGAGGGTTAAGCATTGTTGTTCGCCCTGGAAAAGTTCCGAATGTATCTTGAGCACACTAAGTGTCTCCTCGAGACCGATAACCAGGTCTTGAGCTGGGTGTTAGGGAAACCCCGTAAAACTGGTAGGATTGCCAGATGGGCGACTAGAATCCTGTCATTCCAGTTCACGGTCCGCCATATTCGTGGGTCTGAAAATGCGGTAGCTGATTCATTAAGCCACATGTATAGGAAACATCCGAATAAGAAATTCAAAAATGTGAACCCGTAAACCTTGTATCACCTGTAAATTATGTCAATGTTGTTCTCAGCAATTCCCCTATGCTTTTTGAAGATGTGAGGAGTTTCAAAGAAAGACGATCCCTCCTTATCTAGCCTAATTGACCCAATCAATTCTGGGGAAGTGATCAAGCCCTACTATCTAAAGGACTGTGTATTGTGCTGTTCGTCTCGTCATGACCGTCTACCTAAAATTGTGCTCCCGTCGGTCCTCGTTCCGGAAATCTTTCGTTACTATCACGAATCTCCTATTGGTGGCCACCTAGGAGTATTCAAGACCCGAGCTAAGATCAGACAGTTTTTCATTTGGCGAAGTATGGATGGCGACATCAGGAAACTCATTAGAAATTGTGCTTCATGTAATATTAGCAAACCTCCGGTTTCTACAAAGGTTAGCCTGTTGTAATCCGAACCGGCATCTAGACCCATGGAGAGGCTTTTTATCGACCATGTTGGCCCGTTCCCTCGTTCTGGTCGGGGAAACCAATTTGCGCTTGTTTGCACTGACGGTTTCACCCGGTTTAGTTGGATATTCCCCAGCAGACAGGCTACGACCAGTTCCGCCATAAAGTGTCTTAATTCCATCATTTCATCTTTAGGGCCATGTCAGTTCCTGGTATCAGATAACGCCAAGTGCTTTGAATCACATCAGTTCCGTCAATTCTTATTTGATTATGCTAATTCGCATGTAACCACCACTCCCTATTTTCCTAACCCGTCTCTCGCTGAGCGAGTCAATCGTAATCTCCGTTCTGCTCTGATCGCTTTCCACTACGAAGACCATTCCAAAAGGGATTCTAATTTGCTTTGGCTCAATTTCGCTTTCAACACCGCCGTGCATGAGAGCACGCAAGCCACCCCTTTTTCATTAATGTTTTCGTTTATGGCTAATTCTCCGTTGTCTAATCTGTGGAACCTGCACGATCTCCTTCCAGACAGTTTCACGTCCGAGGATATGAGGGCGAAATTCGACAAGGCTAGAGAGTATATTAAGATCTCACATGACGAACTTGCCAAGCGATACAGTGCCTGTCGCAAGCCAACTGATTTGGAAATTGGGGATGTTGTGTACGTCCGCAATTTTGAGCCCAAGGGCGTTAGTAATCTGGTATCTAGTAAGTAGACCCCTCATTTCAAAGGTCCCTGTTATGTAGAGGCATTCTTGAAATAAGATTAACGACTGTTTTGTAAATGGCTGCCCACTCGTCGCATGGTAACTTGCACATTGTATCCACCTACTTCTTAAAAAGCAAACAACATTGGACTTATTGAAAATTTACCTAACACGTCTCGGACTCTGTAAGCACTGCAGGTGCTGGTGTAATGCGTTTCTGAAGAATTTTGGACACAGTGAAGCTGTTAACTAAGTGGTTTGCGAGGTGATCAATTATCCCTTCACTGATAATCTGACCCTGCACTCTTCCTAACCAAGACGATGTTTTTTCCATCAATTGGAGTTAACTGGTGCACATTATCTTCTGGAAACAATGTTTGGTGAATCGGCTAGTTATGGAGTACTGCCTATGCCTAGGCATGTTCGTGAACGGTGTTCACGCTTAAGGGAGGGAGACTGTGACGTGCAAAGCCCGTCTCAAACATTATTATTATGCAGCTATTTTATGTCTGGTACCTTCTGCCATTTAAAGTGCCCACTAAGATGCCTTGGTTTGGCTAATGAACTCGAGATGGCAGAGCCTGTCAGCTCTACTGGCTGGGGGTTGTGTCTTCTACCGCTAGAGCGAGACATAGGTGTCTTCCGGACCCGCCTCTCATCGAGACACATTTGAAAAAGTATATTATTCTACGTCATTAAACAAAAGACTATATATGCATCATGCCGCCAAAATATTTTAATGGTGTCGTGTGAATATTATTTTGTTATGCACATCGTCGTAGTATGTGGCTAATTTGGTTTGGTCAAATTTAAATAAACCAGGTGCATGATGGGAGATCTTATTCGCTCTGGTCCTCCATCTAGTGAATTATGACTGGTTACTGATTGCTGTTTGAAAAAAGACGCTAATTTTGGCTCTCGTCTGGGGACGAGTCTCCGCTAACTTGGGGATATATCCCATTATTTTGATGATATATGAAGAATATGGTGTGAAACTATCATCTGTGATATTCGTGAACGTGTTTTTTTGGCCTTAATATGGAGATATGACATTTTTGTGTGCATCTCTAAGTGTTCCGCCGGCAGCCATCCTCTTTTTTTGGGGTGATATAAATCCTTTAAGGATATCTCATTAGTGTTGTAAATATTAGTGTCTCCCCAAAAGGCTTTATTAAGGTATGTTTTGACGTTTTATTTATTTTAAATTGTTGGAGCTCCATATTTCTTTCATCGTGTACTTGTGTTTATTTATTTTTCTGAAGGTTGACTAGAACTAAAAATGTCACCTCTGAATATGTAAAATTTTGTTAAATAATATTAGTCCGGGGAACACTTCTATGTTTTTCTTCTAATGTTATTATTTGACGTCTTGTTAAGGAGTTTTCCTATTGTTATTTTCTGGTACTGACCAAGCTAGTCAATTGAATAGCCTAGTAGGCCTAATTTTGATCATTAGTCGATCTGTTTTTATTTTGATCCGTTGCCTTTTAAATACTATTTGATATCGTCATGTCTAGAGTTTTTTATATCTTCCTGTTTTCTCACTAGAGAATATATATTTTTTAAATGTAAAATTCGGCGTTTGGTTTAAATTCGTACTGATATACCTACAACTGTTCTGGTCGCCATGGTAACTTGTTGACAGTAGTGCATTGTGGGTTTTTGTTTCTGGCGTGTGTTTGAAAGTGCACGTTCATGGGTTTTTGTTTCAGGCGTTTGTTTGAAGTGCACGTTCATGGGTTTTTGTGATGTTGTTTAACTTGTTTTGGTTTTAAATTATCCTTTGGTCTTCCTTATTTGGAGTTTTCTATTTTAGTACTCCTGCGTTATTCTTTCAGTACCTTGTTTAAGGTAAAGTTTGCACTATTTACTTCTTTTTTGATTTTCCGAGGACCTCATGGTTCAGTTGAAAGTATGTCAGGTACATGTTAAGTGATTAAGTTTTTTTTTTGGCTTTTCCTTCTCTGACTTCAGGTAATACTTCATGGTTGTATGTTTCCTTTTATGTATCAAACTTCCTGCCAAAATTATTATAGTTCTTGTAAGTTTTGTTTGGGTCCCTTAACTATATGTTTCGTTAGTATACCCTCAGGTAATTGTTAATTGTTATCGACCTTTAGCTTTGTTTTTATCTCCAGTGAGAATTCTAGGTGGGTTTTGTTTAAGTTTTGTAATTTTATGCTGGCTGATGCATTTTCTGTTCTCTGGTGGAGCTGTTCATTTAACATTAACTTTTTTTTAAGGCAAGCTACTGTTGTTGCATCATTTCGTCGGTGGCAGTTCTGTTAGTTATCGTTTTTTTTTTCTGTAGACGAACCTGTGGGTTTTCTTCTTCTCCACCTTCTTCCGCCCTTAGGTGTTCTTCAGTTGGGGCATGTCAACTGGCGGTGAGTTGCGATGTAGCGAAGCGGACCTTTGAAGACAAGGTAAGTTGGCCCATCCACCCTATCCCCGAAGCGAGTGGAGGTGTCAATAACAATCTGCAATAGTATGCCGAATGCAGGGTTTGCCAGTGTGTTTCCTTTTTAATTTAATTTCGCTATTACTTCCCCTGTTAATAAAAGAGATACGGTTTTAGTTTTGTATTGCGTTCAGATTTCTAATGTTTTTATCGTGCTTTAGATAATAAATGGTGTGGCCACTGCCTGCTGGATCGCATCCCTCCTGGCTGCTTTAAACTGTCTGCCGTTAAACGATTACAGTATTGGTTTATGCCTACAAACTCGTTTCCAAATATAGACGCTAAGAGCAGCACCAACCCACTGTGACCGCCGCCTTTTGAAGTCACTTTTACAGACATTTGTTTTGTATTGGTGTTAATTGTGAAGTTGTGTTTTGTATTTTATGATGGCGTACTGCTGTGTGCGCTTTTGTAAATCTGAACAGGGCTAGTTTGAAGGCCGAGGAATCTCATTTCATGAGTTACCATCGGACAATTTCATTTGACTTATAAATACACACACTAATACAGCCATCACAATAAGACGGGTTATCAGACAAATTCAACACACAGCCAAGTACACGGGGCTACATGAGCACGATGTTGCAAAGCCCCTAAATTCATCAACATCCCATTCTTTGGCGGCCGGAGGCATTTTTTCCCTGTCTGTTTTTGCCCTTGTATTCTTTTCTTTTCATCTCGTCTAGTATGTAAGTTAGTAATAGTTGTGGCAAGAGTTCCGCCTAATCAATACCTTTATTTTCATAAATGATCACTTGGTGGTCATTGGGTACATGTTTCGAGGCCTAATTGTTTTGCCCCCTTCATCAGCCTCCGTGGCTTGGGCGGCAGCACGCCGGGCTCTCACCGCGGGTCCGTGATTCAATTCCCGGTCACTCCAAAATAAGTGACTGAATATAAAGAAAGAAAGAAAGAAAGAAAGAAAGAAAGAAAGAAAGAAATAGTTGAAATTTGAAAACCAAAACACAATATGAACAAACTCTAAAATGTCACCCTTTCCTGTTGAACACTGTATTGTGCACTCATAATTTGGGAAACAGTCATGTGGTCTAATTCTTCCGAAAAACATGCGGCGAAACAATTACAAATGTGAAGAAAAACACACGCTGTATTGTGGTTTGCCGACGCCAACGAAATGGTAATGGTTCACCTCTGAATCAGTTCTGCCTCACTGCGGTCTGCAGACGTTGCCCGAGATACAATATGCTCCCTAGATGCACTCGAGATGATGTCAACATGTCAAATAGAATCACCAGTGACAATGGAAATGTATTGTAAAGATTATAATACTTCACCAGATGTAGAACTCTAAAAACGATGATGTCGCAGTGCCGAAAAACATCTTACAAAGAATGCTCTGGAATTATCTGTGATGAGATATTATCTGGTTTAGCAATATTTGAAATATAATAAATTACATTTTCAACTTACTTCAGGTTGAACTATAAGTTTGTGTCGGCTTTGGTTTGTCTTTTGTTAAACGTTATTGTCATATTTTATGGGTGCAGCAGAAACTCATTACTCAGATATATAATTTATTAAACCATTGGAATGTAAATTATGGTATTAAACTGAGTGGAGTATTGCGATCTAGCTGGCAGTGGATGTAGCAGGGCCTCTTACCGGGATAGATGGAAGCTTGGTGGTCATGGAGATGGCCAGCTTTGCTATTACTTCATCAGTTATTTTTCTGTCTTTATTAGCCTTTGTTTGAGTGCAAAAAAGGCCGAAATCAGAAGAATGAGAATGACTATCGAAAATGCATGTAGCCAGCCGTTCCTTCTGGGTCCTAAACTATGTGTATGCAAAATTTGGTTGAGATTGGTGGAACGGAGTAGATTTGTATACGGATCAAATATACTCACATACATACGTACAGACTTTCACTTTTATATATAAGATGTAAATTACACTATGCAGATTACGAATAACAAGTTTCCGAACAATCGATTTTTGACACATATTTCATTACATCCCCCCTTGACATCTGTAAAAGAATATTGCAAGTTTTAGTTGGGGTGTTGTGAACGCCCCACCTACCCTCTTACTTAACTCCTACCCACATACCTAATTAAATAGAAGCTTTTCAGTCGGTCAACACGAGTGTACCCAATTAGTTTGGGCGGTGAGTTCCATTCTAATAGTGATCATAAAATAATAATACTTGTAATTTATTTCTGGGAGTGTTATTTACTTATTTATTATTCATATAATGTACAATGTACTCCCGCCCTCTCATTGAGAAAATTCTAAATGACCGACTGAACCGTTACAACTGAGAGCTACCAAATTATCTCTTCTCTTCATTAACAGTCGCCAGAAGCATCTCTCCTCTCCCACTAGTCTTAATACCTCTTCATATTAATTGTTACTCTACCTACCCATCTGATCATTATCCTCCTATAACAGCACATTTCAAATGCTTATATTCTCGTCTTTCCTGCTGCGCCAAAAGTCCAAGTTTCACTTCCAAAGAGTGCCAGGCTCTAGACAATGGCTTCAAAAAATGACTTTCCAATACATAAATATATCTATATTTGATGTCAACAAATTTGTTTTCTGTAGAAATGCTTTCCTTTCCTGAGCCAACCTACTTGTTATTTCCTCTTTCCTTTGTCCATCACTGATTATTTTGCTTCCTAAGTAGCAGAAGTCTCTTACTACCTTATCTTTTCACCAACCGAATTAACGTCAATAGGGGTTATTATTATTCTTCTTTTTGGGTTTTGCCCATTATAGGCTAGAGCGCGCTTGAACTTGTTTTTCGGCTTGATGATATTCGCCTTCCTATCTTCCCAAAATCTCTTCATGAAGTCGCCGTGCTGCTTATTCCGTTCTTCTGTCCACTTGGTTCCAGTCCAGCCACTAGTTTTCATCCTAAACTTGTGCTATGTTACTGGGGTCCTGAAGACTTTGCGGTTTCTCAGAATATTTTCTCCGATGTTCAACTCTTGCAGGTCCTCTCTTGATTCATCCAGCCAGACTATCCTTGACTTCTGAGAATTTATTACATTGTATAACCTGTTTCTAAGTCTACAATCGTCCCTCCTGAAGAGGTGTCCATAAAATGTTAAACGTCTTCTTCGTACAGTGTTGCTGAAACTATCTGTGTGACGGTATAGATCTGTAATTCGTCTTTTAATCCAAATTCCGTTTTCTTGTGTGGGGACGAATATTTTTCTAAGCATTTTACGTTCCTGCTCTTCTATATATGCAATTTTAGAATGACCTCCTAAAGCTATGGATTCTGAAGCATATAGAGCTTCCGGTAGTACAACTGTTTTGTAGTGTTTCACTTTTGCATTATGTGACATTACTCTTTTATTATAGTGATCCCATGTTAATCTGAATGCTCTATGAAGTTTTGAGGCTCTTTCTGTGTTAGCCAAACTGTCCAAGAATTATTTCTCCAAGGTATTTAAAAAATTCTACTTGTAATATTGCTCCATAGGCTGTTTCTATTTTTTCTTTCTTGTTCTTTTGCTGAAAATTCTGCATGTACTTGTTTTTTTTTCAAGTGATATTTGAAGGCCTGCTTGTGATGCTATTTTGTATAATGTCTCAATAGCATGATTAGTTTCTTCTTTGTTCCTAGTGATAATCGCTAGGTCATCTGCGAAAGCCAAGCATTTCACATTGATGTTGTTTCCAGCAGTTCCTATGCTAATGCCTTTGATATTCTTTTCCCACTCTCTGATGACTTTATCTAGAACCATGTTAAATAGAAGGGGGGAAAGTCCGTCTCCTTGGCGAACACCTGTTCATACTTCAAAAGAGTCAGAAATTTCCCCAAGAAACTTCACTTTCGATGTTGTATTGGTGAGAGACTGACGAATCAGTTCTCTGGTTTTCCTGTCCACTTGAAGTTATTCTAGCGTCTCAAACAGGGTCTACCTGTCCACAGAATCATATGCTTTCTTTAGGTCCACAAAGGTGACAATTGTCACAGATTCCATATCTGTTCAGCACCTGAACACCCTTTCCTAAAACCCGCTTGATATTCACCAATCAAATGATCTGTTTGTTTCTCTAGTCTGTTCAGAAGAGCTTTAGATAGGATTTTATAGGCCACAGATAATAGGGATAAACCTCTATAGTTGTTTGGATCAGTTTTGTTATCTCTCTTGTGCAATGGATGTATTAACGCGCACTTCCAGTCCTGTGGGATCACTTCTGTTTCCCAAATTGCTTTCAAAATTGCGTGGATTCTTCTGGTGACCTCTTCCCCTCCGAGTTTCAACATTTCAGCGGTAATACCGTCTTCTCCTGGTGCTTTGTTGTTTTTAAGAGATTGATTTCTGCTGTTTCTTCCATTGTCGGTGGATGTGAATCTGGATTCGGTGCAGGCTTTTCAAAGTGCATTTTTCCTTTCGGTGGGTCACAATTGAGTAGGTCTTGGAAGTACTCTGCTAAGATCTTGCAGTTTTCCTTGGTATTTGTTTCTAGTGAGGATTATTATTATTATTATTATTATTATTATTTATTTTCCATAAATCAAGCAGAGGTATGGAAGGCCTAGTGAAAAAGGGTAAGCCCCACATACATATTATATGTTTTACTGGCACAATTTACATGTGCATTTGGTTTTGCAATATTTACATATTTTACCAAGATATTAGCATTATTTCCTTATTTAGAATATTAACATAGTTCACTCACTCTCTGACGCACGCACTTTCATCTCCTCAATCACTCCATACATTCATTCATTCATTCATTCGGCGAGACAATCAATCACTCATACAAAGGTTTATTTATGCAATGTACCTTTTTAAGTACGGCCTGAATTTCCGAATAGGCAAGATCTTGGCATCCCCTGGCAGCGTGTTCCATTCTTTCGACATATTTTATTGATTTTCATTATGAATTCTTTCCTCACGACTGAGCCCGTACCATTTAAAAGCTCGTTCAAATACTCTGGTGAATCGGTTAAGATGACAATGTCATTTGCAAATCTCAGAGTTGAAATTATTTCTCTTGAACCTTTACCTCGCCTTTAAATTTTTAATTTCCTTCATTGCTTGTTCAATGTATAGATTGAAACATATGTGTGACTGATAAGTTGCAGCCTTGCTTTCCACCTTTCTGAATACCAGCTTCTCCCTCATGTTCTTCGGCTCGAATAACTTCCATCTGGTTTCTGTATTTGTGTCCTCCATCTCGAGCGTCACAAAATATTTGACGCATGCTTTTACCAGGTGTTTATGCGTCGGTAAGAAGTATACTTCAGATTTTGGGATGGTGGCGTTTATATTTTAACGAGGAAACGATTGACGAAAACGTTCGATGTACGAATATAAAGATTGCAGACATTACCAGGGAGTATTGTAGGCTACCAGACACTAATTTTGCAGAAATGAAATGAAGGCATTTCCGGACTTTAGTACAAGGAAGGTGACTTTAACACATGGGTGACCAGATGCATGGACATGCCACTTCGCCTGTGGATGAGACATTCAAATGTCAAAACATTTCATAGCAGACAGACGTTGGTCCTCCCATCTTAGCAAACACATTAAATTAAGTAATTTCCTCAATTGCGCAAAGGTTAGTTAGTTAGTTAGTTATTGTTGTTTTAAGGGGCAAACTACGAGGACATCTGCCCCTCTTAACGCAAATTTGGAATGGAATTTAAAATTTAGAGGTGGTGAAAAGACTGAAAATTAATAAAACAGAAAATTACATAAAACTAATAATTATAATATAAACAACAAGAAGTTCCGTGACGAACTAAAGAGCCTACTTTTCTTAAAATTTAAGATTCATGCCAATGATTAATCTAAATGGATCTATCTAGAATAATGACGAAATTAAGTTGGTAATATCGAAATTTCTAATTAGTTCGAAATACTGTATAGCCTACCTGGCATAATGTAGCCTAATAGAGCACTACAGTTGGCAGCCCTGGTGACTGAGTATATTCTTAGTTCCATCTCTTAAGGTACAGAATACAAAATTTGGTTGAAGTCCAATGGATAGCATGGACGTTCCATGCAGTTAAACATTGCATCTAACAACGCGCTTAAAATCATGTTGGCATCAATGACATACATGTATTGTTCAGAAATAATCTGAAATAATATGACCTATTGTTGTGTCAATTTAGAATGAAATCCATTAGTTAGTAGAGAAGTTACATGCATTTTAAAATTTGACCTATCAGCAGGCTTAGAATCATGTTGGCAGCACTGGCGTAGGCCTATATTAGTTACTCCAAATTAATCTAGAATGCCAGGTACTATACGTGCGCAAAGTTTAGAGCTATTGGCTTGCATACTTTCTGATATATTGATATTAGGGTAACAAAAATAGAGACAGAATTTATTAACAGTTGGCAGCCCTGGTTGCACCTAAATATACGCATAGTCATATCTGTTATGGTACACATAACACACACGAAATTTGGTTGAAATCCAAATGATAGTATAGAAGTTACGTGTATTTAAAGTTGGACTTCTCAGCAGGCTTAGAATCATGTTGGTAGCACTGACGTATATAAGTTACTCCAAATTAATATAGAATGTCAGGTACTATGCGTGTGCATAGTTTAAAGCTGTCTGCATGCATACTTTCTGATATATTGGTATTTGGACAAAAACAATAGGGAGTGCATTTATTAACAGTTGGCAGCCCTGGTGGCTCTTAAGAATATGCTCATTCATATCTGTGTATGTACACATAGTGTATACGAAATTTGGTTGAATTCCAATTGATAGTGAAGAAGTTATATGCATTTTAAAATTGGAACTCTCAGAAAGCTTATAATCATTTTGGCAACACTGCCATGTATGGCCTCCTGGAAATTAAACTGCAATATTATTATCTATACGTGTGCCAATTTTGAAATAGCTCCCATTCATACCTTCCAAGATATCCAACATGGAGCTCAAATTTCAGTTGCGATTTTTCAGCAGTTGGTAGCACTGGCATCATTTTCAAATATGGCCGTGAGATATTCAGGTATAGATCTTTACTCCTATCAAATTTTGTTTCGATTGCTCCAGCCGTTTAGGAGTTGATAGGGGGGGGGGGCACACACACACAGCTAGACAGACAGACAGACAGACAGACAGAAGGACAGACAGACAGACAGGCAGACAGACACACATTTGCCCGATCTCATAAGTCTACTTTTTCCTCATTTTTGCAAAATGTGAAAAGTAGGCTAAAAATTACGGAAAAACAAAAACGAAAAGTCGTTAAGTCAATGTGCACTCTCACTTATAAAGCGGATGACGAGATCAGCAGCCACCGCGTCATCGGCTAGTATTAGTTTGAGTGTCATCTGCAAACCAACGTTTCTCCGTATGTCAGCAAGATCCACACATTCGGTTGAAATGTGAGCCATGGTGAAAACGGCTCCACATACGATGTGACAAAGATTGAAGGGCTAAAGGGCCCGGAAAGGTTTCAAATTGTGAGTCTCGGAGAGCTCTATCCAACTACAATACCTAATTTAGAAAATCACTTTCTGCCTAAATGCAGTTCTAGAAAAACAGCCTAAAATCGTTTGTTTCTAGACAAATTAACTTATTTACATAATTCTTCCTTTGAAAAATCTTCACACCGGAAGTGGTTATAAGTGCTTAAGTGAAACTCTGCATTGACTCACACTAGCGCTTGTAGTGGTAGAAAAGGAAAACTCCACATCTAATCGACCAGATATGGTTGAGTTTCACTGTCTTGCACTAGCGCTCGTAATGGTAGAAAAGGCAAACTGCAAATCTAATCGACTGGATATGGTTGAGTTTCCGGTGAACAATCATCAATCTACCGTGTGTCATCATGCCAGCACCTCGTAAGCAACGTTTAGCGTGTACTTTATGTTTGAAAAATTGAGAAAACAACAAAAATTAATTACAAATGCACCAACAATAAGATTCAGTGATGAACCGGATTCGAGTCCGATCCATTACTCGTGAAGATTCTACGGAACCAAAGATCAAAATATATTCCTTATTAGCCTACTATCGATTTTAGCAAAAAATGAAAGTAGACTTATGTGATCTACACGGGCGAAATTTTGTGTGTGTGTGTGTGTGTGTGTGTGAGTGGGTCTGCGCGCGCGTGTGTGTGTGTGAGTCTGTGTGTGAGTATGTGAGTGTGTGTACTCTAAATGTCTGCCCCCCCCCCTCTCTATCAATTCAAACACGGTGAAACAGAATTGAACGAAATTTAGTACAGATGTAGCACTAGCAAAGGGCACCTCAGTGTCATGTTTTATATCACCGCCATCTTGATGGAAACGCAATGGCGACCACCCTAATGTTAAAAGCTTAAATCAAAATACGACCAACCTAATCAACTGATCTCTACCAAATTTTGCAACATTATACCGCTCTGTACGAAGAATGTTTGGACCGGACTACAAGGTCATCAGCCCAATAATTTGCGGATGGCGGCCATGTTTGTGTGCAAATCGGTTCCCCCTATCTATTAAAACACGGTGAAACTTAATTGAACGAAATTTGGTACAGAATTAGCACTAGCAAAGGGCACTTCAGTGTCATGTTTTATATTGCCGCCGTCTTGACGGGAACGTAATGGCGGCCACCCAAATGTTAAAAGCTTAAATCAAATTACGACCAACCTAATCTTCTGATCTCTACTGAATTTTGCAACAACATACCTTTATGTGGTAAGCATCGTTTGACCAAACGACAAGGTCATCAGTCCAATAGTTTGCATATGGAGTCCATGTGTGTGTGAAAATCGATTACCCCTATTAATTCTAACACTGTGAAACCGAATTGAACGAAATTTGGTACAGAGGTAGAACTTGCAAAAGGCAACTCAGTGTCATGTTTAATATCGTCGCCATATTGACGGAAACGTAATGGTGGCCACCCAAATGTTAAAAGCTTAAATCAAATTACGACCAACCTAATCATCTGATCTCTACCAAATTTTCCATCAACATACCCTTATGTGGGAGACGTTCTTTGACCAAGCTACAAGGTCATCAGTCTAATAGTTTGCATATGGAGTCCATGTGTGTGTGAAAATCGATTTCCCCTATCAATTCAACACGGTAAAACCGAATTGAACGAAATTTGGTACAGAGGTAGCACTACCAAAGGGCACCTCATATTCATGTTTAATATCGGTGTAACACGTTGTATTTCAACAAGCTACTGCAACCAACATTCAACTATACTCCTTGAAAAGGACAAAGTGTTATAACAATATTCATGCATTTGTTAGAAAGTAGGCTATATGTTCTTTACTGAACATCTTGTTTTTTAATTCTTGTTTTAATTTGTTTTCAGAAGAAAGGTAATATAAATAAATCTCCTTCTCATTAGATCTGAGAGAAAAAAAAATCAACAACACTACCTGTGCAATCCATTCATCAACCTTTAAGAAGTAATTTTCCCATTTGAAAACCCCACGGAAAGAACGGGGTAAGTCCATTTTTTTCAAAAATGGGTTTATGGCGCATTCTGGTGGCCAGCCATCGTCACTACAGATCAGTTGAAATTAATTTCAAATAAAGTGGAATCCCACTTAATTCCATACAGGACCGCCAACAATTCCGGCAAGCCATCCGACAGGGAGTTTTTCCTGTATCACTGACAGCTAGGAAGAAGACTGGTGTCAGCAGACCACCATGGACAGAGGGAAGAAAGCTGGCTCATAGTCAGATGATGAAAGAGTACTGGAAGAAGAGAAAAGACAAAGCGACGAGGAGATACGAGCCCCGTGGTCCTCAGTAGGCCCAAACGACGAAGAAGAAGAAGAAGAAAGTGGAATGTCACCAAAATACAGAGGTATTTATTTTTAGTGGAAACATTAGTTGTCATTTGTTTTACATGTACTTTCTTTATAAGAAATACATTTGGCAAAATAACTATAT
This sequence comes from Meconema thalassinum, assembly GCA_946902985.2. Taxonomy (NCBI): domain Eukaryota; kingdom Metazoa; phylum Arthropoda; class Insecta; order Orthoptera; family Tettigoniidae; genus Meconema; species Meconema thalassinum. The sequence continues at coordinate 2,704,032 of CAMPQE020000003.1, read as the reverse complement.
TTAAGTATTTCTTTTTGGTGTTGAAAGTTTAAATTCACTCTCCTGGAAAATTTACAGAATGTGACTTAACCCGTATTTCCCATGGAGTCTTCATATGTTTTGAACAACTCTTTATAAATTATTTCTTATTTGGATACATTACCTTAATTCCACACAGACCCAAGTAGACGGGGCTAAATGTACACGATGTTCTAGCCTCTGAAATGAAACAGCAACAGTAAAATACAATGATGAAACATATTCGTAACCCGCATCGTAGCATTAGCTTGAGATTTTAGAATTTTGACGGTGGTTTTATTGAGAATTCGACCAGTTTCCAGACTGTTAACTTACAAGAGAGACAATGGAAGGAGCTTGACTTTGAAATAACGAAATGTTTAACTTAACAGTTCTCTCAACGGGGCGATGTAATTTAAACCTTCGGAAAGCTCTCAGCTTCCAATTGCTAATGGCAGAGAATGATAAACAAGTCCGCTTAACCATCTCAATTAGATAAACTGTATAGGCTTGGGCACAAGGTTTCCACGTGGAGCTGTGAGTGTAAACATTGCGACGGAGATACAGGGAGTGGGGAGGAGGAATGGCAATTAAGGGGGAGTAAGGAAAAGAACATTGGAGAAGAAGTGGGCTGTAGAAAGAAGGAAAGAAACTTGTTATGTGGGGGTTGAAGAAAGCGAGGGCAAGGGGAGCAGCCAATAAAGGTTAACAACAGCTAGGGATTTTGAACAATTCATAAGAAATCGATTGTAATTGGTAAAACTTGCTCGTTTTACAAGGGGAGAAGGGCAGTAATTAACAAGAAGCTAGACTAAGGTGAGAACACATCATTCACAATACTAATGGGAGGAATGATTAATTCATTTCATTCAACTCTTAACGAAGCATGGGAGGAATTACTGCGTAAACTTGGTAATGTGGAATGTAAAGCCCGTGTCACACGACACTAGTTTGTATGGAGGCTTCTGGCAGTACGGGTATAATTACAGTAATATTGATAACTAGCGGACCCGTGCAAGAACTCTCGCATGTGTATAAACCACCCGCCTGGCTTTACTGTTATGCGGGCTTCTATAAATATGTGTATTTGTTTAAACGCACTTTTTTTAAACAAATTTTCGATATTTACGAAATCAGAGAGCAATTCATCACTGCTGTTGGTTGCACAATGGGTTGTGTGCGCCCCATGTGTGCAGACTAACCGCCCGGCCCTGGTGCTATGTGGCTGTACGCGACACAGTTCTGTCAGGGACTATCGTCTTGTTTATTTGATTAAAAGCACTTTATAAACAAATAAATATATTTCCGAGAATTTAGTGCTTTTCAGTAGGTCAACACGAATGTACCCAAAAGAGCTGGGTTATGCCCTGATCCTGAAATAAATTACATGAAATTAATAAATACACTAGGATGAGCAGTTTCGATCGTCAAGCGATCATCACCAGATCCATTACACTTAGGCTAAAAATCTATGTTTGAAAATACAGATGAAAATATTTACAATATTTAGTTGCAGTATTGGTACTGCAACTGTCAGTGTATGCTAAATGTATATGATGTTAGGTGAAATGCTAAATGGTGATATATATCCGGAGTTTGTAATTTGGAGTGATTATATGGTTGTAAATCTCAACTATGGTTAAAATGTAATATTACAGGCTACCACTTATCTGGTAGTCTTCCTTGCTGGAGCAGCGCGCCGTTTTCGTCTTCACTGTAACTCCAGGTATGGTCGACTGAGATGGTCTGTTATCTCAACGACACGGGTTTTTCCCTTTACTTCCCCCTGTTCATATGTGCTGTGCGAATCTAAGTTATTACTTCATCTCATTATTAACTGGCATCGTTAAAAGTATGTCTAAAATGTTGAAATAATCACAGGTTCTAAATGCACAATACACGATATTACACACAACACAGCTCTGATTGAAACGCTAACCTTAATTGCTTCAGTTATTTGCGATTTACAAATTCCCGTCAATGGTTATTATTATCAAGGCCACCGAGAGGATTTCAAGGTCTCTATGCAGTTTTTGAAATACTTTCAATTATTACTAACCACAGTAACCTTTCTAGCCCTTCTTTGTTCTTTCCTTCGGAGGGGAAGTAAAACCGGCGGTCCCATGTCTTAGATTTCATGGCATGAAAAGGAACCTTCCACTAACTACACTTGTGTGAAGCCAAAATTTGTAGGTTAGAATTAATAACGGTCTATTAGTTCTAACGTTCGCCACCAAGTGCTGACTGCGATGCCATCTAGTAGCCAAGTCCGCAAGCTAGGTGGCGTGGCGTGGACGGTAGCACTTGGTAGCAAAAGTCTGAACTGCTGGAAATTATTGTCTGTAGTCCTTACTTGAATCAAAACAGGTAACACACACTAATAGAGTCATCACAATTATCACCGGTTATCAGACAGATTCTACACACACACAAAGTACATGGGGCTACATGACCACGTTGTTGCAGCCCCTAAACTAAGGAACCAGCCAACCAACCCCTCTGTACTGATTAGTCTCTATGGACTTCAATAAATCAATATAACATCTAATAACTCTCTCTATCTTAATAAATAGTTCAGGGTGGTGGGGGTTAAACACCGTGACGGATTAATTACAACGATAAACATCCACACTTAACTACTGTATATTACTGAACTTCATCAAATAACTAAATTGCAAATCTGGTATAAATATGTATATTCTGAAAATTATATTAGCACAGGCAAGATCTTGGTCGCGTACAGAATAACCTAACATTCACTATCTTATTTACATTGGCACAACATATATGGCATACTGTAGAACCCTGGATGGTGATGTAAATACTGTACTTACAGCTGATGTTCTCTGGAGTTGAGGGGCCGATAACCTAGATGTTAGGCCCCTTAAAACAACAATTATCATCATCATCATCTCTGGAGTTGTAGACTATTGCTACTGATTCTGTGGTTTGGTTTCCCATTAAATCAGTCCTATACACATTCCAAGTGCCGTTTCTAGCTTGCGCCACACGCATACTATTGTTGAACTTTATGATGATGGCCAGTTTGCCGACTTTCACAATCATACGAGTTACATTGCTACTCGATGATTTGAACTTATTAAAGCACTCTGAATCCATTTGGTTAATTCCAGAACATATTTCGCACCTGAATAACACATTCAATGGCATATTTGATCAGTATTCGCCGATTAACTAATTATTTATGGCCCTCAAATTTCAGTAATCAGAGTCGAGTTTCCAGTATTTAACGCTTTTTGAGACAGTAAGTCATAGCTGACTTTCTAGGCAGAATATTCTATGTTGAAAAGTATTCCATCCTGCGGCTCAGTACTCAACTCTTATCACGCTATCGTGAATGTCCAGATATACTTTACCTCCCAATAGCCACACTTGATCTCCCCAAATTCCAAGTCCAAAATACTCAGGGTCCCAAACTCTCCCTAAATCAGAAGACCACTTTTTCCAATTCTAACACAGAGGACCGCTTATACCCCCACCCCAAATCAGAATAACTCTCGAGAACACCAGCTCCAGATGTAGTAAGTACAGCCCCCTCTCTTATCCAGTTCCAATACCCAGAATCCACACTCAAAAGTCACATCAACCAATTAAAAGATACAACTAAATTAGGCCAATTCCGCCCTCTTACGTAGATGCTACAACTCACCCTCCAGTCAAGTGCATGAGCCACCAACGGCCGTGGTAGTTTGAAAAAAACCATCAGCTCACGAATATGATGAAATCTGTTGACGACTTGAGCTCACTAGCCTCTGAGTCACAGACTTCCTGGTGCAAAATCCAACTAAATATACATTACATTGAAATATTTATTTCAGGTTAGGGCGTCGAGATACTTGTTTACCCGCTTAATATAAATGGGCACAGCATTTGTGTTTACCGTATGGAAACTTTCTAAACACTCAGGCTTAAACTCATGAACATAGGCAAGTCAATTTGGTTCAACAAAAAATGTATAGAACTAAATCTCACCCCTAAATATGTACCAATTAAAACCGTACCGATTAACTAAATAATTGTTCATATTGTATATATTTTTCACCTGTATTCTCAAACATAGATGTTATAGCCTAAGTGTAATGGATCTGATGATGATCGCTTGACGATCGAAACTGGTCATCCTAGTGTATTTATTAATCTCATGTAATTTATTTCAGGATCAGGGCATAACCCAGCTCTATTTGGGTACATTCGTGTTAACCGACTGAAAAGCACCAAACTTTTGTTTACATTAGGCAACACTGAAAAATGGCTTCAAACCTCACAATAATAATGAGGTAGAAATGTAGGCTAACCTACCTCTGCCTCACGAAATTGAGTGTGCTCCGTTGCAGCCCTCAAAACAATACTAAATATCTTGGCTGAGGCGGGAATCGAACCTGACCTTTGCGTTGACAGCTAGTGACTACGTCATGAGGTTGACCAATTGATAGAGAGTAGCAGCCTATTCTCTAATCAATGCTGAATAGGTGGCCCTGACGTCATTGGATCTCCCTTCCCTTTCCCAACATCTCCGGTTAAATATTTCTTCAGAAAGCAGCATAGGACATTGAATAGGAAGCAGAATTTTCTCAGGTTACTTAGCGTATTTGGTTTGTGGAAGGAGTTGGAAAGAAAGGAATAGAAAGAGAGGGAGCGGGTCGTCACCTCGCAGACAGCGCCATCAAAGAGTTGGCTGTTTGCTTTGTACGGGCCGATTCGATTCCTGCGGGGAACGGTCCTGATTGGAGCAGACTCGATCACACAAGCCTTGAGGCACGCTGCGGCGTTACACGGTTCGCAAACTCTGGCGTCTCAAGCAAATACGTGCATATATTGGAGCAAAGGTGTTTGCGAACAGAAGGTAGTTATGTTTCATTGTTAGCTGATTTCTTTCAGTTAATAAAAGGGACTAGGAAAATAACATTTTGCTCTAAAGCCCATTAGGGTTTGGGTTACAAAGCGACCTTTGCTAAGCCACATAGGCCCTAACTCAAGAGCCTTTAAACTCTTTGTCCTACCAAGCTGCCGATGCACAGTCATATTGCTCTACGGTGCATTAAGGGGCTTGTCCTACCAAGTGACCACTGCTGATCGATATGGCTCTTCAGTACAGCCAATTGAGTGTTAGTCACTTCAGTTTTATTCCTGAAACTGACTATAGTCAAAATAAGGTAATTAGGCGTAATTCGATATCGTAAATGAAATAAAACTTCTATGCACATGTGCCAATCGAGTTTGAATTATGTGATACTCTGCATGTCTAAGACTGACATTAACTAGATGTATAGTTGAAACTGCGATAGAGTCACCACATGAGATTATTGAGGAAATTCTAATATTTTTTCATTCTTACAACGTACCACTTGAAAGATAGGCAAGAACAAACTTAATTATCACTTCATTTCTTTAGTATCTTCATGTAATTGTTTTCAGTCATATCAGCAAGTTCTTCTTCGTCCTCTGGTTCTTCGGCTTTCTCTTCTTCTGCTAGACACACGGTACAGACACTCGGGAATTACCCGAGGTTCAGACCATGTCGGAGACGTCCCAATAACGAAGGGACAGATGCACGGAAGACAAAGAAGGCTAGATCATTTAAAAGGAAGATGGAGTGTCTCATTAGTGATTTTACTACAGTAGAGAGAACTACTTAAAATGTTGAATAAAGAAATAGAGGCAGGAATAGATGCTAATGAAAAGCTTAACAATGGCAAGAAAAATCGGAGCATACAAAGAATCAAGATTAACGAGATGCTGATGACAAGTAATTTGTTTAAGATTAGGAGCTGGCTCAAGAAGGGACCTTCCTTGTACATTCAGCTTCATCAGAGGTCAAGTGGGAGAGTGGCCTCTTCCTGGTCCCAAGAACACGGGTTCGATTCCTGTAGAGGGATGTTGGGTTGTAATGTTAACCTCATTATGGTGTTTGAAGCCATTTTCAGTGTTGACTTAGTAAACGAAAGTGTGGTGCTTTTCAGTCAGTCAACACGATTTTTCCCAAAATAGGTGGGTTATTCACTAATTCTGAAAAATTTACATGAGATTAATAAATACACTTGGATGACCAGTTTCGATCGTCAAGCGATCATCATCAGTTCCATTACACTTAGGCCCAAAAAATAATGTCAGAAAGTATGGGTGGAAGACATTTACAATATGATTCGTGCAGTTGCAAAACTCGTTTAGTCCTCTTGTGAATAAGGCTCATGTCGTAAAATTATTTATTTAATTATTTTATTTTATTTTATTTTATTTTATTTTATTTTATTTTATTTTATTTTATTTTATTTTATTTTATTTTATTTTATTTTGTTATGTTTATTTTGATTTTGTTTTGTTTTATTTTATTTCGTTTTATTTTGTTTTAAATTGTTTTATTGAATTTTTTGTTCTTTGTTTTGTTTTATTCTATTTTGTTTTATTTTGTTTTATTTTGATTTTGTTTTGTTTATTTTGTTTTACTTTATATTGTTTTGTTTTATTTTGATTTTCTAGAAAACAAACATAAAACCAAAAACAAACAAAAACGAAGCAAAAAGAAAAATTCAAAATCAAAAGCAAAAGCAGAAAAAAACAAGAAACTCAAAGCAAAAAGCAAAATTCAAAAAACTCAAAAGCAGAAAACAAACACAAAAGCAAAACCAAGAAAGAAAAACAAAAATTAAAATTCAAGATCATAAAAGCAAAAAGAAAAAAGTAGAAAACAACAATCACAAAAGATACGTGAGGCAAAGTCCAGAGAAAAATTTCTCATGAAAATTATTCTTATTCACAAGTGGATTAAACGAGTTTTGCAGCTGGACGACTCATGTGTACACTTATTTAGTTGCAGTATGAGTTGACATAATTCGACACGTCAATAATTGTTAGTTGTGGTCTATGTGAGGTCTTGTTAAAATACTGGAATTGGTGATTGATCTCCAATGTGATTGTAGTAAAATGGTTAATACAGGTTGTATTGTGCCGGCTACTTATCTTATTTATTAAATAAATAATCTTATGGTGTCTTGCGCTGTCCTGGTCAGAGCAGTTATCTTGGTCACTATCTACTCTCTACTCAGTATACTGCAACTAAATAAGTGTACATATTGTAAATATTTTCATCCATACTTCCTGACGTAGGGACGTAGGCGACCTGAATTAGAGCCCTTGGCTTCGTCAAAGGATCACTAACCATGCGCCCCGAGCCGGAGTTTGCGTGTGGTAGGGTGGCAAGTTCCTTTCCACTCCTCCTGCCATAGCATACGACAGGTTCCCATTTCACATCACGAGGCTGGGAGACCCCGTACCAGACCATACCAAGACTTTTAAATTCCATCGAACCCAGAACCTCGGGAGTGACAGCCAATAATCCTAGCCACTGCACGACGAGGTGGTCTACTGGTCATCCAAGTGTATTGATTAAACTCAAGTATTTTTTTTTCAGGATTAGGGAAAAATCGTGTTGACCGACTGAAAAGCATCAAACTTTTTGCTGACCACATTTCTTAGCAAAAACATAGAAAGCAATTCCTCAATTGTGCCAAACGTTGAAGGGATAAAGGGCCCGGAAAGGTTTCAAATTGTGATTCTTGGAGAGCTCTAACTAAGGAACTAAGAAACAAATTCCAAAAATCACCTCCGCCCTAAATGCAGTTCCCTAAAAGCAGCCTAAAGTCACTTGTTTCTTTACTCGTTTTCTTCTATGCATAGTTCTTTCTTTAATGTGTTCCTTGATTCAATAATCTCAGGCGTTTCTTTTGTTTTTTGAACAAATCTCCACACCCGAAGTAATTATAAGAACTCAAGTGAAACTCTGCATTGGCTCATACTAGCGTTCGTAGCGGTAGAAAAGAGAAACTGCTAATCTAATCGATATGGTTGAGTTTCCGGTGTAATCATGCTGGCACCTGGTAAGAAACGTTTAGTGAGTCCTTTACGTTTGGAAAAGTGGTGAAAAACAACGAAACTTTATCACAAATGCACCAACAAAAAAATTCAGTGATTACTTGGGACCGGACATTTATGCACCGAAAACGATTAGAATATGCATGCAATTATGCACTAAATATGTAGAAAATATGCATTAAAATTGACAAATATGCACTTAACAATAAGCGAATGTAATTCACTCACTTCATACATGTATTATTCACTGCAGAAAGAAGATCACAACAGATAATTGCAAGTTTATCAATATTTTAGGAGACAAATTACGTCTATTTTAATAGTTTTCAGTGCATAAATATCCTGTCCCTAGCCATCAGTTGAATAATCACTATTACCTGACACCCACTGTTTTAATAAATACTTTCTGCTGCTCTTCTCTTTATGCATTTTGAGTCAAGGATATGCAGACTAAGAATAAGGTAACACATTAACTAAAGAAACTCCTCACAAAACTAACCTCGGGCTACTGGCTGTCGAGATGGTGAAAGGAATGTCCCACCCCATTCCCTTCAGGAAATAACCTGGCAGCATGCTTGCCTAAAATATTAGTTATTGATGTGGAACATCTTTCCACTCCTTATCTGGATATTTTTTGTGGCACTCGGTAGCTGGACATTTTTGTGGGAGTGATTTTGGAAAAGGGACGGAAGTGGATAGGACGGAAATGGATGTGACGGAAGTGCGTGGGACAGAAACAATGAGCGTGCGTGGCTGCGGAGATCGGTACAACGACGTACTGTTGGCCATGTGGCTATGTGGAATCTATATCGCATCAACAAACTCCAAACACTCCAAACAACGTAGGAATTTAGTATATTAACACCGACTACTAACAATAATTGAAACTTCGTTGGTCTCAACATATCACTGGAAGAAACACATTTAATATACCCTCTGCACACCTAATTTTTAATCACGCCTGTACTTGGCAGTGCGCTCCATCGGCAAAACGAGGCCGTTTTCAATAACATCGCTGGCATGGCTTCACTAACTGGCCGGTATAGAGCGCAGCTCGCATCAAGTAGGCAGTGGATTGCTTCCGCCAACCCTAGTTCAACTAGTTGAAGGTAGATGTCACTACTGCAGATCCATTGGAGAACTTTGATTTAATTAAATATATATATTCCATTCCAAAATGCACAATATAACGCTCAATTGTATAACGCCTCGATACTCAAAAAACAATAAATATAAAAAATCACGCAAAAAATACAACTCTGTTAGGATTAGAACCCCAGCCGGCCGGTTGAGAGACCAACGCCGTAACCACACACCTAATTATGTCCTCCCAAAATGAATGTAAACAATCGATTAAAATACAACGTCTTTGCCAATAATGACTTTCACTAAACGATTTCTTCTCTGTAGTATATTTCAAACAAAGTTCATTTCATACAAAGTTCCTATTATTTTTATATCTGTAGGCTATATTGCATGCAGCATACTCAAATTAGTGAAATATAGTTCATAACGAGAGATCAGCTGCCATCTTGTCTGAACCGAGACGGCTCAGCTTATTAAAGCCACTTCTGCACTATAATATTACAATATACACTCTTAATTTTCCATAGGAAAATGCACAATATGTTATCAATCGATTAAGATACAACGTCTTAGCAAATAGCAATTATGATTTATAACGGTCAGGATTTGGCACTGGAGTTTTACAAGTAGTTACTTCAATGACCAACAGAGTTCACGGTTAACAAGGGATTTGCGCTCCCGGGACACACACTGTAGGACAAAGTCATGTCACATGATACACATCATATGCGACTACTGTAAGGCTCGTATAATATTTTAATCTGTTGCTCAGAAAGTTACATACAAGGGAAGTCCAACACGCAGGCGAAACCTATTTTGTTCAAGATGTTTTAAATTATACTTAATTTCAACTATAATTCGAAAAAAAATGCTGTTATGTTCAGAATACGCAAGAAATCTAATAAACCCTCAAAATATGCATTTGCAAATGCATTTTCAAAAGATCCGGTCCCTAGCGATGAGTTATGACATTAAAGGTTGTTTTCAACATTTAGTTGTTTTGCCTGAAGGAAAATTCACCGCACTCCAAGTCAGAAGGTACTGTGCACCTATCGTAAAACTACGTTACAAATTAGTTATGCAACACCAAGGGGTGACAGGGTTACGGAGAAGAGCTCAATCCCAATTTATAGTGTACCTAGCAACCCACTCCGGCTTCGCCTGGTATCATTCACGGTTTATCCAGCTTAAGTTTTAAAAAGCGCATGAACGGCAGGTTCCAAACGCAACTCAGATAAGTCGAGGTGAACAGGGAACCTCCAAACACATATACACTTCTCTGAAGTCTTAACTCGACACGACACAACAGTTGGATGCTAGCTGAAGCTGGGGTGATAGGCTCGCTCGCTAGCTCGTTAACTCGCTCCGAAGCTAGTAATTAAAATTTCCACTGAATAGGGATTGTTGGAAATAATGAAAACGTAGAAACACATAGACTATAGTGGGCGATGTATTAAAGATAGAGATATGCTGTCGCTGAGTTTTTGTACAAGTTTTCTTGCTGAAAAATTCTTACACTCATAGTAAATTGACATTTTTAACGGTTTACCCAGCGTAAGTTTAAAAGGTGCACGGATTACAGGATTTTCTTCGACTTGATTCACTGAAAACGTTACTGCTCGGCTTCCTTTGGTCACACATGAATGTTTTTTTCTACAGAAAATTTCCTCGAGAAATCCTTTACAAAATGGTGAGAACCGCCCTTTACATCCAAGAATTGGGGACTTTGTTTTATACTTAGAGATATCCATCTCTTAACATTAAGCTGTAAGCTCAGACATGATTTCGAGGAACGTGCTCTGAGACAGTTGCAAATATCTAAATGTCGCTTGGTAGGACCAGGCCCTGAATACGCCATAAAGCAAATTAGTATATTATTTATCTTAATATTAATATTAATATTATGAATAGACTCTAATACATTTCTAAGTACTGTAGGCTATATATATTTACGAAAAGTAGATATATGTTGTCATGTCAAGTTTGCCTTTTTCACTAGGCCTTCCATACTTCTGGTTCGATCTACGGTAAATAAATAAATAAATAATAATAATAATAATGATAACAAGAACGGGATCTACGTAAGAAAATCCAGGCATGAAATCTATTCTAAGATAGAGAAGATCACGGACACTATGCGCTAACGCAGGGCTCGCTTCTACGGTCACTTGCGACGGATGGACGACTCTAGATGGACAAAACGTATATTTAACAATCTCGACTCAAAACCAAAAACAACAGTTCCCTGGTACGTTAACGTCAAGAAAGACCTCCAAGAAATGGGCCTGCAACCTGGTCACGCACACAAACGAGACCTTTTCCGAAAAAGCACCGTTACTTTTGGGTCTTCTCGGGATGAGAAATGGACAACCGGTGCAAATTGGTCGGATGAACGCCGTGCTCGACACAGCAAGTTAATGAAAATCTACTGGATCAATCGTAAATTGAATAAACGCCAGAATGTATAGTGGAACTTATTGTGGTCCCTAGTTGGCCGATTAGCGAATAATAAATATTATAGACTAGCGGACCCGTGCGAGAAATCTCGCATGTTCATAAGTCACACTTTCCTCAATAGGTTTATAATGAGTGACTTAAGGAGAAAGGTTGTTATGTTTTTATTTCAACCAAATGATTATAGAACACCAATTTGCATTTCAGTTAGAATTCCAAGCTGTACGTTCTCTAATTTATGATGGCAATTACTGAAAATGCTATCATCATAACACTCACCAGTTATTCGATATTTATGAAAGCATCTTGGTCAAGATTTCCTGCTTTATCTTGTTGGCTGGGAAGCCTCCTCCTCCCTTATGAGGACAGCCCTCGTTGGAAAAACTTCTTCTCGCCCCGCTTACACTGAGGCTTCCTTGTTCCTAAGTGCAACGAACAGCGCTAAACTCCTTTACACGTTACCTACACAGGTGCTTTCCTTGTCCTGTGTGTAGCGCTCAATGCTAAAATCCTTTGCACGTTACCTACAGGGATGCCTTCGCTTTCCCGAGTGGAGCGTCAGCATGAGAGCGTGCTGTAGCTGTTTTTTTCCTTGGTATTTAAGAAATTAAAATGCAATTCGTCACTGTTGATTCCATTTCTGTGCTGAGTCCATTGATTGAGAGCTTAGCCGTGACACTCACCGGTTATTCGATATATTTCAGTCAGAATTGCAAATGAAATTATACGATTTGAGTACCCAATCCATTGATTTAGTAATTCTGAAAATAATGGGAAATGCTAGAAGAAAAACCTGTAAAAGAATTAATGTTTAATAGTTTTAAGGTTTTAGACGCCGGTTATAAGATTTAGACTACTCAATCCATTGATTTACTGTTTCTGAAAACCATGCGAAATGATCGATATTTATGAAATTAGAGTGCAAAAGAAAAACCTGTAATATAAATTAACGTTAAAAGTTTTAAGGGTTTAGACGACAACTCATAATTGCAGCATGTTAGAGCACCAGTATCTGCAAATTGCACACTTCTTACAAAAATTGGTATTTATGCAATTCGAATGCAATTCGTCACCGCTAATTTATGAAATTATACGATTTGAGTACACATTCCTTTGATTTAGTGTTTCTGAAATCCTTGCAGAATGATAACAGAAATATCTCAGAATAATAAAATGACACTAAACGGGCGTCACATCGGCTAAGATGTGAAGTGGACAGCAATTATGGAGCGTATTTTCCTACAGCAACAGTATCTGAAAATCGCATACTTCGTATAAATTATAGACATTTATGAAATTTGAAAATCTCGCTTGTTCATAAACCACACATTTCCCAATATGTTTATAATGAGAGTCTTAAGGAGAAAGGTTGTTATGTTTTCATTTCATCCAAATGATTATAGAACACTATTTACATTTCAGTTAGAATTCTACGTTCTCTAACTTAAAGGCAATCACTGAAAATTGGATCATCATAACACACACCAGTTATTCGATATTTATGAAAGCATCTTGGTCAAGATTTTCTGCTTTAACTTCTTGGCTGAGGAGCGTCCTTCTCCCTTATCAGGACAGCCCTCGTTGGGAAACTTCTTCACGCCCCACTTACAGTGAGGCTTTCTTGTTCCTAAGTGCAACGATCAGCGTTAAAAACCTTCACACACTGCCTGCAAGGCAGCTTTCCCGTTCCTGTGTGAGGCGCTCAGCGCTAAACTCCTTTGCACGTTACCTACAGGGGTGCTTTCCTTGTTCTGTGTGTAGCGCTCACCGCTAAACTCCTTTGCACGTTACCTACAGGGGTGCTTTCCTTGTTCTGTGTGTAGCGCTCAACGCTAAACTCCTTTGCACGTTACCTACAGGGGAGCTTTCGCTTTCCCGAGTGGAGCGTCAGCATGAGAGCTTGCTGTGGCTGGTTTCTTTCTTCGATATTTATGAAATTAAAAGACAATTAGTCACTGTTGATTCCATTTCTGTGCTGAGTCCATTGATTGAGAGCTAAGCCGTAACACTCATCGGTTATTCGATACATTTCAGTCAGAATTGCAAGTTGTACGTTCCCTAACTTAAGAAGGCAATCACTGAAAATTGGATCATCATAACACTCATAGGTTATTGGATATTTATGGAATTATACGATTTGAGTACCCAATCCATTGATTTAGTAATTCTCAAAACCATGGGAAATGATAGAAGAAAAGCCTGTAAAAGAATGAATGTTTAATAGTTCTAAGGTTTTAGACGCCGTAACACACGCTGGTTATACGATTTAGAGTACTCAATCCATTGATTTACTGTTTCTGAAAACCATGCGAAATGATCGATATTTATGAAATTAGAATGCAGAAGAAAAACCTGTAAAATAATTAACGTTTAATAGTTTTAAGGGTTTAGACGACAACTCATAATTGCAGCATGATAGAGCATCAGTATTTGCAAATCGCACACTTCTTACAAAAATTGATATTTTTGAAATTAGAATGGAATTCTTCACTGCTAATTTATGAGGCCTATATAATGATGATGATGATAATGATGATGATAGTTTCATGGCTGTAGACGACAACTCTAGCATGATACAGCAACAGTATTTGCAAAAAGCACACTTCTTACAAAAATCGATATTTATAGAATTAGAATGCAGAAGAAAAACCTGTACCCAATCCATTGATTTGCTGATTCTGAAAATCAGATAGAAGAAAAACTGTTAGAGAATTAACGTTCAATGTTTTAAGGTTTTAGACGACAACTCAGAATTGCAGCATGTTAGAGCAACAGTATTTGCAAAAAGCACAATTCTTACAAAAATCGATATTTATGGAATTAGAATGCAGAAGAAAATCCTATATCGCGGCATATTTTAACAAACCTGGAATATAATAAATCCATTCTTTAGACGGATGAGCTTAAATGAGGCTATTAGTATCAAAAGGAACAATCTCCACCTTCCTGCATTTTACAGTAGGAGTATTTTTTTTCTAATGCAATTTTATCCACTCTATCTGGATGTTTTTTTCTTATACATAAAGTAAACGGTTGTATGCGAGTAATCAAAGAAAACCAGCCATATGATTAATAGTTAATGAGATATTTTAAATTTTATTTTGGTTGTATGCGAGTAATCAAAGAAAACCAGCCATATGATTAATAGTTAATGAGATATTTTAAATTTTATTTTGGAGATATAAGCTAGCACGTTATATTTCAACAAGCTACTACAACCAACATTCAATTATACTCCTTGAAAAGGACGAAGATTTATAATAATAGCCATGCATTTAGGAGAAAGTAGGCTATATGTTCTTCACTGAACATCTTGTTTCATAAATTAAAAGAGGCTAAAAACAATGTTATACCTAAAAATTTAGAATTCTACACTAAGAAACTCCCTAAGTTACGCTAATTTTTAGCTGGCTTATTTCCGTAGTAGCTGTTCAGATAACCTCAACAGACAGAAGAAATGGACCCGCGATAGACTAAGGTGAAAAACGTTAAACTGATGTGGCTATTGAGCCTTATTACCTCGACATCTGTAAAAGTCAACAAACCCCACTTGCCGGCTCTCTACATGATTGTAAAATTAGGATGAAAGTAAGATCATAAGTTCAATCAATATGCGATGTGTGTGGGTTTTTTAACAGCGTTAAAAATCTCTCAGTATGCCTTCCGTTGGCGGGGAAGAAAAGCCGGCGAGCCCATATCATAGATTTATGGCATGTGAAAGAACCTTACACTAACTACAATTGTGTGAAGCAAAATTTGTAGGTTAGGTTTGAATAAGGCTCTTAAGGTCTAACGTTTGTCACCAGGCACTGATTGCAATAGCTTCTAGTAGTAACCAAGTTCACAGCTCGGTGTCGTGGACGGTAGCATTTGGTAGCGAAAGTAGGAACTACTTGAAATTTTCGTCTGCAGTCCTTACTTGAATTAAAAACAGATAACACATAGATGGACAAAGCCTGACACACCTACGGTTTGTAGACGATATCATACTGATGGCCAAATCATCATCAGACTTAAAACAAATGGTAACAGAATTAAACAAGGTCTTCAAAGAAGCTGGCCTAACCATGAACCCGAGAAAAACGAAACTGATGACAAATGCGACAGAAAAACCGTAAACATTGACGGTGAAACATTAGAGTATGTCCAGGACTATACATACCTAGGCCAAAACATATCATTCCATAACAATACGGAGAAGGAAATCAAAAGAAAGATTGGGCAAGCATGGAAAAAAGTCTGGTCCTTAAAATTCATTTTATGAGATAAATCTCAGAAACTAAGTCTGAAAACACAAGTTCTAGAGAAATGTGTAATCCCAGTAATGCTGTATGGATCCCAAACCTGGTCACTAACTTCGCAGCAAAGAAAAACGCTCCAGACAGTCCAACGCAGGATGGAACGAAAAATACTCATTATCACGCTGAAAGCCCGAATAAGGAACGAGGAGAACCGGTATTAAAGACGCCATCAACACAGCAGACAGACTAAAATGGAAATGGGGAGGCCACGTGGCGAGGATGGAGCATAGGAGGTGGACGCACAGACTATCAATGTGGGACCCCAGAACCGCAGGAGAAACGTAGGAAGACAGAGGTCACGCTGGGCTGACACATTCAAGAAATTTGCCGGACCACAATGGACAAGAAGAGCAAGAGACAGACAAGAGTGGAAGACCCTAGAAAAGCTCTTTTTCAAAACATAGTATGGGTATATGCGAGGAAAGGAAAGGAGCAACTCGGTGCAACATAGTGAACCTTTAAATACAATAGCGATAATATATTGAGGACAGTTAAAACTCTACTAAAAATAAAGTGAAAGTGCTAGAAACATTAACAATTTTGCAAATACGAGGGCTGTTTTTTAAGTAATACCCGTTGAGTTATATTACGCCGTTCTCCTGACCACATACGCAATTTGCATGACAGTGGTGGCCAAACGGCAGGATATCTTACAGGGGAGTTTTCTCTCACGTTTACGGGTCGGCGGCACTCGCGATCGGCGATGCCATTTCAAAAGCTTGTCAGCACACCCACACATGGGCGACTGTTGCCGTAATGGCGTCTCAGCCTTGCCAATAGATGCAGGTACACAGCGCACCTGCACGGAATGCCAACCGCAGCGCTACAACGGCGTAATATCACAAAGGGTATTACTTAAAAAACATCCCTCGTATTAGATACTAGCTGAAGTACCCGTGAATCCCTACTGGTCATAAATAAATTGAAATGTGAAGGTGACAGTTAAAACAGGGGATAGGCGAGGTGCTGCGCGGAGGGAGAGGATGGATCATTTTGTCCAGCTACACCGTTTGGCATTGACCTTGTTTTATAGCACACAATTAGGTTTTACTCGCTAACAGTTGGAGATACACGAAAAGTGATAAGGACCATTCTGATAGAAATTTAAATTTTAAACCTAGTATATGCCATCAAAAGTTTGCTATTTCTTAGCGTTCTCTTTTCATTTGAAATTGAAATATGAATGTTTGAATCCAAATGGTGTAGTGGCGTCACTTCAATGGTCGCCATATTTAAATAGTGGAAAGTATTGAAATCAAAAGTAGCCTCTATATTAACCAGGCAAATCAGCTACTTCCACGTAAAATTTCATGTAAATCGGACCAGTGGTTCTTTGGTGATCGAGTAATACACAGACACACAGACACATGCCACCTCACTTTTATACTGTATATTAGTATGGATGTAGTTTTTTGATGTACGAAAAAAGTAATTTGAAAACATCCATGTTTAAGTACAAAAGGAGCCTGGTCATGGCTTCTAATGATTACTATGAGAATTATTGGTGACGTCAGTTACCAGTAGGTTTGCTACGGTACTGTATCAGTTGAGGGCAGTGAAGGAGGTAATGTTCTGTACAAATTATTTACTCTATAGTCATCTCTTAAGTAGAAAAGAGGGTGTGTTCACTGCGTGGTTAATCATTTTAGGTTACTGTTTCATTTTGTTTGCTACAAATTATTCTGGTTCTGTTAGTCTTAATCAAGTCTTATCACAGTTACTGTATTCCTGATTTTTAATACAAAATATAGCCGGTACAGGTTAAAAATGTCAACAATTAAAACAATGTAACATAAAACATTAGGATTAATAAAACATAAACGTAAACATATTAGTAGTAGAACATACCTTAACGGAGAGTATAACCCAACAATACAATATATTGCGCGTGATACCTTCCGTCATAAGGTAAAGATTCAATAACTCCCGTAACAGCAGCGGCATCAAGAGTAAGACATTAGACCCAAAATGTCAAATTTAGATGGCGACGTGGATTAGCGGCTAACATTCTCGGCTGTCGCCTTGGAAGTCCGAGTTTGAATCCGGCTCTGCCAAGAAATTTTAATTCTGGTCTGAGAGCTGGAAAAGGGTACACTGCGCCTCCCGTGGCAGAACTTGGAAGATGTTTTCCGTGGTTTCCCACTTCTACTCGAAGCAAATACAGGGATAGTTTCTAACTGAAGGCAACAGCAACCTCATTTTTAATCCTCACCTAAATTACAAATACACACACCACTACAGCCATCACAGTAACACTGGATATCAGAAAAAAATCATACACACTTAAGTTTATTGGGCTACATGGCCATGTTGTCGCCAAGCCTCTAAATCAATCAACAATAACAGAATCATTTAAGCTCATTTAATCTTAATACTAAGTTTCGTGATGATATCTATAGCCGTTGTTACGTTAGGTCGCGTTCAGGGTTAGCCAATGTATTTGTTTTTATTATTATTTTAATTTAAAATAACTACGTATAGTACCCAATCGTCATCATATGGAACATGTGTTCGTACCCCAGCTAACTGACGGTCTTTCGAGGTATGGGACATTCATGCCCACCATACGATCACATGCTCAGGATTTGAGTCTGTCAGGTGACTACACTACTTGAAAGAAACAACATATTCCTAAACATAACATTTAATGATAGAAAATCATGGCTATACAACATAAAACACAAAGAAAAGATACTTTACATTTACTTCCCACAACGAAAATCAAAGTTATCTGTGAGTCTCTCCTTAAAATTAGTGCTTCACCGCACTCAAGTCTATTCAAAACATCCTATTATTGATACTCTCTGACATTTGCGAGCGTCCATAGTTCTTCACGTGGCACAATTTAACATAAACTGGATTATCACAACACAATAAACACAATTTATCTTTAAATGACATTAAATCTCCAATTATTAAACATTTATCCGTTTTACACGGGGCATTTACTTTCAGTAACATTAATTCATTATCTTATGCCTTAATTAACAAGTGTTGTGTCGTGCAACTAGTATTCCTTTTTCCCATCAATTTGAAACGCTGAATTAGTACACTTTCCCTTCCAAAATACACATGGATAGAGATGTTTTATAGCTTCACCATACAACGATTTTCTGGGTCAGGTCAAAACATTATCGCTTCAAACGTGTCATGTCATTGAAATTACTCTACCCGTATGAATAAATTAGTGTAAACTGGGCAAATACACTTTACAAAGATGCCTATATTTATTTGGTGCAGTATTCCTCCTCAGAGAATAACTGGGCCAAATGTTATCCGATCACAGCGATCCAACATGGTATGCGTGTGGAAATAAAGCATTTAATTCAATTGGCATCATCACATCAATCATATCTTAATTACTTTTCGAAATATCGAGATTCTTCAGTGTCCCACTACGCTTTTAAAATAAAAGGACCAGGTCAACAGACTTCCTTTCCAAGCGGACAATAAATTAGTTTCGCTGCCTGAGAAAGATGGCCGCCGGTCAAATGGCCTTCCTGCCACCCCATATGGCTTCTTGCAAGGTCAAGTTTATTTACTGGTGCAGATATACTGGAGGTACCCTGAGTGTGTGTCCCTAGTAATTGAGTCATTCTAATTATTTAACACCTACATTTAGAGTATAATGGGCTCAACTCGGCTCCTAATTAATATTCATGGCAGGGGATGGATCATGGATAGCTTTGCCGTTCTGTGGCGACATTAGCGGCTCTGGCGCGCGTCACAAGTGAGTATCAAAGTTCTCTCACTGGTGCAGCTGCCTATATCAATAGGAAATCGGCGTTTCCTTACGACGAACCATTAGTCTTACCACTAAGGGCAGATCAATTAATACATGGGCTCACACAGGGTCTCTAATAGTTATCCCTGCTGGCAACAATTCTGAAAACGGTGGCTACAGACTGGCTCTGTCCCACTTCGTTGCGAATAATACAAGTATGCTCCAAGGCGATACTATCTCGAAGATATCGAAGATTAGCCGACTAGATTCGCCTAACGCGCAAACTATGTTTGGATGATCCCCGCAACGTATTGACGTAAATCTCTTGATTCTACGTTACTTGCTCTCTGTACGCGGCTCAAACAATACTTCTTATAGATGACTCAATTATTAAAGCACTCATGTCCTCTCTGCAATTACTCTTAAGCCAAAGCTTTATGTAGCTCCCAAAACAAGTATAAATTTACTGGCTTACATTAACTACCTTAATGGTTCTCAAATACAACCATGTAGAATTTCCCATAATAAACATTCATCCAACAATTCAATGACTCTGAAAAAGTCTCATTATCTCGATATTTTACGTTTCTTTCTTACTGTTTATAATAATACAGTACTCTTACGTTAGACATGACACACTTTGCACGTACTGGAGGCCTGACATGCCTATTATTTTATTTATTACTGTTACCGACCCCAGATTATTATTATTATTATTATTATTATTATTATTATTATTATTATTATTATTATTTAACGTCACCGTTACTTTCATCATTGTCTTACGCCGAAATGGCCGTAAACAAATAATCCTCCAAGCCATATTTTACCAAAATACGAGGGATGTAAGCTCGTACATAATGATGTTAATTTTTAGTCTTAGAGTGATGCTTCGTTGTATGGTGAACTATTTAATAATATCAATATATTAAATTTGTACTCAATTTTCATTTTCGCTGGGTTAGTCCTGCACGCCAGCCACGAGCCTACCATGATGCTTAGTTTAAGCCATCATGCTATTTAACACACGACACATGCTATACACTTCACACATGATAATCATATTTTCCATCACTGGCTTTTCTCACCTTGACACAATACATATTATATTACCACATACATAAACACTTTTAAGAATCACTGTAATATAATTTATATACAATTCCCGCACTATTTCACACATGGATCCTTGATTGGGCTCCAACTATCGCCTGACCTCAGAGATGCGATGCAGATAATTCCTGACAACTGCTAGTCTCCATGAAAGTCTATCTTGCGTGTGCGTGCGTTCGATTCCCGTCACCTACAGTTTATATCATCTCTACTGCAATTCTGTTCAATCCTCTGTCACGACTATTTGTGACTCCTTCCAGGCTCCCGTAACTGTAGTGATCCTGACAATAATGTGTCATTTTTTTTAAACTATGACAACGCCTCCTGGTATGTTCACTGTCCATAAACATCCTAAATTATCCCTACGCTGTACTGAATTTATACTCGCGTATGTTATTGGTTAAACATCTGCTGTAGACTAAATCTTACACGATGCATAATTACTGTTGTGAAGCTGCATGATGCGCTTCCATTGTTCTCCAAATACATTTGAGCGTCGATACTTTATAAATTCGCGCACCTTCTTGCGTGATCTGGCAGCGTGTTAGTTTACGTGTTGAGTCAAGACGAACAGAAGACGAACTGAAGGCGAACTAACTTCCCTGCGAAGCTTCTCCCTATATAAGGCATTCTTGCGAAACATAGTCCACTGGACATTCAGGACCGACTCCCTTCATGGAATATATTTCCAGACAAAGTGAAGTATAACTCTCGTTTGTCTAGGTGTGGAGGTCCCAAAATCACTCGCGTGCAAGCGATCGCTTCGGCCAATTAATTACAATTAATTGCCTTCTACCATGGCGTCATGACGCTATCCTGGTAATTCCCCCTCTGCTGCTCTACAAAACCTTCCTCCGGAGCGGAAGCAGTGTGTTGAGAGGCTCGTTTATAGATGTAGGCTTTAATTTAGGCGTGAGAACACTCCTAAATTATCTTTCCTAGAATATATTCACCTGGGTGTAAATTTTATTTCATTTCAATGCTCCAATTGGCTGTAATCAATTAATTTCTGTGGGCGACTGCCCCCTCTCTACTCATATGCCTTGTGAAACGGTGCATCCCAGAGTCATTAATCTTGAGCTGTTCCTGCGGTCCAGACGAAAATTAGTTCCTTGGCGTCACCTAAAAACGCCCCTTCGCTAACTGCGATTAGTCAACTGTCAAGCTGGTTTGCTTTCTAGCGTTCAGGCTTCTAAAACGTACATGGGCTTTGTATTTACTTGCAAAGATTCACCTTAAAAACTATGATATTCCCATTCTAGCCGTGAAATCCTGCTATTCTGATTATATGCAGATATAACTCATTGCTCTTCGGGTTCCCTGTAGCTGTTCCCCCTCAGAGATCAATGGTTCGATTCTGGGCCGAATCATGGGCCTGGTCTTCTTTGATAAAACCCGAGTTCGATGCCAGTCTGCCGTGTCTAATTGGGCTCAGTATTCAGATTTTTAAGCCGTCAGGTTCCTAATGTTCTTATCGAGGTTTGGATAGAAAATGGAGGCCCGTGACCTGGTGTTTACGTCATGACTGTAGTCATGGAGAAAATGGAGTAGCATGGCTCCTTACAGAGACATGTGGAAACCTGGTGATCACTTCTTGAGGTAGTGTTGCCGTTGAGAAAATTGAGTGGCATGGCCACTTACCGAGATAGAATGAAACTTGGTGGACCCGTCTTGTGCTACTGTTGCCATAGAGATGGCCGGCCTTGCCGTTCCTTCATTAGTTAATTTTCTGAATTTATTAGCCTTTGCTCGAGTGCAAATAGGCCGATATCAGAAGAATGAGAAAGACTTTCGAAAATTCATGTAGGCAGCTGTTCCTTCTGGGTCCTAAACTATGTGTATGCAAAATTTGGCTGAGATTGGTGGAACGGTGTAGTTTTGTATACGGAACAAACCCACATACCCACATACAGACTTTCACTTTTATATATAATATAAGAACAAGAATACATAACATAGAGAATACTGTAACTAGGTTAGGAATATATATATCAATAGCTATAAGAACAATTCAAGAACAGAGACTAACATGCCAGAAAAGTGCACCACTAGGTGCCTCATTACTCTTTAGGACTGCTCACCTAATGAGTGTAATGGAGCAAAATCCCTGCCTAAGCAGGAGGCCATTGCCCTAAGGGGATTAAAGGGCTGTTTTTTCTTCTATTAACACACACTAATACAGCCATTTCAATTAACACCGGTTGTCAGACAGTTTCTACACACACACAAAGTACACGGGGCTACAATACCGCGTTGTCGCAGCCCCTAAACTGAGGAACCAAACATATTTCAGTCTTGTTGTTGTTGTATACCCTCTGTCTGAAAGTTCGGTGAATGGGTCTATATTACGAACGGACTGTTGGCATACCTGAAATAGCCGTTATTAATCTTCGAAATAATCCCCGTGGATGGTTATGCACTTCTTAGAACGGCTGTACAATTCCTGGCATCGTCTTCCTGAGGGATAGCCTTCAGTTGGGTCGTCGCATTACGTTGGATGTCTGAAATGTCCGAATACCTCTGGCTCTTCAGGGCTTTTCGGCGGCCCTGGACCCCGATACTCCATACTTTGACGCTTGTCTTCGAGGTCTAACCTCTGGCACCAGGTCTCATCACCCGTGACGATGGTTTTCAGGACCATTTCACTCCACGGAACATTCACCCTTCTCACTGCCACCCATCGAACAGATGTTTACGTTAGGTTGCATAAATTCACCCTTTTCCCTGCCGGGTCTATCAGGTGAGCAAGGCAGGTAGCATAAATTCACGCTTCTCTCTTGCTTTCAATTTAGAGTTTTGACGACTCAAACTGAAGGCTATTCCTAAAGAAGACTTGTTCGGTCATTTTAAGAATTGCATAACCATCCACGGGGATTACTGCGGACAGTAACGGCTGTTTCAGGTAAGCCAACAATCCGTTCGTAATATAGCCCTTTCACCGATTTTTTCAGACAGAGGGTGTATTTTTATTTGAGAGGCTTTGACCTCGTGGTCATTTAGTCTGATAACCTATGTTATTGTGGTGCCTATAGAGGTGTGTAGTTGTTATTCAGCTGAGGATTGGGGAGGAGGCGGCCGTGGACTGTAGTTAGGAACCATACCGGCATTTACATGGCGCGGAAGTAGGAAACCGCGGAAAACCACTTCCTTGATGGCTGGGGTGGGAATCCATATCACCTCTTTTCAGTTTTTTTCCTCACGAGGCTAAGTGTACCCCGTTCTAGCCCTCAGAACACATTTAATATGTTGGCAGATTGAGTATTGAACCCGGACCTTCAGGGGTTACAGCCTAGAATATTAGTCACTGCGATTTCCTGACGTCCTTGTGTTATAACATGACGAATCTTAAATTGGGAACACCCCCCGTTGTTGTTAGCTCCTGTCGGGAGGTTTAGAACTTGGCCATCGATTCTGAGTGATCGTCTCTCTCCTTTGATTGGTAATCTCAGACAGTTGGTGACAATCTCCGCTGGCAGCAGGTAATTGATTGTTACCGTGGCGTGTTCTGTCGTCTCATTACCGACCAGAGAGCCGTGCCTATGATAATTACATATAATGGCCCGCTACAAGTAGCACCACAAAAATTTAAATAATTATACGGCGATCGTATTCAAGATAGGCCTAATATTCAAGTCTGCTGTTAAAAGGAATTTACGTACATTATTGTTAGAGTCATGTAGTAAAGGTGTCGACCTACTAACCTGTGTAGCAATTTCAGAGATCGGTGGTTCAAATCCCAGCGTTAGCAGCAGTCTCACCAAGTGTAGTGATTCCCTGGGATTTCCTGTACTCCCTCCAGATAAATGATGGGAGGGTACTCTACCATATTTAGAGTTCCGGTGGACTTACTTCCAATACCTGACCCGAATAACTACAGTGTGTACTTCAGTTAGGTTGGTTGGTTCCTCAGTTTAGGGCTGCAACAACGCGGTCATGTAGCCCCGTGTACTTCGGGTGTGTGTAGAACCTGTCTGATAACCGGTGTTAATTGTGATGTCTGTATTAGTGTGTGTCATCTGTTTTTTAAAATTCAAGTAAGGACTGAAGACATTCAATTTTTAAGTAGTTCCTACTTTTGCTACCAAACGCCACCTTCAACGACGAACTAGTTCTGAACTTGATTACTAGATGCCATCACAGTCGACTCCTGGCGACGATCGTTGGAACCTAAGAGCGTTAGTCAAATCTAACCTATAATTTAGCTTCACAGAAGTGTAATTAGTGGAGGGTTCTTTATCATGCCATACAGCTATGACATGGGACCGCCGGCTTTACTTCCCCTCCGAAGGAAGGCAAACTGAGGGATTTTAATGCTCTTAAAAATCCGATGATTTCGGCCGGGTTTGAACCCGCGACCTTGGCTTAGAAGCTCAGCATGCTACCAACTACGCCAGTTACCCCAGTAACACAAGTTATGTTATGTTATTGTTGTTTTGAAGGGCGGAACATCGAGGTCATCTGCCCCTAACACAAGTTATCAGACGAATCAAACTCGCACACAAATACACGGAGGTGAGAAACAAGATGTAAATTAAATTCAATTAACAATAACTACAACATTCACTTATAAACCCAAGAGACCATCTCTTGGTGGAGCGAGTAGTACTTTTGTCTGTCTCCCAATATGTCCAGGTTCAATTCCCGCCCTAATCAAGACATTCAATTCTAGTCCGACTGTAGGAACGGGGTACACTCACACTCACGAGTCAAAACTAAGTAGAGATTGGATTATTTCAACTCCAGGCAAATTCTGGGCTAATTCCTAACATAAGGCCACCGCCGCCTCTGCCCCAATCCCCGCCTGAATTACAAATACACACATCAGTATAGACACCACAATGACACAGTTTATCAGTCATATTATACATACATTCAAGTACAAGGGGATGAAATGGTCCAAATGAAACAACACCAATAACAATAATATAATAATAATAATAATAATAATAATAATAATAATAATAATAATAATAATAATAATAATAATAATAGTTCAGAAAGAGGGAATATGGAAAAAGATACCGACATTACAACTCTACAAGCAGACAGAGACGATTACAAACAACATAAGCAAAAGAAGGGCATACTTTTATGGACACATGCAAACGATGACCGAAGACAGGCTGACCAAGAAACGTTTTAATATAGTTACGAATAGTACACTAAATACCAAGTGGGTAAAGGAAACCGTGGAAGGCCTCAAGCAACTATACATCTCTACAGAAGACAGGGCAGACAGGAGCACATACAGAGAAACTTAGACAACAGAAATTTGAGCAAACTCCCAAAGAGAGACAACCGGGAAAGAAGTGGGCAGAAGAGAGAAAGAGGAAGCATAGTGTGTATATGAGAGGTTTTTGGGAAAAAAGAAGAAAGAACCAGAATAAAACATGAAAATTGATTGTGTTGTATTACCCTTTCACGAATTGATTGCCGGCGGTCGAGATGAGAACTATTCTTTGTTTACTTGTGTCACACGTCAGCCTGCTTCGTTGACAGGTACTGTTGCGCGAGTAAGATATAACTCAGATCCAGTACCCTGGTCATCGTTTAACAACTGTCCGTGGTGACATGATCTCCTGGAACCTTATCTGACGCAATGCTGCATAACTCATTCTGTCATCAGTGTCCTCCCCTTTACCGCGCGGGGGCTCCTGCTACAATAATCAACAATCACTGGCGCGGCCATGCTGGTGCATTCTTGGAATACACGGTACGAGAGAATAAAGTCTATTGCTCTTTGCATGTTCATTTCTTCCTTCCTCTTTGTCAAAACACCAACAGTGATCTTCTGTTTTCTCCTTGATGGGCAAATCTCTTATGTCTTCATAAGTCTGTTTCAGATATAACTTCTGTGACCCACCTAGCGTCATCTCGCAGCGAATCTCTGAAGCTCCTCAATTCTTCCTGGTGCTAGAGGACTTACTTATCCATTTGGCCACCAGATCCTGTTACCATCGCCAGCTATTTTCTCCTTGAGCAAGAGGACTACGTCTACTGTTTCACTCACCATGCTGCGCTAATATCGCCTACTATCAACTCCTTGAAGACCATTCATCAAGAAGAACATTTTTTTTGACAAGTTGGCAATGTTTATATGTTCTCCTTTTGTCTCCTACCCCCCACTCTTTTCCTCTTCCTTGGACCCTCCGTGCTCCGTTGAGCAGGTCTCACTTCGCAATCGGCAGTTGACTCGGTCAGTCAAAGCTCCTCTCGAGCTAGTCTCCTCCACCCAAGAGGCAAACTCTCTTCTACGCCATGTTGGCAAAGTAGTTATCGTCAAAGGGAACTTCATCTTCTACATGAAATCAAGATAAGTACCATCTTAAAGTTTTAACCTCATCTTCATGGTTTTAACTTTCACGTGCTTTTAAAGATGTTTTATAGACAGTGTGCGATTGCTTATTTTGGGGCAAAAATCATTCTTCGTGGGATTTGCCATGTTGAGCTTTTGTTTGTATAAGCCAACCTTACTAAAAAGAGCTTTTCTTAAGCTATTCAAATGAGAAATCCTCTCACTACGTGGGATATTACCTAATACCCGCTGTTTATAAATTCATAAAGCTAGTTCCTCCGCTGGATTAACTTTGACTCCATTCTTCTATAGATCGTTCTGGAACTTTCCAGATCTGGTACTCTATCTGCGAGGCTTGCCGTTAGGTATTTTTCACTCACTTGTGAAAATACTAGTTAAAATGAAGAATCTTCCTTAAATTACTGCAATAGCGAACGTTCTTCCTCCGTGGGAACATTCTATGGCGCATTCAATTGTAACTCACAGCTTTCTCAAGAAATACTCTCACCAATATAGTGCAATCAGTTATTTCCATAATTGCAATAACTTTCTTTTTCATAAACTTTAGTGTTTCTATAGTGAACTTTGCATCCATCTTCATAGATTACAGTGATAACCAGTGCTTGCTCCACGTTTCTACCGCGTCGCGACCGTCCGGTTATATTAAATACGGCCATGAACATTGATCCTATATCCCAATGATCTTTCCTCAACCTTCTACTAACCACCCATATTAATAAAATTGCAACTTTCTATAAGATGTCACTCACGAGGTGCCCTTCCAACTTTGCTAGTTTAACATTAATTAAATTCTGCATAATTGTTTGTGTGATACAAGTTTCAAATCACATTGTTCCTTTCCTATAATCAGGGAAAACATTTCTTTAAACTCTTGAGCGAGTCATGTTCAGGTTTCACGAAATGGAAACTGTCCCATTTGGCTAGTGATTCCTGCTCAAACTTGGGAAGTCTAGAACCTTCCTTTTCACTTTCTCCAGGTTTCACAGTAAGTGACTTGCCCTCTTTTGTATAATTCTCATATAGTAATTCTGTATAAATATAAGAAGTTGTAGGAACTTCTATCTTATTTTTCATAATTTTATTATTGTTATTTTCGAAGTAGTCACTTTCTCTAGAACATTCTCTCAAGAATTTCTTAAGGTACACTCTTTGTACTCCAATTAACGTTCCAACTTTAATTGCTTCATTGTTTATTTGTTTAAATCTTATAAAGGTTTTAGAAACATGTAAGGTTTGAAACCTTGTAAATTGTCAATTGCCTGGAGCAAACGTTTAATGTTGAGAGGTCTGCGACCCCATTTGTTAAAAAGTTCAAATGAACTATGTTTGTCAAAATTAAATTACACGCTTGTTTATTTCCTCAAAATTCTTTGAATTGTTAAATAAATTAAATATTTGTTTTTGGATTCATCATTTCTCTGATACTACAGTTAGGCAAGATCCTGGCTTTCCTAGCTCTTCCTAGGTTTATGCCCTCGTTCATACTCAATAAAGCTTTTACTATTTGTCTTGCCAGACTATCACCTTTCCCCATAGTACTTTTATGCATGCTTGGGAGGAAATACACTAAAGCCTTTCTCTGGCAAACCGCCAAAGTCTTAGCTGCGGTTCCCGTCAGCTTCGACCAAGCTCGTACCCACTTTAGGTATCCGAGCACGGATTTTCGGTGGCAACCACCTTTAAGTGTGTTTAAAGTTAAACTTATTAATTTTGTGGGACTCTCCTCCTATTTTTCTATCCTTTTTCTCCAATCCAAAATCTACTTCCTTCTCTTAATCATCTTCCCTTGGTGGGTGGGTTATTCCTCAGCCAATAAACTACCCACATGCTCAGTGGCAATCAAATGTTAAATGGGTAATAACGCTTTCCTTTTGAGGAATTAACGAATGAATAAATAAAATAATAATAATATACTGCTCAAAAAAATTAAAGCACCACTTTTTTCAAGGGCCACCAAATTTGGAAAGTTGACTGCACAAGGTCGAAATCTCAGTATGACTTTTGCCCCAACGCTTACCAAGCACATGCTTAAGCACAACTCCCCAACTTGTGTAGTTTCGGGATAGCGCCCCCAAAACCAGCCCATTTTTGAAAACCGTAAATTGAAGTTTGCGAAAAACACTGTAGGACTTGTTGCAGGTTACCAAAGCAGTCAAAAATGAATGAGTCTTGCTCTTAAGGTTCCCCGAACACGTTGAAATTTTTACATTTGACGTTTGGGCATTTTCAACCCCCTTCATCATCCCCTAAACATGGACTACCATTGGGGGCGCCTGAGAAGGTACCGGATGTGTTTAACCACCTGAAAACCTGCACACCGTCCTCAGTTGCTGATTGCAGTAAGTTCTTAAGGCCTCCGGCAATGTTCACCCCTCCTAACACCCTCAACTGGCAAGGGACCAAACCACCCCGTTTTGATTCACCCCTAAGGAAGGTTTAAATCAAGATTTTTATCAGTGCTACTAATGGGGGGTCTTCCCCTAACGTTTCAAAAGAGGACCTGTGCCTGTGTCGCCACCCCTTCCCTTGCTACCCCCTTTTGTATGATTTTTCGAATCAGGCCCTTTTTAAGGGCTGAAATGAGGTCTTAATCGCTGAAAGGGCTGTAAAGGTCCTTAGAAGTAGTGGTGACACGAAATCAACCCCTTCCGATGTTTGATTGACATTCCATCCCCCAAAGTTGACATTTTTGCACCCTCAACCCTCCCTGTCTGGACGCGTAAGGCGTCATGGCAGAGTTTTCAGAGTTGGATCAAAATGAAGCTTATGGCCTGAAATGGAGCCCAAAACAGCAGGTTGGATGGAAATTCATCGGTAGGGTGGGAAACGGGACCAAAAAGTTTTCAAAAAAGTTAACAGCCTCTAGTAAGTACACCAATGCATAGGCAACCCACATCACGTCATTTTTCTCCCATTGCCAACCTTAGTAACCTATTGCCGATCATAGGCAACCCACACGCACGGACGTGATGTGAGTTGCCTATGCATGGGCGAACTTACTGTAGGCTGTACACTTTTTTGAAAAATTTTGGTCCCGTTTCCCAACCTACCGATGAATTTCTGTCCAGCCTGCTGTTTTGGGCTCCATTGCAGGCCATAAGCTTCATTTTCATCCAACTCTGAAAACTCTGCCATGACGCATTACGCGTCCAGGCAGGGAGGGTTGGGGGTGCAAAAATTTCGAATTTGGGGGACGGAATGTCAATCATCGATCGGAAGGGGTTGATTTCGTGTCACCACTACTTCTAAGGACCTTTACAGCCCTTTCAGCGATTAAGACGTCGTTTCAGCCCTTAAAAAGGGCCTGATTCCAAAAATCATACAAACGGGGGTTGCAGGGGGAAGGGGTGGTGACAAAGGCACAGTTCCTTTTTTGAAACGCTAGGGGAAGACCCCCCCATTAGCAGCACTGATAAACATCTCGATTAAAACCTTCCTTAGGGATGAATCGAGAAGGGGTGGTTTGGTCCCATGCCAGTTGAGGGTGTTAGGGGGTGTGGACATTGCCGGTGGCCTTAAGAACTTACTGCAATCAGCAACTGAGGATGGTGTACAGGTTTTCAGGTGGTTAAACACACCCGGTACCTTCTCAGACGCCCCCAATGGTAGTTCATGTTTAGGGGATGATGAAGGGGGTTGAAAATGCCCAAACGTCAAATGTAACGATTTCAACGTGTTTGTGGAACCTTTAATAGCATGAATCATTCATTTTCGACTGCTTTGGCAACCTGCGACAAGTTCTGCAGCGTTTTTCGCAAACTTCAATTTGCGGTTTTCGAAAATGGGCTGGTTTTCGGGGTGCTACCCCGAAACTACTCAAGTTGGGGAGTTGTGCTGAAGCATATGCTTGGTCGGCGTCAGGACAAACGTCATACTGAGATTTCGAGCTTGTAGGTCAACTTTTCAAAATTTGGTGGCCATTGAAAAAAGTGGTGCTTTAATTTTTTTGAGCAGTATAATAATAAAATGGAATCTGAGCCCAGGAGACGGAGAAGCACAAAACAAGGCACTGATCATTGAGCTCATGAAATACTGGGAGGATGTCAGGGCCCGTATAAAAACAAAATCTAGACACAAATGAAATTGATTCATACTGTGCAGTCCATAGAGCCTCAATTCCAATGTAAAATAATAATAATAACCTATAAACCCAAGTAACATTTCAGTGTAGCGTATCAATTTTGAACTAACCAGAGACTTAAATAGCTTTGGGGATGCATTTCAAATGGCTTATGTGGAGGGTTCTGACATTTCAAAGCGACTTTTGTCTTTTTCGACCGCGGCAAGTGATATAAAGCAGGTTTGCCTTCTCCCTCTTGGCTGGTAATTTTCATCCCGTCTCACAGACATGTCTAAAGGTTTACCTATCATTCAGACGCCTTGCCATTAGTCTCGCTATACACTTCAAGCCGAGTGGAGCGATTATGCGCTAGGGACATTCTCCACCCATTGTGCTGAGCGTGTTAAAGAGTCCGCCACTACCTGCAGCAAAATGTCGCGGAAAATAGATCTTGCTTTATGCACCTATCTCTGAGGTATGAAAATGTCGTTGCTTGCTCAAGAACTACAGTGTTCGTATATTATGGTTACTTCTCGAAAGGACGTTCTTCGCGAAGATTAAAATTTTTATATTTGATTATCTGTGGCTATTGAATCATCAAGCGACAAATACAGTACCTTGTGGGAAATATGTATCTATACTGTAGTTCAGCTTCTCTTGCTTTGCTGTATCTACTAAGACTCTGCCTTCAGGGATGTTATACCCCTTAAAACTACCAACACCACGATTGAGCATCTTAGTTGTTTTGTTTTTGTTTTCTTTTGGTTACTGTTTTAGTTTTAGTTTTGAATTTGGTTTTTGTTTTTGTTTTGGTTTTATTTTGGTTACTGTTTTAGTTTTAGTTTTGAATTTGTTTTTTGTTTTGGTTTTATTTTGGTTTTGGTTTAGGTTTTGGGTTTTTGTTTTTTATTTGGTTTTGATTTTTGTTTTCTGTTTTTGTTTTCCGTTTTTGGTTAAACATTTTTTTGTTTTCGATTTTGTTTTTGCCTTTTATTTGATTTTTTTGTAAGCATGTCACCGCTATTTGGGATGAAGGTAACGTACTTAATTTTTTTTTCTACCCGAACCAGACCAGACTCCTAGGCTTGGAGGGCCGCGGTGGTGCAGTGATTATGCTGTTTGCCTCTCAGCAAGGTGGACTGGAATCGATCCCCGAAAAATACATATGGGAATTTGGAAGTGAAATATCACATCCTGTGGTTCAGATTCCACGTAAAGAGGGAGGTCCCGTGGCTCATGATCGCAAGATTAACGGTCCCGTAAACCTACAAGCTAGCTTCCTTCCTTCTTCTTGATCTCGGACGACATGTCTATTAATGCTGTAGAGTATTTTCTACGGCATACTTTATGAAGTATGTTTATAATACTGTACTTTCCTTTGTCTCAGCAGTCGGTGTCGTACAGCCAGATTTCCAAGTATAAGGTGCGTTCAAAAAGTAACGAGCTGGAGGCTATAATGCGCAAACCGGTGACGAGATCGGCTAATCGTGGCGTGTGTAACGAGGTGTGGTTCCCACCAGAGCGTGGAAGGCCACAGCCCGTCGCTAGAGGGCACGCGTGTACGTCACGTGACGATACAAAGCGAGCAACAGCATGCATCATTCGTCCAACGCTGACAGTCGCATTGCAAACTGTGACATGGAGGCGTCAAACGAAGAGCAAAGAGGTGTTGTTGGGTTTCTGACAGCGAAAGGATTAGGGGGAACGGACATTCATCGACGAATGTCATAAGTGTACGGCGAACATTGCATGTCCCTTGCAAGGGTCAAGGCGTGGCACAAGCGCTTCAGGGAAGGACGGGTGTCGTTAGCCGATGATGCCCGGTCTGGGGCACTCCTCTGCATTACCGATGACAACGTCCAGCTGGTTGATGCACTCATTACCCAGAACCGCCGAGTGACAGTGAACGCCATAGCCGCCGTGGTCGGATTGTGCGTCGGAAGTGTGCACACAATCATGAAGGAACGACTCTACTTGCGGAAAGTGTGTGCCCAATGGGTGCCCCACAGTCTTCAACCACACCAGGAAGCATGTCAAATGGCCTACTGTCTTATCTGGGTTGGACGATTGATGCATGCTGCTGCTTGCTTTGTATCGTCTTGGGACGTGCACGCGTGCCCTCTAGCGACGGGCTGTGACCTTCCACGCCTTGGTCGGAACCACGCCTCGTTACACACGCCACGATTAGCTGATTTCGTCACCGGTTTGCGCATTACAGCCTCCGACTCGTTACTTTTTGAACGCATCTTATATTATCCTCGCAACAAAATCATGTCTCTTCTTATAGGCCCATTCTGTGCCTGCAAAATGACTACCACCTGATATAATGTGCTGAATAATCACAGATATTGGTCAGCCGTATCACTAAGAGTCATCTTACACGGAGACGTTTATCATTGGTTGGTTGCTTGGTTCCTGCGACAATGAGGTCATGTAGCCCCGTGTTCTTTGGGTGTGTGTGGAGTCTGACTGATAACCGGTGTTAATTGTGATGAC
Source organism: Meconema thalassinum (assembly GCA_946902985.2). NCBI lineage: Eukaryota > Metazoa > Arthropoda > Insecta > Orthoptera > Tettigoniidae > Meconema > Meconema thalassinum. Next base: position 2,670,595 of record CAMPQE020000003.1, on the reverse strand, counting down.
TGTATTAGTAGGTGTTATCAGGTTATAATTCAAGTAAAGACTGCAGACGGTGATTTCAAGTAGTTCCTACTTTCGCTACCAAATGCTACCATCCATGACACCTAGCTATGATCTTGGTTACTACTAGATGCCATCACAACCAGCGCCTGGTGAAGAACGCTAGAACTTAAGAGCGTTAATCAAACCTAACCTACAAATTTAGCTTCACACAGTTGTAGTTAGTGGAAGGTTCTAATACATACCATAAATCTATGAAAAGGGACCGCTGGCTTTACTTTCCCTCCGAAGGAAGGCATACTGAGAGATTTTTAACGCTCTTAAAAGACCGACGTCTTTGGCCGGGTTTGAACCCGCGACCTTGGGCATAGTAACTCAGCAAGTTACCAACTACGCCCACAAAGCCGTTTATCATTATTATTATTATTATTATTATTATTATTATTATTATTATTATTATCATCATCATCATCATTGCATCAATGAGTGCAATGTGTCAGAATGTTGTGGGGGATTTATACCATGTACAGACGCCCATATATCAGCGGGGACTACCCTGCCAGGTGGTGGAATATACAGGAATGCCACTCAGACATGCGTGTTGTGGGCGGAAATTGAATGCCTCCTACGGACCAAAGCCCTCTATGTGACGAGCGTCTATACTGCTTAAGAGCGTTACAATATCAGTGCGTCGGTCGCAACTGCAGATATTGTGTAAGGTAAACCTAGAACATTATATTAACATGATAACTTTCATAATTATCATAAATAATAGTTTTCCTGAAAATTAAATATATTCACTTCTCCCTGTTATAATGCATTTCCAATCCAATGGTTGGTACCTGCACGTCACACATTGCGAAAGTCTTAAAGAGTTACATTAATATTCTAAATAATTAATATTCTTCATGCAGCTTTAGAACGTATTTGGATGATAACCTCCAGTATATTTGACATTATACTGTACATTACATAATATGGATTTTGGATTTTTTCATGACAATCCCATTTTTTTTATGTTCGACGATGTCGAAATGTGAGTATTATATGTCAGAAAAATGTATCATAATGCGGGTCATTAAAGCATTATTTTTCATTATGACACAGTTTCTCCAACCAATCAGAGCTCTTTCATTGACCAATTAGGTTTCTGATAGCTTCCCAAATGCGCTAAAAATCCAACATGTCGGACACGAATTACATGATTTGAAAGTTGACAATGTTTATTGGAACAACCATTGTAGTTACAATCCCAAACACAAATACAAAATCAGCATGAACCTTTACGGTAACAAGAACATTCTATAAAATATGCAAGAAATTTAGGAATTCTACTTCCAGAAGTTTGCAACACACCATCCTTCGACCCTAGCCAACATACCAACATGGAAAGTGTGCACCGTTCGTAATGTTTGCATAAACAAATTTGCGGAATATTGCAAAATAAACAGCACTGTACCGTAATATCCTCAACTCCAATGTCTGCACAGAGCATTGCATTCGTACGATTTCATCGACAATTTTAGTGAATGCTGTTGTTGACATAAACACAACAGAACGTCATGGAAGAAGCATGCGTATGACATTAGATCCACGGAAGTTATAATCCAGCTCTCTGTTCAGTAAAGGGAATTCTTATGCGAAACTTTTCCGTCATGAATGTACGATTTGGGATTCCATTAATTTGCCTTCCGTTGACATTCTATGTGCATCGAATTTGAAGAATAACTAGTTGATAATACGATACATTATAATTTTAAAGCGTTTGTAACAGCCAACGCCTATTTTGTGTTATTTTACCCAAAATAACAAAATGATCCCTATCTGTTGGTGTTAGTTTAGGATAAACAATGTATCAAAGCTTTCGAATTTGTTATTGGGTAGAGAGCAAATGCTGAGCCCACACAATTCCCAAGAAAAAAGAAGAACAAAGCTTTGGAAGGACTTTGATCCATAGTGGGAATCCAGCGCATGCGCTCTCCACTTATGTCAGCTGACAGAATCTCGACAGATATTTATGAATATTTATGTTAGAACATATAATACAGTTATAATTATCGTCGAACATAAACAGTCGTATGCAACTGGCCTATATTGGTAATGACGACACTCGTATGGAAATTGGTCTAGGTCTCACTTCGCTGGTTTTATAAACATACCCGTGTCTTAATCATTGCCATTATAATCTTGTTGAATAATGTACTATTACATAATTGCACTCTCTTTGTAAGGATATCCATTTCATTACGTTTTTCTTTACATTTAATTACAATATTTAATATATATTTCCTTACATATGCAACATCAGTTACTTGACATTGTACCCGATATCTAGTTGAGACTATCGGCTACGCCAGCTGACATTGAGTCGTAGTTGAGATTTATGGGAAGAATGGTAAAGATAGCGCTCAAATCGAGTAGAGTGGAATGCTAGGAATTGACGTAGAAGGCCTAGGATCAAGAAGGCACTGCCAGTCAAACAGATGGAATTATGGGAGGAATATTAAAGTTTTATTAAGATCTTTATGGAACAGTATATTTAATCATCTCAGAAGAGAAGAAATAACAAGCATTATATATGATAATAACTTGAAGAAAGACAGATAATCCCTTAAGTTATTGTATGACTTAATAGCCGAGATGATGGGAGTCGAGATTATATTTGTGACGCATGAACACAGTAGGTGGGGGATGTATCACGTGACTGCGCCAGGTACGAGCTTCTTAACGTAGTCCAGACACATCAGTTGAGTTCAGCCAGCGAGCTGAGAGGTACATATGCGCAGAGCGTACGGCGAAGCTGAACGGTGCTCAGCACTTGTTACGTAAAGCGAAGGCGACAGTATTACTTAACCAAGAAGAGAGCAGGAAGTAGGTCAGTGGGCCAAGGCGAACAACGCAGGGCAGACGGCGAGAAGACCGGTTCTAAGGCAGGCTGTACGGGCCATGTACGGAGGAGAATATCCGGGGTTCAGAACAGCATTGTAATACGAGTTTGAGAACTTTATTTCGAGCTGCCTTTTATAACGCAGAACAGTATAGCAAAGCGGCAGGGCGAAGCCGGCTTTAAACGTAGATCATTCTGGAACATTGCAGTAGGTCCGAGCGGGCTATTTCCGACTTTTATACGCAGGCAACATTAAAGAAGCTGAACTTCATTTCAACATTCAGTTACAACATTGAGTTGGGACTTATATTCAGTAATAGAATTGTGCAGGCAGATAATTACAATATACTGCAATTATGAACTTAGATATTCAATTTACATTACGACTATGCATTTCATAACGGAATATGTAGAGCGACCATGGGGTCCAAACAACATTAACGCTTTTAAGCAAACGAAATGTTACAATTAAATGCTCTTATGAACATTGCCAGGTGCATTGATAGAATTCTTTTTCCTGAATTATCATAAAATACCGAGTACGAACACAGCTACAGGGTGTTTCAAAAACTTATACACTCTGATAAATAAAATTTATTTTCTACAAGTGAGACTTAACCGCTGTGGAGATTGAACTTTTAACTAGCGAACCGAACATTATATGGGACAGTGGCGTAACATAGAAGGAGAATATGGGGTACGCTGCATTTATGAACTTTTACGTAAGGATTTGGACAGTATCCATTATGGATAACATGCAGTTCATCATGTCGGAGTAAACGAAGACAGAGACGCGATGGCACCACGGAGCGATGGATTCGATTCCTGAAGAGGAGGAGGTCTAACAGCTGATTCACTTGGGATATGAAGGCGATCGTTTTTGCGTGGGTGAAACGATATTCACGTCGATCTTTCGAGAAATTTATTACACACAAGAATAATCGACGATCTTTGAAATATAATAACAGCTGATATGAGAAGGTACTGTAAGAGTTATGACTTTCTGATATGATTTTTTCATGAGCACTGGGCATACATGTATATATTCTTCTAGTAGGAGTTCTACGATTATTTGACATGGCTTAGACATTATTTGCTCCAAGTTTTGCTAGAATATGGAGTTACCATATGATATGGCAGGCACCATTATGCGAAATTCTCACCATTGGTTGGCTGTATTAAGCAGATGTTTGGTCTTTTAGACATTTTCCAGTAAGGATAGTTTTTCCTGGACAGTTATTTTTTTGTGACGAGTATTTCGAACTCGTGATCTGCAATTGGAATATTTAAATTACTTCGTCAGTTCATTGCATACTAACGAGTGTGTATTATTCATCAGTAGTGATTTTTTTCCATTGGATTGTTTGGAGATATTAAGATGTTATTCACTCAAGTGAATGAATATCGCTTTTATGTGACAACTAGAGACTTGTTGATTCCAATCTGGTACATTCACTCATGAGACGACGAGATGGGGCCTTTCGTATTTATACGATCGTGTGGTGGTACACATCTTTACCCATCGTTCAGGGCATTATCATGTTAGACATCGGGGCGAGGCCTTTCGTATTTATACGATCGTGTGGTGGTTACTCATCTTACTCAACATTGAGGGACTCATTTTTATCATCCGAGTGTACTTGAGATTATAAGAAGATCAAACAAGGAACTACTAGTCACATATCAGTCGAATTTTGTTAAATAAATTAAAAATACATGTCAGCGGGGTTACATTTTGTAATTCTTGTTTGCCAATCCAATATTTTGTTGCTATACTCTTTTGAGAGTACTTTCAATTTAACAGCTGATACAGTTGATGCTTTTGATAATTTTTATGATTGAATTTGATACCTTTGAGAAGGATTTAAAGTAATTGAATCTTGTAAGATGAATCATTAATGGTCAGATTTATTTTAAGGCAGATCAGTATTGCATATTTCGATGTGAGAAATTATAGCACATTGGTGTTTTTCTGTGAAGTGAATTATGAGAATTTTAAGAGAATGTATACTATTTGAAAGCAGATTTTGAATTTGATTTCGATTAAGAAGGTAATATTTTTCTTAATTGTTTAAGAAGTTGTCTAGATGTGATCAGATTAATTACAGTTATCGGAGATTGTGTGCGTTGATAATTTGAAGCCAGTTATGTATTTTTGTAGATCATGCAACGTGATTAAGTGGACTTTGTGATAGGCATTTTGTGGAAGTTGCCGAGTGGAAGTTGCTATATTGTTAATGTATTTTGAAGCAGACATGAGGTTGTCGAACCCAGTCTAGCATTATTTTTGAGATTCATGCTGTGCGCTGAATATTTATGAAGTTTGTGGAATAATTGTGGTATTCAAATGTGATATTTGATAAAGTGAAAATATATAATGTAGTTGTGGATAGTGAGATCCAACGTGAATTTGTGAAGGCAATAATATGTTTTGGCATGATAATTAAATACGAGATATAACTAGGAAGTGATAAAACTGTAAGACAACGTTCTATAAACCATATTAAACAATTTGTTAGGAAATTAAACAAATAAATAATGTTGATAATACAAGATTTTCTGATAATAATAATTAATGAAATAATAATCTGAAATTTAAGCATATTAATGATCTGACCTAATGAAATAAAAATCAGAATGACTAGATGAAATAATAAAAATCTAAATAACCAGATGAATAAAATTTAAATAAGTTGATAAATTAAATTTTGGAATAAATCAATGAATTAAATAAATGGATGAATTAGATATTGAATAAATAAGCTTATTTAAAGAAATTAATAGATTATTAAATAGATGATAAATAACTGAATTAGAAGGTGATAATTAACTAAAGAAGCTGATGATTAATAAATTTAAATGAATTTAAATAAATTTATTTGAGAGATATAATTTGAATGATTTGAAGAATTGCAACTTTAATTGATGAATTAAACGATTTAATTTTGACGATGATGATGATTATAACCGATGAATAGTGGATTTTTTTCTGTGATTCAAAAACCAGCAATGATTAATGACAGTGTAAATAGTGTAAATTACTTATTCGATAGGAGCATTTTACTAACATATTCAGCATTTGAATAATGCCATGCAAGCCATAAATTATGTGATATTTAAAATATGTGATTATAATATGTGTGTTTAGACAGATTAATAATATTTTTTACATCCACATTCATGATGTTAATTTAAAGAGAAATTAGGTCTCAGTTATCACGAATGTCAGTGACGCAAAGACATAGTGCTACGGTGATCCTGAGAACCCAAGAGAACTTTAGAAATTTTTCCTATTTTATGTGGATTAAATACACTTTGAGTAGAATGGAGATGGTTCGATTTTCTGGACAATGACAATTTAACGTTGGCATTCGACCATGCTCTCAGGTAGGATGAGTGTTTAATATGTCTGTCTATCAAAGTTGAATAAATTTGTTTTTATCTTAGTTGTGATCTGATGGTGATGTGATTTTCCTTTTTCTTTCCTTGTCTTAATTAAGGCTTAACTGGGAAGGATGTGGTTTGCTAGTGATTCAGTTGATGGCGCCCATTGATATTTGTATTTTTTTTTAATTAAATTTAAACCGGTAACGACCCTGGAGATACTTTATCTCGTGTTACCCTCTGCTTTTGAGATATTTCAACTGAATTTCCGACACATTCCTTATTTGACTAGAGGTTCATTTAACTCCTCTCTGTCCTGGAAATCCAGGAATGCGATGTAATAGCAGACGGGTCATCGTATCCCCAGGACGAACGGGTACAGAGAGAGAGGGAGAATTGGCTTTACCCATCTGTGGGGCTTCGATTTTGTTTATTCTATGGAACCACATCAGATTTAGATTACGGAGAGATTGATCTCAATTTCATTTAATGGTGTTATAAAATGTATTAAACTTAGTCCGACAATATACTTGTATGCCCATTCCAGTGATCATGTTAATCATATTAGTGTTATATCATGTTTAGTTATAAGTCATTTTTCTTATACCCAAGTGAATGCAGGAATTGATACATTGTGATGTGTTGTTGTCTAACGTCTCTGAATAAAACGTTTATTGAAAGATATAATTATGTTACCGGAAGATTTAGCTAAGGTATTAGGAGAGTTACAGAATGGCATGTCTAGTATTGCAGTATCTATTTCTAAAATGGAAACAGAAGTTAAAGAGCAGATAAATAATTCAGAAGCTAGGTTAGAAGCTAGATGTAAAGAAAATGTGGAAGCTTTACAGACTAGTAATGAAGAGAATTTGAGATCATTACAGGCTAGTAATGAAGACAATCTGAAAGATAATTTAAAGTCATTAGAGACTAGGTTACAGTCAAATAGTAAAGATGAGTTGAAGTCATTGCAGACTAGTAACGAAAATAATTTGAGATTATTGGAAGAAAGATTACTATCAAATAGTAAAGATGAATTGAAATTATTGGAAGATAGGTTACAGTCAAGTAGTAAAGATGAATAGAAATTATTGGAAGATAGGTTACAGTCAAATAGTAAAGATGAATTAAAGTCATTAGAGGCTATGTTACAGACCAGTACTGAAAACAATTTGAAAGCTAATGAAGCTAACTTGAAAGATAGTTTTAAATTGTTAGAAACTAGATTACAAGCTCGTAGTGAAGAGAATAACACAGAGTTGAAAAACAATTTAACTAGTTTGGAGAATAGATTAACGTTAAAGAATGATGAAATATTTAAGGCTTTACAATTAGATATAAAAGCAGTAGAAATGAAAGGAGAGGAAAATGTGCAAATATTAAAAAGAAATATTATTGATTTAGAAATTAGAGAAGAAGAAAATATTTTTAATTTGAGAACAGATGTTATGTCTATACAGAAAGATATCAAATCCGATGTATCGAAGTTGAGATTCGACATTGATGGTTTAGTGGCAGATGTAGGCAAAATACAAGAGTGGTCTACCGAAATATCTTTCGAATCTAAAATCAAAGGTCTAGAAATGAATCTAGGTAATGAAATCAAAGGTTTAAAGTCAGTAATTGGGACCGTTAAAGAGGAAGTCTTAGGAGAGGTTAATTCTAACTTGAAATCCTTAGAAAACCAATTGCAGATCGACATTAGGAAAATTGATGATGATATAGAGCAAAAGGTTAATGGAAACTTAGCTTTATTTAAAAATAGAGTCGGTGCAATAGTGGAAGAACGGTATAGTGAGATCGATGCCGAAGCAAAAGAAAAACGTGCAGGGTTGGATGAGAAATTAATCGCAGGTATGGCGAACTTGGAAGCGAGAATTACTGAGAATAAGGAAGCGATGAAGATAGATTCAACTCAGTTTAGGACAGATGTTGATCAGTTAAAGGAACAAGTCGCGACAGTAAAGACTACATGCGAAGACAAGATAGACAAATTGAAGAACGATTTAGAAGAGAGTAACAGAACGCAGAATGTTACGTCGTTAGATAATTTGGAAACTCAGGTCAAGACCGTAGAAAACCAACAGAAGATAGGATGACTAAACTAGAATCTATAATAAATAGATTCACAAGTCAAAATGTTACAACGGGGGAGGTATCGATGAATCAGAAACCGATAGAACGCAGTATGAACTGTCAAGAGGTTAGCGTGGGAGAAGACCGTCAAACGCAACAGAATGTAACATTCGAAAGGGCCAGTTCAACCCCTCAAGATAATCCAAATTCGAATAGGAGTACGTTTGGTATGAGTGAACGATACTCAGGTCCAGTGACCATCATCAGAAATCTGGATGATAAGCCAAGGAAGTTTTCAGGAAACACAGGAGTCACACCAGTCGAATTTCTGAGGGATATTCGCGATTATATGGCGGAACATAGAGTAGCCAAGGAAAGGGAACTAAGGATAGTCGAACGCGCCTTAGATGGGCCTGCGTTAACTTGGTTTCGCGCATTCAGGAGCAATTTTGCGAATATGGAATAAATTGCCATAGCATTCTTAAGGAGATTTTGGAGTGCGGAGGATCAGCTGAACGTAAGAGCAGAAATGTATTCGAAACGTTACTCTACGTCACATCCAACGCATTATGCTAATTACTTTACCTCGCAATTGGCTAAGTTGCAGTTTTTTATTCCTCCATTGCCAGAAGAAGAGCTTTTGCAAGCTATAGCAAGACAGTTGCCAATTGAGGTAAAACGATCACTCATAGCATCGGGAGCGAACACACTTGAGCACTATGACGATATCTTACGACGATTAGATTACACAATCGCTCAAATTACACCCAGAACTGCACGGAATGAGAATCGAAACACGCAAGAGGTGAATGCGGTAGTTGTCGATAACGCAGCACAGACTGATAGAAGAGATTCCTGGGGGAACAGAAGGAACGAAGGGAATAGAGGTAATATACACAACGTTCGCGGGAATGATCGATATCGAGGACCATACGAGAGGCCATACGATCAGGACGCAAGAAACAGTAGATACAGGAACTATGATCAGAATTCCAGATACCAAAATAGGAATAGGTACAATAACAGATATCGAGGTCGATAAAACTGGAACCAAGGTCAGCAATCTAGTCAGAACGATAGGCAGGATAGCAGAAGAAATGATCCAAATGAAAGACAAGATAATCGAGAATATGGGAGATCAAGGCAAGAAAGTAGACAGCCTAGTGCACCACCCGAAGAGATAACTAGAGATGTTAATCGAGCAAGCACGAGTGCAGAAGGAAGAAATAAACGACAAAGTAATGCAGAATCAGAATACTAATCATTGGGAATCAATCATCATTGTTGAGAGATGGCATGTCAAAGAAGAGGATCTAACTTAAGGAGATATAGTACATCGAGAGATTGGATACTAATGAAGTTGTGAGGACTTTTAACGCAGCTAGCATTAGGAAATATCATTATGCTGAATAAGAGGATTGTAGAGCTATCGTGTACATATGTTGTGTATAGAATGCCAGAGAGTGAATTTTTTTTCTCAAGCCTGATAAAAAAGGAGATGTACGGGAGAGATGTACCCGATACCTAGTTGAGACTTTCGGCTACGCCAGCTGACATTGAGCCGTAGTTGAGATTTATGGGAAGAATGGTAAAGATAGCGCTCAAATCGAGTAGAGTGGAATGCTAGGAATTGACGTAGAAGGCCTAGGATCAAGAAGGCACTGCCAGTCAAACAGATGGAATTATGGGAGGAATATTAAAGTTTTATTAAGATCTTTATGGAACAGTATATTTAATCAACTCAGAAGAGAAGAAATAACAAGCATTATATATGATAATAACTTGAAGAAAGACAGATAATCCCTTAAGTTATTGTATGACTTAATAGCCGAGATGATGGGAGTCGAGATTATATTTGTGACGCATGAACACAGTAGGTGGGGGATGTATCACGTGACTGCGCCAGGTACGAGCTTCTTAACGTAGTCCAGACACATCAGTTGAGTTCAGCCAGCGAGCTGAGAGGTACACATGCGCAGAGCGTACGGCGAAGCTGAACGGTGCTCAGCACTTGTTACGTAAAGCGAAGGCGACAGTATTACTTAACCAAGCAGAGAGAAGGAAGTAGGTCAGTGGGCCAAGGCGAACAACGCAGGGCAGACGGCGAGAAGACCGGTTCTGAGGCAGGCTGTACGGGCCATGTACGGAGGAGAAAATCCGGGGTTCAGAACAGCATTGTAATACGAGTTTGAGAACTTTATTTCGAGCTGCCTTTTATAACGCAGAACAGTATAGCAAAGCGGCAGGGCGAAGCCGGCTTTAAGCGTAGATCATTCTGGAACATTGCAGTATGTCCGAGCGGGCTAGTTCCGACTTTTATACGCAGGCAACATTAAAGAAGCTGAACTTCATTTCAACATTCAGTTACAACATTGAGTTGGGACTTATATTCAGTAATAGAATTGTGCAGGCAGATAATTACAATATACTGCAATTATGAACTTAGATATTCAATTTACATTACGACTATGCATTTCATAACGGAATATGTAGAGCGACCATGGGGTCCAAACAACATTAACGCTTTTAAGCAAACGAAATGTTACAATTAAATGCACTTATGAACATTGCCAGGTGCATTGATAGAATTCTTTTTCCTGAATTATCATAAAATACCGAGTACGAACACAGCTACAGGGTGTTTCAAAAACTTATACACTCTGATAAATAAAATTTATTTTCTACAAGTGAGACTTAACCGCTGTGGAGATTGAACTTTTAACTAGCGAACCGAACATTATATGGGACAGTGGCGTAACATAGAAGGAGAATATGGGGTACGCTGCTTTTATGAACTTTTACGTAAGGATTTGGACAGTATCCATTATGGATAACATGCAGTTCATCATGTCGGAGTAAACGAAGACAGAGACGCGATGGCACCACGGAGCGATGGATTCGATTCCTGAAGAGGAGGAGGTCTAACAGCTGATTCACTTGGGATATGAAGGCGATCGTTTTTGCGTGGGTGAAACGATATTCACGTCGATCTTTCGAGAAATTTATTACACACAAGAATAATCGATGATCTTTGAAATATAATAACAGCTGATATGAGAAGGTACTGTAAGAGTTATGACTTTCTGATATGATTTTTTCATGAGCGCTGGGCATACATGTATATATTCTTCTAGTAGGAGTTCTACGATTATTTGACATGGCTTAGACATTATTTGCTCCAAGTTTTGCTAGAATATGGAGTTTCCATATGATATGGCAGGCACCATTATGCGAAATTCTCACCATTGGTTGGCTGTATTAAGCAGATGTTTGGTCTTTTAGACATTTTCCAGTAAGGATAGTTTTTCCTGGACAGTTATTTTTTTGTGACGAGTATTTCGAACTCGTGATCTGCAATTGGATTATTTAAATTACTTCGTCAGTTCATTGCATACTAACGAGTATGTATTATTCATCAGTAGTGATTTTTTTCCATTGGATTGTTTGGAGATATTAAGATGTTATTCACTCAAGTGAATGAATATCGCTTTTATGTGACAACTAGAGACTTGTTGATTTCAATCTGGTACATTCACTCATGAGACGACGAGATGGGGCCTTTCGTATTTATACGATCGTGTGGTGGTACACATCTTTACCCATCGTTCAGGGCATTATCATGTTCGACATCGGGGCGAGGCCTTTCGTATTTATACGATCGTGTGGTGGTTACTCATCTTACTCGCCATTGAGGGACTCATTTTTATCATCCGAGTGTACTTGAGATTGTAAGAGGATCAAACAAGGAACTACTAGTCACATATCAGTCGAATTTTGTTAAATAAATTAAAAATACATGTCAGCAGGGTTACATTTTGTAATTCTTGTTTGCCAATCCAATATTTTGTTGCTATACTCTTTTGAGAGTACTTTTAATTTAACAGCTGATACAGTTGATGCATTTGATAATTTTTATGATTGAATTTGATACCTTTGAGAAGGATTTAAAGTAATTGAATCTTGTAAGATGAATCATTAATGGTCAGATTTATTTTAAGGGAGACCAGTATTGCATATTTCAATGTGAGAAATTATAGCACATTGGTGTTTTTCTGTGAAGTGAATTATGAGAATTTTAAGAGAATTTATGCTATTTGAAAGCAGATTTTGAATTTGATTTCGATTAAGAAGGTAATATTTTTCCTAATTGTTTAAGAAGTTGTCTAGATGTGATCAGATTAATTACAGTTATTGGAGATTGGGTGCGTTGATAATTTGAAGCCAGTTATGTATTTTTGTAGATCATGCAACGTGATTAAGTGGAGTTTGTGATAGGCATTTTGTGGAAGTTGCCGAGTGGAAGTTGCTATATTGTTAATGTATTTTGAAGCAGACATGAGGTTGTCGAACCCAGTCTAGAATTATTTTTGAGATTCATGCTGTGCGCTGAATATTTATGAAGTTTGTGGAATAATTGTGGTCTTCAAATGTGATATTTGATAAAGTGAAAATATATAATGTAGTTGTGGATAGTGAGTTCCAACGTGAATTTGTGAAGGCAATAATATTTTTTGGCATGATAATTAAATACGAGATATAACTTGGAAGTGATAAAACTGTAAGACAACGTTCTATAAACCATATTAAACAATTTGTTAGGAAATTAAACAAATAAATAATGTTGATAATACAAGATTTTCTGATAATAATAATTAATGAAATAATAATCTGAAATTTAAGCATATTAATGATCTGACCTAATGAAATAAAAATCAGAATGACTAGATGAAATAATACAAATCTAAATAACCAGATGAATAAAATTTAAACAAGTTGATAAATTAAATTTTGGAATAAATCAATGAATTAAATAAATGGATGAATTAGAGATTGAATAAATAAGCTGATTTAAAGAAATTAATAGATGATTAAATAGATGATGAATAACTGAATTAGAAGGTGATAATTAACTAAAGAAGCTGATGATTAATAAATTTAAATGAATTTAAATAAATTTATTTGAAAGATATAATTTGAATGATTTGAAGAATTGCAACTTGAATTGATGAATTAAACGATTTAATTTTGACGATGATGATGATTATAACCGATGAATAGTGGATTTTTTTTCTGTGATTCAAAAACCAGCAATGATTAATGACAGTGTAAATAGTGTAAATTACTTATTCGATAGGAGCATTTTACTAACATATTCAGCATTTGAATAATGCCATGCAAGCCATAAATTATGTGATATTTAAAATATGTGATTATAATATGTGTGTTTAGACAGATTAATAATATTTTTTACATCCACATTCATGATGTTAATTTAAAGAGAAATTAGGTCTCAGTTATCACGAATGTCAGTGACGCAAAGACATAGTGCTACGGTGATCCTGAGAACCCAAGAGAACTTTAGAAATTTTTCCTATTTTATTTGGATTAAATACACTTTGAGTAGAATGGAGATGGTTCGATTTTCTGGACAATGACAATTTAACGTTGGCATTCGACCATGCTCTCAGGTAGGATGAGTGTTTAATATGTCTGTCTATCAAAGTTGAATAAATTTGTTTTTATCTTAGTTGTGATCTGATGGTGATGTGATTTTCCTTTTTCTTTCCTTGTCTTAATTAAGGCTTAACTGGGAAGGATGTGGTTTGCTAGGGATTCAGTTGATGGCGCCCATTGATATTTGTATTTTTTTATATTAGATTTAAACCCGTAACGACCCTGGAGATACTTTATCTCGTGTTACCCTCTGCTTTTGAGATATTTCAACTGAATTTCCGACACATTCCTTATTTGACTAGAGGTTTATTTAACTCCGCTCTGTCCTGGAAATCCAGGAATGCGATGTAATAGCAGATGGGTCATCGCATCCCCAGGACGAACGGGTACAACATAGACATAACATATTATTTTAATTAAATATCCTTGATGTTGGCTGAAGAAGACATCATTGCTATACATGTTTTAGTTATTAGCGAATATTTAATATAATGTATTGCAATGTATATGCGCGATGTTTCTTGTACGTGTAGAATTGAATTACCTTGCGGTATAGGAATGCACATCAATTCGCGTACATCACTGTGGTGGGGTCTGCAGCATTTCCGTAGAGCGAACGTTGGAATCCCGGGGCTGACAGCTCCATGAACTTGCCTGATGATCAAAATGTCACACGGCCTTTTCAATACTCTCTGTATTACGTACGACCTAATAAATGGGAACTTCAATTTGTCGATGAAGCCCAAAACCACAGTTGGTGGCGCACTTTCAAAGGACATTAAGTCAAGTGAATTTCTATAGTAAAATTTTATGTTTTCATGCTCAATATTAAATACTGTATTTTATGATCATTAATATGGATGATAGGATAATAAACAAACTTAAATACCAAAACAAAGCCTACTACATTAAGTAAACGCCAGCAAATCTTCTAGTTTTTTTATTGCCTTGTCAGGACCCTGATGAGATAATAAACTGTGCGCTAAGGCTCAGATTCGAAACACACAGTAGCCAACCTATCACACAAGAGTATATCAATAACATTTCCATACGGGACTGAAACAAAAGAACTGTCAAGCAGAAACTGCCCGAAACCGCTCAAGTTTCATGTATTTTCGAGAACACTCCGATAGCCTACATAAACCTCAGACAGCGCCACTTTAAGCAATCAGAGCAATTCTTTGAAAATGCCAATCAAACTTGTTGGCGAAACGTCAGAAGATATTAAGAAATGACATACACGGCATAATAACCCGAAAAGCCGTTCTGAAAAAGCCTTCATATATATATATACCGTATATATATAAATAAATAAATAAGTACATAAATGAATGAATTAATACACTATTAAATAGATAAATAAATAATTTAATTAATAAATACACAATAAAATTAATTAATACATAAGTATATCAATAAATAAATAAGAAACCGCACACACACCTGACCAGGCTGACTGAATACGATTCAAGCCTGAACATTTCTATAAAATGGAACTTTCAAAAGCAAAGAAAAAGAGCGAAGCACAAAGGCGTTAGTGGTATTGGCAACTTAGCCCTCATTATCATAGCACTGTGGAGTAGGAATAACGAACTACAGTATTTAGTGACAGTGGCGCCCTCCCCTGTTGGAAGAACTGTTATTAAAATGCGAACATGATGTCTTCTTTTAGTGAAGTTAAGGGGGCGACGAACGAGGCTATTCGGCAGAGTCTCTATAGTGTTGAGTGGATCTCATTTCTCAGAGCTTCTTGTGAGGGTGAAGGAACGGATGGTCAAGGAGATAGCGGTCAGTCTTCTCAAGACTGATGGCAGTAGTCATACATTTATACTGACTTTTATATTGTCGTACAAGTAAATGGTTCATTATCAACTCATCAACATAGCTGTACGGGCCAATAAACATAACTTCAGATGCAGGTCTCTAAATGTCCACGTTAACGACGGGTAGCTCAGTCGTTACGCAGTACCACGCGCCGAAAATAACCATATTTAAGACTATTCGCTGTTGACCAATAGCTGATGGTAAAATGTGGCTTGTTTTGTGCTTTAACAACCATATGCATATTATTATTTATTCCTTTCAGTTTCAAACTCGCATGTGATGAATGCGTGAAAACTGTCAGCCATATTTATCAAGCTGTGCACACACCTCTTTTAAAAGAGATGGAAGAGAGACCAATAAAGATATTGAATTGAAACATTATCAACAGAGAGTGTATAAATCACTTGTTATTACTGAAAATAAGTAATGTCTCTGAGTAATATGATTTCATCGTTAAAAGAAAAAACAAAGGACAAAAATACAAATTCCAGATTTGAAATTTTTGAAGTAATTTTGGGAAAAGGAATTCACCTGACAAGTCTGTTAAAAGAAACTATATATTATGTGATAGCGTGGTAAATGTCATGATTCCAAAATTACCAACGAGAACTGAGAAAAATGCACGCAAGTTTGCCACCAACCACGACGTAAAGAAGACACGGAACTCTGTGAGCACATGTTTCAGACTCTAAGAAAAATATATAAGTACAGATTGTCAGCGGTTCCCGCGGAATATGAACGTGACTTAAAATTGCCTTCTTCATATTACCTGAAAATTGCTGCTATCGAGCCTAAAAATGATGAAATGATCAATAATAAAGGCCGATAACGATGGATCGTTACTCTGACAGTTTTGCTACGAACAGGGCGTAACGTCAGATCGTTACCTTCAAAGTCAAAGGGCTAATATTTAGCGTATGGCTTTTAGTGCCGGGAGTGTCCAAGGACATGTTCAGCTCTCCATAGGCTGTAGCAGCTTCAAGCGGACACCGATTGGGTGAGCTACAAGTTCCGTTCAATTATTATGGTGTTTCAAGCCATTTTAGCCTACTTTCGATTTTTGCAAAAAATGAAAGTAGACTTATGAGATCAACACAGGGCGAAAAAAGTGTGTCTGTCTGTGTGTGTGTATGTGTGTGTGTGAGTCTGTGTGTGTGTGAATGTGTGTGTGTGAGTCTGTGTGTGTGTGTGTGTGTGTGTGTCTGTGTGTGTGTGAGTGTGTGTACTCTGAATGTCTGTCCCCCCCTATCAATTCGAACACGGTGAATGCGAATTGAACGAAATTTGGTACAAAGGTAGCACTAGCAAAGGACACCTCAGTGTCATGTTTTATATCGCCGCCATCTTTACTAAAACTGAATGGCGGCCACAAAAACGTTCAAAACGTAAAATCAAATAACGACTAACCAAATCATCCGATCTCTACCAAATTTGGTAACAACATACCTTCGTATAGGATGCGTCTTGTGACCAAACTACAAGGTCGTCTGCCATACCATTTCAGGATGGCGGCCGTGCAAATTATGCAAACTTTATAATCCATATCATGGGACCCACCAGTTCCGATTATCGAGCCGAGAATCGTTTTAACTGTTCTAAAGGAAGAGGCACGTTCGAAATTAAAAGTTTATTTTGTAATACTATAGTGCAGACGTGATTTTAAAAAGCTGAGCTGATTCAGTAATAAGACAAGATGGCAGCGGATATCTTGTGCCTGACTTATATTTCACTAATTTGAGTATTGCATGCAATATAGCGTACTGATACAAAATAAATAAACTTTGTATGAAATGCTTTATATATAAATAATATACTCCAGTGATGAAATCGTTTAGTATAAATCATTATTTGCTAACAAGTTCTATCTAAGTCATTTTATATAGAACGATATTCGTTGACACAATTAGCTCAGTGGTAGAGCGTTAGCCTATCGCTCAAATGCCTATGGTTCAAACCCAATCAGAGCTAGGTTTTTTGCTTGAAATGTTATATGTTTATTGTTTTGTAATGACACAGATGTTTTAAAATTAAGCGTTATATTGTGCATATTATGGTGTAAAATATATATTTAATTAAAACATAATTCGCCAGCAGATTTACTCGAGACATCTAGCTGCCAAAAAGGTAACTTCCAGATTTTATTGAAAAGTTTCTTCTTCTGGCTGCTAGAATGCACTCGCTCTGTTAGGATTATATTGTTCGATATTTCACCACTAGATGTCACGACTAGTCTACGTGGGGCTCCATTGATTACTATACCAAATAGCTTATAAAGATAATAGCGGAAACTCCTCGCCAAAACAAGAGACAGCGCTCCCCAGCACCGCCTAGCGGTCCGAGTTGGCAACGTAAGACCAGCTGATTTACAACCGTGAGATCCAACCACACAATTATAAGAAATTATTGACCTGTGGATGATCTAATTATCCAATTATATAGGTTGGTACGGGGAGTATTTGTGCCATATGGATGTAATAATTATAATCAACAAAGTGACCCAAAATCTTTCTTCAGGTTCCCAAGAAATAAGGAAATGTACGTATGAATTTATTGTAAACAAGTAGCCTACCATTACACTGATAGTTCGGTTTTCTTTTAATACAGAATGCTTTTACAATATTAAAAAAAAGTCAACAAAAGTCAACCCCTGGCACTATACAGCCCATGACGGGCTAAGGCCGACCAAGCGACCGCTGCCCGGCCATTTGGCCTGCAGATATTGGGGTGACGCGTGATCAGCGCGTTGGGTCCCCTCGCCGTTAATCTTGGTATTCGTGATCGGGGCGCTGTCTCACTGTCAGACAGCTACTCAATTGTCCTCACGATGTTGAGTGCACCCCGTTCCAACCCTCACGTCAGTTTTAAAATCCCTGAGCCAGGGATCGAACCCGGGGCCTCCGGGTGAGAGGCAGGCGCGCTACCCCAACACCACGGGGCGGCTTTTACAATATAATTAAGCATATTTTAGCCTGTTCTTTATTTATTTATAGATGCACACAGTGGGTTATTCGAAGCCGAAGGGCTGACTTAGATGACGTATTGAAAATGAATGGCCCAGAACATTTAAAGAGAACCCATGTTGCATGTTCAGACCACTTTGTGGAGAAAGATTTCAGGAATAAAGACTTGTCAAGTCAAGAATAAGATCTTTATAGGTTGTTGATAGCAGGCCTAATGTTAATATTGAAATAGCAGCATAATTATAGAACGAGGTGACTCTACGGTACAGTAGGCCTAACATTTAACAACATGCTTCAATATTTCCGATTGAAAGTGTACGTAGTTATTTGTTTTTATAAGGGACGGAACAGCGAGGTCATCTGCCTCTTAAGTGTACGTATTGTACTATTAAAACTAAAGGAGGTTGGTGCAATCTAGCAAGTTCAGAAACACAAATGTTAATTTTACTGACTTTCTTAGGAAATATATAAGAAGGTAACTTTTTATGTAATTAAGCGTGTTCAACTCGTTTTTAAATACCAGTATGTCAAAAAGGATAGATTAAAACCAATGTCCTAATATTTCCTTGCAATTTCGGTCGGTGTACACTCAAAAATGCTAGCTGTGGGTGGCAAGGAGAGAAATGCTGTCAACTCGCACCAAGAGATGGCACTGTGATCGCTGTCTCCAGGCGAGCGCATGCTTTAACGGCCGAGTTTCCGCTATTATCTTTATAAGCTATTTGAGTATACCATTGGCATTCTATGCGCATCGAATTTGAAGAATGACAAGATGATACTACGATACATTTTTACTTTTTATTTTAACGGGTTTGTAACAGCCTATTTTGCGTTACTTGAAAATGTTATTTGAAGTAAAGAACAAAACGATTTCACATAGTAACTGAATTCAAGCCGTTGGTGTTGGTTCAGGTTAATAATTACTACTTTTATTTCAGGCAAATAGCAATCGAAAATATCCACATAGTTTGTATACACACGTCTCTGTAGGGTCATGGAAAGATTTGTTAATTCAATTAGGGTTGTGAAAGCCATGCACAACCAGACGTGTAAAGACATGCCTCAACTCAAAGTTGGATGTTGCCCACGGTAGGTCGTATATGTAATAATAATAATAATAATAATAATAACTAGTTGAAACCCGTCAAAACGTGACGGTCATTGGGAAAATATTTACGGAAGGATTTTCTTATATGCATTATTTGTATGATTACAGATAAAGACGACTTTGCAACATATAACTGCCCATGACTGAAAACTTGATGAGGCAAATAGAGACCTACACGTTCCATAGCTTCCCCTTGAGCTTTATTGATTGTGATAAATTATGCCAAGCGATTGGAAATTGGTGGCTCTTAAAAGAAAATGGGAGTATTTTTATGGCATATTTATATTGGATTTTTAAAGTGGCTTCGTATTTGGTCCGATTTCTCACTTTATTGCGTCAATTTGCAGTTAACATACGACCGGACAATGTTCCTTTTCGTCGAACGGGGTTTTATAGTAGTATTTCTCCCAAAATTAACGTCTTATTCGATAACACTATAGTGCCCTGCATCAATGGAGCCGCTAAATATTAAATGCCAAATAATACTCCCCTTGCAAAAACAACAGTGTGGTTAGACTCATTGTTATGTACTCTAAACAAATAAAATCAATGAACAATTGGCTTATACAATGAAGTTCAACATGATCAGTGTATTCACCGTTCAGAGACTTTCATACTAAGTTGGTTGCTGAGGAGAACGCGATGAGGCTGATCGCCAATAATAAAATCCTTAAAATTATCCTTGTCAGCAACAATGTTTGCAATAGTTTGCAAATGAAGCTCAGGGTGATGTTCTTCATTTTGATATAAACAGCACGAAACTTCTCGAAATAAGCAATTTCTATCGCCTGTTATAGGTTCAATCCTTTGGGTTTCTTTAACAGCAAACTATGCAGGGGAGCATAGAATCACTTCACCAATTACCGGATGAGCACTGACTCTTTGCCAGCCACCGTAAAGGAGGCAGTTTTAGAATTATATGTCCAGTGCATGTCGAAAAACGCATTAACATAGGGAAGCCCACTATTAAGTATATTCTTGGCCATCGCCCCAGAGATCCGGATTCATTTCCCTTCTCTGCCAAGAAATTTAATTCTGGCCTGAGGGCTGGAACGGGACGCACTCAGCCTCGTGAGGTAAAACTGAGGAGAGGTAGGATCGATTCCAACCTTAACTATCGTGGATGTGTTTCTCTTCGGTTTCCCACTTCCACTCCAGGCAAATACCGGGATGGTTCCTTAAGTAAGGCCTCGGCGTTCTCCTTCCTAATTCTCACGTTAATTACAGATACACGCATTAATACAACCATCACAATAACACAGGTCGGTAACATATTTTTTTTCTCTTAAAGACACTCTGCAAATCTACAGGCCAAGAGCTTTTGTCAGAGTGCTTTACGAAGTCGAAACATGATGGTCAATGGTAAAATAATTACCGAAGGATTTCCTTATATACGACATTCTTTGTACGATTACTTTTTGGTACTATTGAAACTTTAAGGGCGTCGAAAGATCGCACTCTTGACATTGCAACATATAACTGGCCATGACTGAAAACTTGTTGAGGTAAATAGAGACCTACACGTTCGAGAGTTTCCCCTTGAGCTTTATTAATTGTGATACAGAATGCCAAGCGAATTGGAAATTGACGTCTCTTAAAAGAAAATGGAAGGGTTTTGTCGGATGGTGTTAAATCAACTCGAGGGATTAGAGCTCTCTGCCCAATTTTATCTCCGCTGATTATTTCCAAATCCAAGCAATTTTCATACATATTCTTTACAAATAATCTGGTTCCGTTCAGGAGCCCTTGGGAAACGTTCAGATTTCTGAGGAGCATAACTATGGCTCCAACTTTTAGAGTTAGAATATGTGGAGGCAAACCACTTAATTCCAAGGAATTCAAGAATTCTGTAGGAAATTGAAGTAGCTGGCTTTCATCTTCAGTAATTAATCTGTTAACGCTGGTGTATGTTTTTGAACTACCGGGTATAAGTTCGATGAATTTCAAATTAATTTCATTACAGTGTTCATTTTTTGGTGTTAGAATGCATACTTTCGAGAAATTGATTATATCTTTCGTTGAAATGAATGTTTCGCCGTAAATCTCAGTAACGATGCCATCATGCGCTAAAATTCTGGGTGGTAGTTCAATAACATTTGATTCCTCACCATCTACAGAGGGGTAGTCACCGTTACCAATTTGTAACAAAAAATCAGAAAATTCAATTTCTTCTGGTTTCAACCGCATGTTTTTATATAAGCAGCGTATTTTGAAGAAGGGCCAGAGAGGAGAGTATTTAATACAGTTTTGAATAATTGTTTGGCGAGAAGCGTGCGGAACAACAGGCAAAACCTGCCTAAAGTCTCCTCCAAGAACAGTAATTTTCCCACCAAATGGAATGTCATTACCCATAATATCTTTTAGAAGACGATTCACACACATTAATGAATGAATATTTGCCATTGGGGCTTCATCCCATATTATGAGCCGTGCTAATCGAATATTGTCAGCTGCTTTGGAATTTAATTTTAATCCAGACACTGAACTGTCATTTAAATTTAGAGGAATTTTGAATGTACTGTGTACTGTTCGACCGTTGGGTAGCAAAACATCGGCTATTCCGGTCCATGCTACTGATATAACATGAAGCCCTAAACTCCAGAACTTTTGTATTAAGCATCGGTAAATAAATGTTTTTCCAGTGCCCCCAGCACCGTCAATAAAGAATGCGTTCTTGACAGTTGTGTTGTTATTTTGAAGAACGCTAGTGATTTCATTAATAATTGAAAGTTGTTCCTGGTTTGCTAAGGACATCAGGTCAGCCAAATCAGAAGGGAACACTGGCTCATTAGTAGTTTGATCGTTTGAGTGTGTGTCAGTACCAACAGGCAAGTTAAATGTTGGCAGAGAGAAACCATGCAATTGCAGAGTTTTATTAATATCTCTGAGAGATAGTTGAAAAGCTGTATTTTCATCTTCAGACTTTAAATAATCTTCACGGAGAGAGTTTTTGTGCATGTCCCATAAGTGACTGGCATTGCAAGGTTGATGAAATATGCATATGTAGGTGAATAACTGTCTCAGTTGAAAGGGCATTTGGAAAACCGATGCTTCCATCAAACAGCGTTGCCATTCTGAATCATCGATAAGCAAACCAAGTTTAATTGCCATATCCTTATATGTTGGGCAGGTAACACCTTGGTATGTTCGGAGATCCTCAAAGCTTGTGGCACCTACTATGTGAAGTAAAAGTAAGCGCAGATGGTATCTTTCTGATTCAGATGGAGAAACATTGTACATCCGACCTATTACCTTTTCGAATCTAAGTCGTTTTTTCCAAATGCATTTGCATTTATCCCATACATAATGAACGGGTGTTTCAGGATAAATATATGCACTCCTAGTTGTTGGATTTTGGTTCAGCTGAAACCATGCAGTGAGTTGTGTACTTTTTAACTGAGCCCGTATTAATGCTTTGGGAGCATCATCGACATGAAAAAATATATCTTGTTGGTCTGGTAAATGGACAGGTAACCGGGCAACAATGTGGGACTTTTCGTGCATGTTGTAACCAAAAATCCTGTATGCAGCCTCACTTGACCCAACATATCTAGCATTCAAATACATAGAAACTTCGTCATGATGTAGCATTCCATCGTTTGCCGTGATTTTCAAGTTAGCGCAATCATGCCCCTTATAAACATATTTATGTATGTATTTGATGCTGTGTACACTTGCACAGATTTCGACGTTAATATGGGCCTGAAAGTACATCAATAGATATCGATTGTATGGAACAATGAAGCGATTGTCGATTTCAACATTGGTGCCTTGTACTCGTTTAGTATATGATCTTCCATTCTGTCGCCTACGGTAAAGTGGATAGCCGTTCACATTCTCTTTAGTTTCTGGCACAAAGTCTTTTGGAAAACCCTTCTTACATCTTCCATCCTTCATGCAAATTGAATTGGGATTCAGAAGGCTGCAAGGTCCATGTACCATGTGTGTCTTTACTAAGTTGTACAATGTTGTATTGGAAGGATCTGGTATTTCTGCAGAAACTGTCATATCAATATCATAGATTTCTCGTAATTTACAACTATCTCGAAGACAAACCAGTAAGTGTATATGAGGTAAACCTCGCTTCTGGAACTCAACCGTGTATAAGAAAGTTTGTACCTCGCCAAAAATTTGCTTTTGATTTATTAAACGCAAGAGTTCCTTCACTTTCGCATGAAAAACGCGAACAACGACATCAGGTCTATTGTTTGCATTTTCATAAGGTTGGAGGCTAGTAGTAATTTCAGGCCAAGATGGGTTGAAAGTGAAAGTTATGAAGAGGTTTGGCTTGCCAAATTTTCTCACAATTGCCATTGCATCCTGATAATTTTGCAACATATTTCGGGGACTACCAATAAAAGTAGAAGGCAAAATAACTATGCGACCAGTTCTTAAACTTTCATTTTCAGCTCTGAAGTGTAAAGCATCAGCAAGACCAACGTAGGTATCGACACGCAATTTCGTTTGTTGATTGCGAATATATTTTAGTCTATCTCCTTCTATTCGACAATAATAGTCAACTATTAATTGTTGGGTAAGTTTACCTGCATTAAGTAAAGGATTGAAACCTCCTGCGGGAGGACAACCTCGAATCAACAGCCTATACAAAATATATTCACGCATTGTCATATTTTGCCTAACGTTCGTCTTACGGTTCCCTCCTGTTGGCAGTGCAATATCCCACCCTGTTTCTCCGCAAGGCCAGATTAAAACGTAAGTTAATGGATCACAATGCATGCTGTCAACATCAATTTCCTTTAAAACTCCCTGATTAGAAAATACGGCTATGTGGCGGTGTGAAGCCGGAGCGCCGTCAGTTGTTTCAAAAATAGCTGCAATCTCTGAGGAAGCTGGGTTATTTTAACATCTAGGATCTTCTTGAGGTTCATGGTAAAAGCGCATGACCAAATCTAACGGTTGACGTTTTTCTCTTAACCCATAGATACACGCTAAGCGGCACTCAGTGCCGCTTTTTTGCAAAATTTTGTTTGACGTCGTAAACACTTACGAGTTCTGTGAGATCGCTATATCCTTTGTTCGACATGTGCTGCAGAGGTGGTGGTAGGTTCGGAGCCTGCCTGGGTCCCAGTTAGTCTGAGGCAGGTTGTCAAAGTGCGAGGTGCGCGAATGCGGCATTCCGTACCGCTAGCGTGTAACAACTGGCTGGAATCGGCGTTGTGAAATAATGTGAGTATTTAACTTATTTTACCTTTGTTGTTTTTTTCTATGCTTCTATCATTATTATTGATGTCTGCACCTAGTCTGCACGCTCGCCTTCTGTTTATAGGTCTCGACTTGGCTGTCAACAACAGGAGATAGAGGTTGCTCCAAGACCTTGATGAGCAAGAAGGGTCACTGGATAAAGAGGATCTATTCAATTTTTAAGTCATAGTGCAGAGTTATTTTGTGTATTTAGGCACTGTATATTATTTCGTACTGTAAATTAGCAGAAAGTGTCCTTTTCCAAGCCAAGAATCTAAGTGTATAGGCCTACATGATTCTGACTAACAGTTTTTCTTTTACTCTAGTGTATTTCTTGAGCTTGTTGAGCATCAGGTACAAAGTCTTGTAATATGAGCCTGAAAAAAAGGGCAATCTCAATCCGATTCTCTATACCTCTTTTGTGAGTGAAAATTATTATTTTTTCTTCGTTTTCCAATAAATGTTTATAAGAAATTTTAATTACATTAAGTATGAATAGTAAATATGTCCTTATCCCATTCCTCCCAATGATATATTTTATTAATAAGAATTTCATACATACTGATAAGATTTTTTCAATGTATTCTCATAGGTTCTGTATAATTCTCCATACAAAACAATTTTAGCCGTTTAGCAAGTCACTAAATTACGAAAAAGAATGAAACAATATATTGCGGCATAGAGTGCCGCTAGCGTGTACGAATGTTAGTGAAAGAGATGCGTGTAGCTAAGGGTTAAAGCCAGTTCATTTTCTTCGCATATTTTTGAATGCATTGTCTTATACAGTTGAATGTAAGGGTTATGCTCTTGCAAAATATTATTTAGAATATGAAGTGTACCCTCCCTGATGCAAGAATTCGCTCGATTTGCTAATCTGATTTGATTAGCTTCTGAGCAGTCTAATACATACAATTGGCCGTAACAACTATCGCTTATATTTTTGGAATATATGGAAGAAATGCGATGATGTACAATTCCTGAAATTTTAAAACAATATGGACCGTGTTCAGGTGGTATGGTAACATTGGCACCAAAGGAAACGAAGGACATAGAATTGTTGAACTGCCGAATATTCTCTCTGAAGTTCCTTGAGGTATCATCATTTCCAGTGAAAAATGGTTTAAGCCTATCAAGTATTTTGTATTCCGGCAGATTAATTTTACCATTGCAACAGCAAAGGCCGAAGTAACCAAGCGTAGTTTTTTCGCAAGAGAAGAACAATGCAGAACAATGTTTACATTCGTTCGTCAAGGACCCAACGCTGTACGGCATAAATCTGGCTTTGTTTCTGAAATGGCAGATTTATATTTTATATTAAAAGTGGTTTCGCCTTTTCTCCGATTTCTCATTGTTTTGCGTCTATTTGTAGTTTCCACACGACCGGTTAATGTTCTTTTTCGTCGAATGCGTCTATTTACAGTAGGATTTATCCCCAAATTAATGTCGTATTCGATCACACTATAGTGTCCTGCATCAACGGAGCCGCTAAACAATAAATGACAAATAACACTTCCATTGCCATAATCTACAACGTGGTTAGTCTCATCGTTATGCACTCTAAACAAATAATCATTAAACAATTGGCTTATACCATGGAGTTCAACATGACCAGCATATTCACCGTTCCGAGACATAAGATTTTCATACTCAAGTTGGTTGTTGAGGGGAAGGCGATAAGACTCATCGCCAATAATAAAATCCTTATAAATATTCCAGTCAGCAACAATTTTTGAAACAGTTTGCAAACGCAACTCGCTATGACGTTCTTCGTTTCGATACAAACAGTACGAAACTGCTCTAAATAAGCAATTTCCGTCACCTGTTATTGGTACAATTGTTCGGATATCCATGACAGTAAATTATGAAGAGGAGCATAGAACCACTTCGCCAGTCACCTTAATAATGGAGCCAGTTTTACAATTATATTTCCTGTACGTGTCAAGAGTCGTATTTACACAGGGAAGCCCACTCTTAAAGCTGGCAATGAATTATCGAGACAAACCGGCCCAGTAATTCTGCGTAGTCACTTTCTAGTATGCCGTAGTTATGGTATATACAATGAAAGGTTTAACAATTCGTAGAAGCTGCGATATGTATTCTCGACAGAAAACGACTCACCACCAAAGACTATAACAGACCACCAAAGACTATATAACAGAAAGATCGGAAACACAATACAAATGGCGGTTCCAACATTCGACTGCAGCGGCATCTGCTACTGAAATATAGAAGTTAATTTGGATAACAATCTAATCAAAAGTAGGCCTACATTTTGTAATACCGGTATCAGAATTTCAACGTTGGCCTACTGTATTATTGCCGTATAACTGGTAAAGGTACAATTCATTAGTGGAATTTCATGTAACAACATTTTGGACATGCCTTGTATGTTTATAAGGCAAAGAAAGAACTGAGGAAAACAAATGAGTTACGTAGCACATGGCTCGATTTGAAGACACTCGGGTGGATTCACTGCATATATTCTTCGTAATGTGTTGGAATTCGTACAATCCTTGATTCACAGTTATCCCATGTGCAAAAATAAGCCAAAACTTCTGTAGCAATAAAGATATATAGCCTACCGTTATTGCAAATGTAATCTTTCGAATGTTGGAACTTATAAAGCTTTTCAATGAAATTACCATAGCGTTTTAAGTTAAATTGAGATGGGAACGTAGAATTCCTTAGTTACGGGAATGCCAAGAGTTAAATACGTTTTGGCAATATAATAGCAATTGCAAGAAAGGAAAATACGGAAATAAAAAACATGCCGGAGGGGGGATTCGAACCCATTACATTGGGTGATGCATAAATTAAGAGAGTACGGCGTAACAACCTGAGCTACCGAACCACTAGTAGGTACGCGCAATATCAAGGGAGTTAAACATCAAGCACACTCAAAATTTGATGTCAGTTTACGTTTTTCAGCATTTTCTGTCTGGTAATTCCAGTGTATGTCATGAAAACGTAATAAGCAATGTTCCCTTCCATTATAATTCTTATACATAAACATGAAATTAAAACGCGATGGACTTGTAACCGCCATGACTGTCGTAAGGCAAGGCGATTGTGCGCATGCGTGATAGGCAAGATTTCTGAATTTTTGTTTATTAATTTAAAAATATTCTGTAACATATGGGAATGCCAAGAGTTAAATATGTTTTGGCAATATAATAGCAATTGCAAGAAAGGAAAATACGGAAATAAAAAAATATGCCGGAGGGGGGATTCGAACCCCTTACATTGGGTGATGCATAAATTAGGAGAGTACGGGATAACCACCTGAGCTACCGAACGACTGGTAACGACGTGCAATATTAAGGGAGTTAAACATCAAGCACACTCAAAATTTGATGTCAGTTTACGTTTTTTAGCATTTTATGTCTGGTAATTCCAGTGTATGTCATGAAAACGTAATAAGCAATGTTCCTTTCCATTATAATTCTTATACATAAACATGAAATTAAAATGCGATGGACTTGTAACTGCCATGACTGTCATAAGGCAAGGCGATTGTGCGCATGCGTGATAGGCAAGATTTCTGAATTTTTGTTTATTAATTTAAAAATATTCTGTAACATATTTGTTTATTTTAAAGACACTCTGCAAATCTACATGCCAAGAGCTCTCGTTAGAATTCATTACGAAGTCAATCGGTTGAGACGTTATCTCATTCTCGATGTAACAAAAATCGCCTTAGTGTTTTAAATATATAGATAATAATAATAATAATAATAATAATAATAATAATAATAATAATAATAATAATAATGTTATTGGTTTTACATCCCTTTTAACTACTGCTGCTTTTAGAGACACCGGGGTGCCGGAAATTTGGCACGAAGGGGATCTTTAACGTGCCAGTAAATGTACTGACACGGCTCCCTCGCATTTGTGCACCCTCGAATGCCAGCTGACTGCGCCAGGATACGAACCTGCAACCTAGGGCCCAGCAAGCGAGAACGTTACCGCTGAGCCACGCAGTCAGTCTGGTCGATTATGTCTCCAGATCCATAACATTCTTGATATACTTCTTATCTTTCTTTCTTCAATGATGGTAGCAGTTTTTATCTAGGTTGTGGCGTTTGGTAGAGGTAAATCGTTTCTAAGGTCTTCAACAAAGAATAGTTCTATTATACTCTTTGATAATAACAACGAGTTATAACTATACCCATACATTTAGGAGAAAGTAGGCTATATGTTCTTTACTGAACATCTTGCTCCATTGTTGCCTTAGTAAAAGTTTGATGCTTTTCAGTCGGTTCATAATGGCAAAATTAAACTCGGGATATTCCGCCAAAACAAATTCCTCCATTCTCTTCTAGAAGGCACTATAGTGTCAAGGAGCTTAGATATATAACCACCTTGACATTTATAACGTACCAAAGAATGACGAAATTAAACATGCAAGCTGCCCTCTGGGCGCAAATAACAAAGCTTGCAAGTCGGTCAACAAGATTGTACCCAAATGAGATGGGTTATTCCCTTATTTCCTTGTTCCCTTATTCCCTTCAATTTCAAGTAGTTCCAACTTTCGCTACCATATAATGTCACTGACACCTAGTGGTGATCGTTGGAACTTTGACCCTTTGATAAAGGGTTTCAACGAAATCTAACCTAAAAATTTAGCTCGAACAAGTTTACTTAGTGGAGGGATCTTTTACATGCCATAAATCTATGACATGGGACCGGCGGCTTTACTTAACCTCCGAAGGAAGGCATACTGAAGGATTTTAACGCTCATTAATAATCCGATAACTTCGGCTGGGTTTGAACCCGCGATCTTGGGCACGGCAGTTCAGCATGCTACCAACTACGCCACCGAAGTTGCTCACCATGTGGTTGTATTCTGCAGGTAGAAGTTGAACTCTTCAGTGCAGCAATGGGAGTTGTTTCAGTGAAGGTTTTATGAGGACCGAGCTGTTTTCACAAGTCACTCAGGTTGTGAGACAAACTCAACACCCAGAAAAGTATACGCGGTTGATGACCAATTCATCCTAAATTCCTAAAATAAATTTACAAAAACAACAACAACAATTAGAAAACGCTATGTAAAATGAAGTGTGTGCCGTCAGAAGAATGTATTGTTACGTTTTTAGGGTTCGTTAAAAATAGGTCAGGCTACAATGCACTAATACTTTATTTACACTAATATTATTTACACTAATTCACACTAAATCAAATTATTTACACAAATTAGGCCTACTTACTCACACACATACACAGAATCTCATTTTACACGGCTACAAGTCACTATTTATTTACAATGTTCACTGCAAGGAAGTATCTCCTATAGTTACTATTTATTTTCCACAGTTACTGTTTATCTTCCACGGTCACTATTTATCTTCCAGACTTACTGACTACGTTATTAATCTTCACAGCACTGTCTTCAATATTACAGCACTTCACATTATTTATTTCCACTGGTCGCACGGCACACACACCGACAGCACGGACTCACTCAGGACTCACACTGACTCACTCTCGTGCACATCACCGGTATATAAACAATCGGCCTCTGGACTGGAATGTTCTGGGCGTCGCTACCTCTCGCGGCATTGAGAGTGTACTAGTGGATTCTATGCTGGGACCACCCAGTTCTTTCTAGTTGGCTGTTCCCAATCAGGTGGATTCTAGAACCCTCTAGCCCCTCCCGGCGATGTTCCGGATTGCCTTTCCTCTTCCATTAGGTTCGAGAGACAGAATAGTCTGGTGGGTCTTGCGCCAATAGTATACCTGCTTCGTAGGGCTATTGTTATCCTGGCGGCCTTGGGAGGAGCTTACCCAATTAGCCTGGCCGGACTGGCCATCCCGCATTGCTCACCCACCCCGCCTGCCCGTCACTACGAGGATAAAGAATGGCGACCGCTGGGCAATTCCACGAATCTTTACACTGCCCCCTCCTTAACACTGTTCCGTCTCGGAGCAGACACTTCCAACAGGGTGACGGTAGGAACAGCTCGGTCCTTCACGGCATCGTGAGTTGACGAAGAAGTAACAGTCCACCGTTTTCTGAGACACCACGTTTGTTCGGGGCCAGCAGCACACCAGAACTTCAATCCCAGTGCGTCGAAAGACTTCCTCTAGCATGCTTCTTACAATCCTCCAGTCCAATCCATCTAGTCCACAGCCCAAATTGGGTACAGCTAATTTGGATATGCTTCGCTCCAGTAGGTGCTCCCGCATAGCAAGTAGGCTATCCCAGATGGCGTGATAGGAGGGCATCAGATGGGAAAGTTCTTTCGTCACCAGATAGAACAGCGATCGCTCGTTCCTGGTTAAGCACGACACGTCCCCGACACGAGGCTCTTGGCGCTGTAGCTCTTCAATCCCGCCGTATTTCCGCCGGAACACCTGGGCGATTCCCTGGCTCATCCTCAGGTCCTTGGCCACACAGTGAGCCAAGGCATACTCACTGGTGGTTTGGAATAAATCTCTTCGAATCTCGGTAGTGACGCCATAACGAACCTTTCGGCCAATTCGGCATTGAGCCATGAACTCTTCGAAGGATCGTTCTGCTTCTGGCAATCGACAGATACGAGCGTGTTGTACGTGCCCCTCGTCATCGTTGTCGCCCAGGAACGGTGCCAGCCGATTGAAATGGACCACTCGGGGTTTGCCATTCGGTCTTCTCCTGATACGATAGACGACGTCGTTGATCCTCTTCAGTACCTCGTATGGTCCGTCCCAGGAGCGTTGTAGCTTCGGAGAGAACCCTCGCCGCCTTTTTGGGTCGAAAAGCCAGACTAGATCTCCTGCTTGGTACCCTCCTGATTCGGCTCTTAGGTCGTAACGCTCCTTCATCCGGTCGCTCGCATTCTGGGTGTTAGCGCGAACTCGGTCGTGAATGTCATTCATCCTTCGACGGAGGTCGGAGATGTAGTCCTCGCCAACAACGTCATCCTTAGGTTTGCAGCCGAACGTCAGGTCACACGGCAACCGCAGCTCTCGGCCAAACAGCACATTAGCCGGCGTTTGGCCAGTGGTCTCATGTATAGAAGAGCGGTATGCCAGTAGAAACAAGTGGAGAAACTTGTCCCAATCCCGCTGGTGGTCGGATACAATCTTGGACAGGTATTTCTCCATTGTTCTGTTCATGCGCTCCACCATGCCGTCGGACTGTGGATGCAGGGCAGTCGTTCTCGTTTTCCGGATCCCGAGAATCTGGCACAATTCCTGGTACACCGACGACTCGAAATTTCGCCCCTGGTCGGAATGCAATTCCAAAGGTACACCAAATCGGCTCACCAGCTCCCTTACTAGTGTCTCGGCAACCACCACCGCCTCTTGATTGGGCAATGCATATGCCTCTACCCACTTGCTGAAATAATCTATTGCTACCAAGATGTATTTATTTCCACTCTCAGTCGTGGGGAAGGGGCCCGCTACATCGATGGCGATCCGTTCGAACGGTGCACCAACGTTGTACTGTCTCATCGCTGCTCTTCTCTTCTTCTGTGGCCCGTTCGCAGTGGCACAAACCACGCACTTTCTACACCATTCACGAACGTCGTCGGAGCAATTGAACCAGTAAAACCGCTCTCGGATTTTCTCTATGGTTTTCCGAACTCCAAGGTGCCCTCCGGACGTTCCATCATGCAGCAACTGCACTATCTCGGATACCCTATTTCGTGGAACAATAAGCTGTAGCCTCTCCTGAGTCCCATTCTCATTCTCCAGTACCCTCTTTAGAACCCCGTTTTCCAAAATCACGGAATTTCACTGAGCCCAGTAGGCTTTTACAGAGCGCGAGAAGGGAGCTACCTCTTCCCAGGTCGGTCGTTCCTCAGACTTCTTCCAACGCAGTAGGTGTTTTAAGTCCGGATCGTTTTCATGGTCCTTACGGATTTCCTCATCCTGCCAGTGGTCGTCGGTCACAGTACTTCTTCTTACCGCTGCAATTTTGTCTTCTATCCGATTGCAGTGCTTGCAGTCTTGCGCGCACGGTCTCCTAGATAGAGCATCAGCATTTCTGTGTTTAAGACCAGCCCTGTGTTCAGAGTCGAAGTCATACTCCTCGAGCCTTTCGATCCACCTGGCTACCTGTCCCTCCTGGTTCTTGAAACTCAGAAGCCACGTAAGTGCTGCATGATCAGTCCGTAGAATGAACTTCCTCCCGTAGAGGTACTTGTGGAAATGCTCCACCGACTTCACTACAGCAAGCAATTCCCTTCTAGTCACGCAGTAGTTCCTCTCCGGTTTAGAAAGAACCTTGCTGAAGTAAGCTATCACTCTTTCCTGCCCATCTTGCAGTTGGGAGAGCACGCTACCGATGCCCACATTGCTAGCATCGGTGTCCAAAACGAACAGTCCTTCCGGTTGTGGGTAACTCAGGATAGGAGCATTGGTCAGTACCTCCTTCAGTTGTTCGAAAGCCTGTTGACAGGTTGTGTCCCACACAAAACTCCGGCCGTCTTCGGTAAGTCGAGTCAGAGGCTTCGCGAGATTAGCAAATCCTGGCACGAATCGACGGTAATAGGTGCATAGTCCGAGGAAACTCCTAACTTCGCGCTTATCCTTCGGTATTGGCCACTCCTTCACCGCGTTTATCTTCTCCGGATCTGCAGCAACCCCCTCTCCGGAAACAACGTGGCCCAGGTAATTAACTTCTTTCCGAAAGAGGAAGCACTTCTTGGGGTTGAGCTTCAGGTTGGCTTGTTTTAGACGCAAGAACACCTGCTCCAAATTCTTTAGGTGGTCTTCAAACGTCCTTCCGAGAACGATGATGTCATCCAAGTAGACCAAGCAGGTTTCCCAAGACAGCCCTTTTAAGACTCGCTCCATCAAACGTTCAAACGTAGCAGGGGCGTTACAGAGTCCGAACGGCAAAACTGTGAAGTTCCACAGCCCCGAACCAATCGTAAAGGCGGTCTTCTCCTTGTCGTTGGGGTCCAACCCGACCTGCCAGTAGCCACTCTTGAGGTCCAATGTGGAGAAGATCGTGCTCTCACCCAAGGTGTCCAGGGTGTCATCGATGCGTGGTAGAGGATAACTGTCCTTTTTCGTCACATTGTTCAGCTGGCGGTAGTCTACGCAAAACCGCGTAGATCCATCTTTCTTCTTCACCAGAACCACTGGCGAGGCCCAGGGGCTGCTTGAAGGTTCAATCACCCCATCGCGAGCCATATCGCTTATTATTCGCTCGGCTTCCTCTCGCTTGGCTAGTGGCAATCTTCTGGGCGTCTGGCGAATAGGTCTTGAGTCACCCGTATCGATGCGATGTTGCACCACGTTCGTTCTTCCATTACCAGTCCCATCCTGGAAGGCATCTTTATGACGTTTGAGAAGTTCCCTTACCTCTCGGCTCTGCTCAGGATTTAGCTCTTGACACGCTGCCTCGATAAGACTGTCAAGCCACACTGAATGTATACCGGATGAGGAGGCAGTTGTTCGCACTTGGTGTACGACGGAGGACACAGACGAACATATTCCCAGGCTGGTTCCTTCCCGAACGGTTACTGGGTGATCATGAAGGTTCATTACCCGCACAGGAATCTTCACCCCTGCACGAACCAAAGCTTTGGCTACCAGCATTCCATGTCCAGTTTTGTCTTCGCCAAACGTAGGCCCTACCATGACGACACAACCTTCAGGAATTTCACCGTCCAGCTTCCCTTCTACCATTACTTCACTACGTCCTGGCAGTACCATGTCCATCGCTGCTATCACCCGTACCGACGCGGCGTTCCTCTTCTGCAGCACTACCTCCTCGTTTCCGACTCTCAAAATTCCGCTTCCCAAGTCTAGTCCGAATTTGTACTTAGTCATGATGTCCATCCCGAGAATAACGTCCTCTTCCACCTCAGCGATCAGGACACGATGGCGAAACTGGGTATCACCGATGATGAAGTCAACGACTGCCTCCCCTCGAACGTTGGCTGGCTCCCCCGTTGATGTTCGCAGTGTCCATCTTGTGGGTGTTATTGCTCTTCTCACGATGCCTGGTCGGATGATGGTCATTGTGGCCCCTGTGTCCAGCAGTAGGTCTCTGGGTTCTCCATCCACATGGCCACTGACAAAAATTGAGTTGGCTTGACGACCCAGGGACGCGACGATAGCAGAAGTGGGGGCATTCCTGGTGTTGGCGCGGGTTGACAGTCGCCCCTTCCCATCAACCCTCTTTAGTTTCCCTGCGGCTGGTACTTGTTAGTCGTAAGTTTAGGGCATCGATCTCTGAGGTGCCCAACCTCCCCGCAGCCCCAGCACCTCGTCCGTTTCTTCTTGGTCTGCAAGGCTTGAAGAACTTTCTCCACGATTTCTTCTATGGAAAGCACAGGTTGGGCCTCCTTGTCTCCCTCCAGAGTTCGAATGCGGGCCTGGCTGCGCACGGACTGTTGAACAGCCTCGAACTCAAGGGCTAGGGTCAAAGCATCATTCAACGTTTTCGGGCGCGCCAGCTTCACAGCCCGCTGTGTCTCGGTCTCGCGGAGTCCGTCGAGAAACTTCTCGGTAGCAAGACTCTCGTAAACGTCGCTGGGCACTGTTGGGTAGGCGCTCCTAACAAGACGGACTATGTCTGCTTCAAACTCCTGTAGGCTCTCGTTAGGTCTTTGGCAGCGGTTTCTTAACTGGGAGCGATATAGCTCCATGTGTCGATGTCCGAACCGCATTTCCAGTTTTTGAACAAGAACGTCGTAGTTCTGTCTCTCCGATAAGGGAACAGCTTGTAGGACTCGTAGGGCCTCTCCGCGCAGCGACAAGCTCAGCATTGCAGCTTTCGTGGCCTCTGACCACCCATTAATCATGGCGGCGGTCTCAAACAAGGTGAAGTATTCTTCCCATGCAGATTTCCC
The DNA here is from genome assembly GCA_946902985.2 of Meconema thalassinum. Lineage (NCBI taxonomy): Eukaryota > Metazoa > Arthropoda > Insecta > Orthoptera > Tettigoniidae > Meconema > Meconema thalassinum. Next base: position 2,634,907 of record CAMPQE020000003.1, on the reverse strand, counting down.
ATCGAATGTTGGCAGGTCAGAACGCCCAACTGCGGGAACGGGTGCACGATCCATTGGCAAGTCAGTCCGCCCAGTGGCGAGAACAGGTAAACTCTCCTTACCTTCCGATGGTTCAGCAGCGGCAATGGTTTCGTTTCGTTGCTTGTCCTTATTTTGAAGCAGGGCGCACGCAAGCTCGTCCTCCAACTTCCGCAGCGATCCTTGAAATTCCTCCCTCAGCTTCGCTTCCGTAGTGAGTGTTACTTCTCGAAGTTTCTTCTCAAGATTGGCATTATTTTCCATTATATTCCTTTCCATAATTTTGGAGTTTTCTACTATTTTCTTTTCTAAATTTTCCACATTGTCCGCCATTTTCTTTTCCAAAATTTCCACCACCTGGCCTATTCCGCAAGGAAGCTCAAAAAGGAATATATCTGGGTCCTCGCCTCCGTCCAGCAGTAACTGACGTAATCGCACTTGTAGCGTAGACTTTGTTCCCGTGGTATCAGCTTCTCTTTCTTCCAATTCCTGCCGTAATTCCGAAACCTTCAGTGCTGAAAGTTTTACTTTCCTTGTCGCCATTTTATAGTCCAAAATGCGAGACACACGGACAGTCAGCACACGATTAACCCGGTTTCCAGATGGTACACACAAAACAGTCACTAATAATTAACTATCGTACACACTTCCTTAAAGTAGGCCTTTTCAAAAGTACGCACTGTTTCATACAGAAGCACTCACGTATAACCTGACCCCACACCTGACACCAATTGTTACGTTTTTAGGGTTCGTTAAAAATAGGTCAGGCTACAATGCACTAATACTTTATTTACACTAATGTTATTTACACTAATTCACACTAAATCAAATTATTTACACAAATTAGGCCTACTTACTCGCACACACACATACACAGAATCTCATTTTACACGGCTACAAGTCACTATTTATTTACAATGTTCACTGCAAGGAAGTATCTCCTATAGTTACTATTTATTTTCCACAGTTACTGTTTATCTTCCACGGTCACTATTTATCTTCCAGACTTACTGACTACGTTATTAATCTTCACAGCACTGTCTTCAATATTACAGCACTTCACATTATTTATTTCCACTGGTCGCACGGCACACACACCGACAGCACGGACTCACTCAGGACTCACACTGACTCACTCTCGTGCACATCACCGGTATATAAACAATCGGCCTCTGGACTGGAATGTTCTGGGCGTCGCTACCTCTCGCGGCATTGAGAGTGTTCTAGTGGATTCTATGCTGGGACCACCCAGTTCTTTCTAGTTGGCTGTTCCCAATCAGGTGGATTCTAGAACCCTCTAGCCCCTCCCAGCGATGTTCCGGATTGCCTTTCCTCTTCCAGTAGGTTCGAGAGACAGAATAGTCTGGTGGGTCTTGCGCCAATAGTATACCTGCTTCGTAGGGCTATTGTTATCCTGGCGGCCTTGGGAGGAGCTTACCCAATTAGCCTGGCCGGACTGGCCATCCCGCATTGCTCACCCACCCCGCCTGCCCGTCACTACGAGGATAAAGAATGGCGACCGCTGGGCAATTCCACGAATCTTTACAGTATGAATGCTGACAAGACCACGAGGAAACTTGTAGAGTACAATCGCGCCGAGTATTCTCTCTGTCTTCCTCTATCTTACTCCACACTTCGCTTCCCTGAAACACTGCAGCAGCCAGCAGCTTGCGCTTTGGCCCAGCAAATACGGTGGGTCCGTCAATTTGAACCCCGTGCACAGAAGTAGCAAAGTACCTTCATGTTCTCGAAAAGAAAAACTTCCTCCCAAAATCCGATTGCGGTATTGTTCCTTACGTAACACAAAGAGCAACGCAGATCCTTTGTAGGTTTAATTCAGAGAAACACCCTGCCTGTATTTGTATATATTTCTTAATGTATTACATTGGACAAGCAATGAAGGAAATAGGAGAAAAATTTAAAGTGGGAGTGAAGATTGAATGAGAAATAATTTCAACCCTGAGATATGCAGATGACATAGTCATCTTGGCCGACACGCCTGAGGAATTGAATGAGTTTTTGAATGGTATAGACTCCGTCTTGAGGAAATACTTCATGGGCTTTTAGTTCTCGCAGTGAAGGGGCGCAGGTGCACTTCTTAAAAAGAGAGGTAGCGCAGTTCGCTATCCTGTGGGGGTCCGGGCGGAGACACCAAGAGCCCGCTGATGAGCTTATTGTTACTACAGAGCCTTTACCTTCAACTTAGTAAAATTATAGATCCATTCCTTTCAGCTTAGTGGATCTATAGAGCCCCTACCTTCAACTTAGTATAAACATAGATACCTTACCTTCAACTTAGTGTTACTACAGAGCTCTTACCTTTAACTTAGATAATCCATAGATCCATTAATCTCAACTTAGTGTAACTACAGAGCGCTTACCTTCAGCTTACTATAACCATAGATCCATTATCTTCAGCTTAGTATTAGTATAGAGCCGAAAAAAATCAGAAACCTCTATGGACATCACATTGGCAGGTGAAAAGCTAAAGGAAGTAGGAGAATTCTGTAACTTAGGAAGCAAAATCATGAGTGAAGGACGAAGCAAAGAGGATATAAAAACTGGGTTGGCTCAGGCAAGGAAAGCATTTCTACGAAAGAAAATATAAATAAACCTCATTTTATATTGGGAATAGTTCATAGGAAGCCACCAGGTGTCAACTTACTTCATTATAATCCGTACGACTCCGACAAAAAGGGAGTGACACCCTATTGGTCAAATTGACCCGGCGCCAGGCCTCGTGTGATATTTTTTTACGCCAGTTCTCAAGGGTTAAGTGTACGGCTGCTTCCCACCCAAATCCTACTTCGGTTACAAACACACATTCTGGTATTATTATTATTATTATTATTATTAGACTATTATTAGCGTATGTTGTTACAATTGACAATCGGGTCACAAAATATCTCTCTGTATATAAAAATGAAAGTTTGTCTGTTTTTTCTGAATTTCCACGGAAATTTGCGATATTTGCGCGTTTCAGACTGTTTTATGATGGATGCGCGCAAAAATGAAATTTTTGTCTGTCTGTCTGTTTGTTTGTTTGTCTGTGGACAATTTTTTGTGTCCTTATAACTCGAGAACGGCTGAGTGGATCAACGTAAAATTTGATACAGCTATCCTTCAGAGGCACGACACCAATCATTGATGTAACACTCTCCGTACCTCTCATAAAAGGGGCCCTACCCCCTTAAAATACATGCTGAAATAGGCGTAGAAGGGTGAAACAAAGCTCATTTTCAGCCCCTCAATGTGAGAAACGAAACTCGGGGGCCCTAAAAGAACCCCGAAAACCACATTTTAAGGCCCTAAAACCAACATTTTTCGAGATATTCCCAGAACTTAATTTCACTGAATAAATTAATGAATGAATGCTTGCTGGTAACCATGGCAACTGAATCTCAGAGGTCCACCTATTTCTGCAAGACGCAATGCAATTCCATTTATTACATTACTGTGAAGGTTTGCAAACAAACGGCTATAGGCTAACGTTATAACGGATACAAATTAAGCTGAAATAATCATCAATACATACAATGCGCTTAAGAGGTCAAGGGGTACCCTAGATTTTTTTCACGCGATTTACACGTGCGGGTGTGGTACGGAAGGTCTATTATATCCCTTCTCTATTATATAAAAATGAATGTTTGTCTGTTCTTTCTGCATTTCCATGGAAATTTGACAAATTTGCCCGTTTCAGACTGTTTTGTGACGGATGAACGCAATTTTTTTTTGTCTGTCTGTCTGTTTGTCTGAGGACAATATTTTGTGTCCTTATAACTCGAGAATGGCTGGGTGGATTAACGTAAAATTTGATACAGTTATCCATCAGAGGCACGACACTAATCATTGATGTAACTCTTCTCCGTACCTCTCATAACAGGGGGCCTACCCCCTTAAAATACAAGCTGAAATAAGCGTAGAAGGGTGAGACAAAGCTCATTTTCAGACCCTCAATGTGAGAAACGAAACTCGGGGGCCCTAAAAGAACCCCGAAAACCACATTTTAAGGCCCTAAAACCAACATTTTTGGAGATATTCCCAAAAAACTAATTTCACTTAATAAATTAATGAAGGAATGCAACCGGTAACCATGGCAACAGAATCTCAGAGGTCCATCTATTTCTGTAAGACGCAATGCAATTCCATTTATTACATTACTGTGAAGGTTTCCAAACGACAATAAGGTTATAACGGATCCAAATTAAGCTGAAATATTCATCAATATATATAATGCGCTTAATAGGTCAAGGGGTACTCTAGATTTTTTTACGCGATTTACACGTGCGGGTATGGTACGGAAGGTCTATTATATCCCTATCCCTATATTGTTATATTATTATTATTACTATTCTTTTAATTATTATCATTACTATGGCGTACAATAACGAGACAAACTCATTTTCAAACCCTTGGTGTCAGAAACAAAACTCGGGGCCCCACAAGAGCCGTAAAGGGTCCCCGAAAACTATATTTTAAGGCTCTAAACCCAACAGTTTCTTAGATATTCCCAGAAAACTAATTTCATTTAATAAACTAAAGAAGGACTGCAAGCCACTAACCATGACAAAAGTATCTCAAGAGGTGGCATCCAACTTTCCATCTATTTCCGGAATAAGTAATGCCACTCCATTTATTACATTTCTGTGAAAGGTTGCAAATGGCTATAAGGTTATCACGGAACCAACTAAAACTGTAAAATTCATCAATGCGCTTAAGGGGTTCAAGGAGTACCCTAGATTTTTTCACACGACTTACAGGTGCGATATGTCGTACAGAAGGTCTATTATATCTCCTAACAGCAACATTATTTTCAAAAATTCCTGATTTGAAAGAGTAGACTGTTTTTTGCTGATTTTAGGAATTTGGGCCACTGGAGGCTGAAGAAAACTGAATTTTCATGCACCACAAGCCTTTATAATTTATAAAAGGGGTCTTTCTGTAGTTGGACACTTGACACAACGGTTAGGGTCATGTCGTATGTGACGTGTATTACGATTCGTCTACGAGGTTTTCAATTTTATTTTCACGCCAGGAAGAACACGTTAATTAAATTTAGTTTGAGAGCACATTTTAGCTAATCTTTTTCCTTTGCCAACAAACAGGTTCCAAGCCCCTAAACATTGCAACAGTAGATCAATTGGTAACATCTGGTTATTAATACCGAAGACCGTTCGAAGAATGGGTAATTCTGCTAGTATAAATATATATAGGAAAAGAAAGAAATCTGAATAAGGCTTCGGCAATGTGGTTGCCTCTCGCAGACGCATGTCCAGTCTCTCCATCCAAGTGATTGCGTCAGAGGTTAAACGATGGAGGTCTTCGAATGATCCAGAGAATGCTCGCAAAGGGCAGTTCTTCACAATGTGCTTGATGGTTTGTACTTCAGAACCACAGTCACAAGCAGGAGACTTGAGCCAACCCCACTGGTGGAGAACAGAAGCACTTCTTCCAACATCACAGCGTATCCTGTTAAGTTTGGTCCAGGTGGAGCGAGGGAGATTGAACCTTTGAGTACCCAACACGTGTCATCTGGGTGTGCTAATAGAGCAACAACAGCAAGATGTCGCCCTTACAGGCCTCACGGCTATGACAATCGGAAAACACACACTGTTACAAACAAAACAGTGACACAGGTTATCAGACAAATTCTAAACACACCCAAGTAAGTAGGTGCCCCGGGACTTGAGATAAGGTAGTAACCCCCTATTTGTATGGAGAGAGTGTGGAAAAACAGCCTGGATCGAACCTGTGATCTCGGGTTTATGATGCCGATACCCTATCATTTGAGCAACGAGGAAGCTTCTCATTTCAATAACACCCTGTTTATGAGATGATGTCGTTTCGGAATGTAACTTTCAGTTGTACTGGTGCATAATGAATTGGTCGTTAGCAACAATAGGCCTTCCAGCTTATTAAGCACGTGAGGGTGGGTATTGTAGTCGTAGAGCAACCTACAGGGATTACTGACGTTCAGGTCATCGCAATACGGATTAACTCCGGTTGGCCATTCACTACTCAAATTATTTATCTTTGTCATAATGAAGGACTGTGTAAGCCTCAAAGCGATTGAGCCGTACAATGAAAGAGATACACGACACACCACCTAATTAGATAAAATAATGACGTCACCAGCTGTCCATTATCGATGCATCGTTCTCCCTTCAAAACGTTGAAAAAGGAATTAGTATCGAATGCTCTTAAAATAGAGGACATGCAGCAAAGCAGCGGACCCTGTATAGCGGGATAAACACTAGAAATAAAGCTCTTAATAGGTCGATACCTTTGTTGGATTTAATAAGTTCACCTCGTGGCGTGTACCGAAATCGATTCCAGGCTTTATCAAGATATTTAATTCTGGTCTGAAGGCTGGAACGGGGTTCACTCAGCAGAACTGAGAACTGAGAAGAGGAGGGTTCGATTCAAATCTCAGCCAGCCTATAGAGCATCCAGCGTTGAGGAAAGACTGTGGAGCTTTATTGCGACAGCATTGCTAACTAATTCTAGGCAGAGGTAGCGCATACGTCATTCGTTATCGCCACCCGCCTCGAGTACTGCGCTTTCATAAGTTTGCGACACAACACAATACCAGCAGCTACCTGAGATAGACCACGCCCACGATGGAGCAGTTGTGCAGGTGTTAACGGATTGGACTAGTACTAAGGAGACTCTAAGAGAATCGATAACGACGTTCATTTCGTTGTGATATGACGCATTACTGATTGACAGATGTCGAGAGCACCACCCTTCCTTCCTTCTCGGATGTATACTGACGATGTTAACAGTTTTTACGTCAGCAATACTGTTGATCATCATCTTTTTGTTATTATAATTTAGTTTCTTTCAATTTTTTTTTCTTGTAGTTGTTATGTTTAGATTAATATTCCTAATATTGTAGCGAGTTAGCCGTGCGGATAGGGGCGTGCAGCTGTGAGCTTGCATTCGGGAGATAGTGCGTTCGAACCCCACTGTCGGCAGCCCTGATTAGATCGAACAGAAAATAAGGCAGACACACAGCAAGCAGTAACACCAATGACGGATAGTGCTTCAGAACTTATGTTGCCGACGGTTCTGAGCACGTGCTCCACTCAGGGCGAGCATGCAGCACAGTATGAGGCTCTTCTGTCCAGCGTGCTAACCTCGAAAATATTTAAATGACTAAGAATTAATATAAACGATACTTATATGCAATAACCGAGGTAATCAATTGGCAGATAATTGTAGAAAGCTATTATGACTTAAGATATATATGTTCACAGAGTTCCTTCATGACAAAAGGTGACGTATCAAAACCAGTGTAGGGGAGGGGATCCGTTAAAAGTAAAAGCCCGTAAGACCCATAGCCTTTTCTCAAAGCTGGATGCCCTATAGAAATGTATTTTCATGGTTTTCCACTTCTACTTACTGGTTCCTAACTGAAGGCCACGAACGCCTCCCTCCGAACCCTTGCCTCAATTACAAATACACTAATACAGACACCTTAATAAACAGGTTATCAGACAAATTATTTACACACGCAAGTTCACGGGGATGAAATGTCCACGGCGGAAGCCCCGGGTTCGATTTATGTTTGTATCTAAAGCCTTATTAACACATAGTATTTACCATGTATGCATCGTTTAAACCTTTTGTGTCACCCATGATATCATGGATGCTGCCATATTGAAGGCTATCTGGGTGAATTGTGTAGTGCGATGTATGGGTACTACTCCAGAATATTTAATACTAGCAACCCGTCCAGGCTTCGCCCGGGAACAGTTATAAATCCTAGGTGATACGCCGCTTTTAACCGAGGTCTTATAAGATTTCCTGGTATACGACATTAGTCTTTTTCCCTCCAGATATGAACACGAAAGCTAACTCGCAAATTGTCGCCTCAGTAATTGAATGGAGATGGTGGAAGAAATGAAAACACATAGACACTTATAGTCGGCGATGTATTGAAGATAGAGATATGCTCTCTCGGACTTTTTTGTAGACATTTTCACGCTGAACGCTTTTTACACTCATAGTATATTGATATTTTTAGCGGTTTGCCCAGCGTAAGCTTAAAATGCTCACGGACGCCAGGTTTTCTTCCGACTTTTTCACTAAAATCTTTAATGCTTGGCTTCGTAAATAAATTATTTTCTACAGAAACCTTCCTCGAAATATAATTTACAGAATGGTGAAAACCACATCAAAACCCATCCAGTGGTTCTCGATATTACCCGTGACATTGTTTTGTTTGTTTTGTTTTATACTAAGTAGAGATTCTCTCTCAAAGCTGCATTCGAGATATGATAAACCTTAAGATGTACCTATGTTTGTAAGTTAAATCAGTTATGCTACAGGAGTTTCGAACTGATGATTAGAAGAGATTTCCAATTTTGGTTTGATTGTGGGACGTCTAAGTAAGAAAAAGAAAAAAAACTAAAAAGGAAATTGTCGTGAGTTTGAACCTAGTCACGCAGGGTGCTTCAATCTTGCAGACCAATTTCGTTCGCTCTGTATTAAATTCCATGATACAGCAGCAAGTTCCCGACAATCAGCTTCAACTACTGAGGCGAGAAGTGAAGTTAAACGGGATGAGTCCTTTCCTTCTGTTAGGTTATGTGCCAGTGTCCGAACTAACGTAACGACAGTTGAAAAGGAGGGTGGAGCCGCACTGCCAAGAAGAAATCTAAACTTTCTTCTTCTTATCCCTCTTTGATAGAATGCTGAGCGAGTGAGATAGAGAGAATACGCATTTCCTTTACTTTTGCATTCTTCTCTGTTACTCCGAACTGGTAAGGACGGAGAGGGATGTGTCGTGTGTGACGTACAATGCTTTGAAGGGTAGTGAGGGAGAGGGAAATGCTTTAAGTGTCTTCCGGTACAGTTGACTCGAGAAATTTTATGTGGACAATTTATTTTCATGAACGTATTATATGTTAGATGCGTTGTAGAAGAAATTGGTAGACCACCGTATTTTCTTCACACATACTTCGGTGAAGTATATACGGATCAGCGTTCCACTGAACTTGGGAGTTACACAGGAAAACAACTCGTTAAATTATTAAGAGATGGTAATAAATCTCGTTACTGTATGCATAAAGTTGCATAAGAATCTGCACAAAACCGTTCATAAATTGTCAAGCTGTCCAAACACCATGTTAATATGAAGCCACAATTTAACTGGTGTGACGTTAATACATTTGCTTTACATTCTATATACTAGGGAATAAGGGCACAGTGAATACGCTGGGGGTCGATCTGTAGATATTAACCCCTCTGCTGCCGAATTAAATTTTGAACCTAACTCTCAAAAGATTGAATAAATCAGTGAAGAACTATATAGCCTATTTTCATATATCCTACTTACTGTATGTTAATTGCCCCTTTCAACATACTAATTTTCAGTTTGATTGCTGTAACAGATTTGAAGATATTGAGAACCATCTAAATATTTCGGAAGCTCATCATGCTGGATTATTATATATGTAGGCCATAGAGTTATGTACTATTGGATGAGGACTATTATTAGGTTCATTATTAGGTTCATTATTCAAACGTTGACTTCGATCGCATGATTAGGACCCAAGAAATAAGAACTACATTTAAAATTTTGCACAGCCGTCATCTTGAGGTTATGAAACAATTTATCTAAATTCAATATCAGTGCATTAAAATGTGTATAGACAATTTCTGTATCATGTTGCACTGCGCTCGGATGGTTAAATCGCGAGAAAAATCTATTTAAATGTTTCAAATTCGCTTGGCCGCCATGTTCGTTTTGTAGCTAACAGGTTTTCAAAATTCTAGCAGTGTCCTTTATCACCGTACAAACTTTCCGGATAAATGAATGATCGTGTGGCCTCCGGAGAGGCCGAGTGCAGTTCTTTCGAGTTGACGTCCGTATTTCAGTTTTATATGAGTAATAGTTTCGGAGATATAGAATGCCGGTGAAATATTTCGCACAGCCGCCATGTTGTATTGGTGAGACGTAATAAAATGGGGGTCGGCCGAAATAGTACTACGACCTTGCCGAGTTTCATTGAAATCGCTCCAGCCGTTCAGAAGTTATTAGGGGAACACACACACACGGACAAAAGGTGATCTCATAAGCCTATTTTTTTTCATAAATAACAAGATGTTCAGGAAATAACATATAGCCTACTTTCTCCTAAATGTATGTGTATAGTTATAACTCTTTGTCTTTATCACTTTCTATTATCTTCCAATTCGAAGTGCAAATTGACACACTGGATTTGAGGAATGGCGTTCAAACCATAGTTTATAATTTATCCCAGGCGTTTTGCAATTTCATCCGCAAACACTCCAAACAACGTAGGTATTCAGTATATTAACACCGACTACTTACAATAATTGAAACTTCGTTGCTCTAAACGTATCACTGGGAGAAACACATTTAATATACCGGTTCCTATTACACAGCTAATTTGAAATCGCGTTCGGGTAACGAGAAAGACGGGCAATTGCGGGTAAACCAAACCCTTCTGTGACGTAGGCAATGTACTGCTTGATGGTGCTTGTACGTTTAAGTCGAGAGCAATTAATAAGCAGCAGAAATGCAATATTTTATATCAATCTGAAAAATATGGACGCAGTTTAGATGTCGGTATGTTTTCAAACACGATAAATTATACTGTATACTACGCCTGTTGAGGTTACTCGTTACAAAAATCCACGCGAACTAGGATTCAAGGGTTCGTTGTGTCTTGAATAGCTGCAACGAGTAGGCTACAGTAAGTTGAGTTGTAGAGTCTATGACCATCGTTGTGAGTTAAATTATGTGCACATGAGTATAATTAGATCAAAGAATCTTGCAGCACAGTATAGATATAATTATCTTATTGTTGTTTCAAGGGGCGGAACATAAATTAATACGTTTATAGAAGAGATCTGCGGAATACACTCGCCACCGACTAACGACTTGTATCAATACCTTCCATGAAGACAAGTGATAAATGAATACCAACATTTATACAGGTTCAATGATGTAGACAAGATGACTAGGTACCACACCGGCAGTAAAACGAAGACCATAGAATATTATGTTCGTGAATATATTTCAATTATAAAAACGTTTGATATATTTATGTACGGTATATCTTACAATTATAAGACTTATACATGCATACATTGTCCGGCGGCATTCATAGCTTTTCTTAACCTTCCTGAATACTATGTAACCGTCAAGTAATTCAACATAATTAACAAGCAGCCGCCAGGGAAAGATAACATTCGTTATGTGTATTTTGTATATTCTCCTGAAACGTATTATCATGTGAACAACTACTACGATTAATGGTCTACTGGTTGTACATAGAGTAGACTACAGGCAATGGTGCTACAGAACTACATTGCTGACGTCACGAAAACGCACCAGGGTCAGTCATTCTCGTTGGCCGTGATAATTGCGCCTAATCTTGGGGATGTGTGCACTCTATTGAAAAAAAAGAAACTTTTCAATTATACTGTAGGCATGGGTTCACTAACTGGCCAGTATAGAGCGCAGCTCGCATCTAGAAGGCTGTGGTTTGCTCATACATAGTTCACCTAATTAGTATTAGATGTCACTCCGGTGTAGAAAGTTGTTTTAATGAAATATATATTTTCCAATGCAAAAAGTGCCATATAATGCTTTATTTTATAACGTCTCAGTACTCAAGAAACAATAAATATTAAAAAAATCTAGCAAAAAAATCAACTTTGATAGGATTTGATCCACGGCCAGCCAGATGAAAGACTACGCCCTATCCACTAAGCCAATCGTGCACACACCAATTGAGCGTTAGGAACCAATATATATATACAACGTTATAGCAAAGAATGACTTGGACTAAACGATTTCTTCACTGGAGTATATATCAAACTGAGTTTATTTCATATAAAGTTCATATAATTTTTATCACTGGGCTATATTGCATGCAACATACTGAAATTAATAAAATATAGGTCAGAACGAGAGATCAGCTGCCATATTGTCAAATAACCGAGACGACTCAGCTTTTTAAAATCACTTCTGGACTATAATATTACAATATAAACTTTTAATTTTAAACGGGCCTCGTCATGTATAACAGATTAAACGATTCTTGGTTCGATAATCGGAACTGGTGGGTCCCATGTTATGGATTATAAAGTTTGCATAATTCAGACGGCCGCCAACCTGAAATGGTGAGGTTGATGACCTCGAGGTTTGGGCACACGACGTGTCCCATATGAACGTATGTTGTTACTAAATTTAGTAAAGATCCGATAATTAGTTTGGACGTAATGCATTATTAAGTTTTGACCATTTGAGTGGCCGCCATTAAGTTTTGGTAAAGATGGCGGCAATATAAAACATGACATTGAGGTGCCCTTTGCCAGTGCTACCTCTGTACCAAATTTCGTTCAATTCCATTGAACCATGTTCGAATTGATAGAGGGGGACAGACATTCAGAGTACACACACTCACACACACACACACACACAGACTCAAACAAAGACAGACACACTATTTTCGTCCTGTGTTGATCTCATAAGTCTACTTTCATTTTTTGCAAAAATCGAAAGTAGGCTAAAAATAGGCTAGAAAATAGGCTATGCTTTATATTCCCCTCAAGTAACTTGATTTTCTAATCGCACACAAAACTTCCTACGTTGGTGCAATGTGTGTTTAGAAAATGAAGGACAGCATTTCCAGCAACTAACTTACTCTGAAATTCATGTAAGTAATGATGATTCTTCTTCTTCCTCTTCATTTCCTGTTTCCAGTTGCCTGTGTCGGGTTGCGAATCAAGGAACTCCACAGTTGTCTATCCCTCCAACTTTCATTTCCTTCTTTCATTACTTCTTTCTCTTTTACTCCTCTTTTCTCTATCCACCTCTTTCTGGGCCTTCCTCGTGGTCTTCTTCCTGGTATTTTCTCCATAAATATTATGTTTGGTACTCTATATTCTTCTATTATCATCATATGCCCATACCACTTCAGCTTACTGGTTTCTATCTTGTCTAGCAGTTTTGGGAACCCAGTTCTCTCCCTAATGTCCACATTTCTGACTTTATCCCTCCGTGTCTTCCCAATTAATCCTCGAAGGAACTTCATCTCGGCTGCTTGGATTCGGCTTTCATCGCGTTTTGTTGTGAACCGAGTACCTGCTGCATACGTCAAAATGGGTGTGTAATTCATTGAGAATAGAACTTTCTTGCATTTCTCTGGGACTTCCTGGTTCCATACTAAACCTCTTACACACTGGTAAAACCCATTAGCTTGTTGGATTCTCTTTCCAATTTCTTCACTTATTGTACCATCTTCTGGGAGTATGCTCCCCAAATACTTAAAGCTTTTTACCATTTCCAATGGATTTCCATTGACTTCAATATTCTGTCTTCCTTCTATCTTGTTTCTTGTTATCACTACAGTCTTACTCTTCTGCAATCTAATTTTCATTCCATATTTCTCTATCTCTTGATTCCATACAGTGACTTGTTCTTGCACTTCTATTTCATTTTCTTCCCATATTACTATGTCGTCTGCAAAGGGTAAGGCCTAAGTCTCCTTGATTCCCATTCTTCGTTTCACACTCTTGTGAATTTCATCCAAGCCAGTTATAGTCTAAACATTATAGGGGACACACTTCCTTGTCGAAGGTTAAAAAGTGTGAATGTGTTGAACTAGTTCGGCGCTACGCTGCTGCTAAGACCAATGCCTTTCTTGACAGCCTGCTGCACTCAGTGCTTCTGCCGCCACACTGCACCTGAGAGGTTCCGTTCTTTAGAGAAGGATTTGACTGAAGAACTGAACTCTTCGTGTGGAGACATTAAAAATACATAGTACGTGTGAACTATAGACGACAGTTGCGTGAAACAAGGGATGATGAATATGAGTTTGTCAGTCAACCCCTCCCCCAATCACCTTATCACCTAAAAGGACACGTCATTTAAATTCTATTAGAACTGATTAACAGCTGATATGACAGGAGGAGGGCGGATTAAAGTGTTCAGCAGAATACATACCGTATATGTGAGGTGAGTAGAATAATATTTCACTTTTCATTTATCTTGCAATAATTATGCCTTTAATAACGACCTTTATTATCTGGATGATGTTATATTTTACACATTTAGTCTTTCGTTTTATATTGTATATGACGATATTTTACTACGTCACGAATATGATGATGTGCGTGCTACTGGGTCAAAAAGAGAACCCCTGTACTTGCGTGAACGTTCTTCAGATCTTCAGAACAATCAATCAGTCAAACAAAAACAAAGATGCAAGGCCTACCGACTGACTGTTGTTTTCCTTCGATTAATAGTTCACTCTGTCACAGCAGAAGTAAAGAATGCAGGGATGCATCTGCTTATTAAAAACTTAATTCTTAGGTACCCATGATACACAGAAATGTCAACTTTTAGAGTTGAACAATAGCATTTATTGCAGCGATCTATGTAAATATTAGGCCTATTATAAAGATTTAAGACATATTTCATTAAATATTAACCTGAGGAGAAAGATTTCTCAATACTTGAATTGTCCTAATTTATATACCTTTTTCTCTTCAAGTGCCCGATGTAGTTCATATTTTGATATTTATAGGTGCTTATTGGTTGAAATCTGTGAACCACGTGAACTAAGGTGAAGATAAGGGCTCTGTAGTTACACTAAGATGAAGGTCAAGGATCTATAGTTTTACTAATCTGAAGGTAAGGGCTGTGTAATTTCACTTACCTGAAGGTGATGGATCTATAATTTTACTAAGTTGAAGATAAGGGCTCTGTAGTTTCACTAAGTTGAATGTAATGGATCTATGGTTATACTAAGCAGGAGGTAAGGACTCTGTAGTTACACTAAGCTGAAGGTAATGGATCGATGGTTATACAAAGCTGAAGGTAAGAGTTACACTAAGCTGAAAGTAATGGCTATATAATTTTACTAAGCTGAAGGCAAGGACTCTGTAGTTACACTAAGCTGAAGGTAATGGATCTACGGTTATACAAAGCTGAAGGTAAGGGCTGTGTAGTTTCACTAACCTGAAGGTGATGGCTTTATAATTTTACTAATTTGAAGGTATGGGCTCTGTAGTTACACTAAGTTGAAGGTAATGGTCTAAGGTTATACTGAGTTGAAGGTAAGCGCTCTGTATTTTCACTAAGCTGAAGGTAAGGGATCAATGGTTATACTAAGCTGAATGAAATGGATCTACGGTTTTACTAAGTTGAGGGTAAGGGCTCTTTACTAATACTAAGCTGAAGGTAAGGGATCTATGGTTTTACTAAGCTGAAGGTAAGCGCTCTGTAGTTACACTAAGTTGAAGTTAATGGTCTATGGTTATACTGAGTTGAAGGTAAGCGCTCTGTAGTTTCACTAAGCTGAAGGTAACGGATCTATGGTTATACTAAGCTGAATGTAAGAGCTATGTAGTTGCACTAAGCTGAAGGTAATGGATCTATAATTTTACTAAGTTGAAGGTAAGCGCTCTGTAGTTACACTAAGTTGAGGGTAATGGATCTATGGTTTTACTAAGTTAAAGGTAAGGGCTCTGTATTAACACTAAGCTGAAGGTAAGGTATCTATGGTTATACTAAGTTGAAGGTAAGGGCTCTGTAGATGCACTAAGCTGAAGGTAATGGATCTATAATTTTACTAAGTTGAAAGCAAGGGCTCAGTAGTAACAATAAGCTGAAGGTATTGGATCTATGGTTATACTAAGCTGACGGTAAGCGCCCTGTAGTTACACTAAGCTTAGGGTAATGGATCTATGGTTGCACTAAGCTGAAGATAAGGAATCTGTAGTTACACTAACCTGAAGGTAATGGATCTATGGTTACCCAGTGCTGAAGGTAAAGGATCGCTAGTAAATACGTGCCAGACCTGATAACATATCTGTTGTTAATGCGGACACACGACTTAGTTCCGGCGTGCTATTTTATTTCATATCCTTTCTTTATTGGCTCTCGTATTTTCAGACCGGACACTATTTTATTTCATACTTTCACATTTCTTCCCTTTTCTTTTGTAAACCATCTCTCTCCCTCTACTTCGTAACACCCGTTGACGCCTCTCCCTCCCCAACCTCTCTCCACATATATCATTCTCCCTTGCTTTCTATGGACTCTCGATCTCAAGGGGAGGAGGAAAAGGGGGATCCCATGACAAATTTTTGAATTACGTTGAGTTGAGTCAGGAACATCACAACGTTTCCAAATCTCCCGTAACACATAATTCCAGTTAAGTTGCTGATATGAAATACATTTACTAACTGGCAAGCTACAAGTACGGGTCATTGACGGGATCATAGAGTAAGGAATCATAAAATAAAATAAAATAAAATAATGAAAGAAAAGAAAAGGAAAAAATTAGGAAGGCAATTGAAAAAGAAAAAAGAAAAGGAAAGATAAGGAAAGGAAAATAAAATTCTAAAGTTTGAAATACACACCCATCAGTTCTTGAATTCAAGTATTGAATGGCGTATATTTTAAGCTTTAGAATTCATCTATCAGCAAACATTCTGTTATCACTGGCAAATGTATTTACATTCTAGGAAAAGAAAAGGAAAGGAAATGGAAATGAAAGAAAACGGAAGACAAAGAAATTAAAGAAAAGAAAAAGAAATGGAAAAGAAAATTAAATCAATGGGAAGAAAAGGAAAGGAAGTATAAAAAAGGGAAAGGAAAGTAAAGAATATATTTGGGAAAGAAAGGGAAAACGAGTAGAAAAGGAATGAAAAAGAAAGAAAAGGAAAAGTTAAAGGAAAGGGAAGAAGAGGAAAAGGGAAAGGAAAGAGAAGGAGAGGAATAGGGAAAGGAAAGGGAAGAAGAGGAAAGGGGAAAGGAAAGGGAAGAAGAGGAAAATGGAAAGGAAAGGGAAGAAGAGGAAAGGGGAAAGGAAAGGGAAGAAGAGGAAAAGGGAAAGGAAAGGGAAGAAGAGGAAAAGAGAAAAGAAAGGGAAGAAGAGGAAAGGGGAAACGAAAGGGAAGAAGAGGAAAAGGGAAAGGAAAGGGAAGAAGATGAAAAGGGAAAGAAAAGGGAAGAAGAGGAAACGGGAAAGGAAAGGGAAGAAGAGGTTAAGGGAAAGGAAAGGGAAGAAGAAGAAAAGGGAAAGGAAAGGGAAGAGAAGGAAAGGGGAAAGGAAAGAGAAGAAGAGGAAAGGGGAAAGGAAAGGGAAGAAGAGGAAAAGGGAAAGGAAAGGGAAGAAGAGGAAAAGGGAAAGTAAAGGGAAGAAGAGGAAAGGGGAAAGGAAAGGGAAGAGGAAAAGGGAAAGGAAAGGGAAGAAGAGGAAAGGGGAAAGTAAAGCGAAGGAAAGGGGAAAGGAAAGGGAAGAAGGGGAGAGGGGAAAGGAAATGGAAGAAGAGGAAAAGGGAAAGGAAAGGGAAGAAGAGGAAAGGGAAGAAGAGGAAAAGATAAAGGAAAGGGAAGACGAGGAAAGGGGAAAGGAAAGGGAAGAAGAGGTTAAGGGAAAGGAAAGGGAAGAAGAGGAAAACGGAAAGGAAAGGGAAGAAGAGGAAAGCGGAAAGGAAAGAGAAGAAGAGGAAAGGGGAAAGGAAAGGGAAGAAGATGAAAAGGGATGTACAGGAAAAGGGAAAGGAAAGAGAAGAAGAGGAAAGGGGAAAGGAAAGGGAAGAAGATGAAAATGGAAAGGAAAGGGATGAAGAGGAACGGGGAAAGGAAAGCGAAGAAGAGGAAAGGGGAAATGAAGGGGAAGAAGGGGAGAGAGGAAAGGGAAGAAGAGAAAATGGGAAAGGAAAGGGAAGAAGAGGAAAAGGGAAAGGAAAGGGAAGAAGAGGTTAAGGGGAAGGAAAGGGAAGAAGAGGAAAAGGGAAAGGAAAGGGAAGAAGAGGAAAGGGGAAAGGAAAGAGAAGAAGAGGAAAGGGGAAAGGAATGGGAAGAAGAGGAAAAGGGAAAGGAAAGGGAAGTAGAGGAAAAGGGAAAGGAAAGAGAAGAAGAGGAAAGGGGAAAGTAAAGGGAAGAAGAGGAAAAGGAAAAGGAAAGGGAAGAAGAGGAAAAGGGAAAGGAAAGAGAAGAAGAGGAAAGGGGAAAGGAAAGGGAAGAAGAGGAAAGGGGAAAGGAAAGGGAAGAAGAGGAAAGGGGAAAGGAAAGCGAAGAAGAGGAAAGGGGAAAGGAAAGGGAAGAAGGGGAGAGGGGAAAGGAAAGGGAAGAAGAGGAAAAGGGAAAGGAAAGGAAAGAAGAGACAAGGGGAAAGGAAAGCGAAGAGGAGGAAAGGGGAAAGGCAAGTGAAGAAGGGGAGAGGGGAAAGGAAAGGGAAGAACAGGAAAGGGGAAAGAAAAGGGAAGAAGAGGAATTTGTTCCTCCTCTACCGGCGAATATTCTGCAACTGAAGCAGCGTATCCGAGCCGCCTTCAACACTGATCACTTTTGTGATACTTTCAATGTTTAGCTTGGCCCATTTGTCGGTCATATTTTATTTATTGTTACCGAGATCCCCGAATGGTAATTATTTCTTTACAAATGTTAATTGCTTAAACCATATGCATAATCTTGTTATCAATCACTTATTCATAGATATTATAGTTCTCACCTCGAGTGTTACAGTCGCTCGCTACCTCAGGCGTCCTCACTCCCGACATACAGGGCTTCTACTGGTTGATCCACTGTCCGCTGAGTAGTGTCGACTGACGTCACCCTGACTTTCGTTCGACCAATGGCAGGTCTTTGTCTGGTCGGGCGATCTCCAACTTCGAGAGAGTTCCATGGTCCCTATTTAAGACGCCACTTGCTGGCGTTCTTCACCACTTCTGATCAATCATCACTTTGGATCACTTCAACCTGCTGGTCACCGCTACTGCATCTCATGACACCATCGCTGATATCTACGCTACCGAGCAGTTACGTCACGAGATCTGCACCATGACGTATTGCTCAAGATGGCAAGAATAATTTATTTATTTATTTATTTATTTGTTGATGGTACACAACAGGGCTCAGTGTGCGCCCCAATAATAGTGCACCTACACAGTAAAATACATTTCCTGATATGTCTGCATTAAGTATTAATATCTTAATGTAATTCTTAAAACTAAGAAGTTCACACAGATCAAAATGCATAGTAGTAAAAAGATAATATAAAAACTAAATCTAAATATGATCTAATGCCAAATATAAAAACAGGTTTTGAAATTATTACATAATAAACTAAAAGGTAACATCAATAACTAGGGAACAGGCCTATCCACATATATACATTGTTGATTCTGTTATGTGTGATAATTTTATTTCAAGTATGAATTAGAGTGACTGGGTTATGATTTCCAAGAATGGTCTGATTGAGAGACAGAAATCTAGTTTCCAGTTTACACGAACCGCATCGTTGTAAATACCGCAAAGCCTCCATACAGGTGAATTGTTATGTGAAGTGGTATTGGTTATATCAGTTTTGAATGTTATGGTTGATCTTGTAGTTAAGCGAGGGATGTTGAAATTTAGGAGCGATAGGAAAAATGAGTTATCAATTTGACCGTTAATGACTTTATAAAGGAATTTCATATCATTCACTTGCCTTCGAGACTCCAAACTAGTCATGCCGAAATTCAACAAAAGTTCACCGTAGGGTACCATGTGTGGGTAATTGCCCGTTATTTTGAGGTGTAAATATCTGAGGAATTTCTTTTGAACTTGCTCAATGGACTTAATGCATGTTTTCTGCCAGGGACTCCATACTTGGCTGGCGTACTCGAGCTTGGATCTCACCATGGCAGTATAAAGTTTTATGCAGGTACTGGTCCTAATGAATGGCTTAGTGTTTCTTATTATAAACCCTAACATGCGGTAAGCATCCCCGACCGTCTTTTGCACATGATAAGTGAAAGCAAGCTCCCGGTCAAACAGAATCCCTAGATCTTTCTTCTCGCTTACTGTTTTCAATGACTTAGGTCCAATTCCATAAACAAATGTGATTGGGTTCTTCTTACGTGAAAAGGTCATAACAACACACTTCGGTACGTTTAAGTATAATTTGTTTTCTATACTCCATTTGTGTATATTATTTAGGTCATTTTGTAGTAGAGTGCAGTCATTAGTGGAAGAAATTGATTTAAAAATTTTGAAGTCTTCTGCATATAAAAGACTATTTGAGTGCAGTATACATCGTGGCAAATCATTTATCATTGCTAGAAAAATCAAAGGTCCAAGGTTCGAACCTTGGGGTATTCCGGAATGAACTATGTATTCCTTTGAGACAATTTTCTGGAACAAAACAAATTGTTTCCTGTCTCTGAGATAGGAGATGAACAATTTTAGTAATGGGTGGGAAAATCCCAAAATACATAATTTTTTAAGAAGGATATCGTGATTTATTGTGTCGAAAGCTATCTCGAAATCTGTAAATATGACATCCATCTGCCCTCCTTTATCTAACTCTTTAGATATAATTTGAGTAAAATTAATTGCATTCGTCACTGTAGATTTCCTGGATAGGAAACCATGTTGGTTATCTGTTACGAATGGTCTGAGAAATACTGATATTCTTCCGTGCAATATGAATTCAAATACCTTGGCTACTGCGGATAAGATAGATATAGGACGGTAGTTATTAATTAGTGATGGGTCTCCCGATTTTAGTATAGGGCAGACGCGAGTGATTTTCCAGGCGTCAGGGAACGTACAAGTTTGTATGGCTAAGTTAAATATAAAGTGTAACGGGTCCCTGAGGCTTTCAGCACATCCCTTAACAACATACGGTGGAATATTATCAGGACCAGCCGACGACTTAGGTTTTAATTTTTTAAATGCCATTTCTATCTCTTCCTTTGAGACAAGTTTTATGTGAAGGGTGTTGGGAGTATTCGAATTGCAGGCTGGGACTTTGTATTGGGCTGACTGAGAGTCATACACTGATTTGAAATATGACGCGAAACCTTCAACAATGGAATCACCCCTGTCCAATTCTTCATTATTATATTTAAAAGTGTCGCATGAGTTCCTATTTTTTTTTCTTGTTTTTAATAAACGTCCAAAATTTCTTTGAGTCCCTGCTAATGTTTTGTTCAATATTATGGATATATTTCTTATAAGATAATTTAATGTCCTTTTTAATTTCTGACCTTAATTCTTCAAAACGTAGTCTATGATGATTTGAGTAATGTTTTCTCTTCCTATGGTGTTCCTTCTCCTTCAATTTACTCTTTATTTCCTTAGAGAACCAGACAGGATATTTTCTGCCCGTTTGTCGTTTACATATAGGAACGGTTTCGCCAAGTACTGTGTTAAAAATCTGATAAAACAGGTCTACTGCAGTATTTACAGCAGTGCACTCGTATATTTGACCCCAGGCACTATCCCTCAACCGAGTGTACATTTGCTCAAAATCGGCTTCCCGGAAGTTATAGGTATCATTAGGCTGGATATTTACTTGGTTTCGACATATAGTTAGAGATATTTCCACATCCAGAGCTGGGTGATGGCGATCCTGCGGTAAGAGTGGGTCTGTGTTTTCCGTTACATTTACGTTGGGTTTGTTGGATAGAACTAAGTCCAGCGTCCTCCCGTTACGGTTTAGTACTGAATTATAAGATTTTAGCTGAAGATAATTAATTAAATTTACGAGTTCTCTTGTGTGAATATTGTCATCTTTAATTATTGTACTTTGTATTGTTGGGATATTGAAGTCACCAAATATTAATAAATTTTTATCATATATTTCTGTGCGGGATTCCATCCACCGATATAGTTGCCTGTACGATTCTACTTTTGAAGCTGGTGGGATGTAAACATTACAGACGTACCAAATATTTCCTGAAATAACCAGTTTCACTAATAGACATTCCAAACTGCCAGTCATTCTTTCGACCTTGAGTACTGTTAATCCGCTCCGAACCAAGACAGCCACCCCACCCCCTGTTCTGGCAGGCCTCTCAGCCCTGTATACTCTGTACATATCACAACAGACCTCACTGTCAGCGATTTTACTAGATAACCAAGTTTCTGTAATTAGAATTAAGTCATGCTTTTTGGTGATCAGGTTTTCATTGAATAAATCTAATTTTGTATTCATTCCTCCTACATTTTGATAATAAATGGATAATCTAGATTTTGATACCATTAGAGAGTGTTCAGGTCATCCTCATTTCGAATTACGATGACTCGAGAACCTTCAGATTTGCGTATTTTAATGTGTCCATTTCTTACCCACAAGAAAGAATACTCCTTCTCTCTCCTGATGTTCCGAGCTTGTGACAGTAATTTCCTCTTCTCTGGTGATAAACTTTCGTTCACATAAATTACACTGTCCCCAGGAAGACCGACGTGACGAGTGGAGAGATTCCGTTTCACCCGGCGACGCTCCATGAAACGCTCCTTATCGTCCCGCCGAACGAATTTTAAGATGATGCCACTGTGTTGATGATTAGGTGACTTAGGCAGTCGATGACAGGCATCTACCATTGTTTCAGTGATGACCACATCCAGAGCTTGACCTACTTTCTTCACAGTTTCAATAATGTTTTCGTTAGGAACTTCCGGGACACCGTGTATTTCCACCGTATTCCTACGTGTGTACTGCTCAGATTCTCCTAGGCGGTTTTCTAGGGATTTTAGCTTCGCCTTGAGATTGACATTTTGCTGGGTTAATGTGTCAATCTGTCCTTTACATTCCTTAATTTCTGTCTGCTGTTTAGAAATTAATGTTACACAATCGTCTAGTTTCTTATGGCACAATTCCAATGAGTTACCTAGATCAGTCTCTCTCGCTCTTTGTTCGTCTTTTATGATTTTAAGTTGTTGTTTTACGTCTTTCAGCATTCCATAAATATTCTCCATTGATGGAGTGTCTTTGTCACTTACACTGTCACTTATAGTTGCACTATAATCCACACATTGCACACACAGCCACTCGGTGAATCTGTTCAATGTATTCACACATTTCTTATGGAACCACTTTTTACATGAACCACACTGTACCTTTCCAGCCTTCCCCAAGCTACCACCACACTCTCCACAGTCGCCCATGTTGCCAATGCAGGTGAAAACTCCTATTTAACCAATTTACGAGGTAGTTAGTAATTCTAACTGATGTTCTTATTAGTTACTGGGCAACGTATGCACTTATATTGTCGGGTGACAAATATGGTTTAGGTTCTTCCTCGAATACACTCTTAAATACACAATGTTTTCGGAGCTACTCCCTGCCGTGTTGTTCACTTAGCCGCCATGTTATAGCTGTTATAATTGCCAGCCGCTGTACTCTTCACCTTCACCTTAGAGAGGATGCTTGGAATCGTATTTCGAAATATTGCTGGATCATCTCTTGGAAACTATAAATGTCATTCCTGCGCAAGAAAAGAAGAGAGAGTTGACATTTTATCGATGGTGCACATATCTCTAGGCCATGTACGCCTCCTTCCGAGAAAACCGTGAGGACTTTTAAGTCAACATTTATGCTAGCTGGAACTTTTTAAGGAGCTGGCTCTTCAACCCTCTTCAAAGATAAGTTCAATTTTAGGAAGAATAAATTATACTAGTTATTTTATACTCTTAATCAGTTTTATGGTTCTCTCTTTTTATAAAGTGCATTTTTATATGTTAAGCTCAACTTCTCTCCAATCAAGCAAGCTTGTTTCATGGACCTTTCTTTAATCTGGGTTTCTGTCATCAGGCCCTCACACTTTGCTACATTTATAATTGTTCATTTCTGTGATAAGCACTTAAGTGCAATTTGTTTATTCATTATAAATTTATTATTAGGAATAAAAATTGTTAATGTATTGCTACCTACATTGGTTTTCTAGTCACGTATTTCATGCCCACTACCCCGCACCGCTTCAGTCTAATTTTCTTGACCACAGTAGTTATTTTGTCCAGGATTTCGCCTGATGCGTTTCGTTCTCCCGTATGGGGAAGTTTTAGGGCAGAACTTATTCTTCTCCACTTTTTTGGTGCCGAAACCCGGGAAACATATCTGTTGTACCCTGGATCCTTATACAAGTTTAATATTGTGGATTTTACATTAACAATTTTTGTTCATTGTGTTTCAACACTAATTCACATTGTACGTTTCAGCTTGAGGCGCATGTTCAGCAGAAGAGAGAAACGTAAGCTATGCCGGGTTCTTCCGCATCAGACTAAACCTTACTACCTAGCAAGCTGTCATCCTCTGACTTCCAGTACTCGAAGTCACAATATTGACGTGAGTAACAAACAACTTTTGACATGCCTAACCTTGATGAAAAACTCAGCAACGCCAGAGCCTCTTGTAAGGGCAAGCTCACACGGTTTCGTACTTTCTTAACGGAGCTCGAACCCCAAGAGCGTAATCTTGACATAATATCGCAGAGGCTTAAGAATTATGAACAAGCATTTGAGAAATATGATGAGATACAATGCAGTATAGAAACTCAGCATCCGGACCAGCAAAGTGATAGGTTGGAAGTTGAAAAATTATACTATCAGGGATTTGCTGAAGCTAAACAGCTTATTAGGGCTTTAACTTTAAAAGAAAAACAAGAAGATCAAACTTCTGCAGCATCTTCTACAACTTCTTCACGCATTATATTACCCAAATTAGAAATACCCAAATTTACTGGTAAAGACATAGAATGGGAACCATTTTTTGAATTATTCAATTCTTTAGTACATGAGAATACTTCTATACCAGTAATACAAAAATTTCACTACTTGCGTCTGGCAGTTCAAGGCAACGCACTTAACCTGATCCAAGCACTTTCTTTGACCAGTGATAATTATGAAGTTGCTCTGAATCTTCTTAAGGATAGATATGGGAACCTTCGTTTATCTATTCAACGCCATATACAAAGCTTATTCGAGTTACCTAACGTGCAAGCAGATAACAGTTTATCACTTCGTAAGTTGATTGACACTGCAGAGCTACACGTCAGAGCATTGTCCAATTTAAACCAACCTGTAAATCACTGGGATTTATTTCTAGTTCACCTCATTTCTGCAAGATTGGATGCAAATACATTAAAAGCCTGGGAAACAGAACTTTCCCAGAATTTGCAATGCATTTATGAGGCGATTATTAACTTTTTGAAGGCCAGAAGCCAAGTCTTTTCCGCCATAGCTAATCAAAAAACTAGTAGTTCAGATTCAAAAGCCTTCTCAAAACATAAGGTTAGCAGTTCTAATCAAAGAATTTTAAGATCACAGGCTCTTCCTGTTGATGCTCGGTCACCTAACCAAATGCAAACGTGCGGTCTGTGTCAGCAATCGCATACTTTATACAATTGTGATGAATTTAAATCTTTATCAGTAGATGAAAGACGAAAGCTCATTACGAACAAAAAACATTGTTTCAACTGTTTGTCAGGAACGCATATGTTAAACAATTGCCGTTCACAACGTTTATGCTTTCATTGTAGGGCAAGACACCATTCCCTTTTGCACAGGCATGAAAGACCACGGTTATCAGGACCAAGCAGTTCCAATACCAAGTCTAATTCGGAGACTTCTCAAAATAGTGCGCAGTCGTATGCTCAAAGTTCTACCTCGCTTGGCAAAGTCCAGGTTTTATTATCTACCGTGCAGGTTCTATTGAAAAATTCTCACGGAAAATGGGTATCTGTCAGGGGATTATTGGACAATGCCGCTACCAACAATTTTATTAATGAATCGTTGGTACAAAAGTTAGGCCTCCCAAAACATCCTACCTCAATAGAGGTTACAGGAATAATCTGCTCTAAATCGCAATCCTTAAGCTTTGCTAAAGTGGATCTGAAGGACTCTAATAATCTTGGTACGCAGTTGCAATTAGATTGTTTGATTATCAAGTCTATAGGCAACAATATTCCTGGCACTTCTTATCCTATTCAAAGTTGGAATATCCCGAATTTTGTCCAGCTAGCTGACCCTCATTTCAACAGAGCTTCGCCCGTAGAGCTTCTTTTCAGCTCAAGCGTATTTTGGCAATGTCTTCATTCCAATAAAGTAAAAATTGCTCCTAATGTTTTCTTCCGCGAAACTGATTTTGGTTGGATTGCTACTGGCCAAATATACCGTAATCCTATTCAAACTGTATCGAATTGTTATTTTGTTGGTACCGATTTGAGCCAAGAGCTAACCAAGTTCTGGGATCTTGAGAATGTTCAGGCTACTTCTTCTTCTTCTAACGAAATTTGTGAAAAGTTATATAAGGAAACCACTGTCCGTAATGCTGAAGGCAGATTTATAGTAACTCTTCCACGTATTCCCAATCCTCCCGCCATTACGGGCTCGCATTCCAGAGCACTTAGGGCACTATTTGCTATTGAAAATCGGTTCAAACAAGATGCTTCTGTCAAAACTCAATAAGCTTCCTTTATGGAGGAATACGAATCATCCAATCACATGGAGGTAATTTCTAAATCAGAAGAAATTGACCATCCTTTAAATGAAATAGTTTATCTAAATCATCACCCGGAATGGAAAAATTCCATAACACAAGACAATATAAGAGTAGTTTTCAATGGCTCATCACCAGATTCCAATGGAATCTCTTTAAATGATACCTTGCAATGTGGTCCCGCGATTCAAACAGATCTCACCTCTGTTTTGCTTAATTTTCGAAGGTTTCCTATTGCTGTAATCTCAGATATTAAGCAGATGTACCGGCAGATTCTCGTAAATTCTGAGCAGCAAGATCTGCAAAGAATATTGTGGCGCGATGAGAGTTCCAAACCCATAAAGATATTTAGATTGAAGACTGTGACATATGGCCTGAAGCCTTCAGTCTTTCTTGCGATTCGGTCTCTCCACATGTTAGCCGAGCAAGATGGTCATCTGTATCATCCTTTGGCCTCTGAGTCATTAAAAACGGCATTTTATGTCGACGATTTCTTGTGCTCTTTCCCTAATATTTCTGAAGCGCTCCTTGTGTGCGAAGATTTGAAATCCCTACTCCTAGGAGGTGGTTTTCCGCTCCATAAATGGACTTCAAATTCCACTGAATTTATATCAAAATTTTCATCAGAGGTCCCAGTTGATGAATTTGTTGCCATTCCTACTGATGAAGCAGCCGTAAAAGCATTGGGTGTTTTTTGGTGTCCTTCTTCTGATACCTTCTCTTATCAGGTACATCTGTCAGAATCTCCCCCTGTAACTAAGAGACAAGTTCTGTCAGAAATCGCGAAGATATTTGATCCTTTGCAATATATTGCTCCTATATTTATTGTTGCAAAAATGTTCTTGCAAAAGCTTTGGTCATTAAAATCAGACTGGGATGAAAATCTCCCCCTTCCTCTTGTAGAAGAATGGTTAGAGTATCGCAGCAGTTTGCTGGATCTCTCCAAGGTTTCTATACCCCGCCCTTTAATTTCTAATCCCTTATACCAGCAGTATGACCTGCATGTATTTTCTGATAGTTCAGAACGGGCTTATGGCTGTTGTGCATACATAGTAGGACGTTCCTCAGCTACTTTCCCTGGATTTTCTAATTTAGTGTGCGCTAAATCAAAGGTTGCTCCACTTAAAACAGTATCATTGCCAAGATTAGAATTATGCTCTGCTTTAATGGCAACAGAATTAGCTACTAAACTAAATGTCAGTTTAAAGTTAAAATTTTCCCGCACATTTTTTTGGAGCGATTCTTCTATTGTATTAGCTTGGATTTCCAAGCCTTCTTCTCATTGGAATACCTTTGTGGCAAATCGCGTTTCTAAGATTCATGAAGTCTCTCATTCTGAACAATGGAGACATGTTCCTAGCCGTGAAAACCCCGCGGATATAATATCACGTGGTTGCACGCCTAAAAAATTGATTTCTTCAGACCTGTACTGGAATGGTCCTCCTTGCCTAAGTCAGGAATCATCATGCTGGCCTCGCTTAGCTAATCAATTTGCAGAAGAAATACCTGATGCCCGTAATGACCCTGTCACGTCGCATCTTACTTCTACTTCTACTAGCCTTTTTCATAGATACTCTTCATTTGATAAATTGATTCGTGTAGTGTCTTATATCTTCCGATGGAAATATTTAGTAATTGATCAACCATTGAAGCCTCAACCCTTTCTCTCCAGAGTAGAGTTAGAATTTGCTACTTGCAAGATTTTGTTACTTGTTTAGCAGGAAGTCTTTGCTCCTGAAAAGCAAGCTCTTATAAGTGGTAAAGATTTACCCAAGTCTAGCAGGCTTTCACCACTCACTCCTTTTCTAGACCAGGACGGCATAATACGTGTGGGTGGAAGATTAGCTATGTCTAGTTGCGAGGATGGGAAAAAGCATCCCATCATCCTTCCTTCAAAGCATCCTATCACTACCCTTATAATAAAAAAGTTTCATTATAAACACCTTCATGCTGGCACTCGCACCTTGCTCTTTCTAATTCGTGAACTCTACTGGATAATCAATGGCGTTAATGAGGTATCTTCTGTGGTCAAAAAGTGTATACCTTGCTTCAAGGTTAAACCACGGCCCACCACGCAGATTATGGGTAATTTACCTCCCTTTCGTTCAGAACCTAGTAAGCCCTTCGCTCTTACTGGGATCGATTACGCTGGTCCTTACGTATATCAGACCAATCCCTCTTCATCTAAGCGCAAAATCTTAGGTAAACTCTACATATCGTTATTTGTATGTATGGTGACGGGAGCTATCCACCTTGAGTTGGTTACGAACGCTTCTGTATCTTACTTTTTGGTCGCCTTTTCTAGATTTGCTGCTAGAAGGGGCGTTCCATCTGAAGTTTTTTCAGATAATGCAAAAATTTTTGTAAGCGCTTCTGATCTCTGGAAAAAAGTGTTAAGCTCCCCTTCTGCTAAAGAAAAAATTTCCAACTTTTCCTATTCTAAAGGTTTCAAATGGCATTTCACCCCGCCTTATGCTCCCCATCATGGGGGCCGTTGGGAATCCTGCATCAAACTTACTAAAAGACAGCTTAAGAAAACTCTTGGTCCTACCATACTTTCTTATGAGGAATTCAACTCTTTAATTATTCAAATTGAAGGTATTGTAAATTCCAGACCTCTGACCCCTCTTTCAAACGATCCTAAGGATCTTTTACCTTTAACACCCAGTCACTTCCTGATTGGCTGTTCGCTTGCTGCTACTCCGCCTTTGCTGGTTCGACGCTGTGATCCTAACTTACCTATCTTTTGGAGAAAAGTAAAATCTTTGCGATGTTCTTTTTGGCGCCGATGGAAGTTAGAATATCTCAGCTTGCTAAATAGGCGTGAGAAATGGCGGCTTCCTCAACCAGATGTACGAGTGGGGGACATGGTTCTTCTTCGGGACCCATCTCCGCCTCTCGTGTGGAACCTAGGTAGAGTTATTCACTGCCACTTTGGCCGTGATAAACGCGTCAGAGTTGTTGATGTTTTAACTAGTAAAGGTCGTTATACTAGACCCATCTCTGCTATTTCTGTTTTGCCTTTCGAGTCTTAGTTTCTCCTCGTCTGTTATCCATGTTTTGCTTTGACTGATTCTTTTGTTTGTTTTCATTCGGAGTTCTCGGAGCATGATCACTTTTGTGATACTTTCAATGTTTAGCTTGGCCCATTTGTCGGTCAAATTTTATTTATTGTTACCGAGATCCCCGAATGGTAATTATTTCTTTACAAATGTTAATTGCTTAAACCATATGCATAATCTTGTTATCAATCACTTATTCATAGATATTATAGTTCTCACCTCGAGTGTTACAGTCGCTCGCTACCTCAGGCGTCCTCACTCCCGACATACAGGGCTTCTACTGGTTGATCCACTGTCCGCTGAGTAGTGTCGACTGACGTCACCCTGACTTTCGTTCGACCAATGGCAGGTCTTTGTCTGGTCGGGCGATCTCCAACTTCGAGAGAGTTCCATGGTCCCTATTTAAGACGCCACTTGCTGGCGTTCTTCACCACTTCTGATCAATCATCACTTTGGATCACTTCAACCTGCTGGTCACCGCTACTGCATCTCATGACACCATCGCTGATATCTACGCTACCGAGCAGTTACGTCACGAGATCTGCACCATGACGTATTGCTCAAGATGGCAAGAATAATTGCCAGCCGCTGTACTCTTCACCTTCACCTTAGAGAGGATGCTTGGAATCGTATTTCGAAATATTGCTGGATCATCTCTTGGAAACTATAAATGTCATTCCTGCGCAAGAAAAGAAGAGAGAGTTGACATTTTATCGATGGTGCACATATCTCTAGTCCATGTACGCCTCCTTCCGAGAAAACCGTGAGGACTTTTAAGTCAACATTTATGCTAGCTGGAACTTTTTAAGGAGCTGGCTCTTCAACCCTCTTCAAAGATAAGTTCAATTTTAGGAAGAATAAATTATACTAGTTATTTTATACTCTTAATCAGTTTTATGGTTCTCTCTTTTTATAAAGTGCATTTTTATATGTTAAGCTCAACTTCTCTCCAATCAAGCAAGCTTGTTTCATGGACCTTTCTTTAATCTGGGTTTCTGTCATCAGGCCCTCACACTTTGCTACATTTATAATTGTTCATTTCTGTGATAAGCACTTAAGTGCAATTTGTTTATTCATTATAAATTTATTATTATGAATAAAAATTGTTAATGTATTGCTACCTACATTGGTTTTCTAGTCACGTATTTCATGCCCACTACCCCGCACCGCTTCAGTCTAATTTTCTTGACCACAGTAGTTATTTTGTCCAGGCTTTCGCCTGATGCGTTTCGTTCTCCCGTATGGGGAAGTTTTAGGGCAGAACTTATTCTTCTCCATACACCATCACCACTGACATGTTGGAGCGTGTGTGGGAAGAGATGGATGTGTGTAGAGAGGCGCACAAATTAAGTTTTTATTTATTGTGTCGTAATCATGCGATCGAAGTGATAGTTTGAATAATGAACCTACGCAATAATTTTTGTTTAAGGTACATAACTATATGGCCTGTACATATAACAATCCAAAATGGCGACCATCCGAAATATTGAGACGGTTCTCAGTATCTACGAATCATTTACAGCAATCAAACTGATTTTTTAATGTTCATAGAGGTTATGCACATAAGTTCATCTATAGGACTTTGAATAACCTGGTGAGCACAAATCCATCATGGCGGCGACGCGAAGTAAAAATATTTAAGTGGACGTTTCTCGTGATTTAAGCATCCGAGTGCAGTGGAACTTTGGACAGTAAATGCTTATACAAATATTAATCCACTGGCATCTACTTTATTTCAATTCTTTTCATAACCACAAGATGGCAGCTGTGCGAAATGTTAAACTCTCCTTTTTACTTAAGTGTCCTAATCATGCGATTGACGTTTGAATACCACACGTACACAATAATCTTCAAGTAATAGTATATAAATAAAAATCCAACATGGCGACCATCTGAAATATTTAGACGGTTCTCAATATTTACGTATCTATTACAACAATCAAACTGAAATTTTGTATGTTGATAGAGGCAATTGACATGAGTAGGATATATGAAAATAGGCTGTATAGTTCTTCACGGAACCACTTGTTATGTATTAGTATGGATAGTTGCCACACTTTCCAAGCTTTTACCATGCTTTTTGTTTATGGAGGGCAGCGACAGTTTGTGGGTTTGGTAGTGTTTTGTAGAGCTATTTTGTGTTCGTGTTTCATTTTCGAGAGGTTTGGACATCGAGGACAATCAGCCCCGCGTATTTGGGTGTGAGTGGACCTTTTGTCTAATAACCTGTGTGTTAGCGATGGCTGTATTTATGTGTGTATTTGTAATTCAGGTTAGGATTTGGAAGAAGGCAGCCGTAACGTTAAGTTAGGAACCATCCCAGTATGTGCCTGAAATTCAGTAGAAGTAGGGAACCACTTCCAGAATAGCCAAGGTGGGAATCGATATCACCTCTTCACAATTGTACCTCGGGAGGCTGAGTGTACTCCGCTACAACCCTCAGACCAGAATTAAATTCATTGGCTGAGCCGGAAATCGATCCCAGACCTCCGGGGCGATAGCCAAGTATGTTAGTCACAACAACGCTAGATGTTAATATCTCTGATGATGCACGCTTTACGAGCCTAACATGTTATCCATATTTCTCCCTCCTCTGTAGTCTATAACAAAAGTATATTTTTAATCACATGTATGTTTTTTCACGTGTCCCGGTAATTGGGTTTATGTTGTATTGGCGGACTGAAATGTTGCAATATTATTATCAATAAGGCAAATTTTTTTCTTGTATGGCCTCGGATGCTGGGTGCAAGCTTTGTAATTTGACACCCAGAGGGTAGCTAGCATGTCGAATTTCGTTGTTCCTTGAATCACTATGAAAATCAAGGAGGTTAGATATCTAAGCTCCTTGAACACCATAACGCTTTCTAGTAGAGAAATGAGGAACTTTGTGTTGGCGGAAACTCCCGAGATTAATTTTGCCATTATGAACACGGCCTACTGAATTCAAATTGGTTCTTTGACATGACAACATCGTATGACATGCGTGTCGTATTTTAGGCAACAGTAGGAGACTTCTGTTACTTAGGAAGCAAAATAACCAGAGATGGACGAAGCGAAGAGGATATAAAAAGTAGGTTGGCTCAGACAAGGAAAGCATATCTACAAAAAAGGAATCTGTTGACATCGAATAGAGTTTTTGGTCTTAGGAAGTAATTTTTGAAGGCCTTTGTCTGGAGTGTGGCACTCTATGGAAGTGAAACTTGGACTATTGGTGCAGCAGAAAAGAGGAGAATTGAAGCGTTTGAAATGTGGTGTTACAGGAGAATGATGGAGATCAGATGGGTAGATAGGGTTACAAACGAAGAGGTATTAAGACGAGTGGGAAAGGAGAGATGTTTCTGGCGACTGCTAATGAAGATAAGATATAGGTTGGTAGGACAGGTATTAAGACATCGAGGAATAGCAAGCATAGTTATGGAAGGAATGATCGAGGACAAGAACTGTAGGGGTAGACCAAGGATAGAATATGTTAAACAGATTGCCTCGGCTGTAGGGTGAGGTAGCTATGTAGACATGAAACGGTTAGTTTAGGACAGAGGGGCATGGACGGCTGCATCAAACCAGTCAAAAAACAGAAGGCTCAAACAACCACAAGGCAGCATAGCAATGTATGTATGTATGTATGTATGTATTCTTTATTGTCAGACAGATAGAATCCACTAGTGACAATATAATAATTAACAATAAAATGTACAAGTATAAACAAAACAATAACAGCAAACAAGAACAAAAAATAGAAATACACTAGTCTATTATAAATCAACAACCACAACCATACAGACACGCACTCAAACATCCTATCTCAAGCATTCATTCATACAATCCCTATGTACAAGAAACATTGAAATAATTACAGAAAAAACAAAACTATCTACAGTAAACGGAAAAAGGCAAAAACATAAAATGAAAGATAGAAGAAAAAAAATCGAAAACTGGGAAAAAAGTAATATAAGAGTGACATTCGAGGATCTAAAAAAAACATTACTTCAGTCGCTCGTACATTCAATCAACCATTCATTCAACCACATGTTCAATCAATCAATCAATAAACGCAAATAGAAAAAACACAAAATGCACACACTATTTTACAGCCCACTCGAGATGTTTCTCATAACAGTTGATAGAGAGTCGAAGTGAATATCAGTAGCACTTTTACTCTCCATCAAGCTGTATGTTGACTGCAACCGGATCAGACATGAATTTTTATGTACATTAATTCTCGATCTGCCCCCATCGAACGTGTGATTCCGTCTGGTGGTTCTCTGAGGGACGTGAAAACCCAAGTCAGCTAGCAACTGATTCGAGTCAATTCCACCATTTACCAGTTTCCACAGGAATCTCACGTCTCCCACTGTGCGCCGACTGCTCAGTGGAGGAAGACCGTACACGTTGCAATAACTCTCATACTCAGCTCTATGGTACGATCGTCCACCCCTGTAACAGAGCCATTTGACAAATCTCTCTTGCACACGTTCGATGGCGTCAATTTTATTACTGTGAAAAGGATTCCAGATCACACTACAGTACTCCAATTTAGGCCGAATGAGTGACTTAAATAATTTGGATAGAGTTATGTCCGAAAAATAATTTAAACAATTTCTTTTTAAAAATCCCAGGATCCGGAAACTTTCACGACATATTTTTGAAATATGTTCATCGAACGAGAAATTATTTGTGATTGTCACCCCTAAATCCTTAATGGTTGACACTCTACCTAGCGTTTCATTATTAATACAATAATTAAACCTGGGTAGGAGGTTACGTTTCAATGAAACTGACAAAACTTTACACTTTTCAGTATTCAGTTTCAGTTTCCATGTTTCACACCATTCACTGAGTTGGTGTAGGTCTTCTTGCAACAACTCACAGTCATTTATAGTACTGATGGGCATATACAGTTTAAGGTCGTCAGCGTACATCAGGCACCTAGAATTATGTATTATACGAGGGATATCATTCACAAAAGTATAAAGAGCAGAGGGCCCAATACAGAACCCTGAGGGACACCGGAAGTAACGTTTACAGATTTAGACTTATTATTATTAATTATAAGCCTCCGTGGCTTAGGCGGCAGCACGCCGGCCTCTCACCGCTGGGTCCGTGGTTCAAATCCCGGTCAATCCATGTGAGATCTGTGCTGGACAGAACGGAGGCAGACAGGTTTTTCTCCGGGTACTCCGGTTTTCCCTGTCAAAATGTCATTCCAGCAACACTCTCCACTATCATGTCATTTCATCTGTCATTCATTTAGTCATTGCCCCAGAGGAGTGCGTCAGGCCTCGGCAGCCGGCACAGTTCATATCCTCGCCGCTAGATGGGGGCTTCATTCATTCCATTCCTGACCCGGTCGGAGACTGGAAGCAGGCTGTGGATTTTCATTCATTATTAATTATAACAGATTGGGTTCTATTTGAGAGGTAACTTTTGAAGAAACGTAAAAGATTACCAGTTATACCA
Organism: Meconema thalassinum; assembly: GCA_946902985.2. Lineage (NCBI taxonomy): Eukaryota > Metazoa > Arthropoda > Insecta > Orthoptera > Tettigoniidae > Meconema > Meconema thalassinum. Next base: position 2,600,109 of record CAMPQE020000003.1, on the reverse strand, counting down.
AAATTTGAAATTTTATGAAGCAGTAGGTTGTGATGTACGCTGTCGAAAGCCCTAGAGAAATCAGTATAGATAACATCAGCACTACCACGGTTATTCATAAAGGTGGATACATCATGAGTGAAGACTGCTAGGTTGGTAACAGTGGATCGCCTAGGAAGGAAGCCGTGCTGAAATTCAGTGATGAATGGTGACACGTGGGCGTACACTTCGTCCCGAACAATTGATTCAAAGACTCGTGCGAAAATAGACATTAGTGATACTGGTCTGTAATTTACTACTTTCTGCCTGGAGCCTTTCCTTAACATTGGGGTGATATGGACCGATTTCCAGTAATCCGGAAACACTCCTTCACTGATGGCTTGGTTGAAAAGAATATAAAGTGGACGAGATAGCTGGTGGCATAAAGATTTAATTATTTCTATAGGAATGGCATCAGGACCGGGAGACTTGCCAGAGGTTAGATTATGTAATTTATTCTTGATGCAGTCTTCGGAAATATGGAAGTAAGAAATGCTGTCGTTACTGGAGGGTGGCAGATCAGGTAGAGGTGGCGGTATAGAATTTACAGGAAGGAATAAGGTTTCGAAATATTCAGAAAACAGCTCACAGGCAGAGTTTGCATCAGTACTGGTACGTCCGTCGTACTCGAGCGAGACTGGTAATCTGGTGTTCCTAGATCTCTGCTTAATGAAGGACCAAAGTCTGTTCGGATTAGATTTCACACTGGAGTCTATGTCTTCCAGGTAGGCGTCATACTTTCGGTGCTGAATTTCTTTGAATTCGGTCCTCCTGACAACAAATTCAATTCTATGGCATTCCAAAGAAGAGCGTTTCCATGTCTTCAAAGCTCCCCACATTAACATATGACCACAAATGCATGTTGTCTAAAGTAGATGGCACTGATGAACCGCATCATTCCACCATAACAACGCTCACAATGTCCTTATTTCTGTTGCAAGTTGTGTGATTGGAACTGAGAACGCCGCTTTGAACATAATATCTAGCACTCTGATCGTTGACATATTGCATTCACGGCCACTAAGTATACCCCAACTAATCCTTTAGATTACAGTATTAGGCTGTGTCTGAAGCGGGGTTTCGTCTAGATGCTTCAAGTCAGGCTCATCAGTGGGCTCTGCCACACAGTGCCCGGACCGCTGCTAGGGTAACGCAAAACCTAAAATATATCCTGGAATATTCTCTGAGTGTTATTATCTTGGAATGATCTGGTTCATCAATTGTACAATGTGCATTTCCGGATATTATATTCGTATGAATTCATTTGTTCGTTTTCTTTTCAGGAATCACCACTTGAAGGTTGTACAAACAGCTTCCGTTTACCCTAGGCGTGCAGATTTGATAATGATTAACCAAAATGACTTTCTACCCTGTATACATTGAGTAATTTTGTGTTAGCATCCACCCTCTCCACATATTGTCAACTTGACTAGAGTTGTCTCTCGTGTCGCGTTAGATCGTTTCGTTAGCAAAAGTGTCAGCTTGCAGGGTTGTTTCCCACAGGTGTCATGAAATGTTACCTTCTTTAGTCATTGCGAACGTGAGGAAAATATCAAACCCTTGTTTGCATGTAAAGGTGTCATAAATCGCTCCGGCTTTAAATTATCTATATTCAGTTCAATGATCGGGCCAGGTGACAAGGAAACATAAATCAGTAATGCTTACACATTAACACCACTGTAGAACACTACTTCGGAACCGTCTGACCACAGGATCAATACTAGAACACCATGATGTGTACTTTCTGGTTTCTTCATTATGGATATACAATCAGAAATGAATGAATTAGAACCATTCGTCAGGAGATGACGATGTCAATGCTGATATGATCGAAATTGCTGGTACTATACTGAAATTTGATATACGGAGAACTGAGAATGGAAGTAACAGAAAGAACACAGAGTACACAGTTGTTGCTCATTAGTCTGCATTACACAAACATCGGTTGGTTGGTAGGTTCCTTAGTTTAGGGGCTGCGACAACGCGGTCATGTCTGATAACCGGTGTTAATTGTGATGGCTGTATTAGTATGTGATATCTGTTTTTAAATCAAGTAAGGACTGCAGACATTCAATTTTCAAGTAGTTCCTACGTTTGCTACCAAACTCCACTGTCAGCGACAACTAGATCTGAACTCGGTTACTAGATGCCACCGCAGTCGGCTCCTGGTGACGAACCTTGGAAACTAAGAGCTATTGTTAACTCTGACCTATAAATTACCTTCACACAAGTGTAATTAGTGGAAGGTTGCTTTACATGCAATAAATCTATGACATGGGACCGCCAGATGGAAGGCATACTGAGGGATTTTTAACGCTCTTAATAAATCCTACAACATCGGCCGGGTTTGAACCCGCATCCTTGGGAATAGGAGCTCAGCATTCTACCAATACGCCACCGAAGCCGCTCCACAAAATTGGATCACAACAATAACTGCAAGAAGAAATTCCATTTGGAAACTATTTATCGTTATGAACTACTCTCGGTAGCTGTGTTTATATCATCTGCTAGTAGGCCCTATGGTTGTATTTTAACGTATTAAAGTCAAAGGTATTGAAATGAAAATCCACAGCCTGCTTCCAGTCTCCGACCGGGTCAGGAATGGAATGAATGGAGCCCCCATCTAGCGGCGAGGATATGAACTGTGCTGGCTGCCGAGGCCTGACGCACTCCTCTGGGGCAATGATTAAATGAATGACAGATGAAATGAGATGATAGTGGAGAGTGTTGCTGTAATGAAATTTTGACAGGGAAAACAGGAGTACCCGGAGAAAAACCTGTCTGCCTCCGTTTTGTCCAGCACAGATCTCACTTGGAGTGACCGGGTTTTGAACCACGGACCCAGCGGTGAGAGGCCGGCGTGCTACCGCCTAAGCCACGGAGGCTTCAAAGTCAAAGGTATTATAATTTTAAATGATCTTGTCGACCTCTTCGTTACGCTGGGGTCTTGCGTTACGTTACGGTGACGGGACGAAATGTACCCAGATGCACTGAGGTGTGTGACGTCATAGTACCGCTTGGTGCATGTGCTCCCCGACAATCTTTAATTCGTTAATATAAGGCAAATTCCCAGATTCTTGGATGTCACGGGTAGTCTCGAGAACCACTGGATGGATTTTGATGCGGTTTTCATCATTCTGTAAAGGATATCTCGAGGAAAGGTTCTGTAGAAAATAATTTATGTATCACCAAAGGAAGCCAAGCAGTAACGATTTCAGTGAAAAAGTCGAAAATAAATTTGGCGTCCGTGCGCTTCTTAAGCTTACGCTGGGCAAACCGTTAAAAATATCAATATACTATGAGCGTAAGAATTGGTCAGCATGAAAATTTCTACAAAAAAGTCCGGAAGAGCATATCTCTATCTTTAATACATCGCCCACTATAAGTGTTTTTAGGCTGGATGGAAGGGGCACGTCCCCGCGCGCTCTGGTGAGAGTGACGGCATCCCGCGCGCTTGACCTTGCTTTGCCCTTGGTTTGCACTTGCCGTTCGCGAGTAATTTGAAACAAGGTAAAGTATTATAAAGCAAGATAAGTATTATGCAGATAATTTTCTAGCATGTCAAGAGTCTTTGGCTTCGAGTGAAGCGAGCAGCCTCCAGCCTTTCTAGCATTTTTCTGCATTTGTAGCATTTAAAATGATACAAAGTCTAGTCTTTCAGACTGACTGTCACTTTTTTTAATTCGAGCAGGAGGCGATGAAACGTATATACAGTATTATGCAAGTTAACCAGCCGCCGAAGATACTCCCACTGGAGATATTTCCTAAGGAAAGAGGAGTTTGTAGACCAAGTATTCGGTGAATACAAGCATATTCGGTGCACGCTTCCTACTCGGTACAACGTCCCAAAACCTTAAACTCATTCAATCCCATGCCTCATAAGATGGATCGAGTGAATGGAACATCATCACAGACACTTTCCACGTAATTTGGCGAACATGTAGCGAGACTGGTGAGGCTGCCTGTTGAGAATAGCTTTCATTATTATACGACCTCTGCTGAATAATAGTCGCTCACGACGATTATCGTAGAAATCACCGGAAGGTTTCAATAAATAAGTAAATAATGTTTTAGATCCCTTATTTGGGGGTGGATCTAAAAGGGAGAGTTGCTGTACTAATTTATGAGGTTGTGCCTAAAGAAGGGTAGCTCCCCTTGACAGGGCAAGCTGACCAGTGTAGTGTGTTGTGGTGTGCTAGGAACTAGGGGGCGTTCCTATAAATAATGTGGTAGTATTTGAGGGGATGGGACCCACTGCAAAGGGTCGCTGTACTAGTCGCTCAGCTGACTGCTTGTTATGTAATCGACTCTGCTCGTATCAGCCGAGTGGCACGCGCTGCTTGCTGGCAGCCGGCTCGAGAAACGCAAAGGTACCTGAGTTGGCGCTAATGGCTTACCGTCTGTCACGTCTTTACGTGACGGGAATAGGGAAGGGCGTTGGGATGTAAAGAGGCGTATAACAGTAATGCTAGTGTAGAGTGTGGACCAAGTGTTTTATTGGTCTGTGATATTCTTTGTGTGAGTCCCTTGTAGGGAATGAAATTATGTTTATAATGTGATACAAGTTGTGGGTTGCAGGTTACATAAATAGGAACTCTGAACACGATTGACTGACTCACCTCGGTTGACACCAGCGTAGCTTCGGCCGTCTTGATGGAGCACTGACAATGGAGAGAGAGTTTGACCTCATTAGGACGTCTTCTTATACCTTCAGACGCCCTCCTGTCAGCAATGTATTGGCCCAGTTAGTACTATGTCGCTGAGTGTAATGATTACGTAAGGCTTGAGCTGCTTTATGGAGTAGCAAGCTGTCCTTACAGTATTAATGGATGTTGCCCCGGCTTTCCAAGGGTTGCCATTTTAGGGGATTTAGCCAGATGTTGGGGGGATGGTCTCCAAGGGGTGCATACTCCTGGGATGCTGTACAATAAATACATAATTATGTAAATAAATAAGAATGTGTGTATGTCTACCCCTTATTATTCCCGTTTTCAAACGGGGTCGGGGATGAGATGCGATGGAAGTCTTTATGGCTGATGGTTTTTACGGCCGGATGCCCTTCCTGACGCCAACCTCATGAGAGGAGTTAATGAGAGATGAAATGAATGATGGTGTATGAAACAGGGCAAGGATGTGGAAGGAAGGGGCCGTGGCCTGTCAGAAGGTACCGTCCCAGCATTTGCCTGGTGTTGAAAATGGGAAACCACGGAAAACCATTTCAAGGATGGCCGACGGTGGGGCTCGAACCCACGCGTCTACCGAGTCAGCAGAGAGCTTGGCCCCATGACCTAATGCTGCGCTTTAGCCAGCGTAGCCACTACTGTCGGTAAATAAATAAATAAATAAATAAATAAGAATAAATTATTATATTTCATGCGTTAGAATTCGAAGGTAGTAAGAATTATGCACAAAACATCGGCTAGAAGCCTACTAGAAGTTCTCAAGAAAGTATTTCTTAAATTTTGTGAGAAATACTATATCTATTTCTTGTCCTTGAAAGTAGATATAGTATGAGAAATACTACGTATATCTACTTTGTAGGACTAGAAATAGAAGTAAGTTTATGAATTAGTAAGGACATTGTTAAATCAGATGTGTTTGTGAATATTCTTTGAAACTCCACTCATAATCGTAGGGGGCAGATCGGTAACTCGAGGTGGATGGGACCGATGGTTAGTTGGTTCCTTAGTTTAGGGGCTGCGACAACGCAGTCATGTAGCCCCGTGTACTTGGGGTGTGTATAGAATCGGTCTGATAAACGGTGTTAATTGTGATAGCTGTATTAGTGTGTGTTATCTGTGATTCAGATAGAAGGACTGCAGATGATAAATTTATTCAAGGAGTACCTACTTTTGCTACCAAATGCTACCATCCACGACACCTATCTGCAGACGTAGGTACTAAATGCCATTGCAGTCAGCACCCGGCGGCAATCGTTGGAACTAATATAGCGTTATCAAACTAACCTTCAAATTTCAGCTTCCACAAGTGTAGTTATTGGAAGGTTCTTTTTATGCCATAAATCTAAGACATGGGACCACCGGCTTTACTTCCTCTCCGAAGGAAGGCATAATGAGGGATTTTTAACGCTCTTAAACTATCCGACGACTTCGGCCGCGTTTGAACCCGCGATCCTGGGCATATAAGCTCAGCATGCTACCAACTACGCCACCGAAGCCGCTATATCGAAACTCTACTCTTTTGACGTGTACCCTTTTTCCCTAACAAAAGCGTTATAACCCTTGACTTTACATGGGTTTTATATCATGAACGCGGTGTGAAATCACAGATTTACTCATAGGTTTTAAAATTGTCGTAAAAACTGTTGAAATTAATTCAAAGAATAATTCCGCTGGTAAATATGGAGCAGTTTTATTTTATCTCTCATATAAAAGTCTGAGTGAAAGTAATTACGTCATCTTGAGTCAGGACGTGTAGCTGAAGACAGACAGACGGAACATCGGAAACAGCCAAGAACGGCGGAGCGTAGACTTGTTTCCTGTAATGAGGAAGCAGAAACACAAAGCCAGAAGGGTGTTAATATGATGGCGTGGAAACAGAAAGATTAATTTACAAGGGGAGAGGTGGGGTAGATCTTAACACGTCCCTCGGGAGTAATTGTGGGGTAGCGCGCGAACACACACACACAAGGTAGAGAATACCAGAATGCACCACGTGTTCACAGCGTTGGGTCGGGGAAGATACAGGAATGATCTCCAATATTTCTGATATGAGTTCAGATTTATTGAGCGTCATGCTTCTTTGTATATTCAGGATTTAAATTCTACCAGTCAATCTTTAAGAAGGCCCATAACTCTCATACAAAATGTTCGAATTAATATTGAAGCCCCTTGGTAGTCCTAAGATCTTATTTGAGAGAATAAAACTCAAAAGATTGAAATCTGCGTGTTTGCATAAAAGTGCATTCTACTACCTGTTGTTATCTTGCTACTTTACTAGAGTTGCCAACGCAATGGCTAATGGCACTTGCCGGAGTAATACCCCGTGTGTCTGTATATAATTTGTGTGATAACCAGTGTCATTGTGATATTTGTAGTAGTGTGTATTTATAGTTCAAGTGAGGATTCGGAGGGAGGCAGACTAGGCAGCAAGTTCCTAAATTGACGGAATAATACGGTATTTTCCTTCTTTGTTCCAAATACCATGTTTCGTAATTATCGTACGCTTAGAAGTAATTTTTTAGTCTACGTTTTGCATATTTCAAAAATGATGAAACGTTAGTCTTATGAGATCAATCTGGGTCAATGCGTGTGTGTCTGTTGTCATTCTGTTTGTTTGTTTGTTTGCGAGTGCTTCCCCTTATCACCTCCTTAACGGCTGCAGCTATCGATAGTAAATTTGGTATCAGTAAAGCTCTATCCCAGAAAATCTCAACGTCCTATTTTAAAATTACGTTTTTGCCGCGATTTGCTGAAAAACCGCAGTTGAAATTTGAACCCGTTGTTAGATACCGTAAAACGTAAGTTTGGAAACAGTTCCAATCTTGACACAAATACTGTATAGCAGTATGCAGATTGATTTTGAGCAACTCATGTTTGATAGTGTTGCCTATATAATTCTATGTTTGTTGATATGTTCAATGTTTAACTACATGTACTACCTTGCTACCAAATTTTGTATTCCCAGTGTATACCTTAACATATATAAAATTTTCCATATTTTCAGAGTCACCAGGACTGCAAATTGTTGATAAATGCTCTATAGAATTTCGAACCCTAGTCTCAATATCTTATGGAATGAGTTCCAAACTTGACTCGCCTATAGAACATAACAATGCAGATTAATTTTGAGCAACCCGAGAATGTTACTGTCGCCAAGATAATTCCACGCGTGCTGATAAGTTTAATTATTAAATGCACGTAACTTCCACACAAACGTATGGATTAAAATCAAATTTTGTATATGCAATGTATGACATTGACACGGTTACTGCAGATCTACAACAACCGTTACCTTGGACCATTCTTTACGCTGATGACGTTGGTCGCTCAAAACAAGCTGGATTTCCAACACCAAGACCAGGAATGGAGTGATCGGTTAAGTCAATATGGCCTGCGGCTTAACAAAGCTAAAACGGAATAGAAGACATCGGATGCACGAGAAATCGATACAATCGAAGTCGACGGCGATGACCTGCCTCGAACGACAAAATTTAAGTATCTTGGTTCTACGATAACTGCTGAAGGTCGTCTCACCGAGGAGGTCAACGTAAGATTTAATGCTGCGTGGATGAAGTGGTGAACAACGACAGGTGTCATGTGCGACCGCCAGTTGAAAGACCACCTAAAATCGATGATTTACTGCACTGTCATTCGTCCCGTGGCGCTTTATGGTACTGAATGTTGACTTATCAAGTGTCATGGAGACCAAGATGCTTAGATGGACAGCTGGCATTACTAGGTTGGATCACATCCCCAATGAAATAATAAGGGAACGATTTGGTGTCGCGGCAATCAACAAGAAAATGCGTGAGGGTCGTCTGCGATGGTTTGGGCATATGCTACGGTCAGGAGCGGACACCATTGCAAAACAGGGCTACACACTAGAGGTCACCGGGAAAAGACCAAAGGGGCGACCGAGACAACGTTTGGCCGATACACTGCACAGTGATCTGAATAGCGTCAACCTTCATCCGGACACGGCCCATGACCGAGTCAAGTGGAGACAGCGGAATCAAATAGCGGACCCTGCCACGAGGCGGGACAAACGCTAAAGCAAAAGAAGGAGAAGAATGTATGTCCCTAGAGATGAAACTGTGGCTGCCAAATATGTATTGATGATACCAAGACTTTTGAATCCTAGACCCAAATATCTCAGAACATATGCACAGAACCAACTTCATATTTGGGAAACGAATTGTCCATGATGTGTTAGGCATATTTAGAGTAAATTCAAATTTTGCGTTTTTTCTCTAACATTTGTATCTGTACTTCCGAAATGGTCGCCTGGAGTGGATTTTGGAACACGCTGTATATCGCCTCCCCCGTTCATCACTGACTTCCCAGATGCAAGCTCGCGTGCTGTGGAAGTTTAAATTGATTCTTAATGGTCACGAACTGTCAAGGACATGAGCGCGTGTTAAGTTTAAAATCAATAGGGCGGATAAACGGTGTGGGTTTTTGAATGTGGGCTTTGGAGCCCGTGTTTGGTTCTCATTTAGGGTGCGTGCGTGTAACCTCTAGGGCTTGCGACACGCAGCAGGGGGTGCTTGTGCGTCGTGTTACACTTGTTGCGTTTCTTCTTTCCTTCGCTACGCATGATCTAAGAAGAGATTCGATAGTAGTGCTGAAGTAGTTTTAAAGAAGCTTCCAATGGCAGTGATTTGCCACATCGATAATTTGCTACAACAGGGGCACAACCAGTAATCTGTACTTTTTCAGCTTAGCCAAGACTTTTGAATCCTAGACTGGAAAAAAATCTTTATCGAATGATTACATCGTTTTTCTCGATAACGTGAGACTACATAATTCGTTGAGCCAGTTAGCAATTACATCATGAACATTGATACTTCTTAAATGCGTTCTTGTCTAATACACTGATATGAAGCGAAGTAGGCTTATTAAGCATGGACATTATTTAAATAATCCACAAATAAACGCTTGTAAATCATTAAATGCAGTTTCCCACAAACAAAACATCCAAATTGTATTAAGAGTGATCCACTGAATGTCAATGAATTGAGTACTAGAAGTTGTTTACTGCACTAGTTTCGACCACACTGTGGTCTCCTTCAGCATCATTAAGACATATTGGGAGACAAGTGGCTAATAATTATGAGTACATTAATAATAATTTACATGAAGAGTGTCGTTATCTGGTGGTGTGATATTTCATTTTATAATAGGACTAAATGAATAATAATAATAATAATAATAATAATAATAATAATAACGTCGTATGGCCTCAGGTGCCGGGTGCAATCTTTGTTAATTGACACCCAGAGGGCAGCTTGCATGTCGAATTTCGTCGTTCCTTTGAACGCTATGGAAGTCAAGGAGGTTAGATATCTAAGCTCCTTGACACTACAGCGCTTTCTAGTAGAGAATGGAGGAACTTTGTGTTGGCGAAAAATCTCGAGATTAATTTTGCCATTGAACACGGCCTACTGAATTTAAATGGGTTCTTTAACATGCCAACAACGTATGACATCCATGTCGTGATTTTTGTCGCCTTCCGAAACTCACTTACCACGGCTAGGGGTGAACCTAAAAGCTTGGGGTTGGTAATCCGACAGGTTAACCACTCACCCACCGTGACAAGCAATGAATGAATGAATGAATGAATAAGCCTAAACTTCCCACTTAGGGTAAAGGCCTACCTTTACAGGGGAAGCTCTTAAGGTTGATCCCACGCGGTGAGCTATTCCACGTAGACCGGTGCATGTGTCTCTTCATAGTCTTATTCTACCCTTTACATTATTACTTAGATTCTGTCACTCTGAGTGTCTTATACACTATTTTACAACTATAGCTTGGCACTTTCGGTTACTCTAGTGTGCTTTTCATCTCCTAATTTTAGACACTTGTTTATTTTTGTACATTCACTTGTCACCATTGTTTTGCTCATTTTCCCTGATACACAATCTTCCAAACCCTTTCCGATCAGATCTACTTGGTGCTGTTCGGGTCCAGTGTGGTCCTAGTAGATGCCGGAAATCATCTGCCCATCTAATTTTTGGCCTGCGGCTCCTCCTTCCTATGTAGGGGCCCCCACATGGTTGTCCTCTGCACCCATCTGTTCTGATGCAATCTCACTACTTTAGTCTTGTGGTCTGGTGAGTGGCGCTCTCTGAGGATGTGATATCCTGGAGTCTTTTATTTGACATTTTATCTCTGAGTGTTATGCCATTTATTTTTCTTTCCATCTTCCTTTGGCATACCTCTATTGCCTTCTTTTGCTTGGCTGTCAAGTCTGACAGGCATAGATCAGCACTGGTATAACACATGTGTTTAATGTCTCGAGCCTGAGTTTCCTATTTAGTGTTTTGTCCAACAGTACGAATTTTAGCCCCCAGAAGGCCTTCCAAGCTTGAGTTATTATTCTTGTTCTTTGTATCAAGGAGATCAGTTGGCCCAAGTATACGTATTCGTCGACATATTGTAGAGCATTTCAGCCAATTGCGATTGGGATTAATGGCCCTTTGGTCATTAGTTTTGTTTTGTTATAGTTCATTGAGAGGCCTGCAGTTTTGCTGACTGTGTTTAGTTCGAGAAGCATGTGTTGTAGTTATTGAGGGGAGTTTGCAACCAACATGATGTCGTCGGCGAATCATAGGTGTGACAGTCTCTTCCCGTTTATTTTAATACCATGCTTGTCATTCCAATTTAGTTTTCTGAATATGTCATCTAACACGAAATTAAAGAGCTTTAGGGAGATGTGATCGCCCTGTCTTACTCCTCTACCTAGTTTGAATGGTGGTCCCTCTTTTTCAATCTTCACTTTGGCGGGGCTTTGACTGTAAACTTTATCCAGGACTAAAATAAAAACCTAAAATATCCAACTTATTTGCTATCATCTTCTGACAAACAAAAAAATTCTCACTAAAATTAAGAAAGATTTTTTTCAAAATGTTTGTATGGAGTGTTTTGTTGTATGGCTGTGAAACACGGGTCTTAGCAAAACAAGATATTGTACCCGTTCGTCCTGGGGATGCGATGACCCATCTGCTATAACATCGCATTCCTGGAGTTCCAGGACAGAGCGGAGTTAAATGAACCTCTAGTCAAATAAGGAATGTGTCGGAAATTCAGCTGAGTTATCGAAAAAGCAGTGGGTAACACGAGACAAAGTATCTCTAGGGTCGTTACGGTCTTAAGTTTAATAGAAATAATGCAAATATAAATGGGCGCCATCAACTGAATTCCTACCAAACCACTTCCTTTCCGGTTAAGCCTTACTCAAGACAAGGAAAGAAAAAGGAAAATCACACCATCATCAGATCACAACTAAGATAAAAACAAATTTATTTCAATTTGATAGTCAGACAGACATTTTAAATATAACTCCTACCTGAGAGTATGGTCGAATGCCAACGTTAAATTGTCATTGTCCAAAAATCGAACCATCTCTTTTCTAATCAAAATATTTCATCCACATAGAACAGAAAAATCTCTAAAGTTCTCTTGGGTTCTCAGGATCACTGTAGCACTATGTCTTTCGTCACTGACATTTGTGAAACCTGAGACCTAATTTATCTTTAATTTAACATCATCAATGTGGATTTGAAAAAGTTATTAATCTGTCTAAACATACACATATTATAATCACATATTTTAAATATCAAGTATTTTATGGCTTGCATGGCATAATTTAAATGTTGAACATGTTAGTCAAATGCTCCTAAGCATCGAATAATTAATTTACACTATTTACATTGTCATTACAAATCGCTTGTTCGTGAATTACAGAAAATTCACGGCTCATTGGTCATCGTTATCATCATCAAAATTAAACATTTCTCACATTAATTCTTATCTCAAAATTCTACATATTCCTGTCAGAATCATTAATTCATCACCATTACATCATTTAAATCCTCAATTCAAGTTGCAATTCCTCAAATTATATCTCAATTAAATTTATCTAAATCCATATAAATTCATTAATCATCAGCTTCTTCAATTAATTATCACCTTCTAATTCAGTTATTCATCATCATTACAATCGTCTATTAATTTATTTCAATCAGTTTATTTATTCAATCTTTAATTCATCCATCTATTTAATTCATCGATTTATTCCAAAATTTAATTTATCAACTTATTTAAATTTCAATCTTCTGGTTATTTAGATTTTTATTATTTCATCTAGTCATTCTGATTTTTATTTCATTAGGTCAGATCATTAATATGCTTAAATCTCAGATTATTATTTCATTAATTATTATTCTCAGAAAATCTTGTATTATCAACTTTATTTATTTGTTTAATTTCCTAGCAAATTGTTTAATATGGTTTATAGAACGTTGTCTTACAGTTTTACCACTTCCAAGTTATATCTCGTATTTAAATTATCATGTCAAAAAATATTATTGCCTTCACGACATCACGTTGGATCTAACTATCCACAACGACATTATATTCCCCCAATTCTTCAAATATCACATTTGAATACAACAATTATTCCACAAAACTCCATAAATATTCAGCATATACAGCATGAATCTCAACAATTACGCTTGACTGGGTACGACGACCTCATGTCTGCTTCAAAATACATTAGCAACATTGCTACTATTACGTGGCAACTTCCACAAAATGCCTATCACAAACTTCACTTAACCGTGTTGCATGATCTACAAAAAAATATATAACTGGCTTCAAATTATCAACGCACACAATCTTCAATAACTGTAATTACTCTGATCACATCTAGACAACTTCTTAAACAATTGGAAAAATATTTTACCTTAGGAACTCAAGATCTGCTTTCAAATAGCATAAATTCTCTTACAATTCTCATAATTCACATCACAGAAAAACACCAATGTGCTATAATCTCTCATATCAAAATCTGCAATACTGATCTGCCTTAAAATAATTCTGACCATTAATGATTCATCTTACAAGATTCAATTACTTTAACTCCTTCTCAAAGGTATCAAACACAATTATAAAATCATCAAAAGCATCAGCTGTAACAGCTGTTAAACTGAAATTACTCTCAAAAGAGTATAGCAACAAAAATATTGGATTGGCAAACAAGAATTACTAAACGTAATCCTGCTGACATTTATCGTTACTTTATTTAACAAACTTTCGACTGATATGTGACTAGTAGTTCCTTGTTTGATTCACTTACAATCTCATGTACACTCGGATGATAAAAATGAGTCCCTCTATGGCAAGTAAGATGAGTAACCACCGTACAGTCGTATAAATACGAAAGACCTCGCCCCGTCGTCTAACATGATAGTGCCCTGAGCGATGGGTAAGATGAGTAGCCACCATACAATCGTATAAATACGAAAGACCCCATCTCGAAGACTATATGAGTGAATGTACCAGATAGGAATCAACAAGTTTCTAGTTGTCATATAAAAGCTATTCATTCACTAAAGTGAATAACTTCTTAATATCTCCAAACAATCCAATGGAAAAAATCCCTACTGATGAATAATACACACTCGCTAGTATGCAATGAACTGACGAAGTAATTTTAGATAATCAATTGCAGATCACGAGTTCGAAATACTCGTTACACAAAAAAAAACTATTCATGAAAAATATCCTTGCTGGAAAAATGTCTAAAAGACCAAACTTCTGCTTAATAAAGCCAACCAATGGTGAGAATTTCGTATAATGATGCCTGCCATATCATATGGTCACGCCATATTCTAGCAAAATTTCGAAGCATATAAAGTCAAACCATGTCTAAATAATCGTATCACTCCTATTAGAAAAATATACATGTGTGCCCAGTATTCATGAAAATAATCGTATCAGGTAGTTATAACTCTTACAGTACCTTTTCATAATCAGCTGTTATTAAATTTCCAAGATCGTCGATTTTCCCTACATAATGAATTTCTCGAAAGATCGGCGTGAATATCATTCCATCCATGAAATGACGATCGCCTTCGAAATCCCAAGTGAATCAGCTGGTGGACCTCCTCTCGTCAGGAATCGAATCCATCGCTCTGCGGTGCCATCGTGTCTCTATCTGCGTTTACTCTGACATGATGAACTTCTGATTATCCATAGCGGATATTGTCCAAATCCTCTCGAAAAAGTTCATGGAAACAGCGGACCCCCTATTCCTCTTCTACGTTACGCCACTGTTCCATTAAATGTTCAGTTTGAGTGTCGAAAGTTCAATCTCCAGTAACTGATAAGTCTCACTTTCGTAAAATAAAATTTTACATGAGAGTGTCTAAGTTTATGAAACACCCTGTAGTTGTGTTCATATTTGGTAATTTATCGAACTGCATAAGAAATAAATGCATTAATGCACGAGCTAATGTTCATCAGTGCATATGCTTACGACATTCCGTTTGCTTGAAATTATTAATGTTACTTGGAATGCGTTATGAAAAGCATAGTCGTAATGTTATTCAGAAAAACTGTGTTCAGACTGCGTTGAAATGCAGCTTAGAATAAAGTCTCCAACTACTTGCAATGCTGTCCTAACACATCCCGGCCGTCTATGCTTGCTTGCTCGGCAAGTCCGCCTGGATCAATGACCTGCTTGTCGTTCGCTGCTCGGCGATGTTGTAACTGTCGCCTACACTTTGCCGTGACAGTTTCGGTTCGCTACGCGACCTTCACCATGCGTTTGGCTTGCGCTACTGAGCTCGACCCTGCTTGCTCGGCTGACAGAGCTCCACTGAATGTGTCCGCACTGTCTTCACTCTTATCTGCCTGGCGCAGACACGTGGCGTTCACCCCACCACTATGCTCTCGCGTCACAATCATACTCTCGAACCCTCATCATCTCGGCTATTAAATTATAAAATAACTTAAGGGTTATCTGACTTCCTTAAAATTATTTCCACATATAATGCATGTTATATATCCTCTTCTAAGATGTTTAAATACCATATTCCATACATATCTTAATAAAGCTTCATAATTCTATCCATAATTCCATCTTCTTACAGACGTCAGTGCCTTCTAAATCCTAGACCTGCTACGTCATCCTGACATTCCTCTTGACTCGATCTGGGCGCTATCTTTCCTTAACTCTTCCAAAAACCTCAACTACGCCTTAATGTCTGCTGGCGTAGCCGATAGCCTAAACTAGGTATCGGGTACAATATAAAACGCCTGGAAGCAGTGGAAATGTGGATATGAAGGAGGATGATAAAAATAAACCAAACCAAAAGATCCACAAGGAAGTAAATGAAACAAGGGAGTTGATAAACACTAGAGAAAGGAGGAAATCAAAATTCCTTGGCCACACACAACGCCATAACAATTTACTAGGAACGAAAGATTCTGGGGAAGAAGGGAAGAGGAAGACCTAGGAAGTAGTATCTGGACAGACTAAATTAGAAACGTTCAGCGGAGAATAGACAATGTGGTAGCAGCAACAAGGCCTTGCCTTTAGGGTATTATGATGTTTTACTATCATCAAATTAAGTTTTGAAATGTTCCTACAATATAGAAATATTAGTATGGAAGAAATCAGAATTGTTATTTTAGCCACTCAAGATTTGATTGCCGCTGAACGTGGCTGCGGCCGCGTTTGTTTATTGCAGCAGGAGGCTTGCGGGACGAAGCGAGGGACACAGTGATGAGTTATGATGATGATGATGATGATGATGATGATGATGATAATTCTTGTTCTAAGGGGCCTAACATCTAGGTCATCGGCCCCCGGAGAGTTGAATGATGACTGAGGCTACTGGAGCAGAGTCATATCCTACTCACGCAACTGTACCTGTCAACCAAGCAGGCTCACAACGTGACACATGTGAACACAGAATAGTTCTCATTTCGACCGCCGGCAATCAATTCTTGAAATGCTTATACAAATGTTAATTAATAATAATTTTCTTAAAAAATTACAATGGTGTGTAAAAATTTCATCAAAGAAACGTATGTGAAGCTTTTTGAAAGTTCATCTATAAAATATTCTTTAAATTGTAACTTGTAAAAGAAATATTTAAAAATAACTGATAGACTAGTTGTTAAAAGTAATAAAATGGTTCTTCTGGTTGATTATGAAAGAGAATTTCTTCTAGCTTGCATAGAATACAGGTAGGGTGGTAAACGTCTACTTGAATTATTTCAAACTCAATATCCAAACCTTGTAGATATTCTTGACCAGTGGTTCCCAACCTTTTGTGGCTGTTCTCCCCTTTCTGGAGGTTGACTGACACCTGTCTCATTTTCATTGTATGTCTAATTTGAAGTAAAGTGTAAATAATTTAGCAGTTTTATTATTTTAAACAATGTCACTACCGGTATAACAACAACCAAAGACGTTTTATCCGGTCAATCTTAAATAAAATAAAAAAAAATAAAAATGTACATTTCTTACAGAATTTTTAAAGGTCAAAGAAGTGATATAATTAACTAATAGCATTGACGTACATTTAAAAACCAGGAGTGCATGTTTTCATCTTTAAATTGGAATCTGGAAAAAATAAGAAAGTTGAGAGTTAACATTTAAAAAAATAGATGAAAGTTGGATTATTTTTTTTCTTGTTTTACTTTACCTTTGCCATGACAGCCTTGCGCTTGGTGGATTTCATTTAAAGCTGGAATATCCGGCTTTAAATTCGTCAAATTCAGGTGCAAGTCTGCTTTAAGGCAAATGTCCAACTTATTTCTTTGTTTTGTGAGGAGCTGGACAACAGAAATAAATCCTTTTTCAACTAAATATGTTGACGGGAACGAGATTAGATGTGGTTCAGTTTTTCCCCACAGTTGTGGATAAGTGTCCATAAGGAAGTCTGAGGACGAATATAGTTCAATAGCAAGTGTTTTGCGATGGCGCGAGGGGGAGGGGTAGACTTCCCGCGCAAACCGGAGTCTGTCCTCTCGAACTGGAGGCTCTCCTGTCACATTTTTTTCCGTGTACTACCCGGCAACTTCTACTGCACAGTACTATTTTAATTTTTCGCCCTTTGAATACGCATCGGCCCCAAATCGCCCACTTGGGGGCGATCGCCCTCAGGTTGGGAACCACTGTTCCAGACAATACACACAAGAAAAAGAAATATCCTCCGCTACACTGTGGAATATTGAATCATGGATATCGTCTCTTAAGAAGCGATTCCTCGTGTCTGACATTGCTCTTCGTTTCCAATAGCTCCCTTATGATTGTGTAACCCTCTCAGCCATATGTGAATTTGTCGTCCAACGGAACAATTCAAGTTAGGTTCATTTTCCAATGTATATAAGCACAACGAAAAATGAATTAAAATTTATTGTAGTGTAGAAACGTATATTTTCGTGTAGTTATTCACTTCTACAATACAGTATTTTTAAGGTCAAGCAAGGTTTGAATGAAGTGTGACATACATTTCATTCGTAGTGATATGAACTTAACCATATTAAGAGCTTCCTTAATCTAAATTAAAAACCAATGGGAATTTAATAATACTACGTTATGCAACGAGCCTATAATGACAATAATTAAGACACGAGTATGTTTATAAAACTAGCGTACGCGAGTTTTATAATATCCATGCGAGTGTCTTAATTACCATTATAGGCGAGTTGCATACGACTCTTTATGTTCGACAATGTTATGCTCGAACATAAATATTCATAAATATCTGTCGAGATTTCGCCAGTTTTATGTACTGAACAGAGCGCATGGGACGCACAGAATACCTTGTATTTGACCATGGCCTCCTCAATTGTCCCACTGTGACAATAGGCCAGGCAGTGAAATTTAAATTAGAAGGCCTTGGAACTTAGCGCAGATGCGTTGCTATCCTCACCTAATTGGTCAAATAACTGTTTCTTGCGCGGTGATTGGTGGAAGAAACTGTTTCATAATGAAAAATAGTGTTATAATGACCATCATTATGATACAGTTTTCTGACATATAATAGTCAGGGTCAAACATAAATATTCATAAATATCTGTCGAGATTCTGTCGGTTGAATTCTTCTTCTTATTGGGAATTGTGTGGGCTCAGCATTTGATCTCTACCCAATAACGAATCCTAAAGCTTTGAAACATTGTTTATCCTGAAGTACACCTACAGGTACTATGTAGGATCATTTTCTTATTTTGGTGATATAACACAAAATAGGTTGTTACTAACGCTTTAAAATTCGAATGTATCGTATTATCAACTAGTTATTCTTCGAATCGATGCGTATAGAATGTCAACGGAAGGAAAATCAATAATTGAGTCCCAAATAGAACACTTATCAAATCTGGCGGAAAAGTGTCGCGTATGAAATCCATTTACAGAACAGAGAGGTGGATTATAATTTCCGTGCAACTAATATGTATGATATTAGTTGCACGAAAAATTCTTCTTCCTCCATGACGTTCTGGTATGTCTATGTCAACAACACTATCACTAAAATTTTCGGCGAAATCTTATGAATGTGTAGAAATCGGAGTTGAGGATATTAAGGTACAGTGCTATTTCTTTCCCAATATTGCCCAGTTTTTTAAGGATTGTAACTACAATGGTTGATCCAATACAGGCTACATTGCCAACATTCAAATTCAACATGTAATTCATGTCCGACGTGTTGGATTTTGGGTACATGTCAGAAACTATCTTTACCTATTTGGTCAAGAATGAAAATATTGAGCTCTGGTTGTTTGATTCCTCGGTATAGGGGCTGCGACAACGCGGTTATGCAGCCCTGTGTACTTTGGGTGTGTGTAGAATCTGTCTGATAACCGGCGTTAATTGTGATGGCTGTATTAGTGTGTGTTATCTGTAATTCAGGTAAGGACTGCAGACATTCAATTTTTACGTATTTCCTACTTTTCTAGCAAATGCTACCGTCAACGACAGCTAGTTGTGAACGTGGTTACTAGATGCCACCTGGGTAGATTATAGGCTGAGGAATAACCCACCCACCAAGGGAAGATGATTGAGAGAAGGAAGTAGATTTGGGATTGGAAAAGAAGGATAGAAAAATAGGAGGAGAGTCCCACAAAATTAATAAGTTGAGCTTTAAATACCCTTAGAAGCGGTTGCCACCGCAAATCTGTGCTCGGATACCTAAAGTGGGTACTGTCCCCGAAATACCTACCATCAGCATGCTGGAATCCCACGAAGACAGCTGGATCGTAGAGCCTGGAAATCCCGGCTATAAAATTTGCCAGATTCTACCCAACATGAGACGAGGAAATGGGGTACATGAATTCCTAACTGAGACTACGTTAAGAAAAACCAAGGTGAACGGCATAAAAACTCGAAAGCACAAGAGTAACAATGAACGCAATCTCAGGTGTGTGGGAAAACCACTGAAATACCCACCGCTGGCCTTCTTAACGTGGTCTCTTATCGTTTCTATAAAGTATCACACTTCGAATATTTTAAACTGATCAAAGAAAATTTTATTCAGAAAAAGAAAATATAGTGTAAGTCACTATACTATACTTCAAAGCAAAGTGCCCAACTTCCATCCTAAGTTTCATGAACATGGAGAAAAGAAAGAAATTAGCCCCACATTCATCAATGTAATTAACAGCATTTTACCCAAAAATGGTGAACACCAATCAAGTGTATATTCCAACATAGATGCTGATAGCAATATCAACATTTAAAAATAAAGCCTGGAAATTTTCATATTTACAATACATATCAATTTATACCCTGAAAAAAAAATAATTATTTAAAGCTATATTACAAATGTACAGTCATTTTCGCAACACCTTCTTAGCGTGTTTCTTTTTATAGGATTCAGAAGTGACATCTTCCACATAATTTATTATATTTATGTTTGCTGGTTTTCTTTTATTTGATTTTGATTTTATTCATCTCTTTTGACCGAACAATAAAGCTAAGTCAAAAATTTAATTCTTTCTTTTAATTTTAACACCCTTCAAATGAACTGTCCTCGCCAGACTGGAATTAGTGATTCTTAAAACGCCTGTTAAGCATTGCATTGATACAAATAATCGAAAATTTTACCATATAGGTTTATTTCAACATGCCTGAAATGCATGAATTTCACAACAAATTATTTACTTGAACTGATAGTGAAGTAAATTGCCCTAATTTCACAATCTATCTGAGTGGATTACTCTCTATATTACAACTTGGAATATTCCATTGAATACCCTTTTAAGAATCAAGGACATTAGTCTCAACATGGCTTTGCCATTCAATATCATGCTATATTAAGCATTCATCTTATTCATATTATCAGGCATTACTATTATCTCTTTAGCGCTTCAACTAGTTATCTTTCTTAGTGGACAAAAATTCAGCTTCATTTACAAGTCACATTCACAGTGAAATATTGTTGCTAAATTTATACAAATTTCTTTACAATTCAATTAATCACTGTTAAATTATTATTTACCATCAATATGCATAGCTTTTAGTAAGGGTTAAATAACAATTACATTTTTGTCGATATATCTACTTCCACATAAATCTAGTCTGGGATTCGCGTTAATAACATAGGGTGAATGTATTCAAATGTCTTCAAATTGTGTTTAAGACATCTGTCTAGTCCATTAATAATGGATCTTGATCGAATCTATTAAAGCAAACGTGATGTAAGATCACAAAAAAAAAATGTTAGAAAGAAATAGGATCAAGTCAAGATTGCAAATCAAATCAAATCCGCTTTCTTCACTGAACTCGCTTCCTAGAGCTTACTGCAATATTCGAAAATCAACTTGAGTACTGAAATTTCACTTTTGAGCGTATAACAGCCCTCTACAATAGGCTTACGGAAGTAAAAACTCCAAAATGAGTCTACTCCAGCTCGAATAATGTCATATGAAGGCATAAAACTATTGTTCATTATCAATATAAATAAAACACGAAAACTGATTAATTCTGAGTGGCCTAAAGTTCCTCTTCTCTACATTAAATAAATCCCCAGAAAATTTACTTGAATTTACAGTAATCAATAGAAAATTACACTATAATGCAATTAATTACAATGGGTGCATCCTTTTAGTAGAATCAAGACCCTGTCCAGAATAGAATCAGTCTTGACACTGGAATCAAGCCTAAACTCCATTCTTAGACATTTTACAAAAATTCCCAAAAAGAAAATAAGTGTGGCAGGAAGGTAACGTTAGAATGAACATGCTTAGCTACAATTGATGATGGTTAATCCAGTACCTTAGATGATTCTTGTAGATCTCGACACGACACAGTCATGTCCAATGTGACTGTACCCTCCATGCAAACAATGGAAGTCTTCACTGTCCCGGAAAGCGAGAAACGAACCCTGGATCTCCAGACATCGCCCATCCAGACTGAATGTTCCACTCTAATACCAACGACAGTTTCTTTCATCTTCGGATAACGTCCCATCAACCGCAGCACGCAATGCTGTCTACATCGGCCCGAAAACCAAAGTTCATCGGCCCCGCGTGATCGGATCATTTTGATACACACTGTACTGCCAAACAACAGCTGTGTTCGCAATCACCAGCACGGGCCGTGCGACGTATAGCAATGGAATGCACGTAACTTCGCTCGGATAGTGACACTCATGTTTAAAACATCTAGCCGCACATGCTCAAGTCACTTAAGTTCACGACAGCCTTTCCTCTCGACAAGAACTTGCTCAACATAGTTGCAAGATCACAGACATATGAGTTAGGCCAATTATAAATATAAAAGGAATATACAATATCCAAGCACTTGTATTGAGAAATACTTATCAAACGAAGGTGCTAATTGTTCTGACAACACACACGAAGTAAGTGTATCGTTGCAGCCCGTTCCAATGCGAAGAATGTCTACTGAAAGAACATTATGACTGTGTTCTTGTTAAAGCAAGTATCCACCTTTCATGCGAACACTATATGGCTGGCCTATAATGAACAGCTATCTATTAAGACAAACTGCGTTTTCATTTCGATTGCCATTTCCTAACCAGAACTAAAATTGGAGTCCTTTCCGACACTAAGGTAACTCTCCTCGGTACAATGATAGTACACTACTCAAGACAAACTTTCACTCACGGTGCACGTGACGTTTCGCCGTCGGTCACCGGTATATCTACAAACATGTGTATTCGTGCGTGGCTTAAATCAATCTACCCTCTCCGTATTTCAAGCCACGTCGCGACTGCGAGGTCACCTAACGTCGCGCCACGAGCGCTCAAAATAGGAACTGATAAGATGCAACATATCTTATTTCCGGGTTCCTAAGAGTACAATCAATGAAATAAGTTAATAATCCAACACCTGCTATAATTACAGACATGTTAAACTATGCCCGAACTTATAAAAGACTTGAATTCCCTACCACAAAAGCATAGTCTATTTCTTGTTGCTAATCGATAAAATAATCAATACTTCTAACCAAACAGCTGTGACGACAGTACAAGCAACGCATGCGCCCCGCTTCTCTCGTCGAGATCGCTATCCCAAGTCAACTTGTGGGTCGAAAAACATATGATCCTGTCTCGCCATTCTTGTTAACAGAAAAAGAACATATTACCTTCCCATAAAGGCATTCCGGTCATGAGAATGAAGGTACAGTACGAGCTTGGTCGAAGCTGACGGGAACCGCAGCTAAGACTTGGGCAGTTTGCCAGAGAAAGGCTTTAGTGTATTTCCTTCCAAGCACGAATAAAAGTACTATAGGGAAGGGTGATGGTCTGACAAGACTGAGAGCAAACGATTTATTGTATATGAACGAGGGCATAAACCTAGGAAGAGCTAGGGAAGCCAGGATCCTGCCTAACTGTAGTATCAGAGAAATGATGAATCCAAAAACAAATATTTAATTTATTAAACAATGCAAAGAAGTTTGAGGGAATTAACAAGCATGTAATATGATTTTGACAAACATACTGTAGTTCATTTGAACTTTTTAACAAATAGGGTCGCAGACCTCTCAACATTAAACGGTTGCTCCAGGCAATTGACAATTTACAAGGTTTCAAACCTTACATGTTTCTAAAATCTTAATAAGATTTAAACAAATGAGCAATGAAATAATTAAAGCTTGAACGTGAATTGGAGTACAAAAAGTGCACCTTAAGAAATTCAGGAGAGAATGTTCTAGAGAAAGTGACAACTTTGAAAATAACAATAATAACAACGTGAAAAATAAGATAGAAGTTCCTACAACTTCTTATATTTATACAGAATTAACATATGAGAATTATACAAAGAGGGCAGGTCACTTACTGTGAAACCTGAAGAAATTGAAAGGGAAAGTTCTAGACTTCCCAAGTTTGAGCAGGAATCACTCGCCAAATGGGACAGTTTCCATTTCGTGAAACCTGAACATGACTCGCTCAAGAGTTTAGAGAATTGTTTTCCCTGATTTTGAAGGGAGGAACAATGTAAGTTTGAAACGTGTGCTAGACACGTATCACAAAGATTATACAGAGATACTTAATGATAAACCAACAAAAATGGAAGGGCACTTCTTGGAATGACACCTTATTGTAACAGACCTAGATTAAAAGTTTATTGCAGATTGTTAGTGAGAGGTTTAGGAAAGAGAAATGGGAATTAAGGAAAATGTTCATGGCCTTATTTGAATATAAGCGGACGATCGCGACGCGGTAGAAAAGTTGAGCAAGCACTGGTTTTCACTATAGTTCATTGAAACATATGAAAAGTTCACTGTGGAGACACAAAGTTTATGGAAAAGAAAGTTATTGCAATGATGAAAATAACTGGTTTCACTAGATAAGTGAGAGTCTATTTCTTGAGAAAGTTGTAAATTACAATTAAATGCGCTATAGAAAATTCCCGCGGTGGACGAAACTTCACTATGTAGTAATTTAGAAGTAAGATAATTCAATTTTAAACAGAATTCTCACAAGTACGTGAGAAATACCTGACGGCAGGACTTGTAGATTGAGTACAGAATCTAGAAGGTTCCAGAACAATCTTAGCAGTAAAATGGGGCTAATGTAAATCCAGCGGAGGAACTAGCTTGTTGAATTATAGACAGCGGGTAATTAGATAATATCCCACGTAGAGAGAGGATTTCTCATTAGAATAGCTTAATAGAAGCTCTTTATGGTAAAGTCGGCTTATACAAGCGAAAGCTCAACATGGCAAATCCCACGAAGAATGATTTTTGCCCCAAAATAAATACTTTCACACTGTCTATAAAAGTATCATTAAAAACCCGTGGAAGTTAAAACCATCAAGATGAGGTTAAACTTGAAGAAGGTACTTATCTTTGTTGCATGTCGAAGTGAAGTTCCTCACTGATGCTTAGAGTTCCAACATGGCGTGGAATTTAAAAAATGCCTCGTTAGGTCAGGAGGCTAGCTCTGGTTGAGCCTTAACTGATTGCTTCAACTGCCGACTAAGAAGTGAGACTTGCTCAACGAAGCACGGAAGGTCCTAGGAAGGGGAGAGAGTGGGGGTAGGAAACAAAAGGTATACATATCAGCATAACCAACTTATCAAAAATAAATTTTCTTCTTGATGGATGGTCTTCTAAGAATTGATAGTAGGCGATATTAGCGCAGCATGGTGAGTGAAACAGTAGACGTAGTCCTCTTGCTCAAGGAGAAAATAGCTGGCGATCGTAAGAAGATCTGGTGGCCAGATGGATATGTAAGTCCTCTTGCACGATGAGGAATTGAGTAGCTTCAGAGGTTCGCTACTAGATGACGCTAGGTGGGTCACAGAAGTTATATATCTGAAACATACTTATGAAGACGTAAGAGATTTGCCCAACAAGGAGAAAACAGAAGATCACTGTTGGTGTTTGGCAAAGAGGAAGGAAGAAATGAACATGCAAGGAGCAGTAGACATTATATATCAGGTACCGTGTATTCAAAGAATACACCGTACTGGCGGGGCAGACACCAACAGCGAGCAAGAAAAACAAGTACAGTAATAAACAATTGCCGAGAAGTAGTCTTGTGATCTGACCATTATTGGTCAAGACTCTGAATACCCTGACTCTCCTATCTCCTCCAGGGTGACACTCGGTCACTTTTCCATAAGGCCAGACTAGGGGGGGTGAAACATCCCTAACTAAGACCAAGTCTCCCACTTGAATGTCGGGACCGAAAAGAAACCACTTCTGCCTCCCTTGCAAGGAAGATAAATATTCCAAGTTCCATCTCTTCCAAAAGGAATTGCGGAGGGCTTCAAGTTTACACCAAACATTAGGTAAATCAGAATCCCTGAAAGAATTAGGAAGGGGAGGATGGGCAGAGAGAGAAGTGCGTGTAAAACAGTGACCAGGTGTGAGTGGAAGGAGGTCATCAGGGTCATTAGAAAGCGGAGTTAAAAGGTGAGAATTAACGACACTTTCAATCACAAAATAACTAGAAGCTGAGGGAAATAAAGCACTAGTAAAGATTGCGATACGATGAGAAAGAAGAATTGGCAAGTTTAAACAAAGCGTATAGAAACAAGTACATCTATTCAAGACAAGAATATACCAAATAAACAAAGGAACTATGCGAGTAGAAAGCAAGAACGCCATAGGTAACAAACGAGTAGCCATAAACAATAACCTCAAGTTATAATGAGTATCAAAGGGGTTACTCAGAAAAATACTTAAGTCAGCGAAAAACGTGACATGACAAGTATGAATACAAAAACACATCGAATGTGACGACGAGAAAAAACAAGTTTGTTCATCAATGAACATTAAGATCGCAAAATATGTAAGCAAATTGCAATACATAAGCGCGTGAGAAATACGCAACGAAGTTTTGAAACAGGGATCGAAGCAGTTATAGAATACGAGCATGAGTAAGTGAGAGACGTAAACAAGCACGGCCTTGACACACATAGTTCAACGAGATAAGACATATAAATAGCTGAAAGAGTCCTTAACTAGAACAGGTTTATTTTTGGAAGTAGGTGAACGGCTTCCGAGATTACGGTAGCGGCTCGCCAGACAATGGTTGGCAATCAGCCAAAGTTGAGATAAGAGAAACTTGCTTTGAACTGTGTCAAGCGTACAGGAAATAAACAACAACTTGGCCTTCCTCAGACTAGTATACAAACAAGTCTGACAAACAAGCAGTTCAAAGTACGCAAATAACATTTGTTGAATCAGCTGTAACGTAAAGCAGATATTCAGGTTGAACGGAATGCAGTCAATCGTAACTTGGACGTGAAAAAGCAATTTAAAGCTATATGAAATAGAGTAGGAAATCAATTTCGCATAATTGAGAGGATCACGAAATCGGACAATTTTCAACAGAAAGAAGCTTAATTCTTCCGAGCAAAGAAGACAAGCTGGGACATTGAGAAGAAGGTTATGCATAAGAATAGTTATTCTAGATGCTATAGAATTCAGAGTTTCAAGCGGTTTCAAAAGCGACTTCCAATTGTGAGGAAGGAGGGAGGAGCCGGCCGTGGCCATCCTTCTACATAGCGAAAGAAGTGAAACATAGCGTACAGCGAAGTGATGGAGACTGATAGCCATGGTTTTACACAAGGGGAAGATAGTTTTCGGGGAAGAGTTTAAGCAATTAACTGCTATAAAAAATGACATAAGAAGGTAGACGAAGTGACAGAAAGCAAGGCGAACTTGAATTGCTATCTTGTGCGGGAAGAAGGAAAAACCATTTAAACAACTTACAGAGGTAGCGCAGTTGTTCACGATAAGACATCGTTTCGACAAGTATTTTTCAAAAATATTGAGATCTGAAACATGAGCGTTCTCTTTTTCAGAAATGGGATTTATGTCAGCTGTAACGAAATGACATTGCGCTTTGGTTTGAACACTGGGATATTGAATTTCACCAGTTATAACCCAACCAAAATCGGTGTCTCTGGCGACCACGGTTGAGGATAACTTGCGCGTTTGTTTGCGAAGGCACTTCCAAAAAACATTGGCACTGAAAAGTACATCAATGGGACCTTGAGCATTAAACTGAGGATCGGCTAACCTTAAGTGCGAAGGAATCTTTAATCCGGAGGTATTAATAGAGTGACTTGGAGTGTCCTTGCCAATACTGGTAAGAATGAGACAGTTTAAATTAAGATTGGTGTTTCTTTGGCAAACGTCTCTGATTTTCAATTTTGAAGACTTCAAAACTTGAGTTTTCAAATTGTCAATGCCGGTCACATTGATAGAAGTAGGCGATGACGAAAGACCTAGTTTTTTAATCAACGATTGCGAAACAAAGTTATGAGTTGAAGCGGAATCGAGAAGACCACGGGTTCTAAACCAATTTCCAAATCTATCTTGGATTTCGAATTGTACAGTGGTCAAAAGGGTTTGCGCACTGTGAGAAGTGTCGGCGTTGGAAATGCAGGAAGAAGCATTAGTTTGTTCGGAGCTGCTTTGCATGGAGCTTGAAGAGGCGGGTGCTGATGACCTCGATTTATCGTGAACGTGCAATAAAGAATGATGCGGTTTTTTACAATGGAAACAGAGATTTGATGACGTACAGTTCGAAGAAGAATGCTTAGGTGATAAGCAGTTGAAACAATGTTTGCTATTCAAGACAAACTTCCTTCGATCTTCGACAGACAATTCTTTAAAGGATTTGCACGAATACAATGTGTGAAGCTTTTTACAGAGCGTGCATTTTAACGATTTGTTAAGCGGCCTGATATCTTCTCTTGAATGATTGAAAGAAGAACGGGTTTGTTTGTTTTCGACAAATGGGGGCTGATGTCCCTTTGAAGAAGCAAGTTTTTTTTTTCAAAAATTTGACACTGAGGATTCGTTTCGACTTTTTCGCACTGAAATGCGAGTGCTGTAAGGAATTGACATCGACTGTTGAGAAACGAGATAAGGTGTTCGAACGAATGTTCCTTGTTGCAGGCGAGTTCGATCTCCCAGGCCTTCAGTGTCGAAAAATCGAATCTTGATGTAGCTAGGTGAATAAGTATGGTGTCCCATGTTTTTGACAGGCTGTTTTAGTTGGTATAACGCTCTGACATTTAACTGCATAGAATCTAAGAGGTCTCTTAAAGATGTGACGTCATTAGGTTTGACGGCTGGTAAGTTGAAGAGACAGCGGATATGACGAGCTACACTCAAACGTAAATTGCCATATCTCTCTTTAAGGAGATTAAAGGCGATGTGGTAGTTGTCTGCGCTTAAAGGCAGTGACTCCACCAAGGCCAAGGCCTCAGATTCCAAAGACGTACGGAGGAAGTAAAATTTATGTATGTCTGGTATCTCGATATTTTCATGAATTAGGGAGCAGTAAAGTTCGTAAAAAGAATACCATTCACCTTCCTTGCCTGAGAAGTGAGGTAGGCTTATCTTTGGAAGTAACGGTTTCGGTTTGTTTTCGTGAACTGAAGCGGGTGCGAACTGGGCCGGATTGATGACCTTAGTGTCCGGTTCTGAAATATTGGGGATCAGTTGGTGTATTATTTTGAAAGCAGAACCTATGCCTTCGTAATATAGGTTTTCTACTTCGACACGATCTTCTGTTTGATTAAGCATGCAAGTTTCTATTTCAGTTTGAATGTTACAGTAGTTTTCATAAGAACGTTCAAAATCCTTTACACGATGTTTCAACAAGTCTAATTGCGCTTCTGAGGGATCTAATTCTTTTATGTACCTTCTGAATCGGGTAATTTGCCCTTTATAGGATGCTCGTTTAGAAGTAAGTTTTTCATCTTTTTCAGTAGGAGCCATGATAAAGAGAATAAATTGAAATACAACTCACGAAACTGTAGAACCTTGGAGATGCTGTCAAGTTTGCAGCAGCAAATGGGTATAAAGAACAGGACACACCAAAGAGACAGGAGCGGCCTCTTTCCCGTTCACAGGCTTTGCATGACGTAGATATAGCTGAAAAATCCAAAGCAGATATTAATAATTTGCCAAGTATTGTCAAATGACACTTGACAAACAATAGAAATAAAAAATGGACTCTCCCGGGTTTCTGGTACCAATTTTTGGGTAGATTATAGGCTGAGGAATAACCCACCCACCAAGGGAAGATGATTGAGAGAAGGAAGTAGATTTGGGATTGGAAAAGAACGATAGAAAAATAGGAGGAGAGTCCCACAAAATTAATAAGTTGAGCTTTAAATACCCTTAGAAGCGGTTGCCACCGCAAATCTGTGCTCGGATACCTAAAGTGGGTACGAGCTTGGTCGAAGCTGACGGGAACCGCAGCTAAGACTTGGGTAGTTTGCCAGAGAAAGGCTTTAGTGTATTTCCTTCCAAGCACGAATAAAAGTACTATAGGGAAGGGTGATGGTCTGACAAGACTGAGAGCAAACGATTTATTGTATATGAACGAGGGCATAAACCTAGGAAGAGCTAGGAAAGCCAGGATCCTGCCTAACTGTAGTATCAGAGAAATGATGAATCCAAAAACAAATATTTAATTTATTAAACAATGCAAAGAAGTTTGAGGGAATTAACAAGCATGTAATATGATTTTGACAAACATACTGTAGTTCATTTGAACTTTTTAACAAATAGGGTCGCAGACCTCTCAACATTAAACGGTTGCTCCAGGCAATTGACAATTTACAAGGTTTCAAACCTTACATGTTTCTAAAATCTTTATACGATTTAAACAAATGAGCAATGAAATAATTAAAGCTTGAACGTGAATTGGAGTACAAAAAGTGCACCTTAAGAAATTCAGGAGAGAATGTTCTAGAGAAAGTGACAACTTTGAAAATAACAATAATAACAACGTGAAAAATAAGATAGAAGTTCCTACAACTTCTTATATTTATACAGAATTAACATATGAGAATTATACAAAGAGGGCAGGTCACTTACTGTGAAACCTGAAGAAATTGAAAGGGAAAGTTCTAGACTTCCCAAGTTTGAGCAGGAATCATTCGCCAAATGGGACAGTTTCCATTTCGTGAAACCTGAACATGACTCGCTCAAGAGTTTAGAGAATTGTTTTCCCTGATTTTGAAGGGAGGAACAATGTAAGTTTGAAACGTGTGCTAGACACGTATCACAAAGATTATACAGAGATACTTAATGATAAACCAACAAAAATGGAAGGGCACTTCTTGGAATGACACCTTATTGTAACAGACCTAGATTAAAAGTTTATTGCAGATTGTTAGTGAGAGGTTTAGGAAAGAGAA
Source organism: Meconema thalassinum (assembly GCA_946902985.2). Classification (NCBI taxonomy): domain Eukaryota; kingdom Metazoa; phylum Arthropoda; class Insecta; order Orthoptera; family Tettigoniidae; genus Meconema; species Meconema thalassinum. The sequence continues at coordinate 2,569,471 of CAMPQE020000003.1, read as the reverse complement.
ATGGGAATTAAGGAAAATGTTCATGGCCTTATTTGAATATAAGCGGACGATCGCGACGCGGTAGAAAAGTTGAGCAAGCACTGGTTTTCACTATAGTTCATTGAAACATATGAAAAGTTCACTGTGGAGACACAAAGTTTATGGAAAAGAAAGTTATTGCAATGATGAAAATAACTGGTTTCACTAGATAAGTGAGAGTCTATTTCTTGAGAAAGTTGTAAATTACAATTAAATGCGCTATAGAAAATTCCCGCGGTGGACGAAACTTCACTATGTAGTAATTTAGAAGTAAGATAATTCAATTTTAAACAGAATTCTCACAAGTACGTGAGAAATACCTGACGGCAGGACTTGTAGATTGAGTACAGAATCTAGAAGGTTCCAGAACAATCTTAGCAGTAAAATGGGGCTAATGTAAATCCAGCGGAGGAACTAGCTTGTTGAATTATAGACAGCGGGTAATTAGATAATATCCCACGTAGAGAGAGGATTTCTCATTAGAATAGCTTAATAGAAGCTCTTTATGGTAAAGTCGGCTTATACAAGCGAAAGCTCAACATGGCAAATCCCACGAAGAATGATTTTTGCCCCAAAATAAATACTTTCACACTGTCTATAAAAGTATCATTAAAAACCCGTGGAAGTTAAAACCATCAAGATGAGGTTAAAACTTGAAGAAGGTACTTATCTTTGTTGCATGTCGAAGTGAAGTTCCTCACTGATGCTTAGAGTTCCAACATGGCGTGGAATTTAAAAAATGCCTCGTTAGGTCAGGAGGCTAGCTCTGGTTGAGCCTTAACTGATTGCTTCAACTGCCGACTAAGAAGTGAGACTTGCTCAACGAAGCACGGAAGGTCCTAGGAAGGGGAGAGAGTGGGGGTAGGAAACAAAAGGTATACATATCAGCATAACCTACTTATCAAAAATAAATTTTCTTCTTGATGGATGGTCTTCTAAGAATTGATAGTAGGCGATATTAGCGCAGCATGGTGAGTGAAACAGTAGACGTAGTCCTCTTGCTCAAGGAGAAAATAGCTGGCGTTCGTAAGAAGATCTGGTGGCCAGATGGATATGTAAGTCCTCTTGCACGATGAGGAATTGAGTAGCTTCAGAGGTTCGCTACTAGATGACGCTAGGTGGGTCACAGAAGTTATATATCTGAAACATACTTATGAAGACGTAAGAGATTTGCCCAACAAGGAGAAAACAGAAGATCACTGTTGGTGTTTGGCAAAGAGGAAGGAAGAAATGAACATGCAAGGAGCAGTAGACATTATATCTCAGGTACCGTGTATTCAAAGAATACACCACCACCACAGTCGGCTCCTGGCGACGAACGCTGGTCTTAAGTGCGATAGTCAAATCAAATCTACAAATTTAGCTTCTCACAAGTGTAATTAGTGAAATGTTCTTTTACATGCCATGAATCTATGACATGGGCCCACCGGCTTTACTTCCCCTCCGACAGGAGGCATACTGAGGGAATCTTAACGCTCTTAAAAGTCCGACGACTTCGGCCGGGTTTGAACCCGTGACCTTGGGCATAGAAACTCAGCATGTTACCAACTACGGCACCGAAGCCGCCAATTTAACATTGGTAAGATAGGTGGGTCCATATCCCCTAGAATTTTAATTGTGTCCATTTCTTTGCGACGAAGAGGCTTATTACAGAATCCCACTTCTCACCAAGAAAAACAAAAAGGCTTGCATTTTTCTATTGCTATATACGCATGTTCAAACAAGCCATTGTTCGGAGAATAAATTAGGCTTAGCTAACATACGTATCAGAATCATATTGTCATGAATACCAAGACTACAGATCAAAGATCCGGAAGGACATTTCTCGTGAATATCCTCGACATTCGGTCACTCCATGTGAAATTTGTGCTGGAGGACAAAGCAGAGGCAGACAGCTATTTTTCCGGGTACTCCGGTTTTCCCTGTCACAAATGTCATTCCAGCAACGCTCTCCACTATCATTTCATTTCATTTCATTTCATTTCATTTCATCTGTCATTAATTTATTCATTGCCCCAGCGGAGTGTGGCAGGCTCCGGCAGCCGGCACAGCTCATATCCTCGCCGCTAGATGGGGGCTTCATTCATTCCATTCCCTGACCCAGTCGGACGACTGGTTGCGGATTTTCGTTTCGTCCTAGACATTAAAGGAACTGCAGCCACCACGACTTGTAGAGATCAAAAGGACAAAACTTTCAGAGGGATTTATTGACATTTGTTGCTGTCAGCGAGGGCTGATACAATTGTCTCCAAAATATATTTGGTGTTGGTTAACGGATATGACTAAGCACGATGCCCATTTTTTCTTGGCTATTCTCCCCATCTCGTGTGCACGCCTATCCCCGCCGGCGCCTGCTATTTGCCCGGAACCGCTAAGTGAATATTGGCGCCCGGCCTGATCGTAGCGATACGATACCAGCACGAGCACGCTCGCAGGCGTGAGTGTACGTACACACAGGTTCTAATTGTGGTGGAGCACGTTAAATCATACCTTGTTTGTTATTTCACTAAGAATATTTTGAACACATATTAAGGAACTTAATCGCAAAAGACAATAGATGCGTAATGGAAGTGAAGAGAAGGATTGCATTGGCAAAACAGGCAATTAGGACTATGACTAAGAAAAACATTTTATCCAGTAAACATAAGAATATAGATGTAAGAAAATCCTTTGGAAAATCATTTGTATGGAGTACACTGCTCTATGGAAGTGAAAGTTGGACTCTGGGTAGATTGGAAAAGAATCGACTTGAAGCTGCTTAAATGTGGATATGTCGGAAAATGACAAGAACGAGCTGGATGGAAAGAAAACCCAACCTGGAAGTCTTAAGGGAAGTCAAGGAAGAGACTAGATTAATGAAGGAAATGGGAAAGAGAAAAATAAAATGTATGGACATGACATCACTTTCATCGTTAACATTCTTGGAGGAAAATGCTGGGAATGAAAGGAAGAGGATGGCCTAGGACGAAGTATTTGGAAGACATCAAGAATAGAATGGGATGTGACAATTACATGGAACTGAAACGAACCGCCAAAGACAGAAGTGTGTGTTGCATCGACAAGGCATTAGCCATTAGAATATGATGAAGATTAAGGAACTACATCATATCACTTATCGAACCCTCAATCCTGTGGATCGTGATCCCTGAAGACGCTATTGTTTCTTCTCAATCATTCATCGTCGTCAGACAAACGTGCTGCACCAAGAAGGTTCCAACCGTCGCATTCTTGATATTGTTGGACCATCAAGAGGGCACTTGACAACGGTCTCTCTTCCCTCGGATATTTCCCAGGATGATCAGTATCACTAAACAGTCATTCCCACGACACTATTGCTCTCTACTTTTCTAACAGCCAATAAAATATAGGGAGCATCTTTTATTTCACTTACTGCTCTTTCCAATCATTTGTTTCAATTCATTAATAAATTACATGTGTCAGTATTAAATCGCCGTTTCTATGTTCAATATTATCATTATCCTTAGGGGAAAATGACCTGGATGTTACGTTAACTATACTACTTATCACCACCACATGAAAATACCATGTCTACAAAGTGATCCTTATTCCCTAAGTTCAATAAAACAAAACAAAAATACCTTAAGTCAATAATACCTTATAATTATTCCTGTAATTCAATGTACCGGTAGATTCTATGCTCAAATATTAACTTGCAACAACCTAATTATATTTATTAGCAATTCCACAGCAACGTGATTATAAACTGGTATTTTCACGTTAGCATAATGAAATAGTACATTATGCAAAGAGCCTATAATGGCTATAATTAAGACACGAGTATTTTTTTATAAAACGAGCGTATGCGAGTTTTATAATTTCCATATGAGTGTCTTAATTACCATTATAGGCGAGTTGCATACGACTGTTTATGTTCGACGATAATTATAACTTTATTATATGTATTAACATAAATATTCATAAATATCTGTTCAGTCACTAGAATGTTGTGATCGGGTGCTGCGGTGAGTAGTATATCTCTGTTCTCCAAGCTCTCTGGACAACCGACGCATGCGCTCTGTGTGCTTCAATGCCATATGTTCAGATTGTGCTCCAGTATTCAGTAAAACTGTCACCGAAGTCGTTTCAAAACCACGCGCTGTGTAGAAATTGATTTGGGGGATATTAAGGTACAGTGCCATTTCTTGTCTCATATTCACCAGTTTATTTACGCGAACATATGGACGGTGCAATTTCGGTAATTTATATTGACATGTTGGATTTTGAGCGCATGCGCGAAGGTATCCTTATCTAATTGGTCACACAGCTGTTTCTTGAGCTCTGATTGGTTGGAGAAACTGTTTTATAATGAAAAATAGTGTTATAATGACCATCAATATGATACAGTTTTCTTACACATAATACTCGTAGTTAGGGTCGAACATAAATAATATTATGGTGTTGAAGCCATTTTTTTCAGTGTTGCCTTAGTAAACAAACGTTTGGTGCTTTTCAGTCGGTCAACACGATTGTACCCAAATGAGATGGGTTATCCTGAAAACAATTACAGGCGATTAATAAATACACTTGAATTACCAGTTTCGATCGTCAAGCGATCATCAACAGATCCATTACACTTATGCTATAAAATCTATGTCTGAAAGTATGGGTGATGGCTGAATTTCTATTCAGTCGAGTGCAAACAACGACCAAGTGAACTGCTCTCAACAGGACCGCGCAAGACACAACCAGATAAGTAGCCTGTACAATACAATCTGAATTTACCATTTACAACAACCACATTATCACGCAAAACAGGCAAATTCCGGAGATCAATCACCCCTTCCAGTATCTTAACAAAACATCACATAGGCTACAACTAACATTTATTGACAAATTGCATTATCTCAACTAATACTGCAAACTAAATAAGTGTACATATTGTAAATATTTTCACCCATACCTTCAGGCATAGATTTTATAGCCTAATTGAAATGGATCTGATGATGATCGTTTGACGATCGAAACTGGTCATCCAAGTGTATTTGAGAATCTCATAGGCTATATTAGGTAGATTTCATTAGAAAGCTAACTATTGCAATGGGTACTGTACCTTCATTCTCATGACCGGAATGCCTTTATGGGAAGGTAATATGTTCTTTTTCTGTTAACAAGAATGGCGAGACAGGATCATATGTTTCGCGACCCACAAGTTGACTTGGGATAGCGATCTCGACGAGAGAAGCGGGGCGCATGCGTTGCTTGTACTGTCGTCACAGCTGTTTGGTTAGAAGTATTGATTATTTTATCGATTAGCAACAAGAGATAGACTATGCTTTTGTGGTAGGGAATTCAAGTCTTTTTTACGTTCGGGCATAGTTTAACATGTCTGTAATTATAGCAGGTGTTGGATTATTAACTTATTTCAATTAATTGTACTCTTAGGAACCCGGAAATAAGATATTTTGCATCTTATTAGTTCCTATTTTGAGCGCTCGTGGCGCGACGGTAGGTGACCTCGCAGTCGCGACGTGGCTTGAAAAACGGAGAGGGTAGATTGATTTAAGCCACGCACGAATACACATGTTTGGAGATATACCGGTGACCGGCGGCGAAACGTCACGTGCACCGTGAGTGAAAGTTTGTCTTGAGTAGTGTACTATCATTGTACCGAGGAGAGTTACCTTAGTGTCGGAAAGGACTCCAATTTTAGTTCTGGTTAGGAAATGGCAATCGAAATGAAAACGCAGTTTGTCTTAATAGATAGCTGTTCATTATAGGCCAGCCTTATAGTGTTCGCATGAAAGGTGGATACTTGCTTTAACAAGAACACAGTCATAATGTTCTTTCAGTAGACATTCTTCGCATTGGAACGGGCTGCAACGATACACTTACTTCGTGTGTGTTGTCAGAACAATTAGCATCTTCGTTTGATAAGTATTTCTCTATACAAGTGCTTGGATATTGTATATTCTTTTTATATTTATAATTGGCCTAACTCATATGTCTGTGATCTTGCAACTATGTTGAGCAAGTTCTTGTCGAGAGGAAAGGCTGTCATGAACTTAAGTGACTTGAGCATGTGCGGCTAGATGTTTTAAACATGAGTGTCACTATCCGAGCGAAGTTACGTGCATTCCATTGCTATACGTCGCACGGCCCGTGCTGGTGATTGCGAACACAGCTGTTGTTTGGCAGTAGAGTGTGTAACAAAATGATCCGATCACGCGGGGCCGATGAACTTTGGTTTTCGGGCCGATGTAGACAGCATTGCGTGCTGCGGTTGATGGGACGTTATCCGAAGATGAAAGAAACTGTCGTTGGTATTAGAGTGGAACATTCAGTCTGGATGGGCGATGTCTGGAGATCCAGGGTTCGTTTCTCGCTTTCCGGGACAGGGAAGACTTCCATTGTTTGCATGGAGGGTACAGTCACATTGGACATGACTGTGTCGTGTCGAGATCTACAAGAATCATCTAAGGTACTGGATTAACCATCATCAATTGTAGCTAAGCATGTTCATTCTAACGTTACCTCCCTGCCACACTTATTTTCTTTTTGGGAATTTTTGTAAAATGTCTAAGAATGGAGTTTAGGCTTGATTCCAGTGTCAAGACTGATTCTATTCGGGACAGGGTCTTGATTCTACTAAAAGGATGCACCCATTGTAATTAATTGCATTATAGTGTAATTTTCTATTGATTACTGTGAATTCAAATTAATTTTCTGGGGATTTATTTAATGTAGAGAAGAGGAACTTTAGGCCACTCAGAATTAATCAGTTTTCGTGTTTGATTTATATTGAAAATGAACAATAGTTTTATGCCTTCATATGACATTATTCGAGCTGGAGTAGACTCATTTTGGAGTTTTTACTTCCGTAAGCCTATTGTAGAGGGCTGTTATACGCTCAAAAGTGAAATTTCAGTACTCAAGTTGATTTTCGAATATTGCAGTAAGCTGTAGGAAGCGAGTTCAGTGAAGAAAGCGGATTTGCTTTGATTTGCAATCTTGACTTGATCCAATTTCTTTCTAACGTTTTTTTTTGTGATCTTACATCACGTTTGCTTTATTAGATTCGATCAAGATCCATTATTAATGGACTAGACAGATGTCTTAAACACAATTTGAAGACATTTGAATACATTCACCCTATGTTATTAACGCGAATCCCAGACTAGATTTATGTGGAAGTAGATATATCGACAAAAATGTAATTGTTATTTAACCCTTACTAAAAGCTATGCATATTGATCGTAAATAATAATTTAACAGTGATTAATTGAATTGTAAAGAAACTTGTATAAATTTAGCAACAATATTTCACTGTGAATGTGACTTGTAAATTAAGCTGAATTATTGTCCACTAAAAAGATAACTAGTTGAAGCGCTAAAGAGATAATAGTAATGCCTGATAATATGAATAAGATGAATGCTTAATATAGCATGATATTGAATGGCAAAGCCATGTTGAGACTAATGTCCTTGATTCTTAAAAGGGTATTCAATGGAATATTCCAAGTTGTAATATAGAGAGTAATCCACTCAGATAGATTGTGAAATTAGGGCAATTTACTTCACTATCAGTTCAAGTAAATAATTTGTTGTGAAATTCATGCATTTCAGGCATGTTGAAATAAACATATATGGTAAAAATTTTCGATTATTTGTATCAATGCAATGCTTAACAGGCGTTTTAAGAATCACTAATTCCAGTCTGGCGAGGACAGTTCATTTGAAGGGTGTTAAAATTACAAGAAAGAATTAAATTTTTGACTTAGCTTTATTGTTCGGTCAAAAGAGATGAATAAAATCAAAATCAAATAAAAGAAAACCAGCAAACATAAATATAATAAATTATGTGGAAGATGTCACTTCTGAATCCTATAAAAAGAAACACGCTAAGAAGGTGTTGCGAAAATGACTGTACATTTGTAATGTAGCTTTAAATAATTATTTTTTTTCAGGGTATAAATTAATATGTATTGTAAATAAGAAAATTTCCAGGCTTTATTTTTAAATGTTGCTATTGCTATCAGCATCTATGTTGGAATATACACTTGATTGGTGTTCACCATTTTTGGGTAAAATGCTGTCAATTACATTGATGAATGTGGGGCTAATTTCTTTCTTTTCTCCATGTTCATGAAACTTCGGATGGAAGTTGGGCACTTTGCTTTGAAGTATAGTATAGTGACTTACACTATATTTTCTTTTTCTGAATAAAATTTTCTTTGATCAGTTTAAAATATTCGAAGTGTGATACTTTATAGAAACGATAAGAGACCACGTTAAGAAGGCCAGCGGTGGGTATTTCAGTGGTTTTCCCACACACCTGAGATTGCGTTCATTGTTACTCTTTTGTTTTCGAGTTTTTATGCCGTTCACCTTGGTTTTTCTTAACGTAGTCTCAGTTAGGAATTCATGTACCCCATTTCCTCGTCTCATGTTGGGTAGAATCTGGCAAATTTTATAGCCGGGATTTCCAGGCTCTACGATCCAGCTGTCTTCGTGGGATTCCAGCATGCTGATGGTAGGTATTTCGGGGACATAGAAAATGGCTTCCAACGCTCAGGGGCGAGAATTTACTGGAGTACCATTAAATTCCATGGTTTTTAGAGACCAATGTTTGGAAGTGATATTAATGGAATGGAAGAGAGAGAGCCATAGCTTATGGAGACTTAGACAGAGATGTCATACTCCATGATGGTTCTATAGGCCGGTTGAATGACGCCATTTCATGCTAGTGTTCGACATTGCTGTCAAACGCGTGGAAGGAGTCATAAACGGGTATACTCTGACGCCATTACATCGATCATTGCGAATTCTTTGAATGAACGTCAGAAAGTAATGGTGTACTGACATTTTTAGCACAAAATGCCGGAATTCACTTGTGAACAAAGCGTATATGAGGACACTCAATTTGCATGGCATACATGTAGATACGCAACCATTAATAGATTTTCTTTTTATTAATAGTGGTGCTACACTTGTTTGTAATAAATATACGATTGGAACATGAACAGTGAAAGGAATACTCTGGAATCTTTACTGACGTGTTTGGTCGACTGGGGCATTGGATGTAGTTCTCGTTTGAGCTACACACACAGTGCTAGGTGTAGTTAAATCCGGCTGATGAGCATTTTTGAACTCATCGTAATTAGGAGGGTTTTTATTCATTTAAATTATGGTCAAATTAGGATCTTTAATATTATTATCGTCGATATAAAGCATCACACGTTTAGGAGTGGAAAATTTCATATTTATAGCTGACTTTATTATTAGTTATGTTTAAGTTAGCCTAGTTATAAGGTAATGCAATACATTAAATAAATTCCCATGTGGCAGTGGATTTCATTGGAATGTTCGTGCTTTGCTTAGTTATAGTGATACTCATGTTGTTTGTCTTTAGTAAACTATAGTAATTATACCATGTCTGGAGAAGAGGAGGTAGTGGACCTTAAGTCGTTATACAGTATGTTACAAAATAAAATCGATGCCATACATGATCATTGGACAAATACTAGCAAAAGTCTTATACAGGATGTAGTTGCTGAAAGTCTCAGGCAAGATATTACGGGCATCCAAAGCACATTAAAGGAACTACAAAATAGTTCTAAGGAACTAAAAAATAGCTCTAAAAGAGTAGAAACCAAAGTGAATAGGGTAGATGAAACAGTAGATGAGGTCCAAGTGGACGTAAAACAAGCCCATACAGACATTCATAAAGTACAAACGGACTTAGAAGCAGTTCAAACTGGACAGATGAAGCTAGAATTATGCGGTAATAAACTTCAATCCACAGTTGATGAGCTTCAATTAAAAATAGTTAAAGTTGAATCTAGTCAAGATAGCCATCAACGAGAACTAAGTTAAATTAAATTCAGTCAGGATTGTGTTAAACTTAGCCAGGATAATCTTGAAACAGACTTAAGTAAAATTAAAACTGGCCAGGATAATCTTGAAACAGAATTAAGTAAAATTAAAACTGGCCAGGATAATCTTGAAACAGAACTAAGTAAAATTAAAACTAGCCAGGATTGTGTTAAACTTAGCCAGGATAAAACAGAAACAAAGTTACTTAAAATTGAATCAACACAGTCAAATATACAAACTAAGATAGACATAGTAGATGCCAATCAGAAATTGTTACAGGTCCAGTTGAATGAAGCTGAACAATCCAATAAAGATTTTCAATTAGAAATGCGATTAGAATTATCCAATAATAAGAGAGAATCTAAAAATAATATTGAAGCACTTCAATTACAAGTGTCAAATGACACAATTCACACCCAAGCATCTTTAGAAAACTTAAAAGAAGAGTTATTGTTGTTGCAAACACAAGTTAGGGACCACAATAAACTTATTAAAGACGACTTTGATGTCGATATAAAAGGAATCATAAACGAGAATGTTGTCACTTTAAGGCAAGAGATGACTAAAATCAATGAAGACTATTTCAAGGACTTCAAATTAGAGGTAAATAAGAATATTGTAGAAGGTGAAATTAGATCCAGCAAGGAAATCACAGATGTAAGGGAGGACCTGATAAAAAGGTTGAATGTTATTCAGTCCAATCAAACTACAAGCCATGGTAACATGGAGGATATAATTCAAACTTTAGAGGTAAAATTTGATCAAGGCAAAACGGAATTAATTGAATTGCGTGAGAAAAAGACTTCGGAAATCAACCAAATCAGAGATCAACTTGAGAGTTTAACAATTGGGGACGGTTTAGATCTGGATAAGTTAAGGGATAAATTAAGGGTAAATTGGATCGCAGATTTCCAGACCACGATTAAGGAGATTAATCTCACTTCACATGAAAGGGAAGGAGGCGATAAATATCCAATTCCTATGGCAAATAGTAGTCCACAGTATCAAATTAATCCAAATTTGAGCTCAGCTAATCCACGTGTCCAAACATACCCGTCACCGATGACACATACAGGAACGGGAGCCTACAATCTGAACACATCTAATGGGGCAGGTCACATTACAATTATTAGGAATTTTGAAGATAAGCCTCGTCGTTTCAATAATCTTGATGGGACGACACCTATAGAATTCATAAGAAGTATGCGTGATTATTTTACTGAATCTCACGTGCCAAGGGAAAGACAACTACGTGTGGTAGAGCGTTTTCTTTCCGATGCACCGCTTCAGTGGCACAGGGCGTTTAGATACACGTTTAACGACTTCGAGGAGTTTGCCGAAGCATTTATCAATCGTTTTTGGTCTACGGAAGTTCAGAATAACGTTCGTTCCGAAATCTATTCGAGCAAGTACTCAAGTACTGGTCCGACCAGTTACTCGGATTATTTTTCCTGTCAGTTATCGAAATTGAGATTTTTACGTCCTCCGTTAACTGAAGAACAATTGATCGAGGCGATATCTCGACAGTTTCCTGTTGACGTAAGGAGGAACATAATTTCATCCGGAATCACTAGTTTAGCCGCGATGGACGATTTGTTGAGACGTCTGGACTATGTGAGCGCTGTTACGACACCCTCAGTAATGAGAAACAATCGACATAGAACACAGATCCGTGAATACTATCGTCATGGACAGAACACAGCAAACAAATCCAGCCAAACCAGAAAACAGAAACTATGTTAAACCAGGATGGAATAGGAACAATTACCAAAGGAACGATCGTCAGATCGATCGCTACGCAGAACGAAATGAACAACCATGGACACGAAAATACGAAGAAAGAAATTTCTATCGTCGGAATAATGAATATGATCGAAATAAGTACCGAGATAGACCATACAACCCCAACTATAGACCACGTATTGGTTATAGCAGATACAAAAACTATAGGACGGAGGAATTTGAACGAAATCAAGAGGAACAAAGGCTCAGAAGCGAGCAGGAAAAGTCTAAAAATAACAGACGAAAAAATTCAGGAGAGAGGGAAAATCAGGAGATTGATGAGCGAGAGAGTAGACCGAGTACTAGTCGTCAGGGGAGAAATGAACGAGATCCTGACGAAGAAAAAAAAAACGCCAATCTCGAAACGCAAGTAGGAATTCAGAATTTGACACTTCCATTGGAGATAACTATAAATGAAACATTCAACGTAACGGACGAGGATCTCTTATATGAAGATGGAGGGAGAGAGGAAGGAAGGCCTACTGAACTACCGGAGATCCAAGTAGAAGTAGGAGAGCAACTATGTAGAGCTTTAGTTGATACGGGGGCTATGATTTCGATCATAAGCGAGGATTGTTTTGAAAGATTAAAAAAGGAAGATCCTTTTGTCATACTGCCAGCGTGCTCTATGAAAGTTAAAGGAATATTTAAAGACAGGTCGATGAAATGCAAAATTCAAGCTCTGATGAAATTCCGGATAAACAACAAGCTATACGAGAATATATTCGTCGTTGTGAGGAACATCAATTTTGATTTAATCATTGGGATGGACTTTATTATCAAAGCTGGAGCTGTGATTGATATGAATAAAAGACTAATAAAATTTCATGAAGATGCTACAGATCAGGTGGCAATAGAAGAACAAGATATAGATAACATTAATGATGATCACCCTAGATTGGATATCCTAGAAAACATAGTCAATGAAGTCGAGCAAGAGAGGGAGCAGTATGCACTCAAAGCCGATGGATTTGAGGACGTTGAACAGGAGTTCAAAGAATTAATAGAAGAATATCAGGACGTTTTTGACGACAAACCAGGAATGATTAAGGATTTTAAATACCGGATAAGGTTAACTGATAACTCTCCATACCAGGCGAAGTTGTACCCAATTCCGCAGAAATATTATGATGAAGTCAAAGTCATCATAAGGAAAATGGAGCAAGAAGGTATTATTAAGAAACAAGCATCCTCATTCCTAAATCCGATCACGATAGTGAAGAAAGCGAATGGACAACTGCGATTATGTCTCGATGCACGGAAAATTAACACAAGAAAACTCTTAGAAACAGACCGACCACCTAAGATTCGTGAACTTCTAAGGAAGTTTAAAGGAAAAGCTTGTTTTAGTGTATTAGACCTCACGGCGTCATTTTACCAAGTTGAACTTGAAGAAGACAGTCGCCAATACACCGCTTTCCTTTTCGATCAAACCACGTATGTGTTTTGCAGGGTCCCATTTGGAATGATTAACAGTGGCCCAGCACTCATACGAGCTCTCGACGACAAGCTAACTGATGCTGTGAAAGAACACGTAATATGTTATATTGATGACATCATTGTATCATCAACAGACGCTCGGGAACTTCTAGGATTTCTCAGACAGTTGTTTGATAATTTGCGTCAGGTTAACATCAAGTTGAACTACGACAAATGTAGATTCATGCATGAGCGCATAAATTTCCTGGGGCACACGATAGACCAGAAGGGTTATCATCCTAATACTAAAAAAATTGAGGCGATCACTCAATTCCCTAGGCCTATGAAGATCAAACAATTAAGAGAATTCCTAGGCATGTGTCAATTCTTGTCTAGACACTGTCCAGGATATTCAGTGACTATGGCACCTCTTTATGAAGTTCTAAAAAAGAACAACAGATGGAAATGGACAGAAGAGACAAACCAAGCATTCGAAGCGGCTAAGGACATGTTAAGGAACTGTATTAAATTAGAATATCCGGAGTTCGACAAGATTTTTTATATTGAATCTGATGCGTCTAGAGTAGGCATAAGTGCAGTGCTCTATCAGAAGGATAGCGAAGGCAAGAAACATTATTTAGATTTTCATAGTAGGAAGTTGAAGAACCATGAACGAAACTACTTCACTACTGAATTGGAAGCACTTGCTTTCATTTCTGCTTTGCAGAAATGGAAAAAGATATTGATGGGTTATCAAGTGGTTATCGTTACTGACCACAGAGCGCTTCAGTTTATGCTGAAAACAGACTTATCCAGTGACAGGTTGACGAGATGGACATTGTTTCTTCAACAGTTCAATGCCACTATCGTGCACCAGCCTGGTAAGGACAACCTGTTAGCTGATGCCCTTTCAAGAAATCCTTCAAACAATATCCAGATTAACACTGTACAGTTGGAGAGGGAACATGTGGCTACCCTAGAAAAGCTAAAGAAGATAGCAGTGTCACAGAAGAGACACAACCCAACTAGAGCTATGTACAGGTTTTTGAAAGGGTATATGGATGACTCCGATCCGAGCTATCATCTGGTTAGAAAGCGTTCTGTGAAGTATCTGATCTGCAATGACACTGTGTGTAAATATATCGACAGGGAGAGGACGAAAGTCAGGATTATAGTCCCTCCAAAGATCACCTTGGGTCTGATATGGTTAGCTCACAACATCACTGGACATGGAGGGTTAGATAAAACATTTAAAACGTTATTAGAAACCTTCACATGGAACAGGATGAGAGAATCTGTAGCGGACGTGATAAAGACGTGCCAGGAGTGCCAACGAGGGAAATACCCCTCAGCATTATCAAAGGAGGAACCTCGAGCTATTATTCCTTCAAGGCCAAGAGAGCTGTTGGCATGCGACCTGTTCGGTCCTTGTCCAAAGGGGGCTAGGGGAAACCAATTTATCCTAGTTACTGTCGATGTGTTTTCCAAGTACGTGACCCTTGATCCCATTCAGAAAGCCACAACTACACAGGTCCTTAGTCGATTGGAAAAGAGAGTTTTTCCTAAAGTCGGGAAGCCCGAATCACTGTTGTCTGATCATGGAACTCAGTTTACGTCTCAGGAGTTCGAGACGGCTATGGAAAGATTGGGTATAAATCACGTATTCTCCAGTATACGATACCCGGAATCGAACGTCTCGGAACGTATAATGGGCGAAATTTCGAAATACGCACGTTTATATTGCCCAGAAGATCATGCGAGTTGGGTTAAGTTTATACCACTTATGGAAGAGTGCATGAACTCCACGTTCCACGAAAGTATCGCAGATGTGCCCATGACTGTACACTTCAATACAAAACCTACCAGAGTATGGAGCGAGATCACCAACTATATTCCCAGAGATCAAGAACCGACAAGGGAAGAAAGAATACTTTCTGTTCGTGAAAATCTCATGAATGCGGCTGAGAAACGGCAGAAGCGTGTTAGAAACAAGCGCTATCGTCCGCCGTTCAATAGGAATGACTTAGTCTTGATAAGAAGACCTACGAAAGCAGATGTTCTCAGGAAAAAGTACACAAAATTTGCTATGTCTTCCACGGCCCACATCGAATATCTCGTGTCTTTGGTAATAATTGCTACGAAGTCACTAGTTTGGATGGGAGAGATACCATTGGGCGTTTTAACGCGAAGAACATTAGAAAATATTACAAGAAGATTATATGAATAAATGAGAATGATGTTCCATTATTATGAGAGGTTTGTTTTCGTATACATATAAGTCTGTTTCGACTTTATGTATCTTGTCGAGAGGAATATGTACCTTCATTCTCATGACCGGAATGCCTTTATGGGAAGGTAATATGTTCTTTTTCCGTTAACAAGAATGGCGAGACAGGATCATATGTTTCGCGACCCACAAGTTGACTTGGGATAGCGATCTCGACGAGAGAAGCGGGGCGCATGCGTTGCTTGTACTGTCGTCACAGCTGTTTGGTTAGAAGTATTGATTATTTTATCGATTAGCAACAAGAGATAGACTATGCTTTTGTGGTAGGGAATTCAAGTCTTTTTTACGTTCGGGCATAGTTTAACATGTCTGTAATTATAGCAGGTGTAGGATTATTAACTTATTTCAATTAATTGTACTCTTAGGAACCCGGAAATAAGATATTTTGCATCTTATTAGTTCCTATTTTGAGCGCTCGTGGCGCGACGGTAGGTGACCTCGCAGTCGCGACGTGGCTTGAAAAACGGAGAGGGTAGATTGATTTAAGCCACGCACGAATACACATGTTTGGAGATATACCGGTGACCGGCGGCGAAACGTCACGTGCACCGTGAGTGAAAGTTTGTCTTGAGTAGTGTACTATCATTGTACCGAGGAGAGTTACCTTAGTGTCGGAAAGGACTCCAATTTTAGTTCTGGTTAGGAAATGGCAATCGAAATGAAAACGCAGTTTGTCTTAATAGATAGCTGTTCATTATAGGCCAGCCTTATAGTGTTCGCATGAAAGGTGGATACTTGCTTTAACAAGAACACAGTCATAATGTTCTTTCAGTAGACATTCTTCGCATTGGAACGGGCTGCAACGATACACTTACTTCGTGTGTGTTGTCAGAACAATTAGCATCTTCGTTTGATAAGTATTTCTCTATACAAGTGCTTGGATATTGTATATTCTTTTTATATTTATAATTGGCCTAACTCATATGTCTGTGATCTTGCAACTATGTTGAGCAAGTTCTTGTCGAGAGGAAAGGCTGTCATGAACTTAAGTGACTTGAGCATGTGCGGCTAGATGTTTTAAACATGAGTGTCACTATCCGAGCGAAGTTACGTGCATTCCATTGCTATACGTCGCACGGCCCGTGCTGGTGATTGCGAACACAGCTGTTGTTTGGCAGTAGAGTGTGTAACAAAATGATCCGATCACGCGGGGCCGATGAACTTTGGTTTTCGGGCCGATGTAGACAGCATTGCGTGCTGCGGTTGATGGGACGTTATCCGAAGATGAAAGAAACTGTCGTTGGTATTAGAGTGGAACATTCAGTCTGGATGGGCGATGTCTGGAGATCCAGGGTTCGTTTCTCGCTTTCCGGGACAGGGAAGACTTCCATTGTTTGCATGGAGGGTACAGTCACATTGGACATGACTGTGTCGTGTCGAGATCTACAAGAATCATCTAAGGTACTGGATTAACCATCATCAATTGTAGCTAAGCATGTTCATTCTAACGTTACCTCCCTGCCACACTTATTTTCTTTTTGGGAATTTTTGTAAAATGTCTAAGAATGGAGTTTAGGCTTGATTCCAGTGTCAAGACTGATTCTATTCGGGACAGGGTCTTGATTCTACTAAAAGGATGCACCCATTGTAATTAATTGCATTATAGTGTAATTTTCTATTGATTACTGTGAATTCAAATTAATTTTCTGGGGATTTATTTAATGTAGAGAAGAGGAACTTTAGGCCACTCAGAATTAATCAGTTTTCGTGTTTGATTTATATTGAAAATGAACAATAGTTTTATGCCTTCATATGACATTATTCGAGCTGGAGTAGACTCATTTTGGAGTTTTTACTTCCGTAAGCCTATTGTAGAGGGCTGTTATACGCTCAAAAGTGAAATTTCAGTACTCAAGTTGATTTTCGAATATTGCAGTAAGCTGTAGGAAGCGAGTTCAGTGAAGAAAGCGGATTTGCTTTGATTTGCAATCTTGACTTGATCCAATTTCTTTCTAACGTTTTTTTTGTGATCTTACATCACGTTTGCTTTATTAGATTCGATCAAGATCCATTATTAATGGACTAGACAGATGTCTTAAACACAATTTGAAGACATTTGAATACATTCACCCTATGTTATTAACGCGAATCCCAGACTAGATTTATGTGGAAGTAGATATATCGACAAAAATGTAATTGTTATTTAACCCTTACTAAAAGCTATGCATATTGATCGTAAATAATAATTTAACAGTGATTAATTGAATTGTAAAGAAACTTGTATAAATTTAGCAACAATATTTCACTGTGAATGTGACTTGTAAATTAAGCTGAATTTTTGTCCACTAAGAAAGATAACTAGTTGAAGCGCTAAAGAGATAATAGTAATGCATGATAATATGAATAAGATGAATGCTTAATATAGCATGATATTGAATGGCAAAGCCATGTTGAGACTAATGTCCTTGATTCTTAAAAGGGTATTCAATGGAATATTCCAAGTTGTAATATAGAGAGTAATCCACTCAGATAGATTGTGAAATTAGGGCAATTTACTTCACTATCAGTTCAAGTAAATAATTTGTTGTGAAATTCATGCATTTCAGGCATGTTGAAATAAACATATATGGTAAAAATTTTCGATTATTTGTATCAATGCAATGCTTAACAGGCGTTTTAAGAATCACTAATTCCAGTCTGGCGAGGACAGTTCATTTGAAGGGTGTTAAAATTAAAAGAAAGAATTAAATTTTTGACTTAGCTTTATTGTTCGGTCAAAAGAGATGAATAAAATCAAAATCAAATAAAAGAAAACCAGCAAACATAAATATAATAAATTATGTGGAAGATGTCACTTCTGAATCCTATAAAAAGAAACACGCTAAGAAGGTGTTGCGAAAATGACTGTACATTTGTAATATAGCTTTAAATAATTTTTTTTTTCAGGGTATAAATTAATATGTATTGTAAATATGAAAATTTCCAGGCTTTATTTTTAAATGTTGCTATTGCTATCAGCATCTATGTTGGAATATACACTTGATTGGTTTTCACCATTTTTGGGTAAAATGCTGTCAATTACATTGATGAATGTGGGGCTAATTTCTTTCTTTTCTCCATGTTCATGAAACTTCGGATGGAAGTTGGGCACTTTGCTTTGAAATATAGTATAGTGACTTACACTATATTTTCTTTTTCTGAATAAAATTTTCTTTGATCAGTTTAAAATATTCGAGGTGTGATACTTTATAGAAACGATAAGAGACCACGTTAAGAAGGCCAGCGGTGGGTATTTCAGTGGTTTTCCCACACACCTGAGATTGCGTTCATTGTTACTCTTGTGTTTTCGAGTTTTTATGCCGTTCACCTTGGTTTTTCTTAACGTAGTCTCAGTTAGGAATTCATGTACCCCATTTCCTCGTCTCATGTTGGGTAGAATCTGGCAAATTTTATAGCCGGGATTTCCAGGCTCTACGATCCAGCTGTCTTCGTGGGATTCCAGCATGCTGATGGTAGGTATTTCGGGGACAGTACCATGTTTCGACTTCCGGAAAATTTCGACATATCTTCGCGTTTCACATCCCCCAGACCCCAAAACCACCGTCAGTTCAAAAGTTTATATATAATTTATGTATATATGTATCTATCTATCTATCTATCTATCTATATATATATATATATATATATCAGTTTCTTGTGGACACGATAACTGCCGTAATTTTGCACCAATCACTTTGAATTTTTTACATAATATGTATCCCTATAAAATCTCGGTCGAGTTCGTTGATGGACAAAATCGGTCGAAGGGGGTGAAAATGGGGGTCTTTTTTCGAAAAAGTTAAATTTCGCTATAACTCTCTTAATACGTGAAATATCGAATCCATTCAAAGTTCATAATATGTGTCGGATAAGTGCCAAAAATTTATGTCAAATAAGTTTTTTGATAGCACCAACCATTGACCAAAGGGGTGGAAAAAAGTGGCTTTTTCGGGAAACATTAATCATATCTCTCTTAATAGGCACAATATTAAAACCGTACAAAATGGAAAATATTCCCCTAATAATTACCTAAAACTTTTGTCTGAAAGAATGTTTGATATGACCCACCATTACGCCAAGGGATGAGAAAAATGATTTCGGAATTTAAAAAAATGCCAAGTGCCATCAGAGGTTACCATAACAACGCTTTTAAATTGATAAGGGATGATCTATCAGAGATTGCCAAGACAACGCCGTTGACGAGATCACATTCATTTTTAGCCTACTTTTCACACTTTTCAAAAATGAGGAAAAAGTAGACTTATAAGATATATCCTGGAAAATGTGTCTGTCCTCCTGTCTGTCTGGCTGTGTGTGTGTCCCCCCCCTATCAACTCTTAAACGGCTGCAGCAATCAAAACCAAATTTAGTATGAGTAAAGATGTATACCGGAATATCTCAGGCCCATATTTGAAAAAGATGCCAGTGCTACCAACTGCTAAAAAAACGCACTAGAAATTTGAGCTCCATGTTGGATATCTTGGAAGGTATACATGGGAGCTATTCTAAAATTGGCACACATGTAGATAATACTATTTCAGTTTGATTTCCAGGTGGCCATACATGACAGCGTTGCCAAAATAATTTTAAGCCTTCTGATAAGTCCAATTTTTAAATGCTTATAACTTCTACACTATCAATTGGATTTCAACCAAATTTTGTATGTAATATGTGTACATAAACATATATGACTGAGTGTATTCTTAAGAGCCACCAGGGCTGCCAACTGTTAATAATTGCTCTCTATTTTGTATCCAAATATATCAGAAAGTATGCAAGCCGACAGCTTTAAACTATGCACACGTAAATTACCCGACATTTTACATTAATTTGGAGTAACTTATATACGTCAGTTCTACCAACATGATTCTAAGCCTGCTGATAGGACCAATTTTTAAATACATGTAACTTCTATACCAACAAATGGATTTCATCCAAAATTGGCACAAAAATATATAATACTTCAGATTATTTCTGACCAGCACTCGCATGACATTGTTGCCAACATGCTTTTACGTGTACTAATAGATCCAATGTCTAAATCCATGTTACGCCCTTTGGACTTCAACCACATTTTGTATTCTGTACCTTAGGAGATGGAAGTAAGAATATATTCAGTCACCAGAGCTGCCAACTTTATTGCTCTATTAGGCTACATTATGCCTAGTATACCTTATTTCGAACTAATTAAGACATTTCGATATTACCCACTTAATTTCGTCATTATTCTAGATAGGTTCATATACTGTAGATTAATCTATGGCATGAATCTTAATTTTAAGAAAAGTAGGCTCTTTAGTTCGTCACGGAACTTATTGCTCCATCTGACTATGAGGGAAGCGGCTAACTGGTAGCATGCTGAATTTCTATGCCCAAGGTGCTGGTTCAAAGCCGGCCAAAGTCGCCGGATTTTCTAAGAGCGCTAAAAATCCGTCAGCATGCTTTCCTTCGGAGGGGAAGTTACAACATTCGTTGCAAGTTGCTGGTTGCGGTGGCATCTAGCAGCCAAGTTCACAGCTAGGTGTCGTTGACGTTAGTATTTGGTACAAAATTAGGTACTACAGTTATATTCCTCATCGGGAATAGAACCCACAACCACCAATATTAATGGATTCAGCTTCTAAAAGCTGAATTATTATTATTATCATTACTGCAAGTGTCAGCCGAGTTTCAACAGACAGTATGTATGCTAATTTCCCAATACTAAGTGACTCGAGCTGTGTGTAATCTGATAACAACTCAAAGTCCAGAGGACGCACAAACTCGTGCCTTGCTAGCTATGAATCATTTCTCAGTATAATATTTTATAACAACTCAAGGTCCAAATGACACATACCCTTGTGACTAGCATGCTATGAATAATTACAAAACAGCTCAGGGTTCAGATGGCTCACAGTCTCGTGCTTGACAGAGTCCAACCGGATATTTCCGTGACGTATGTTTCCTACTCCAAAACCTCCAGTAGTCCCTTCCACGTGTGTCCCCCTCCACTCTGGTAACTAGCCAGTAAGATGGTATTGTATCCCACCTAGAGGGATTGACATGTGACTTGTTTAATTCTAATAAAACCCTGGACTCACAGAGCTCCAGTCTCTTGTAACTCAGTAATCTTAAGACTAACCAACTGAACTGGTTGGCAGTCGGGCTTCATGCCTCGGCACTTGTAAATAACTTCAAATGTATTAGTGACTAGTCGAAACAATAAATATATCAATTAAACTCTTCGCTTCATTTGAAATAGATATCACTCAGACTCGTGGAGAACCTGTGAGGACCTAGCTTAGCAAGCTAGCCACGAACAATTGTTAAGCGACAAACTTAACTGGAATCCCGTCCGGGATTCGAGTCGAGTAACTTAACTGGGGGCCAGCCGTCCGAGATAGATAAATGATCGCCACTAGATCTAGGTGCTAGTTAGATGAAGTGTTCAGACAACGATCTAGAATCGCCTTTCGTCACTTGTCTAGCAAAGCCAGTTATCTTCCCGCAAACTACTGAAGTAATCTATTTTATTTGAAACAGCCAGCTAGTTAGGAGTGAAACTGACAACCTCACTGGAGGCTTTTCGAACACAACCGACTACGCTAGCTGGAAGGAAGGAAGCTCGCAGACAACGCTCCAGCAGCGCCTTTCGCAGCAACCAACCGCCATCGCCGTACGAGTGTACCGACAGCTCTGAAAAGGGGCTCGCTCACTCGACGTCGCCGAAGAGAACCAACCGACTACGGAACGAGAGGATGTAAGCCGACAACGCTCCAAGAATCCAAAGATCGAAGCAGCGCCTTTCGACTACAGCCTATCGCCGTACGTTGCTGCTGTACGTGCGCACCGACAGCTCTGAAAAGGGGCTCGCTCGCTCGACATCGCAGAAGAAAAACCAACCGACTACAACTACAGACCAAGGAAGATGCAGTCCGAGCTGATCATCATTTCCTGCCTGTAAGTTACATTTGAAATACCTTATTTGTACTGCCTAAATATTGCTACCAACAGCATGGTTCATTCTTAACTTACAGTAACAAGAGCAATAATAATAAAATCATTTTGCCCTTCAAAAGAGGAGTGAGTTTGTGTAAATCTAAACGGGGTTTTCACATATCACTATTTTCTTTTGAATTAAAAACATAGATACTAAGATAATAATAAATTTGTTTTGCCTTTCAAATGAAAAAGGAATTAGCTTGATCGAAAGATACGTCGCTTTTCTTATTTCATTTTGAACTAATACTTGTAAAATAAAAATTTTAATAGTAAATTCTTGCCTTTCAATCGGAAGCAAATTACGGTAAACTTTGACTAGCAGAGTTTGCTTTGTTATTTCGTTTGAATTAAATTCATAAAATAAAACAAATAATAAATACATAATAATAAATATTTGTGCCTTTCAAAAAGAATAATCAAAGTGCGTTCTGATTTAGCGGACCTTACACTTTTTATCCCCTTTTTGAATTAATATTGAAACTAAACCTTTTTTTATATAAACAAAAACATCATCATCAATCATCATTCTCATTTCAGAATAAATATCATTTTACTAGCTTATATTGTGGAGAATCTAAACGGGATATCCACATATCATTAATCTTTCAAATTAATAATAATAATAAATAAGTTAATAATTTTCAATTATTCAATTAACTAGTCAATTAATTAATTATAATAAATCACAATGCCTGAGACAGAATTGCTATCAAAATTTGAGTACGCTCAAATACAATTGCTACCCGAATTTAATGGAAGTACGTCTTGCAGTCTAGACTACTTTCTTGCAAGATGTGATAGTTTCTTAAATACTCACAGGAGAGCCAATGCAGTTCCCAACGCTAACATCATTAATGATTTTTTATTTAATGTTGTCAAATCGAAACTAAAAGGAGAAGCTAGTACTATTTTAGATCTGGATGCAAACTCTAGTTATGAGAAATTTAAAGAAAAACTGATCAGGAAATTTGGTGACGTAAAAGATGAAAGACTGCTAGTTCAAGAAATTTCTAATTGCTTCCAAAAGAGAAGTGAGGCTTACACAGATTATCACGACAGACTAGACGCTCTAGTCTTACAATGTAAAAGTTTATGCAAATTAAACTACAGGGATCAGATCTTAGAGCTCAAACTAAGAGAGCTAGACGATCTAAGTTTAAACACTTTCAAAGCCGGAATCTTAGAGCCGTACCGAGCATATCTGCGCTATGCCCAAGTCACAGATTTAAGCCACGCACTGAGACATTGCAGGACTTACGATAATGACCGTGCACACGAGAATTACATGGATCAATTGAGAGGGACACCAAAACTTCCTCCAAATAACCATGCCAGTCACAGACCATTCACGCAGTCATCACCTAACAGATTCAATCAAGTGACACAACCACTAAACCATACTGCTCACAATCCGTTTGCATATCCAAGGCCACAAAGCCACTACTTTCCTCAACCACGTTCTTTCTCCAACCAACCTAATCAACAATTCATGAATCCTAACCCACTACCAAACTTCAAACCCTTTCAAGGTCCGAACCCACCGACTTTCAAACCACAGAACCAACAACCCTTTAAACCAATGAATCGTCCTTATCCTACGCCAAATAACATAGGCCGACGTTTCACACCTAATAACCAAAGTTATCCTAAGCCTATGTCTGGTGTATCCACCATCCGAGGGAATGTAAATGCGCACGCAGAAGAAACACAACCGTACGAACACGAGTTCGAATGCGACACAGTCCACCCATCCTCATTCTCATTCAATGAAGATCACGAACAAAGTCAGGATTTTCTCTTGGCTCAGTCCTCTCAAGCGAAGACTTAAATAACATAAGAAATGCTCCTAAATTACCATTCATCACTCTATTTGGTTTTAAAATTTTAATAGACAGTGGTGCTTGTAATTCTGTAATGAATCCGACAGTCGCACACGAACACTTTGCAGAATACCTTTACCAAGAACCGTTCTGCATACAATCAGTACATTCGAAAAGGATAGGCGAAGAAAATATACAATTCCCTATCTTTTCAGAATATGAAATTGACACTCCCGTAGACTTTAGAGTCATGCAATGGCATGATTAGTTCGATGCGCTAATTGGCACAGATGATTTTGTCAAACTAGGTGCGAAGAAAGATTATGAGTCGAACCTAGTTACGCTAGCCAACAAAGACATACCATTCCTTTTTCACTCGAGTAATAAGCAAGTGAATCATTTTCAACCCGCAGTAGATACACGTAACACTCCGATTCCTATCAACATCGAGAAGGGAGATGAGTATATTCTGAATTTTAAATATGGTGAAATGTGTCTCTTAGATGCCAAAAACCACCAAGTCATATACCCCACAGAAACACAATTAAAACAAGAGTTTAAGGAACCGATTTTAGTTGAGCCACTAGAAAACATCACTATACAGCCACTGGAAATAAACTCCATTACAGTCGGCGATATTCAAGAATATCCCCACACAAAACTAGAAGAATCTGATTTTGACAAAAGAAAGACCAATCACGTTGCAGATACACTTTCTAGAATACAAGCAAATGTGAACGACGAAACAGTCTCGAATGTAGCCATCCCCGGAGATGCTACATATCAAGACGAAATTGATAATGAAACCATACACTCGAATCAGGAAGATCCTATCTTCACACTGAAAACATCAGAGCGTAATTTGAACCAAAACCGAAATCAAATTATCTTAAAATATGGTAATGTCCCTAAGGTTCTTGAACAGAAACTGTTCAAGAAATACACACGACACGTTATGATAGTAACACAGAAAAACCTTCAACAAATTTGAACAAACACCTACTTAAAGTAATCAACACCTCAAACAAGTACGCCATTTACTTTAATGATCTAACCCTTGAAATCCCATTCATTAGAACATGCCAGAAATTATTCACGTCAGAGCTAGTAATTATCAGAACAAATAAATGTTTAGAGAACATTGAATGTCCAGAAACAGAGAAACAGTTAATTCTACAATATCATTCAATACATCACAATGGTATTATTGAAACGTTTGAACACCTTCAAACCAAGTACTATTGGCCACACCTAAAAGAACAAATTACAAATGTAATAAATCAGTGTAACTTATGTCATAGAAATAAATATGAAAGACACCCTAACGACGTATCAAACCAAGGTCCTATAACAGCCGACTACCCATTTGCTCAGATACATATTGATACTCCTCAATGTGTCTCCTCGTCTCCAAAAAGTAATGAATATATTGAGAGACAAGGAAACCAGTTGAAAATCTTAAATGAAAGTAAACCGGAACCAAACGATTCCAATTTCGAGCACTCCTATCAAATAGGCGAAACTGTATATGTCCTAGACCCTCTAACCAGAAATAGGAAATCCAGAAACCTCTATAATGAAGGCACAATAACCAAACTTGAAGGAAACCGAGTATACTGCAAAATGAAAAATGGTAAGACCCATGTCAGAAATTTCCGTGACATTAAACCTAAAAGCAAATTTCTTCTCTACCCAGATTCCTACCATGATATGCCATCATCTACACAGAACCCATAACAACGTCAGGATTTTATGCCGACCCCATGGGATCTGTATTGGTAATCATTAATTACCATAAATTTATGTTTCATTTCAATCTTACTACTTTAAAAGATTCGTACAAAAATATTGATGAAACTGTCTCTAGCCTTTTATTAAAAAGTAATAATACCTAATACATCTAATAGAACTAAACGTGGTCTAATAAATTGATTAGGAAAAGTAATTAAGTTCATCTCTGGCAATCTAGACCAGGATGATTTAGATATTTTACAAAGTCAATTAGACATTCTAAAACAAAGCCGCACTAATGAAATTAAACATATAAATAAACTAGTATCATTCACAAATTCAATTGCTCAAAAATGTTATGATAAAATGAATCATGTTAATGGTCAATATGAAGGTAATCCAAGGTATACTTCGAATAGAATACTTCAAGATAAATCTACTAGAAAACATCCAATACGTGTTACTGTGCATCAACAAATTCCAAGAAATCATGCGAGTGTTTCAAGAGACCATTAGTCTCGCATTTCATGAAATGACAAATGTAAAATTGTTCTCAAGAAAAGACTTAACTAACATAGTCAAACATTTGTTATCAATCTACCCTACACAGAGTATGATCCATACTGATCAATACCATCAGTATGAAAACCTTAAATTGTCAAAGACTCAAGTCCTTATGCTGGACGAAGAAATAATTATAATTCTCTCCATGCCAATAAAGGATGGAAACCAATAGAAACTATATGATGTAACCCCTATACCCACTATTAATAATATTGTACTTGTCCCGTCTGAAAAATATTACCTACAAGGTCCAATTTTGAAATGGTCCACTGTACCATGTATTAAGAACACTCAAACTTATGTGTGTTTATATTATAACACCAGAATCACAAATTGTAATTTAACAAACACTGCAGGATGTGAATTTGCTTCTGTAAAGAATAATGTAAAAATATGTAGACCCTTAAACAAGGAACACATTCTGTTCCTTACTAAAGATCCAGAGGTAATTCCTCAAACGTGCCCAGAATCCCAGAAATCCATACAGATTTCAGGACCACAGGTAATTTATTCTAATGAATCTTGTCCTATTTCCAGTATGGGAATAAATTTACAACAAAAACCTACCAATTACATTCATTCTTTCCCATCCTTAAATATTCAGAATGAACCTGCAATAAAGAATGAAATTAAGTTTCACATTTCCCATTTAGATGTAAAGAAATTGAAACTGGACTTAAAACCAATTCCTCTAACTTCTATTGGTACAAAAATATTCGAATCTACCAATGTCATTCTTGTGATATTAATAACAGGTATTGTTATAATCATGTTCAGGGAAAGACTGTATAAATTATGTAAATCTGTAAAAATTAGAAATAAGAAAAATGAAAATGTTACTGAGGGCAGTAACGTTAAAGAAAGAGGGGAGGAGTTATATTCCTCGTCGGGAATAGAACCCACAACCACCAATATTAATGGATTCAGCTTCTAAAAGCTGAATTATTATTATTATCATTACTGCAAGTGTCAGCCGAGTTTCAACAGACAGTATGTATGCTAATTTCCCAATACTAAGTGACTCGAGCTGTGTGTAATCTGATAACAACTCAAAGTCCAGAGGACGCACAAACTCGTGCCTTGCTAGCTATGAATCATTTCTCAGTATAATATTTTATAACAACTCAAGGTCCAAATGACACATACCCTTGTGACTAGCATGCTATGAATAATTACAAAACAGCTCAGGGTTCAGATGGCTCACAGTCTCGTGCTTGACAGAGTCCAACCGGATATTTCCGTGACGTATGTTTCCTACTCCAAAACCTCCAGTAGTCCCTTCCACGTGTGTCCCCCTCCACTCTGGTAACTAGCCAGTAAGATGGTATTGTATCCCACCTAGAGGGATTGACATGTGACTTGTTTAATTCTAATAAAACCCTGGACTCACAGAGCTCCAGTCTCTTGTAACTCAGTAATCTTAAGCCTAACCAACTGAACTGGTTGGCAGTCGGGCTTCATGCCTCGGCACTTGTAAATAACTTCAAATGAATTAGTGACTATTCGAAACAATAAATATATCAATTAAACTCTTCGCTTCATTTGAAATAGATATCACTCAGACTCGTGGAGAACCTGTGAGGACCTAGCTTAGCAAGCTAGCCAAGAACAATTGTTAAGCGACAAACTTAACTGGAATCCCGTCCGGGATTCGAGTCGAGTAACTTAACTCTACTACTTAAAATTGACCGTCTGCAGACCTTACCTGAATTACAGACTAATACAGTCATCACAAATAACACTGTTTATCAGACAGATTCTACACACACCCAATGTATACGGGGTTACATGACCACCTTGTCGCAGCCCCTAAACTGAGGAACCAAACAACATCTCTGCGGGAGATAAAATTTTGCGTGAAGAAGTAACAGACTGTTAGATAGTTACACATTAGTTCCAAACCTTGCATAAGGACAGTGTGATCACAAGTATAAAAATTAACCCCAAATGACAAGAAGGTTACCATCCCCATAAGACAGTAAAATGTTAAAAGTATGCATAGAAAGACGAAAAAATGTTAACTAACCTCCAATTGTAAAATACTTTCTCGCAATAAATGAGGTCTGATCCTCCTACGAAAACCTGCATATTTTGGCCTATTATAGCCTATCCCCTAGTTTGCCCGGTGAAATCTACCTCCGCCTTCCGGCGTGCCGAGAGGATTTTTTTTCAGGATTAGGGAATAACCCATCTCATTTGGGTACAATAGTGTTGACCGACTGAAATGCATCAACTATTGTTTTTTATGAAAATAATATACGTTATTTTATCCTCAAAAGTCAAAATTTTAATTGAACCTACATTGGCATTTCCTACGTCGAGCTGTTTTCAAGAAATTTTTTTCCATATTAATCAAAATTGTAACTGGCCTGGTTTTATTAGTTTTTTAGTATATTTTTAGCCTATTTTCATTTATAAAAAATAGGCTTATGAGATCACCTTTTGTCCGTGTGTCTGTGTGTGTGCGTGTGTGTGTGTTAGGATTTTTGTGTGTTCCCGCCTAATAACTTCTAAACGGCTGGAGCGATTTCAATGAAACTCGGTAAGGTCATAGCACCATTTAGGCCGACACCGACCGTGCCTTTCAAATTGTATTACGTCTCACCAATCCAACATGGCGGCTGTGCGAAATATTTCACCAGCATTCAATATCTTCGAAACTATTACAGATATCACGCAGGAATTCTGTACGGTGATAAAGGGAACTACTAGAAGTTCACCTATATGACTTTTGAAAATCTGGTAGCTACAAAACCAACATGGCGGCCAAGCGATTTTGCGACTTTTAAATATACATTTCTCGCAATTCAACCAAACAAACGCAATGAAATGTTGCACAGTACATGTTTATACACATTGTAATGCACCGACGTCTAACTTCGTTGAATTGTTGACATAAACCTCAGGATGGCGGCTGTGCGAAATATTTCACTGGCGTTCTATATCTCTGAAACTATTACCGGTATCACCCTAAATTTTGTACAGAGGTAAAGGGCACTGCCGGAATTCATCTATGAGACTTTCAAAATCCGGTTAACAACAAAATGAACATGGCGGACTAGCGAAGTTGAAAGTTCTAAATAGACTTTTCTCGCGATTTAATGATCCAAATGCTATGAAACTTCGTACAGCAAATGTTTATACACATTGTAATGCACTGACATATAATTTAGTACAATTGTTTATGTAACCTCAATATGGCGGCTGTGCGAATTTCTCAAATTATTATTTTTATTTCTTGTGTTCTAATCATGCGATCAAAATCTGCATTTGCATAATGAACGTACACAATAATTATCATCTAATATACATAACTCTATGGCCTAAATTAAAATCCAACATGGCGACCATCCGAAATATTTAGACGGTTCTCAATATCTATTAATCCACTACAGCAATCAAACTGACATTTTGTAAGTCTATAGAGGCTATAAGCATAAGTTCACCTATGGGACGTTTAATAACCTGGCGAGCACAAACACAACATGGTGGCGACGCGAAATTTAAATATTCAAATGGACGTTTCTTGCGTTTTAACCATCCGAGCACGGTGAAACTTGATACGGTATATGCTTGTACAAATTTTAATCGAATGGCATCTAATTCATTTAAATTAATTTCATAATCACTAAATGGCGGCTGAGGGAAATTTTAAAATCCCTCTTTTATTTCTTGTGTCCTAATCATGCGATTGAAGTTTGAATAAAACACCAACATAATAATCTTCATGTAGAGTACACAAATCTAAGACTTATAATAAAAATCCAACATGATGACCATCCAAAATATTTAGACGGTTCTCAATATCTGCGAATCTATTACAGCAATCAAACTGACAATTTGTATGTTGATAGAGGCAATTAATATTAGTAGGATATATGAAAATAGGCTATTTAGTTCTTCACGGAACTACTTGTTTATTAATAGTTTAGAGAGTTAACATTTTTAGATATAGTTTTGAACATAACCTTTTTATCAATTTAAGTTTCACACATTCTTGGAACTTCATTTTCTAATAATTACATTTGCTGACGAAGGTCATAATGTGATCGAAACTGGTCCATTTAATTACATGAATAATAATTGTACTAACTAAAGGTAGTTTATTGTTATCAGCTTGCCAGTTTGGGTGAGTGGTTATCGTGTCGGACTACCAACTCCAAGTTGCAGGTTCACTCCTGGCCATGGTAAGTGATTTTTCAATGACGACAAAAATCTCTACATGCATTTCATGCGTTGTTGGCATGTTAAAGAACCCATTTGAATTCAGTACGCCATGTTCATAATGGCAAAATTAATCTCGGGGTTTTCCGCCAACACAAAAATTCCTCCTTTCTCTACTAGAAAGCGCTGTAGTGTCAAGGAGCTAAGATATCTAACCTCCTTGAATTTCATAGCACTCCAAGGAACAACAAAAATTCGACGTGCAAGCTGCCCTCTGGTTGCAAATAACAAAACTTGCAACCGGCACTTGAGGCCGTACAATATTATTATTTATTTTTCTTATCTATTATATAATTTTTAGCCTATTTTCAATTTTGAAAAAATAGGCTTATGAGATCACCTTTTGTCAGAGTGTGTGTGCGTGTGTGTGTGTGTGAGGAGTGTGTGTGTGTGTCCGTAATAAAATCTAAACGGCTGGAGCGATTTCAATGAAACTCGGTAAGTTGATAGCACTATTCCGGGCGACTCCGACCGTGCCCTTCATATTTTGTTACCTCTTACCAATCCAACATGGCGGCTGTGCGAAATATTTCACCAGCATTCAATATCTCCGAAACTATTCCCGATATCTCCCTGGAAATTTTTACGGTTATAAAGGGAACTACTAGAAGTTCACCTATGTGACCTTTGAAATACTGGTAACTACATAACCAACATGGCGGCCACGCGAATTCGCGACTTTTATATAGACGTTTCTCGCGATGTAACCGACCAAACGCAATAAAACTTCGTACAGTATATGCTTATACACATTGTAATGCACCGAAATCTAACTTGGTTCAATTGTTTACATAACAACAAGATGGCGGATGTGCGAAATATTTCACCGGCATTCTATATCTCTGAAACTGTTAGCGGTATCACCCTGAAATTATGTACGGGGATAAAGGGCACTACTGGATGTTCATCTATAAGACTTTCAAAAACCGGTTAACTACGAAACGAACATGGCGGCCAAGCGAATTTGAAAATTTTAAATAGACCTTTGTCGCGATTTAATGTTCCAAACGCAATGAAATCTGGTACAGGAAATGTTTATACACATTGTAATGCACAGGTATCTAATTTAGTTCAATTGTTTACATAACCTCTAGATGGCGGCTGTGCGAATTTTAAAATTAAGTTTTTATTTCATGTGTCGTAATAATGCGATCTAAGTGGAAGTTTGAATAATGAACCTAGGCAATAATTTTCTTTTAATGGTACATGACTCTATGGCCTATACATTTAACAATCCAACATGGCGACCATCCGAAATATTTAGACGGCTCTGAATATCTACGAATCTATTATAGCAATCAAACTGAATGTTTTTATATTCATAGGGGCTATGAACTTAAGTTCACCTATATTACTTTAAATAACCTGGTGATTACAAATCCAACATGGTGGCGACGCGAAGTATAAATATTCACATGGATGTTTCTCACAATTTAACAATCCGAGTGCAGTGAAACTTGGTACAGTAAATCCTTATACGAATGATAATCCACTGGCATCTAATTTGTTTCAATTGTTTCCATAACCACAAGATGGCAGCTGTGCGAATTTTTAAAACCTCCTTGTTACTACTTGTGTCCTAATCATGCGATTGAAGTTTGAATGCTACAGGTACACAATAATCTTCATGTAACAATAATATAAAATGCAACATGGCGACCATCCGAAATATTTAGTCGGTTCTCAATATCTACGAATCTATTACAGCAATCAAACTGAAACTTTGTATGTTGATAGTGGCAGTTAACATGAGTAGGATATATGAAAATAGGCTGTATAGTACTTCACGGAACTACTTGTTTCTATTAGTGTGTGTTTTTGATGGGCCAGTAGAGTAGTAGTATTCATTATCATCCATAAAGCAACTAAATAAATCCACCGGGCGAAGCCGGGTAATACTGCTAGTAAGTCATTATGTTCATATAATTTGAACACGTCTGCAAATATACTACCTCATCGGGAATTTACAGGGACTACTGTGTATCCTGAGACTTAAATTCTTACATGCAGGCCTAATCCTCAACTCTGTATTTCTCTAAATATATTTCATTGATATATTGTACCATTAAGGGAGATTGTGATCGGTGACGATAAGCGATGCATCCATCAGGACTGCATTACATTCATAGATCGTGCGCGGTTATATTCACCCAAGACAGATGTCGCAGAATATTGCCACCTGACTGCATAACGTCCAGGTGTTGCGAATAAAGGCCATGAGCGTACATAACACGAGTAAACGGTGTGGCAGTAATGTGTTTCCGTAAGAGGTTGCAGCGGCATAACATCCCTCAACGGTTCCCAGATCCTCAGGCCAGTCCGTCAATGCATAAAGAAGCAAATGGGGTTAATGAACATTACATACTGATGCCCTTAGGGCTAGCCATTTCATTTCTCAGGGGATTGTTTGGATCAGAGAACACAGTATTTCCCATAATAATGATAATTAGGGCCCGGATGTTGATGACATATCATATTTTTACTGAGTTGTCTAAAACAATGCTGAAGTACATACGACTCCGGACGGGCCACCCCGTCTTCAAATATGTCATTCTTATTTCGCATCTTTTTGCATTTGTTGCTATTTTCAATTTTTAGAGCATTCTTTTAAGTTTGGTCTTATTTTAGAGAAATCGGCCTCTGAAGGTCACTTTTCTTCCAATTAAGTCACGTCACAGCTTTATATGAGAGAGTTACGTCTCTCATAGTAAAGAAGGAGCTAGTAGCTGATAGGCCGTACAAGATAATCTAAAATATTGATTCCATTTCCTTAATCAACCGGGTGGAAACTAGTCTTAGCAACAATCGTGGCGAAATTGCTGCGGGTATTGCAACAAAACTGAAAAGAGTTCTGGACAAAAACACCGGTTATAAAACATTATGCAAAATCTCAGACATTCTTTCTGGTGAAAACTACTGCATGGATGCATCAGTTGATGTTGAACGCAGTTTTTCGAAACATAAAAACTTGTTGGCTGGTAACCGCAGATCATTTACATTTGACAACATCAGGATCACATTCGTAGTGCAGTGCGACTCAGACTAAAGTGAATATAAACATTTCGTTAAGTGCTAGAAATCTTTTTTGATTGACTTTTCAGTTTGAGCTTAAGATGTCATTTTTGAAATATTGCTGAGTTCATTATTATAAGATCATTTTGTCCATTTTATAGTGTATTTTTCGAATTTTTAGGTCACTTTCTGCAGTCATATTTGAAAATTTTAAGTGCATTTTTATAGTACATTATGCAACGAGCCTATAATTGAAATTATAAAACTCGCATACGCTCGTTTTATAAACATACTCGTGTCTTAATTATCATTATAGGCGAGTTGCATACGTCTGTTTATATTCGACGATAATTATTATAACTATTTTATGTTCGAACATAAATATTCATATATATCTGTCGAGATTTCGCCAGTTTTATGTACTGAACAGAGCGCATGAGACGCAGAGAATGCCTTGTGTTTGACCATGGCCTCCTCGATTACCCTACTATGACACTAGGCCAGGCAGTGAAATTTAAATTAGAAGGCCGTGGAACTCAGCGCATCTAATTATCTAATTGGTCAAACAACAGTTTCTTGAGCTGTGATTGGTGGGAGAAACTGTTTCATAATGAAAAATAGTGTTAAAATGAGCCTCACTATAGTACAGTTTTCTGACATATAATAGTCAGGGTCGAACATTAACAGATTTTACACACACCCAAAGTACACGGGGCTACATGACCGCGTTGTCGCAGCCCCTAAACTGAGGAACCAACCAATTATACATTAATTTGAACAATTTGCAGATTCCGATGCGATTGAATCCTCAACAGCCCTAACATATTATTGTTTGAAACTTTGCCGCCAAAAAGGGAATCGGACTCATCTTAGAAGCTATCCTAGTTCTACCATGAAATTATTTGAACTGAAATAAAAGCTTTCCTTTCTGAAAGTCAAGACTGTGTCGTCCCCTCTGCAGTGAAGTTTATTGCATTTTAAATCCCATGCATCTTATGTTTATGTGGCTGATATACATGAGATATGTTAGGAATACAATACCCCAGCGTTAAACACTGCTCCATCACCAGAGGTCTGTATTTCTATAAATCTCGACAGTACCGGCGGCAGACGCGTGGGGTGTGTCGAACGGAATAAATACAAGTTGCCAGACATTGCTAAACTTTTTAAGGGTGAGAGGGACGCAATGCCATAGTGACAAATGGTGTGGAAATAGAAATGAGTGTGCTTCTGTGTTTCCTCCTTCCAAGGCATCTCCTCTTTCCTTCTCAGTCCCCCTTCAGGGTTCCTCTCTGGGACCGAGTAAAAATAAAATGCCACTGAAGCCCTTATCTCTGAATCATAAACCTCAGTCTCTTCATCCGTGGATGATAAAATTGTTAAAGCGTCACTCTCCTCAAAATAAGTTTATCTATATAAAATACTAGCTCTACCGAGCTTGTGGGCGAGTGGTTATCATGTCGGAGTACCAACCCCAACTTGCAGATTAGCTCCTGGCCATGGTAAGTAATTTTTGAAAGGTGAGAAAAATGGCGACACGCATGCCATACGTTGTTGGCATGTTAAAGAACCCATTTGAATTCAGTAGGCCGTGTTCATAGTGGCTAAACTAATCTCGGGATTTTCTGCCAACACAAAGTTCCTCCTTTCTCTACTAGAAAGCGCTGTAGTGTCAAGGAGCTTAGATATCTAACTTCCCTGATTTTCTTAGCGTTCCATGGAACGACAAAATTCGACATGCAAGCAGTCTTCTGGGTGCAAATAACAGAGCTTGCATCCGGCACCTAAGGCCATGCGATATTATGATTGTTATTACTACAGGGTCATTATCTATGTGCGGCTCGATAAACACGGCAAGCTAAGCCGGCTTTGACTGGCGCAGAACGCCAGCGCGCGTACACGGTTCAGCCGGTGGTAGGCGCGCTCCGCTGATTCATATAGTTAGTTCACACGTGTTTTGTCATTCATATGGACGTGTATCTGCAAAGCGTAGACGTTAGTGTTGCACGTTTAGTAAGTATTGTGATTACGGTGATTGTTGGTCATGCCTAGACACCAATTCATATTGCGCGAACGTGTGTATATCCATAATTCGTATATGAAAACAGAAAATCTTGTTCTGACACGAGACGAAAATTTCGAATCAAGTTTCCAGGAAGACCTGTGCCTAATGCCAGTGCAATTAGGAGGCTCGCTAAACGATTCAAGGAAATAGGCTCCGTACATAATAAAAGAGTTGACAGACGTTCTTTCATCAGAGGATGTCAGGTGTGTGTTACAAGAGAGGGAGGATATATTCAGCATTGCCTATGAGCCCTGTAGATAAAAATGATTGAACATATTTGGTAAATGTGTGAAACTGCGCACCAAACACCGGCTGAACCGGGTACGTGCGGACACGATCTGTGCCAGTCACAACCGGTTTAGCTTGCCGTGTATACTCGCGCGCACATAGATAATGATCCTGTATCTAACTTCCGTGAATTTCACAGTGTTCCAAGGAACGACATAATTCGGCATGCCTGCTCCCGGCAACCGAGGCCATACGATATTATATTATTAGACACCGGAGGAAGTAGACATGTACCTGAGTGCTACGCAAAAAAGTTAAGTATAGCAAGAAAATGGTTTGCGACCGTTGTCAAGAAGAACTCCCAAGTGATGGTGACTATGTATTCTGCACGGGATGCAAAAGGAAATATCACTATGAATGTACAACCGTAACTGCACGAACATGGAAGGGTATGGCCAAACAAGCGAAGGAATCATGGCGGTGTCCACAATGCCATAGTTTCAAGAAGACGACGTCAGCACCTGCTGTCGCAAGCGGTGGAAAAATGAACCAACCAGCTGCTAATACGGATGACACAGAGACTCCACCTTCAACACCGGACACGGAGACAATACACGCATCGGATATCAAAGGTATGTTCTTAGAATTAATGAAACAGATTAGTGAACTGAAAAACCAAGTGAGTGAAAGTGTAAAAAGTGCCGACTTTATTGCGCAGAAATATGATGAGTTGATTAAGGAAACTAAGTCAAATGCAACTCTTCTGAAATCACTGACAGCAGAAATAAAAACCCTAAGAGACGAAAAGAATCTACAAGACAAAATAATATCTGATCTAAACGAGAAAGTGCACACAATGGAACAGAACGGTAGGCAACAATACATTGAAATATGTGAAGTGCCACGCACGAAAGATGAATGCCTGGATGAAATCGTCCACAAAATTGCTGAGACTCTAGAAGTAGATCTAAACATGTTTGATGTAGAGGAAGTTTACAGGCCCCCACAGCAAAGAAAGAACAAAATCCCCCCAGTAGTGGTAAAATTCAACTCTATATCCAAAAAGAACGAATTTTTACAGAAAAGAAAATGACAAAATTTCCTCACTCATGGGAACACTAAAACTAGGTTTTTCATTAAGGAAAGTCTAACGTCTTTTTACAGAGAGCTACTATGGAAAACTAAAAATCAGGCAAGAGAAAATAACGTGGAATTCATCTGGGTTAAAAACGGCAAAATTCTAGCGCGAAAAAACGACCAATCTGATATATTGAGAATCTCCCGTGAGGAAGACATTAACAAAATTAGGTAAGCCCCCCCCCCCGCCAAAAAGAAAGAATTATTATTGAATTATTATATTAATTCATATTATGAAAGTTGGGATAGCAATATAAATGTTTCTGGAATACAAAAGGAACTCTCATTTCTCAATATACCCAATTTCATCGAATATGGTAATAAGACTAGAAATAATGCTGAAATCAATATCCTTTCTCTAAATATTCAATCTATATAAAAAAAACTGGATTATTTAACCATAACCTTAGGCAAGAAAATTAATGATCTGGATATTATTTGCTTAACAGAAATTAACATATTGAATCTAATAATTACCTATTTACCTTGGATAATTTTAATGTTGTATTTTGTAATAGAACAAATCGTAAAGGAGGAGGCATAGCCATATATGTAAAGAACAACATGGCTATTAGAACACACAATTCACACATTTCCAATACTCATGAATGGTAATGGAAATACTTCACATGAACAAAAAGATTGGATTAACATGCATTTACAGACCACCTAGCACTAACACAAATGACTTGCTTGATGAACTGGAGACACATATAACACAACACACTAGTAAGTACAGCGTATACGCCATTTTAGGAGATAACAACATTGATACATTATCTAATGACAGCAGTCTATCAGCTATCAAATATACAAATATTATGGCAACTCATGGTTTCCTACCACTTATCACTCAATGTACTCGTTATGATCCAAATTTAGACTCGAGAACATGTATTGATCACATATACTATCGTAGCAGACTAGATCAATATACTTCTGCAGTCATACAAGCAGACATCGCTCACCACTACATAACATATGCAGGTATTTGGCCAAATAGTGACAAGACACAATTACAAGATAATGAATCGCACATTACGCTAATGAACGATACTATAATAGTAGTACAAAAATGAACACTTTGAATATTGCATCATCACGACCAGATATTGCGTAATCGCGATGACGTCATGGGCCCTTAGAGCGAGCACGTGGTCCAGGGGGGATCAGGTGATTGGTTAATGACTAGGATGACCACCACGCCTTGTGTTCGCATGGAGAGGTCAGCTGTGTGTCATGGCTATTAATTATTGATTGATTATTGAATTATAATTAGGTATTTGCTCAAGGGAGTGGAGAGAGTCTTGGGTGTCATAACTTTTTGAATGAGAGTGTACGGCGAGGCAGTCAACATAGCTGGCTCGCTACCCGCCACGTGGCGCGCAGCTGTTCTGTTTTTTTTTTGCTCGCGCCGAGCGGGCGAGGCATGAGAGCAGCATGCGCTCTCCACACATGTGGTGCATGGCTGTTAAAGTTTTTTGCTCGCGCTTGCTAAATAAGTAAAGTGGTTTCATAAAGCTAGAGTGTGTTTAAGTACAACATATATCACCAGAGCGTGGGAGTGAACTTGTGTTACTCGTTGTCGCTTTGTTATGTCTGTTTCATTTAAATGATGTTAACATATTTTTTGTGTTCCGGCTTGCTTCATGGTCTCAATCTGGTTACAGTGTTTTATATGTCAAGTATATCTTCGAGTGCGTGAAATGAATCTTGGTCTGTTTGTTTTTAGATTCCTAGACGTCATTATTCAAGTGTGTAATTTTTAATGCAAGAACGAGATTGGATGTCGGTTCCCAGAGGTTCATGTGAAATGTTTTAAAGAGCTTTTTGCCGCTCTAACTTCTTAATATACAAGAGGAGATTGCTATGGAGCAGTAGTTAGGTATCATTATCTGCAACAACATGAGTCTGTGCGAGGGATTAATTGGAAAGCTATTGAAATTGCGAGGCATTAAGTTGTTGGCGGATAGTGCCCTGAAACAGGAGTTACATTTTGTCGTCAGTGAGACGAAATTGGAGGAGGAGGCGTGGTACAACAATCTGACAGCTACCGAAAAGGAGCTGTTTAGTTGCGAAATGTTTGAGCTGTTGAGAGACCAAAGCCACTGACGTGAGCTCTTTTTCAACGGGGTGACAGCGCACAATGTCAACATCATCATTGAAAAACTGAGAGCCATCGGCTTGAGAACTTTCGACTTGTTTGATCCGTCATTAGAGGAAGAGGTTATGGAAGAAGAGGAAGAAGAACATCAAGTGGAAGAGGATGTGGACGACGACGGTCAAATAATTTAAATGGACAGTGTATGGGGGAGTTAATTTTTACATTTTTTTTTTCAAAAATGTTGTAAACGTTTTTTCTAGAAAATATATTTCTTTTGATCATTTGTGGTTATTATATAATATGAAATGGTGAAAATGATACGATCTTCGTTCTTAAAGTGGTAAGTAGTTCTTTTTCCAACAAGCTGCGGAGAATTGAAGATGCTGTGTTGTTTGCAGAGTTGAATATGCTGGTCTTGTGCACGGGTAAGTACAATCAATCTTTTCTTTCTTGCGTGTGTTGGTTTTAGTGAACTGAAAAATATATAGAGACACATTAATAATAATAATAATAATAATAATAATAAAATTTTTGCGAGGAATTAAAAAACAAAACTTACACTGTTGTAATTAGAAGATATTTTTGTTGGGGATCCAAGAGTTGTGAGTTGAATCGAATCCAAGCCAAGATACGAAGGCTCAGGTTCCTTTTCTACGTAGTACTTTGTCGACTAAGTAAATATTAGGATGTTTTGTTCGTTGTAACTCTGCTTCATAAAACGCCCCAAATATCGGCAAATTTTTATTATCTTTTAAAAGATATGTTCGTGGATTAGTATTTTGAACTTTATAAATTGTAAATAATTCCGTAGTCCAATTAGCTTCGTAGCCCTTGGTGAAGTGTTTCTTGATTTTTGATATTCGCACAATGTCACCGATTTTATACTTTGGATTTTTTAAAGTTTCATTATATTGTGTTGGCAAGCTGGGAGGATTGTTTCTTTTTACATCAATAGGTTTCATGCCAATGCTGCGATGTATTTTGTGATTATACTTTACTAATAACTCAGGCAAAGTATGTACCCATCGATATGAACCTCGTGTTGTGAATTCTCTCCACATCGATTCCTTAAGAGTTCGATTAAATCTTTCTACCACGCTCGCTTTAATGGAGCTCCCAGTGGAATAATTCTTTAGATTTTGTTTCTGAGACCATGTTTTGAATTCACTGTTATAAAATTCCGTTCCTCGGTCAGTGTGAAAATAATTGGGCAATCTTTTACTTTGAGAATAAACAAATTTTAAACTTTTTACAATCTCACTTCCTATTTTGGTTTTAAGAGGAATTGCCCATGCATATTTTGAGTAAACGTCAATAATGGTTAATAAATATTTAAATCCATTATTTCATTTTGCAAGTTTGGACATGTCCACAAGGTCTGCTTCATGGAGGTCATCGATTCCTTTGCTAATAATACGTCGTCTTTTAAACTTTTTTCTAAGCGGTGCGTGAAGTTCTTTTGCAATATCTCGTCTGATTTCGTTCATAGTTATTTTCCAAACAATGATTTATAGCATACTGTGCATTGTTTTACAAACGTTTGAATTTTTATTCAATATATCCTGCATTTCTTAGTTCTTCTTCAATTGCAAAGATTTCGCTGTCGAGTCCTGTGTGACCTGCAGCTTTCGATGCAATTATTTTTTAAGTCTTGATACCGATTTGTTTGGTTCATTCCAGTGAACGAATTCAATATTGTTTCCGCCTTCAAATTTCCAAATGGCTTGTGGTGTGATGTGTTTTTTTTGGCCATATCCAGTATGCATCGTAGTATTTGCTTCTTCATTTCCATCTGCTGTTTTTATAATTCTATCTATGTCTTCAGTAAGAAGGGGTTCAATTATATGTCTATACTTATAAGATTGCGTTACTCTCGGAGCTGCATTGCTTGTATAATTTCTTTTGTGCAAGTTTGAAACATTTAATAATTCCAAATATGAACTTAAATCACTCCTATCTATTAGAGTGGGGTCTGGTACTTTCCTTTGAATCAATTCAAGTAGACCTTCTGTTAAAGGAAATTTTTCACCACCAACTTTTATATACTTTTTATCAAAGAAAACTCGTTCACGTCCCAGTATTGTTTATCATTTCTTATCGTTATACCAAATGTTCTATCCACGTTTTGTTTAATGAACGGATCAAAGTAGCGGTTATGTAGTGAAATTATTTTGATCCGATCTCCATCTTCTTCGTCTGAAGTAGCAGTTGAATCAGAATCGTCATATTTTCCTTTCCTTTTTCGATTTTCTTTATTTTGAGTTGACGTATTAGCAATAGCTACAAGTTGATTTAATGAATTTGTTATGGTTTAAAGTTAGTCTCTATATCTAATTCTTTACGTCTAACATCATTTTGAAGTGAACGATACTTGTCTTTAACGTCTTTTTTTAAGCGAGAAAGTTTATCCTTTACTCGACTTTCAGCTTTAATCTTCGAGCTCTTCTCCATGACTAAACTGAAATTGAGGTTGTTTTACTTATTTATAGTATATTCAAAATCGATTTGAAGAGGATGATCATTGGTTTTATGTTTTTAGGGTCTCTAAGTCGAAACTGAATTTCATCTTGTTCTTCAACAACAATATCACTGCCATCCAGTTCAATCTCTTGACGTATATTTAAAATTGCATACACAATTGGAGATCTTGGTGAAACAAAAATTGGTTTTAATATGTCTTTGTAGGGAATTTGGTACTGTATGTTATGATTATGAAGAGTGTATACTGGTGAATGGATTGATGGCGAGAAGGAGAATTTCAGAATAAATTTCGATAAGTTCTTTTTCTTTACTTCATCTTGTAATATACCATATTCTTCTTTGGATGCGGTAAAACTTTCGAGTGGTTCTTTGTTAACCAATTGCTCAATTTTTTCTAGTTCAGTTTTTAACTTGTTATATTCATTTTTGGATGCAGCAGCATAACTTTCAAGTTCTTCTTTTTTAACAATATTTAGATTGTTAGCAACACCCTCAATACGAGTTTGTAAATTGCTTAAAATTTCTTTTAGTTGATTAACTTCAGTTCGTGAAGCAGCATAGTGTTATACAAACCGCTTATTTGTCACATCTTGGTCGTTAACAGGAAACTCGACATTTGTTTGTTTTTGATGTTGTAGATTGTTTACAGTCAGTTTCATTTGTTCAAATTCAGGTCGGGAAGCGGCATATTGTTCAAAAAACGTCTTAATTGCAACATCGTTATCGTATATGGGTTTGATTACGTGAGTAATTCGTTTATTCATCATATTTAAAGTTCCACCATCGTCTACGTTTAAAAAGTTTTGTTTAATGAATTTAGTGATTAAGTCTTCTAGATCTTTTCGAGAAGCAGCAAAGTTTTCTAAGTAATAATTTTTTATTGCATCTAACGAATCGATTGGTTGAGATATGTTTGTTATTCTTCTATTTAACATATCTAAAGCTTCATCATCTTTGTTTATATTCAAAAGGGATTTTTTAATTTCATCGAGTTAATTTCTTACATGAGTTTTAAGAAAAGAATACGTTACCGCATCTTGATTTTGAACTGAGTAGTCCGTTTGCAAAGGGCGCTAAGTGCATTATAAACGAAACCGAGTAAATGACGAAAAACTGCTACGACCAAACTATTTAAGCTAATACCATATTTTTACCCCTGAAAATCAACATAAAAACATTTATTATTCAGTTAAAATCTGTGAAATCTATGGTTGGATCTTCTGTCCCGAAACATAAATTAAAATATTGACTTACCGGTTTTTGCACCCGTTTTGTGCAGTTAACGACATTTGCACCCGTGACAACGAGAGTCGTTAATGAAACTTAGGTTGCAAAACCCGCTATTTTATTGTTTTACGAATGTCATTTGGATGAGATTTTTAATAAAGAACTATTTTAGTTTCAATTTGGTTTATCAGGAAAAATATATTTTGAAAAAATAGACCACGTCGGGTGCGATAAAAGGATTTTTCCTATTTAAACACATCTTAAACACTGTGCAACGTCATTTAGACAGCATAAAAATTTACAAATTAAGAAAGTGCACAAAACAAGAAAAAATGGCACTTAAGTTATGTCAGGTCATCCTCGACACCGTTCATCAGCCCAAAATCTGCTAGTTCTTAGTCTTCTTCCTCTTGAGGTCGGACGATATTGTTGCGAATGGTTTATTTTTCCTGGAAGACCTCACTGAAGAATTTTAGGTTGCCGTTCGCTGGCCAGTTTTCGCCGAAGTACAGCTCTAAAAGCCGTCAGACGCCTTGTAGTTTAGTTTCTTTGAGTGCAACACCTTCTTGAATTGGTGAGGGACCAGGATGTTTTGTTAAAATTCGTACCACCTCAAAATTGTAGAACGGCTCCCCTCAGACCAGACATGATAGTTTTTTGTTTTGCTAATTGTGAACACGATTTTCTTCGCTTTTTGAATTGGAAATGCTTACTACCCGAATTTTTTAACCATGCCATCCACATACGCTTTCCAATCCCTAATTACTGTCTGTGAA
This sequence comes from Meconema thalassinum, assembly GCA_946902985.2. NCBI lineage: Eukaryota > Metazoa > Arthropoda > Insecta > Orthoptera > Tettigoniidae > Meconema > Meconema thalassinum. Next base: position 2,525,802 of record CAMPQE020000003.1, on the reverse strand, counting down.
ATCTACGGTTGGATCTTCTGTCCCGAGACATAAAATACCAGGCGAACTACTGTCGCAAATTTCTCAATGTGCTTGATGAATCCGGAAGGATTTTCAAAGACACTCACTTTGCGAAGTTGCCGTTCAATATTTCCAAAAACTCTGTCAGGTGGGATAAATGAGCGGCCCACAATTATTGGGAACCATAACTGTAGACATGCGGGAGCTTCTAGCAGTAAACAGTGAGATAGCATGCTGATCATAGTCTTGTTTTTGTTCTGACCCCCACACCCATCAGAGAATAACCGAAATATTTTCCACCTTAAAAATTTATGCTGGCCAGTTTGTGAAGAAGTGTCGACGCTATTTGATTTGATCCTTTGGCATGTTGATGATAGTCTAACCAGACGTGAGAAGTTGTTCTCTACTCCAATATCAACGGGTTCAACTACTTCAACTTGCACTATTTCTCCCACTACTTCTGCCGTTTCTGTTCCTTTCTCCGTATTTGGAACATCCACAATAGTATTACAGTCCACAAATGCAATAACTGCTTCACTTAAATCAACAAGATCACTCATTTTTCTGGCTTGAAATGCCGACAACCAAGAAACAACCTGTCAATCAAATGTGCTTTTACACGGTGTATTTCGACAAGGCAGCATTTCATTGTTGCGTACGCTTCCTCGATAGTGCAGCCAACTGTAATCTGAAACACAAAACTATCCTTCCCGATCGAAATAAATAATTATTTACTGTAAAGAAATTCTGAGGAAGGAATATTGGCAGTTCATGTACCAGTTAGCGTGTTTTGCAGCCGTATGTGGCAAGGCAGACGCCATACTTATGGAACGTAGCGGTCTTTGGACACGTGGAATCTTAAACTGGCTTTGCAACCGTAGCCAACATGCATTTAGCGGTTTATGCAAACGAATGCGATTTTTGTTGGCCATTTTCAACGGTTTTGAGCGGGATATGCACCCTGAAACTTATTCCATCGTGTAGCCAGTTAAAAGACGAACGTGACGATATGCCCAACTCAAAATCGACAAAAAGTGCACTTAGCGGCCTTTGCATCTGGGCTACTCAGTTGGATCTTTAACATTTCTTATTCTTTTGTTACCCAAGTCAAGAGTATCATCATCATACGGAAAGTGATCTTCTGAAAATTCACGCACTAAACCATGAATGAATTCTACTAGTTGTAACACTTCGGTTATTCGGGTGCCTAGATATTTTTTATAATCGATGTATGTTGCTGCATTGCTATAAGGTTTACTGCATCATTTGCAGATGATGGTAAAGCTAAGCCCGCGAGATGTTTGTTTTGAAAGTCAAGTTCTTTTTCTCTATTTTACAAATTGAAAAAATTAAACCTTTAAGGTCGTTAAAGTTTCGTTGTATGTCTTCTTTAGACTCGATTTTATTTAGCTCATTCAATAACTTCAGTACATAATCTTTGTTGCATGCATCTTCAACATGTATTGGCGTTCCAACATTTTTTAACCGTTTTCCGTTAATACTTAGATGTCCGTCGGTTGTTGTTGTTGTTCTTAGTTGATTTCCATATTGCACTAGCTTATCATCAACATACGATTTAGTTGCAATATCATGTCGTGAAGTCGGTCGTCCGATAGACACATTATTGGTTTTGTTAAACGATGTCATAGTTAATTTGTTAACCACAAAAAAGGTATAACATGAATGGGCATTTAGCTCTTTTTGAAGTCATATTTATAACTGAAAATAAACATCAAATCCATTGCGATATCGACCGTTTTGTAAATCGCTATCTTTATCGATAACCAAAAAGCCAAACTTAGAGTTTTGCCAACAATACGAACAAATCGTTATATACGTGACGCAAGTTTGTTCCGTCTTGTTTAAAAAGAATTTAAAAAATAGCGTTATCTCTAATTAGATGTTTAGGTATACAAGAATATGTTTGACAAAGATAAAATACGTCAACGTCGTGATGACGACCTCTACTGAAATAATCTTTCATGTGTTGTTGTTTATTGCTGGCTACATCGTCAAAAACAAATATAGAGTTTTTTCTAGCCATTTCTGGAGGCATAACTTCATCATTATCGGAAAAAAATCACTTTTTATTTCTTTTATGGAGTCCAAAAACTTTTTTAGTTCAACATATTTACTTTGAGCAAGTGATTTAGAATAAATATAAACGTTTTCAAAACGAACTCCATTTTTATGACATAATAAATTTAGCATTACGTTTGTTTTGCCACAGTTCGATGGACCGCAAATGATACATCGAATAGTGTTCGGTAGTAAAACACCATGCTTTCTTTTTTCACTTTTACTCTGGTTTTCACCATTAGTAAATGAAATTACTGGTAGAGTGTTTGACTGCTTAACAAACTTCAGCATGTCTACGTTTATTTCTGAAAATGCACACTGCACAAAAAATCACATCACATCAACATATATTGTTTCCACACGTATCATAACTTGTATTATATGGAATAATAGTAGGATTTTCAGGATTTAAATCAACGTTGCCGACGAGAAACCCTCTTAAATATGGACAATATGGCGGCCTTTTTTCATGATCATTTAAAGGAATATCGTTTTCCTTCCAATTTTCAATTTCAATCTTACAGAATATACATTTCACCTTATCACCATGACCAGTATAATAAAATCCTGCTGATGCTAAACAAAATTCGTTTGGACAGGGAAGAAGCCAATTTTGAAAAGTTTTAAGTCTTTCATATTCAGATTTCAATTGTATGCTAGGAGAAATATTGTTTACGTAAGGGCAATAAAAATCCCATTTCTTTTGGTCTTCAAACGAATCATCATCTTCTTCCCAAAAACTAAGTTGCAGATTAGAGAAAGCACACCTAACCATATCATTACATCCATAATAGTAAAATCCTGCAGCTGCTAACCACGCAGTGTTCGTAAAACTGTATGAAGACCAGTTCTTAAATGTTTTTAGCCGATCTCTTCCAGATTTTAAATTCATTTTTTTTGACTCAATATCATTTGCATTAACTGTTTTTGGAATACTTTACACAATTAAAATACTTAATGATGCTGCTTTACTTCACAAAAAAAAGATGTTCACCACACAAAGCTAAATGTGAACTGATATGAATCAACAAAACACGTTGGCTAATATGCATGATTTGCGTGTGTTGGGTTGGCCGAGCGGTCTAAGGCGTTAGACTTAAGATCTAATTTTCAGAAATTGAAAGCGAGGGTTCGAATCCCTCACCTGACAATATTATTTTATTTACATGTGGAGTGAGGAGGTATTTGATCATTAATAAGAACTTTAATATGAAATGGTACAAAGACCTTTTCTTCTTTATTCATTTAGAATTACAATTAATACAATTTTATTTCTCTTGAAGTAATTTCATTCTTTTTTAGTTGTCCAGATAAGTGTGTGTGTTGAGATGATCTTCTTCTTTTAGTTGTCCAGATGATTATTTTCTGTAGACAAAAAATATACACTGTGTTAAAAAGCAAACTAAAACAAAATATGTATAGCTGTCAACGACACTAGTAGATTTAATTTATCACCTTTTATAGATAGCGATTACAGTTATCACATTTTCAGCGAAGATGAAACAGTTGAAATTTTCTCATTAGATGATCTGGTAGATGTTCCCACTCTAGACGAATTCGTTGTGGCTCATATATAGTCAGTTTGTTTATAGGAAAGTAGTTCCAATCAAACTTTTTAACACCTTGAAGTCCATTGTTTCGAAACTTCTTTATTATCGAACACACGATTTTCATGATGCCATCAGAAGAATTTAACCAATGTTGAACAGCATTGACATTGAATTTAGCACAACTATTGCTTCCCATTGCAAGAGATGGTAAATGTTTTGGACAACCTGTAGGTAAACGATGGCTATGCTTCAACATTAGGTCTGACATTCCATCAATCGTATTAAGATCGATTAATGAGCCGGGGGAAAGTGCTTTTAGTGCAAACTAAGAAAATTCATGTGGCAAATTATATACAACTAAATATTCATATTTATTCTTAATAGAGTCAAAAAAAGAAGAAAGAGTTTTTTCACAATACGCTGCGACCCATGTGATCACGGGACTGAATGGAGGTATATTGCTGTTATTTAACATACAGTAAGCAAGTTCCAAACTGCCGTTTGGTAGCTTGCGAATGTCTCCAACTATTGGCTGCTTCTTATTCCACGTGCCAGCTTCAGTAGAAGGAGAGTTTGTTGTTGTCAATTCCTTGATTGCAACTAAAGTGAGAATACTTGTTTACTTGCTTGCTTATAACTTAGCAAGTATTGGTTTAGATAATTACTTCATTAGTTAATGGTCTGTAAGATATTTGACGATCATGAATAAGAACACAATAAAGAGTTTTATCTTCAGGTTTATTCTCACTTGTCTCGATTTCAATTCGCACATCGACTGAAGATGTCTTCACTGCCTCCACTTGTTCGAGACAATTAATTACAATAATCGGACAATGAGACTTAAATTCATCTCGTGAAACCAGAGTCTCTGAACGAAAATCATCGATCTGATAATATACATAAGGCAATTTAACAAACATGTCATACAATTCGCTGTAGTCATTTATGGCAATTTCAGAAGTTGGCATTTCATAGGGATAACAAATTGAATTTAAAAAAACTCTTATAGATTTAATATTACAATGGTCAAAATAGGAAGAGCATGTATTTAGTAAATTTCTTCTAGTTTGAAAACCTAATAAAAATTGACGTGGTTTTTGAGTTTCAGACGTTGTCATTACAGTCCAACTATCTTTAGTTGTTCTGGGAAGAGAAGGCAAGACATGAACATCCCATGATCGAAAACCAACCTGAATGGGAATATTTTTCTGCATTAGTTTCAATCTTTTAATTTGTTCTTCGTCCGATAATAATAAAACGGGAATTTTTAGATAAACTTTAAATAACTTGACCTTAGAAAGATCGTTTTCGGTTGTCGATTGCAACGCACTTGCGTCACTTGACGATCGGAGAAGTATTACCTCATGCTTGCAGTTTAAAATCGGCTTTCTGTAATCCTTTGCTAAACCTAACAGGTTGCTTAAAGGAAGTATTACATGAAAACGTTTTGTGATACTATCAACAATATTTGCTTCACTTGCTGGTGTTGTTAAAGAGGGAAAATAACCAGCATATTGTAAAGCTGTATATTCGTTTTTTGAATATGATACAAAGGTTTTTATAGAACTTGTTATACCTAGATGGCGTGTACGATCAATTTCTTTACCATTTAACGTGATGCGAATTTCGCTAAAATGATTAGCCCAAAAATTTTGGTCAGGATGTGCTGTAGTAGAAGCAGCTGGATTTATGTTAGAAGTAATAATTAGACCTTCTAAGTGAAGAACACCTTCTGATAATAAAACTATGTTTTCTTCATTTTGAATCGATATTCGAATTTCATCATTATTTTCGAATTTATTAGCTGAATAAGGTTGATAAACTCTTTCTTCTCGTCGCACAACTCTGTTATCAACCTCTCTTTTATCTGTTATGTTAAACATGCTAAACATGTTAACAGTTTCAATTATAGATAGAAACTAAATAAGATTAACAATTGCATATATATTTTTATTGAAATGAAAGTACGCGATAGCCTAAATACTGTAAGAAATGTTTGTTGTTACTCGATAACTCTTTCTTAGATTTCAAGGTGCGATGTCGTTGTTTGTTTTTTTTTTAGAAATTTTAGCTGATTGATTTATATTACTTTTTCGAATCAGAGTCGACTTCTTTTTTTTCAAACTTTGAGTATTATATAGTATAACCAGAAGCCTCCGTGGCTTAGGCGGCAGCACGCCGGCCTCTCACCGCTGGGTCCGTGGTTCAAATCCCGGTCACTCCATGTGAGATCTGTGCTGGACAAAACGGAGGCAGACAGGTTTATATCCGGGTACTCCGGTTTTCCCTGTCAAAATTTCATTCCAGCAACACTCTCCACTATCATTTTATTTCATCTGTCATTCATTTAATCATTGCCCCAGAGGAGTGCGTCAGGCCTCGGCAGCCGGCACAGTTCATATCCTCGCCGCTAGATCGGGGCTTCATTCATTCCATTCCTGACCCGGTCGGAGACTGGAAGCAGGCTGTGGATTTTCATTTTATAGTATAACCATATTTGTGAATGTTTTCTAGTAAGCTTACTCAACTAGAATGAAAATATAACAGTATTTCATTACTTTATATAGCAAGATATCGTGCTGGACGAATAATTAATTCTACAGTTAAATCTTCATCTTGCAAATCAATGAGCTGTTGAAGATGATCTTCAAGTTGCACAGATACATGTTGAATAACCTTGGTGTTCATAGGCAAAAAATTAATTGTTGTTGGTTGTACAACAATCGGGTAACCAGCAGGAACATGAGCTTTAAAATTATATATAGAGTGTGTTGGTTTATGGTTCAAATAAGAACTCGTACCAAGCACAAGGTTGCAACATACTCGAATACTATTAACATTGTTAATTTTAATCATATATTCAGAATGATGAGTTGTGTTTCCCTCGAACTTTTTATCAGAAAATCCTAACAATTCTGCAATATAATCTGCAACACCAAAATCTATAGCAAACATTTTCGAATGTAGTTTACAATGATAAAAGACTTTATCATAATTAATATAAAATGATGGGAATTTGTCTTTGTCACCTAATAAATGTTCAACTAATAATTCATTAATCTTTTCACTTACTTGTTTTAACGTATAGCTAGCATTGGGTATTATTAAAATCGCTCTATCCGCTTCGTTCAACTTTATAGCCAAAAAGTTATTATTGTCGCTAATTATTACTTCATTTTCGATTCTATTTCGATCAATTTCAATTTCTCTTTTATTCTCTTTAGGGTAAACTTTCTTTTCAATACCTAAAGGCCCTGCTACACTGTTGGCTACAGTGAAATCAATATTAAACGGAGAAGACAAAACGAGACGGTTGTCTCTTTTTCCGTCTATATCCTCTTCCACATACATATTTGTTTTTTCTAAATGTTTTGGTATAAGTTTCGACAATGAGTGATAACTTAGTAAATCATCAAATGTTGAGGCTAGATATTCAAATTCATAAATACCCGGTGGTACCACTAAATCAATTGATAAAAAATTAGTAAAATGAATGCGAAATTTATTATTTCTGTTGGTAACATTTCGAATAGAATTAGATGTATACAATCCTGCAAGTCCTATTTCAAAAAACTCTGCTCCTACAAGATGAATCGGGTTCTCCAATGTAACATCAATCTTCGAGCCTTTACCTTCAAGAGTTATCCGTCTTTCGAAAGCCATCTTTGAAATGTTTAAAGACGGTCTGTGTTTCCCTTTTTTATACAATACAAGAAGACTAAACATAAATGTCCACAAATCGAAGAAGTAATCGATTGATATGAATGAAAATTATATTGTAGATAGCAATTTTTAAGATATGTTAAAATTTCTAATGGTGGTCTTAAATTACCAATACTATCAAAATAATGCACATATTTACCACGTTTACTGAAAGCCACCCAATGTGAACCGGATTTATACATCGGTTCAAGGTTAACAATACAGTTTTCATTTTTTCGAGGATATCTTGGTAACGTAACTCGCATAAAGACTCCTCTAAAATTTGGAATCTTTAATTGATGTGCGTATTTAGCTAAATCGAAATTACTTAATGCTTTATTTGGTATAATAAATGCCCAGACCTCCTTTTCCTCACATTGCTTCTATCATTCGATTGTGCCTTTTCATTTCTTTTAATTCTTCTTGAGCAGCTTTCGCTTTGTTTATAGCAGACGCCACCCCGACTGCTCCGCCTGCTAGACCCCCCAAGCCCGACAAGGCTGCAAATATCGGAAGTAGGGGTAAAATACCACCTTGCTTTTTCGATGTTCTTTATTTTTTTATCTTTTCTTGTTTTTTTATTAGCCTATTTTCAATTTTGAAAGAATAGGCTTATGAGATCACCTTTTGTCCGTGTGTGTGTGTGTGTGTGTGTGTGAGGTGTGTGTGTGTGTGTCCCCTAATAAAATCTAAACGGCTGGATCGATTTCAATGAAACTCGGTAAGTTCATAGCACTATTCCCGGCGACCTCGACCGTGCCCTTCAAATTTTGTTACGTCTCACCAATCCAACATGGCGGCTGTGCGAAATATTTCACTAGCATTCAATATCTCCGAAGCTATTACCGATATCGCCCTGAAATTGTGTACGGTGATAAAGGGCTCTACTAGAAGTTCACCTATGCGACTTTCAAAAACCTGGTGACTACAAAACCAACATGGCGGTCAAGCGAAATTGAGAATTTTTAAATAGACTTTTCTCGCGATTTAACTATCCAAACGTAATAAAACTTGGTACAGCAAATGTTTATACACATTGTAATGCACTGGAGTCTAATTTAGTTCAATTGTTTACATAACCTCAAAATGGCGGCTGTGCGAATTATTTCACTGACATTCTATATCTCCGAAACTATTACAGATATCACCCTGCAATTTTGTACGGTGATAAAGGGTACTAATACAAGTTTATCTATGTATATTTCATAAACCTGTAAAGTACAAAACGAACATGGCGACTAAGCGAATTTGAAATGTTTTAATAGACTTTTCTCGTGATTTAACTCTCTGAGCGCAGTGAAATGAGGTACAGTATATGATTTTGCAGATTGTAATGAACTGCCATCTAATTTAATTCAATTGTTTACATAACCTCAAGATGGCGGCTGTGCGGAATTTTAAAATTAAGTTTTTATTTCTTGTGTCGTAATCATGCGATCGAGGTTAAAGTTTGAATAATGAACCTAGGCAATAATTGTCCTTGAATGGTACATAACTCTATGGCCTATACATATAACAATCCTAAATGGCGAGCTTCCGAAATATTTAGACAGTTCTCAATATCTATGAATCTTTTACAGCAACCAAACTGATTTTTTTAATGTTCATAGAGACTATGAACATATGTTCACCTAAAGGACTTTCAGTAACCTGGTGAGCACAAATCCAACATGGCGGCGACGCGAAGTATAAATATTTAAATGGACGTTTCTCGCGAATTAACTATCCGAGTACCGTGAAACGTTGCACGTTAAATGCTTATACAAATGTTGATCCACTGGCATCTAATTTATTTCAATTGTTTGCATAATCACAAGATGGCTGCTGTGCGTAATTTTAAAATCTCGTTTTTACTTCTTGTGTTGTAATCATGTGATTGAAGTTTGAATACCACACGTACACAATAATCTTAATGTAATAGTGCAAAAATAAAAATCCAACCTGGCGACCATCTGAAGTATTTCGACGGTTCTCATTATCTACGAATCTGTTACAGCAATTAAACTGAAATTTTGTATGTTGATAGAGGCAATTAACATTAGCAGGATATATGAAAATAGGCTGTATAGTTCTTCACGGAACTACTTGTTTAAGTTTCGCTTACCTCCTCCAATCTTAGACTTAGCTTTCATTATGCCACCTACTGTTAGTGCAGCCGCTCTCTCTTCAAATGATGCGTCACGGGATTTTACACGAGACCAAGCTTTTGAAGCTAAAATTTCATCAGCCTCTCTTCTTTTGTTTGAATCTTTATGCTTTGCTTAACCAATGCCGTGCTCTTTGCACGCTTAATCTAATATATTTATTCCTGGATCACCACGGCTCAATCGCTTTTCTAATTATGTTCCTGGTCCACAATATTCATATCCCGGGATGTGTAATTCCACGGGTAAATTATCAATAGTTTTATTACGTACACGACTAATTAATGATCCACTTCCTGATCGTTTATATTGAGTGGTAGAGTTGCTCCTCTTACAACGCACCATTACTAAATGATATGTAATATAAAGTAATTATACATATATATATATATATATATATATATCTGGAAAATGGGAATGGTGGGGGGAGGTTTTTTTTAAATAATACACAAAAAATTGGGGTTATTATTTAAACTTTTTTTATAAGCAAAGGAACACACAAAAATTAGTATTATTAACAGAATAAAAGTGTGTGTGTGAAAGAAATAAAGTAAGTGAGATGAAGTGCTTTAATCTCAAATTTGTTTCTAATCATTTTTTCAGAGAAAAATGACCAAACGGTAAAGTAACAATTCGGTTTTCAGTTATGTTTCTTTTATCATCGTTTGATGAAATTGCCAACTTATTTTGCCGAACAGTAAATACAGAATGAGATTTTGAAATTATACAAACTTGAACTTTGTTGACTTGATCTCGGTTATAAAGACACTTTCGATACTCATCAATATTCATACTTTTACTCACACTCTTCTTAATGCCTTTAGCCTTACACAAGCTATTCATTTCATCACACAATTTTATTGCATACATTTTGGGTCTTAACCCCACAAATTCTTCAACAGTCCTTCCAGCATGTTCATCTTTCATTAAACCAATTTCACCTTTATTTTGTACCTCAATGCCAAAAGGATTGTTTGTTTCATAGTTTCCCGTATCAAACAAATTTGAATGCTGTTTCTTGAACTCATAAATATCATAATAGAATATATACATAAAACTATCGGTGTCTGTGTATAACAACCTCACATTTGATTCAGGATTTGCTAAAATAACATTGTAATGAAAGTCATTCATTTTACATTTAGACAAATCTAATATAGATGCACCAACATATACTGGTTGATTGTGAAAAATCTTTAGTCTGCTCATCTCGATGACCATACATTGTTCATCGAATATAAATCTATGTTTAAAATTAGCCTTAGCTATTAAAGACCTAGCACCACGAGCTCCATGCCATTTGGTGACCCATTTGATGTCCCTTATCTTCCTCACATTCATCAGTGAACGACCAAAAATTGCATTATTCATCAATTAATAAAAAAAAACATTTTTGGCATGTTTTCGTTTCTCTGTGTTCACATCACTATATGGTTTTAGCCATTGGCTCTGATTGAATTCAATTATTCTGTGAATACGATCTAATTTCATTCCTAGTTGAATACATTGCTTTAACATTCTATAATGCAAAACATAACGTTCTTTATTATCTAGGGTAGCCATTAGCTTTGTCAACTTTTCGGGACATAGAGGATAATCTGAATGTTTGTCATGTAACTCTTGAGGATAAGTCAAATCTACTTCCAAAATATATCCAATTTCTGAAGTACCATCAATTGTGAAAACATCAAAGCCTTCAACATTTGCAACCCATTTAAAGCCACCCGTTGGAAGATATTCCATCATCGCATATCCATATAAATTATTAACTTCAAAGTACATTTTGTAGGCTCTTGCTATTTTTCATCATAAGTTTTCATATACTTATTATTAGCAATCGCATGTCGTGTTATACACTGAACATTTCCTCCTCGAATAGATCGTTCAAAAAAGTGTAACATACCAATATCTTGAAGCAATTCAAGTTGAACGTTGGTTATCTTTTTCATCGCACACCAAGACATAGATGGAGCAGTGTAAAAATGAGCTGCATCAATGCCATAAGTTTCCATGCCATTCGATCTAAAATTTTCAAAGACATCCGCCAAAAGAAGTGTGTCAACTTTTAAATGCAAATCGGCGTATTCTCCCAATGTTTGACAGGAAAACGTTTCCCACACCTATTGAGCAAACTCATACTCTTCATTCGATATTGTTTGATCATTAAGACTGCTATAAAACTTGGATATTTCAGGTAATTTAGTTTCGTTAAGTACATCCATACGCGTGACGTATTCATAGGGAAACACGCCTTTTCTCGCAGTAAGTCGAAACTGTGCATCATCATTAAAATAACGACGAGTTATTTGCTTTGAATCTTCACTTAACGAAGATGAACATTCATCTAGTGAACAGGACAAGAAATTATATGTATCGATAAATCATAACTGAATGAATCCATTTTAACCCCTACATACTTTGTAAACCCTTTATAACTTTCCATATTCACCGCCAACAAACTTATACGACCAGGATTATGTAACACCTCTCCATCATGTTTCTCACAAATTTCTTTAATTATAAAATGTCCATCATAGTCCGATAGATTATGAAATGCTATAGGCAAGACCTTTGTTACTTTGTAATTTAAATTACACCGATTAGGTGCGCTTCCTCTATATTTTTCAGTTAAGTGACAATGATCGCGTACTTTGATTTCATTATCTGCAATCGGTTTCTCGAAAATGTGACAAATTTTACTTGACAAAAATAATCTTTCTTCATTTTCGGTCATCTTTAACATTGGCTTAGCCAATAAGTAATATGTTTGAAGTTTATCCACAATACTATTAAGTTCCTTTACAAACAATTCAATGCAATTATTTCCCCTAAAGAGTTTGAAACTGCACAATTCACTATCAAAATTAAAATGAAAGTATAAAGAAATGCTGTACGGAATATGTTTATGTGTTAAAGTAGAGTTAGGAATGTCACTATTTGGAAAACAGGAGAAAATTGGATACAAAACGCATTCAGTGTCTGCATATATTATAAATGGAACTGTATCTTTAACTCGGAATTCTGTAGAATTAACAAATCTTTGTTCATCAGTTGGCATTATGCTTTTTGCAACAGGAAACTGTTAACAGTCTGCAAAGTGAACATTTAACTCATCCTCAAGAAAATAATATGACAAACAACGTCTACATTTATAAATCCTTCTGTGAATGCTAATGAGGCTTGAACGCACAAGGTGAGCAAGATTTCTAACTAAACAAAAGTGATAACTTTCACTGTTTCCAATCTGCAACATCAATAAGTCTACACTCCTTTCATATACTTTATCTGAAACATACAAAGGTACAAAGGTAATTTTCTTTCCTTTTACTTCGTTTGTTCCCATACATACCCATTTGTTTTCATCATATTGTGCTCCATACACATTTACAGAAATATTGTTTTGATTTTCAAACTTGTTTAAATATTTCATTTCCATCGGAATTTGAATACCATCTAAATTTAAAACATCTCTGTAATTAGGATAGGAAGAAAGATGATTCACGTTTCGAGTTTTTGGATACAAACCAGCAACCACACTCCACGCAAAACAAGCTTCCTTTGTATCATACAAATTTAGCACTGCATGTTTATTGACTATTACGTCAGGAAATTGACTAGTATTGGACATTCCTACTTGAAATCCAACATATTTATTTATATTAATTCTCAAACAATGAATTATTTCTAAAGCCCACCCAGAACCATTTGCTTCAAATTCGCTCATTTTTGTCAATGCACCTTCAATGATATGATTATTATAAAATTCATTTAAATCAGTATACACGAAAACTACTTCATTTTTGATAGGAAAATACTTTGTTTCTGATATGTCGCGAAGCACATATTGTGCACACAAAACTGAATTCACCTTTAAAGCTTGTACAGTTAACGCTTTCTTAATATACTTTGTAAACCAAATATTAGCATTTGCTAAAAATTCGCGAGGATCCAAAAACTCATTCTTAACATTTGAAACTGCAAGTGTGTACACTCTAGAATTGAATGCCGTTTCGATTAACTCACAGCTCAAGAAAGATTCATCCTTTATTTGAATTGTAATTTCTTCGAAATTCACAGCTTGTTGCAATATGTGCTCACTAATAACGCTCCAACATTCAATCAACTCATCACTGTTCTCAATCAAGTCGGTTTGAGTGTTTTCCCCGATTTGGTATGATACTGAATTAGCACCGTTTAGTTCACTTCTAAAATTAGAAACATTTTCAAATGCATTGTCCAATTGGTTTCTTATATTTTCACTGTTATTATGTATTACAATATCAACCTTTCTACGTTTGCTAGGAGGTGAGGCCATTGTTGTTGTTGTTGTCTAAGCAATCGTCCAATTTGCACTAATGTTAATACACCACCAACAGTTGGTGTACCATCACTGATGTCTAAGCATATGTCCAATTTTCACTATTGTTAATACACCACCAGCAGTTGCTGTAACATCGGTTTACCATAAACCTATAATCTTTAAAGTATATTCAAGCCATTGAGATAAATTACTGCCTGTAATCTCCAATGAACAATGAACAGCAACAAAAGGAAATTCATCCTGAAGTTTACCAAGCAATTTTTTTCTATACTCATTCAATTTTGTTACATCGTAACAAGTCATGGAAAATTCGATTTTGAAAACCTCATCAAATGTATTGTATCCCATGAAACAAATAAAATGTTCATCTTCACATAATTCTTTCAATAGATATCTTAGAACTGTTTCTGTCACCTCTCGCTGACTATCATCTGAGTTGCTAACATTGGTAACGTAGACTGAAAATGTTGAAATTCCACTCGAAGATGTCCATTTGTTAAAACAAGCTTCTTTCTCATTACGACTCACCTCATTATCATTATCTTCCTCTTCTTCCGGCTGTTGAAAGCATACACGATGATACTCTATTAGCGGGTGCGATCAATGTTCAGTTCCACTCAGGAAATTTACAGTTTTCCACTTCATTATGCTGTTCGTTTTATTAGTTTTTAGATAATCTGAAAAATTAAACAAATTAAGAAATAATTAGCAACTAAATATATCAATCGTTATATCAATCAATACATATATATTGAACCCATATACCATAGGCTTCAAAGAGGGGTCGAATCCATGTATTTTGTGAAAAGAATGAAAGAATCATACAGTTTCTGAGGGAACGGAGAGAGATTTTAAGCCAGGATTCTAGTCTAACATTGCGCAAGCTGCAGGACCAGGTGTTCATAAGATGAGCTCATGCCTCTTGACATTTATAAGGAGCCAGTCATGAATATTAATAGAACGAGTGGAAAATTTGGACTGTAAGACGAAGAAGCTTGACTCGGAAATTGCTCTTACGTTGCAGGAAAATAGCAACCTCGCCGCTGAGTCAGAACAAGAATAATTAAATTTAACCCGTTTACGAGTATAAAAATAAGTAAACAAATAGAGTACGGTGAATCATTTCGGATTAAAGATTTTTGTGTAAAGAAAAACCCTTTAATAATTGCACAAGAGAGAAGTGCAAATTCAGCATACGTCATTGGGGGTTCACCAGGACCCAAGGAGTGGGAGAATTAAAAATGAACAGCACCACCCACACAGTTGAAGACGAAAAATTAATTAATATCTCGGAAATGCACGATCGATTTCCATGCACAGGAAGATCATTTTACGTTTGGAAGACGAGCTTTCTGGAGATATCATTTTTATAAGTGTACGACAATTAGTTCAAAAGTTGGTTACGAAAAGGACTAGAGTTTTATCTTTTTGTGGATAAACAGTATAAAGCTCCTGGCAGAGCCAGACCAAACATGCAGTTTACGATAGCCCAGGGAGGCGTTACGCTGTATCAGACATCGAAAGCAGTATTCAAGAGCCCGTGAGGGGGCGTCACTCTGTATCACACCGCAGGCATTATTAGTCCGTCCAGGGGGGCGCGACGTTGGAGCATCACATGGTTCGACTTGAGACTCCTGAGGGAGGCTATGCTACGAGTTCGCCGAGTGTAGGCCAGTTACGATATAGTTACGCTACAGTTCGAGACTCTGAAGAGTCCTAAAGTATAAAGAACACTAAATATACGGATTTTAAAACAATATCGTCAAAGTAAGATACAGCGATCAGTAGGGAACTTCGAGTTCCAGAAGAACACTAGTTCGATACAGTTACGAAGTTATAAGAACTCCAACAAATAAACGGCGTTACGTCCAGTAAAGACATTGTTAAAGACACTAAGTCCTGTAAAGGACAATAATAAACAGTAATTACGATCGCGAAAGATAGAAGTTCTAGCAAAAGGAACTTAGGAACTTAGGTTCGAAACCAGAGGGAAAACGTACTCTAGTAAGGATACGTCAAATAATATATGATAGACAGTATACGGTCCTCGAAGGGAGGCCAAGATATAGAAACTATAGGGTACGATATACAGTGTACGGTCCTCGAAAGGAGGCCAAGATATCGAAACTATAGGGAGCGATAGACCACCATATATAAATAGAGGTGACGGCAAAGTAAAGACATTTATCGCCTAGTTCAAGCAGATAAAGTGAAGCCGAGTAATAGACAATAGAAGCGGTTTTGAGAGACTGAAACCAGTAGTTTCCACTGTAGGAGAGAGAAACTTTGAACGAGTAAAATCACACGTCCAATGCAGGTTGATAGGATTCATATCAGGGATCGTCAACAGCCGACAGAAATCGTCAAAATCGTTGAGATACGCTCGTGTGATAGAAGCGAAGTGTAACTATTGTAAGAAAAAAATTAAGAGTAGCATTTTAAGTGTTTTATGTAAAGTGAAAGTGTTTTATGCAAAGTGATAGGTGTTATAATATGTACCAGAATAATATTTTTTAGTGTTTAATGTGTGTTCTAAACGGATACACCAGTGTATCAAAAATGTTGATAGTGTTAAATGTATTGAATATGTGTCAAGAAATGTTTGTACACGAGATGAATTTGTACAATATGGAGTAAGTCAAGAAGTTGGGCCAAATGACGCATCGTTCGAGAATAAAGGTCAGAAAACGACCTTAGACATGTGAGTAAAGATTTTCATTATGTTTTGGTGTCGGGAAAATTTTTTGTGTACAATTCCACCGGAGTTTTGAGTAAAAGGGATGTTTTTAAATGAATAATAATTAAATAAGAACGCGATCTGAACAAAAATAAAGTTTTGAGAAATAATAAATAATTATGTGAAAGAATAAATCCTGTAGAGGAAATGCCTGAAATAAAATGTCAGTGTATTTGACGAATGTTATAAAAGCAAGCGTAATAATAATAATTATAGCAAAGATATTTAAATGAAGGTAAATTTGAATTATATGAAAGAAATAGCTTTTGAGCTTTTGTAAGGAATGAAGACATGATGTGAATAATAATAATAATAACAAGGTAAAGAAATCTAAATAAATATTAAATTGAATGATATAAAAGTATAGAGCGTTGGAGCCTTAACAAATGTATAAGATATGATGTGAATGCATGTTCTTAAAAATGGAGCGATTTATTGTCAACGGAAAAGATAAATATAAAAATTGAGATATGTATCAATTGTTACTTGAAATTTATCAGTTCTTGGAAGACATTTGGCCGTATAGTAATGTGTAGCGCAATGGAACGCAATTAAATAAAAGGTCACGCTAGGAATGCGTAGAATTTAAATGTACTTGGTACTTATGAGGGGTAGTTGATTGTATTGAATTGAGATATGTTGTAAGTCCTCTAAGTGTGACGTAGATCACGAGGCCATGTGTATGTTGTAAAGGGAGCAAATGTATGGTATTATTGAGCGTAGGTCCTGTAAGCTACGGCTAGACCCTAAATCGCATTTTGTATAAGTCCTCAAATGTGGAAATAGTTCCCGAGGCAAGTTAAGAGATTCGAACCGAGAATCCTCTTGTTGTTAAAGCCCCTAATTATTCGTCGTAGAATGTGTATTACTCATCACAATCAATGAGGACTCTTCATAATTAATAAATGCCAAGATTACGAAAGTGGTTTTTGAGCCCAAAAAATATTGTTGATAGTAAAACGAGGAGTAGAATGCCATGTCTCCCCAAAGAACTGAAAATGAAAGGGAATGTTTGTTTTAAAAGCATTGAGGAGAGCTCCAACTGCGGACGAGACGGGAGGGTTCCCCGCACTGTCATAAATCACACTCAAGTAATTGACCAGACCCTCGCCACATGAGGGTTGAGGAAAAGGCTGTTTGTAAGAAGTAATGAATACACCGTGAGTGTTTAAAGTTGTTAATGACCCGGGCGTTGAACCGAGGTCCTTGTAGATTGATATTATCGCTTGCCAGTTCAGATCGTAGTTTTCTTATGTGATAATGGTCTTATAAGACAAATGAAATAAATAAAAATCCCTATTGTAATGTTGTATGGAAATAGGAATCCACGAGTTTTATGAAGATAACTAGATTTCGGGAGTAATCATAGTTTTTGACTTTGTCAAGTAATCTTTATAGCTCTGGAGTACACAAGTAGTTTCCCGATCACCGTAGTGAAATTGCAAAACTTGAGAGAGGTGGTAAATGCTAAGAACATGTGAAGTGCCCAAATATTGAAGTGGATAATTAACATGTAATTTTAAATGTAATTGTATATTTGTTTTGATGATAAAAAAGGATAAAAATAGTTCTGGAGGTGTACAAAAGTATGACACCTTTATTATGGAAAGTATCGAGCCAAAGAAGCTCGTAGTTATATGGAACTTTAAGATAGGTACTTTATGGAAGTGAAAATAATCATGAATTATTAGTTTTAAAGAAAACCATGTGTTTTAATCTAATATTTGTTTTATTCTTACGTTATTCCTTGTTCACTTTGAACAAGTAGAAAAATATTGGTCAGAAGTTTATTTGTTTTATCGTTTTCCAACGTGGGGCATGTATGATTTTATCATACACCTAGCAAAATCTTTGATTTTGGCGCCCAGTACGCAGGGATGAGTTTTCCTAGGAAAAAACCGAGTTTTTCGAAAAATCAAAATTTTCATTCTTTTGAAAAAAAAATGGTTTTTCGAAATTTTTGAATTTGAAATACTTCCATAAAGGTCTTTGAGTTTGAATAGAATATCAAAAGGGTACGGTGTAGTAAACACCCGTACCAAAGTAAATTTTTGAAGAAATTGGGACACAAAAGTTCAGATTACCATCTCTCAAGCATGTTCTAGCGATGTGGCATTAGTGGCCCACTATATTCTAACATGATGTCATTAAGTGAAGAGAGGCGGAGGCTCTCAGGGAATGTAAGGGTAAAGAGTAAAGATAAATGTAAAATTACAGATGTTAAGAAGTGCCTGAGGGCGCATTTTAATAAAGAGATGGAGGAAATGATAAAGATAAATAATGAAGTATGGGAGGCCAAGAAGGCAGAAAGTAAAGCTAGAGATAGTCAATAGAACCTCCAAATAGATGATAAAGAGTACCCAAATAAGGAAATTGTAAAGGTTTCTGTAGAAAGCATGCGTGCACCTGGAGACATAGTTTCACGAAGAGAAGGTAACATGTCTGCAGAAAAAAGGGTAACAAATGAGCCTTTAGAGCTCCAATTGGAAAAAGAAAAGTGCAAACCGAGTCCAAGGGAGAATGAAATTAGTACCGAGGATAATAATAGAAAAGATACCTCACAGTCTCACGTAGAAATGCAGGTTCAAGTAGGCTCAGAAAACGAAGGGGAAAAGAGTGATAGCACTCGCGTTCAGGATCAGGAAAAGGTAGAAATGGCGACTTGGGATGAAATAAAGAAATTTTTGAATATAACTGTTGAAATACGAGACGAGCACTAAAATATGAGGAGTGAACTTTGGGAATTTAGAGATGTAGACTCAAAGGAGAAAGAGAAAATTAAGGAGCAAAGAGAAAGTATTTCCGAGGAAATAAAGGAGATATCCGAGCTCCGCGAAAGGGCAAGTAAAAATTGGTATAAGATATCTAAACAGGAATTAGAAGAACTAAATAAGGAAATTCCTAATGTTAAATGGTCGTTAAAAGAAACAAAGAGGAAATTTGCGAAACGTATGGAGAAAGAAGGGAAAATAAAATTTGCTCCGTGGGAACAGATAGTTACATTCGTTGACGAAGTAAGTGAAATAGGGGATAAATTATGGAAAATGAGAGACGCATGGGATGAGATTTGGTGGAAGACCGATTATAAAGAGCGCGCAAGGCGGAAATATGTTCAAGAACAGAAAGATTATACAGCAGGGGAAAAGAGTAAGATGTACCGTTTCAGTTTGAGCATGTATGATGAACGAGGGATAATCAGCGCTCAGGAGTTAGCTGAAGTAAGGGAGGTCAAAATTCCAGAATATCAAGAAATATTAGAGGCTGCTCAGAAGAGATATGAGGAATACATGTTGGAGCAGAACCGTCAGGCAAATGAAATAGTTGCCCAAGATGAAAACCAAGCTGAAATTGAAGAAGAAAAAGAAGTCACGGTGCCAGAGGAGCCCGAAATTGATATTAGAGAAGAAAAAAAGAAGTAGAAATCGTAATAACTCCAGTGGAGACTGAGAACAACTTTGAGATCCTTCCTGAAGAAGATATGTAGATCCAAGAGGAAATAGTAATTCCAGACCAGAAGGACAGCCAGAATGAAAATGAGCTGCAAAGGGAAGAAGGTCATTTTAATGAAAAGGTTGAGCTGGAGGAGCAAGAAATAATCTCCGAATGGGAGATAACAACAGAGATGAAAGTTGGGGAGATGGAAATAATTCATGAAGAAATGGAAAAAGTAAAGGAAACCATAATAGAAACTATCGTTGAAACACCGATAGAAGCAGAGGCTCAAGAGTTCATGGAAATTGAAAAGGAAAACCCCGAAGAGATTCAGGAAGATCAGGAAGATAAAGGGCATTAATGGAAGAAGAAGAAAAATTGAAGGCACAGATCCTCGAGTTAAAGATAAAATGCCAGGATTGCCAAAGAAAGACGAGAGAAATGGAGAAAGGTGCCAACAAGAGCCAAGAAAACCTCAAAGGAAAAGATGAGATTGTTGGAGATAATGAAAAGATGAGAGGAGATGTCTTTGAAGAAAATCAGGAAAGAAGAGGAAAACCGCAATTGGTAGTCGGTTTACCAGAAAATAAATACCCCAGGGAAATTAAGAAAGGAGGAGATACAAGGTACGATGACATAGAGAAAGAGGATGCACAGGCATATTTCAGCTGGAAGATCCGTAAAAAGAAAAGGAATGAAAGAAAGGAAAAATGGAAGAAGGGAGATAGAAGAAGAGCACGTTTTTGGACAAGGATGAAAGGAAGACGGAGATGGTTCATAAAACAAAAGAGATACAGAGTGTGGAAAAGAAGGAATAAAACTTATATAGAAATAAGAAAACGAGAGAATAGGGAATGTAAGGAAAAAAGAGTAAGGGATGAAGAGACTAAGGAAGATGCCGAGATCATAAAGAAAGTAGAGCATTATATCAGAGCCATAGAAAGATGTGAAGGAAATGAAGAAAGAACGAGGCATTGTCTAAAACAGTTATATAACTTACCGATAAATGTTCAGCATCTGGAGAAAACAGGAATTGGCAAGGTTGTAAATGTTATGAGAAAAAGAAACGGTTTGGTAGGAGATGTATCCCGAGCCTTGATAAAACTTTGGAAGGAAATGGTAATGGAAGACCAAAGTGATGACGAAGAGGGCAAAAGTGAAGAATCAGAGAGAGATACTATGGAAATAGAAGAAAATGAAAGTGAGGAAGAAGAATTTGAAGGTGAAGAGAAAGAAAGTGATGAAATGGAAACAGAAGAAAATGAGAATGAAGAAGATGATGAAGACGAAGAAGAAGACGAAGAACAAGAGATGGTAGGATATGAAAGTATGGAATTGACAAATACCATCATTTATTATCAGAAAGCCATTGAAAGGTGTATGGGGAATGAAAATGTTTTGTTATATTGCCTAAGCATATTAAAACATTTACCTATAACTGTTCGACAGTTAATAGAAACAAATGTTGTAGAGACAGTTGAAAGTATTCACGAACAAGGAGGGGATGTGAATATACGAGCTCAAGAGTTGCTTATAAAATGGGAAAATGAAATGATAGAAGATTTAAGATCAGGAGGAGAAGAAGTTATGGAAATGGGAGAAATGCTCGAGGAAGACAATGAGGAAGACTCTGAAGAAGAAGAAGAGAATGAGGAAGAAGAACAAGGAGGAGTAATAACAGTTGGAGACGTAAGGTGGAGGCACAAAGGATAAGAAAAGAATTATTCCATTGAAACCAACGGGTAAAGCCCTATGCAACCATTAAAGAATAAGAGAAATAAAATTAATTTTGTGTGAAATACCATCTCAAAAGGAGATGAGGAAGGTGGAAGAAAACTGAAAAGAGTCAGGTGAGGTTAGACCGAGCTCTTGAGAATTAAATGAAATTTTACAGACTTGAGGAGTCTGACAATAATAATGATGAAGTTACGGGTAAAGCCAGTTGCACACGCAAGGTAATTTAAAGAAGGTCATTAAGTTGACAATATGTAATGAAAAGAGAAATAGACCGGCAGGATGTACGTCTTATAAAAGAAGAAAAGAAACAAACTGTTCGACTCAAGTTTGGAGAGCTCGCCAGACTAGAGGAACACTAACAAAACACCCGAACGTGACAAGAAATTTACGACCCTGTGTGTAGACGTCCACTGGGGGAATGAATGGATGAATGGGACCTTTAAGAAGACCCAATACAAATACAAACCAGAGAGGAAGGGAACTTTAAAGGAATAAAGAAAAGAAAGTACGGAGAATGTTATGATGGCTTCGACTATTAAAGGAAAAATAAGATTTTTATAAATAATTGAAATAAATTTCCTCAAAATTTTTCGAAAATTTATTAACCTGAGGAGGGGTGAGATGAACCCATATACCATAGGCTTCAAAGAGGGGTCGAATCCATGTATTTTGTGAAAAGAATGAAAGAATCATACAGTTTCTGAGGGAACGGAGAGAGATTTTAAGCCAGGATTCTAGTCTAACATTGCGCAAGCTGCAGGACCAGGTGTTCATAAGATGAGCTCATGCCTCTTGATATTTATAAGGAGCCAGTCATGGATATTAATAGAACGAGTGGAAAATTTGGACTGTAAGACGAAGAAGCTTGACTCGGAAATTGCTCTTACGTTGCAGGAAAATGGCAACCTCGCCGCTGAGTCAGAACAAGAATAATTAAATTTAACCCGTTTACGAGTATAAAAATAAGTAAACAAATACAGTACGGTGAATCATTTCGGATTAAAGATTTTTGTGTAAAGAAGCACCCTTTAATAATTGCACAAGAGAGAAGTGCAAATTCAGCATACGTCATTGGGGGTTCACCGGGACCCAAGGAGTGGGAGAATTAAAAATGAACAGCACCACCCACACAGTTGAAGACGAAAAATTAATTAATATCTCGGAAATGCACGATCGATTTCCATGCACAGGAAGATCATTTTACGTTTGGAAGACGAGCTTTCTGGAGATATCATTTTTATAAGTGTACGACAATTAGTTCAAAAGTTGGTTACGAAAAGGACTAGAGATTTTATCTTTTTGTGGATAAACAGTATAAAGCTCCTGGCAGAGCCAGACCAAACATGCAGTTTACGATAGCCCAGGGAGGCGTTACGCTGTATCAGACATCGAAAGCAGTATTCAAGAGCCAGTGAGGGGGCGTCACTCTGTATCACACCGCAGGCATTATTAGTCCGTCCAGGGGGGCGCGACGTTGGAGCATCACATGGTTCGACTTGAGACTCCTGAGGGAGGCTATGCTACGAGTTCGCCGAGTGTAGGCCAGTTACGATATAGTTACGCTACAGTTCGAGACTCTGAAGAGTCCTAAAGTATAAAGAACACTAAATATACGGATTTTAAAACAATATCGTCAAAGTAAGATACAGCGATCAGTAGGGAACTTCGAGTTCCAGAAGAACACTAGTTCGATACAGTTACGAAGTTATAAGAACTCCAACAAATAAACGGCGTTACGTCCAGTAAAGACATTGTTAACGACACTAAGTCCTGTAAAGGACACGAATAAACAGTAATTACGATCGCGAAAGATAGAAGTTCTAGCAAAAGGAACTTAGGAACTTAGGTTCGAAACCAGAGGGAAAACGTACTCTAGTAAGGATACGTCAAATAATATATGATAGACAGTATACGGTACTCGAAGGGAGGCCAAGATATAGAAACTATAGGGTACGATAGACAGTGTACGGTCCTCGAAAGGAGGCCAAGATATCGAAACTATAGGGAGCGATAGACCACCATATATAAATAGAGGTGACGGCAAAGTAAAGACATTTATCGCCTAGTTCAAGCAGATAAAGTGAAGCCGAGTAATAGAAAATAGAAGCGGTTTTGAGAGACTGAAACCAGTAGTTTCCACTGTAGGAGAGAGAAACTTTGAACGAGTAAAATCACACGTCCAATGCAGGTTGATAGGATTCATATCAGGGATCGTCAACAGCCGACAGAAATCGTCAAAATCGTTGAGATACGCTCGTGTGATAGAAGCGAAGTGTAACTATTGTAAGAAAAAAATTAAGAGTAGCATTTTAAGTGTTTTATGTAAAGTGAAAGTGTTTTATGCAAAGTGATAGGTGTTATAATATGTACCAGAATAATATTTTTTAGTGTTTAATGTGTGTTCTAAACGGATACACCAGTGTATCAAAAATGTTGATTGTGTTAAATGTATTGAATATGTGTCAAGAAATGTTTGTACACGAGATGAATTTGTACAATATGGAGTAAGTCAAGAAGTTGGGCCAAATGACGCATCGTTCGAGAATAAAGGTCAGATAACGACCTTAGACATGTGAGTAAAGATTTTCATTATGTTTTGGTGTCGGGAAAATTTTTTGTGTACAATTCCACCGGAGTTTTGAGTAAAAGGGATGTTTTTAAATGAATAATAATTAAATAAGAACGCGATCTGAACAAAAATAAAGTTTTGAGAAATAATAAATAATTATGTGAAAGAATAAATCCTGTAGAGGAAATGCCTGAAATAAAATGTCAGTGTGTTTGACGAATGTTATAAAAGCAAGCGTAATAATAATAATTATAGCAAAGATATTTAAATGAAGGTAAATTTGAATTATATGAAAGAAATAGCTTTTGAGCTTTTGTAAGGAATGAAGACATGATGTGAATAATAATAATAATAACAAGGTAAAGAAATCTAAATAAATATTAAATTGAATGATATAAAAGTATAGAGCGTTGGAGCCTTAACAAATGTATAAGATATGATGTGAATGCATGTTCTTAAAAATGGAGCGATTTATTGTCAACGGAAAAGATAAATATAAAAATTGAGATATGTATCAATTGTTACTTGAAATTTATCAGTTCTTGGAAGACATTTGGCCGTATAGTAATGTGTATCGCAATGGAACGCAATTAAATAAAAAGTCACGCTAGGAATGCGTAGAATTTAAATGTACTTGGTAAATTACTTATGAGGGGTAGTTGATTGTATTGAATTGAGATATGTTGTAAGTCCTCTATGTGTGACGTAGATCACGAGGCCATGTGTATGTTGTAAAGGGAGCAAATGTATGGTATTATTGAGCGTAGGACCTGTAAGCTACGGCTAGACCCTAAATCGCATTTTGTATAAGTCCTCAAATGTGGAAATAGTTCCCGAGGCAAGTTAAGAGATTCGAACCGAGAATCCTCTTGTTGTTAAAGCCCCTAATTATTCGTCGTAGAATGTGTATTACTCTTCACAATCAATGAGGACCCTTCATAATTAATAAATGCCAAGATTACGAAAGTGGTTTTTGAGCCCAAAAAATATTGTTGATAGTAAAACGAGGAGTAGAATGCCATGTCTCCCCAAAGAACTGAAAATGAAAGGGAATGTTTGTTTTAAAAGCATTGAGGAGAGCTCCAACTGCGGACGAGACGGGAGGGTTCCCCGCACTGTCATAAATCACACTCAAGTAATTGACCAGACCCTCGCCGCATGAGGGTTGAGGAAAAGGCTGTTTGTAAGAAGTAATGAATACACCGTGAGTGTTTAAAGTTGTTAATGACCCGGGTGTTGAGCCGAGGTCCTTGTAGATTGATATTATCGCTTGCCAGTTTAGATCGTAGTTTTCTTATGTGATAATGGTCTTATAAGACAAATGAAATAAATAAAAATCCCTATTGTAATGTTGTATGGAAATAGGAATCCACGAGTTTTTTGAAGATAACTAGATTTCGGGAGTAATCATAGTTTTTGACTTTGTCAAGTAATCTTTATAACTCTGGAGTACACAAGTAGTTTCCCGATCACCGTAGTGAAATTGCAAAACTTGAGAGAGGTGGTAAATGCTAAGAACATGTGAAGTGCCCAAATATTGAAGAGGATAATTTACATGTAATTTTAAATGTAATTATATATTTGTTTTGATGATAAAAAAGGATAAAAATAGTTCTGGAGGTGTACAAAAGTATGACACCATTATTATGGAAAGTATCGAGCCAAAGAAGCTCGTAGTTATATGGAACTTTAAGATAGGTACCATATGGA